>CAVLEF010000008.1:2430000-4830000 GCA_963661955.1 Leptosia nina
CTGATAAATCTTTGTCTGATGCCCTTGCTGATAATCCTCAATTTGATGCTGTAAGTATATGATCAGACTACAGACACATTTAAATGTCTACTATTCACGTAAACTATAGACAGTATTTATTTAAATATTTTCTTGCATAGTCAAACATTCATATATTTCTTAATTATCAAACGCAAAAGTGTCTGTGTAAGTATTCAAAAGATCAAGTCAATAAAATTTATTTTTTATTCCTTTTTTTATTATAAACTAGACTTGCAACGAATATTCGGTTACTATTCGGTATTCGGCCTATTCGGCTGCTTTTATTATATTCGGCCATACATATTATATTATTGAATAACGAATACTAATAATTATTTTGTATAGAGAAATAATTGGTAAAATGAAAAATTAAAATCGTTCTTACTATATATTATATTTTTATTTCTGTTATAATCATATAAGTAGTCATTGGTACATAATACTATAATAGTAGTAATTGGTACATAATAATAACGAGTACGTTAGAACAAAACGAAGTAGCGCGAAACAATACTCTGTAAAGTTTTGGGAGCAAAAATCCAGCCGAATACTTTTGCCTAATATTCGACTATTCGGTCAGGGGTCTCGCCGAATATTCGGTATTCGGTATACTGCCGAATATACTATTCGTTGCAAGTCTATTATAAACATTTTTCATGATTTAGGTAATTCTTCCTGGAGGCTTAGAAGGATCAGAACGGCTATCCAAATCTGAAGCAGTTGGAACTCTGCTAAAGGAGCATGAGAAGTCTGGAAAAATTGTTGCAGCAATCTGTGCAGGTAGAATCTTAGTAATTAGCTCTCGTCATCGGTCTGATAAAAACAGTGAATGTTATTAAAACAGATAAGTTTTTAAAAATGACTAGACGACACACCAAAAAGTTTAATCGCGTTTTGGTTTGAGTCTGTGAATTTCCGAATATCCAAAACCAAAATGGGTCAAAAGTGCACCTTGTTGATATAAGGTATTTCACATACCATCAATTGAACCCGACACTTGTCTGTCCTCCTCTATACTTAAAAATAACATCAATTTACCACTTTATTACAGCACCAACAGCCTTTGTAGCCCATGGTATAGCCAAGGGAAAGAAAATAACATCTTATCCAACAACCAAAGATAAAATCACTGAAGATTACACATACATAGAGGGAGAACGCGTCGTTGTTGATGGCAACATTGTGACAAGCAGAGTAAGTATTTCCAACTAGCATAACATTTCTATTATTATGGGGATGTTCTCTTGATAATAATAGGTTTATAAAGAAAAAAGAATGAATGAAAGAGACTGACAATATCCTCCTATACGAAAAAGGGTTAAGCCATTTATGATGTAGACTGACAACTCTTCTCTGGTGTGCCTTAGGAAGGTTTATGTCTCTCCACTTTATTAGTAATGGTAGCCAGGTTAATGGGTCTCATTAAAATGCTTCAGGCAAGAAGAGATGGCACCTATACCTAAACTCAGGGCTTGAAGCCTAGCCCAATATTTCGTCTCGACTTTGTAATCTACAGTTGACTGCAGCTAGCCTAACAAGGCAGCTACAACACCAGATATTTAATATGCCCTACTTCACTTTTGTGCTTTGCTTTCAATCTTATCTGACGGATTCAAAAATTATTTACCTTTCATGAATTTTCAGGGCCCAGGTACAGCATACTGGTTTGGCTTGACCCTCATTGAATTATTGGCTGGAAAAGAAAAATCTGCTCAAGTAGAAAAGGGCATGATCATTTCCGGCTATTGATATGTTTGACGATTTCGTTGTAAGCAAAACCTCTTAGGGACGAAATAAAATTTCGTTAGTAAGAATTTTTTTAACAGTTTATTACGCGAAATATGTTAGCTAATAATTAATATAACCCGACGTTTTGCTTGCTTTGTAGTTATGGATGTACTGTTATTGTATTTCGCGTTTTAAACAGTTACAAGTGTTTTATTCAAATAAGAATCAAGTTTGTTTGTTATTCTACAGTCTATACAATTTATAAAATAAAACATGTATTTATTACATTCGTTTATTAACTCGCTAAACATAAATAAGCGTACAAGATAAATGCAATTGAGAGCGAAAATTAGACTATATAATACCATTTGGTAAATAAAAAAAAGATGTAAAAATCTCATACAATTTTTTTTTTTTAAGAACAATAAGGATTTGAATTCCTTTGATTGATTGTCGCGGCACGGATGTTTAGCGCTGAACGAAAGAGTAGAGGGGATAGTTGCCCATCTTTACAATCGCGCACGTAATTGATTGGAAAACCTAACTGTACTCGAGAAGCAAGCGATGCGTCGTATTGGTCCGAGAAAGACATCTTATATACCTTCGTTCAGAGCTAAAGATCCGTGCCGCTACTTATACCATGCGCAAGATAAGGGTCGTGCTAACTTCAGTCCAAATAGTTTGAAGAGAACTGTACATCTTGAGATTCTTATATAGAAGCACCTCGATATTAAATCTTCCATGTAAAATGTGTAACTTAAAATCTATATCAAACAATACAAGGCATTGAGAAAATATTCAACTTGGTGAAGTGTTCAGCTGATAAACTGACCTATTGCTGTCTCAAATAAAAAATATTTTTGCTTAAACCGTTATGTTTTACTTATGTGCACGCGTAAACTACAGACACAAATCATGTCTACATACATTTCATATAGGACTGCTAGTGTTATATATGTAAATTTAAATAGTATATATTTTGGTAGTTATTTATATATTAATATCCATATGTATTAGTGTAATAACATATAATATAAATTGTAATGAGACGAACTGACTCAATTTGTCCAATAATATAAACATATATATATAAAAAAAGACAACATACAGTCTTACTACTCAATAATTCTATCTTGATTACAATATGAGATCTTACAATAATACAGTAGAAAAAAAGGAGTCATGGTGTCTAGATACTATCTGAATACGCATATTATACATTTGGTAATTATCATTTCAGTATTTTTATTCACTCATTTGTGGCATAAAATGGGCGTTCCTCTTTCATAAGAAAAGGTATTTGAGTTCTAATGTTATATAACAGTAGTATAATATTTCATTTGTAGGGTCAAACTACAAAAAATTCAATGTATGTATAGACTATCCATATATTTCAGGTCGTACTCCAAAATTACCAGTTGTCCAAAAAATCGAAACCAGTTTTTGGCATTGCTGATTCGGTGAGAGTCTCTGTTGAGTGGAAGTCTGTGCCTGACGATGTTTGGCTGGAGAGGAGGCCACGGTTCTCCTCAGAAATGTCTGGAAACATTTTATTTTGCATTAGGACTTACAGATATCTTATATACATATATCATGAAGGCTTTTGGATCCATTTTTCAATACTTCTTGCTTGAAATGGTTCTGAACTATTAACTATGTAAACAGCAGGAGGTATTTAAAAAAATCGATAACGTCTTTCTAGTATTTCAGTAATTGAAAAAGAAACACACAAATCAAATAGACAGGAAAGTCCTTGTAATAAAGAGGTGTCATTTTTATTTTTGGGTACGGCATATAAGCATTTCTTATTAGTCTATGTACTTGTAAAGCTGAGGAATTTGTTCGTTTGTTTGAACGCGGCACGGCAGCATGTCTATCTTTTATGAACAACATGCAACGACGACATGCGGACTACGTCTTGGGTAACAAGAGTGAGGTTTGCAAAAATACATTTTGATGCCCAAAATAACTATTCTACGCGGACGAAGTCGCGGGTACAACTAGTGAGTCATAAACCACCACCTACATCGCTTCTGACAATGTAGTCATCCCAACTAAGATATCCACTTGAATATATTACCTTAATGATGAGACAAGCCATTTAAGGACTCCCATTGTTCTGAGCATGATTCACCAGTCTATGCTATCATTGTTTATTCAATAACTCATTTGTTAATTAGATAAAGGTACATTATGTGACTTCATAAGGCAAATAGCTCTATTCTGCTTAACAAATGCCTTATTTAACACCAGTGGCATACATTTCGAATATATATATATATTTTTTCAACGTCATGAGTAAAATATTTGTCATAGTTCAATCAATTAATTAATACATGTCGTTAAAACCGTTAGCAGTATTTTATTTAATGTCCTATCTGTTAAATACTCACCACTACTCGACTTGGCAATACTGCTCCGATAGTCCTTCTCAAACTTATCATTCTGTGGACTCTTATAACTCGTTCTGAAGAAGTTATCAGATGATGCGACAATTTGTCCCTGATGTGTTGACACCAGACATTGCTTTTCTTCATCCTTACCCTTGAAATTACCCATAAACTTTGTAATAAAGCTAGTAGGCGATACAACATCTCTATTGGAATCTTTATATCTAGTTGCGTCGTGAGATTTCAATGCATTCTTTAATTCATTCACCACTTTTGAATGAGACAAGGCCAATTCTGATAATATGGGTGGTGGTGATGCCGGAACTTCCTTAGACTTCCGACTCCCACTTAAGATGCATAAATTTAGCTGGCTCTTAGTCTGATATAGAAACGGAGCTGAGTATTCATCCTTGTATGATCCATTCTCATCTTGAATTACTTTTTGTCCCTGCTCTCGGCCAAAGAAGGACATCAAATCATCTTTGTGTACAGGTGGGTTGTTCAAGTCAAAATCTAATGTATCCAAGAGGGCATATTTGAGTGCAATGTCTGGTTTTATAATCGACTCATTAATTATTTCTGCCTGAAAGTATAATTTTAATTATATAAAAGTGTGAAATCTCATCTCTCCCTATGATGTGTGGGACAAGCAACATTATGTATCCATTATATTGTACTTTACCTAGGATTTGAATCCAGGGCTTCATATGCTTAGGTTACTCCGTTAAATATTGAGCTATGGATGCAGTTAGTTTAAAAAAAAGTGGCCTTCATTTAGTTTCATGACATCTTATATGAGAAAGGTACATACTTATGTCTGCCTTATACATGAATTGGTGAAAATGTTTCCACATTAGAACTTTAATTATAAAAATGTATACAATGTAATTATACTGTGGTCTCTGTTAAAATTTGACATTGTAACATACTCATTTATTTACAGACAGTATTACTTATGCCGCAAGAAATTAGTGTTGTCTTTTGTCTGCCTACATGCATTTTAAGAGTCATTTGCTACATTTCACCAGCTTTTGAATTAATAAACAATTTAAATTGGTTTTTGTATATATAAACTTATAGGCTCATTTTTAGGAATATTACTATTATTTTATTTGTAGTAGTTAACTATTATTTCATTATTATTATTGGACCTTTTAAAAGACCTAAGTAAACACTGACAAAGCAGTACTAGTAGTTCCAATACTCTGTGTGTAACAATTACATTCAGGAAAGGGATGTTAAAAATGTTTAAACTACTGAGACATATATTCAGGGATGCTACATACTAATTATGAATAATTATTGTTTTCTATTTAAAAAGGTAACTTAGAACTTTTACATGAGGATAATTACCTAATAACTGTATAAATTATACTTGCACACATCTATAATTGTTGAGGAAATTATTAAATACTCATTAATGTACATTACTTACTTTCTAATTATCTAATAAGTATTGTTAAAAATATGAGATTAATTTATATCGTTTTAAAATTCGTAAATGAGAAATATTGAAGAATAGGGACTATACTTATTATTATTATGTTTATGAATTAGATTAGATAGTAGAATAATAAAAATTAATTTAGAGTAGTTTTTAAAATGAAAAAAAATAATTGAAATTTTCCTTGATGATATTCGTCTATTGTATGAAACATGCGCAAACACAACAGTATTGAAAATACCTTTTCCTTGTGAGATAGTGTTTCCCAGATATTTTCGTAACAATTCCGCGTTTCCACAATATCTTCGTGTATTTTTGCAGCTATCGGGTTCATTGTACTGAAGTACTCTTCCGCTAAAGCGCTCAACGCCATTTTTGTATCCTGCCTTTGTAAACACTAATAAAACTTTACTTCATTTTAAAACGGTTTGCAAACTACACGAGGACTTCACTATTCAACGCGCTCATTGAAACTAATTGAACGGGAATTTAAAATACATTTTCAATAAACACAACACACATAATGACATCCTTCGCAAATTTGAGAGTGATCACTGTTTCAGTATTCACAGATGTAACACAAATACATAGAGTATAGGAATGAAATACGATATTCTACTGATGTAAATAATAGGATTCACATTTGGTATACATGGATAGAAACAAATACATTTACTCTGTGGCAAAGTTGAGTCTGTGCCCATTTTTGTTGTATGTCTGTGGTGGACTGTGAAATCGTTTTGTCTATGATTTAGCTTCAACCTTCGTCGAAGGTTGTTATTTTTACAAAGTTGTATTATTTTCATTTCAAAATGTTATTTGTATATAAAATTGTATATTCTGTTAATTTTTGCGATAGACCAATTGGCATGAATTAAACCGTACAGTGAGTGTTCGTCAATATGTTGCATAATAACAATCAATTTCAACCAAACGATGTATCAATGGGTGACACGAATTTGACGTCTGAGCAAATGAATCCAAGTACACATAATAATCTAGGAAAAGCTTCACATCAGATGCCTCAACCTATGAATCCAGGATTCAGTGTGCCAGAGTATTCTTACGGTTTGAACTTGAACTCAGGTATGAGCCAGTACCCCAACTTTCAGCCAGTTCCTCAAAGCATAACGCAATCGCTGCCCTGGCAGCCTAGTGGTTTACCAATAAACTTGAACATGCAGAATGGTCCGTTCTCTGCACCCTTTGATAAGAAACCCTATCAAAACGAGGCCACTTTGTTAAATGTACCACAGATCCCTCAAAAATACAAAATAGTAATTCCAAACAATCACGCGCAAAACAACGAAATATTTTTCAATGAACAAAATAGACCTGCAAGCAAAAATTTAGATGAAAATGTAGACAAACATCAAACACAACAACTGAAGCAGTATTTGGAAAGTAATACAGATTTAAGTGTTAGAGTAAGCAGTGAAAATGATGTGAGCAAAAGTTCAAAGCCTATAGCCAATTGTTTAAGTCAAGATTATTTAGATAGTGAAAAGACTACAGGAACAGCATCAGATGAGCCTCCAAAACAAACTTACACCAGGGAAAGTGATACTGTCAAAGAACTTGTTGAGAAAACTAACGACAATACAAATTATGATAACAGTTTCAGTATTAGGACTTTTAAAGATTCAGATTCTCGTAAAAGAAGTTTAGAAAAGACACTGAAGATGCTAGAAATAAGCATCATTAATAGTACTAATACAAGGAGGCAAAATGAAACAGATACCTCAAAAAACACTGAATATAGTAGGACTTTGGTTGAAGACATAAAAGAAATTAAACCTAACAAAGTTGAACCAGCTGATATTGATAGTGAACAATCTCCTGAAGTACCTGTGACAAAGCCGAAACCTACGATACGTGTAAAAGATCCAGTACCCAAAAATGTTCAAGTGGAACGAGTGAAAATTGAGAAGGTAGAAGAAGAGGCACCCTGCAATTCTGTTGAAATAAAAGTTGAGAATTTATCAATGGAGGTGGTGAATCCATTTCAAAGGGATCCATTTGGTCTCCAAAGTGAAGATGTGTTTAGATATCACGTGTATGATTCGGAGAATTCTATCACTGTTGCAAAAGAGTTGATTAAATCGGGTATGTATAAAGTTGCTGCTTGTTTTTATAGATGTATATAAGTTTGTGTGTGAAACCCCATTTAGGGCTGTATGGGGTTGGAGGTATGCAAACTTGCATCCGTTTCACTGGATTCTTTTAAAATCTTGACTTCATTTACAATGTCCAGCCTGACTGAAACAATTAATTGTTACCCTGGGATAGAAACCCAGGACCCCTCTTGCTTTATGCATTGCTAGGAAACAATACCATTGAACTTGGGTGGCAACCTTAAGTAATAGAGCAGTTTTTTTGATTTCCCCTATTTATGAAATTATATATTTCAATAAGTCTGTAACTGTAAAACTTAAACCTATTTAAACATAATATGAAATACGACACAGGCGGGACTCGAAACCGCGACATTTGGTTGCTGCACGTTTCGTGTGTCGTGTTCCATATCGTTGCTCTGCTAACTCAGGCGGGCAGTTTATTAGTGCGGAACAACTGCTACCGCGGGTTCGGACTCTGCCTATCCAAAATGGTTTTCATCAGAAAATTAACTGTATATAATTACTGAAATATTGAATGCTATTTATATCACAATACATATTACGAAATATTCAATTTATTTCTAATCAGATTTCTTTAGTCTCATAAATAGTAATAAATACATCCGATAAAAATACAGTCAATTATAATCGGTAGCCCCAGCCTTGTTAATCGGATCAACTGGACAACTGCCTCCCATTGTTGTCGATGGATTTTCTCTTCCCTACAGTAAATCCGTCAAAGATCTTGGGTTGCATGTAGATGTCACCTTATCCTGGCACCCACAATTAAACGAAATAAGCCGGAAAATGTTTGCTACGGCCTCCAGTTTGCGACGTGTTCGTAACTTCTTCCCCATTCCCACCAGAATTGCCCTCGCTCAATCCCTTCTCCTCCCTTCTCTTGATTATGCTGACGTGTGTTTTTCCAACCTCTCGACTATTCAACTTGATAAATTGGAACGTCTACAAAACATGGCAATTAGATTTGTGTTTGGCCTTCGTAAATTTGACCATGTTTCTAAATTTCGCTCCGCCCTCAACTGGGTCCCTATTCGTTTACGCAGGAATCTACTCTTCTTTTCCAAATACTCTTCGATCCTAAGACTCCAACTTACCTGAAAGAAAAATTTGAGTTCCTCTCCGATAAAGGCCTTAATCTCCGGTCAGACGAAAGCCTGACCGGAGATTAAGGCCTTTTCCTTTTCCTTCTCACTCAACTAGATTCTATAATTTATCCTTTCATGTCAGAGCTATAAAACTTTGGAAAAATTTACCTTCTAATATAAGAAAAGCCCAGAATCTCGCTTCCTTCAAGAATCTTGTCAAGTCCCACTATTTATGCCTAATTAAGTAACTTAGTTTTTTATAATATAGTTAAGAGAGTAATTTAATGATTTTTAGGTTAAGCTCATTTTGTATTATTGTTTATTATTAGTTTTAGGTTAAGACTTTTCTACTGTCACGCAATCCTTTTTTACTACTGAATTTTTCATTTCTATCACGGTTGCTTGGAAGAGATAGCTATTTAGCTATAAAGTCGCCGTTTGTCCTCAATTTCCATAAATTTTTATATATATATTTTTTTTTGTTTTTGTTTTGTGACAATAAATAATATTTGTATTTGTATAGTAATACTAGCTGTGTCAGCGACTTCGTCTGCAGAATAGTTATTTTGGGCATCCAAATTTATTTTTGCAAACCTCCCAATTTTTTTATGACTTCGGTCGGATCTCGTTATGCAACTTAATGTTAAAAGATAGGCATATACTGTCGCAAAATGTTTTTTAGATCATTTAAGAGAGATGATTCTTTCATACATATCTTTTATACTAGAAGGTAGTTGGGTAGATATTACATATAGACAAGGATGTTTTATTTTTTCAGTTTTTTTTTTACATTTTTCTGTTTCTTATGAAGATGTAAACTTTTTTCTCAAGTTCTCTTTTCTTTCAGGGGGTACATCTGAATCCTACTTCGAGTGCCCATACTGTAGTCTTTACTTTAATCATCCAAAGAGATACTTGATTCACATCAAGTGGCATTCCTTCGGTCTGACTAACGAGAAGAGATTTGAGCTGCAAAGGGAGAAGGAAATGAAGAAGCAGATGAAAAGAGAAGCGAGGTAAACCTTTACTTGTTTTTGCATTATTTATTTATTGGAGTATACCAAAGAGATGTTCAATTTATTATTTTGCATTAATTTAACTTTTAAATAAAACACTTTAACGGTTTAAAACGCGATATATTAGTTAGTGTTTTATTTAAATGTGTACTACTCGCGTAAACTATAGACAGTATTTCATTTAACTTTATTAAACACGTAAGATTGGAGACATAAATAACCATCAGAACTTGGCCCCATGAAGAAGGCCCAGAAAGAGTCTGATAATTAATACATCGAACAAGGCTCTCACGGTCTCATTGGTCTAATGGTAGCAATGTAATGATTAATGGGTCGTGGGTTCGATGCCCACCAGGTCCATCATGTTTCTAATTGTTCAATTTATAATTTTTCTGAAACCTGCTGGATTTCGTCGGGAAGTCTAGATATTAAATGGGTGGTAGAAAAACACGAAAAAGCCGTGAAGCTTAATCGCGTTTCGGTTGCAGTCTGTGGATTTCCGACTATACAAAGCCAAAATAGGTCGACTGCGCATCTTGTTTAGATACTACAGGCTAGGGTCAAGTCTGTGATCCGCTATCATTAAAAAAAAAACAATATATACAGTTTCATAGGCAATTCTTGTTTGTCCATAAAGTCTGTTTTTGTCTTTATCAATTCTGTGTTAATCACAATTAGTCTTCTATGGCAACCAGCCTTCTACACCAACAGTATTGGTATAGGTAATGGAATAGTATAGGAACATCACACTCAAATAAATAAAATTAAAAAAACATTGTCAATTGAGTTAAGGGCATTAGTTATTTAATGTTACCAGTTAAAATTTTTAGTATTTTTAATCCATATATAACATTGTTTGTACCAGAGAGACATCATATTTTACTTATTTGAACTTCAGCTTGTAAGGGATCGATGACATAAGTAATGGTGTTTGGAGTATAATGCTTAAAGTTGTGCTTGTATTTCAGAACTCAAATAAAGAAGCAGATTGACACCACGGTAAAGGAGGAGCAGGAGGGGTCAAACAAATGTTCCACTTGTCAAAAAGAGTTCAACACTTATAGCAGCTTGAAGAACCATAGACAAAAGTAATATATCCTATTTAACGTTTGGTTGGATTTATTATATGATTATAAACCTAGCCGTGGCCGCGACTTGGTCCGCGTAGAAATTGTAATTTCGAGCTCAAAATTTCTTTTTGTAAACCTCTTGCTCATCTATATTAATTTAAGCTGTACCCACGACGTCAGTTCCGCTTCGTCGGTTTTGCAAGTAAATCATAAAGGATAGACATAAAATCTCGATAAATATCCTAACCGTCACTAAAATACCAGTAGTTCCTGAGATTAACGTGTTCAAACAAACAAACTCCGATGCGTGCGCTGCGAAGGTGGTTCAAGTAACCAAAAAAATATGTATCAAGGAATGATTTACAGCTAGCTGTTTAATAAGTTTTTACTGCTCTTGTCAATTTGTCTGCTAGATACTATATATTGCACAGGTTCCATCCGACCCGTTCGAGGAATTGCAAGATCTGTGGCAAGAGTGTTCTAGGCTGGCTCGCGATGAAGCAGCACATGAACACCCACGAGGAGTCCACCTACAATTGCCCCGATTGCCCCAAGAGATTCAAACATGCCCACTCACTGGCTAAACACCGTGACACACATAAGGTAATTTAGGAGGTTTGGAGTTAAAATGGCTATGGTATGGTATGGTAAACTTTTTAGCCGGGTTGAAGTTAGCGCGACCGCCATCTTGCGCATGGTACTGTCAATTTTAAGCAAAAAGTCGAGTCGCCCCGCACCCGCGCACTTCTCTTGTCGCAACTGATACCTGATTTTTTGTTCTGCGCAACCATCCGTGCTAACTTCAGCCCCGCCAAAATGTTTTGACAGCACTATTTTTATACTTCCATCAAAATAACCACGCTGGTTTGTCCTCTGTCATAATTATAATATGTACATTTTTGACGTGGAAATTAAATTTTCTCTTGATGTCTATATGTGGAGAGTTACGACCAGTTCTAGAAATAAGGACTAAACATCAACATGTATGGGAGATCATTTGTAGCCAAGTTTATATATCGTTATATAGCCTAATTGCAAAATTTTTTTTCAATAATAGTATATATTACAAATTAATCATTTCTTATAAATATTTGCATGGCAATTCACTAAATGGCTAACAAAAGTATATTTCGCGTTTTAAACCGTTTAAAGTGCTTCATGATCGACGATGATTGGTTCGTGTGTCCATTAGATTAGAGCACGTTTTACAACTGAGCCACGGAGACGGTCTCATGTGCTAATAACATGTAAACCAAATATAAATAACTAAATATTTTATCATTAGGAGAAAACTCAAGCGTGCTCACAATGCCCCAAGAAATTCGGTTCGGTCACTCTGCTGAATATTCATATGAAAACACACGAGCGAATGCTTCGCGGTGCGACGTTCCGTTGCACGTACTGCGGGAAGGGGTATTTTGAGTCGTTTAGTCTTGCGGTAAGTTTTATTTTTATTTTATACGTCAAGTCATTAAATACTTTTTAAACAGAAATAAGCCAGTATTTCTTTCTAAAAAAACATTTCTTGTTGTATGGACCGTCTCTCGCTCTTTTATAAATCGGACTTTCAAAGCTTCTGTATGTCATTATATGTATTTAATTTAAAAAAAATACAACCAAAGACATTTTCATCGCCACAGATTATAAACACGTGGGTACTGGGTATAACGAAGTTTAAAGACTCGATTCTTAGAGAGTTATATGGATCGTATTATGTGTGACTTTTAAACTACACCATCGAACTTGATTTTTTATGAGTTAAAGGGGGTTTATGCTTAAACATTGTAATCTTATTAAAATATCTTAACAGGCTCACGAACGTACGCACCGTAATGAGAAACCATTTACATGTGACATTTGTAACTCAAGTTTCGGGACAAACTCGAGCCTGAAGCGCCATCTGAAAGTTGTGAGTATACTTTGAAACTCTGAAACTAAATTTATATTAATTTCAGGAAGTATTTGAATTCTTAAAAATAAGTGATAGTTTAACTAACTTCGACTTTAATTTGATTATATTTAACCAGTAGTTTTATGTTACTATCCCTATTGAATATACTGCTTAAATTTATTAGTACTAAAATAATGTTTATATTATTCTTATAGGTTTATAATACTTAACCAATCACTTTACTAGTGAAACTTAACTAGTAAAGAATCTGCTAAATCATTTTAATGCAGATATTTTTTTTAAGTAAACCATGACACTAAATAATGACAATTTTTAATAATCTTATAACAATAAAATGTATTTAAATTATTATGCTGTATTTCAGTCACACAACGCCACGAAGCCCTACGAATGCAGGACCTGCCACCGCTGTTTCATGCAAGAGTCGATCCGCGACCGCCACGAGTTGCGTCTCCACAGCGACCCGGAAGACTTCAAGTTCCCCTGCAAACTGTGCTCCTCCAAGTTCATAGAACTCAAAGATTTGAAGAAACATTTGTATAAAGTCCACCCCAAAGTTAAGAGAAAGAAGAATTCCGACAGCGATTACTCGGAATAAATTTGGAATTGTTTGAGGTGTAATACCTCCTTAGTGCAAACTTATTGCAGCATTTGGCATCTGACAATTGACATTCCGAATGTATGGCAACACTGCGAAGGGAGTTACAAATTCTAAAAACTATAGTATTTCTTGTAAGTAAATCATCAATTTGTATTTTTTATATAAATCAATTCGATTGCAAAGATCAGGGCTCAAAAACTCCGTTTTATTGGAAACAGTGTAAATAACTTGTCGCCTAATTATTTCATATCATTTGTTTTTATATACCGTTACCTAAGATATAGTAGAAATTTATGATCTGTGTAATTAAGACTATACTAAGTTTTAGCGTTTTATAGCGGTAGTTCGTTTTAAGTAGTTTAAAGCTAATTTACATAAACAATAACAGCTTAGAATCAATTGGGCGTAATGCATGTTTGTCTGAACTTGTATTATAATGGCAGATCAATTATATTTTTATCTTGATAACAAACAATGCTATTTAGGAAAATTGTCTTTTAAGATAAACAGTAAACTTATTATTATTTAGTATATTATAACTGTAAAGAAATTAAATAAAGCACGACAAACGGTTGACCGTCGTCATAATATGTGCAATGAGCCGCCATTTTTTCTAATGCTATATTTTATCATCAAATTTACTGGTATTTGCGCATTAGAAGTTCGAATTCGACTTAAAATAATTGTTTTTTTACAATGTTACATGAATTCTCCGGTAAAGAAAAATATCGGAAGTAAACCGGCATGAAAATTGGTTATAATCTGTTGTGGGATCTATTAAATGGTTAATGATTATCTTTTTTATAATTTGGCGTCCGTCGAATGCAATTTTTCCTGTTGTATTTCGATAATTTATAACCTATTAGAAATGAAGCTTGCAAAACAAAATGCATAAACTTTTTGTGGCGTTAAGAATTGTAAACAAAGTTGACACAATACATCCTGTTTCCTAGGTCAGTTGACCACATTTTTAAACGGATTTATTTAGATAGCTCACCCCGTTTGAAACAAACGTTTAACAGTTAATTCTTATTAATTATTGGTTGAAACACTCATCACTACTGGTGATAGTTTTAAAGATGGTAACACTAGGCTAATTAAATATGGCAAATATTAACCTCCTTATTAGTAATTGTGTTGTTTTAATGTCGTCTCTTTCTAACGCATCTTATTTAAATGTGAGGAAAAGAGACAATAAGTATAGAAGAGTTAACATGATTATAAATAAGATGGTAGGTGTATAAGTGGCATTATCTAAAATACAACACACGTTTTTCATTAATTCCAGAGTATTGTTGTTAGGTATAAAGTATTTTCACGATTTCTATGATAAATTTAGAATATAAGATTATTACCAAATTTTTGTAAATATTCAATGTCATAGAATTTTGTTCTATTAAATTTTATTGAATCTTTGGTTTGTTTTATTTTAATCAGGCGCCAATTACGAAAAAAAGATAGATGATTATCAATGCCTTGAAAACTGTATATGATGTTATCTGCTATATACATAAGCCAAAGAGTCCCCTACAATAATATCTACTGCGAGTTGTTGGAATTTAAAATTTTTCAAGTCTTTTACTGTTAGCTTTCATGAGATTGTATTGGGTTTATAGATAAGGGGAAAATCTTTTGAAATAAAACTTTATAACCTTAATTAACTCTTTAATCACATATGTACTTAAATTTAAGCAAACAGTGATCCATACAAAAAACTCCTGCTTATCTGTTGTATTACAAAATTATTGTAGTTTACATGAACATTTATTCTGAACACCTTTAATGAAAAAGATGATGTGCTTTGTTTATTACTATAAACTCTACATAGAAAAAGATTGCTTGAGCTTCATTATAAAGAGCTTACACTGTTGGTAAAAAAAGATTATATAGGGTGTTAGTGAAAGAAGTTTTTGATAGTTATATTAACTTAGATATAGGTACAGCACACAAAAAGTGCATATAAAGTTGCATGGTGCATATTATGTGCACAAAATATTCTGAACAGAAAAATACCTTTTAAATAAAACACTTAATGGTTTAAAACACGGTATATATTAATAAAACTAGGGCCCAACGTTTTGGATGCTTTGCAGCAGGACTGCAATGCATCCAAAACGTCGGGCTGTACTTAAAATAAGTTTTATTAATATATATCGTGTTTTAAACCATTGAAGTGTTTTATTTAAATTTGTACTGTATTTCAAGAAAATACCTTAATTTTTTATGTTACAAAATAATCATATCCTTCTGTTGATACCTTACAAAACTAATTAACTAACTTATATAAGGCAGCATAATAGGTTTGTAATAAAAAAATTATAATGTTAAATTTGTTTAAGGTTATATTAAAACTAAGCATTTTGATACCAACTAAATGCTTATGTGAAATACTTATGAATATAAATTATATACACACCGCATCTCTTGTTGTTGCGTTACAAACCTATTTTGCCTATTTATATCTTAACTCAATCACTTTGACCAGCTGCTTGACGTAAAAGTACATATATTTTTTCCTTAATCCAATCTTTATTGTATGGTGCGTAAGTATTTGTAGACTTTTGGTACACTAGGCAACTGAGATCTGCTAGCTGCAAGAGAAAACGCAAACTTTAATAATAAAAAAGCTTTTATATGGTTTACTTAAGCTTGTTAGACCATCTACCAAGCAGTGTTCAAGGCAAATATTAGAGTTTAGTCAGAGTGCTCTGAAATCTATCAGATATGCTCATAACAAACATCTTTAATTTAAACAGAGCATAGTAAATTATGTAAATAATCAGAGCAGGATCTTTGTACACAGTATTATAAAAAGTTTAAATTTGTTCAGTAAAACAAAATCTCTTTACATTCGAAAATAAAAGTATAAGCAATATTGTTCATGCCTAGTGTCTATGTGTTGTGATGGGAGATGGTAAACGTTATTCAATTTGCACTTACTTGATCAATAAAATCGAAGAGCTGCGAAATATCGTAAGTAATAGTGGGAGTATTCGGGTTCCGTCTCTTCAAATGTTCTTCGTAAATCTTGCAAACACCCTCCATACAGTCATTTACGCTCTCGTAATCAGAATATGTCCTAGTTTCAGGTCTCAGCCCCGGTTGTACCAAAAGTATTGTGTGGGACTGTAAAAACATAACCTGACTTTACCGCCATTTCTAATGTTTTACTGTTTAATATAATGGCGAGCCGAACTTACCATGTTTAAATAGTTTAAAAATATCTATCTCGTTGTTAATACAATTATTTTCAAAGTTATCGGCACTAATTTCAACTTCACTCAAAATATTTAAAAATGCTATAAACATTCAGAAACTTCTTGACTTTATAGTTGCTCTTTTTTTAACTTCTCACAGATTCAGTTCAACATCTAGTAATATAATAGATATTCACAGACAATGACATTCTATTTCAACATTTCTGGTTTGGTTGAAAATAAATGAGATGGGTTTTGCTATTTAGTGAAGTGCTAGACATTTATTAGATGAAAATACGTTACTTTTGTATATAAAACAAAGGATCACAATTTACTAATAATATAAATAATAATAATATTGTAAATCGTCAAATCGTATTATTAGCATAGACAGAATGTGAGTAAACGAGGCATAAACATTTTGCGTCTATAGTTTTATATGAAACACGTATAATAAAATTTAAGCTCTGTGTTCTCTAATTAAAAAAAAGCAAACTTGAAGCAAGCTGGACGTGAAAGTTCTCACTTGTGAATTAAACTGCGAAATAAACCTAAAATAAGCGTTTTATAATTGTGATTTGTGATAAAATATTGTGTTTTCATGGATATTTAATTGTGATTGTTGTATTTGATAGTAAAAATGATTATAGAAAATCCTGATGCATTCAAAACATGGTTGACGTCCATATTGGAACCTCTGTAAGTCTAATTTTGCATTTCCTATTATTTGGATATAAGAAAATATGTTCTTGTTATTACATATTTGCCTCTTTAAATATTAAAACAAAGTAAAATAGATATATTTTTATACTTATAAAAAAAATATATTCTGTGTCATAAATGGGTGTCACGTTACAGTCATTTCGTAATTTCTTATCTCCTACCTAAACTCTACACGAATATAATGTTCAAAGACTAACGTCAAATACGTATCACAAATGTCTTACAATCTTAGAGCAATTGTAAGGGAAAAGGTTTATTATTACCTTATCCTATTTATAACACAATAAAACTCTTTAATATATAGCTAGTTCATAACCTTAAATTCTTCAAAATGGTGATAAGAATTTTTGTACTCCTCTGGTGTAATATCAGTTGTTCTTAGAGAATTTGTTTAATAATAGTAAGAAAGGTCTTGTGATTTTCTTTTTTCAACTTAATATTTGATATCTTATTATAATTTTAGTATTTCTATATGATGGTAAATTTTACATTTTGACTAACATATAATCAGAATTAATTTGTCAACAAGAGTGGAAGAGAGGGTTTTAGTCTGGTGAAACCATTTAGTTTAATGAGGAATATAAAAGTGTTATAAATAATAAAGCTATTAGAAATATATATATATATGCATCCCTATACACATTTTTAATAATTGCTTAAATGTAGATTGACTATTTTCCAGTCTATTAATAAAGTATTAACTCATACAGAGATTTCATAGCACTGACGAAATCTATTTTAAGAAGACCACTGCACAGTTACTAAACATATGTTTTAAGCAATGCATGTGGTAAAATCACTATAATCTTCAGTAAATTGTAAAGATATTCTAATAATGGGGCTCAAGATGTTATCTGTTAATGGAATAAGACAGAAAAAGAGAACAGTTAATATTAAGCAAATCTAGCAATGCCTTAATATACCTATTTGATATCATCAAACATAAAAAAAAATATATAAACTAAGACTTTTTGATTTAAGTTCTTACCACACTCTTGCTTGGGGTCTGGGGGAATTCACTCTAACAAGAAAAAATATGTAGAGCACTTAAAGTTGGTGAATACTAGGAAATAAAAGTTATAGCATTAGGGCGGGGAATGTCTTGCCAGTTCTTCTTGTTCAGCGCCTTTGATTTAAGAACGGGTAGTAAATGTAGATTTAGAGTCTTTAGTTTTTTACGTTAGCTATGTGAATAAATGATTTTTGACTTTGACTCCTATAATTTCAGATGCGACGCTGACCCAGCTGCGCTAGCTAAGTATGTGTATGCTTTAGTCAAGAAAGATAAGCCACTGGAAGAGCTCCGTGATGGTATGCTGGACCAACTTGATGTTTTCTTGCAACAAGGTAAATACTCGCTCCTAGTAATTGTAACATTGTCACAGCTTGACATCCTCCATATTCAAAGCCGAAATACGTTGACAGCGCATCTTTAGCATATTTAGATGCTATAGGTTGGGGTACATAACCCCCCATCAAGTGAACTCCATGCTGTCTGTCCTCCTCATCATTAAAAATAGCTTAATCTAGTTGGAAGATATTACTACTTAAACTGATAATGACATGTACTGTTATGTGTTTTAAACTCACCAATATCAGGAAAATCCTAATTAAAATTGTCTGTATTGAATCAAATGATTACTTGTGTAGGGACAATTATTGAAACTTTTGTATTAAAAATTCTCAGATTCTCTTCTTTTTTCAGAAACTAAACCGTTCGTAGACATGCTTTTCAAAGCTCTCGATAGCCAGGAGTATCTCAAGCCTGTGGAGGTTGAAAAGAAGGAGCCAGAGCTGATTGAAACAACAGAGGATCAGAATCCACCACTCCCTCAAGATGAACTGCAGATTGAAAATCATGGTAATTTAAAATTTCTGATTAAGTTTGTACTACATACAAACATAAGATATATGTTCATACTTAGCATAATGCTAATATTAACTCCAAAAGAAAGTGGCATTCTAGTAGTTACCTTATTGGAACAGCATTATATAGGGTAGGAAATAAATGCCAATATATATGTTACAGTTGCTCCAGTCCCAGCAGAAGAGTGCCCTCAGAACCGTTCCCCAGTCCCAGCGGACGTCCGTGAACCTATTCGTCATCGCGTCGTGGTTCCACGACGACCCCCACACCAAGAACATACGCTAGTCAAGGTAGCATTATTAAGAATATCCTATGCGAATCATAGCCTTCAATAAAAATCCATATAGCATAGTTGGCTGTATCTGTTAGACACTTACAATTAACCAATAGACATTTCTATACATACAATTACAATAGAACATATAAGAATATAAATATATAAGAACACATTTAATGGTTTAAAACTAGCTGGTATTATTCTAATAACTCCATCTAAAGAATCAATTAGTATATCTTCAAAACAAATGTTTTCTCATATATTTTTTTTACAGTAAAGTATTTTTTTAATGCCACAGGTCCTACCAACTGAACTTCTAGAAGAACCAGTGGAACCGCCCAGGCGGAGAGATAGAAGGGGTGACTCAGTGAGTTTTTTTGTTTTTCAAAAATATCTTGGCAATTATGTACACATAAATAGTGATTGTTTTTCTTAGAATTTCTTTTAGCTTATGCTCCGAGATAATCTTTGCAATTGGGTTGTATATTTTCACATAACTCTCTACCAATAAGTAACGACGACGTACATTGTTGTAAATAATAAGTAAAGTACGACGGGCTCATTGATCTAATAGTAGCAATGTACGGCTATTAAACAACAGGTCGTGGGTTCGATGCCCACCGGGCCCAACAAGTTTCTAATCAATTTATAATTTTTCTAAAACATGTTAGACTTTGTCTGGAAATCTGGTAATTAAATGGGTGATCGGAAGATTGAAATTGCGTCCGGGTCACGAACCATCGTCCACACGTGAAAAAGTTAGGTTTGATCACGATTCGGTTTCACTCTATGGACCCCAATGCTTGTCTGTACTCTTCTATCATTGAAAAAAGGTAATTCATTTTCTTAAAATTATTTGTTCTCTTACTCATCAGCTCCGAGTCAAGGATGACCGCAGGCGCCGCAGATCGCGCTCTTGGGAGAGGCGGTCGCGGGCGAGACGGCACCCCCGCGACGAACACCCAGATAGACGGTATGAAAAGAGGTAACTAACACTAACTAACTTCATTTCGCTCATCACTAACAATAATAACTATTTTGCAATAATATATTTTAATATAAATAATATTATTTTGCAATAATAATATATTTTGCAATAATATTTTGCAATAACAATAATAACACAGCTGTGTCTGAATACATGTTTGAGGCGAGGCAAGTGGTAAAAACAGGAGGAGACTTATTATAGTTTACTGCAGCTGTGTTTAACTGTTGTTTTGGCCATCATAATATTTATTTTTGCAAACAACCTCGCCAGCTTTATAAATTAGCTTTTACCCGCGACAAGTGTCCAGTTGTTCCTGCAGGGCATACAGTTACGAATATTTTTTAGAGTGTTTCAAGTGGAATCATTCTTTTATAGATATTTTTTGGGGATTTCAAACGTTTTCGCAGCGAACGCAAAGGAAGCCCTCAATTAATAATAAAATAATCATAATATACCTTAAGCTCATATCTTATCATCATAATTGGCTTTTTGTTTAACATTCCTCATCTTTCGAAATGAGCTTTCGCATCAAAAGATAGCTTTTCTTATACTTTTCATACATAAGGTCGTATTTAGTTCCCGCGAGTGGTACAAATGAATTCACGTAATAAAAACAGGGCAAAACATTAATGTGTCAAAAGGTGAAATGCAATTAACCCCGTGGGGCGCAGGTAAAACACATTTCTGTGTCCGTTGTTTATGTGCAGGCAAGTTGATTTGTGCTCTGCCCGTCCGAAACAATCTCTCGTGCTTAATGCAATTCTAGGCAACACGTTTAACCCTTTAGCTACAGAGGCGGTCTTATGTGCAAATCTCTGAGCAGATTTGATCCAGTTCCCATGGCGGCTAAAAAACATCTTCTCATCACAAAAAAGAATGAACTGATATATTTTATTTTGTAAAGACACATATGTAAAAAACAGCAATACAAAATTTCTTAAACTGATTAAGACGCGAAATAGATTAGTTAACTTATTTTTAATTTAATTTAGGGCCTGACATTTTACTTGACGTGCTTTGAACAACAAATCCCCCCCCCCCATGACTCGAAGCAAATATTTCGCGTTTTAAAACAATAAAAGTGTTTCATTTAAATGTTTACAACTCGCGCAAACTACACATAACCTCACAAATAATTGTAAATACTTTGGAAAAGCTATTTTCATAAACAATCATACACAAAATCATAAATGTTCATTTTTAGGAGGCCGTTATCTCGCTCGCCGTCCCCCCGTGGCCGCTACAGGAACAGAAGCCCACCATCTGCGGTGCTCGATAGACAACCTAGCCGGTCTAGGTGAGTTCTTAATAAGTAATTTTCACATGAGAGGTTCTGGGATCAAATTCCGGTAAAACAACTTGTTTCGGTCGGGTAGAACATAAAAGTGTATTTTAATATTGTGCCTGTAAATAATAACGATTAGTTAAAAAAAACACGGAAATGTACTGCTTCGTTTTTCCACTGGAGGAAAAGAATTTTTTTTTTGAAAGAACTACATATACATATGTAATTATGAATGGTCAAAATCTTATAAAACATTAATCATATATGGATTTTATTTAAGAAAACCCGAGCACAGTTGGGTATATTTCAATTTTACTGGCTGTATTATCAATTTTGTTAGTGGTTTTAAAAAAATTATAATAAAAATTTAGTTTTTATTTAACCGAAGTCTACTACTACTTTTTTAAATATTGTAATAATTATTACAATAAATTAGAAGAAGAAGTAAAAGAACTTAAAAAAAGAAAAGAATATCTTATTGTTTTATGTGTATATATTACAATTATTTTCTTTACGGGTCTCTGAGACCCTATCCTACTATCGGTGTAATATATTTTCACTGTACTAACGACGGGTTAAAAACATAATACATTTCTATTTCAATATATATGTTTCTATAAATAATTCATTTAATCTGCATTAATAACTGATATACGTTATATTTTAGGTCAAGATCCCCAATGGCCGCGCGGGAACGCGAGTTGGAGCGCGAGAGAGAAAGAATGCGTCCGGCCCGCGAGTTGGAGCGAGACAGAATGTCGCGGGACAGAGAGCATAGGGACCGTGTGTCTCGCTCTAGAGATAGGGATAGGTTAGTATTTGCTCTTTGCTAAATTAAAAATTTGAAAACTTTAACATGTTATGCAGATGATGGCATTATGTAAATCTAAAATCGATTTTAGATTGCAAAAAATTTACAGCACGGGCAGAACTTGAACCGGCATCCACAACGTTCAGTACTGTTGCCCTAACCAATTGAGCCACCGTGTATACATGCAACTCTTGCGCAATGTAATTGCAACCTTAACTCTCGCCTATTAAGGTTCACTGTCTTATGCTTTGTAGCTTAAAAAATCATTAAAAATGAAATTACAGAGTTTAACATTTGAAACGGTTTTTTCACATAGTGTTAATCTGACGTATTGAGGCGTTGGGCGACGAGTTATAATTTATTTTAATTTTAAAACTTAACACCTTCAAATTCGTTGTTTTAGATTTTAATATATGTGTCATTGCAATTTTTTTTAATAATTTAAGTTTAATATCTATACTTTTTTTGAGTAGGTCCCGCGATAGGTCACGCGATAGATCGATCTCCCCCCACGGGGACAACAGATTGGAACACACGGACACATACAAGCGGAGGTGTAGAGATTTCGATGGTAAGTAGTGCGAGGGATATTTAAATGAAGACTTGTGAAATTCACGGTCTCGTTGATCTAATGCTAGCAATGTGTGTGTAATAATCAACGGGTCGTGAGTTGATCTCCAACTAGTCAACATGTTTTTAATACCAATTTATTTATTTTAAAACATATATTAATTGGATGGTAGGAATATCGAAATTCCGTCTAGGTATGGAACGATGAAATGCCGTCTTCAATATTTTCATCGCGTTACGGTGTCAGTCTGCGGATATCCGAATATCCAAAATCATAATAGGTCGATAACGCATCTTGTTTTATGTTATATGGTTAAGGTATTTCACTTTTTATTAAGTGAACACGATCCTTGTCTGTCGAATTATTTAAAAAAATCCTTATTATAAAAAGTATATGTTTCCCATTAAGGGCAAGTAAACAGACATTTTTGTAGTGGTCCCTATTCCTTTTATTCAAAGTAAGTAGTTGATCAGTCAGTGCCTGCCTCACTGAAACCAGTGTCTCCTAGAATTGAACTTAGAACCTCTCTTGTTTAACGCACTGGTAGGCAACGTGCTTATTGAAGTTTTGATATTGATAGAAAAAATAATACATGTAATTTTCGATAACCAAACAATGTAGTTTGAAGAATTACATCATCATTTTACCTTTTCAGTTAAGGGCTACTGCATGCGTGGCGACCTGTGCGAGTGGGACCACGGTGTGGACCCAGTCGTGTTGGAGGACGCGGCCTTGACTCGAGTGCTCGCTCTACCGCCCCCGGTGCCAGGTATAAAACTTGTTTTTTTTTTATATACATATAAAGAAATTTTAGCAGTGTAATCATTTAATATGTAATTTGCTTTTTTTAGTTTCAATAGATTATTATTGTTTGTGATAAAAGCTTTCAGTAGACACAGTTATAAATTTGATATCCTTATCTTTTTTTTAGAATACAATCCAGCAACTCCTGATATTTGGGTGGGCGGCGGCTTTGCCGCGTTTCCACCCGCACCGCACCCTCCCCCCGCGCACCACCTTACGCCGCGGGAATTAGTCCCCATACCGAGGTATATTTTAATTAATATAAAATAGTTAATTTTAAAACATATATACATACATGAAAAAAGAAGAAATATTAAAATTCGACTCAACTCATCTCTACCGAGAATCAAACCTATGATCACATTAAACATTTCTAAACTTTACAAATAAAACAAGTAAGACAAGGATAATATAATATGAATGAAAAACATTCACGACCCGGGCAAGACTTGAACCGGCATTCACAGCGTTTCGTTCTGTTGCTCTAACCAATTGAGCTACCGAGTCGTACATGTCATCGCCGAATTTTTTAACTCTCTTGATACGTATAATTCGTATTAAGGTTGATATACCCGTGTCGAAATTTCTTTTAACCAAAATCGATTTAAAAAAAAGTGAAAGGCCCTTTCCCCCTCGCTCACTGATTCGTTCTTTTAACGGGCAAGTAGTTGATCAGACTTATGTGCCCTGCCCGACCGATTTTTTTTCTTTTGTTACCCTGGGACTCAACGCAATGCTAGGCAATACGTTTAAACATTTGGCTGCAGAGGCGGCGGATTCTTTTTTATAATGCCATTACATTGATACTAATTCAGTTATTTTAATTTTATCTTAGAGTACGTCATGAAATACCGAGCGGCGCTGTTGTTCCGCCCATACCGAGACACCCACCGCCGTCTAAGAAGAACTTTGACTATAATAGACTGGGTAAGTTGTATACAATATTTTTTTTATTTATATCAGTCCTTTGTTGTTCTGTGATTCAAAGTTATTGTACAATAAATAATCATATTAATTGTTAGCTTAACCATTTTATTTTTACAAATGTTAATTTTATAGCTGTTTTAGTTGGTTGTACAAGAATTATCCAAAAAGTGTGTGAACTCCAAACACATTTCTGTGTCCGTTTCATTGATCGGTTTTTTATTTAAGGCAAGTGAGTGATCAAACTTCTGTGCTCGACCCGACCGAATTTATTGTTTTCCCAGGGATTCGAACCTGGGTTCTGGAACCTCTAGTGCTTAACGCATTGTAAGGCAATACGTTCCACTTAAGTACAGAGACGATCTCCAGAATTATCAATTAATTTAAACAACACAATATTTACAAAGTTTAATCCAAGTTCGTTTTTATCTATTTTCAATATATTTTATTTAAAGGTGGACCTCGCCCCCCACTACCGCCAAAAGCAGCGAATTGCTCATTGGAAGTTAAAAAAGTGCCCCACGGCTTAAACGACATCACACACCTCAATAACCATTTTAGCAAGTTTGGAAAGATTGTCAATATTCAGGTAAGTTAATTGTTGTTTAATGAAATAAATTTATTGGTACCATTTTAATGTGGAATATATCTCTTATATATGACAATTAGCTATGACCGCGACTCCGTCCGGGTGAAATATTATGTTGAAAAAATTGTAACAAAATAATTGGTTATGCGTTAATTTCGACCAAATTTAATTACCATTAAATCGGTTTTTTTGATCATTTAAAGAAAAATAATTAATATTTTTTCGTTTTTAAACTGTTTTCGCAACGCACGCAACGCAGACCCTCAATCATGAATAATTTTCCCCGTTTTTTCCCCACATTTCCCACTGTTTATTCGCTCATTTTTATCGCAGTGTGTTTTATAGCCTAAAGCCCTCCCTAAATGATCTATCACCAAACATTTTTTTTTTCAATTCGAATCAGTAGTTCCTGAGGTATCGTTCAAATAAACTCTTCAGCTTTATAACATTAGTGTAGATTAAATAAATAACTATTATTAAACGTTGTTATTACTTAATTAGTTAATCACTAAATTAGCAAATAACCCATCAGTATAACCACACCTCGAGGGAACAAACTGTTTAGTCTTCTGTCTCTTGTGAAGCGAGGTTCAAAGTGATTTTATTTCTAGGTGTGCTTCGAAGGCGACCCAGAGGCGGCTCTTATTACCTTCTCGAATCCAACAGAAGCGAACGTAGCGTACAAGAGTACAGAAGCGGTGCTCAACAACCGGTTTATAAAACTATTTTGGCACAACCCTGAGGTGAGTTTGTCCTTTAGATGTATATCTGAATATTTGCTTTGCCCGTGTCATCGAATTTTCGATCATTGATTTTTTATTTAAACATTGACTTATTTAAATAAGATACTTTAACGGTTTCAAACACGAAATATAGTAGTTCAACTTGTATTATTTTAACTACGGTCTTACATTTCGGCGGTTTTGCAGCAGCCGTGGTCACGGGCAAACCGCGTGTTTAAATATGTACTACAAAGTGATTTTTTCTATGTGGTATTAATAACTATGTTTATAATAAATACAAGAAAGGTTGTTGATTTATCTATTTTCTATTACAGAATAAGCAACAAGAGAATACAGCACCGGGCGGACAACAGAACAACAAACACGACAACAGACACAACAGCAATCCTATGTCGCACAACAAAGTGTACATCAACAAGGACAACATCAAAGCCAGTGAGCAGAACAAACAACAGTTGAAGGAAAAGGTAGATAATTCATGTTTTTGGATCCTAGTTTAATATGTGACTATCTAAATACAACATCATCAAAATTATTCAATTTTGTTGACAAAGTGCCTATTTTGACAAGGTTCAGGAATTATTTTGAGTAACTAACTACAATAGTCCCTCATAATAGTTTACTTGTAGTCAAATATATAGTTTAATAAAAATATTCTGCGCTAGGAAGGATGGAGTAACAATTTTTTTATATCGTTACGATTAAATTATCTTTTTATTCTCTGTTTCAATGAATATAAGTTCAGTCTTGTGTTTTATTAATTTGCATTTATTATATCTTTATTAGTTTGAAATCCCAAATAAATTATAAATAAAGACATTATGACATTCTCCTCTGGAAGGACTTTGCCACAAAACAAAAGACTATTCGCCGTATTTTATCTACTCTCTTCTCCTTAGGCTCTATTAAAAGAGACGACAAACGGTGACACGGAAACAAAAGAAGCTCCGAAGCCAGCGGACAAGAGCAAGCAAGTAATGGAGATGCACAAACGTGCGCAAGCGCTGCTTCAGACGCAACTTTCTCAGCAGAAACTCCTCATCAACAAACTTGAGAGTGGTGAGTCATTGTTTCTTATTTTGGTAAAGTTTTACATTAATTTCTTAATAATTAATTATGCTGTTCGATTGACTACCTACTTCCTCTACCTATAATTTTTTATAGATTTTATCATATATATATGAGCAAAATCATCAGCTTATAAAATGAGATGAGATTTTCAGGTAATGTCAGCGAGCAGCAGAAAACAGCACTGATGGAGGCGATAAACGCTGCTCAGGAGGGTATCGAGAAGCTGAGGAAGGAGCTGGTCGCTTACAATGGCATGATGAAACATTTACAGGTTGGTTGTTATTTTTTTTACAAAAAAACGCAAATAATCAGTCTGACGTACTTAGACGTTATTAAAGGGTAGGGTAAAAAAAAACAATATAAATAAAAAAAATCGATGATATAATGAATATATATGTATGTTTTTGTGTACGCCTTGTTTATTTTGTTGAAAGGGACACCCTGCTATTATTTCTTATGAGTCTGTTTCGTTAACAGAAACATCGAAGTAAAAATAATATTAGAGAAAACATCAGAAATTGAATAAAATTAATATAATAAACAGGAGGAGAATGTGTCCCGCTCGATGTCTCGGCTACAACTGAATCAGGTACAGGAATGTTGAGTGCGCGGCGTTTATGTGCATTGTGCAACTACCCTCATTTTCCACATTTACCCACGCTGATACATAATTCGTTTTTGTGTTAACACTGTTTGCATTTTGTTTCGCACCCATTCAATAGGGCTATCACGTTGGATAATTTTAATTGACATTCATACATATGGGAAGCATTATTCAATGACCCACCATTCGGTGTAGTATACAATTCAAAACAGCGTAAAAAATGGCGGTTTTCAAACACTAATATTAATAGGGTTTCAAAGATGGAGTTGAAGTTAGTGGCCCCTGATCGTGTACGCATATATTGAAACCGGCCCTGAAAAAACAATTTGTTATTTTACCATGACATAGAAGTAACAATGTCTTACAATCATATTAGTGGTGCGTTAGAAATTTAATGTATTTAAATAAAACACTTTAACGGTTTAAAACGCGTTGTATTTATTTAAACTTACCGAAACATCCGAAACGTCGGGCCGCAGTTAAAAATCATTTTCAAATAAGTTTAACTAATATATCGCGTTTTAAACCGTTCAAGTGTTTTATTTAAAAGTGTACTACTCGCGTAAACTATAGACAGTATTTAAGTTTAATGTAATTAATATTTTGGAACGTTTCAAGTGTTCAAAGTAGCGATTTTGTGATAAAATAACAAACTGTTTTTTTTTTGTAAAGGCCGATTTCGCTATACGCGCTGTCGCTCCGGCTGCTAACTCTGTTTCAAAGCTGTGTCCATGACAACATACGGCAGAGCTTATTACCAATGTATTTATTGCATGGATGCATTTTTGTTTGTGTTCGTTTGATCTGTTCCTTCATACTTTATGTTATGTGCAAGTACGTTGCATCTTTTAAGCTCGCAAGTAAAGAAATTTATTATAATTATTCCTGTCATGCTTACGTAAATATTAATTAAACAAAATAAAATCGCTCAATAATATAAGGTTACTTACTGATGACTTATGCTAAGTAATTGTCAACGCCATAGAGACGACTTTCTCATCCCCCAAAGTCATAAAAATTAGCAAAGCAAGATATACAGTGCTTACACAACACTGAACGACCCTTTGTCTTCTATTCCGAAAACCTTTAGAAATTATTAAATTTTGTTTATTAGAAATGTTTTTTAACATTCAATTAAATATAATCTCGGTACTCGGCAGCTCAATTGGTAGAGCAACAGCACGGAACGCTGACGATGCCGGTTCAAGTCCTGCCCGAGTTTTTGCCGTAATTTTTTTCAACTTGTGTTCGATTTTTTTTTTTAATCTCAAACACTATTGCCATATCGCTCGCGCACCAACATTCGCTGCAATTTTTTGTACAATATATTGTAAAGTGTAATTTGTTTGTATACATGTACGTAGATAATTATGTATCTACTTAGTTATATTATTGTAGATCTTTTATATATAGTTAACTAGTTTGTAAATACAATCGTAATTAATCATTTGTACTTTAGCATCATAGTTATGTAAAGGTTTTCAGTCATTGACGAATATTGAAAGCCGAAATAGGTCGACGGCGCATCCTGTTTAGATGTTATATGGCTGGTGTATTTCGCCTACCATCCAGTGAGCCCTATGCTTGTCTGTCCTCCTCATCCTCCATCATAATAAGTTGTTCTTTTGTTCAAACATATCACTTACATTTACATAAAAAATGATATAAACTTTGGAAATCTCGTAACAGAATAATATACAGATATAATTGCTCCATTTCAACGTCCCACGACTGGGAACAGGTTTTCACTAGCATGGGTGTCAAGAGCTTAGATTCACATTGCTGCTCCAGTGCGGGTTGGTGGGCTCTTAACCGAATAACGGTGCTAGTAACCGGGACCGCGATTTCCCATGCTCCGAGGCTTGATGACGACGAAATTTTGCCCTACCCAATATTTGAACCCGGAACCTCTCTATAGTCTATTAAACCAACGATTTAAAATAATTACATAAAAGTTAGTAACGCAAAACTGTTTTGTTTAATTTTAAACACTAAAAAATATAATCTAACGCCATCCTTAACATTTACATACAGCACCAAGTGACTTAATGTAAATAATCTTCATCGCCTTGTATATAGCCAACCTGATTGTATGTTTCTCTACAGGCGAACGTCAAGAAGCCTAAAACGGCAGCTGAAGCGCAAAAGGAGATCTTGGACGCTGAATTGGACATTATAACGAAACAACAGGTGAGGTTTTAAATGACAATTTGAAGACTGACAATATGACGATCTTACATTTAAATAAAACAGACATAGCTGGTGTCCCCGTGACCAGTACGCGTGAAAGCTATGTTTATTACTCGATAAATAAAGAAAATTAGATCTATATTAAATACTGTCTATAGTGTCCCCGTGAGTACACATTTAAATAAAACCCCTCCCCCGCCTAAAACCCCATTTTTTTTTTTTTTTTTTTTTTTTTTTTTTTTTTTTCCACGTTGCGTGCTTTGCAGCAACGTGGTCCGGGAACTTTTAGCGTCGAGCCGAAGTTAAAAATCATTTTCAAATAAGTATAACTAATATATCGCGTTTTAAACCGTTAGTGTTTTATTTAAATATATCATATATTAATAAAACACTTTATCAAACGCGTAGTGTATATACATATAACTATTTTTCAATCCTAAAGATAGAACACAGTTAAAAATAAGAAAAAACAAAGTACTTGTAAGTCGCCTATAGTTTTTAGTAATCTATAATAGATTGTTTATACATGTAGTGTATATATGCAATAACTTAAAAAAAAAAAAAATGTTAAAAAAATGTTTTGCCGAGTTGTTTCAATTAAGCTTATTTATATGTGTCTGTCTCGTAAATCCTATTACTGTTAGGTTTGGCCTATGGTTTACTTTCATGACATGAAACTTCAAATAATTTTGATATTTAGGAGGGACAAGACGTGACCGAGTTGGCGAAGAAAATAGCTGAAATGAGACGACAGATGGCGCTGCAGTTTCCTACGCACGCTGGCGTCAGAAGAGTACATTCTAGGTGAGTGAAGTAACTGATACTTTGCTTTTAAAGGATTCTACACTAATAGTCATCTATATTACTACTTATCTTATTTAACCTAATTATATAGATTTGCCTCTGGCTCTGGTAGAGGCTGGTCTTTGAAATTGTATCTTACCCAGTTGTTGACTCATTTCGTTGCTGACTGTACAATGTTATATTTTTCAAGCTACCGTATGATCAAGAGAAGACTTCGGTAAGATACGTTCAACTATTAGTATTGGGCAAGTTACTTATCCCAAGAAATGGCTCAGCCTAACATTAGATCTATCTGTTTTGGTTATAACAGGCAATTTTGGCATTTTGTTAGTATATACTAGATGTTATCCACCACTTCGTGCGTCCTGTCTGTTAATCTTTAAAAAAATCACTCGATCATTTAGAGACAAATTAAAAAAGGATCATAATTCAAGAAGAATCTAGAAGAATATGTTTTGGTTTCTTGAACCGTTAGTGCAGCGCCCGCAACGGGAGCCCTCAAAGATGAATAATTTTACCCACATTTCCGTGTTTCGTGGGCCCTATTGGTCGCAGTTTTATACCCCCAAACCTTTCTCGGTAAATGGTCTATCCAATACATAAATATTTTTTCAATTCGAACCCGTGGTTGTCTAAATAAGCGCGATCAAACAAACTCTTTAGCTGTACAATTTTATAGCATAGATAAAAAAGTTTTCAGAACGTACAACTAAGAAAAGTGTAGTTTTCGGTGCAGTTTATATAGTAAATTATATATGTTTACATAAAGGGGTGGCCGTTTCAACCCTGCTATGCGTTTTACCCGCAACGCGGCGACGCCAGCGCCCCCCAAGGCGTTCAGTGTGAACCAGTCGGTTGACCATCGACCGCGGACGCTCCTCATATCCGGCTTCGAACCGGATGACTTGGAGGCTGTTCAGACGCACTTTGCGGTAAGTATTTGTTTTTTTATTTGTTTTTGGATACGGTAGCCCAATTGTTTAGAGCAGCAGCGCGGAATGCTGTGGATGCCGGTTCAAGTCCCGCCCGTGTCGTTTTTTTTAAATATAAATTTATTTTTAATCACTTACAGTATAAAACGCAAAGGTATTAGCTGCTGCAAAGCATTTAAAATGTCGGACCGTAGTTATAATAGATTTTAAATAAGTTAATTTAAGTTAAGTTTCCCGTTTTAGACCGTTAAAATTGCACTCAAATATGGTTTTTTGAACACTTGGTGTTTTTTTACGTTGCAGAAATTCGGCGAAATAGTGGGCAAAGTCTTCAATATGTCCGTGCCCGAGCTTACCGTGCAGTACAAGATTCGAGCCCAGGCTGAGATGGCGATGTTGCGTGGCCGTAACTATAACGACAGAACGCTAAGTGTAAGTATTTATTTTGACAAGTTTAAGAATTATTAGCGAGCGGGAAATTTTGACTGGCCCATTGGCCTAGTGGTAGCATGTTCCCCACCGGGTCCGACATCGATCGATTTATAATTTTCATTTGTCATATACATAAGGATGGGATGTACCTAAGCAAAGTCAACGACAATAGAAGGTAGCAGTCCCACTCATGCACGATCGCTGAAAAGCGTTACAAAGGTTGACTTAAACAATAATGACAAAAATAAAAAAAAAATGTCAAAAGTGATTTTGAAAATTGAGGTTTTTGGTCAAGTGTAATGTCATCTGTGGCAACAAGTTCACTCTATAAAGGTCATCAGTAATTCTCTATGGTTTGAAGTCGGCCATATTTGTTGTGATCTTTTGCCAAGTTAGAAAAAATACACGATACCTCTTATTTGTGGTGATACTGGACCTTGATATTAAATGCATATTTCCTTTCAGATAACATGGGTAGCAAATAATAAGCCTCTGACCGGTTCAGTGCCCAACGCCGCCCAGAACGGAGACGCCCAAGACAGTAGTAAGGATAACCCGGTAAGACCTAACATCATGATTACTTAATGATTTTTTAAATAAAACACTAACGGTTTAAAAATATATATTAGTTACGTGATTACGGGGAGACACGGTTCCTGTTAAGCAACCGAAGCGTCGGGCCGTAGTTTAAATAAGTTTAACTAATACATATCGCGTTTTAAATCGTTAGTGTTTTATTTAAATGGGTACTACTCCCGTAAACTACAGACAGTATTTACTTAATGATTTTTCATTTAAGGCAAAGGTTACCAACAAATATTAAGTTTTTTAGAGTATAGGATCTCTAATCTCTATGTTATTGTACTGTTATAGGAGGTGGTGAGTATTCGACTTTTGATCTAGGAATAATACTGCTGACTGTATTTCGCAATCGTTGTCCAAAATAAGGGATAAAATACTGATAATATTTGCAATATGTTACCATATACTGTTACACAAACTAATCATTTAACATTTACGATAAATCCAAAGCCAAAATAGGCCGACAGCGCATCTCGTTTAGATGTGAATTGCGTGGGTAGGTAACTACCATCAAGCGAATCCCAAGCATCAAGCCAAGCAATCCATCGAGCACCACACTTCTCTGTCCTTTTTCATAAAAATGTTAACTAAGATATTTCACGTTTTAATCCGTTAAGAGTGTTTTATTTAACAGTGATTCGATAGTTAATATTGTTTCAACATATGTATGCTAATTTAATATTATTAAATAGTGAGTTCGTCTTTTATTGTTGGAAAGACTAATGTTCTAAAGTTTCGTAGCGACGTTGCCAAACCATCTAATACGTTTACTTCGATAGAACCAACAAGAGCAGTCGGAGGACTCGTTGCTCCGATTCGACGAGGAAGACGAAGATGACGCAGACGAGGACAGGTCGTGGCGACGTTGACGCTGCGCCGGCCGCTAGCACGACTAGCGACACAATCCAGTGTGCTCACACCTTTATACTACATCTGCGACATTAAACGCGTTGTAAATAATAACTAAGTCAACTTCTGTCTCTTTCTTTCAACTTTAAAACGACAGAGACAAACTGTATAGTTCTTATTTACGCTACGTTTATTAGTATATCCATGAGTGTATATTATGCATTGCAACTTGGGGATTCCCCTGTTATGTCAATGTCAAAATTACATCTAATCGATGCCAAAGCATTTTTAATTGCAATGCACAATGTACGCTGTTTAAATTATGAATAATTTTAACGATAATAGTGGTTGTTGGTTATTTTGAAAATGTGTGACAACGGTTTTACTTAAAGACTTGTCAAGGTCAACTATCAAGGTCATTAATTAGTATTTCGTTCTAGATTAACAAAAATTTAATAATATATTTACAGTCTTATCGTAAATCTTGTAATCAACGGATTAACGTTGCACTTTTTCAATATAGCTTCTTCTGACTCAATGTGAGAAGTTAATACAACTACACCATTAAAAATAACGTCATTATTCCAATGTAAAATATCTATAACTATCCACATCCACTTACGATAATATTTAATTATTTGACAAATATCAATGAGCCAATATCGACAGTGTTTCGTCACAGTGATCCATATACCTGTGACAATGAGAAATATAAGACGATTATCATCAATAGCAAAATTATCTCAGACACACAATCTTTTGCTGAGTTATTTCACGGTAAGGCGAATGACAAGTTACACCACTAAGATAAATGAGATTTCGATAACTAAAACTCAATAATTCATTTAATTATATCTTTAAAAAGAATATTGTATATATTTACAAACACCAAGTCGTCTAGCGAGTTAGTGTACAGATCGCGAGGTCCTGAGTTTGAATTCCAGGTTTCTAATACTTGAAATGCCGCTAAGCCGTCAGTAACGGTTTTTACCACCAATAGTGGCGAATATTGACCCAAACGGTGTCCCAAGCAGTGGGAATTTGAGAATCACGGCCACATTCAACATGGCATTGACATGTCAGTGTAACCACTATCTGACAACGATTGTGATTGACAGGTTCTTTTAATGGCAACTCCCTTCTAAACGGAGATGACATAAAACACCTCTAAAATGCTGCGATATACTTCTTATGAGACAGTATTTTACTTTTTTTCACAGCGATTGGTCGCGGTGATTTTTGTCACAGTGACTGGGATACATTTTGCATATATAACATTATTTATTATATACTATACAGTAACGAATATATTTAAGAGTAAATTATTCTAAAATAGCTACAAACGCTTTATAAACATAGGTAGTGTTACACTTAGAATTAGGCTGACCGTTACATAGCAACAAAACGCTTACGGATTTTCATGAAACTTTCAGTTTTTGACTAGTTTTCACCCGTTTCAGTCTATTTCGTACGAGTGACCTTTGATTCGACAATTGTGTTTATGCGGCCTTTGTTTACAAAAATCCGTTTAAAAAAAATGAGATTTACTTACAAGTTTCACAATTAGAAATTAAAATTTCTTTACGTAACCAATTAAAAAGTTAATCACAGTTCTAACTCTATTGAAGGCTTAGCTATTAAAATAACGTACAAATTATTGTCGTGACTAAATATTATGGTAACTCGTACCTCATAAAAAGCAATACATTATAGTTAGTATAGGCGTTATTTACATACGCACAGTTTAAAAAGTTAAGTGTCCTAATTGGCGAATTTTCGGACTACAGAGAATTTTCGTTAAAAACCGATAACGGGAAAAAGAAAAAAAGTGGGGTTTTATTTGTTTCAAATACGAACGTGTTATGCATTAAATGTTTTCCCACTCAATTTATGTCCCAAGTCTGATGGAAATAACTTAGTTCCGACTTAAAAATGTACACGATTCTTCGTCAATTAGGACGTGCTGATTACTTAGAATGTGGTTTAGTAACAATTAAGTGTTTATACATTAAAATCGTGAAACTGAACTATACAATTAAATTATATTAAATGAATTACTCAAATTTTACATACATATCTAGTACAGTACTCTAGTACCAGGATACGGAAGATACAAGTCGTGAATAAATAATTAATCTACGACTTAACCAAACCATCTTATTCTATGCGTATGCATACAAAATGGACCTACACATCATGGTCTACATCGATTTAAAAAGTACACGATACAATTTAAAACATTGTATTAATAAATTGTGTTAGGCTTTCACGGCTATCGTTCGATTATCGATTATCTTGTTTGTCGAAAGATTAATTGTTCGAACAATCGAGGAGCTAACATCTGATGATGTCGTCCGCTCGTGATGGCGAAACGTCCGAGAACCTCTTCTCGCTCACGTCGGCCGAACAGCCCGAAAAACAATATGCTAAATTGTATTAGTTAAGACTTGTACATATATGATTTTGAAACGGAATGTTAAAAGCATGATTATTTCACGCTTTATAAATAAAGTTATCTAGGCTTAGAAAGTACACTTTGATCTTATTTATCGCTAAGTCGTGCTAGTAATTGTGTAACGAGTGTATTAGCATTTGTGAAACGTCCAACCGATTTCGTCGCCTTCCACGGCTTACATCGTTGGGCGGGTAATTTAATTATCTTCCTACCCACAAAAGTCATTGCTTTATAATTTATTCTACTAAAAGTAATGTTAATATACTCGTTTAAAAGTTACAGTTATTTTGTTTTGTTATCGTGTGGATTATCTGCATATAGATATAGATTCTTTTATTGTTGTTTAGGGTAGTTTTAACAAAATGGGTAATTTTGGCTCACGTCTATGAGATGTTTGTTACCATGTTATTGTAAATTTTAAAATTATGTTTCGATTAATTCTAAATTATCATATAATGAAATAACGTACCATTTTATATTTGAAGCTTTTCCAATTACAATATCAGTGACCGCATGATAAAAATTGCCCATTTGTACATAGACATTTCTTTCCTTGCTCTATCTTTAAGGTTTTTAATTAAGGTAATTTAGTATTTAGTTTTATCGAATGTGTTACTGGCTTAGATGTATGGCATATTGTACAAAGAGTAAAAAAAAAATAAGGGGACCGTCAAGAAAAAATCACACCAAATAAATATTGTGACGGTTGAAAAAATTATTTTTAATAAAGTCAGTGCATACGAGGCGGTAAAACAATTGTAACACAAGAAAAAAAAGGCTTGTGAACTTTCGTTGTTTGTAAAAAATGTTTGCAAAAGAGTGCGACCGCCAAAAAAAAAATTAAAGCGTTCCATGTTTCTCGATAAAGCGTCATCCAAGCGTTATCTTACGTCATCTCTGCTTTGGCTTCGGATCCGGTAAGTAAAGGTAAGTATTCAGTTTTCGAAAGCAGGAAGCGGAGAGGGCGAGGGAGACTACTCCCGACGCCCCCGCTCTCCGTCGAAGGAGACTTGGGCGGCGCCGGCGCGACTACGCCCGGCGTCGGCGCGACTGCTCGATCTTAGGACCGAGCTAGGAGACGTAGCCATCAACTGGCAACGTAGGGCGAGACAGACGGGCGCGGGCATGTGGGTCAAGGGCAACTAACCGCCCGCTCGCGTCCGGCAAGTCTCCCGTGGGCTCTTGGAGGTTTAGTGGGTAGTAGCCAAGCTGGCTGATCCCCACACTCCCCCCGCCACTTGATGTGGCCAGGCGGGGGCGATTCCTCCAAGTAAAAAAAAGTATTCAGTATTACAAAATAAACTGCAATAGTATTTAAATAAAACACTTTAACGGTTGAAAACGCGATTAAAGATTTAAATATTAATTTAAGTAATATATTGCGTTTTAAACCGTTAAAGTGTTTTATTTAAATGTGTACTACTCGCGTAAACTATAGACAGAATTTAAACTGCAATAGTATCAAATTTTCGAGTTTAATAAAAGTCGTACTGCGTTTATGTGCTACCGTTATCACATTTATCTATAAAAATAACGCTTTCCGATTAATTACATATGTATTATCAGAATTGAATATCTGTTTAACAAAATGTAGACGATCTTGTTGGTGTAATAGTAGCGTGTAAAGCTAATAATGAACGGGCCGTGTATTCGATCCTCAGCGGGTTCAACATTTTTCTAATCGATTTATAATTTTTATGAAACATGTTGGACTTCGTCTGAATCTGGAATTAAATGGAAGGATTATCGAAATTCCGTCCGGGTCACGAACCACCGGCCACGGATGAAAAAGCTTCGAAGCGCGTTTCGCTTTCAGTCTGTGGATATCCGAATATCCAAAGCGCACATAGGTTGACAGCACATCTTGTTTAGATACTATAGGCTTGGGTTTTTCATTCATTTCATTAAAAACAACGCATTAGCGGGTTGCTACAGACAAAAATGGTATTTAGTGCTTAACTATCTTAAGATGGACAATATATACATTGATCTATGATAGGAATCAATAGGCGCGTCTTTTCAGTCACGCAAACATTCGCCCATGACCCACATAATTGAAGAAGTATATAAAAATAACTACGATTCCTTAAAAAGATAAGAAATGTCCTAAATAGCATGTCGGGATTTGTTTCATTGTAAAGTGAATGTCGCCTGATTGATTGCATGCTATCAGTGAAAATATTTTATCAGAAGTAAATTTTGTCTTGCTTTCTAGTATTTTATATAAAGAGTAATTATTTAATTACATGAATCATAAATGTTACGCAAAGTTTATTCCAAGATTATAATCACAGCATTACGCACGAGCTGGTGATGCGGGCAATTTTTATTTTAGTAAAAAAATGCTCTAGATTTTTAAATAACATGTCTGTAAAGGACTTGTAGATTTTCAGTGAAATTTAATTTCTTACATGTTTCACGTAGAAGTGTTCACAATATAAGACCAGTTAATTAAAGTTTAGCGCTATTACGCACTTGCTACGGACTAAATGGGCGCTTACATACTTCGTCGATAGTCGCTCAGGCAACTCGGCGACAAATAGAGGCTTCTATATTTTGTCGACACACACGGGCAACTGTCGTGACCGTACGTCGGCTTCGGTCTTCGATACTTAGAAATATTATATTGAAAATAAAAATCCCGAAAAGCAATTTGAGACTTACTGTCTCATGAATATTATAATCGAGGTAAAAAGGATTTACAAAAGTTTTTTCTCACGTCTTGATAACATACTTTAAACATTCCTTTTGATTTCCGTTCTTGTAACATAGGATGTATATAAACTCTCTTGGTTTTTTATTGTTATTAGAAGCGTTAGTAATCGACGTCTATTCTGCACGGATTTACTTAAAACATTGTCGCTCGTCATTTGTGTTTCTCTGTTTTCGTCGCTGAAAGACCAAATCGCCGGCGACTGGTTGACAGTGTGTAATGGCTTTTAAAGACGAGGGTATTAAATGACGTTATACTTTTAATTGTCATGATAAGCTTATCGTATTTGTCGCAGAAATATTTAAATCTTACACAAATTCAGAAGATTCTACATATCTTTTATTTGCCGTAGGTACTATTTCTACATTTTATTATAGTCATAGGCGTAAATTTGGAACAATATGATGTAAACGATAAAGGAGTCAATTTGGATGATATGGTTCGGAATTTAGAGATTACAATAATATCGAGTAAAAGATAATTAAATAAATCAATCATCAATTTCTATTTGAGGCCGCTAGAGCCAGAGTAGCCTAACTGCAATATTATTTTTAGTCTTTAAATGTTAATTTACATAGAGCATAGTAACTCAAAATTGTTAACATAAACGTACAAGTTCTTTTTCGCTTAAGTTAACCGCGCTTTTTCATCTTCCTCTTTATGAAAATCATGTTAATGTTATTAGGCCACTCTGCCTCTGGCAGCTTCTTTTAAATGGCACAAATAATTCAATTTGCGAGGTTATTTTTCTACTTTTAAGCTATAAGATGATATCTTGTTGATTATTTTGCTCTACCTTGACCGGTTGTTAAGTTTCGTTTCATTCAAAAGTAAGAGCATTTATCGAGGAAGACTTCAGGCTATAAAACATTACGCTGTAAGTAATAGAAGCGAAGAAACAGCGAACAATATGGATATAATGGGTAAAATCTTCGTGGGTTTTCGATGCGTACGGTTCAAGATACCCAAAAAATGTGTACGAAAGAACGATTCCTTTTTTTTTGTTTTTTTATAAATAATGTCTATCTTTTAAGATTAACTTGCAAAAACAGGACGCGACCGACGTCATGTGTCACAGCTTAAATGTATAAAGATGAGATACAACAAATTTGGATTATCAAAATAACTATTCCACGCGGACGAAGTCGCTGAAACAGCTAGCTTATCATAAAAGATCGGTTCGTATCGCGCGATAACTTGCCCAATAGAACACAACGTTCACAAAATTCAAGGCCGACAGACAGACAGTTCAGTTTTGTATCGTAAAAGCGAGGATGATGTCGCTTCGCGCGTTCGGTTAATCTCCAAAAAAAAATATTAATTCTAAATACATACCTAGTAATGGTTTTTGATGTTTTGTGTTTATTTTTTTTTGACGGCAAATGGTGTATTGGAAAATCATTTGTGTTATGTTGTGTCCATCGTAACTCTACAAAATATCTTTTATAGTTATAAAACCTAACCTAAGTTCACTTTTATTTTATTAAGAAACGTACTATCGTTTAAATAGTAATTATAACATGACAGTAGTTGCGACATTTTATCATCTTTCCACTTTAAAAATTGGCGTGGAACTCTGTAATGGTACCTTATATGTGAAAATGAATTTAAATTATTTTTTGTTTTATAACAAATAGTTACTGCATGTTAATTGCTCAGAAACGAAATATGTCTCTTACTATCAATTGAGAACCAGTAGGTAATAAAAACTTTAACTTTTTATCATTTAACAGTTATAATTCTGCTTTTAACACCTATTTAATAAGTCTACAGTCTCGTGTCGTGCAATTCCAAGAATTCAAACCAGAGGCACTTGCATAACTGTTGGCGATAATGTATTGTTTATTTATTTACTAAGGATCATTCTAGTCTATACAAAATTACTATTGCATAGCATTTATTATTGGGAACCCTAAATACGAGTTTCTAGACGAAATCGACGATACAATTTTGAGTGCACAGAAGACGGATAAGCCTTTATTTGGCAGAAAGTTAACTAAGTTATAAAGTATTAAATACTAAACGTCGTTTCGTTTAAAGTGGAAGTGAACAAAAACTTTGTAGATCACTTAGGTTCATTGACCTTTAACTTGCGCGATAATCAAACTCCAAGTTTTAAACACAATAAACAAATAAAAGAAGTTATTAAAGCACATGTCTACTGACAAAAATTGTGTGTTAGTAAAGATCGAAACGGCTGAATCGATTTTGAGAGGTATTGTCTGATCGCTGAAGTTACAAGAGGTAAATTTAGCTGTATTTAGAAAAACTATAGACTCGCGGAAACGTAAACTAAATTTAATATTTGAAGCTTTTGCACAATCTTATTAAACGTTGTTCAAGAATTCGACGTTGACCAACTTTGAGCATTGTACTCGTACTTTTCTAATATTTGTTCTGGTAATTAAACATTAAATACTTAGTAGAAATATCGAAATACAGTCCCGGTCGAAAAATTACCGTTCACGTTTCGATTTAGCTTGGCCTTTCGGTTGAAACTAAAATGAGTAAACAGCAGATATTTAAAAACTAAGCTTTTCCTCCAGAAGGAAACAGTTTTTAGTGCACATAATCTCCGATAAAGTTTTTCTTAGAACCTTTATTTTATTTCGATGTGGTTGAATTGTGCAATATTCTTACAATCTATTGCACAATTCCAAAGCCGGTGTATCTTAAATCGTACGTCATTTATAATCTTTTGTTTGTCCTTATTTATTTTTAGCTTAACAGCTAAGCTCATAAAACAGCATGTGTCTGGAAAGCGTACTGCCGTAAATGAGTCAACAAACATAACGTAATAGTTTTGTAAATATGAATTATATTGCCTTTTTCTAGTCTATATATATTAGAACTAAAACCCACTAACTAGTGGTGTCGCTTTACCAATTGAGCTACCGTGTCGATAATTGTTTTCGATTTTTCCATTCTCCTTACACGCGATGTAATTGCAATGTTACCAAATTCTTTTTTTTTTAGCCGTAAAACGACTTTTTAAAAAACCCCTTTCGCCCCACAAAATTTTTTTGCTTTTTTTTTTTTTTTTTTTTTTAAAACCCCGTTTTTTCGGGGGGGGGTACCCTTTTTTTTTTTTTTTTTCCCCCCCCCCCCCCCTTTTTGGGGGGAAGGTTAAAAAAAATTTTTTTTTTTTTTTTTTTTTTTTTTGGTGTGTGTTTTTTTTTTTTTTTTTTTTTTCTTCCCCCTTTTTTTTTTTTTTTTTTTTCCCCCCCCCCCCCCCTTTTTTTTTTTTTTTTTTTTTTTTTTCCCCCCCCCCTTTTTTTTTTTTTCCCCCCCCCCTTTCCCCCCCCCAAAATTATATTTTTTTTTTTTTTTCTCGGGGGGGGCCCCCCCCCCCCCCCCCCCCCCCCCCCCCCCCCCCCCCCCCCCCCCCCCCCCCCCCCCTTTTTTTTTTTTTTTTTTTTTTTTTTTTTTTTTTTCCCCCCCAATTTTTTTTTTTTTTTTTTTCCCCCCCCCCCCCCCCCCCCCCTTTTTTTTTTTTTTTTTCCCCCCCCCCCTTAATATTTTTTTTTTTTTTCCCCCCCCCCAAACAAAAAACACAAAAAAATAAAAAATCCCCCCCCCCCCCCCCCCCCCCCACCCCCCCCCCCCCCCCCCCCCCCCCCGACGATCTTCCCTTTCCCATAATTTTTTTTTTTTTTTTTTTTTTTTTTTTTTTTTTTTTTTTTTTTTTTTTTTTTTTTCTTTTTTTTTTTATTTATATAAAAACAAAACCACCCCCCCCCCCCCCCCCCCCCCCCCCCCCCCCCCCCCCCCCCCCCCCCCCCCCCCCCCCCCCCCCCCCCCCCCCCCCCCCCCCCCCCCCCCCCCCCCCCCCTTTTTTTTTTTTTTTTTTTTTTTTTTTTTTTTTTTTTTTTTTTTTTTTTTTTTTTTTATATAAAAAAAAAAAAAAAAAAAAAACAAAAAAACCCCCCCCCACCCCCCCCCCCCCCTTTGGGTTTTTTTTTTTTTTTTTTTTTTTTTTTTTTTTTTTTTTTTTTTTTTTTTTTTTTTTTTTTTTTTTTTTTTAATTTTCCACAAAAATATTTTTTTATTTTAATAAAAACACCCAAACAAAAAAAAAAAAATAAAATTTTTTTTTTTTTTTTTTTTTTTTTTTTTTTTTTTTTTTTTTTTGAGTTTTGGATAGTAGGATACCCCTCTACCATCTAAACAAGATGCGCAGTCGATTTGGCTTTGGATATCCGGAAATCCACAGACTGAACCTGAAACGTGATTAAACTTCACGGTTTATCCATCTGTGGACGGTGGTTCGTGGCATGGACGGATTTTCCATGTGCCTACGACCCATTATATCCAGATGTTTCAGAAAAATGATAAATTGAAAAATTTGAAACACGTTGGACTTGGTGGGGATCAGACCCACATTGCTTTACACCAACGAGTCTGTCAAAACTAAATTAATAAATAAAAAGATGAGATATATATGTTTTGGAGAACCGAATCACCGACCTCAAGATATACGCAATAAGGATATAAAGAAATCAAGATGGCGTTAATTCACTTGCTTACGGTTCCACAACTACAAACTATCGAAGAATTTTGATTACTTTCCGTTTTCCTTGTTGCTAAGCCGGCGTCTGTGACAAATGGATTCTAATGTTTCATGACAGGTCACTGTGCAATGCTAAGCTGTACTTCGATGGTTTGTTAAACAGCCGAGTGAGCTGCAAAGCTTTCAAAATTTACACTTTTATTTGAATATTGTCTTAATTTTGTACCTATTTATGGTAACTGATTATTGCATTGTTTTATTTAGATGTTCACCACAACATAGAGCCGCGTTACATGGCGATAAACTAGCGGAAAAATGGCTGGACGAATTAAAAAAGCAAGGTTCGTTGTGGTTAATTAAATACTGTCTGTAGTTTCTGTTTAAATAAAACACTGACGTCAGAGACATCCTCCATCTTTAGTTTCCCCGTGACCACGGCTGCTGCAATGCATCCGAAACGTCGTACCGTAGGTAAAACTAATTTTCAAACAAGTTTAAAATATATCGCGTTTTAAACCGTTAAAGTCTTTTATTTAAAGGCTCCTTATGATCCTGATAATGTCCTGGTTTTCCCTGAGTAGCCATTTACTATGGACAGCTATGGAACCACAATTTTTGACACAATAAATTGCTTAGTTCTCTACAAAAGTTTATATCATGAACTGAGTGACCCTCCAGACAAACTTGTGTTAAAAAGTATATCGCTACTCCGTAATATGTTTCGTAAAGGAATAACTGTTATACGCAAATAAACACTTAACGGTTTCAAACGCGATATATTTTAGTTAAACTTGTTTGAACATTATTGTTAACTACGGCCCGACGTTTCGTATGCTTTGCAGCAGCCGTAGTCATGGGGGTTTATGTTAACAAATATATTTCATGTTTTAAACCGTTAAAGTTCTATTAAATTTCTGTAAAATATAAATAATTCAGGTCATAAAATCGCGGTTTGGCCACTCTGCCTCTAGCGGCCTCATATTGTATATTAGGTACGAAAGACTGTGTGTACAACTATCGTAAAAAAATTAAATGTTTATCAAGATACACTATCTTGTTTATAGATCTGTGATGCAAATGTGTTACTATTCACAGATTTTGTCTTTACAATTAAGGACGCCCATTATATTTTTTAAAAGGAAATCAACTTTGTATTGTGCTGCTAAAAATTGAAATTTCTATTTCAGAGAACGGCGGGACCCCGTCATTTCTTAACGCAATTTTCAGGATATACGGACCGAAGTTCCTACTTTTTAACGTCACTTTTGCTTTTATTGATTCCTGTTTTAGGTGAGAACAATATGCATCATATATCTATTAATAGGTTACAGGAGTCTGATCAGCTGTTCACCTGTCAGTTAAGAAATGTCTGTTAGACCCACTTAAGATAAAGATGCTATTTTTACGATAGAGGAGGACAGACAAGCAGGTCACTTGATGGTAGGCTAAATGTCCCAGCCACAGAAACTAAACAAGATACGCTATCGACCTATGTTGGTTTTGGATATTCGGTGATTTACAGACTGAAATCTAAACGCGATAAAAAATTTTCATCTGTGGACCACTCACCTTTCAATATCCAGACTTCCAGACGAAGTCCAACATGTTTCAGAAAAATTATTAATTTATTTGAAAAATGTTGGCCCCGATGAGAATCGAACTCAGGATTATTAGCCATACATTAGACCGAGAGCACGTCAAAATACGTTAATGTTAAAATATGTTAATTACGATTTTTATTCGAAAAACCTTGCTAAGCTATCTTCCAAATCTATCTTTGATGTAGGAGTTCTATTTTTACTAAGAAATACTAGAATTTCTTTTTCATTCTTAATAGATTTTAACAGTTATGTATTACCTCATTAATAGCCTATTTCTGTATAATTATTTTTCAGAATAACGATACCGATCTGCCTCGAGGGTTTGATAAATTATTTTTCGCCCTTACATTCCGGAATGACTGATCTTAGCGCTTATTTATACGCCTTCGGCATAGTAGGGTAAGTATCTACAGTTCAGTTTCATACAGTATATTCTAAGACGAAGGAATATAGGCATGTCCCAGATACAGACCATAATAACCATTAACCAGACAAGATACTCTACTGACTTGGATATATAAAAATCTACAGACTTACTTAAATGCAAATAACACTTTAACGTTTAAAACGCGATATTTATTAAACTTATTTGAAATGATTTTTAATTCGGCCCGACGTACGGCTTTCAGCCGTTCTTATTTTCAAATAAGTTTAATATCTTGCGTTTTAAACCGTTAAAGCGTTTTATTTAAATGTGTACTACTCGGCTTTTCACGTGTGGATGTGTGGATGCAGGCGTACTTTCGATATTCCTACATCCATTTAGGGCATAAGCCAAAATGTAAATTTTGCATCTCACCATTCCAGACCCGGAGGAAATTGAACCCACGACCAGTTGGTTGTTAACCATTGGTGTAACAAATCCGTTGGATTGAATTGAATTATTCATAATATAATTTTTTTTATTAAAAACTTGTATGTGATCTTACAATAATTAATTTATAAATCCTTAAATTTAATACAAATATCGATGTTTGTTCTCGACTTATATATATTATATTGTAATAATGATTGTATATATTCTCTATTTTCAGATTAATGTTCCTAAGCGCAGTATTAACGCATTCAATGCTACTTTTTCAACTCGAAAGTAGCATGATACTAACAAAAGCCTGTTCTTCATTGATCTATAGAAAGGTTTGTTTCTTTTAATTTAATATAATATACATAGGTTAGATATATCGCTTTTCTACTGGGCACAGGTGTAAACATCTTAGACCCACCACACCGTTTCAATGTGCGCTGGTGGGATATAACGGCTACTGCCATTAAATTAGTGATTAACCAGGACCGATGGCTTAACGCTGCAATTTCCAATTTATAGACTAGTTATATGCCTGAAAAAAATCTTTATTTTGCACTCCACAATGTGCATTTTTCTTTACTCTCCCTTCTTTTTTAATGACCAATGGCTATTCTGCAGCTTTTTTAAATTAATTATCGACAATAAAATTCTGATGTTATTTCAGCTCCTGCGCATCAATCTAGCAGCTGGTGGTAAAGCTTCAGAAGGCCTCACAGGGTACATAGTAAACTTACTAACAATAGACACAGAACGATTTCAAATGGCAAGCATCTACCTCATAGATTTAGTAAGAATACCGATAGAAACGACTGTAATAGTCTACTTGATGTACAGACAAATCGGTGTGTCCGCGATCTTTGGAGTTGGTTTCTTGTTATTATTTATTCCACTGTTAAGTAAGTACTTTGTATTCTTGTGATCCTAGTATGAGTTTTATTATTATCCCAATCGACTATGTTGAGCTTCTAAACCTTAAATTCGTACTAATAAAAAACCCATACTAAGGGTTTGAAAGCTTTAATGTTTTTCACATAATGGCACCATATAAATTGAAAACCAATTATGAATTGAAGAAAATCGACGTGTAGGACACGGTAGCTCAATAGGTCAGAGCAACAGCATGGAACGCTGTTGATGCCGGTTCAAATTCTGTCCGTGTCGTTTTTTTTTTAAATTTATAATCGATTTTGAATTCATACTACTTTCTTCTTGGTTCTTTATTCCTTTCTGCTTTAACAACTATTTAAGATTTTGAAGTTTTTTAAAACGGATTTTCTTTTAGCACATGTCAAAGTATTATGTTATTCTCTTTGTTCAGGTTATTTTGGTAAAATAGCGAGTAAATTGACAGAGAAAATGACAGTTCGCACAGATAACAGAATACGACTCATGAATGAGGTTATACAGAGTATAGAAGTAATTAAAATGTACGCTTGGGAGAATGCTTTTGAGAAAATTATCAAGAACGCTAGAAGGTGAGAATTTATTATACACTTTTGTTTTTTATAGTCTGTCAAATCTATGTACATGTAATCGGTAATTAGGTTTATTAGTAGCAATATGCGGTTGAAAATCAACAAGATCGCGGCTTTGATTCCTATCAAGTCCAACATATTTCTAAGCAATTTACACAGTTTCTGAAATATCGTGAACTTCATCTGGGTAATGTAGAACATAAAGTGGGTGCTAAAATCATTGAAATTCCGCCCGGGTCACAAACCACCATCTACCGAAAAAGCCGTCAAGATCGCATTTCGTTTTTATTGTATGGATTTCTTTATTGAGGGCAAAAAAGGTCAACAGCACATCTTGCTTAGATTTTATATAGCTGGGATATCACACTTTCCAAGAAATGAACTTCATGCTTGAATATTTTCCTCTCTCATAAAAAAACGGAACCTGCACGTACCTAAACCATGTACCCGTCGTAGATTTATTGAGACTTATCTTACTATTTTTTGCAGAAAAGAAATGAACGTCATAAGAACTCTAACCTGGCTCTACGCAATGATGTTCTCGTGTTCCAAATTGAATACACAAATAGCCTTAATAATCAGCATCCTATCGTTCATCGCGTTCGAAAACGTCATCACTGCAGCGAAAATCTTCGTCGTCATATCCTACTATGAGAGCATCAGAATGTACATGGTGGAATCGTTCCCCATGTCGATAACCATGGTCCTGGAATCCTATATCAGTGTTAAGAGGATCCAAGAGTTTCTGCTGCTGCCTGAAGTTGAGAAGAATGTTGATCTGTGGAAGATATTCGGCGATGATAAAAATGGGTATGTTCCTTGCTATAACTCTATTAATTAAAATTTTGGGGGTCATTCCTTCTCGCTGAAAATTGTTTGGCCGATTATCACTTGCCACGTTTGGGGCAAATAAGTCGTCTGTGTCACAGTTCCCTTTTCGTACAAAAGGTAGATCCAAAAATTCAATTATAAATAGAAAAAAATAACGACACGGACAGGATTTGAACTGGCATCCACAACGTTCAGTGCTGTTGCTCTAACCAATTGAGCTACCGTGTCCTACACTTCATTGGCGAATTTATTCAATACCAAAAAATAAAGAAAGTATATCTTTAATTATTAAATATGTATTTATGTTCTATTCCCGCTACCACAACAAATATAAAATATTGGGATATCACAAAGACACCTTTTCCCGTTTTCTCGATTTATGAAATGATAAACTACTCTAAAAACGTGTTTTCTTTTTCAGGTATAGTGCAGGAAAATCATTATTGAAAACGGAACCCCGTGCTGAGTTAATAAAATTTAAAGACTTTACAGCCAGTTGGAGTAATAGTGAAGAAACGAAGGGTCAACAACCGGCGTTATCAGATATTAACTTAACGGTTAGCTAGCACTTACAATATACATTTAAAATCAAAAGTCAAAAGTGCATCAATAATGTTCATGGATCATTTTTTCATATTTGAAACACAACCTTACACTGTCACCCCTCTTTCAGTAACTGGAAGCAAAAAAAAAACACTTTTTTTATACGGACCCGGGCGGGACTTGAACCGTCATCCACAGCGTTCTGTGCTGCTGTTCTAACCAATTACTAAGCTATAGCTATATATTTTATGTATATAAAAATGCGCTATGGACTTAGGCGAAAGTGAATTTGTTCTATTAGTTGTTTCAGAATTATGTTAACAATTGTCGGTCACTTTTCTCTTGTAGATTAACATTTTTAGACTATGAAAATATAAATAAATCAAGTCATAAAAATTTCTGTTAGGCTACACGCTTAACGTTGTCTTTTTGTTTATTTCGCGGGCCCTATTTTTTTTCAGATAAAACCAAACACTCTCACTACAATAATTGGTCCAGTGGGATCGGGGAAGTCTACTCTTCTTATGTCAATATTGGAAGAGCTTCCTCCAAGCAGTGGAGAACTAGCAGTGAACTGTACCGTATCTTACGCTGCGCAGGAGTCTTGGCTGTTTGACGCTTCAGTAAGTATAGGTAGTTTACGCGAGTAGTACACATTTAAATAAAACACTTTAACAGTTTAAAACGCGATATATATTAGTTTATTTATTTATTTACTAAGGAAACTAAACAGTACAGTCTCTTATGATAACTTAAAACTAACTTTCTTATTAATTATCTTTTGTCAAATTTCGACTCTCTTTGAATTTCAGGTTCGACAGAATATAATATTCGGTCAAGACTTTGACGCAGTTAGATACAAAAAAGTGGTAAAGTGCTGTCAACTGGAAACCGATCTTAAGGCTTTCCAGCACGGAGATCAGTCTCTCGTTGGAGAGAAAGGTAAATAATATTTAATAGGAGTTGTATGTAAAAAGTGAGTGAAGTCCCCTTTCTTCTATAGAGGGGATTTCGGTGATCAAATTTATTAACAGGCAAGTAGATGATGAGACTTCTGTGCCCTGCTCATCGTAATAATTTGCGTTTCCCTGAGATTTGAACTCGTGCACGCAACGCTAGACCTTGTGGTTAACTATTAAGGTACAGGGACGTTTTTGCAGATATACATAGAAGGATAATAAAAAAAATAAGAAGTTAGAAGCGTATTTGTCCAAAGAAAATTTGCAGCATGTGCAATATACTTACTTATAAGCTAAAGTAAAGTTATTTAACTAGAAACATAATGACAAAGTGAAACTAATCTATTTCATTGAGTGAATTTTATAGGTACTCTTTATTCCAATTTAAAAAGTGTTTGTGTGTTTAGGAGTAACATTGTCAGGCGGGCAGCGCGCGCGCATATCGTTAGCACGTTGTGTGTATCAAGACGCAGATGTTTATCTATTAGATGATCCATTAGCTGCAGTTGATGCTAAGGTAAAACATTACTAAAATTACAACTACATTTTCACACCTTCAGGTAGGTAGTTGTATAAAAGTTATGGAGGGTACCGTGAAAGCAATTAAAGCTTCATATATCATATTCAATTGTTTCAACTTATACATTATAGGGGCTAGCCTTCTGCCTTATAGAAATGAAGGTATAAGAGTTAGTCCTATCACGCTGCACCGTGCGAGATAATGGGTTTTCACGGTTACTGTCTTTGAATAGCGTGAACTAAACATATTATATACTGTCTATAGTCGTTATTTGTTACTTAAATGTGTACTACTCGGGTAAGCGAATAGTACACATTTAATTAAAACACTTTAACAGTTTAACTAATATATCGCGTTTTAAACTGTTAAAGTGTTTTATTTATATGCATATTATACTTGGCTGGACTTAGAAAAATTTAAATTTCGAACTAACAAGCAGATTAAAGTATTAAGCATCTCGTGATTTTCACTCTAGTGTACCATTACACTAATGAGGCAGTCATACTTATTATCCGAAAGTCAAAATAGGTCGACAGCACATTTTGTGTAGATGTAATACAGCTGGGGTTTTTCACCTCCCATCAGGTGAACCAATGATTGTCTATCATTAAAAAATACCTTTTCTATTGAAAGATTAAGAAATTAATATTCTCAATACAGGTGGCCCAAGCAATGTACCAGGACTGCATCCGAGGCTTCCTCCAAAACAAGACTGTGCTCCTGGTGACGCATCACGTACAGTTTGCTAGATACGCTGATAATATTTGCGTTATCAGAGGCGGTAAGGTACGAAATATATCTTTAGCTATTGTATCCAGTCGCACTAAAGTGTTCTCAGGGTATCCAACCAAAGCACCGTAGAGGGCTGGTGGCATACTTAGTGGTTCTGGTCGACTCCCCCCCCCCAAGGGTTGTTAAGGACAAAAGTCGACCATGACTGTATGTGCCATTTACCACACTTTATAAATGCCTGGGCGTGCATTTGCACCATAATTTAACATGTAGCTATTAAAGGTATAGGAACCTATAACTAAGTTTCGTGTCTGCCACCAGGTATCTAAATAACTACACTGACAAGACAGTATTGAGGCTAACGTACATTGTACCTAGGGACATCCCCATCTTTAGTCTCCCCGGGCCCAGGGCCGTTTTTTTTCCGAAAAAAAGAACCTTGTTCAAATAATTTATAAAGTACCGTTTAAACCGTAAGTTTTTTTAACGATACTCATAAGGGTTTGTCTTTACAGATCGTGTCTCAAGGTACATACCAAGAATTAAGAACAGCAGTAACAGAGTTGGAACAGATGTCAGAAGCCACAGAAGATAAAACGGAGAAGAAGGAGAACGAAGCATTAAAAACGCAGAAATCTTTGAGCGAATCCGTCAACAGTTTGGATGTTAACGACGAGGAGCCGCAACATAAAGGTTAGTATACTTGATTATTGCCCTTCAAATAGAATACATGGAAACACGATGTTCCTTTAATAACATAGCTTGGTAGGTTTTTAATGTCTAAAATATTTGACAGTTTGTTGGTCTAATGATAGAAATAATTCAACGAATCGAAAATTGATTTACCAACTTATTGACCCCGAAAGTTGAGTGTTTGATCCTGTTTTCCTTACTGAAAGGCGCCACTGTTTTATGTCACCCTTTTCATGGGTATGTTTTATGGGAAACAATCTTTATTTACAAGGTGATTTCGTCTAAATTTATATCATTTTTATTTATTAGATTCTATTCAATTTACTTTGCAGATGAGAGCCAATCGGAAGGCGCTGTGTCTAGTAGTGTATACATCTCGTACATAACAAGTGGTGGTGGCAAAATAGCTTTGTTCGTTTTGCTAATGCTCTTCGTAGCAGGACAATCGTTTTATTCATCGACTAATCTGTGGCTTGCTAAGTGGTAAGATAGACGATAATTACTTTGTTGTCACCATAAAAATGTACCAGAAAGTAGATTAAAAAATAAGATAATAGAGCGAAACACGACGGCCTTGTTATCTTTAAGACAATCTCGTTTATAATTAACTAAGATTAAACATATTTTATCACAGTAACATTAATAAAATAATTAGGACAAGAAATTTTCAAAGTTACCTTTCTTATCATGATAGGAAATTTCGTGAAGAAAATCGTAAGATATCAGTGTGTTACAATAATTGTTATATTCAGTAAATTAATTAATTTTGTGTAACTTATTGTATAAATGTTATGCATTAATTTTAGATTGGAATAAATATTTGAAAAATTGTAACTATTAAGACCTTTTGATCCAAATATGCTGGTATGATACAAATCGATATTTTACCATAAAAATAATGTAAATTTATAAACTTTAAAAAAGTTAAATACTGTCTATAGTTTACGCGAGTAGTAAATACTTTAATAAAACACTTTAACGGTTTAAAACGCGATATATTAGTTAAACTTATTTGAAAATGATGATTAACTTCGGCCCGACGTTTCGGATGCTTTGTAGCAGCAGTCTCCCCGTGACCACGGCGTTAAAGCGTTAAACCGTTAAATTATTTTATTTAAATTTAAAAAAGTTATTAAAAAAAGATGCTAGTCGTATCTGTACTTTACGTAAGTACAAGCTGTCCATCATCTTTAGAACCAGCACCTCTCCCCACCCCCCGCCCTCCAAAGACGATTCTCGTTTGAATCGTGTAGAGTATTCTTCTTTTAATAAACTGTAAGCACTTTAAAAAAATATTGTAATGTAAATCGTCAGTCTCCCTTTCTTTTTAAATTGCGACTCGTGTTTCACCATTCTAATTTTCAGGGTGAACGTGGAAGAAGCTAATAGTGCAATCAACCTTGATAACACATCAATTTCTAATGACAACAAAACATTACTAAACTCTACGCTAGGTAAGACATATTTCTTTCAAAGCCATAGAAAACATCATATTTTTTTTTTCTTTTTATAAAAATCCTCAAGGAGAGTTTTCATTTACAGTGGACTTCGAAGATCTAGACAAGAACACCTGGCATATATCCCGTAGTGTCTACGTATATATCTATGTCACTCTAATCGTCGCTTGTCTCTTTCTAACATGGAGTAAGATGTTGTACTTCTACAATACTTGCCTCCGCGCATCTATTAAGCTACACGAAGCTATGTTTAGGTTTGTGAATTTGGCATTTGTTTCAATTTCAGTGAAAACATACAAAATTTTGTGTGTCTTTCTTGTCCATTCATTATAGATATTTCTTTTAGCTAGCTCAACCGCCAAAACCAGTAAAATAAATAAAGAAATTCGATTTACTTACTTTAAACTATCAAATGAAATACTATTATTAATTATTATGACGGGCTTCTTAGTGTAATAGTAGCAATGTGTGGTGTAATAAACGGGTCGTGGATTTGATCCCCACCGAGACCACGATTAACGATCAAATTATAATTTTTCTGAAACACAAGTGTAACACTTCGTCTGAAATGTCTAAATACTAATTAGGTGATAGGAATACAAACGAGTTCACAGATGAAACGTCAAGTTTAATGAAGTTTATTTTGAAACAAATGAAACTATAAATGTTTACTATACATATAGTATAAATATATAATATTATTATAGAGGAGTCACAAACGCACCGATGTGGTTCTTCCACCACAACCCTTCAGGTCGAATCCTGAATAGATTTTCGAATGATATCAGCCAAGTCGACACGATGTTGCACTGGAACCTATCGGAATGTTTATCTGTAAGTTTTCATTCAGTTTTACTTACATAATTAGTATTTTTAAACTACTGAGCATAATAATTTAAAACAAAAATAACCGCTTGACATTCAAGGACAATTGAAACGATATAAGGACACTCAAGAATACAACAGAATTGTGTTTTTGACGTTAAAAAACATGCATGAAACAGTGAATCTTTTTGCTCTAGCAGTAAATATGTTTAATTGCTTCCTTATTTTATAAATACTTAGACCTTCTTTTGTTATTGCAATGTAGCATTTACGAAAACTACAGCCATAGCTTATATTTGTGCATAGGCCACTCTGGAAACTATTATATCCTCTCTACATTCAAATCCTGGACAATAATCAGTACTTCTGATGATCTTCTTATTTTGACACCGTTTCAGTTCTTCCTAGAAGTCGTAGCTGTGCTGTTTGTGGTGTGCTTGGTAAACTGGTGGCTTCTGTTTCCCACTGCGGCCGTGGCGGCGTTACTATGGCTGTTACGTTCGTTATATCTCACTACGAGCAGGGAACTGAAAAGAATTCAGGCTATAAGTAAGTTTTGTGTAATAATAGCAAACATGTCAAAACATAATACTTAACACAATTTCTTTAAATACCTACTGTCTATAGTTTACGCGGGTAGTACACAACTAATATATCGCGTTTGAAACCGTTAAAGTGTTTTATTTAAAGGTGTACTACTCGCGTAAACTATAGACAGTATTTACATCTAAATTGTTTGTCTACATGTTACCGTTGCGAAAGTACTCCTAAGGTCTATCTAGTAAAATATTTTATTTAAACAAACATCGTAAAATATAAAATGATAGACACAGATTTCTTATTTATAGCTGTCAGTCTGAGTCTCAACCACGCGACTTCGACCGTCTCTGGTTTACCAACGATCCGTTCAGTGAAGAATCAATTGAAAACCTTGGCCAAGGAATTTGATAAACTTCAAGACTTGCACACTACGGCGCAAAGCGTCGAACTGACCACGGACAGAGCATTTGGATTCTGGATGGATGTTGTTTGCTGCTTGTATCTCGCTTCTGTCACATTTAGTTTCTTCATTTTTGTGACGGGTGGTAAGTTTTTAGGACATAATAGCAAGCGAAATTTTGTATGACACATAAATTCCATTCTTTTGCCACATGTAACTGGATGAAAGGTCTCTTTTTAAATTTATACACGATGCTCTGTCGTCTTATGTTTGCTTTAAAAATGGCGAAAAATTATGATAAATAATGATTTTTTAAAACACGTTGGAACTGATAGCTAACGAACTCACGACCTGTTGATTCCATGCCATTATAAAATCAACAGGCCCGTCAGAAACCAATAAAAGAAAATCTGGGATGAGACAATCTTAGATGGGTAGTACAGCTTAAAACCAGAAATTATATATTTTAATATGTATTTTAAAAATAACATTCAATAAGGATATTCTATGGTTTAGCAAACAAACACACATTTGTATAAACTGGTTTCCTTTTCAATATTAGAGAAACTGGATTTTACATTGTTCTACTTTCCTAAAATTTTAAATAATTTTTAAACTACGACCGAATTGAATCTTTATTCAATTATCTATATTTAGTTAAAAAGTTTCTATTAAGAAAGCGCAAAATTAAGGTGATATATCGTTATCTAGATACACTTGGAGGAAACGTCGGCCTTGCCATAACACAAGCAATAAGTTTAGTTGGAATGTGTCAGTTTGGAATGAGACAGACTGCAGAAATGGAGAATCAGATGACGTCTGTAAGCATAGCTATGTTCTAATCTAAACAAATAAATGTATTTATAAATAATATTATACATAGTACATTGCTGAATTGGCCGGCAAGAGGGACCTTGATGGAAACTAAAACTAAGTAGAACAATTCAGAACTTTAACACTAACTTTTAAACAGTTTTAAACTAATAACAATAGATATTTACGCGCCAAAATATTTTTTTCTTTTAAAGTTTTCTATGTGCGGCATGCACAAGTTTAAAATTTAAGTTCAAGCTTTGATAAGTAAACTCTTTGGTCGCCATATTGTAGAGAAGATCGTTCCTTTTTTAAATTACACGTCAGATATGATTTTACATAGTAATTCTTTGTCCGCTAAACACGACAGACGTGGATTTACATACAACTATTGCCGGCCGCTGCTCGACCAGTACAGCAACTTCGATTTCTCTCGAAGAAGGTTGTCAAAATAATGCTCAAATTTACGAGCATGTTTGAGAAAACTATATTTTCTCATACATCTCGTACAAGGGTACCTATAGCCCCAACTAGGCCCCTCTGAGAATCGAAGTAGCGTTCTTCTCTGTCAATAAAGAACTTTTGTACCATCTTTAGAAACTTAAATTGAAAGTCCTAATTGGTTCAATTAAAAATTATGTTATCAATGAAAAAAATAAGGTATCTAAGGTATTTCGCGTTTTAAACCGAATTACCTTAGATACCTTATTAATTAAGAAATAAACGCATTAAATAAATTGTTATTAACATATAGGTGGAAAGGATATTGGAATATGCGGATTTACCAGCAGAACAACCAACTGAGCCTGATACAAAAGCCTTACGACAGAACCATACGGGCTTGGACTTCAACGCTTGGCCGGAAAATGGTAAGATCCCCTCCTAATTTCCTGAGCTGAATGGTAAATACGTGTATTTTTCAATTGTTGGGTTTAATCCATTTTGTAGTTTTAGTGTAAAAGATATGTACTTTCAAAATGACTATTTTCATGATAAAATAAAAATAAAAACTAATTTTAGGAAAAAATAAAACAGCTCATCTGTTTGTTTCTGTCTAGAATACACGATCAACTACCTGCCGTTGATCTATCATAGAGCTATTGTGCTCTACTCGTCATCATTATGGATTAAATACTGCCTATAGTTTACGCGAGTAGTACACATTTAAATAAAACACTTTAACGGTTTAAAGTCTCCCCGTGACCACGGTTGCTGCAAAGCATCTGAAACGTGGGGCCGAAGTTAAAGATAATTTTAGGTTATACGCGTTTTAAACCGTTAAAGTGTTTTATTTAAATCATTATGGATTTCTTAAATCCATTTATTCATACAACTTTTGCGCAATGTCATTTCCCCCATAACAGGCATTTGAGAGACGTCCTACTAAACCTTTGCACAGAAAATATATAATATTAAACACACTTATCTTTTTAGGAGAAATAGTATTCAAAGACGTATTCCTAGAATACGAGGCTCCCCCTCAAAAAGAGAAGAAGGGAGATAATCTTGCAATACGCGGCGTATCCTTTAAGATCAGACCTGGGGAGAAAGTTGCTGTTGTGGGCAGAACTGGAGCCGGAAAGAGTTCTTTGATCGCTGCGTTATTTAGGTTTGTTGACTCTTCCAAGGTAATAAAGAAATGGTATGGTTGTTTTTGGCGAGTTTCGCATCTGTTTTGTATTTAGTTGTTGACGTGGCTAAGACCTCAGCGATTCCTCGATAAATGTTCTAACCAACACAAAAATAATTTTTCAATTCGAACCCGTAGTTCTTGAGATTAGCGCGTTCAAACAAACTCTTCAGCTTTATATATTAATAAGTATAGATAGATGTCTGCAGCTTACCCGAATAGTACATTTAAATAAAACACGCTAAATATTTAAGTTAATTTGATAACTTCCGAAAAGTAGAGTCGTAAGTTATTAAACGCAAGCTTTTTATAACTTACGCTTAATTTTCGCGGTTTAAACTGTTAAAAGTGTTTTATGTTTATATTTGTATTTATTTGCTGCTGTTGACGTTTTAACAGTTTTTGGTACGTATGTTCAATTAAAAATCGAATTTAGATTTTTTTTTTAAATACGACATGGGCACTACATGTTGCCGTTCCGTGCTGTTCTGTGCTCTTGCGCAACGTAAATTTCTTTTGTCATCACCACGTGTAAAATTTCAAACGTTTTCAAATCTTGTCCATTGCCTTCAGAATTGAAGAATTTTTCATGTTCATTTATTTTTGACCGCAGATTAAACAAAATAACAGGCTCGATAACAGTAGATGGAGTCACCGCTGAGGTGGCCGGTCTACGCACCTGGAGATCGAGGCTCTTCGCCTTACCGCAGCGACCAGCTTTATTTGCAGCCACGCTACGTGATAACTTGGACCCGGAGCAGAAGTACAGTGACGCACAAATTCATACAGCTTTAAAAGAGGTATATTTATTTGTGTATGTTTTTAATAATAAAGGTTTTGGAATGGAGACGATGAACGTAGAAAACCTTGAGGATATCAGGTGGACGACTTAGTCAAGTCTGGAAAATACTGGATTCAAATAGCGACCAACCGGTCATACGGAAGTTTTTGGGGGAGCCACATTCTGTCCGGTAATATGGACCTCAAACGGCTCTGTTATCTAAACACAATTTTATTAAGCTAACATACTTAGTTAGCGAGATTTAAAGGTTTGTGTAAGTAGCGAGTAGTTAGTTGTTCTCGATTATATATTTATTTAATAATTTCAGGTTGAATTGGAATCCTTAGTAACAGGATTGGCTGGGGGTCTCTCATCTCGTGTGGGAGATGGGGGTGGCAATCTGTCATCTGGACAGAGACAGCTACTGTGTTTAGCTCGCGCAGCGTTAGCGCGACGAGCTGTGCTTGTGTTGGACGAGGCAACAGCTAACGTTGATACTGAGTATGCATTTACATGATTGATGTCATTACTAAATCTGTGTGTTCTTATGTAAAATTTCGTTAATAGCATACCCCATACCTGGCATGCATTTTCAAGTAGGTACTTGGCGGGCTTGTCGGTCATTGGCCGTGGGTTCGATCGCTACCGGATCTGTTATATACATTTCTAAGCAATTTATAATCTTTTTCAAACATATTGGACTTTGGACAAACAGGTGAAATTGGACAAAATAGGTTTTTTTTCTAATTGTAACCTTTACCATAGAAGAGGTTTAAAAAAAATAACTGTGAAATTGTAACACACGTGTTAAGATTTGCTTAGACTCGCTTTCTTTCTTTTTTATTTTAATTATATCTATCTATTCAACTAAGATCCTTATTTACCATACGTTTACAATTTCTAAAACTAACATTTGAATTCCCAGAACAGATAAACAGATCCAGAACACGATTCGCACAAAATTCTCGACATCAACAGTTCTGACGATCGCCCACAGACTCAACACTGTCATGGACTACGATAGAGTCATTGTAATGGATAAGTAAGTTTGTCTTATTTCTTATTCTTCCTCTTTCCTTTTGGAGAACAGAGCGCGGCTGTGGCATATGCAGTTTCTTGAGGCTATTTAATTTATTATTGTGTATATTGTATAGAGAGTTAGAGAATATTTTTGTTGTGGTATGAAGATGTATTATTCTGCCTTATAAGAGTAGATATCTGTTGTTAATATTTTTAAATGTCTTTTAACAATTGCTTTTGTGTAAAAACCTAATAAATAAATACTTTAAAACCCCTTCAACTTTTTTGACAATGCGATATCCAAATACTGTCTATAGTTTACGCGAGTAGTACACATTTAAATAAAACACTTTAACGGTTTAAAACGCGATATATTAGTTAAACTTATTTAAAAATGATTTTTAACTTCGGCCCGACGTTTCGGATGCTTTGCAGCAGCCGTGGTCACGGGGAGACGTTCACATCATTTCTAAATAAGTTTAACTAATATATCGCGTTTTAAACCGTTAAAGTGTTTTATTTAAATGCGATATCCACTTGATTGGATTTTGTTTTTTTTATGCATAAGATAAAGCAATAACAAACATATTTTATGTGTTAACAGAGGCCGTGTAGTAGAATCTGGACATCCTTACGAACTGTTGCAAGACGAAATATTCTCCTCAGCTGAAGATATTCGTGTAAGTAGTATTTTAATGTAAACAACTTAAATGTGATATTTGTAAAATTTTTGTACTTGATTTTTTTAGAACGATGGGACGGGGTATGCTTTTGACCATATGAACAAAATTAAGAAAATGTTGGGTGATCATTCTCAAAGGTACGTACTATAGGTAGCTTCTAATTGTCTATAATAAACATTATATTTGTATGTATACATTTCGTTAAATGTCATTGAAAATTCCCGCCTATATTGTGTGTCATTTGAAGATGACATTAACAATTACCTTATACTTCTCTGACTATTACGCAGTCGTTATTTAATGCTTAGTTAAATAAAACTTTTTTTTAACACTTCGTAAAATAAAAAATAATAATTTTGTTAATTATGTACTTATATTCCGTCTTATTTAAATGAATGAAATTGTTGTATATTAATAAAAAAAGATGTTAAAATATGTTAACTGTTAATAATAGTTTGTGTTTAGCTCGATCACTTTTAAGAACTAGGCTAACTGCCTTGCAACTTCCCGATTCAAGACTTAAGAATTGAATTTTGATTTCAGATCAAATGACAGTAAAGTGAAGGGAATTTTCAAGTCGCTAGTTGCACAGACGGGATCCGAATCTGCTGCTATACTGTACAAGATGGCGGAAGAGGTGAGATGTTATTACTTCTTTAGTGCAACTGTCTTGTTGGGATAGTGGTTCGTATGTTTATATCATGAGATCTAGCATTCGTCGTGCCTAGTTGAAATAATAATTCGTTTCTAGCATTTATGTAAGAAATTTTCTTGTACAATATTTCTCATTTTTTTTATATATTTCAGAGCTACGTCAATCTTCGTCTCAAAAAGGATTCGTAGAAATATTAATAGTTCGTATTTGAAGAAATAAACTACCTCCATATGGTGCATGCTTTACAAAGGCAACTCAGGAAATGTACTTAATTTTGCCTAAAAAATATATGTTATGCTAAGAAATCTTATTTTATGAATTTATGTAGGCTGTACTTAAATAAATTGTTTACTTTTTATACTTTTTTCTTTGCATACCGGATCTACGAAAATTATTTCCTCTTCGTGTATGAAGCCTTATATAAAACTAAAGTAAAAAGGGAATCTAAATAAAACGTGATCTAAATAAATTAAAAATATCTATTTAAAATATTGTTCATTAATAATAATTAATTGTAAAAATAAAGTTTTCACAGAACTGAGTAGTAATTAGAATTACGCGAAATAAATTTATTTGAACGAATCACATAACTGTTTGTTAAATTGAAGATAGAACAAAATTATAATGCACGCAAATTTTACACCTACCTTCCTAATGCATGTACGAAAGAACGGCTTCTAACACGCAGGTGAATATTGAAAGCTCGATTGGCGTCGTAACGCGTAACATAACAAAGCAGTTTTGCAAGTGATCGCTTCAGAAACAATTTCGACTATATGACGTAGGGTTTTTTATCTTCAAACCAAATTATAAAAGTACGTATTTGAGTAGGGCGTAGAGTAATAACGAAGTCTGTCTCACTTTTATCTTCCGAGCTACCTTCGTCAACCGTTGATCTGAAAAAGAGATTTTGACTATCATTTAGACTACCGACTTTGTCTTAATACAATTGACAGTAATTAGGATAATAAGGTTATACTCGATTACAATTAAATTTCTCTTTTTCTCACTGTATGATTAGGAAATCGGAGATGATATTAAAAAATTAAAGATGGAACAAATAATTAAGGTTGAAGTGCATGTATCAATAAGTTGAAAAAAAAATTCGACGATGAGGTGTAGGACTCGGTAGCTCAAATGGTAGAGCAACAGCACGGAACGCTGACGACACCGGTTCAAGTCCCGCCCGAGTCGAAAATATTTTAAATTTATTTTCGTTTTTTTTTTAAATAATATTTACGATGCTGGCAGGAACCTGCGCTATCGCGTTTTGCACTGACGCTCCAACCAATTGATCTACCGTATATTGCCATCATGTGCAAAGGTTAAAATTATCAAACATCAGAATACCTTTTCATTCTATCTCCCGAGATATCTTCATAAGCTTCTTCACTGGGAAATTTGAACTTGGCAGATCTCAAACTGATGAAATCCCTTCTGTACGGACCTAAAATATGTAAATAAACCTTGGGTAATTAAACTCGCATTCAAACTGAACTTTCGTTTATATTCGTTGGTGATGCCATTTGTCGTGGTGGTGAAAAGTCGAAGCATTTCTGAATTACGCTGGCTAAAAAGCAGCTTTCCAAAATGGCTGAAAGCCTTATTTATGTACTTAATATCTCTTGAAGAGTATAAACAAGTTTCATTGACTATCGAATAACTTTACATTTTTAGGCAAATAAATTCGAGTAACAGTGAAATTAATTACCTCTATAATTATCATCCCCTCGATTCTGTTTTGTTCTCTCTTCGCTATCCTCAAACCTCAAGTCTTTAACAGTCTTCTCCGTCACAAAGAATGGTATCTCAGCTCCATTTGAAATACGCTTCTTGCTCTCCAAATATTTCAAGGTTCGCTGCTGTTTCCTCATCCGTTTGTATGATTCGGGATTTTTCGCGTTCCGTCTTCTCTTTGGATACCTGTTCGGTGTATCCATCGTTTCTTCTGAGCTGGGGTAACGATAGACCTTGTATTTTGGATCGAATACGACATCTGCAAAAGTGTACATCAGTGTACAGTGTATACATATAATCTTCATTGCTTTAACTTTGTACAGTACAGTTGTTTCATACATCTTTGTAGTAGACTTGTACGTTTAGCTATGTATTGTCCACTTTCTTGGGCTCATTGGCTTTATAGTAGCAATGTAAGATCAAAAAAGGATCGGATCAGGTTAAGCAATTCGCCAATAAAATTAGACATTTTGTCAATGAAAGGGTGGTAGAAACATCGAGATTTCATAAGGGTCATACGAACCATAGACGGCCGTAAATTGTGACGCTTTGGCTATGTGTGTTCTTTCGAAAAACATAATTAAAGCTTTCTATGACCTTTACGAATGTAACGTACATATATTTCCCTCGGATAAATCCTCAAGAATGCTACTGGCTTATAATTATAACAATAATATGAAGGTTTATCTATATACATTTTAATTTTTAACGGTTAAAAATGCGAAATGTACGAGTTAAATAATTTTAATTTAAGAGCCTGACGTTTCGTTACGTTTTGTTCCCCGTGACGACGGCTGCCGCAGAGCATCCGAAGTGGGCTATACTAATATATTTCGCGTAGGAAACCGTGAAAAGTGTTTTATTTAAACACAATAGAGACTTACTATCCCGCCGTTTTCTCTCTGAGTATTCGTCTGGGCTGATGAATACATCATCATAGGCTGGTCTTTTTTTCGATTCTACCCTCTCTGTATTTCTCAAATACGGCTTAAAGCGCTTGTACTTGGGCTTCGATTTGTAGTACATTTCGTATATTGAACGCGTTACTCCATCATCTTGATCCGTGTATCCTTCTACATCTAAGATAGAATGTAAATACAAATTTAAGTATGCAGTTCCTATAATTATTTAATATCAACTATCATAATTCTATTCTGCATAGTAAAAAATAAACTAACGAAAGATATAGTTTCAAAAACAGTTTTACCATGTTGATCGTTTAATATTAACAATAAAATATTACGTAAGAAGAAAATATATTTTACAAATTAATCTGATCTATCTATGTTGTGCGTTCACCAAAAGCACTCGCTATACAGATTAAATTAAGTGGTCGGGTTAGTTTAAATCGTATACCAAAGAAAACACGAGCTGGTCCATTTCACCTATTACGACAAATGTGGGGATGATAAAAGCGACTTTGTTTTAAATTAGTTACAGAATATCTGTCTGAAGGGTACCTTTTATAGGCTGATAATATTGCAGTTGTTTAAAAAAAGAAAAAATCTAAAGGTTAGTGCTGTGGCGTATAGATTAAATCTATTACCAGCATCTTCATCATTCAAATCTCCAGTTCCCTTCTTACTTCTTCTAGTCAGAATTTCTTCTAGTGAATCCCTTACGTTAAACTTATTTCGGTCCCAATTGAATTTCGGCCTTCTAGTCGTGATGGTGTATTCTTGAAATCTACTTTCATTCTTGTTATTCTTTACTATAATCGGTTTAGCTATTGTCACATTTGGTTTATTTGTGTTATCTTCAGATGGTATATTTATATTGTCTGTTTCACGCTTTCTTCTATTGTTATTGTGAAATTTGAGTTTCTTGTATTGACCCTTTTCGTGTTCATAACTTAGTGGTTTAATTTTTGTTTCCTCATCTGAGAACTGAGCTGTAAATGAGTTAAACATTGTCTGTAGTTTACGCGAGTGGTATACATTTATAAAGCACTTTAACAGTTTGGAACGCGAAATATATTATACGTTAAAAGTAAATGCGAGGTCGCCGTTGGTCAGTTCTGCATAGACCCGGCCAGTTTAGCCAAATAACAACTACGATGGAACAGATGGCGCTAGAGGTTTAGCCGTTAGCAGTTTTAACATTAGAGACAACCTCCATCTTTAGTCTTACCGTGATTACGGCTACTGCAAAGCATTCCAAAACATCGGATAAGATTTAAATAATTTGTAAATAAGTTTAGTAATTAACTAACACATTACGTTTTACACTGTTAAATGCGTTTTATTTAATGTAACTGAGATGCCTCCTATTTATATTTCTTTTAGTCTTAAGAGCTCTTACTTACGATAATCCTTTTCCATTCTATGCTTATCATCATGGATATAATCGGGGTTGTCTTCTGGCAAAATTCCGTCATCACCGCCGGCGTAAACATATCTGTTAAATATCAGGCATTTGTTTTACAGATATTTATATTTGTTGTTGTTGATTTATAATACCTTATAAACTTAATTTACATTTGGAATGGGTTATTATTAACGTGATTGAATATTTAAATAATTAAATGCTTTCGGTTTGGAGCAATGCTCTTTAACAAGGAAGAATATGAACACATTAAGTGCGTGAGGTAACAAATAATTTCACAATAAAATGAGTGGGGGTGAGTTTTCTGACAGTTCCTCTCGTTCGTTCTACATCCTTAATTTGTGAACTGGAAGAAAATGTAAATTTAGAGCTTATAATTTTTATTTGTATTCATGTTCATATGTGTGTACGTATCTAGATGAATAAATGATTTTAGATTTGATTTGATTTGAAGAATTGCAAATTGATTTAGTTCATGAAGCTCCTGAATCCATTGCCTGGGTTCATTTTATCTGGATATTGGTATGTGTAGCGGATACTGAATATCGAAATTCCTTTTTGGACTCTTCTTTCTAAATATCTAAAGCTAAAAAAGGTCGACAGATGTTGTTTAGATGCTATACGGGTATTTCGCCTACCACCAAGCGAACTCTTTGTCCTCCTTTATCATTAAAAACTAGCTCTGAGTGCGATATATATAGAATATAGCCTATATATAGAAGTAGTTTAGTAACACCATTAAAAATCTTACCGAGTGCTCCAATCCATTTGCCTAGCTTCATCCAACCACTGGTTGGCTCCTAACGTCGTCTCTCGAACCATTTTAATTCTCAACTGCAAGAATATCTTCTGCAGGTCCACAGAAATGTGGGAATTTGTTATGTCGTCTGGTACATCTTTATCTGGTTTTAAGCCTGGAATTAATGAATTCAATTTTAAATAAATTATCTACATCCACAAACGATTAGTGCCATTTAAACAACAGTTTAGTTTAGACTAAAGTCTCCCCGTGACCACGGGAAATATACAACAAATTTTCAGTAATCCTCTCAACTTTTGTTTTTGTTACCACTAAGATTGTATATAGTACATGTAAGTATTAAGAATTAAAAAAACTTTTGACGCTACCTTTATTTTTTTCCAACGCATTTTCCAGCCTTAGCAAAACCGATCCAGCTTTCCATGGTTCTAATGTGACAATATGGATGTGACGTGGAAGACCGTGAAGCCGAAGTGATGAATACTGAGCATGACATATTTTCATATGTTAATAGAGAAAATTATAACAAAGATGAAAATTTTTATTGGGCCCAAGAATAGTGGTCATTGCAGACCATACATTTTTCTCTTGAAATGTTGTAATAAAAAAACTTTTTGATGAACATTAATGTAACACTTATATATCAACAGCTGTGTCTCTTTTTTAACAAAAACTCCCTTTTCAATCCATATCAATCCGGCTTTCGATCTGGTCATAGTACAGCCACAGCTCTGCTTAAAGTAACTGATGATATAAGAATGGCTATGGATGACAGGGAGCTCACAATTTTGACTCTGGTTGACTTTTCCAACGCATTCAATACTGTCGATTTTGATGTGTTACTTGCTCTATTATTTTCTCTTAACGTCTCATCTACAGCTATTACTTGGTTTAAAAACTACTTGACGGAACGTCAGCAGTGCATTCGAGTAGGTGATACTTCATCTTCCTGGTCTACAGTTACTGCTGGCGTGCCGCAAGGCGGTGTGCTATCTCCTCTTCTCTTTTCTATTTTTATAAATTCAATTTCCTCTAAATTTTCATGTCGGTATCATTTATATGCCGACGATCTTCAAATCTACACTCATTCCACAATTGAAAACCTTGTTGATGGTATCAATTCCATAAACGCCGACCTTCAAGTAGTTGTAGATTGGTCAAATTCTCACGGCCTCCTTATTAATCCCGTCAAAACCCAAGCAATAATTATTGGAAGTTCATATCAGTTGGCGAGAGTAGATTGGAGTAACATTCCCTCTATTTTGATCAACGGTGCCCAAATTCCGTTTTGTAAAACAGTGAAGAGTTTGGGGATTCATATCGATAGTTCCATGTCATGGAATAAACAAATACAGGAGGTCAGCAGAAAGGTGTATGGAGTTGCGGGCATGCTTCGACGTTTACAAAATTTCCTGCCGATCCCCACCAAGACACTACTTGCCGAATCGCTGTTGCTCTCTGTTCTTGATTATGCCGACGTCTGCTACCTAGACGTAACAGAAGAGCAGCTTAATAAATTAGAGAGACTCCAAAACTTTGCTATTCGTTTTATCTACGGTCTCAGGAAGTACGACCATGTCTCAGAGTTCCGCTCAAAACTTAAATGGCTCCCCATAAGACTTCGTCGCAATACTCACATCCTTTGTCTTCTTTTCTCTATCCTTTTTGATCCGCGCACTCCTTCCTACCTAAAGCAGAGATTTATATTTATGGGTTCCTCCCATGAACTGGACCTTCGCTCTACTAACAACCGCCTTCTCTCCATGCCGATCCACTCGTCAAAGTTTTATGACTCTTCTTTTTCGGTACAGGCTGTCCGCCTATGGAATGAGCTACCACTTACAGTCAGACTGTCACAGAGTCACACTATATTTAAGGTCAGGGTCAAGCAATACTTTCTTGGTAATGCTGTTTAGCCTTGGCCTCATTGGCTTTAGAATTAATCATATTTAGGATCTTCATATGCTTCTCTAGGTTTTAAGTGTGTAATTTTATCTATTAAGTATGTTTAGCTTTAGTAATTTGGTGTTAATTTCCAGTTTATATTATCTTTTTATTGTATAATTTAATTTTTTATGTTGACTTTTGATTGTTTTCCAAAATTATCTTTTTTATTTCTTATTTCTACATGCAAAGGTTGCCTGGAAGAAATCGCCATAGGCGATAAGGCCGCCTTTGCACAAACATGTTTTATTTTGTATATGTAATTCTATGTATCCATGTTCTTATGTCTATGTTTGTGCAATAAAGAGTTTATTATTATTATTATTAACATAGTAAACGAATTATAATCTTCTATAAGAATTCTTAGATGGATAACCGCCCCTGCAGCTATAAAGGCACTGGATTCGAATCCCATGGAAACAATAAATTGGTCGGGCAGGGAACAAAAGTATGATCGACTACTTACAGACACAGAATGTGTTCGCCACGTGCCCCACGGGCGGAACAGCGATTTCCTATCAATCTGTACATCTAATAAATACTTACTCCAGATAACAGAAAGCTCAGGTTTAAATATGACTTTTGGTGATTTGTCATGGAGAATGCGATAGTAAGAAGTCAATGTATACATTTATATCCTATCCCTAACTTATAATTTACCCGTTTGTTCCTAACATTCTGCCATTTTCTCCTGTTGATTTTTTCACCTGGCGCCATAAAGACCCATGGCTCGTACATCCACCGTCGAGCCAGTTGGGAAGCGCGTTCAGAGAACGACAAATCGTCAACTAAAACAAGATTACATTACACACTTCGACTTCTAAAAGCTCGTTATTACACACTAGTGGGTAGTTGATCAGACTTATTTTTTCCCCGAGATTCAAAACTAGGATCTTGGCGCTTACCATAATTCTAAGCAACGCGTTTAATTATTGAGGTACCATGTTGTGGTCAAATTACTTGATAACAGCGCCATCTTCGTTTAAATATGCCTTACACTTATAGTAGGATTTTAACTCACCATCTTGTGAATTACCAAAATAGATCCTATGCCTCCCCTTAACAACGAGACCTACTCCAAACGCTTCTTCATTCAACGTTTCTTCAAGACCAAAACCATCGTCTGTTAGAAGGCGACGATGCACCTAAAGAAAACGTAGCTTACTTTGCTTTTAGAAATAGATAATTTTCGTGTCTGCACGAACACAACATAACCTTTAATAGAAAAAAAGCATTAAAAAAAAACCAAATCAACCAGAATTACAAGTCGGTAGGAGGGGTATGAAAATGGTCAAGTTAAGACTAAAAAACGAACAAAAAAAAAACCTAATTATACAGGCTTTTGTGAAATAATTGTGGCTTTGGGCTAGTCCAACTACATAATATGAATCACACAATTTTAATCATGTTAACCTTTTTCGTCGATATTTCATCAAACCTATGCTTGTCAGAGAGAGTAGAAATATTCCATTCATCATTATTTACGATACTTCTAATGGAGCGGTTTACCATTAGCTCAACTTCTCCATCGTTATACGAAGTGCCACCCTGACTCCTGTCTGTCAGCACACAAAGCTCCACGCTGCTGTTAATTGAATCTATGCATATGCGTGACGTCACAGGATAGAAGCATGCTGCGATTGGTTTCTTTTGGGGATGGCCTAAAACACAGTTTCTATTACAAAATTGTCCACCCTGGGCAAAAGTCTCTGTCACGTCCTAATGTCTTAAGATTGGATGCTCACGTCTGCATTGGTTGGTTAAAATTACTTAAATGTATGGACTAAACATACATGATTATTTTTTATTGCATATATAAGTTTTAATTGATAAACCTTAAGAAAAAAATTAAAATGAACTTACTAGCTGTTTCATTCCAGCAGGATCTCTTTATCATCTGGCGTCCATTCGAATCAGTATAGAACAACCCGTTGTTGCTTATGTTGCTCTTAAATATACTTACTACTTCCTTACCCACATCTTTCCTAAGACAACAAAAAATGTATTCTTTTCTATAATTCAGTATTATATTAACAATCGTATTATATTCATCATTTCAGAAATTAACTGGAAAACAGATATAGTAACTTAGTTAATAGAACATATATTTCAACGTACCATTTTACCCCGAAATTATTTTTTTTATAATAGAGGATGTCGACACGACGGGCCGAAGTTAAAAATCATTTTCAAATAAGTTTAACTAATATATCGCGTTTTAAACCGTTAGAGTGTTTTATGTAAATGTGTACTACTCGCGTAAACTATAGACAGTATTTACCTCAGCCATATAATATTTAAACAAAATGCAATGTCAACCTATTCTGGCTTCGGATATTTGGAAAGCCATAGATTGAATCCGAAATGCCATTAAATTTCACGGTTTTTTATCTATGGACGGTGGTTCTTGACCCAGGTGGGATATCCATATCACCCATTTAATATCTAGTTTCCACGAACGGTCGATAATTAGCTTTACATTGCTACCATTACCACGTGCTCCGCAGAACTCTTGAGATATTTGGAAGGTGTAACTAACCCAATAGGAACAGGGCCGACAATCCATTCGAATTCCACGAACTCCTCGCCGCGGTACAGACGAATGATCTGAGTAATCCAATCAGAGAATCTTTGTCGAATCTCCTTCACTATAGACCCGCGAACGGTGTGGTACGTTACTTGATCCGTAACCTTTAAATAGTACAGAATAGCTAGTTAAAAATATAATACTTTAACTTTTAAAACAAATATAAATAAAATACTTTTAACGGCTTAAAACGCGAAATATATTAGTCAAGTTATTCACAATTGATTTTAACTTTTTCATGCTTAGCAGCGGCCATGGTTATGGGGGGGCTAAAGAAGAAAGGGTATCTCTAATCAAAATAACAATAATTCAACAAATTTATTTCGCGTTTAAACCGTTATAAGCGCGTAAACTCCAGACAGTAGTAAACTTTAAAATTTTAAAGCTTGTTGTTGAGACATTCGACCTTTATCCGCCTCATGAAATTATAGGCCAATGTCCTAAATTTTATCTATATCATTAAATATAATATGTGCCCATTATTTTGTTTGCTTTCTAATTATATACATAGATTAACTTTATATGATATATGAATGCGAAGAATAAAACGAACAAGTCAAAATAAAAGAACAAAATATTTCATTAGTGAATTCTCGTTTCTTGCTAAAACGAATATAATATTAAAATCGTAGTTACAAGTAAATGATCGTAAAATAAGTGAAGCGTAAAGTACAAATACCGGAATAGGACCCTTGTCAGGACGAAAACTATAGGCCCCAGACTGCAACCCTTGCTGACCCTGAGTGTAGAAGTAGAAGTTCTGTGAAATTTGTATCTTCAACCCATCTAGATGCTGTATTGATTCCAAAAGTCCCGTCTTTTCATTCACCGTAAGTTTTAAGTACTGGAATGATACGTTGGTATTTAGTATTGCATTAGCAGAACGAAAAACGTTGGTTTGTATAAACTGCATATTTCTACTTTAGGAAACGAAGTAATTACTGTAATTGTGTAAGAAGGTGGTATATAAATATATGAGTAAAAAGTTCATCAAGTGCTGTGAACGAGAAAGAAATTGAGAACGAACGAACGAAAGAACGAGCAAGAACTGCCTATTAAAAATAGAGGTTTGACTAACCTAAGTAAGGTTAAAAATGTAGGGTTGTACTTTTTAAACTAAAAGATATTGGCAGCTGCTGTCACTTTTGGACTCTAAATCGGAAAAAATGGTGAAGCTGTTTCTGAGAAGTAGGTATGGCTACTTAATAAAACTTTTCCCTAACTTTTAAACAAACAATAAATATACTGGTTATAGTATAACAACTTACTTCGTTAGAAATAAAAGGCGCTACTTCTGCATCAGCATCATTTGACTGACTCTTTTTTATGAACGCCCCTTCAGCCTGAAATGTATTTTTAATCTGCAAAGTGAAAAATTTTTCGAACGAAAACATGAAACACCTCGATCGAAGGTAAGATTTCCTAGCTATTTTATATCAAATAAGATACATTATAGATCTTGAGTAATCTAAAATCCATTGACGGAAACCGAAGTTTTACTTAGTTTTCCATTTTCACTAGGGATATCTTATCACTCATTTAATATCTAACTCAAAATTTTCAGACATCATATTAAACCAAAAACCATAATGGTTAATATACCATATGACCATATGTTGTACAATTGGCCTTTGTATTAAAAATATGATTACTGGTACCTCTCTGACTATTAAATACTATGAAAGGTTTATTCAACCCGTTAAACTTATTTCAAAGTACTTTTTAAAATAATTTTTGCTTACCAACTGGTCCCTAATAGGAGTAATGTAATACGCTGTAAATCCCAGCGGTGGGATATTCTCAGCCTCGAAGCACAATTCTTGAATGGCAGTGGACTTTCTTCCGGGAAGATTTATGATGGACGCTGGAAGGGGTACCAGTTGGTACTCGACTTCTTCGTCTGTGAGAGGGGCCTTTTTAAGAAAGCTGTCTATAATTATTTGTTAATATTAAGAAGACTAAATATGCAGTTACCGTTAAAATCCCTTATAGAGTAATGCAAAGCGATCGCTGGTAATCTGACATGGTAATACGTTTTGACGCTTAACTGATTGTATACCAGTAGAAGCATAGAATCTTGTGTTTCCGTGAACTGCAAAAGGTTTATCTTAGGTAAAACAAGTTACTTGAAAAATTTGACGCAAAGCTTCAAAGAAATCAAAACAGCTGCCATCTTGATGTAATGCATGAATATATCGTATACAGTATATTTAACATTTTTATCAAAAAAAAAATTATAGCTTTTTTTGCCAAACCATAATATTTAAATGGTATTTCATTTAGCTTGCTTCAAGAAGATTTAATTTTAAGTTTAAATTTAATTAGATCAACAACTTACCCGACACTGACTAATGTTCAGTTGGTGGCAAACGATAAATTGTTGGTTTGTTTTTGTTCGTCTGTTTCCACCCCATGCCGGGGTTAGAATACTGAAAAAATGCAACTATAATACACATAATCCAAAAAGCTCTCCTAATCAAAAGAAATCATTAATTTACCTTAAAAACTGTGAAACCTTCTTAGTACATAAATCGATGGCTTCTGATAGTAGGCTCGTGAATTCATTCGCAACGTGCTGTTGACTTGTACCTATTAACAATTAATACTATTTGAAAAATTAATTATTCATTACTATTTAGTTACCAATAAAAGACACTAGATATTAAAGTAATTTTATTATTTTTGGATCGGCTCGCATAGTTCTCTTGTTTGTCCTCGTCACATTGAGTTTTTCCGCGGGCGGGCTGACCTTCTACCCAACCCTCATTTTGCTGGAAGACCACACCCTACCGTTGGTCAACAAGCACCTCGGGCTTAACTTGTTAGCATAGCTCGGCTGTTACCGACCGTTCCACCCTCTGCCTGCCGGGGAACGCTTCCCACGGCAGGTATAAAGAAGAAGTCATATCTTGGAATCCAAAATGGCTGCCGACTCGTTGGCCGGCCCAGATACCGAATTTGGTGATCCCGGTGGAGATGGATTTTCAATTTGGACGAAAGTGACGTTCTCTTGTTCTGGAGGCCAAGACCCACCATGGGTGGCAGCGCCAGCGAAGTGAGTAGTCTTATGTAAGTTTTTTTATCACAAATGAGTTACCTGTAATAGCGTCGTGGTGCAGGACTAGGCTAACAGCATGCCTCAAGAGATGAAGTTCGTAGAAATCACTCATTCTCGACAGAACTGTCAGTTGTTTTACTATCTTCAAAAATGTAAAAAACATCAATAAAATCACTATGGAGAACAAATGTATACCATAATGTAGAAAAACAGAAGGCATATCTAAAAGAATAAATGGGTGAATTGAAAGAGCAGAATAGAAAGAAGGTAAAAAAAGCTCTTGTCTATCTGCATAATCTGTACGTAGATAGACAAGAGCTTTTCATCCCCGAAAGTACTATAAGTTACATTTATTAGTAAACATGTCACCAAAAAATTATAATGCTCCGGTAATTGAATTGGGCATTAATTTTTTTTATCGAATGCCAGATAACAAGACCAATAAAGATTTTGTTTTCACCAGGGGTAATAAACTAAAACTCGACCTAAAAGCGACTTTGGGCTATCGATAGTGAATTTGAAACATTTTATAAATGTGTATGAAGAAGTATGTTTCATGTATATGTTTTTAAATTCGTTTGATGTGGTGAGAGAGACAAGATCATACTTAATAATATTTGAATAATATCTACCTTTAAAGAAAACTCTTTCAACAGCTTGTAACGCCATTTATGTTACCTCAATTATAATGTATTTTATCTATATAAATTAACTGATATATATATCGCGTTTTAAGTCGTTAAAAGGGAGTTTTTTATGTCTACTGCCCGCGTAAACTACCCACAATATTTACCTGCAAAAATACATGTGCTCTTATTGCCAAATATTTTAGGCTGGGTCTTGAGGTGAAGAATCCCGTCCAGTACGTATTTGGATCACTACCGTAAGGCAGGTGATCTACCTGAAAAGCTCATAAATCAATATCGCATAGGGAGGACACATTTTTGTGTCTGTTTGTACTGATTGTGCAGGCTAGTTACAAGCAAAATTAACTTGATGGAGTTGAGAAACGCAATTAAACTTCACGGCTTTTCATCTATCTAGATCAAATCTATCTAGACAAAGTCTAACATGTTTCAGGAAAAATATAACTTGACTAGAATCCGCTTGGACTCGGAGGGGATCGAACGATAGAAACACCGAAATTCCGTCCGGGTCACAAACCATCGTCCACAGATGAAAAAGCAGTCAAGTTTAACTATGTTTCTGTTTCAGTCTGTGGATTTCCGAATAACCAATGCCAAAAAAAGGTCGGCGCCGCATCTGGTTCAGATGTTATATGGTTGCGGTAGTATAGGTACTGGCTAGCGAGTCTCATGCTTGTCTGTCCATTAAAATACTAGAATATGGACGACATGAGTTTATATTATTTTAAAAATGTTTTTATATTGTCATAAGTTACATGTCTATATATATAAATATATATATATATATATATATATATATATAGACTGGAAGTCTATGGGGGAGGCCTATGTCTAGCAGTGGACACCGAATGGCTGAATCGATAAGTTACATACAAAAATAGCGCTTTGTAATTACAGAAGAATAAAAACTTACCTTTTCCGTGTAAACAGCCTTATCTCTCTTGCCATATAAATAAATCGATTTCAAATAACAAGACGGAGTTGAGTAGAAAATGTTAATATCGGACACATTCGCTGGGTGAGAGTTTATATGGCTAAAACAAACATTTTAGCTTCTTTACACACCACTTGGGTATGAAATAACATTTATATAAAACAATTTAACGGTAAATATATTAGTAAATCCTGTTGACAAATTTTAACTACGGCCCAAAGTTTCGGATGCTTTGCAGCAGCCTTCTCGTAGACTATATTTCGCGTTTTATACTGTTTAAATGTTGAATTTAAATGTTATTTTATATACTAACAATAAACAGCTACTGACAGTATTTTATGAAATAATAATATATAATAAAAACGAGAAAGGTCTCTCATAGTGAAATTTTGAATATTTTTACTGTTCCTAAAACCTATATTTAATATATTCTAACTCATCTTATTAGCTACTAATTTGTAATTCGGAATTTTACATTGGTTTTATGTAAACTTAAAAGGTTTTCTATGGGAGTAAAACCCTTGTACCGTTAATACAATAAATATGCTTGGTAACTTTTATCTAGCTTACAAAAACAAATCAAAACATTATTAACGGTTTAAAACGCGAGTGACTTCATCTATTAAAAGTCAAAATCAAAACTATGTACACGTTGGTAACTAGGTACACAGTTAAAAACTAAAGACTAAATTTACTATCAGTTCTCAAATCAAGGGCGTAGAATAAACGAGAACTGGCAAGAAACTCGCCGCCACTTCTATTTATTACACCGTTATATTATTTGCCGTTAAGTGTGTTTTATTTAAATATTGAGGTACTTTACTTGATAAGTTTGTCTATGTTCATAAACCAGTTGGCAGCGCTCTGGTAAGTGAAATCTCCTCCCATCATCACCACCAAGTTATCGTGGTCATAATACTTCGCTTGACGCTCGATTTGCCTAATAAAATCGTTCACCTGAAAGTACAATAGTGACTGAACCATAGAGAAATATCAGTCATAGGGTTCTTAAAATAATTTACATCTGCGCGTACGCACCACAAAATTATGTTGCTGCCACCGCTTCCCGTTTGTAGATATAGAATAAATAATATCTGTAGTTTACGCCAGAGGTATACATTTAAATACTACAATTTAACGGTTTAAAACGCGATTTGTCTAATACATATCGCGTTTTAATAATTTAATAACCACGAATGGTCACCGAGAAACCACGGCTGCTGTAAAAGCGGCCCTCAAGGTATTGTTTCCTATGATCAAAATTATCTCACTTCTCCTCTCGACATGTTACAGAGTAACATCTTAGGTTTGAAATTGGTATATATGTATATAAAAAAAGAAGTGAAGTAGTTTTAAATATCTTTCTGCCTCCAGAGCCCTGCTTAAGAAGGTCCAGCACTTTCACTAGCTGGCTTCTCTTGTCAGGGACAAGTAAGTGATAATTGAGCTGTTATGGGATTTGTGCCATGTGCAAGTACTATAACTTACTCTCTTATCGGCGTTGAAGACTTTGCTATCAGGATCGTCGACAATTGGCTCATCGTTGCAGAGGAAGTCGAAGCAGAACCCGTCTGGGGCGTTGTAAACATTGTACAACGTGTGAGTCATGATGTCTGACATTTTACCTGAAAAGAGTAAAAGAGAGAATTTTTTACAAATCAAGACCAACAATATGCTTTCAATATCGGAGGAGGAGAGAAGAGGGGTTGACTTGATGGAAGGTGAAATAGCATAGTCATCCAACATATAAACAAGATGGCTTGTCGACCCATGAATATTAGAAAATACACTGATCATCTTTTCCGGTAAACGGTGGAAATCTGGATGCAGTTCCGATATTCCTACCACCCATTTGATAAACAGTACATAATACATAGGTCACACATCTGTCATTGATTTTGTCAATCTAAATAAATTTTTAATCACAATAATAATTCTACGTAACATGAAACAACGACTTACCCAGAATGTCACTCCCCCTCCACATAAATTCCATTCTATCTTCTTCTATCATTGATTCTCTTTGCTTGTGATCAACTCTTCCTATAACATGTGCATAAGAATAGGACTTAAATATAAAACACAATATATTATGTACGTATATATACAGGTTGAATAGTAAAGTTTAAGTATGTATAGTAAACTGAAAGTTTAATCTTCGAACCTTTCTCGTTTTTAAGTGAAAGCCTTATTTATTGTAATAAACAATGTAATTTTTTCTGAAACGTTTCTATTTACAAAATTTATGTTCTCATGTGTCATTGTGTTTTACCATTTGCCGTTGTGTAAGCCCATTTTTGTCTGTTTCTTTTTTGTTGTGGTTTGTTTCAGTGATTGACTGTATCTATAATTAGTAGTTGAAGATATCTGTACCCCCCCTCCCCCTGGTTAGCCTAGGCTACTCGTGCAAGCTTTCGAGAATTTCGAAATATCAAATAGTTTATTGCTAGATACCGTAACATTATTTAAAAAAATGCCGTTGCCGCGAGTTATATACGTTTATAAAAAGATATTTGAACTATAAATATTTGCATTGCATTTTATCTACGTAAAAAATCATTTCACAAGCATTCTTGGAAATTTGAGCATTATTTTAACCTAACCCTCAAGATCGGCCGGCAATACGAAAACCATATCTGTCTTTTAGCGGCCAAATAAATTACTGTGTAATTTTATATTTGTCGTGCAACTTAAAAAATAAACGATCATCTTCCTCGCAACATGGCGACCAAAGAAAAGGTTTTATTTAATTTTCGAACTGGCAAGTAGAAAACTGTTTAATGAAAAAAATCGTTGGCGCGTTAAAAACTATTGTTATTAGTTCGTCAACTTGTTCATTTTAAAATTCTAAATTGTACTACTTAGTTTTAACTGCCGCGCATTATTCGAGAAGAGTACCACACGAGCCTAGGCCGCAAGGCATTGATGGACTTACTTCACACGTTCGTCCATCCATGCCTCTCTTGCCGGGCGCTGCAGTAGTGTATTTGTTACTTACCTATAAAGAGGCCATCAAACCCCATTTGAGCTAGGAGTGAGGTATGTTCCCTTGAATGGCCGTAGGTGTCAATCTGCCAAGCGGCTCTGGGCTTTCCACACGGCCCTAAAGTATCGTTAATCTTTCTGTAATGATATAAGCTTTGTTTAAATTATCTGGTACAGTGGAAGAGACAAGTATCGGGTTCACGAAAGGTGAAATAAAAAAATTTCCATTACTAATCTACGATGCAGTGTCGACCTATTTTTTTATTTTTGCAGTTGTGATTGATAACAATACCTATTGGTTCTGCGTTTTACTAGGAGTAAGTTGTGAATCATTTCAAGATACGTAGGTAAAATTTCCCCCGGGATCTCCCCCCCACACATAGTTGTTTTTGACCAAGTTTTTTGACTTCGGACTCCCGGTTTTTTTTACCTGTTGTTCGTTGTTCCTTACCCGGTCAGAACTTTGATTGTGATAAACACACGTTTGTCAAAATGAAGCGAAGTTTTATTGGAATTGAGGTACCTGAGTCCCCAAGTATATTGATCAATCAGATGCAAATAGTGGGTGGTAGCTTCATCGGCTTGCACCCAACCGCCTCCAGCAAACTGTATCCGACCTTCCGCCACCAGGGTCCTGAAGGTGGCACGTGTCGCCCCACGCTGTTCCTTCCACCAGCGCCAGAAATATGCCGTTTCTGAGAAAGTGAATCTGAAAGTACGATAAAAGATATGTAAAGTAATATTTTTTAATTGTTACGCAAAGGAAGTATCTATATGTTAAATATCGCCCGTAGTTTACGCGAGTAGTACACATTTAAACCAAACATTTTAACGGTTTAAAACGCAATATATATTAGTTAAACTTATTTCAACATTATTTTAACTGCGGCTCGACCTTTCGGATACTTTGTTGCAGCGTCGGTCACGTGAAGATTGTGACAATGAGAGTTTTTACCGTTTTAAACCGTTAAAGTGTTTTTTGTAGGTATTTGTTTTAAAAAATATTTTTATTATTCCTCATAAATATTCTATAGCCAAATCAAGACAAAAATGGCCATGTCCTATTGTTTTAGAGAAAGATTATAGACCCATAACGCGAGTGTGTTTCGGTGGATCGTGGAACTTATAATAATATATTTTTTAATAATATTAATATATAACTAATACCGCCACTAAAAAACCCCCTTTTCTTTTACTTACCATGCTTCAGAGGCAAGCTATAGTACATTCTATCTAAAGAATTTTTTATTTAAAAATATATTTTTCTTTCTTACTTACTTCCGTCTTTTGTCATGCAATAACTCCGAGAGAACGGAATGGAAAATCATTTGAACATTAGCTGTGCTGACGCTTGTTTTAGCTGAAATAGATTATCAAATTACAGTGATAATTAAACGTTTAATTTTCAGGTAACAAGTCGTACACATATCATAAAACACTTTCAACGGTTTGAATCGTGAAATATATCAGTTGACTTATTTTTTTATCCATTGAATATAAGTTATCAAATAAATTTCGTGTTTTGAACTGTTAAAAGTGATTTTAATGCAACATCGTTTTCTGTAAAACTCTGAGCAACATATAACGTTGCCATTGTGTCACGGGGCATAGTCTAGTGCTTTAGCGGGCCAAACAATTGTTAACTTCTTGTTAACATTTACAATATAGACAATTTACTAAAATACGCTGTCGTAGTTGAGGCTTTGAGCCCCGCCCGTGTCATAATGTTTGTTTTTTATTAGTTCCCATGTACCTTTGCAATTTCTGAAGTTAATTTCTATTATAGACTTACTCCCATAGTAATATTCATCGAAGGTTTTGACCCAACCAGCGTCCATGTGTGAGTGGGCTATAATGTGGACATTTAGGGCGCCATCTCGCGTTTGTGGACATTGCTGAAAATATTGTAGTAATTTATTAATGCACCATACATTAAGAATTTTGTCTTTAATTTACTTAACCTTAAGGAAAATATTATACTAATGCAACGCTGAACGTGTTGCTAAGCGTAAATCACGAACAACTGAACATGTCGCGAATTATTTTCTTATAAAGATACTTTAAATGTTTAAATAAAACACTTTAACGGTTTAAAACGCGATATATAAATAATAATACTTTAAATGGCTAAAAACAACACTTTTCTCGCACACAAACGATTCGTAACACATAAAAGTCGATTTAAATTTTAATATCATATCTAATAGTATCACTGTAATAGTTTAGTGACACTAAAATCGTATAAAAATAGATGTCAAAGTAAAACTTTATAAAATGGATGTACGAAATGACTATTCTACGCGGACGAAGTCGCTGACTATAAAATATATAATTTTCGATTAAATCACAACGAAAACAAAAATGTTAGACAGCATACTGTCTATAGTTTACGCGAGTAGTACACATTTAAATAAAACACTTTAACGGTTTAAAACGCGATATATGAGTTAAACTATTTTAAGGGCCGGAGTTAAAAATCATTTTCAAATAGTTTAACTAATATATCGCGTTTTAAACCGTTAAAGTGTTTTATTTAAATGTTAAACAGTAGTTTATATAATTTCGATAACAAACCTTATAACCACACTCAATCTTACTTTTCAAAGAATAAACTTGATTGAAATAAATAATTAATAATATAACACTGAACATTGTCCAGCTATATCTGAAACACTATTACGTTTACGCCTGTGAGAAAAATTCTCTAAGTTACGAACGAGTGTGTTATTGTTTACGCTGCGTTCACACTAACGATTTTTAAATTTATTATTTTATTTTACGGCCCACGTCTTGTCAAGAAAGAATAGCAAGATCACTATATCTATCTGTATATTTAACGTAAGTGTACAATAATTAAATAAAAATAGTTTAAATCTATACTTCATGCTAAAAGATAAGATTTAAGCCATAAGAACCATAAGGTAGAATCATCGTTTTCTTTATTTTCGCAGCGCTGATAGTCAGTTTATCATAATGAAGTATTAAATGAGGCTTGTAACCACGCCCTTAGTTCTTTAACAAGAGTCATGTAATAGCGTAACCTAATCTTATGCGTAAACATTCAACAAGTATTGTATGATTTCTCCGTCGTTCTCTCGAATAATGAGATCATTTAAAACAAAAGACATTTCACGAAAAATAAATAAACTATCTTATTTAGACTTCGTCCGCGAGAATCGTTATTTTGGGCATCCAAATTCGTTTTTGCAAAGCCCTTTCAAGCTGTTACCCACTAGGTCCGCGTCGGTCGCGTCCCTTCCCTAAATTTATGCAAGGCAATTTTAAAAGATAGACGTACGTCTATCTTTTAGATCTAGAGGAATAAATTCTTAGATTTTAAATCTAGATTTAGAGGAATCATTCTTTCGTTGGGTACCTTGAACAGAATTTGCAGCGTACGCATCGGAAACCCACGATGATGAATAATTTTTCATATTTTTTTTTCACATTTCCCGCTGTGGAGGACGATGTTTTATAGCCTATAAGCCTTCCTCGAGGGATGTTTTAACCAACACCAAGAAAAGAATTTTTCAATTCGCGGTCGTAGTTCCTGAGATTAGCGCGTTCAAACAAACAAACAACTTTTCAGCTTTATATATGAGTATAGATAAACAAAAAAACTAACTTATATAAAGGGATCTCATGGTTATGAATTACCATTCCAGATGAGTGTATGTATTAAGGTTTCGATTTCAGTCTGTGGATTGCAGAATATTCGAAATAGGTCGACAGCATATCTGATTCACCTCTCCTAACATACTAAAATGTCAGCCATTGAACAGTTCCAATGCATAGAGTCATCAACTAAATACATATTATATAAAATACATGTATTTTAATCACTGCTTATGTATAACACAGCGGTGAGTATAGTAAAAAAATAAGTTAAAAATTAAACCAAAGTATTAACTATTTACTTACGTATTTTAATTACATTGACAAGTATAAGCTTTTCAGATCCTGTCAAATAAATTGCATAAAATTGGTTCGAGCGGATGGTACCTTGGTTCGAATTCGAAACCTGTAAAAACAAAATAAATAATTGTTTAGTTACGAGACTATCACACAAAAATTAATTCTTGTTGCATCTGATTTTCTAGCGTATACTAAAATCTAATTTGACAGCCTTGTTCCACATAGACCTCATTATTTTTTATGATTGGATAAATAGTGTATTTGTGTGAAATGTCGTACTTTCAATAAAATGGCAGAAAATAGATTTACAAAACAGTAAAACATTATATCAAAGTATTAACATTACTTAAATTAAAAATCTAATTAGATTGAAAAAAATTACGACACAGGCGGGAATTGAACCGGCATCGAGTGTATAAATATATCTTTATAACATATTTGCTCGTAAAGTGGTTGTAATTACACCAATTTCAATATCGTAATGTATCTCATTACGTACTTTTGCGATAATGTAATGTAAAAGGCACGTGTTTTTTTTTTAATAAAGTTTTAAGATACTTTTAAAAATCTTAGCAAAGAGGTTTTATGTCAAGAAAGTGGTAAATATTTTATGATAATTAACTTTAAATATTTGTATATCTTTAAACATTAAATAAACATTTAATTCTTTAATTTAATTAATTTTGACAATAAATTACAACCATTTATCTATAACAAAAACACAAAAATATTAATTTACTTTATTAGTAATACTGGCTGTTTTTGTATCTTTGCCTAAAAAAAGACGTTGATGCGCGCGCATCGCTTATTTGTGGACAAGTAAAAATAATTCCGCGCGCTTTCTCTTTTCGCTGTATTATTGTTTTTATTAATTTCCTCGTAAATAAGTTATAAAACGTCGTATACATACTGCGCTTTGAAAATTACAGCGTCTGCTTTTTTCCTCGCCGATGGCTTGGGCTAGTGATATCGTAACGGCTGTAATTTTCAACTTACCGCATCTATATCATAATTACTATTATTTTACATAATTCCGTAACGTGTGAAAAATTAGTAAGTAAGTAAGTAACGTAAGTTTTAAATCAATTGTTTTTGATTTCCTTACGTACACACTTGTTAAGAAAACGCTTTTAACTGTTTAAAACGCGATATATATACAATGACCGGACGTTTTATTAACGGGTTTTATTTAGAACGGTTCTTCTAACTCCGAAATGTAATTAATATTGTTGTTTTATAAATATCTATGGGTTATGTCTATTCAATGGAGCATAAAGTCCTGGGTTCGACACTAACCTTGTCATAACACGAAGGTCAGACTAATTAAACCAAATTATGATAGATCGGTGCTAATTACCTTCGTTATGCTTGAAGAGGTAATAAGTTTTCTTGTCTGCTTCCGTCGTTCCAGACGTTGAAAAACAACTTAACAAAAACGTGTTATTATTGTATAACAATATTGGGGATGACGACGATGACAAATGAGCATGGGGTTCACTTCGCCGAAATAGGCCGACAGCGCATCAACCTGCATCAAAGCAAGGTACGCTGTCGACCTATTTCGGCTTGGATAAATCTATTTATCTATCTATACTAATATATAAAGCTGAAGAGTATGTTTATTCGTTTGAAAGCGCTAATCTCAGGAACTACGAGTTCGAATATCGTCCTGTTCTAATAGTAACTAATAGGAGCGAAGATACAGCGAGAAATGTGACTAAAGTTGGGAAAATTATTCATTACTAGCTGTGCCCGAGACAACGTCCACGTGGAATAGTTCATTGGGATAGAACTTTTAATTATTAAGATTGTTTATTAATTTATGTAAGAGCGCATTTAAGGCAGCCAATCTAAGTTGTTAGTGCTACTTTGCCGCGACACTGTCACCTCACATCACTCCCACTCCCACTCCCACGCCTATTTCCAAAAAGCCAAAGAAGAAAGTTTCAAGGTTCTAGCTTCAAAAACCACGAATTTCCATACAAATTCCTTTTCTTGGCATTAAAAAGTAGCCTTTGTCCTTTCTCAGGCTTCAAATTAGGTATCTATGTACCTACCAAATTACTTAAATAAGTTCATTAGTATCGGAGTTAAAGCCGAACAGACAGCGTTACGTTCGCATTAGTGACTTGGGATAGAATTTTTAATTATTTAGGCTGTTTATTAATTTATGTAATTGTGCATTTATCGCAGCCAATCTATGTTGTAAGTGCTACTTTGCCGCAACACTCTCACCTCACAGCACTACTACTCTAATCTCAACCCTCCCCACTCCCATTCCCAAAAAGCCAAAGAAGAAAGTTTTATTGTTCTAGCTTCAAAAACAACGAATTTCCATACAAACTTTCACCCCCCCTTTTAACCCCTTACAACCCCCTTTTCGCAATAAAAAGCCTATGTTCTTTCTCAGGGTCTAGACCATCTGTGTACCAAATTTCATTCGAATCCGTTCAGTAGTTTTGGCGTGAAAGAGTAACATACAGACAGACAGAGTTACTTACGCATTTATAATTTTAAAAGTACCCAACGCTATACTCTACCTTTTAAGATTAACTTGCAAAAACAATGGAACTGACTGACTTACTATTCTACGCGGACGAAGTCGCTGACACAGCTAGACAAGGTCAGATATAACACTAAACATGATGCGCTATCGACCTATTAGGATTTTAGATTAAGATCTATCTAGTGTTTATGAAATATTGTCTATAGTTTACGCGAGTAGTACACATTTAAATAAAACACTTTAACGGTTTAAAACGCGATGTATTAGTTAAAATTATTTGAAAATGATTTTTAACTTTGGCCCGACCCGTGCACGGCTGCTGCAAAGCATCCTAAACACGGGCCGAAGTCAAAATACCTTTTCAATAAGTTTAACTAATATATCGCGTTTTAAACCGTTATAGTGTTTATGAACTGTCGATATATAACCAGAGCCACCAACAATTATCAAAAACCCCTCTCAATCTATGGGACAGTTCGTTTGTTTATTCGTTTTGCTAAACGACTTTATTTTTATTCATTGATCGGATTTCTACGCCCTGCCCGACTCGAATTAATTGTTTCTCTAGGATTCGAACCTACCTATTGTCTCTGACTTCTGAGGGTGTGGGACGTATTCACGACAACAAATGTAACGTAAATAACAGCGCCGGCACGGAACGCTATGAAAGCCGTTCGAGATCTGCCCGAGTCGTAATTTTTTTCAATTTATAATCGATTTTCTATTTATATAGTGCCATCATGTGCAAAATATTACATTTTTAAAAACATGTCGCGTTTTAAACCGTTAAATGTTTTTTAAAACTTCTTAAGAATATATTATGCGCTTGACCAATCTCTGTTTTTATCTAAATCTAGACAAAACCGGCGTCAAAGTTTAATTAAAGATCATTATCAACTTATGATCTTGATGGATGCCTTGACATAAAAGTGACAACATAATTATAGATCTTGTAATGATTAAGAGAAGGACCGAAGCATTTTTTCCACACCTTTCTCGTCATTTTCCTGCATTTCCTATTAAACGATAATTGTTTGAAATTAATTGAGATAGCCCGCGGACTTTCTTTCGCTTCCATTATGAAATAGCCTCGACAAATCATCGGTGGCTGAATTAATCCACACAATTATAGTATTTTTAGTGATGAACGAATGTTAACCGAAACCGAATTTGGGCTCCAATGAAAGTTCGGCTAAACGTCGTATATTGCCGGATTTTTCTGCTTGTTCGTTTGTAACGTAAAGAAAAAGCAGGCATTTTTATGATACAATAAAAAATCCGAGCCATATAACATCCAAACAAGATAAGCGGTCCTATTTTGGCTTTGGATATTCGGAAATCACAGCTTTTTCATTCGTGGGCGCGACCTGAACCGAATGCGGTTTACCGAATATTAATTTTGTCCCAACTCTTTCTTGCAATATAACGATAAGATTAATCCCATAATTACAGTATTTATCCAATAACCTCTAGATTGCCTACTACACGTTTTAAAGACAAGGACGTAGAATCATAGGCCACTATCTGCCCCTCTTTTATAACTGGCAACATTTATTTAAAAAAATATTACAATTAAAGAAAAGCCGTCCATGGTCTACCGATCTATGTTTGATATTCAAGTTCCTTTACTACGGTGTTGGGCACAGATTTTACCCACCACGCTGATTTAGCGGGTTGGTGGGCTTTAACGACTACCGTCTATAGTTATAACATTAACGTCCTTTTCAAAGCATTAAATGCCTAGTGTTACATCAGGCGTTCTGATTTATAAGGACACAAACAAAACACTCAACTACGTGTAAATGAAATTGATTGATTCGTGTTTGTTTTTTGTGTGTCGTTATAGTGCTGTAACTTTAAGTTTTGTAAGTCTTGAATATATTATTAAGGTACGCTGACCGAACTTAATTTTCAAGAAGGGTAAATAAATACAAAAATAATGTTATGCCATGCCTGAAAGAAAATGACACACACGCTTTTAATCAAACTGAATGGATTTTATGGTTAATTATATAAATTTAATAAAACACTAACGGTTTAAAGCGCGTATATTTTAGTAAAACTTGTTTGAAGACAGTCTCCCGGTGACGGCGGCTGCAAAGCATCCGAAACGTCGGGCCGTAGTTAGAAATAATTTTCAAACGAGTTTAACTAAAGTATATCGCGTTTTAAACCGTTAAAGTATTTTATGTCAATGTGTACTACTCACGTAAACTACAGATGGTACATGAATTACAATATACATTTATTAATATAAAAAATAAACTCGATTATTACAAGTGACAAGTCAACGAAAAAAAAGGAATTTAAAAGGCGGAAACAATAAGAATGGGACGTTTTTAAGAACGAAATACTTTAAGCGGTCCATTGAGTAGAATTTTTTATTTTGATTGTATTTTACACACAGTAAATATCAAATCTCGCTTCCTTACAATTGTTTACTCGTAAAATACGTCATTAAGATAAGAGGAAATTAAGTGTGTGAACCACGAAAGTAGCTTTTACATATGTTGTGTACAAATATGCAAATTTATTTATTATTTATTTGTTTTTTTTTGTACAACATGCTAATTTGTCTGGAAAATCGGAATATAAAATGGATGGTAGGAATATTGATATTGATTGATAATACTAATCACTAAAACTACATATAAACGGGATCAGTTAAAAATGTAAAATGCTTAAAAAAATATATTAAAAAAGCGATAGATAAATTACGATTGTACATCTAGATAACCGTGTGAGCTAGTTGGTATAATGGTAGCAATTTGTGGATAATAATTTACTGGTCGTGGTTGGACTTTGTCTGGAAATCTCATATTAACTGGATGGTAGGAATATCAAATTCCTATCCGGAACACGAAACACCGACCACAGATGCAAAAGCCGCGGAGTTAAATCGCGTTTCGGCTTCAGTCTGTGGAATTTCCGAATATCCAAAGCCAAACGTAGGTCGAGAGCGCATCTCGCTTAGATGTTATATAGCTAGGCTTTTTTTATTTATAATTAAAAAAATTCTAGTCTAATCTTGAAAGTTAGAAGGACCATAACATTTTCTTAGGTATTCTAGCAAGTACTATGGCAAAACGTTTGCTGTGTCCTAGTTTAGTATTGTTAATTAATGTTTTAATCCTCTTTCAGGCGCAAACGTTTAGACCTTGGAATAATACGGACCTTTTATTTGGGAAAAAAATATCGTGTTTCCGCGACACGAAGGAGTGTGTTTTTCATTGGTCAGCTGTGCAACTCAAAAAATTGTACAGAATCAGTAGTTTACTTAAATTAAAAATGCATTTAAAAACATAGGCGGGCCTCGAACCGGCATTCACAGCGTTCCGTAATAAATGAAATAGTTTTTTTATATTTAAAGCCTTGTGCAACATGAAAAATAAGACAATAATAAAACCATTAGTTTACTTGTTAAAAATCGCTCTTTGAGAAAGGGTGTATATATGATAACGAATTTAAATAAAACACTTTAACGGTTTAAAACGCGATATATTAATTAAACTTATTTGAAACTAAGGACGAGGTCACGGGGACGGGTCTCCCCGTGACCACGGCTGCTGCAAAGCATCCGAAACGTCGGGCCGAAGTTAAAAATCATTTTCAAATAAGTTTAACTAATATGTCGCGTTTTAAACCGTTAAAGTGTTTTATTTAATTGTGTAATACTTTTTCGTACTTAAATCAATAAGCGCTTAATAAAAGGAAATGGTAACCTTGTTTGTGAACGTCAAAGCGCCTTATTTGGCTTTACATAATTTTGCATAATAATTATGTTTTCGGTGTTTATGAATGAGTACTATCTACATTCTACAAGATTTTAAATAAACGAAATCTTAATACAACGCCTATCACGATAAAAAGATTACAAACTTTTAATAATATTATTTGTTGTATACTTTTAAAAACTGTCCGTAGTTTTCGCGAGTAGTACACATCTATATAAAACACTTTAATGGTTTAAAATGCGATAGAGGTATATTAGTTAAACTTCCATTAAAATAAGCATCCGAAACGTCGGCCGTAGTGAACATAATTTTAAACCGTTGAAGTATTATTTTTATTGTTTTAATTATTAGCGTCAAGTATATATAACTAAGTAGAATTATACTACAACAGGTTCGGTTCCCGTGAAATAAAAGATACGCGCAAGATTATAAGAACGACGACGTCAACAAGTAATTCTGTTAGTCCACGTATGAGTCATTGAGTGACAGATCTAAGCTGACCTATCCCACTGAGAAAAATTGGGTAGTAAGATATCTCGCGTATTTATTTTTTCGTCAAACGCGCGATTTTTAAACAAATGGTGTAGACATTTTTATTATGGTCCTTAATTTCAGAATAAAATAAGATTATAGTTTATACCTGTATTTATATAAAGATATGTGTATAATCACGTGATGTTGAGAAGGGGGAAGGGGGGGTGGTCTTAAACCTCACTACGTATCACCAACGGGGGGGGGGTTTAAAAATTCTAAAAAAAGGTCACGTGATTAATGGACAACCCCTTAGAAAAACACCACGGAACGCTGTGGACGCCGGTTCAAGTCCTGCCAGTGTCATTATTTTTTTTTTCAATCTAAATCGATTTTTATTCTACATAATACATTCATTTCAAAAAATGTCCGCGTTTTCTCTATACAATGAAATCCCGACGTTTGGGAAATCTAAAAAGCTGTCAATCCCCGCTTCGATTTCAGTCTGTGGATTTTCGAAGAACCAAAGCAAAAAAAGATGTCAAGCAGATTGTAATTACGTCTCAATATCATGGGCTTGTTTGCCCAATGGTTCGACAATAAACGGGTCATAAGTTTGATTTCAATCAGCTACAAATTATTTTTATATGTAGTAAATTTATATTTTTTGTCATATCCATTCGACTCCGCCGGAATTATGAATGGGTGACAGGAATATCAATTTTGTATGATGTTAAAATCCGTTCGGGTCAGGAACCACCGTCCACAGTTAATACAAATAGTCATTTTAAGACGTAAGTTAGACAAATCATCGTTCATGAAGTGAAATCCAAGCTTATCTGTTTTTCTGGCATAATAAAATGTAATTAGCGAGTTTTGTTCGTTTGAACGCTCTAATCTTAAGAGCTACTTGTTGGAATTGAAAAATTATTTTTATACTGTCTCTAGTTTACGCGGGTAGTACAAATTTAACAAAAAACTCTGTAACGGTTTGAAACGCGATATATTAGTTAAACTTATTTGAAAATGATTTTTAAGCATGCAAGCAAGCAAGCACCGTTTTTATGGTAATCAAATTTTTTAAAGTTTCACCATTTTAATAATATTTATCTTGCAAACAACCGAATGATCTAGTGTTGTATACTTTAGTATCACTTCTGATTGGAGCCCTAAGATCAAATGCTCACATCTTGCTCAGTTCCATTGAATGAAAATGTTATTTAAGTGGCGAGGTTGAGTCTGTGGCCAGTCGGTCGGTAGGCGCTCGCGCGTTTGCCGCCAAATTTGTACAGTTGCACAATAGTTAAATTTTACGAAAGTATAGTTACTAAGTGTAATTTACTATTTATTTATATTTTTATTTCGACCTAAATCATAAAGTACTTGATTAAATTAATTAAATTTTGTGACTCTGTGATTTAGTGATCTGTGAAGGTTCTTCTCTGAGGCTGGGAGGTTTTTGATTGGTAAGAAATAAAACTGTTAATTCATGCAGATAATAAATATTCACTGTGATATATTACTGTAAATAAAACCTTTTTTCTAAAAAAACAGTACTTTTAGTTTGGATAGTAAAAGTTTACTTCCGAATACAAATCTTAGATAGTAGTTATATATTTCAAGTTGATTTTTTAAGAGCGGGACTTGAACCTGCGACCGCGCCATTCCGTTCTGATGCTCTACCAATTAAGCGGCCGTGTCCCGTCAATAGTCTCATTCCCTCAAACCGCATGTCGCCGTAAATGTAATACATAGTGTGGTGTACGAAGATTTTTTCATGTTCTTTGTGTAGCTACATACATATATATAAAATAAAAATTAGACCAAAAATATAATCACCAGAAATAGGAAATAGTTTTTATAATTTCGCAAAATCTTAAATAAAATAATGCGTATATTTTAATGAATGGACAAAATATTTTTTAAACTTAAAAGCCCTTACATAAGCCCGCTTTAAATAATAAAACAAATAAAATAAAAATACTTCCGCACCGAATATGTATTACTCAACGGTTGTGAAATTAATTTATTATATTGCATTAATTTTCTGATAATTTAAAAATACTGTCGTGTACGCGAGTAGTAATTATTTAAATAAAACATTTTAACGGTTTAAATTGCGATATTTATTAGCCCGACGTTTACTGTTGAAAAGCGTCCGAAACGTCGGGCCGTAGTTTTAATAATTATCAAACAAGTTTAACTTATATATATCGCGTTTTAAACCGTTAAAGTATTTAAGTTAAATTGAAAAAAAATCATAAATAAGATTCATATCTATTTTTACGATTTTTAAAGTTTATCTGTCTAAACTTTCAACTTTTAATACAATTAAAGATTTTAGTTAAACGCAATATTAACATTCTTTTTATAGGAATTCGAACCCTACACAAACGTGAAACATTCAAATATTTGCATATTAACAAAAACAATTAGTGAAATATAATATCGTATTTGCCCTATATCCCCAAAAAGGATAATCAAATTTGCACTCTTAACTTTCATGGGAATCGGAAAAACCTCTAAAGTTTTCATTGCGTGCGTTTTGCAATAAAGTTGATAGAATCAGGAAAATCCTCTTTAACATAAATTAATATTTAAATTAATTTCTGAATAATCATTATTCATTCATAAAGGAACTATTTGTCTCAATAATCATACTGTCATCATTGACAACAAAAAAATATGCATCGTTCATATTATTCGACCTATAATTTGAGCCGTTATAATAGTTTAATACAGTCACTATATCACGAAAATAAATTTCTATTATATCAAATAATTGTCAAAATTCGTTATGTACTAACAGGTGTGATAGAGTAATCTTTAATGAAAACGCTATTTAAATCGTAATTTTCAGGTGACACGGGCGGGATTCGAACCCTTCTAAACCAAGAACGTTGCATAGTCTAGAACCCCCTCTGTCATCGATACATTTAAACTTAAAATCGATTTTTCATTCATGTAAAGCTATCGTATTGTAATATTTAAAGTTCAAAAGGGCTAAAAAAGAATATAAAAACTCCGTCCGGTTCACGAACCACCGTCCACAGATGTCAAAGCAGTGAAGTTTCGATTTCAGTCCGTGGATGTTTTAATATCCAAAGCCGAAATAGGCCGATAGCGCATCTTGGTTAGATGCTATATGGTATTCCACCTACCATCAAGTCCTGTCCTTTTCTATCAATAAAAAAAGCTAACTCGATATTTATTTAAATAAAACGATGCAACTTTCGTCTTCGAAGCGAACGTATTTTTTATATGCAAGGCTCTATTCTTGAATAAGAAAATAAACAATAATAACTCTTATCTCAATAAACATTGTATTATATAAAGAATTATAACTATTTAAGTAACAATTACATCGTAAAAACATTGAGGTCATTGCTACACCTGATCGGTTCGAGTAAAAGAAACTAAACGCTATCACATCGTCATAAAGTTTAAAATCTCATGTAATACACTAATATACACAAAAAACTTTTCGCAAGCCAAAATACATCTTAAACACAGGTGTTAGGGGCGTAATTTATTTGTGGTTATGTCATGGAAAGGTTTTAAGAGGTTAAGGCAAATTGGACGTTAGTCCTTTCAAAAGTGGTCCTTTTCTGTGACTACTAATATACGATACTAGGTAACCTTACTAATGTTAAATAAAGCTTAAGAGTTTGTTTGTTTGAGCACGGTAATCTCAGGAACTACTGGTTCCAAATCAAAAATTATTTTCGTTTTGGTTGGACCTTCTATCGAAGAAGGCTTTAGGGAAATGTGGAAAAAATGGGGAAAATCATTCTCATGCAAAAAGGGTAGAATTATTAAATATAGCTTACGCTGCAAAAACGGTACAAGTTACCCAAAAACTTTAACGGTTTAAAACGCGATATATTAGTTTAAAAACCATTTTCAAATAAGTTTAACTAATATATCGCGTTTTAAACCGTTTAAGTGTTTTATTTAAATGTGTACTCGCGTAAACTATAGACAGTATTTACCCAAAAACTGTTTACGTAGGAATTATTCTTCATTAAATAACCTAAAAGTATGTCCGCGCCTATTAATAATATATGGTATCTTATAAGATTAACTTACAAGAACCGTAAGCAGAGTACGATTATTGTATCTAGGTTCGTGACTCGGACCAAATTTTGATATAGCCTACTCCACCCAGATTTAACTTATTTCCAAATAGTTTTTGATGTCTCTAAAATCTAGGTGGTGTAGGTGTTGATGTTAGATCTGATGGGAACCGCAACCATGACCGCTTGGTTAGCCATATCGTTACCATTGGACTAACGACACCACCATTAATTGGATTAGACTATTTGTTGTCAAAAGGCAAAACCGCAAAATCGTTCAATTTATAATTAATTCAGAAGCGTGCCAGCCCTGAACACAATGCCAGGGTCAAGACGTCTAGTAAAATTATACGGTATTATTCAATATTAATTCAATTCAATGAATTATTCATATAAATACGGAACAAGATTACGCGTAAGTTACAATTTGTCGGGCTTTCGGCAATTACAAGGTTTTACGGTTAAATATCGATGAAGTAGTTTTTAGGGTTGAGATAAACACACAAACGTTAGGTTAAAATTTGGATAACAAAATGATAAGTAGGTATTCTACTTACGGATAGTGTGGAACCTATATCTCCTGTAATTTTCAGTATATTAAGGAATAAATGATGCATCAAGGAGTGTACAGCATACAAAAGATAATAGAATTAGGGCTAATAAATGTAACTAGTTTTAAATGAATATAACTATATATATTTGGAATAAAAAACGTAGCTGTGTGAGTAGCGATTCAAAATTGGTATTTCTGTTCGATAATTACCACCGAGAAAACAATTTAAAAACGATAACAAATTTCGTGAACTCAACGACTCGATACAATGTCGGTAATATCTCATACATTAGATGTGTTAGCGAATCGTCCGCGTGAATAGTACGGTATTCTTAACATTAGGCTGTTAAATACTTGTTTAAGCGAGTGTCGTTAAATACCGCGTTGGAATAGTGACTTTGGGTAGATCTCCCCGTGACCACCGCCCGCGAAGCCCGGCAACCGTCCGGGCGGACTTTTAAAAATTTTTTTTTTTTTTTTTTTTTTATCCGTTTTTTTAATAATTAGGCTGTTTATTAATTTATCCGTCCCATTGCAAGTTAATCTTAAAAGATAGACTTTGGGAAACATTTTTTTAAGATCGTTTAAAGAGGAAACTATTATTTTATGTAAGTATCTTAAACCGATTTTAAACGCAACGGAAACCTACAAAGAAGAATAATTTTCCCCGTTCTTTTTCCCCACTTTCCACTGTTTCCTCGCTACAGCCTCGATAAATGCTTTAACCAACACAAAAATAAGTAACAGTAGTTTCTGAGCTCAGTGGAGAGAGGGGTTACAAAACAAACAAATTCTTCAGAGATATTATAACATAAGTATAGATTAGTCCCTTTTAAATTTTTAATGAACTATGCTTTTGGAATTTAACTAAGGGCTTATTAGTTTTTACTCTTATATAGGCAAAAAATAACCTAAAAACATGTCTTCAATTTAATAAAACTCAACAATTTCCTTATTTAATCAATGTTCAATGCCAGAATTAGTGTTGCGTATTAAATCGTATTATAATTCTTAGAACGCATTCAGTCCGAGGTAACATACGGTTCAAATTGTACTTACTGCATTTACAACCTTTGTTAACCATAATGTGTCTGTGGTTAATCACAGATAATATAAAAGCAAGTTTATTTGGTTTAAATTATAAATATACATTGTTTAATTTATTTAAAACATCCATATGTAACATATATAGATACACATAACCATTTTTAAAGCTTCATAAAGCTTATATATAAAGTGCATGTATTGTACGAATGATTATAATTAATTATTATAATAAAGCTTTTAAGGGATAAAAAGCGAAATAGTAGTTAACATATTTTTATTTAAATCAACTAGGGCCCGACATTTCTATCGCCTCAGTAGCTTACCTAATGGTTAAATGTGTTGCATAGTAAAGCGCTAAGGGTCCTGGGTTCGAATCCTGGGGAAACAAGAGATTGTTTCGATCGGGCAGGGCACTCTGATCATCTATTTGCCTGTAAATAAAACCAATCAGGAAACGGACACAAAATGTGTTTCCCCACGCCCTACGAGAGGAAACGGGATTTCAACACGAAAGCCCGACATTTCGGAAATAAGTAATTAAGTTTTTTTAATTATAAACGATTCATAAGAGAGTTTAATTTATGTAGAGCAACTGCAAACTACGTCGTTAGTCGTAGCTTCGAGAAGGGACTTAATTTTCTAATTTTAACATAAAGTAAAGAATTTTTGGTTTTACTATTTTTTAAAGTAAAACTTAATTTCACAAACCAAAATTGACACTAACATTGACTCTAATACTTGAGCTAAATAAAAATTCAACAAGATACCATAAAAGTCCAAAACATTCAACTAGAATTAACAACATCTGTTCTTGTGTGCATTTACTAAATAAAATAACTGTATGTATTTCTTTATTATAACTGTTGAAAAGTTTATTAAAACATCTTATTTTATCTTGTTTCAGGTAGTTCGTACAGATTATGAAAGTACATTAAAAAATACAAGATGGCGCCACAAGAGCGAACTCCGTGCGTTGACGATTCCCGCCAAAACGAAAACATAGATAAGCTACCGAGTATAGACCTAGGCTTCGTGAACAAGGCATACGAAAGCTCGAACACAGATAATGAAAAAAGCACAGATAAACGAAAAAGGGCCGCCGACTTCGACGACCTTTTGCCGTATGTCGGCGAATTTGGTTTATATCAGAAAATTTTATTTCTCTTGATGATACCGTTCGCGTTTTTCGTCGCCTTTGTGTATTTTTCGCAAATATTCATGACGATAGTGCCGGAGCAGCACTGGTGCTGGGTCCCGGAATTGGCTAACTTGACCGTTGAAGAAAGGTGAGTTTTATACATATATGTAGTAAGAGCGAAATTACATTGACAGAATTAAAAATTCTGACGAACAGACGTCTACAGAACATACCTTTCAAATGTTTTAAATATACTCTTTCAATGTACAGGTTTCATATACATTTTCATTTCAATCACAAATACATACACAACCTTTGTTTTTAACCATAATGTGTTTGTGGTTATCTGCACAGGTAATGTTAAAACAAAGGGTTTTTTTATGAATACAGTTGATTGTTAAAGATAATTGTAAACAGTAAGTAAACTTGAACTAAAATAATTTCACCGTTTTTATTCACAGATAACAACAATATCGATAAGTTCATTAAACACATTTTGCAAATATTTAAGGTGTTAATTGCGTTTAAATCAAATTAAAGTAAGTCCAAGACAAAGATACAAAATTAACCAGAGACAACCGCTTAACTGCTTTTCTGTTGTTCTCTGAAACAACGAAATTGTTTGTTATTATATTTCAATGAGATAGTGTTGCCGTCTTTAGACCTATTTAAAAAAACACAAACAACCTTGTAAAACTAGGAACTCTATTTACAATTGACTCGTTATTAATAATTATTTATTGTTCAGTATAAAATCTAGATATTTTAGGTCACCAATTATTTTTATTCCATATTGCATTGACCGCAGTAAAAATAATGCAATAATAAATAATCACATCATCTAGGAAATTGCAAAATAATTTCGCACAATATATTATATTATATATGAATAAAAAAAACACGAAATCTTATGAATTATTTTTTAATCTTAATGAAAAGGATATCCTTAATTTTTTGATATTAAATATTTTATCATTTAAAATGTTGTACATAATATGAAGGTCGAAGTAACAGAGTATCGTATATGGCGTTTTAACATCGCCAACCTTTTTTATATAAGAATCTTATTAAAAACAAAGGAAGCACGGTTCAGTAAATTAGTATATTGTAAATAATTAAGCCTGCAGATTAGATATATATAAAAAAATATGTTTTATACATTTAGAATATTTTAATAGTTAATTGACAAAAAAATTCTTTATGTGGCTTTTTTGTGTAAATGCATAGAGTCTTATAATTCTTTTCCCCATTTTATATAATGCGAGACCTACCTTCTCAGGTATTTGAATGGTTCGTTGGTGTAATGGTAGCAATGTAATAATCAACGGGTCGTGAGCCCCACCCGGTCCAACATGTTTGTGACTACTTTAAATTTTTTCTCATACATTTTGGACTTCTGATATTTTTTTTAATAGTTTAAAAAGCCTAAAAAAAACAAACAAACAAACTCTTGTAATTGTAATGTAACGCAACTTGTTTCACAAAAGAGTACCTAGTTGAGACCATTTCCTGCATAGTTTTAAGCAGTATTAAACGGTAAGATTCTGCGAATTAACCGCAAGATGAGATAATTATTAACCCAGAAATAGTATTCACAATGCATCTTTTTTATTCAAAATCGTGAGGCCACTATATTGTTTTGCGTTGTTGTGACGTCCGGTTTGGATTATGGGAATTACGTATTAATAAGAGTTTTTTACGATTCCTAAAAATATATTATTAACTGCAGGGAGTTTTTGAAGCGATGGGTTTCTCCACAGTTAGCTATTTGTATATAGTGTACGTGTGTAAATCTGTGCTATTATTTGTCTAATAATTATATTTACAATTTTCGGTCACTGTGCTCTCGTAGATTAACATTTTTAGACTTTGAAAATATAAATAACTCAAATCATGAAACTGCAGTTAGGCTACTGCATCTAGCGTCCTCATATATAGATTAAATATTTAAAATAAAATTAAAGTTACTAAGCTTGCGACATATTGCCTTAACTATCTATATTGAATGAATTAAACGGATATTTAACGGTTTGATTTGTCAGCTCTAATGAGCTTATTATTAAGTAATAGTCAATGGAAAAGTGTTACATGGTTGTAGTAATCGTTACGTGGCTATTGTTAATTTTCTATTGACAATTCGTACCATAGACCAATAGCCACCGATGAGTGTAACTCGAGGTTTTATATGGAAAACGGAAACTCCGTACCACTTATACAGTACGAAGTGCTATTTGGTCTAGTGGTAGCTGTATAGAGTAGATGTGCCCGCGAGTTCGTCCGCGTGGTATAGGTATTTTCGGTATATTGATTTGCCAAAAACTTTATTAATTAAAGCTGTTTCCCACGACGTTGTACGCGTCCAATAGTTTTTGCGAGTTAATCTTAAAGAATAGACATAAATTGTTAAGATCATTTTTTCAATTATATTTCTTAGGCATCTTGGAAATCGTCAAAAATTTTCATTTTCCACGTTTCATCGCTTTTATTGGCCGTAGCGTGATGTTTTATAACTAAAGACATCCTGAATGTTTCAGTCAGCACAAAAACAATTTTTCAATTCGAACCAGTAGTTCCTGAGTTTTGCGAGTTCAAAGAAACAAACGAATATTTCAGCTTTATATTAGTATAGATAGATATTTTTCTGAAATAATTCCCATCATAGTTATAGATCTCTCGAAAAATTTGGATCTTATTTTATTTATTTATTATTGCTTTTTTATTTATAAAACACACCACAAAAAATACATATTAATGAGGAAAAATCTTACGTACTAACTTATAAATGAAAGGCGGCCTTATCGCTTAGTAGCGATCTCTTCCAGGCAACCGTACGAGAGAAAAGAAATAGAAAATATCTTATTTGCTTTAGGATCTTCAATGGGTGATAGAAATATCAAAATTCCATCTAGATCACTAACCGAAACAATAAGTAATCGCGTTTCGGTTTCAGACTATGAATTTCCAATTAATAAAGCAATTATAGGTCGACTACGCATCGAAGTGTTATATGAATGAGGTATTTTACCTACTGTCAATTAAAACCCATGCTTCTCTGTTTAAAAAATAGCTATAATGAGCTTGAATATTCTTTAATAGACAGATTTTTTTGTAAACATCAAAGCAACTAAAATAATATAAACCACGTGATTATATTTTAAAGCAACCATCCTGACCTTACATACACACAAAAGACAATTATTATACTGCAATAGTGATTACTAGACAAACTTCTCGAGTGAAGGTCGATACTGTAAAGGTCGATGTATTCGTGCAAATCATCCGAGGTCATTTGCAACGGATCATAGGTTTGTTTCCCGGTGCTACACTTTTACGGTCTTGTTCTTAAAAAGGACAATGACACCAGTGAGGCGGCTTTTTGTATAAAACGTAGGGGAGAAAACATTGTAATTTTAAAATTCGAAAATAAATTAAAAGATTTCGACCGGGCGGTTGAACCGGCATCGTCAGCTTTCCGTGCTGTTGCTCTACCAATTGGGCTACCGAGTCCGGGGGGCGGCGGGGCTCGTTTTTTTTATTTTTTTGTGTCCTTCTTTTAAATATTTTTTTTTTTTTTCAACCTTTTTTTTTTTTTTTTTTGTGGGTTCGCTTGTGTTCGCATGGGGCGTGGGGCATGGGGCATACACATTTCTAAATCGCATACCTTCAGCGCTAAAACATTGAGCATACTCGTAAAAGCATTTTTTCACGAGTGGTACTAATTTAATTAGAAAGAAAGAAGATAATTAAATATTAAATCTTCAAAAACAAAACAATATAAGATTTTGTAGTTGACGCGAGTAGTGCACATTTAAATACAAAACTTTTGACGGTTTAAAACGCGAGACTTTGATCACGGCTAAGCTACACGTGAAAACAAACTCTCTAGGTTGTATTTAAAATAAAAAGTTAATGAGTTAATATATTTCGTATTTTAACCGTTTAAAATTCGATTTATTTTAATATCATACTACCGATAAACACAACAAATATTTGTTCGTTATATGGAATTTTAAATTGGAATACGGTATACTTATTTGTTTTTTGTTTTAATTTTATCGTGTTAAGTCTATGAACTTATTACTTGTATTAAAGACATATATATCGCGCGTTTTAAACCTTTAATAAATTAAATTTTTATATGTTATTAATTAAAAACAATTGATTTTATTGACGGCCCTTGAAACGGAGAATACCCTTTTTGCTCTATTCAGAAGAAGGAAAAGCACAAATTAATAAAACCACGGTTCGAATTACATCCGTTTGGAACTAGGAAAGGCCTTCGATACTCAATAATTATCAGACCTCGATAGTGACAGTTAATAAAGCTCAAACGTTCAACGAGATATTGATTTGCCATTTCTTGAGTGGCGGTTCTCTAATTATCGGAATTCCGTAATAATCATATTAATAAGAAGTGGTTCGTAGAATTAGGACTTGGACGGAATTTCGATATTCCCACTATTTACGAAAAATCCCACGAAAAATTAAAAATTCATTAGGAACATCTTGAAGCCGGTGGGTTCCACCGCAGGATGGATCACGACCTGATGTTTAGCCATACATTGTTACCGTTACGCAAACGAGTAGTGCTTTGCTTAAAGTTACATAATAAAGTGGTTTTAAAATTTCGCATTAGCAAAACCAAATCAAATCGATATTTTTCTGTGCATAATATATTTGAACAGGGTGGAATTCTTGCCGCCAAAGCCTTTTTTGTTATACTAAACGCGATAAAAAGACGTAGATTGGTTTAGAAGTAATATGCTAATTCTTTTAAAGGTTTTAATTTTTTGAGTACGAAAAATAGATGTTGGTTAGTCAGATGTATGTGATATGCAAATTGTATTTTATTAAAATATGTCCAGCCGTTTCAAAGGAATATGGGAATCTTAATAAATATTAGTTTAGAAAAAGTTAGTTATACATTTAGTGTTTTAAATATAGATCAACTTATATATTTTTATAAACAATAATAAAAATTATATTACGTGAAACAGCTCAACTCAGTAGACTAGGAACAAAATTAATGCAAGACAAGTATATAGATAGTTTTGTCTTCCGGGAAATCGAATCCCAATCGCGTAAATAATGATAATGGAATAGCACTAATTTATTCTAATTATATAGTAAAAGATAGTAAGTTATTAAAGCTTATGTGTTATTAGTATATTATAATTTTACTTCTGGTTTATTCAAATGTGGAAATCTGCATATGATAAGTGTCATAAATATTAGATAGATAGATGTCAGGATACGATTGTAGGGTCCTTACATGAGTACAAGTAAGCACCTTACAAATTAATTAAACAAGGTTAAATTTATTATTTTCTCACATTTTCATCGCATATAAATGCGATGAAAAATAACCTATAATTAACATTATTTATTTATTGGATTTTACCCTGTGCTAGTTCATATTGCCTTGTTACGCAGTGTAGAGTACATTTAATAGAAAAAAATAATTAATCAAATTAATCGCGTTTCACTGTATGATTTGATGTTTTATGCCTGAGCTATGTCTGATGGTAGCTTATCTGTCACAATAAGCAATACTCATAAAAGCATTTTCGTTATGTTATTTGCAAGAGGAAAGATTTATGCAGCTGTGGTTATTCATAGATTGAAACAAAATAGCTGAAACTTGCTGAGTCAGTGACTTCGTCCGCGAGAATCGCTATTTTGGGCATCCAAATACGTTTTTGCAAACCACTTCATCTTTACCCAAGCCGTCCGTCGCGTCCCTTCCCGTCGTTCTTGCAAGTTAATCTTAAAAGATAGACAGACATATATCGCTGCCACTTTTTAAAATAATTTAAAGAGGAATCATTCCTTTCTCTCTCGGAGGAATTCTTTCATCTAGAATCGTTTTCGCAGCGTACGCAACCTGCTGGAAACTCCCAACTCCCCCACTTTCCCTCACAGTCACAGCTCCATGTTTTATAGCCTTATGACCTTCCTCGACCTTCTAACCAACACAAAAATAATTTCAACTAAAACCGTTAGTTCTTGAGATTAGCGCGTTCAAGGAACTCTTAGCTTTATAATTAGTATTGATTACTAAATAATCTTCATTTGTTTCAGACGAGCTCTAGCCATTCCGCCGAAGTCCAGCGGGCCCTATTCACATGACAGATGCAATATGTACTCCACCAACTGGTCGATGGCCTTAGCCCAGGGTCGGACGGCCCCTGATGATGAATGGCCCATAGTACCCTGTGTGACGTGGGAGTACAATCGGACTGATGTGCCGTATGAAACTATTGCGTCGCAGGTAAGGTTTGATGGGGAAGACAAAAATAGTAATATGACTCTAAAATATATCTGAAATTAGTTATATAAATAAGATTAGATACATAATAATTTATATTTTTACGTAACTGCAAACTATATAATAATCCTATTTCAGTACCTGAAAGTAAAAATGAATTTCAAATTTAAATAACACACTTCAACGGTTGTAACGTGAAATTATTGAACTAATTTGAAAATTACTTACTACCGCCAGATATTTCGGTTAATTTGAATGAATTTCTAAATATATAATTCCTTCCTGCACCTCTCTGTAGCAATTACATCATAATTGAGACAGCCGTTCTTGCTAAAATTCTTACCGAGTCCTTGGCGTTTGATGTATTTTCTTAAGAACGTGATTGTTTATATAACATTTTGCGAACTTGCCCTTCTAATGAGATTGCTTAGATAATATTTACGTTGATATAGAAGGTTTTGTTGAAGATAATAATCTGTAATATTATAAAACTGAAGTTTTTGCTTGTTTTGTTTTAACAAGCTTATTTCAGGAACTACTGACTCGAATAAAAAACATACCGAAAAAGACCAAAGAAACAGTGTGAAATGTGGAAATAGCAGGGAAAATTATTCATCCATGATTTCACTTTTCAAGAAACCAGAAATGATGAATACTAGTGTATAATAAAAAAAAATTAATTGCAAAATGTAAAGCGCAAATCGAAACCAGTACAACCGATTTCGCAGTTGTTTTTTTACTATTTTTACACATTTACAACCGGTTGAATATAATCATAAATAAGTTAACTAATATATTTCGCATTCATAACGGTTAAAAGTGTTTGTAAAATTCAAGAATTTAAATAAAACACTTTAACGGTTTAAAACGCGATATATTAGTTAAACTTATTTGAAAATGATTTTTAACTTCGGCCCGACGTTTCGGATGCTTTGCGTTATATCGCGTTTTAAACCGTTAAAGTGTTTTATTTAAATGTGTACTACTCGCGTAAACTATAGACAGTATTTAAATTCAAGAATTGTTGAAAAATATTTATAAATAAATCTTCCCGTAACAAGCTGTTACTAGATCTAAACTTCACTTCCAGCTGGACTGGGTATGTGACAAGGATAATAGGCCAGCAACAGCCCAAGCTATATTCTTTTGCGGCGCCATTGTTGGTGGTCTGATCTTCGGATGGATAGCGGACAAATATGGAAGGATACCAGCATTAGTGGGTGAGTGGTAACTGTCTTTATTTTTAATAAGTGTGATCGGTTAAAACCTTCATTCTAGAAGACACCTGAGACTCACAATAGGACATCAATATATAAAGAGCATAACTGCGTGTGTGTTCATGGATTAGAAGATAGGACGGCTGCCTAAAAGTAATCTTTTTTCCTTTTCCACTAGGTACCAATATGATGGGTTTCCTGGCCGGCGTGGGGACCGCCTTCTGTAATAGCTTTTGGTCCTTTGCGCTTTGCCGGTTTTTGGTTGGACTTGCGTTCGACAACTGTTTTACTATGATGTATATTTTGGGTAAGTGTTATAATACAGATTAGAAGACAGAAAACCTATTTTGGTTTTGGATCAAAATTATAAGAATTAATTATCATTCTTCATTATTATTAAGATAAACATGTCAATTTATAAAGGAGAATATTGAGTAACTTTTACTATCTAAAACGATAGACCAACTTCAAGCAAACAAAATCCTTTTCAAATGCATTATATTAAGACGTTGTAATTTGTCAAATGGGAATCAAATAACTGGGGTTAAACTTATATTTGATATAATAAGTCGGTCGCATATCAGAATGCGACCGACTTATCTTCACCGAAAAGGCAAATTGTACACAAGAGGATCTACCGACCTCACAAATTTTACCAAAGCAACAGACCAAACCACAATATCTATATATTAATAACTAGTTCTAACTATCCATATTTTTTAACTTTTAAATAAAACACTTAAAACTTATTTTAGTAAAACTTACTTTAATTGCGGCCCGACGTTTCGGTTGCTTTGCTTTCGACCCGTCTCCCCGTGACCACGGCTGCTGCGAAGCATCCGAAACGTCGGGCCGAAGTTAAAAATCATTTTCAAATAGGTTTAACTAATATATCGCATTTTAAACCGTTAACGTGTTTTATTGAAATGTGTACTACTCGCGTAAACTACAGAGAGTGTTCCATATTCTTTGACTTTAGTCTTGGAGTACGTTGGACCAAAATGGCGTACCTTCGTCGCAAACATGTCGATAGCGATATTCTTCACTTTGGGAGCGTCCATCTTGCCCTGGATTGCGTTATGGGCTGGTGATTGGCGACGATATGCCCTGGGGATAAGTATACCGTTCGTGTTCGCTGCAGCGACGCCGTGGTTGGTGCCTGAGAGTGCAAGGTAAGTTGTATTCATAGCTCAATCAACACTAAAGTCGCTAGGAGACATTACATCTGCAGATAAATTCTTTTCACAGAACAATAAAAATATATTTAAGTTCTTGCATACACATATGAATCACAGAATGTATATTATTTAACTTAGACATAATTTAAAATCGATTATAAATTGAAAAAAAAACCGACAGTTATGTCGAAAATCTGACGTTTCGGACACTTTGTCTTTTTCACGCGGGGGGGGGGTCACTCATAACGTTCATTAAATTGTTAAATTATATATTAAAAATTATAATTGTTGTTCATTACAGTTTATTAATCAAAATCATATTTCATACGTATAAACGATAAAGAATATATTTGTTAAAAACTAATAAATATTTAAGAATAGTTATAATTATAGTTTTAATCCAGCAATTTACGTTTTTAGATGGCTGATGTCTCAAGGAAAAGTGGACAAGGCCCTCATAATAATGAAGAAGTTTGAGAGGATCAACAAAACCCAAATCCCCGAAAAAGTGCTTAACGAATTTACCGTAAGTTAATTTGGAAGTAGTATGTAATCTAAATCTAAAACATAATCCGATTGAGATTGCCCGTCATCTTATCTTACTTTCAAAAACTTCCCAAGGATAAGCAGTTGACTATTGTTTTATTTAAATAAAAACATTAAAAGAAAACTCGAAATTGATTAGTTAAACTTGTTTTAACATTATTTCAACGGCCCGACGATTTCGATGCTAATCTTGCCGAGTATTCAGCATGAAATTCTGCAAGGAACCGGCCATTTTCGGCAAACACCAACTACAACGGAACAGATGGCGCTAGCAGAGCAGATTACGACTGCTGCAAAGCATCAATATTTCAATAACGTTGAAAAAAAAGTAGCTTACTAAGTAATGTTTCTTAGTTACCAGGAGTAGTACATATTAGAATAAAGCACTATTAACGGTTTAAAATGCGAAATTTACTACACAAGCCTTTTGCAAAGGATGCGAGGCGATTGCTTGAAGTTACAATAAATTAAAAAGATTACGCAAACACGCAAACGCAATAGATTTATTAAAATATTGCGTTTGAAACCGTTAAAATGTTTTATATAAACGTATATTGTATTTAGAACTTTAATATTATATAATATAATACAAAGGTTGTATCTATAAAAATCTGTAATGTCTGTAACAGACCATGAATGACATTATCTTTCAGGAATCATCTCAAAAAGCCATGAAAGAATCGGAAGCTCAGAAGTCCTATTCTGTCCTAGATATTTTCAAGACTCCTCGTCTTCGTAAAAACGCGATCCTGCTGATTATTATCTGGATGGGGATCTCCCTGGTCTTCGATGGTCACGTAAGAAACGTGGGTTCCCTGGGCCTGGATATCTTTATGACTTTCACCATCGCAACTGCTACTGAGTTTCCAGCAGATACGTTCCTTACTCTCGTTCTTGACAGGTATAGTTTAGTAGTTTGTGTCATATTTGTAATTTTTGTTTTCTATTTTATCGCAATTAATTAATATTGGCTTTAAGAGTATAGTGTAGAAGGTAATAGGCCCCTGTATCTAAATGGTTAAATATGTTGCCTAGCATGGCAAAGAACGCGAGAGGGCCTGGGTTTGCATCCTAAGAAAAAATGGAATGTAGAGACATTCCATTTTTTCTAACTACTTGCCTGTATAAGATAAAAATAATAAAATTTACGACACGGCAGGACTTGAACAGACGTCTACAGCGTTCGATGCTGTTGCTCTAACCAATTGAGCTACCGTATTCTATAATTCATTGTCGAATTTTATCAACTCATGTATAATACCATCATTTAAAAACATGTGAGAAATAATAAAGTTTTCATACTTGCCCTTAAATGAAAATAATCTGTGAAACGGACACAGAAATGTGTTCGCTCCATGTCCCACCTGGGGAAACGTGATTTCACATTTTTAAAGTCTAAGCGCTATTGCGCACTGGCGGGGACACATTTTATTATAACTTACTATGGTTTAAATTGGCGCTTGCGCACTTGGTCGTCATTCGACTCACCATGTAGTTGCGACTCACACTTTGACCGCCGAGAGACTGAGTCGCCCGCGACTGGTCAACAGTGCCTAATGGCTCTAAGAGTAAATTGTTAAGGGCTAAACAATTACCTTAAGTTACAGTAACCTTACTACCTTAAGTACTTATAGTTTGCGTTTTTATTGTAGGTGGGGAAGACGGTGGTTGGCCTGTGGTTCTATGGTAATCAGCGGTTTCTTCAGTCTACTGGCGACTACTGTACCTGTTGGTAAGTACATACAAGTCGTTTGAATGTTTCAGTAGCTGTGATCACAGGGGCACCCCTATGTCAAAGACAATCTGCTACGCTAACGCCATCTAGTTATTGATATTTGCAGAAGCTAGTCAATGAAAATATCAGTTTTAAATTCGTTTTAAAGAAACATTATAGAGATTATTTTGAATCTTAACGTATATGTATGAATAAAATCTAACATTATTAATACATGCACTTATGAAGTAAGATTTTTTTTATGCTACAGGAGGATAGACAAGTATGGCGTTCGCGCTATCGATCTATTTTTGGCTTTGGATGTTTGGAAATCCACATAGGAACGGAATTCGGTTTCAGAAATGCGATTGAATTAAAATTCATCTGTGAATCGTTCGTGACCAGAACGGGGTTTACGATATATTTAACACAATTATAAATTGAACAGAAAAATCTTTGACCCGATGGGGATCGACACCACGGCCCGACAGCAACACATTGCTTAGCGTTACACGTAATTCCGTCAAACGTGATCGTTAGAAATAGTAAAAAAAGTATTTTTTTATTATTATAAGTACGGTAGAAGTACTCAAAATAGTAAAATTACATGAGTAGATATAATAACTGGAAACTTGTTCTAGGTGGGCCATCAGCATCTCTGGCTATTCTTGGACGTTTCGCCATTAACATATCCTATAATATCGGTCTACAATACGCCGCAGAACTGTTACCGACTGTTGTGCGTGCACAAGGAGTGGCCCTCATCCATATAATGGGATATGTTGCATCCATTTTGGCACCATTTGTCGTTTACTTGGTAAGGATAATAATAATCATATTATCATTGTCTTTCGGGTTGCTATGCCGACGCAAGTGAGAAGAGGTTCTCGAAGTAGTCTCGATTGCTCCCAGAATTCAGGATTCTTCGAGCAATCGCGGAGCTAACATCTCCTAATGATGCCGTCTGCGCGTGATGGCGAAACGTCGAGAACCTCTTCTCGCTCACGTCGGCCGAACAGCCCGAAAAACAATGATATGCTGAACGATGGGCGTTACACAGTTAATAATAATAAATATTACATTTCTTTATTTGGCATTCATTTAGTTATGTTAGAAAGAAATAAATGTAATTACAATAAAATTATGAATACCAAAATATTGCATTAAGTTAAAAAAAAGTGATGCCAAAAGTGTCTTGCACCAGCAAAAGTTGCAGCACGGTTATGCTCCAACACTGATTTTCAGCAAAAACTACAGTTCGTCTGTTAGACAGAGCTCATACAGACATTTCCTATGATTGACTAGACTCATTGAACTTTTTTTTCACTGCAAAAGAGTAAAGCAAAGTTAGATATTCAATATTTGTAACCACCTTCCACTAAAAACAATACTAAAGTACTGTCCGTAGATTACGCGAGTAGTACACATTTAAATAAAACACTTTTAGCGGTTTGAAACGCAAATGTATTAACTCCCCGTGACCACGGCTGCTGCGAAGCATCCGAAACGTCGGGACGTCGTTAAAATAATTTGTAAATAAACGTAATTAATACACTTCGCATTTTAAACCGTTATTTTAAAATAATTATCTATTCTGAAGTGTAAATAAATAAAAGAATAAACATATTTACACGAATCCAAGTGAGAAGTTCTTTTTTGAAGTCGTTCAATAAAGTTGACCTTCTAATTTTTTATCAGTACAAAATAATCGTTATGATTAATTGTCTTCTAAATGGCCTCGTTTGACAAATTCTCAGGCAACAATATCGCCAGAACTTCCGCTTCTGATCTTGGGGGTTCTGGGCATTATCGGTGGTTTCCTCTGTCTTCTCCTACCTGAGACAATGGACACGGAGATGCCGCAGACCCTCGCTGATGGAGAGGAGTTTGGGAAGGATCAGCGGTTTTGGGATAACCCTTGTTTTCCAAGGTAAGAGAGATTCATTGGAATTTTTCTGGCTTTAATGGTAACCGATAATGACTTTTGTCATATAAACAATCCCAAGATTCTTGTCTCACGCAATGCGCTAGTCTCACGTACTACTGGTTCGAATTTAAGCAATATTTTTGTGTTGGTTAGATCATTTATCGAGGAAGGTCATGGGCATATAAACAGTGAATAATAGAAGCAAAGAAACAGTGGTATTATATTACTTATTTTTATAAATAGAATAGATAGAGGTGTTACTTGCAATTAAAATGCTGCCATGTCTAATCTAGAATTTGATATAAATATTGTTATAGAAAAAAGGAGATAGCACCACAGAAGTCGGAAGAACGTCCGGAAGAACACTTTGTAAGACCCCTCCCTGGAATTGGTTCCCGGGCCTCCATCAGGGCTTCAATTAGGTTATCGGCGAGATCAAAGCGAAATGATAATGTATAAGTTTCTAATTTAGATTTATGTGTAAGTACTATTTATTTAAATTAAGTTAAATCTAATCTTTTACTTTCCTAAATACGTCCTACTTACCTTACCTTAGCTTAGTTAATCAAGATTATACGGGGTACCACCAGACTTGACTGTGCATTATACTTGTTCTAGTAATTTCGCGTTTTAAACCGTCTAAAGTGTTTTTATTTAAATAAGTTTTATTCTTCATACTAACTACATAAGACGAAAGTCGTTTAATTTTTGTCATAGACCGTTGATATTTTTCATTACATTCTAGTGTCTATAGCTATTATCAGGTGTTTTTTGCTAATTCGAAGAAAACAAATCTGTGCCTAAACTACTAAGCTGAAATTAATGAAATTTAACAAATATGCTCTTAACTTTCCATGCTACAGTCTTTTAAATAATTTTGTTAAACCTGGCGACACCCTGTATAACGGTATTTACTTGTATGTTTGTATGACTACTGTGAAATAATTGGCCATTTGATGAATTCATTGTTTCTTGTCTATTTTATATGTAATTTTATTTATTTTTCTTAACCTTGTTTAGTTTTTATTATAAGCATAATGTAAAGATTTACTTATTATTATTAACAAATTTTTACAATAGATTTACGAGATATACATTTTGTAAAGCATTGTAAATAATACAAATAGTATGTTGGAAAGTTTGTTCTCTAATGTAAGATAAAATACATTGAAGTGTTAAGGTTGAAATTATAATGTGAGAAGTGTATGTATCAATAACTTGAAAAATTCGACGATGACGTGTAGGACTCGGTAGCTCAATTGGTCAGAGCAACAGCACGGAACGCTGTGGGTGCCGGATCAAGTCCTGCCCGAGTCGTTAATTTTTTAATTTATAATCCAATTTTAATGTAAGATATTCTGTTCTGCCGAACAAGTATATTATTTCCTAAGGATTCTTATGTCTGAGTGTCTCGTGTCATTCGTAGTTTTTGGCTAAATTGTGAATTTTGTCTGTGATACCTTAGAAAATAAATATTTACGACTTTTAATCATTTTCTTATCTCACACCAGTCTTCATTGCCTTACCTTAGATGTCTGTGACAAAAAAAAACTAAGCCTCATAATATAATTGTTATTAAAAAATCATTCTGCTTATAATAAACACTATGTCTATTTTACTCATTGATTTGAATGTGCGCCCGTGTGCACTGTTCATTAAAAACGATGTTTTACAAATGATAATCAAACCCAGGATTTATTGCACAATATGCAATGCTACACAATTGAGCTACGGCAACGTAGATATAGGTCACCTTAAAATAAGTTTAGGATACTTTGAGAGAGAGGACAAAGTTAGAATGCTAAAACTTTAAACTAAATCATTTATTCCTTCAAAACTTTAAGTAAATATGTATCACAATCAATTGTCTTCTAGAACTAACGTTAGGCGTGCAACATTATAATGAGGCGGGAAAACGAAGTAATAAAAAAAAGAATATCGTATATAAATTGCCAGTTTCAAATAAAAAAATAAAAAAGTCAAATGATTTTGCCACAGATTATATCCCATGTCTGGTTATTGTTAACATAAAGTTTTTAAGCACAATTACATTTTTAAATTACATATAGCTTATGAAACTTGCAGATATTTAGCAAATAAAGCAGAATAACAAATAAGTTTATAAATGAAGAAACAACCCAAATACAATTTTTTAATAACGAAATTTATTTACGGCCTACATAGAATTGAAGAAATTTATTTTAACTTTTTTTTAATCAACATAAACCAATATATAATAATTTCCGTCCGTAAAATGTCTAATGCAGAAGCCGATTTGACTATTCCCGCCAAAACTACAATCTGTGTATGTTGAGCTATATAATTTATTCTACTTAGTCACAAAAGCGGAACACATTTATTTCCTGCCAGTTTGTCATTTGAGTAAATTCTTAATAGTTGAGAAATATTAAAATCTCAAGTGAATACTTAAGTCGATTGAAGCTTATTTTAGACCAATTTACTCAAAAAAGAAACTGTTCCATCACTAACATTTTAAAAATACTGGAAAAAATAAATCTCACAAGAAATATAAAAATATTCCATTTGAATATATAAAATAATACCAACAATGTATTAAAATAATATTTCTTTTAATAAAAATGAACTATAGAACTAAAATATGGCAAGGCCAGCATATGCCGAGAAAGTAAGCCAAAATACTTTGATTGATTTTAAATTTGGTAATTTACTATTTTAATACGGATATTGAAACTTAAAAATCTAATGTATTAAGTAAAATAAAAGATTTTGTTACTCGACATAATAAAACGAATTATCTACAATTTTAAATACTATACATATGTCATGTCTTTTCAATTCTAATGTTTAATGATGTCGGAAAGGCCGTATCTGCTTCAGTTTCGTGGACTGCCCATCGAACTTAATAACAACATCACAATCACTCAACGGATGCGATACAATTGAAGAGGTTTCCAACTTCTGGTCTTCCTTCTCCGGTGTCATTGGTGTCACGAACCCACTGTCATTCTTGTCACTTAAATTGAGCGATAGATTTTTACTCTTTTCACCATTTTCCTTTTTCGAATTCTGAAAGGTTTCTGAACCGTTGGAAGTCTCCGAACCCTCTTCCGTTCTAGATTCTTCCACTTTTCGCAAATTTTCGTCAAAATCGTGCTTCAGCTGCTGTTCAAAAAGCCGCTCCTGCCGTATCTGCTCGTGAGTACTAGCGAAGAACCCAGAGTTTTTTCTCCCCAAGTCTTTTATCATTGCATCTGTCAAACTGTGCTTTCTTCCTTCCGTACCTCGCTTATAGCTTTCCGTTTCTTCCAAGACTTTCAACGGTGGCTTATTCGCTATCAGTCCAGAGTGCACCGATTGAGATTTCTTCATTAAAAAGTGTTTCCTGTCTTCGTTTATTTTCATTGCGTTCGCTACGTCTTCTTTTGACGTTTTCGCGAAGAGATTCGGAGCACTCTTCTGCTTTTTAATGTCTTCTTCGTCTTCGTTCGACGAGAACTTTGTGAATGACGTGATTTTCGAGCTGAATGACAGTTTTTTCGTGTAGTTTTGTACTATTTTCTTGATCTCGTGTGGTACGTCGTGTTTGTTGGATATGTAGCGACTGAGTAGAGTTAAGTGTTGTTCCATCTGTTTGTTCTGTGACTCGAGGCGAGATTGCGTTTTCTGGTAATTTGTAAGGGCGTCCATTGCAGACTGAAAAGAAAACACATATATTTTAGATATATATGTATTACTTTTATAATAATATACAGGACTAAAGGTGACTGTCGCACCAACTATTCGATCTAAAGACATTTATTTCTCTCTTGACCTTTGTGTACAGAGGACAAAAGCCAAGTTAATATATTATAGATCATTATTTTAATTTACACTAATAGTGAATGTTATAGATAAATCGAGCCAGTTATATACGAAAGACTCACATCAAGCTCTGACGTCATCCGCTGAGCGTCTTCCACGAGCTGTCTGTTCTGCTCCGTGAGGGTGGCCAGGCGAGGCATTTCCTCCCGAAGGACGCTGTACTCCACTGCATATTCCGTGAGCTGGCGAGATATATCCAGCTTGTGGACCTATAGATACAGTTATTATAGTTAGCATATGACTAATGATGTTTGGTAAGTGTATAAAACTAAGTACATATAAAGCTAATTAGCTTTACATGTACTTAGTTTTATACACTTACCAAACATACTTACTTAGTTTAGTTTGTTTGTCCGAACACGCTAATCTGAGAAACTACTGGTTCGAAGGGAAAAAAATTGTTTTGGAAGTCGATGACACAGCTAGTTTATTATAAGTTTATTTTGTATAGTGTGAAATGTTTTAGCACTTTCTTTCGTTTCATTTATACATCTTCTTTCTTAGCGTTGTGTCTATAAGAGATTGCTTTTAGCGATAAGGTTTTATAGTACTTTACTGTACTACTGCTAAAACCCTTAATTATGCGCAAACTCTAGAATTTAAACTTACAATTTTCATAACCTTGTTGTAAATAGTCTTGTCGACTTCAGGTAACTTGTGTTTAAGATATTCGGCTGCTTCTTCACAGCTCTCACACATCATGATTCCATCTTTATGTGCTGATAGTAACGCTAAGGATATAGAGAAGACAACGTCCAGGGATTCCACGAATACAAGGTCTGAAAGAGAAGAGAATATTAATACTCGTATGCGCAAGAGATGTGATGTATGTGAAAATCACGTTTCGCCTGTATAATGCAGAAGCCGACATAATGTTACGCAAAATTATAACTTTACTATGTTATTGTAAAGTCAATCAGACTTCTGTGCCTTCTAGATTTAGGAAAGTGCCTAACGTGACTCGACTTTAGGATCTATCTGCATCAGTGTTATATATGCGTTTAGTATTTGAAGACAAAAATAGTAGATGTGAGTTTAAGAAATAATTATAACATTTTACGCGTCATAATCGATGTTTATCGATTTCTTATAATCTTCCTTTAATACTATTCTAACTAATCTATTTAAACTCTAATGGAAATTATAATATCATAGAATTTTAAAAAGGAAATATATTAGTTAAACTTATTTCAAAATTATTTTAACTACGGCCCGACGTTTTGGATGCTTTGCGGTAGCCACGATCACCGGGAAGACGGTCAGTCTATTAAAAAAAGCTTAAATAATATATTTCGTGTTTTAAACCGTTAAAATATTTTATTTAAATGTGTACTTCTCGCGTTAATTAAACACAACATTTAGTATTTTCATAGTTTATAGGCTATTAGGTAATATATGTGTTTCTCTTACCAAACACTCTAACAACGAATCCAAGAGGAAATTGACTGGTGAACAGCGTCAGCATCCAGGGTGCGGCGTAAAGGGCGGGAGAGATGTCCAGTGATTCCAACTTTGCGTGCAATTCTGGTTCATGGTCACGTAAGAGACGAGAAAGCTGGTATAGCTGTAATTTTTATTCAAATAAATCTTTAAATAAAACATTTTAACGGTTTAAAACGCGACGTAATAAACTTATTTAAAAAATTTACTTTAACAACGGCCCGGCGTTTCGGATGCTTTGCTGCACCGGGTCACGTCGAACTCCGTAACGTAGGGCCAAAGTTAAAACAATTTTCAAATAAGTTTAACTAAAGATACAAATCTCGTTTTAAACCGTAAAAGCGTTTTATTGAAAAGTGTACTACTCGCGTTGACAGTATCAAAATGTACATAATGATCAAATACGTTTAATAATCTTTTACAAAGCGCTTTATAAACCGTTAAATGTTTAATTGAAAAGTTAACTTTGACGTACGTGTTAGTCTTATGGTAGTAACATATTGCTAATGGTACGGGTCTGGTTTCGGATCTACACCGAGTCCACATATTTTTATTCAATTTATAATTTTTGTAAAACACGTTGGACTTCATCTGGAAATCTGGATATAATATAGGTGGTAGGAATATTAATTCGGGTAATGTTATGATTTGTCTTATTTCACCTTCAAGCAAGTGATACCCAAGCTCATAATAAAAGTAACGGTGAATATAATGTGCACTAAGTTTTGATTAGAAGAATAAACCGAACATTTGATTATTTAAAAGAAATGATCTAAGTTTGTCTAAAAATATTATCTTTCTATGTTTGAGACTCTCATTTGAAGGAACTTACCTGCACCTGTAAAGCACTCATGTCTGGTAGATATTGCTTCCGTAACCCACGTCGGAACATCAAGTGTCGAAGCAAGATGAACGCCTCACCTTCTTCCATCTGAAAAGGTCAATAGAAATAATATAATTTAGGTATAGTTCGCTCATTGTAGTAAGTATAAATGTTAAATACTTTTAACGGTTTAAAACGAGAATTGTGTAGTTAAATAAGTTATCTGATAAATTTCGCGATATAAACGGTTAAAAGTTATTCAAACTTATCCATTTATAAGGGTCTCAGCACGCAATGACAAAGGTGATCTACCGAATCGCTGTCAACCAGGCGTCCCTCCTGCTACGAGAGCGTATCGCAGCGCCTGTACGTCAATCTTGGATACGGCTAGGCGACACCGCGCTTACGCCTCGTCGCCATTCAAAGATATTGGTACACAATATGAATAAACAGGGAGGACAAGCGGGACGGAGGACGTAAGCGCGGGGACGTTGAGGCGTAAGCGCGGGACGTGAGCCTAAGCCAATGCAAGTCGGAGCCTTCCGGGCAGGCGAGGCGATAACGTTATATTCCGATTAGTGTGCGTTGCAGTAGGGACAATACAAACCATTCTGAACGGCTCGAGGCGTTATCGATTTTCCTCCAATAATTTGATTAATCTGTTGCTCCTAATAAATTCGAATCTTGGATCCATTCATTGATTACATATTATGCTTTATTATCTGTTTTGTGTATATGTTAAGCCATAGTACTAAATGGCTATTATACATAATGACAATAAAAAAAATATATGTAATAAACTTGTCCGTAGTAATTTGTCGATAGTACGATTTCGATTAATGTTTTGCATCGATTACCATTATATAAATAAAATGTTTTAAATAAGCCACTCAGACAGCGACAGTACCCCACGCTCCCCTGCGAACAGGGAAGTGAACGATCATCGAAGGCTAACAACTAGAGTCATTGCCCACCTCACGCTCAGGGTACCGCGCCACGTCTCCTCATCATGGCTGGTAGTATCCCACATATAGTAGGGTTTTTCGTGAAGAGCTTACTATAGAAATGATCCTATGAAGTAAGGTCTTGATGAATTTTACCACTCAAGACTCTATATAAAACGAGCAAAACATTTTACCAGCGCGATTCAGAGATTTTCTTGTAAATATGGTACGACATCTAGTGCCTCAGTTACGAACTGATTTTGAGATTCAGTATTGTGCACAGTGCCATCTAGTTGACAACAATCGTAATTCGGTTCTATAAAGGGACATCTCTTGGAATTGTTGCCCTTATAAATTATATAACTTTATCTAAATGGAAATATTCCTATTATGTAAAATGGGAATTATAAGCTGATATGTAATGTAGTAACTTGCGCTTACATTCGTTATAACTTAAATACAGCGTCAGCTAAATTGACATTAGTGACATCTAGCGGCGTTATATTAAACGCTTTTAATAGCGTGTTCCTTTTGTTTTTACTTACTATTTCTAACTTTAACGTAGCTGAATGGATAAATTGTTACCTACTAGGGTTAACCTCGAAAATGCGAATATAATGATTAGTACATAATAGAGAAATAATTTTAAATTGATTGATAAACAATATGTAGAACTTACATGCAACAAGAGCACACCAGCGACAAAGCTTAGACCTTGACAATATCCAACATCTGGGTCGAGTAGAGAATAGGCCTTGAGAATGTTGTACAAGGCCAGCTGCCCAGGTCCCAAGGCCGACGCGAAGTAAGAATGCTTCGGGAACGTTCTACCTGAAATTTTAAGTTTAAAGATAAAACATTAAATACTATCTGTAGTTTTCGCTAATACACATTTTAAACACTTTATCGCGTTTAAAACTCGAAATATATTAGTTACATTTTTTTTACTATAGAGATAGTCCCCCCAAGACCATGGCTGCTGTAAGTCATCCAAATCATCAGGCTGCAGATAAAATAATTAGTAAAGAAGTTTAATATATTTCACGTTTTAAACCGTTAGTGTTTTATTTAATTATTCCATTTAAATAAGACACTTTCATTAAAATGACATTTAAATGAATTATTTTGTCTTATTCCCTTAACACCATGCTTCTCTTGACTACCATTGTATTGTGATGTAACATTGATTGGCTTCTTGGCACAGTGGTATTGACTAGCATAGCGAAGAGTTCGGCCTTTGAATCCAGGGGGAAAACTTGGCAAAATTACTTAGGAAAATAGAAAAATAAAACCGATGTTATAATGTATATATGCCCAGTCCAGATGGAAACATACACATATACGAAAACAAATAACCCGTCCAAATACACTTAATCTACAAAACGTACTTAATTTTTTATGATAAAAATAAGTTACTATGTATTTATCTAAATTACACCCTAGAACATACCTAAGTCAATAAGTATCGCATGTTGATGTTTAGTGAGGCCCGAGAGAAGTGTCCTGTAGTGAAAGAAAATTATAATTTAAATTATAAAAAAATAAAATAGAGAACCTTTTTAAAAAATTCCACAATTAGGTGAAAGTACTTCTTACAATGAGAGCAGTACAAGAATAAAAATACATATTATTAAATGATAAAATTCGAGAAGTTCTCGAATTTATCATGCATGAATATGATGTGAATGTAGGTTCGAATCCCGCACGTCGACTTTTTTCAATACAGAATAAGCTTTTAGTTTAAATATAATTATAATAAGCGATTATATTACACAGATTAAAAATATTAAAACTAAAAATGTAAATCTATAATAGAAAAATTGCATATAATTTTAAGACAATTTATACCTATAGGGGGTATTGTAGTCGGGGAAACTTTTCGTATCGGGAGGGGGGAGACGTAGACACGCCTGCTCCGCTAAGAAGTACCACACACCACCGCGGACGATCCTTGGTACACCTGGAAATGTAAAAGACGGACGGAGGTTTTAGTTTTTAATAACGCGTTTAAACATAATCCTGGCTGCAAAGAAATAATTACAATATCTCCATTTGTAAAAATATAAATATATATTATATTATATGGAGAGTAATTATATACTGTGAAACGAGATTGATATTAATGATTAATCTATACTAATATTATAAATGAGAAAGTAACTCTTTTTGTCTGTTTGTCTGTCTGTCCGGCTTTAACTCCGAAACTACTGAACTGATTTAAATGAAATTTGGTACACAGATATTTTAGAGCCTGAGAAAGGACATACAAAAGGCTACCATTAATTAAAAATTCCAAATAAGGGTTGATAGGGGTTGAAAAAGGGGATGAACGTTTGTATGGAAATTCGTGGATTTTGAAGCTAGAATAATGAAACTTTCTTCTTTGGCTTTTTTGGATAGGAGTAGTAGTAGGAGTGGGAGTGGGAGAGGGAGTAAGGGTGAGAGTGAGAGTGGGTGTAGGGGGCGTAGAACGAACGAGAAGAACTGTCAAGAAACTCGACGACACTCCTTTTATCTTCTTCTTCATGTACTTAAGTGCACTGCATATTTTTCTTATTAGAACGGATTTAAACCCCAAACATTGTTATCGTTTAAGAATTGATTTACCCTGTCTAACAGCCTGTATAAGCATATGTCTGTCCACTTTGTTGACAGGGTGGGTGGTGTCCCGGGACAGAAGCGAGTCCCACATTAGACTGACACCGCTTTCACACGAACTGAGCTCATTGTATTCCAACTTTATGCGGCGCACGGCTGACGATTCGGCACTTTCTGCAAAAAAAAACAATTGTATCATCATTAATCTCTTTAAGAGTCGGTACTCTTCGGCTTTATAGATTTGAAAAAAATCGAAATTTAAATAAAACACTTTAACGGTTTAAAACGCGATATATTAGTTAAACTTATTTGAAAATGATTTTTAACTTCGGCCCGACGTTTCGGATGCTTTGCAGCAGCCGTGGTCACGGGGAGACTTTTATTTAAATGTGTACTACTCACGTAAACTATAGACAGTATTTAAAAATCGAAATCAAAAAATATTGGATATAAAACAGCACGATGCGAGTAATAGAAGCGAAGGAACATGATTCCCCTTTAAATGATCTAATAAAACGTCAACGACACAAAATGTGTATCTTTAAGAACGAAGATTTATAAAGATAGGGAGGAGATATGCAAACATAAATTACTTTAAAGTACAGTAATTGTTTACATACATGAGTATAAATTCGATAATGTAAAGGACTACTTTTGGACTACAAAGGACTTTAATATTTTTCACATGATGGCACAATATAGATTGAAAATAAATTTAAAAATACTGTCTATAGTTTGCGTGATGTACTACTCACACTACTACTCACATTTAAATAATTTTTAACTTCGTCCCGACGTTTCGGATGCTTTGCAGCAGCCGTGGTGTCCCGAGCGTAATACGTCGGGCCGAAGTTAAAAACCATTTTCAAATAAGTTTAACTAATATATCGCGTTTGAAACCGTTAAAGTGTTTTATTTAAATAAATTGAAAAAGTTTTCGATTCGGGCAGGAAATGAACCGGCATCGTCAGCGTTCCGTGCTGTTGCTCTAACCAACGGAACAAACCACTAAGTGTTTTATATGCGAATGGTCATTAAAATACCTGTTTGAAACGAGAATGTTTTTTTTAAATTTTTAACTATGACCTGACGTTTTAATGCGTTACCGAGAAAAATAATCAACCAATATATTAAATAAAACACAGTAACGGTTTCAAACGAGATGTAATTTACTTTAATTAAGTAACAAAATGCCGACGTGTTCAATGTGTCACGGAACTAAACAGTTGACGCGTTTAAAACGCGATATATATTATTTAATGGGTGATAGTTAAAAATCAATCTATGAATTAAAGCACTGGATCATTGTGGGTGCTGGTTCGAGTCCCGCGCGTGGCATAGTATTTTTTCAATTTAAATAGATTTGAAATTAAATTATATATTGCACTGTTAATCGTAAAATGGTTTTATTTAAAATCTCACTAAATAATAACGATAGATATGTGTATACCTTTAAGCTTAGCATTCTCCTTCTCCATTCTCACCAGCAGCACAGTCTGGTCTATAGCCATTTTCCAAAGCTGTCGTAACTCTTCCTTTGATCTTTTGCCCGATACAGTCCTGCCGAGAAGTGACTTTGATGGGTCTCCTGTAAATTGAAGTAATTTCGTCAGGTCATTAAAATTTATTTTTTTCCAGCTCATTGACTAAATGGTAGTGATGTATGCGGGGTCGTGGCTTCGATCCCCACCGCGTCCAACACAGGTTTCTTATTTATCTGTATTTTTTTCTGAAACATGTTGGATGTCTGAAAATTTATATATTAAATGGAATTCCGTCTGGTCACGAACCACTATCCACAGATAAAGCCGTGAAGTCTAATCGCGTTTCGGTAACAGTAATTTCAAATATCCATAGAAATAGGTTGACAGTGCACCTAGTTTAGATGTTATATGGCTGGAGTTTTTCGCATTTCATGTAGTGAATCTCATGCTCGTCTGTCCAGAAGAGGTTTATGTAGAGAGGGACCTTTTATTTTAATTTTAAATTTGATGATTGCGTTTGAGTATAAACTATTTTTTTTTAATTATCAGGAATCACATTAAGCTCATACCATCAAGCACTTCATGCTGAACCACCTTCTCGTAAATAGCTTGACGCCACGTTGTATCCGTTTCGCTGGCTTCTGAATGGACTGGTCGGGAATCACTCACTTTCAGGAATCTGCAATAGTTAGTGCGATATTGTACAGTAGCCCTTAAGTTACATAATTCGAATGAGTCTTGCCTGTAGTTTACACAAGTAGTAAACATTTTAATAAAACAATCTCAACGGTGTAAAATGTGAAAACTATTATTTAATTTAAGTTCAGTCCCCTGGCACAGTACATCGCAGGGAAATAACATTTTGTTCGAGTTACAAAGTCTGATCAGCGGAAGGTAATAGCTTTTTTTCGACTTACTGAGGCTTTCGAGTAAACGAGGTACGAGATTCTACTGTACTTACATATCCATCATCGGTGAATTGAGGGTAGGCGTGTTCTCTTTCGAACCGTCTATGTAATCTTCAAGCACTGGTGGTGAGGATTTTGGAGTATAGTGTTCTATAACACACATATAGAGTATATTTACATCTGATGGCCAAGCATCTAGTAATTATATTGTAAATCTTTGTTAAATATACACTTAATTAATATTTAAACAATTATCGTAACTAAACTACAATCGTACTAAATTCAATACCTTCAAGACATTATATATTATATTTTGTAAACGTTTAATATATTTTTAGAACAGGTTTTCGTAATACATTTTTTAAATGCTTTCAGTAACTAGTCGCGCCATTTGTTAAAAGTTTTTGTAACCTTGTGAGGAAATGAAGTTTATTTTTGAAATAATTTATATTTAGTAAGAAATTTTTGAAGTATATACATATCTTACCTGTTAAAACGGCTGGTGATAAAGACTTGCATCTGACTGAATCTGGTGATAATAATTCGCAGTTATTTGGCTCTGATGATGTCTCTAAGTTCAGAGGTGGCGGCTTTGGTGACGGTTCCTAAAATATATGCAGTATTAGCAATGTATTGAAGTGAAAATATATTTTCAAGTTAAGTCCCGCGGACATCCTTCTATGAAAAGGTAAACACATTTAACGGATTAAAACACGATTAGTACTAAAAATACAGACAAAAAACCTACCATTTAATACAAGTTTAGATAATTTTTAGATACTGTTAGTAATCTCTAGTAGCTTTTCCGATTGGTTACCTTTTTCACTATTGTCGGCGGTACATCTTGCCCCTGTCTCCTCTTCAGCAAATGATCGAATCCACTTGAGAGCGACCGTTTGGCCTTCATAAATATGGTGCTACCACCTAAGTACTGGTTTAGAAATTCCGATCTGAAAGAAATAGTTTTGTTAAAACAAAGATACAAAAACTCGAAATATACATTTTTCTTTTTACATACAGCATGAGATACATTAAATTGGATTGAAAAAAAAAAATTACGACACGAGCAGGACTTGAACGGCATTCACAGCGTTCCATGCTGTTTTAACCAAGTAACCTAACGTGTCCTGCAATTGTTACATGCTCTCGCGCATATAAAGATTTGACTTATAAAAAATATACATTTTTGTAGCATAAAATTATAAATTAAAAAAGATCATCGTCTTTTTACCTATTCTCTGCTGTATCATGGACGTGCCTCTGTTGTTTGGACTCGCAATGAGCTCGTAACAGCATCATGAGAAAAGCGTTATGTTCACTAACCTAAAAATATACACATTGATATTGCAAAGTTTCTTTTACATTGAGAAGAAATATCCCTTTGGAATGTATTTTTTATTCGTTTCGACTTTGCAGCGAGCTGGTGAAATAGTATTTTTTAATGAAGCGTGGGGTTCATATTTTGACGGTGAGCTGTCGACCTATGTTTAAAAAAAAAAAAATATCAGAATAATGTTGGACCCGGTAGGGTCGACCCCACGGTCCATTGATCATAAGCCTGTCAAATATAAAAAAGTAAAAAGCCACACCTCAAACATGTGATTAGTTCCACCCTGATATTTGGTGATGATGAGTTCCTGTTCATCTTCAGGTAATGACTCGATTCGTCGAAGGGCGAAAGCGTGAGTTTTCTTCTCATTCATACCTAAAATAATTGGTTTATTAAGGGCCGGTTTCACTATACTAAATTCAATATAATGAGTATTAGTTGTGTCTAATTTCTGTAAAGTATTAAGTTATCAAATACGCTATACGAAAGCTATCAGAAAATGATACCTAAATATTGTTTACATAAAACACCAATGGTTTAAAACGCGAAGTATATATTAATTAAACTTATTTGAAAATGTTTTTTAACTTCGTCCCGACGTTTCGGATGCTTTGCAGCAGCCGTGGTCACGGTGACCCGAGCGTAATACGTCGGGCCGAGTAAAACCATTTTCAAATAAGTTTAACTAATATATTGCGTTTTAAAGCCTTAAAGTGTTTTATTTAAATGTACTAAGTACTTGCGTATAACATAGACAGTATCTAAATATTGTTTGTTATAGAGAGCGATAGCATTTTCATAAGATCATGCAACATTCGCCCAAATGCCACTACGTCATAGCCCGATAGAAAAATAAGACAAATTAGTTAACTATCCGCATATATTTAAATTTATTGACAACACTGTTTATATTAATATTGACATAATATAATTAAATGAAACCACAATTATTAATGTTACCTTCAACATCGTGACATAGTCTGTGGTACCAGAGCATTGGGCAATGCTCACACGTCATGTTTGGTGACTTTTCCCGCGATTTCTTCAATAACTCCGCGTGAGCGACGAACGCTTGCTTAATGGCTGCAAAAGTTTGTCGGCTGTATCAATAAATTTTGGTAGGTACACGTCCGAAATTCCCGACCTTAATTAGAATAAAATAGTTTTAACGATACAAAAACGCGAAAAATATTTTTATTCTAATGTTGTGTCAGTCTATAACGGAGTAAAAAAACAAAATTGTGTACAATTTTCTTTTATTTTTTTCCTCTTTAAAGTTAAGACATACCATATATGTCAGTAATTATAATAAAATGTCGACAATCCTTAATTTAATAAAAAAAATTAAGAAGAAGAATGAAGTCTGTCTGTTTGTTTGAGCGCGCTAATGAACTATTGGTTTGGAAATTTTAATATTTTTCACATATTGCACACGATGACACTAAGTATATAATTTAAGAATTGAAAAAAAAATCGACTCGGGCAGGCCGTGAAGCAGCATCGTCAGCGTTCCGTGCTGTTGGTCTAACAAATTGAGTTATTGAGGTCTACACCTCATCGTCGAATTATTTCAACTTAATACGCAAGTGTTAAGGTTGAAATTACATTGCGCAAGAGATGTATGTATCAATAAGTAAAAAAAAATCTTACCACCAACCACTTCATTGGCTATATCTTCGCTCTCACATTTGAAAACGTAGCAGGCGTAAGTGTCGTTAGTTTCACGGCACACGAAACCAAAGTGCTCCTTATTAACTCTACCAAGGACGCAACTAGCGACATCTTTGAACGCCCGGTGGAGTAATATTTGCTTTCTATCCGGGCTAATTAAACGAAGCTCAGAACGGCCGACCTGAAAATTAAATAATACGACACTTTTAATTTAATTATTGTCTATAGACTACGCGAGCAGAACTACGAGCCCACGTTTTTGATGCTTAGCAGCATCCGCGGTAACGGGGGGACTTAAGAATGGGGGTATACTTATTTTCAAAGTCAAATCTGCAACGTTAACGCTCTGTTTTCTCATAAGTGGTATTGAACTGGCAGGGTCCTTATAGAATTCATATTACGCGTTTTAAACCGTTACAGTGTTTTATTTAAATGTGTACTACTCGCGTAAACTATAGACAGTATTTAAACTGAAAACTATCAAACTAGTTTATCGCGTTTTAAACCGTTAAAGTGTTTTATTTAAAAGTTTTCATTTTTCTTACCTGAAATAACATAGTTCTGTTCTGTTCCCCGATCAAATGCGCTAATGGAGTTTTTAAATTTAACGTTCCAATAGACGCAGATCTATCTCTCAAAAACGGTTTATTCTCAGGCAGAGAATTCTTCCTCTCATCATTTTTTCTTATCTCATCAAAATTAATCACATTTCTCTTACTTTCTCCTGCTCTTTCCTCTGAACTTATCGTTCTAAGAACCGGTTTGCCATTTTCCATTTCCGATATTTGTAATAATGGATCTAACGTCACCGTCTTTACTCTCTTTACTTCTTTAAATGGATTTGTATTAGTAAAATCTGATTTTTCATCATGCCTTTCTTCGTCTTCTTTAACAGTACCTAAGTTATTCTTTATTATACCTATAGGCTCACCTTTAATGTTTTTCTCACTTCTTTCTTTCGTGAAGGCATCGAATTCCTTATCTACGAGTAGTTCTGGTTTGTTTAGGTATTCAGCGCTCTTCCATGCTGTACTCTTATCAGGTTCTAATGGCGTTGTGCTGGGTATTAAAATCTTTTTGAAGTTTTCGTGTGAAGTTGTGGAATCTTGGAGGCTTTCGACTGAGTTGTTACTTATTGAGGTCTAGAATAAATGTTATTTTAATTGAATATTTGCGATTCGTATCTTTCGGAAATTTAAATTAAACAACAAGAACAAATTGAGAAATATTTAGCCTGGAACTGTTTTGTTTAAATTATAGTCAAGTATTATTGACTTACCCCAGTGGAAGACAAAAGGCTATGTCGTCGTCCCAATCTCATCTTCTCAGCTTCGTGCTGAGCAAATTTGTGTAAAGCGTCATCTATTAGCGATTCAGGTACTTTCCGTTGCGATATTCTTACTTTACCTATATACAGCACCTGGAACATGTTATATAAACTTAGAAAATGTGTAATTAATACTGCAGTGGTCTGACCCAACTATTAAGTTATGATGTTAAACACAGATGGCAACACATTAGCTCAGATGTTAGAGATAAATTGTTTATGGTTTATAAATACGCTTTTATAATAATTATAAGTATACAATATGTGACCGACAAAAATGGGTAAATCGGAGGCCTAAACCCAAACTGGGGACCTTGTTAGTTCATATCTTGAACATAATATATTTAAATTACTAACATAATCTAAGCTTACTAATCTAATTTATGTTTAACTAACAAGTGTACAAGAAATAAAAAGGCCTATAATTATATACTATAAGATGTACCTCAAAAAAATGTGATTCCGACGGCGACAGATCAGCGCAAAGAGAAGTAAGGGCTGATGCGTTGCTGACACTCCTGACTAACGCTGGTGTTTCACTAGCTCTGAAATAATATACACCATCCTATCAACGGATATTCGGACTTTGTCTATGTATAGTTTTTGTATGTATATGAAGCTATTTGCAGTTTTAAGTTATTACATTGTCTGTAATTTTTCAGTAGCATATGATTCAATGAAACAGTGTTGCCCTAAGTCCATGTTTATTGATAGAAATCACGTAGTTTAACGTTGTTGTAACTAAAATATATCGTGTTTTAAACCGTTAAAGTGATTGATTTAAAAGTAGCAAATAATTAAATGAAACACTTTTAACAGTTTAAAACTGGAAATATGTTTGTAAACTTATTTTCAAGTCGGTTAACTGTACTGCGCTAGCGCCATTAGACTTTAACATTTAGGACACCCTCCGTCTTTAGACCCCGTGACCACGGCTGTTGCAAATCATTCAAAACGTTGCCCCGTAGTTAACACTAATCTATACTATTATATAAAGCTGAAGAGTTTGTTTGTTTGTTTGTACGCGCTATTCTCAGGAACTACGGGTTCGAATTGAAAAAAATTAGTTAGAACATTTATCGAGGAAGGCTGTTATATATATATATATATATAACGTCGTCCTATGACTAATAGTAATGTGTAAAAAATTGAGAAAATTATTTATCGTTATGGATTCCGAGGCGTACGCTGCAAAAACGGTTTAAGATACCTAAAAAATATATATTTAAATAATAACGATTCTCGCGGACGAAGTCGCTGGCACATCTAGTGTTAAATAAGTTAACTGATATATTTTGTGTTTTTAACCGTTACTGTATTTAAAACACGCGGTGTTATCCTATCACTCTTTCTATGTAAACCACAATCGGTTACGACTGAAAATGTTATTAATGTACAGACAATTTTTTAAACATACAATTCTGTACATAAGGTCATAATAAATACACGTTAACTATATTTAAATAAACTGTGGCATGCGTTTCTTAATTTTTCTCAGTGTCAACTACGTCCTCGAAGTTCATTGGCATACTTGACATTTGACGCCACCATTGACGAGGGAAAGGACAGAACAAATAAAACAAAAGACGTCTTCGACTTCCTAGGGTCACCATTAACGTAAAGAAAAACAAAGTAAAGTAAAGCACACATTACAATAAAACACTTAACAAAAATTGTTTTAACTACGGCCCGACGCTCGGGATGCTTTGCAGCAGCCGTGGTCACGGGGAGACTGATAACTTTAACTAATATATTTCGCGTTTTAATCAGTTTAAGTGTTTTATTTAAATCCTTTTACTAAGCTATTAGGAAATTAATAATATTAAAAAAAAAACAAAAGCAGGTCAATCGAGATTAGGCTGAAACAGGTAACCTGGGAGAAAAGGACAGACAAACATCACAATCACTTGATGGTAGATGAAATACCCCAGCCTATAGCATCTAGACAAGATGCGCTGTCGATCTATTTTGGCTTTGGATAATCGGAAATCCAAGGACTGAAACCGAAACGCGATTTAACTTCACTGCTATTTCATCTGTGGTGCTTCGTGACTGAGACAGATCTAGATTTCCAGACGAAGTCGAACATGTTTCAGAAAAAATATAAATTGATGGTGATCGAACCACACGATCGCTTATTGGCCGTAAATCGCTACCCCAACACCATGGAGCACAACAAAATGCCTCGTACCAACTACACATCTTACCCCTTTGGTATAATTTGTATAATATCCCCTCTCGACTTCCATTATAAAAGTTTCAGATCTCTGCTATAAACTGATACAGAATCTACCTATTTATAATTTAAGATATTATCATTTAGTAAGATGATAAACTATTATAACTCTTAAACCATCTTAGTTGACCATCGCCATGTTTGAAGTTGGAGGACTGCCAACTCCAAAATAGCCCGAAGCTACATTCAAGAGCGTTTACATAAAACAACAAAAACAAACACTGGAGATAGCGGAATATTTATAGAGATCGTTTGTTGTCAAATGGAAGGAAAACATTAAAATAGCAAACTCATCACAGATTTGTTCAATATATGAATAATGAAAGCTACAATAGGGGAGCTATATAGGTAATGATCAACGGGCCGTGAGTTCGACCGGGTCCCTATCGGGTCCAACATGTTATAGGCCTTCGATTCTTTTTATATCTATATATATATATATATATATATATAGTTGAGATGTTTTATACCATTTCATCTTCCATCAAGTGAAACTTAAGTTTATCTGTATTTCATAAAAAATATTAGTATAGAAAGTAAATATTGGCGGTAGTTTACGCTTTTACATTAACTTAAATAAATATACAAACTATATAAGTTATTTTACACCTTCAATTATTAAAATAATTTTTAATTTATACATAAAATTCGAATACTTGAAATAACAGCTTACGAAACTTTGATCTTATTTGTTTATGTATAAATTAGAGTTTTAATATAATTAATAAATACGTAAGTACGGACTTCGAAAAGATGTTATTATTTAAATACATCATCAAGTGTCATTTCGAAAATTTAATATATTTTGGAGAATTGTTTTTTTCTTTTCACTAGATAGTAATGAACCTACAACACAAGGGGTCGAAGACAAATGTATATATATGTATAAAGCAAGTAGATTATAAATCATAAAAACAGTATGTTTATATAAAGCAGATGAAAACTTAAGATGAAAGAAAAAACTCCTTACAAGTTGGAATTGCAGTTCCCAGGCAGTGAAATAGCGGGGCTCGCCCAAGGTAGGTGTTCAGAACCGTTCTGCTGTTGGAAACCCACATTCTTGGTGATGTTCAGGGACCCAGTGGAACCCTTGGGGGTGGACGCGGTGGAAGATGGATCGCGCATTTGGTTGAAGAGGTCGGTGACCTGAAATAAATTAAATTTACTTTTAACATACGTATACGAAGTGAACAAAATATTTTGCAAAAAATAAATGGTTGTCGCAGGCGGGACTTGAACTTCGGACCAACAACCATGCCATTGGTCTACTGATTTATCTAATACTAGCTGAGTCGGCGACTTCGTCCGCGTAGAATCGTTATTTTGGGCATCAAAATTTGTTGTTGCAAACTGTCCTAACCTACGTCATCGGACGCGTCCCGTCATTCGGTTCCCGTCGTTCTTGCGAGTTCATCTTAAGAAATAGACATTCTATCAAGAACATTTTTGTTGATAATTTAAAGAAGAATCATTCTCTCGTACATATTATGTTTCGTGTGTCTTGAACCGTTTTCGCAGCGTACGCATCGGAAACCCACAGAGCTGAAAATTTTCTCCCGTTTTTTTCACATTTCCCGCTCGCAGCGCAATGTTTTATAGCCTATAGCCTTTCTCGATAAAAGTTCTAACTAACATTCTTTTTCAATTCGATCCTGTAGTTCTTGAGTGAGTTGAAATAAACAAACAACAAACATCCGGGGGGGGGGGGGGGGGGGCCCCGGGGGGCCCCCCCCCCGGGGGCACAAACAACAAACAAATAAATTCTTCAGCTTTATATTGTCTACAGTTGTGATGGGCAAAAATCCTTCAAAAAGGTAGTTGCTATTACCTCTACTAAAAGCAAAATTGATCATTACGAAAATCAATACCTACCAGATTAGTTTCTCCTATTAGGTTTAAGGTATACTAATATACAAAGCTAAAAAATTTGTTTGTTTGAACGCGTTAATCTCAGGAACTAATGCCCGAAATGAAAAATTAATTTTGTGTTGATTTGAACATGTATCGAGTAAAGCTTAAGGTTTTAAAACAACGATGGGACAAGAGGAGCACGGATGTAAGAACGACGAGACGCGGGCGACATCTTGGATTCAACTATAAATCATGGTTGAGCTATAATTTAGAAAGATAAGGTTTGCAAGAACAAATTTTGCCCAAAATGCACATGTTTGGAGAATTGATTTCATTTACACGCAAAAGGTAGATGTTATTTCTGCCCTTCCAGACCGAAACTAACGGAATGCGTATAGTTATCCATTAGTCCACTGGCAGTTATGTATATTTGTGTAGTTTAACAATATTTAACGCAGAAGTTTAAATAATACTGTACAATAATGAGTGGGTAAACAATTAGTCGAAGCGAATTAACAACAATTTTCTCGGCCTTCACCTTTACCCCTAGCTTATAAACATACGCATATGAAAGAAAACATATTAATTTATATGTTAACATCAATTATTGTATGTATTCTAAAATTTCAAGGTTCTATGTCAAGGTGAACACAAATATTTAGAATCGAATATAAGTTGTGATAAAATTTACTACACTAAGTATTGTTTGTAGTTTACGCAAACCTTAGTGTTGACTGGCAACAATAAATAACACAATTTTTACGGTTTAAAACGGGAAATATATGAGTAAATTATGTATTTGTAACCATGCTGCTACGTTTCGGATGATTCGCAACACTTGACAAGACTGCGTGTAGTGACAAATACATTAATGTAAAATATGTCACGTTTAAAACCGTTAAAATATGTTTTATATCGAAACCTAATATTTATACATAATAACAGCATAACTTCATAAAACGTATCATAGCTGAAGTCTTAGCCAAGGAAGCAAGAAAAAAGCACGAAAGCAAGAAAATAAGTTTTCTTTAATATTTTTTTATGATAGAGGAGAACAGACAATCATGGGATCCCCTTGATGGTAGATAGAATACCCCAGCTACAGCAGCTAAATATCTAAATAAGATATTCGGAAATCCAAAGACTGAAACCGAAACGAGATTAACCTTTTCGACAAAATTTGTCGTTAAATCTTAATTGATTCTTCTTTTCTTTTCTTACAAACGTTCACCATCATTATTGGTAATTGTTACTATAATTAAAACAGCCTAAACTGTCCTTACCATTCTAATAATCTAATATATAAAATTCTCGTGTCACGGTGTTCGAACTTGAACTCCTCCGAAACGACTCGACCGATTTTCACCAAATTTGATATGTGTATTCAGTAGGTCTGAGAATAAGAGAACATCTATTTTTCATCCCCCTAAGTGATAAGAGTTGTTCACCCTTAATTTTTTTTTTTAGACAAAATTTTTATTTCTATTTTTTTATGATACAACATACAAAAATACATACAATCCCAATTTTCACCCTTCTACGATCAACCCTTATTTATTAATAGACACTTTAGTAAAATTATTTATATGGCAAAAGAACGTTTGCCGGCTCAGCTAGTATAATATTAATAATATGTTATTATGTTCTTACTATAATGTTGATGTCATTACGTATATTATTTCTATCCAATTCGTCGAAGGTGCCCAATTGTCAAAATAATTTGAACAGTGAAATATTGAGAAAACCACGAAATTTTGCGTTGAGCTATAGCATGAAATAAGTACACATTTATTCTAATAAGAGCAAGATCAAGTTCATTGATAGGTTTTCTATCGAGTAATGGTTCGGTCGAACGCTATTATATCTATACAAAGCTGAAGAGTTTGTTTTTTTTGAAGACGCTAATCTCAGTTACTACTGGTTGGAATTGAAAAAATATTTTTCGTTTTGGTTAGAGTATTTATCGAGGACTAATAACACATATCGCTGTGTGTGGGAAAAACAGCGGGAAATGTGGAAAAAACGGAGAATATTATTAATTGTCAGTTTTCGTTGCGTGGGCTGCGAAAACGGTAAATTGCCCAAAAAAAAATAAATGATAGAATAATTCTTCTATAAATAATCTAAAACAGACTCTATCTTTTAGGATTCACTTGCAAGAACGACCGGACGCGGAATCACATCGTAAGCAACAGCTGTAATGCATAAAGTTAGAGGTAAAATGGTAATATGTCCAAAATAACTTTTTCACGCAGACGAAGTCGCGGGCACAGATACTATAGAGGTTTCTTTTGTCATCCTCTCATCTAGTACATTATCGATGTCAAAGAAAACGTCTTCTCTTATTCCGTTGTGTTGTCGTGATCTACGTTAATGGGTCTTACGTGGTTTAAATTAAAATGCAAACATTGCTTCACATCGTGCTAAATAATTAACTATTATTATTTCGAACAATACCATCTTTACACTGTATTCTAGAACTACGTAGGTTGTTTTGCAACTATATATTGTCTGTAATTTACGAGTAGTACACGATTAAATAAAACACTTCTAACGGTTTAAAACGTGAAATCTTTTTCTTAACTTATATAATTCGCTTCGCACGGGTAGACATATAAAAAAAACATATATGGGTACAGATATTTAAGTTACAAGTATGCTAAATAAAACGACCATGTATCACTAAATTACATACAAATATACAAATCTTTCCTCTTTATAATATAAGTGTAGATTTATTTTGACGGCAAAAGCGTCGGGTTGATTCGGTTTGTGATTATTTTCAGTTTTCGAGTCTTATAAACGAATGCCTCCTTTTTTTCTTCTATTTGTAATTTAAAATGGTATGGATAAATGGATTCAATGTTTTTCTAAATTATTTAAGATCATTTGAGATGTATGTTTCGATTTGTTTTCTGGCCTTGTTTGGAGAATATACATTTAATCGGTTGTAGGAATATTATAATATGGTATTCGGTATAAATGGCGTCCGGGTCGTAAACCACTAGCGTATCTTTATTCTTAGGGCTTGCCACGCTATTACAATTTTAATTAGTGCATGTTTTGAAATAAAACACTTTTAACTTAAAACGCGACATATATTATAGCGATAAGTTACCTTATTTTAACTACGTCCCGATTTTTCGGATGCTTCGGGCAGCCTCCACGCTATCCCTAATGTCAAATTTAAAATGGCTATGCTAGCGCCATCTATGTCGTAGTTGGTATTTGGAGAAAGTGGCCGGTTTACAGGTTACTAATATCTTGCGTGTTAAATCGATATATGTGTAAATAAAACACTTTAACGGTTAAAAACGCGATATATTTTAGTTAAACTTGTTTGAATTTTTTTTTAACTATGGCCCGACGTTTCGGATGCTTCGAAGCAGTGGTCACGGGGAGAAAATACGTTTCAAACAAGTTTTACTAAAATATATCGCGTTTTAAACCGTTAAAGTGTTTCATTTAAATGTGTACTACTCGCGTACGTAGAAAATAGTCAGCATACACTGATTCATATAAACAATTAATTGTCCCAGTTAACAATGCGGAATAGTTTATCAAATGTATTAGTGCCGTATAATGTTTCAATCTGCACACATGTTATTTCAAACGCAAACAAATTGAGTTAATTGAAACCAAAGTAGTGCAAGGTCTTCTCGGAAACTTCTCATTCATCTATTTTCTTTTGAATAGAAATAAGGACGGTCTGGTAGAAATGTATGGCTAATAATTAACGGGTCGTAATTCGATCTCTACCGGTTCCAACGTGTTTCTCATTTTTCTTTACCTTCTGTAGTTTACGCGATTAGATACACTTTAACGGTTTAAAACGCGATATATATTAAATTGTGTAAGGCTTTCACGGCCATCGTTCAGCATATCATTGTCTTTCGGGCTGTTCGGCCGATGTGAGCGAGAATAGGTTCTCGACGTTTTGCCATCACGTGTGGACGGCATCATCAGAAGATGTTAACTCTTCGATTGCTCGAAGAATTAAACGTCGAGAACCTCTTCTCGCTCACATCGGCCGAACAGCCCGAAAGACAATGATATGCGTTATATATTAGTTAAACTTGTTTGAAAATTATTTCAACTACGGCTTGACGTTTTGGATGCTTTGCAGCAGCCGTGATCAAAGCGTAAAATTTAATCGCGTTTCGATTTCAGTCAGTAGATGTAATATAGCTGGGGTATTTCTCGCTCTATCATTAAAAAAAACCAAGAACTAAGTCAGAATTGAAAATACATCATATACTCGTACTATAGCTGATCCAAGAAACGTTGTTTTGTTCTTTGGAAGATTAATTTTATTATCCTGATACAACATTCACAATTGGTAATGATTCATTAATTTCGACCAAATTTACCCATAAAAGGTTGACGTTAACACACTTATTACAAAACGAGACTAACTAACTGGTCTAAACCCTGGTTTATTTGAAATCCTTATTACAAAACAAAGTTTTACGTTTGTACTGGTACTAACTTAGATTCATTTAGAGTTTAGACCATGGTTTAACCAAGGCTCCGCGATACTAGTTTAAGTATTTTTTTTCTAATGTCGCGGACATTGTTTTAGATCACTGAAAGAGGAATATTTTATTGAGATATATTTTTTGATCACCTAACGAAATTCTATAAAGATTCATTTTCCCCTTTTCCACATTTCCCACTGTTTCTTTGTCTCGATCGCAGCGTGATGTGATATAGTCTAAAACCTTTCTCAATAAATAATCTATCCAATACAATAGCAGCTTTCAATTCGAACCAGTAATTCCCGAGATAAACATATATGTTTAATCATCTATACTAATGTGTAAAGCTGAAGGGTTTGCTTGAATACGGTAATCTCAGGAACAACTGGACTGAATAGAAAGATCATTTTTTTTGTTGGCAGACCATTCATTGCGTTATTTTTGGTTAAGGCATTTTCAAGGAAGGCTATATAGGCTTCATAGGATTTATAGATGCGAGGAAACAGCGGGCAATGTGTAAAAAAATGCGAAAACGATTCAAGATATTCAAAAAATAAGTACTATTCTTTAGTTTCCTCTTGAAATGAACTAAAAAATGTCCGGGCCGGTATATGTATGTCTATCTTTTAATATTAACTTGCAAGAACGACGGGACGCAGATGACGTTGTGGGTAACCGCTGTATTTTATAAAGATATGGACTAGGTTTGCAAAAATAAATTTCATGTCCAAAATAACTATTAGACATAGCTAGTATAGAATATAGATGACACTATAAGAAGGGAAGGATTATAAAGAAATGGAAATACATAATTTAAAATGTACTTATTACTTTTTCTATTTTTCTTATTAAAGGTATGTTATCATTGTTTCAAACTGAAAAGATTATCATATAATTTATTATTAGTGTGAAAAGATTTGGCATTACATATTTCTGGTTATTTTTTCAACGCATGCGCATTATTCAAACAGTGTTAGGGGTAGAATTGTCCCCTTACCAACGTCTTGACATTAATAGCTGATGTGTCAGAATGTGAACCGAAAAGGGGGCGGGTGGCTTGCATTGTTGTTCCTAGAAACAAAAAACATTTTTGTGCGTCTTTAGAATGCATGCAAGATAATTATATTTCTTGTTTGTACTTAACTACTAATTCTTCAATATAAGAATATATTTTTTTTAAACAAAAACTTCACTAATAAGCTGTAGAGCTTGTTTTTTCGTTTGTATGCGCTAATCTCAGGATTGAATGGTTCTAATTGAAGAATTAGTTTTGTGTTGGTTAGGGCATTTATCGAGGGAAGCTATATGCTACAAAATGCGCTGCGACTTAGCAAAGAAACAGCGGAAAATGTCAAAAAAGGGACAAGCTTAAATTCTGTCTATAGTTTACGCGAGTAGTACACATTTAAATAAAACACTCCAACGGTTTAAAACGCGATATATTAGTTAAACTTATTTGGAAATTTAAATTATAAAATTAAATTATTAATTTTTTTTTTATCTAATAAGTAATATATCGCGTTTTAAACCGTTAAAGTGTTTTATTTAAAAGAGAGAAGCTATTCATCCTTATAGGTTTCCGATGCGTACACTATGTATAGTGTAAATGATTTAAAAAATGTCCGCGACAGTACATGTCTATCTTTTAAGATTTACTTGCAAGAACGATGGGACGCGACCAAACTCGTGGGCAACAGGTTAAATTTATAACGATGATTTGCAAAAACTAATTTAGATGCCCAAAACAATGATTCTACGCGGACGAAGTACCAGACATAGCTAGTTTAGTTATATGTTAGCACAACACGATATTGCGTTTCGAGAGATGTCCCACATTCGTACACCAAGGAAAAAGCAGGTAGCTACATGGCTAACTAGTGAGACTGACGCTAAAGCTAAGGGACATACACTGTGATACAATTGCGACGACGACTTCAAACTTGTCCCTTTCTTAATTTCTAACATTGAACCACTGACCTCATACTCCACCAATAATGCAGGTACCCGGAAGTGAAATCACTTATAATCATCATGATATTACGAATATTGGCACTTTGCCGAGCCGAGGTATGCCAACACGTTTTTCTATTTGTCCCATCGATGACTTTGCTTTTGTTTCTATCCATAAACTCGGTGAGAACGATAATAATATCATATAAATCTTTAGAGTGAAAAAATAGGACGGACGGGACTTGAACCAGCAGCTCTAGCTAACGTCTCGCCGTGACCACACCTGCTGTAAACCGAAACGTCGGGCGGTAGTTAAAAAAAATAATTAAAATTCAAATAAGTTTAACTAATATATATCGCGTCTTAAACCGTTGAAGTGTTTTATTTAAATATGTAACTCGCGTAAACGAAGACAGAATTTAACGCTAACCAATTTTTATAAGGCCATCGTGTGGAATAAAATGTAAAAATATTTTTACAAATTTTATAATATTAAATTGACGACTTTAAAGACGACACAAAACGCGCCCCTGAAAATCTAAGTTGACTGTTCAATATTAGGTAAATATGTCGTTTAAAAAAAATATGATGGCTTAAAGATAGTAATGTTATCAAAATGTGTATTTTACTTGTTATTGGCAACATAACTATCTTTAGGATATTACGACAAGAATCTAGATTAGTCAACCAAAGCTACCGGGATCCGAACCTTATAATAACAGCAACAGGGAAATCGATAATAGGAACGAAAATCTATACTCTATACTAATATATAAAGCTGAAGAGTTTGTTTGTTTGTTTGAACGCGCTAATCTCAGGAACTACTATTTCCAATTGAACAATTGCTTATATTTTTAACTATAATACGCGGACGAAGTTAGTGTAATACAAGGCATTCTTTAAAAGTAACCACAACCTACCGTTAATAACCTAAATTGAATTAAAATTTTCACCTCGTTTCGAGTGTCGCGTGACGAAAATAAATATTTTCTATCCATCCCTTTCTATCGTAGTGGAATAGAGAGAGCGCAACGATGTCACACGCCCTAAATAGGGGGGAAATTTATTAGTCATGTTACTTGCGTTTCAATTTTCTTTGTAAGGTGGGGTCAGAATTTTGTTGATGTTATTCTTTATTTACATCACACTAAAACATTAAAAGGCCCTCTCGCTCAACGCAACGCTAGATTGTTTTTATAGACGAGGACAGACAAGCATGAGGTTCACATCAAAACAAGATGGGCTGTCGCCCTATTTTTGGTTATGGACATTGGGAAATCCACAGACTTTACCTTTTTTTATCGTTCTGTATCTTTATCTGTCTTTTTTTTACTTTTTTATCTGTGAACGGCGGTTCGAGATCCAGACGATCGATATTCCCAGCAGACAATTAATATCCAGATTTCCAGACGAAGTCCAACGTGTTTCAGAAAAATTAATGCCCCGAAAACCCAGGTTAGCCATAGATTGCTACCATAAAACTAATGTCTAAAACTCGATCTTAATGTATTAAAACATTGAACCATGCAGTTAATTGCTTTTAATTTAGCGTTTGTTTTGACCTATAATTTACTAGTAAAATCCTACTTACTATGTCGTCTATAGGTATAAGTAGTTCTCGATGTACTAAAATGTCATGTCTGGTGACAGGAAACCATAAGGGCATTTCTGGTATCGAAGGTGAACCAGTCGGGCATAATTAAACCCATATTTTATTAATATTATCAAGTTTAACTTCTTATTTCTTATCGTTGGAAGAAAGTGATTCTTCGGGGTTTTTTAAATATTATATTGGACGTATATGGACTTTAAAATGTAGGTCATAACTTGCGGCTTTAAATGTTATGTAATAAATTAAATTAAGTATTAATTTTATGTAGTTATTTAAGTAACGCCTTGAAAATTTAAGATTAACAACGCACTAACTCAATAAATATTTATTAGTTATAGGACTAAGACGTGCATACTTTACAAGAGTGGTATAAATAAGATAAAACACTTTTGACGGTTTAAAACACGACTTCAAGAAGCGAACTCATTTTTGTCCCCTGTGACTACCGAAAAGATCCCAAACGGAGAGTCGAAGTTAAAAATTATTTAACAAATTTATTTCGAGTTTTTAACCGTTAAAATTGTTTTATTTATTTTGTACACTTAATAATTAAAATATTTATATGACACAAGTAGACTGATATCTGCTCGACAAAACATTCTATTGTTATCCCGGGAATCAAAGCCAGGATCTCGCCTGCTAAACTACACGTTTAAGCTACGGTATAAAGCAGGTTACATTATTAGGCTGCTAGAGGCAGAGTGGCCTAATAACAAAATACATGATTTTCAATGGGGAGGTAAATAAAAATGCGCAATTAACTTAGGCGAAAATGAATTTGTACTATTAATTGTATAAGAAGTCAAGTCACAAAATTGCAGTTAGGCTACTCTGGCTCGCGGCCTCATATGTTGTAGAAAAATCTCGTTTATATGTCGTTATACACGTGCTCAGATACAAGTAATATGTTTTACTATGTATTTATGGTAGAACAAGACTTGATTAGCTGACCTTGCGCAGTGCAAGGTTATTTACTCTTAAAGGTAAACAAATGTTACCGGCAGATGACCCGTCAGGTTTACCACTTTGATGATTAATTATGTATACAGTAATAAACACTTATAAAAAATAATAGGTAATAAAAAAAATCTTTGCGTTAGCACATTACAGATGTAGACTCAAGACGACATCTTTCTAAATTGTAGAATAGTCTAAGCATTCAAAAAAATTATTTAAGACTAGCTGTGCCAGCGGCTTCGTCCGCGACAATTGTTATTTTCGGCATTTATAATTGTTTTTGGAAAACCCTTCATCTTTGTAAACTTAAGATGTTACCCTCGGCGTCAGTCGCGTCCTTTCCCGTCGTTCTTACAAGTTAAGCTTAAATAGAGATAGCATCGTGGACTTCTGTTAAATCATATATAGAGGAATCATTCTTTCATACATATTTTTGGGTTATCTTGAGCCGTTTTTGCAGCGTACGCCTCGGTAGGTAATCATTAATAATTTTCATTTCTTTTTCACATTTCCCGCTGTATCTTCGCTTGTATTAGTCACAGGACAATGTTTTATAGACTAAATTTGAGTGGCCAAAATAAATATTCTTAGCAGACGAAGTCGCTGGCACAGTTAGTTACATGTATACGATATAAGCATATGCTCAAAATATAACAATATTTGAATAACTCTCGAACAATTAACTTTAACTAAATGTTTTGACAGCTATTTCGTCTACATTGAAAACAATGGATACATACGTCAAGAACATTATGCAGATTTCGCTTAGTTCAACGAACATTGAAATTATGAATATTGATTATAATTTGCGCTATTCTGTTCGTAGGGGGTGCTTCTCAAAAACGATATAACATTTATGTCCAAATTTATTGCTTTAAAATTTACCCATTCACTAACCACATTATAACATTTACGCGTCTATCGTCACGCATTATTTTCAAATAAAACAAATTTACGGGTTAAAATACGAAAGATATTATTTAAATAAAACACTTTAACGGTTTAAAACGCGATATATTAGTTAAACTTTTTTTAAAAATATTTTTTACTTCGGCCCGACGTTTCGGATGCTTTGCAGCAGCCGTGGTCACGGGGAGACCGAAACAAACATCCGAAATCGGGCCTATAGTCAAAAATCATTTTCAAATAAGTTTAACAAATTTATCGCGGTTAAAACCGTTAAAGTGTTTTATTTAAATGTGCAACACTCGCGTAAACTAAAGAGGGTTTTTACGAAAGATATTAGTTAACTTATTTTTAACAAAGGTCAGGAGACTATTAAGAATGTGAATTAGTATGGAAAACCAAAAGGCGGTACTTTTTCAACTTTACATAAAAAAAAATATACTTTTTTTATTGGCATACTATTTTATTGTAAAGAAATATGTATAACTTCTAAGATAGCTGCAAGGAACAACAATACATTCTGGTACTACAAATTTTCCTAAAAACTACCAAATTAACATATCAAACTCTAGACGTCGATCTATCGTCTAAAAATAAAATAAAGTATATTTTATTCTCTTTAAAATAACAAAAATGATTCTACAGACTGACGACTACCAACCACCACATGTCTTTCGTTTTATGTTATTGGAATTTTGAAACTAAGTAGCAATCTACCCGTTTAAATGTCTCTCCATGCTAAGTATTTGAAACTCGCATAATCTAGAACTAGGTGCGTCTATGGCTAATCAATTTCAAGGATCGTAATAAGGTTTTATTCAAATGGGTATAGCTGTATTAACACCCCACGATTTGCAAATGTAAGGAACCTTTTTTTTCTGACAAGAGTGTACAAATTTAAATTGAGAACACTTTAACCTTGTTAAAACGCGTAATATATATGTTAAAAAAATGTAAATTGGTTTCACTAATGTTAAATTGTATTGAGTACTATTTTACGATAGGCATTATTATCTACTCGTACCTACTTATTATTTAATTAAAGATTTTTTATAATAACAGAAGATGTACTTATTTGAAAATTTTCCATTCATATTAAGTATACTGAACTGTCCAAACTCCAACTAGCTACTTCAAATTTAAATAATGATGTTAGCCTTCCTTGTCTACGAGTCCTAAGTTCAACTCTCTCCAAGGGCAAACATTTGAAATGAAAACAACATTAGGGTCTAATAAATATGATACAAGTCTACGTTCGCCGAAGTCACTGTTATGGATAATTAAGATGAATATACGCTAAATAAAACATTTTCAACGATTTTAAACGCGAAATTACTAACACATTTTTAATTAGACCCGACGTTAGGCATCGTTTAAACTAATTAATTATTACGTATACTTTTCGGTTAAAACCGTTAAAAATTGTTTTATTCAATGTGTCCCGCTGTAATAATATATCTATTTACTAGACAATAGTATGAATTAAAAATAAATAAAAGCATACCTAAACACTAAACACACTTAGCACTGTTTAAAAGTAAACACTCAAAAATTCGACAACAATTCCAAATTCAAATTCAAAATATGAAAATAAATCATGTCCATTTCGCACGCGAACACTATCAAAAGGGCGCCAATCCAAAATTCCAAATTCGAAAATTGCGACACAGACTGACACACAAGCGCGGATCGCGAGAGCGGAGACCAAACTGACATTTTGTTGTTACGTCACTAGTTGGCGTCGCAACGAAAATTGAAATAATAATTAGTGATGTATATACAAGATAAATTGATTTGATTGTTTGGCCGTATAGTTACGAACTACCTCAATATCTTTATAAAATAAGTTTAGGCAAATAGATTCCCCACTTTTATTTATTTTCCCATAAAAAGCTGTTTAATTAATAATCTGGGGATATATAATTTCGTATTACCAAAATCAATGATGTATAGTTCGCTTATAACTTACATAACTTACATTAAAAGTATTGTAAATAACAACGTCACTACAACAGTAATTCACAATTCATTGTTATTAACGATTTGATACACATTCTTCCAGTCGGCAATGTGACTGATCACATGTTTTGCAGTTCAATACGCGAGAAATATATCCAACACATGTGTTTTTATTAACCACTGATAGCACATGTTTTTAATTAAAACTATATATTAGTTATCATATATAGAATTGATGAGCAAGGAGTAAAAGTTTATGCTTATCTGTATATTCCACACAGGTTATAAAATCACCATAATAATATTAAATATATAATTTCCAATAATTCTCTTGTGTATACGATATCTTCTTCTTCGGATTACTTCGTCTTTCTTATCTGTGCTTCAATTCCAAAATGCACATGTTCCATTTTTGAATAGTATCTAAGCTTTATTTTTTTTTATAGTTCGATGGCAAACCGAGACTATAGATTATTTTTTATTAAATAAAAAATAAAATACACGCGTCTTGTTTAAATGCGTTTAACTAATAACTGAATGCTAGTATGTAATGCTAATCATCTAATTTTAAAATTAGTCAAGGTACGAAATCAAGGTGTTCCCGTCTTTAACACGCGCGTATTTGTATTTAAATCATTATATAATGCGCACACACATTATTGTATATTGCCGCTAAAAATAGTCTTTAGTAAAAAAATTGATTGCCACAGTGACGTCATGAGGAAAATATTTAAATTCTCCGCGACTTTGTTTTGTTACTGCAGAGCAAAAAATTAATTTTACGTATCATCCGTGGACGGTGGTTTGTGATCCGGACGAAATATCGATATTCCTACCTCCCATCGAAATTCTTTAAACCTAAGATTTTTTATATTATTTTAAGATTATATAATTTAGTGCTTCAAATTCGATTTTACATAATGCTTTTTATTGTTACTGTAACAAACAAACAAACATAAAATGCATAAAAGTGAATTCCCGATTCCCCTTGTGTGTGTTTTACAATTCGGTTCTTTTACGGGCAACTAGGAAAACAGACTTTTGTGCCCCGCCTGAGCGAAAAAATCTATTCACAGTGCCCTGGTATTTAAACCCAGAATCTCCCTCCCGCGCTTGGCAACATATTTAACCATTTGGCTACAGAGGCGGTCAGTAATATAAACGAATAAAAGGGGATTTAATAACAACTTAAAATAGATTACAAATTAATAATTAATATTATTTAATTTTTTTCAATTTATTATAAGTGTACACTGTTAAGTAGATACTGTTTAGCATGACAGTGACTGATGATATCCAACAATAGCCCTCACCCATCACCTAATTGGGCTCGGATACAGTGTCATCAACCTTGTGATAGGTCACATTATGTCACATTTGCTTAGTGTTTTTACGACACGTGATTGATGGCGCCCCCATCAAAGCCTGTAATCGTGTTAATAAGTGAAAAACCTTAGTTTGACTATTTTTGGATATAACTACATGTAATATTATAGTTTTAAAGCATGTAATTATTTATTACGCGACCATATCATATCTAAATATATAAAGCCGAAGATTTTGTTTGTTTGAACACGCGAATCTCAGGAACTACTGGGTCGAATTGAACATTTTGGATTGGTTAGAGCATGTATCGAGAAAGGCTATAGGCATTAACATTATTTAATTAGGTTTCGTTTAAGTTAAACTCCGGTTTAGGTTAAGTTGTAGTTTATGCGAGTAGTGCATATTTAAATAAAAGTTTTTAACAGTTTAAAACTCTGTTCTGCCCGACGTTTCGATTGCTCTGGAGCAGCCGTGGTTCAAGTCCAGCCCACGTCGCAACCGCGTTTAAATTTAAAATGGATTTTTAATTTATATAGTGCCATCGTGTGCACATTTAAAAAATATTAAAGTTTTCAAACGAAATATATTAATCATAAATAATATTAAACGAAGCATGACGATATATTATGTTAGAATCTGAGGCATAATGATGCTAAAAAAGGAAAAACAATTTTTTTTTTTATTTTGTACACCAACACTAATATATAATACAATTTGAACAACATTTTTTTTTAAACCGTTATAACGGTTTCTTATCTTCTGCTCGGGTCATATATACTCCAATATTAACCTTTTTTAACTAAAATTAACTTAAAAATTAACAATACAAAAAAGGAATTAAACTGAGCAATCAAAAACCAATTAATATGACGACAAAAAACACCCAGTCTTATATTAAATTTTATATATAGTATCAAACTGGCTTAGAGATATTTGCGACTTTGATGTTTAACTATTGTTATGTTACATATTATGTACAAGGTAGGTGAACTCAAATAGCACGCATTAAAACACGTTTTTAATAGTTCACGTCGAAAACCGTTAAGAAGAGATTTATCTATACTAATATTATAAAGCAGAAAAGTTTGTTTCAATGCGCTTATCTCAGAGATCTTAGATTTTGTTTTATTTTTTGACGGTTTCAGCTTCTTCCATTAAACATCAGGCTTCGATCAATAATAGAGAAATGGAGGGGAATGTGAAAAACAGGAAAATTATTCATCGTTGCAGGTTTCCATTGCTTGTGCTGTGAAAACGGTTCACGATACCCTAAGGTTATAAAAAAAAATCTCTTTTAATAGTCTCAAAAAAATGTCCGCGAAACTATATGTCTACCACTTAAGATTAACTTGCGAGAACAACGGGAACGGACGCGATCTACATCGTGGCCAACTTAAGTTTATAAAGATGACGGGGTTTGAAAAACTAATTTGGATGCCGAAAATAACGATTCTCGCGGACAAAGTCGCTGGCACAGCTAGTGTAATATAATACCAAATAAATGCAACAATGTTTAAAGTCCTATATTTTTTAAGGTTTGATTATTACTGCTTCAGTGCTAAAACCTGAACCTCCTCCTGGCTAATACTATAAATACCACACCAATATTTCTTTCGACAGGAAAAACTGAAAAAAGCGCTTACCTCAGCTACTGTAGCTGTCTTGAATAAGAAACACTGAAGCAATCCCTCTTTCTCGTTCAGCAAAATGTAGAACAGCTCATCAGGTCGACCAGGTACTTGGCTTGCCCTGTCATAATATGAATTTTAAATATGATCTAAGTTAAGACTTTCACTAGTAAGAACTAACGCGAGTATGTCTAGATGTTATTGGTACAAAACTGGAGATCGTACTTCCGTCCTCACGATTGGAAGTTGGATAAATAGACAAGTGTGTATTTATCTAACGTGTAGTAAAGTGATAGTTATGATTTTAAATTTAACACTTAAACGTTTTAATACTCGATATATATTAAACTTATTTGAAAATTATTTTTAACTACGGCCCAACGTTTCAGATGTTTTACAGCAGCCATGGATGGACGCGGAGAGTTAAAATAATTTTCAAATAAGTTTAACTAATATATATCGCGTTTTAAACCGTTCAAGTGTTAAATTTAAATGTGTACTAGTTGTGTAAACTACAGAAAATAATTATTTTGCTAAATATGTGTAATTATAAAAAGCTAATTTATGACGGTACTTTGTTTACGCGCTTACATCGGAACGTGAGATCAACGAACAATTATAAAAATATAAATTAGATTTCTTTAGATACTAAAAACTACTATAGAAAAATAAGCAATGGTCTTAATTGAGTGGGATTTTTTATACTGGCAGTACTTATACATAGTTTAGCTTGAAAACTTTTATATTTTTACATGTTATTGCACTGGCACCATATAAATTTTAAATCGATCACAAGTGTTAAGATTTGATAAAGTGAAATTATATTGCGCGAGAGGTCCTTGTAGCAACAGATTGAAAAAAATTGACGATCATGATTAGGACTCAGTAGGTCATCCGTACATTGTTTTTGATGTCTACTCCATTTACAGACGAAGAATGTCTATTCATCATGTATCTATACTAATATATAAAGCTGAAGAGTTTGTTTGTTTGAACGCAGTAATCTCAGGAACTACAAGTTCGAATTGAAAAATTATTTTTGTGTTGGTTAGAGCATTTATTGAAGAAGGCTATAGGGTATAAAACTGTAACGAATAGACGCAAAGATACAGCGGGAAATTTGAAAAAAAGGGGGGAAATATTTCATCTCTGTGGGCTTCAGATACGTACGCTGCGAAAACGGTTTAAAATAAAAAAATGTCTATGAAAGAATGATTCCTCTTGTTCTAAAAAAAAGTTCGCGACGCTATAAGTCTATCATTTAAGTGTAACTTGCAAGAATGGCTGGAAGGGACGCGATCGTCGTCATCGCTAACAGCTTAAGTTTATGAAGATGACGGGGTTTGCAAAAACTAATTTGGATGCCTAAAATAACGACGAAGTCGCTGGCACAGCTAGTATAGATTATACATAGATTACCTTAAAATGTCGACAAGCCGATGTATAATTACTGGCTCAAAATTTCCATTGTAAGCCTTCAAGCAACCATCTTCCACCACAATACTGAGCTGAAGAAAAAATACGTTTGTCAAGTCAAAGCTGTGAGAAAAATACACAATGGACACTAATATGTTTGTTTATTTATATTGAAAGAGACGAATTCTGCGAAAACCTAACCTTAACTAATTTAAGTAAATACTTGAGAACTTGGCGTTAAGTTGAATATTTTAAGTTATATGTGATTTAAAATTTTAAAAGAGAAATAGTTACGCTACGTTTGCAATGAGCACAAATTGATAGAAATCGAATCTCGGTAAATGGTATTCAGGATACAGAAGGCTGATCACCAACTCTAAATATAATCTTTGAGTGAAACGGGCGCAATAGTATGTCTGCCACATAGGGGATACGGGAGTTTACTACACAGTGATTTTACGAGAGATACCTTCTTAGAACTAAAATTTAAAGAAAAGTTATTTCATCCATTGTGCAAACCTTGTTTATCGTAATGGATGAAATAACTAAATAAATAACGAAATAATGTAACATGTAATGCTATACGCTACATAGTTCTGTAACAATTCTCTGATATTTAAATAAAACACTTTAACGGTTTAAAACGCGATATATTAAAAAAATCAATTCCAAATAAGTTTAACTAATATATCGCGTTTTAAACCGTTAAAGTGTTTTATTTAAATATGTACTAATCGTGTAAACTATAGACAGTATTTAATTCTCTGATACCTTATCCCGAATTCCGGTAGCTCGAACCTCCCGAAGCAGCCAAGGAAGCATGGAATTGGAAAAACGTCTATCCATCGCCGTGTACCCCAAGTACAAGACCGAGGTAAGGCGGGTCTTCATCTTCATCTAACAAAAATCGAAATGGGTGATGATGAACTAACCATTTATAGGATCTTAGATTATATTTCTAAGTTGCTTTTCGTACACAATACAAAAAATTATAAGTTTCAATAACGTCTACAACTTTATGCTTGTTCAATTAAATATTTTTTAATGTAAAGTGTTAATATGTATTATTTAAAAACTATAATGATTTAATAACTTCACTAAAAACTGTGATTTTGACTTATCACAAGTTTTATTTATGATGTAGTATATGTATACGTATAGTGTTGGTATTTCTTAAAACTGCATGAGGTAAGTTTTATTTAATCTACAAAATATTAATATCAAGTTAGTTTTTTTTTATAATTACCATCCATTAATTAAACATCAAAACAAAAAGCTAAACTGAATTGATTTTATTGTTGAAAAGATATTTTAATTTTTATTATATTCTTAAATACAATCATAAAGACTGCTGAATTTAGTGAAATAAATTTATAATTGTCTCTGTTTATTTAAAGTAGAAAATCATATAAATAAATAAAGTTATGTAAGTAAGTATATTTATGTAAATGGTGTATACTGTCTGAAGTGTAAACATTAAAAGGGACACTTTAGTCCACCCTCACTTTTTTAATTAGCGCGAAATCTTACATATTTCTTAATACTAAGGGCTTTATATATTGCTCCGAAACTTACTTGTTCAATTGTATCTCAGGGAAAACCACAACACTATATTGATTGATAGTGAAATATCACAAAACACAGTCATCATTATAAGGAACCACCGCACAGCATTTAAGTGCGAACATTATTGACGAATCTACAACCAAAACATTGAACGCGAATTAGAGAAAAACAATTTTGAAACCATTTGTATAGCTATCTCTGTCTTTATAATAAGTTAGAACGGGTAAAAACATAAACGTCAATTATTGACGTATGCTCAATTTATATCAGCGCCATCTATGAGTGTACGTTGGAACTTTAAGAATTAAACTATATTTGACATGGTACTATAGTTGTTCAATAGATGGTTCTCTTAACAATATGTTTAGGATTCCAATTTTGTTCTACATAAAGAACTTATGAAGGTAGTATTAGAAAAAAAACATTACAAATATGTTAAACGTGTCTGTTCATAGTTGTTTAGGTGTGATGTTGAATACTGTAACATTTTAATGAAGGTTAGTGGCTTTTATTTTACTATTTATCTAGTTTTTATTAAATAACTTTGTGTAAAAAAATCGATATACGACGTGTACATAATATAAGATATTGATTTTATAATAAAAACACTAAAATGAATATTGTAAATGAATGTGATTTTAATATTGTGTCGTACCTATAGTCGGAAAGGGACTTTATTTATTTTTTACCGTTAAAAATAATTATAACACCATGAAGTCTCGTTTTTTATTGTACTTAGGTTATACATAGACATTTATTTTACTTTATTGGTTTTAAAGAAGAAGGAATTAAGTATCACCTGTAGTTTAAACAGAAAATCTTAATTAACAGATGTAACTTAAAATTAGACCAACAAATATTTGTGTTTTAAAAATAAGTTTATTTTTTTTAGATGACCTGCAGAGAGATAGCACACTCATCTACAGTGTCCATCGTGGATTCCAGCGTGGAAGAGGAAGGTGGTAAGAAATGGATGTCATTCTTCAAAGCCCATGGCTTCACCATCAGTACATCAAGTTGCGATGGTGATGTGTCAACTGTGGACTGTGACCGGTAAGACTTCTGTTTTTTTTACCTGTACCACGCACAGATTTCTACCTAACAAACATTTCTATGACAAGCAGACTTAGGAGAGACTATAAAAAAATATTTTAGTCTTTAATCTTCAACATAGCTAAGTAAGGGCAGTTGTGTCATGACTTATCTTCTATGGGATAATAATTCTAACAAATATATTATGAGGTATTGTTTTTTTTCGGTCACGTGCCCACCCAATAATATTATTGTACTTTTAACGGGTGTCGTGTTAATAAAAGCTCATGGTAGTGCCATGAGCTTCTATAAACTATACATATATATTAAAAGTATTAATAATGAAATTATAATTTTAATTAAAGGCTAAAAGAATGGAAAGGGAAGGGAATATCATAATGTAAACATACTTGAGATTTAATAATTTGATTAGCATTATATTAAACTGACGTATTATTTTTTAGTCATTAATTATTTGGTGGAATCAATAAACAGTTTAAATGAGTGGTATAGAGAAATTCCTTCCGGGTCGCGAACTATCATCCACAGATAAAAAAGGAGTCAAGTTTAATCGTCAGTTTCAGTCTGTGGATTTCCGAATATGCAATGCCAAAATAGGCCGACAGCGTATCTGGTTAAGTTAAATGGCTGGGGTATATCACCGTCCTTCTGTGAGCTTCTTGCTTGTCTGTCCACTTGCTTGACTGCCCTTCAATAGTTTTGTTTGTTTGTTGTTATTGTTAAAAATAGGTACTATGGTATTAGGTACTAAAAAATAAATATGTAGATCATAACAATACAGTTGAACGCAGGCAGAATACAAAAAGGTATTAAAAATAATCAAGGTTACTTCTTAAACCAGTTTCATCCGGTTCAAGTCAAAAACAAAATGGATCGTACGCGCACAAGATCCTATCTATAATTATATTGCTATAGTTGCTGGAGTTTATCGTTTTAATTCTGATTTAGATATTTTTTTTTATATCTAAGGAATATGTTGTTGATTAGTGTTAGTATAACTGTTAGTATAGTTCGTATAACTAGAGAGTTTTAAGGGATTGAAAATGTTTTTACGCCCTGAATTTGGGGCTCAGGCAAAGTCACTACTTGTACACGTTACGTTTTAGGAGTTACCATTTTTAAATTTTCATGCCTTACATATTTACTAGCTATGGCCGCGTACCTCTTCCAAAAATAATTACTTTGGGCATCAAAATTACACGTCGTCCACATCCCGTGGTACTTGCAAGTTAATCATAAGAGATAGACATATACTGTCATATACATTTTTTGATTTTTACATCGTGTAAAGAGAAATCATTTTCGCCGAGATTTTTTCGTCAATCGAATCGTTTTCGCAGCGGACGCAACGGAAACCCTTAAAGATGAATCATTTTCCCCGTTTTACCCACATTTTCCACTCTTTCTTCGCTCCACTCATTGGTCGCCGCACGATGTTTCATAAAGCCTTTGTCTATAAATGCTCTAGCCAATACAAAAAGATTCAATTCGAATCGAATCAGTTAGTTAGCGCGTTCAAACAAACACATCTTCAGCTTTGAAATATGTATATAATTTGTCTTAAGTAAAATTATAAAATTAATTTAGTTCGTACTTTACATGTGGAACTTTTAAAATGATTTTATTATTATTACTCTGTAAGTTTAAAATACCCCCAGACGGGGCAATGTCATCGCTCATGGCATTATGCGTAAAAAACCAACTACCCACTTTAAACTACTGAATTAGTCTAAGCTACTTACCTATGTAATATCCCCGTGATCACAATGTGACACTAAAACCCCTTCGGAAGCTCTCAGCTACGTCAAATGTTTCAAGAGGAAATTTAGTATGTATATATTGACGGTCTTAGGAAGGTAACCTTGTAATATTTCTCATCGAAAATGGATTAACGCAGGATATGCTTGAAAGCCAAGTTTAAACATAACAACCGGCCTTAAACATTGTATAGAGCACGTTTCAACGCGTATAGCATCTTATAATTTAGTCTTAATCGACTTCAAATACCTATATAACTTTAGACTAGTTTAAGAAAATTTAACACTTCTGCCGGGGGTTACTTTAAATTAAAATATAACTAATAATAACAAATTAGGGCTATTCAACTTAACGGCTTTTTTATCAGTAGCCGGTCGTTTGTAACCCGGGCGGAATTTCGATATTGCTACGACACAGTGTCCAGATTACACAAGTACAAACGTAGTTAAGTATGGTCTGTAGTTTACGTGAGTAGTACACATTTAAATAAAATACTCTTAGCGGTTTATATGTAACACGAATTTTATTTAGTTATTTACAATTTATTTTATCTGAGCCCCCCGTCGATGGCTGCTGCACAACATAGGCCAGTAGACAAAAAAAATTGTAAATAGGTTAACTAATTTATTTCGTCCTTTAAACACTTAAAAGTGCTTTAATTTAAATCTTGAATCGGTCTTATGTAGCAATGGAAGAATAGCCTAGAAGTCTCTTGACAATTTGTGTATCAAAATCCCGACCTACAAACTTTGGCGCCACATACATAGATCATCATGGCTTTCTGTTGATGAAAGTATAAACTATGTGCTTTTAAAAAATGTACGCCAATATATTGAGTTACAAAAATTATTAATTTTTGTAGGCATTTCTTTTTATTAATATAATAATTAACTGTTGTTAAGAGTCATAAAAATTTTACAGTACTACTATTTCGTATCAAGTGTCACCTTAAAAAAGATGAATAGATTTTATCCCTTTTATTGTTAACACATTTTCTCGTTTATTAAACAGGCGTGAAAAAAAGTTTTGTACTTATAAATTAACAGATGCAATGCGTAGAAAATTAATTGACATTGTATACATTAAATAGAAACTTAGTTTTAAAGTAGCGAACTCATTAATTTAGCGTTACTTTTATAGCGATCTTGATTTAGTGTCAATGCATGACTTTTAACCAATGGTTCGTGGTTTAAATGCCCCGCGAGTACAAGATAATAAGAGATCTATGTATATACATACACTGGGTATGTACATAGTGTATATATTCAAAAAGGTTTGTACATTTACGAAAACACAGTATAAACTAAAATCTACATGTATATTTATTTATTCGTTAGCAATCTATTTTTACTTTAAATTTAGTTTATTTAAGACCCGTTCAAAACATTTTTACACTAAACAGGTGGCCGAAACTTGTAATTCCACTAATAAATCGTGAAACTCGGGCTTTCCATTTCAGTCTGTAAATATCCGAATTACCAATGACAAAATAGGTCGATAATACATCAAAATAAAATATTTCACCTCCATTAAAAAAAATCTTCGCTCGTCACCTCCTCTCATAAGAAATAAAGAAAGATAAGAGTCTCTCTGGTTGGAGGTATAATAATATGTTTAAATATAACACTTAATGGTTCAAAACGCGATATATATTAGTTAAACTTATTTGGAAATTAATTTAACTACGACCCGACGTTTCAAACCGTTAAGTGTTTTATTTAAATGTGTACTACTCGCGTAAACTTCGGACAGTGTATTATAATAATCTGCACAATATTTAGCACACATTTTCATTTTAATAATTCTAGTAGGTTATGTATAGACTTAAGATTTAAAAATTGTTGTTGGTTGGTTCATAAGCAGGAAAAGGCATCTATACAACAACGAACAACAATAAACGGAAAAGTCGCTACTCGCTGATAAGACAGTCTTTCCCGAGCATTTGTGACGCACAGTTGTGTTGTGTGTTACTTACGCGGTTTATCGTCTGTAGTGTCGTTACGTTAGTGATTCGTGTTAAAACAACGCCACCTACAGTTAATTTATGCACTTATTAATTAGTTTTCAAGTTTGGTTGGTCAATTGAAGTTTTATTTATGTCCACTTTCGTTCATGGATAATTCATGTTTTTTTTACCTTTGTTATTCCATGCGTTATTTTGTAGTGACTGGTAGGTAAAATTAAACCTTAAAAAACAATTTTCACACTTTAAAAAGCAAAATGTATTACTTAACTTGTTTCTTATTAAAATTAACTTAGACCCGACGTTACGGAGGCTTTGCTTCCCATAGTGACCACGGCTGCTGCAAAGCGACCGAAACGTCGGGCCGTGGTTTATTAAAATAAGTTAACTAATATATTTGGCGTTTTAAACCGTTTACAGTGTTTTCACCTACAGACATTACTTGAATAAAACCTACAGCCATTAAAAACATACTACTTTTAATATATAGACTATATATATGTATATATCAACAATAGTTTTAAACAGAATTCACAATTCAAATAACAGATACATTTTTTGCTTTTTGATATAAAACATGTTATTTTACATAAACACCTGTTTTCATTAGTCACTGTTAAAAAATATGTTTGCATATTTTAATTAAAAAAACAAATTATTTTGAAAGTAACTGAATATATACGTATTAGGATAAATCTATATGAGCGAACTATCTAAAATTAATAACAAAAGTGACATGTGGGTAAACATTCGATAAAGAATGACGTCGTATTCGGTTCTAAACAATGATTAAAATTGGGTTAAAAACAGTTCATTAACCTAACAACATTTTTGTTATTTAATTTCTTGTTTTTAAAAGTATTAAAAAAATGCCAATTCAAATTATATTTCTAAGTTCTGGTTACGAACTATCGTAACAAGGTATTATTCATACTAATATTGTTAAGCTGAAAACTTTGTTTGTTTGAACGCGCTAATCAACCAGTAGGTACCTGAGTACCTAATGGTTGAAATTTGATATTTTTTTTAGTTTTGGTTAGAGCGTTTATCGATTAAGGTTGAATCTAAACTAACTAAGGAATTATTCTTATTTAAATAATCTTCAAAATGTTCGCGACACTATCACACAACTCACAAGCACCGCTTTTGTGAAAATCACATTTTGGTCAAAATACTTCATATAGCAAAAAATCTTTGCCACCTTAGTTAGTAGTACTTCTATACAATTACTGGTATTACAAATATTCTAAATACCGAGCAAACATTGAAGCCGATCCAGAAATAGAACCCGGCACTTCGTTGTGTGCAATCAAGTGAACTAACCACTACACCAAGTAGGAAAACCTCAAAGAAAACCAAAAGTATTAGTAATACATAACGTACGTAAATATAAGATTAATACAAATAATAATGTTTTACGCGCCAAAGTACTTTTTTCTAAATCAGTGAAATACTTTATATGTGCCTGGCCAGTTCGAAATTTAAATAAAACCTTTGATTGATAACTTTCCTCTTTGGTTGCCATGTTTCGAAGTAAAAAATCGTTCCATTTCAAATGACACGACACATATGATCTTACATAGTATTTTATTTCGCCGTTAAACACAACAGACATGTTTAAATAAAACACTTTAACGGTTTAAAACGCGATATATTAGTTAAACTTATTTGAAAATGATTTTTAACTTCGCCCCGACGTTTCGGATGCTTTGCAGCAGCCGTGGTCACGGGGAGACCTCTGAGAGATAAACTATAGACAGTATTCAACAGACATGGTTAAAAACACTTTAACGGTTTAAAACGCCATATATTTTGGTTATACTTGTTTAAAAAATATTTTTAACTACGGCCCGACGTTTCGAAAGCTTTGCAGCAGCCGTTGACCACGGCTTTATTTAAATGTGTGGGTACTACTCGTGTAAACTACAGACAGTACGACAGACATGGATTTTCTACAACTATTGCCAAAAGTTAAATAAAGTTTCCAAGCACGTTATAGAAAATTATGTTTACTAACAGCAACTCTATGTACTGTACAGATATTAGATACTCATTGTAGATCAATAACGAACGTTATCTAAATGACATTAGTTTAAGTAAGTACGATTAAAATTATCAGGAATGCATGGACACTTGTGACGTTTTTCGATAAAAAGCTAAGTATTTATGGTCACCATAAATATACACTAAAGTGGCAATACTGATAAAAAAATTAATAATGATGGCAAATTGCGGTTTATTGATGCTAGAGAGGTTCTAGGTTCGAATTCTTGATAATTATGAAGTGTAAACAAAACGTGATTCATATAGGGCCCATGTAGGAGATATTCTATAATGAAATTATTTCTAACTTCAATAACAATTCACAAAATGGCCTTATCATATAAGAATTATTCTATTATTCAAATCCATCGCTAAAAGGGTCGACAGCGCATTTCGTTTACATGTTATTCAGCAAAAACAATTTAATCAAATAAATCCCATGCTTGCGTGATAATAAAAAATATAAGTTTTAGTATCGTCTGTAGTTTATGCGAGTGCACATTAAAATAAAACACTTAACAGTTTAAAACGAGAATTATATTAGTTAACATATTTTCAATTTAATTTAACTAAGGCCTGACAGGCTACTTTAGAAGTAGGCTGAAAAATTGAAGTCAGGCATTTGTTGTCGTTGTTTGTCGTTTTTTTTTAATAATGTGTATGTATTTAACATACTTGCTACGTAAAGGGAGTGTATTGAAATTTGATATTATAAGATACCCTCGACCAATGTTTACAACCCTTCTTTACTGGAGTAGGTATGCTATGTGAAGAACTTCGGGACTTGGAAGTCCATATGTTCTTCACATAACGGGGAGGTCAATATTTCTGAACATAACAATTCAACGAACCAAAACGGCCTTATATTAATATGGTGCAATAAAAAGGTACATGTGTCATAATTAGCTATTAATATCTTGTATAGCGTTGCACAAGTGTTTTACGATGTTACCTACTGGACGTATACATTTGTTTTTATTCGCTGAAACATTTTAAATTTAGAAAAGGGTAAATATGGAATATACAAATTATAATTTGCCAAAACATTTTTTTTGTACCCTTGTTTGTTTACCTTTACATGCCTGTGTTACACATCTTTGTGACCCTCACTAAATTAGAGAGACAGTGATGGTATAAAGACCCACAAAAAAACAACTTGCCGCCATTACCTCATGATCCGGGGTTGGCATACATTCTTTTCGGAGCACCAGGTTTCTGTTCCTTGCTAAACATTTTTTTTTTTTTTTTCCAGAACTCAAACCCAGTTCTCTCGTATTTAACACAATGCTAGATTTGCTTGATACTTATAGCATAGTATAATATGTTTGTGTGTATGTATTGTATCTACAACGATAAATGTCCCTTCAATAGATTCAACATAATACGGAAATACTCAAAGTGATTCATAAGGCCGAATAAGTACAGTTAAGACAAGCGAACAGTGATGTATTTTTCCTCGTGTATAAAGGAAAATGCCGTAATTAATATAAATAATATTTTTTGCCGCATTCCAATATCTAACGTATTATATAATGAATATTGTAACGATAAACAAAATTATGTTTTGTTTTTTTTATGTTTAGTAATAAGTGTAACATGTTTTATGTGCCCTAGATAAATAAAATTTTTTTTTTTCTTTCTTTCTTTCTAACGGATAAAACCGGCGGGACTCAAACCCACACTCAAAAGTGTAGCGTGGCTCTATCGATTTAAAACTTGAAATACTCGAGTAATTTATTTTTATTATAAAAGAACATAGAGTAAAACATTTAATAATAACTTAAGCGATATATATAAAATAGACTATATGTTTATTTTACTACGTTTACTATACGAGTCCGCTCATTCCCTTCCAAGAAACTATACAATGTGTTTTCCTTCCAATAGTTACTACTATGTAAACTATATAACTCATCTTAAAAATTATATGAAACAGTTCTAGTAGGCCTCTTGTAGGAAAATGTACAATCCGGCCCTATAGCATTGTCGTTTCTAGATTCCAAATCCGGCCCTGTTCAAAATAAAATATTCCGCTAAACTTCATTGTTATTACACATGTAATTAATTTAAACGTACGTAGGACTCGATAAAAAAGTAAATGCTTATTGTCCATTGACAGTGAACTGATTGCGTTCGTCAGGTGAACTAATCGTCAATAATAATAAAAACTTATAACCTGTCCATAAATTAAGTGTATAGTTTACGCGAGTAGTACACATTTAAATAAAACACTTTAAACGGTTTAAAACGCGATATATATTAGTTAAACTTATTTTAATTTCGGCCCGATGTTTCGGATGCTTTGAAGCAGCCGTGGTCACGGAGAGACTAAAGATGGAGGGTGTCTCTGACGTTAGTAAATGTTTCTACTTGGCACCGAATACAGTATTCACGGTTTATTTAAATATTTTTCTTATAGTCTGTCTTAGGTAACAAGACGATTTTATTCGAAGTGAGTACATAGCTATCAAATTTAGTGATAATTATTTTTCCACGGCGAAGACTGTTCAAATATTTTATAACCAATATTGAAGTTTACATATTGATCTGCGCTAATTTTAATGCGAAATTACTTTATGTTTTTCTTACTTGTTTAAATCAGTTAATTGAACATATATAGGTATTTTTTTACAGTCTTGTCGAGTAGTTCATGCGAGTAGTCACTTTTAAATAGTAATATTTAACGGTTTAAAACCCGAAATATATTAGTGAATTTATTTCAACCATCTTCCCGATAAAACAAAATATAACTTTTTTTTTATCATAATAAAACAACAGCCTTCTACAAAGTATTATTATATTAGATCTGTCTATGGAATTCTTTCTTTTGTAATAGACGTTCACCCAGTGACCTTCCAAGTTAAGGGTACATTTGGTATTGAGTTACACACAAATCTGTAATCTTCAGCTAACTAGCTATTCAAGCTGGTGAGCTACCCGATCCGGCAGACGTTGTTTTGTCGTTTAGAAGATTAATATTATTATTTTGATACAACTCTAACAAATAGGTAATGCATAAAGGCCGACAAAATTTGATTACCAAAAAACGGTTCATGCGAGTAACTCTTAAAAGATATTTATTGTCGCAGACATTTTTTAAATCATTTAAAAAGAAATCATTATTTGATATTCTGGTTTCTGAACACGTTTGCGCAGCACACGCAAGGGAGGAATAATCCCCCCCCCCCCCTTCCCCCTCTTTATCACCGTTCCCTGTTAGAAGTGTTTTTGTTTTATCTAGTCTTGTAATGAGTAGTATCTTTGACGTCTTATGTCACATTACTCGGGAACAAGTGCGAAGGGGAAATACCCTATGTCTGTCTCGTGGTTCTAAGTTAGCTACCCACCAATATTTGGCCGGCAAATTATTTAGCTATTCCTTAGTCATAATTAGTGTAAACTTAAAAAACTCCACTCCCACCTGTAGTTCTTGAAAATACTGCCTTAAAACAAATATTAAGTTAGACTTAATATTGAGAATAATGATTAAAAGTGCGGTTTTACACTTATAGCATCTAAATATTTAAATAAAACACTTCCAAGTTGCAACAATCGCACACTTTCTACTTACTGCGGGGTCGTTGACCTCGTAAATCGGTTATAACTGCCTCAGTCCGGTTCGAGGCGGTTACGTCAATGGAAACTTACAGACGCCATCTTGGATTTTATGTGAATCCGTGCAAAATTTCGACGTAAGGATTTAATTCAATTAAGATATTCAATCGAGTTTTGTGTTTTTAATTATCGTATTTTTATAGGTCAAGCGTGTGTCGGTCCCAGATAAAAACAACAACATAGGACATGAAAATATTTGTACATGATAACGTGACACAGTACATGTCACAAAAATATAAATTACATTAATAAGTTTTTCTAAATGTAAGATTACGTGTCTATAATACTAGCTGTACCAGCGACTTTGTCCGCGTAGAACCGTTATTTTTGGCACTAAAATTTATTTTAGCAAACGTCATCTTCATATCTTTTAGCTGCAAAGATGAGGATGGAGGCAGGGAGGGCCTAAGGGGTCCTCCGCGTCCTGTTATTCTTGCATTACATCAAGAATACATATTCTGTCTCAGATTTTTTTTCTCCCATCAAGTGACTTAAGACTTAAATTGGGCGTTATACGGTATACCACTCAACCTACACATAAATATGTCCGCTCCTTATCTTACACAAACTATTTACCTTATCTATGGTGTAGGACATTCTACGTCTAGCTGTCAGTTGGTCAGTTGATAAACAGTTTGTAAATAAAAAATAAACACTTCCCTTAGCTCGTTGGATTTTACAGTTCCGTAATAGGTAATATTCACTGGTCAAGAAAAACTTAAGTGACCAGTTAGTAATGTTAAACTGTTGAACTAATATATCGCGTTTTAAACCGGTCAAGTGTTTTATTTAATCAATAATTTAGTTTTATCTGCAGTTTTTGAGAGTAGTACACATCTAAAACACTTTTAACGTTTTTAAACGCCTGATATATAAGTTAACTTACTTTTATAAGGAATTTTGAGAGTCATAACAACAGAATGAATAGTTTATTCAAATACAAACTACGACGAAACAGATGGCGCTAGCGTAGCAAATTTTACTTGAACATTAAAGACACTCTTCTTCTTTAATCCTCCCGTGACCATGACTACCGCAAAGCATCCGAAACGTCGAACAGTATTTAGATTTGATTAAAATTAATTTAACAAAGATATTTCGCGTTGGAAACCGTTAAAAGTGTTTTATTAAAAAATTATAACTTCCTACTTAATAACATTTTTATGTTGCTGCCGTGTCGTTACCTAGAGCATTGTAATAAGACAAGTTTTGTCGGTCAGATCTATTTAGCTAAAGAATCGGTCAGTGAAACGGACATACAAATATGTTCGGCCCATGCCCCAAAGGGGGAAGAAAATTTTATTACCGACGGAACTTCGACGAATAATATGAGTACCAAGGAGTGGATTTTTGATAAGAGAAACATGCGGATATTAGCTAATGCACATAACAAACTACACTATGCAAATTTTTATCACTTCTAATAATCTTGCCTTAGAGGACAGTGTTTTTAAGTTATCGCTAGAAATAGGTCGTGCTTTATATTTAGTTGTTTTTTTTTATCTAAATACATGGATCTCAATATATTTATTACACTTTTAACGGTTTAAAACGGTTCGTAGTGGAAATATATTGAATATAAGTTAAAAATCTATTTAAATTGAAAAAAATCGACTCGGACGCGTTTGAACGAGCATCCACAGCGTTCCGTATTGCTAAAACCAATTGAGCTACCGATATTTTGTTAAGAGTGTAACATTTTGTTACTGAGTTAGAAGACAAAACAAGACAGAGATTGAAGACCGTATTTATTTTTTTTGTTTGGTCAAACTCCATGCCCATCTGAAACTTGAAAATTCTGTACATGATAATTAAAATTATTTCACAGTGTAACAATCGTATAAGTGTTAGTGTCTTAATCGTTCTATTTAAAACATTAGTAGTGCAAAAAATGTGATCAAAAATGTCCTTCCTAAAGAAAATAAAGAAGAACAAAAGTGTTCATAGCCTTTACTCTATGGTATCATGTAGTGACCTGACACCAGGAAGCCTGGAGGTGTGGCTGGATCTTCCTGATTCCATCAAATATGATCCAGCTCTTGCACCCTTCAAGCAGCTTTATGAACAGAGAAATGGTGAGTCTTTAACATTTGCTAGAGACAGAGTGACCTAATAACAAAAACATAATTTTCAATAAGGAGGAAATAAAAAAGCGCAATTAACTTAGGCGAAAATGAATTTTACACTGTGTAGTTTTATCATTTTAGACTATAAAAATATAAATAACTCAAGTAATTAAATTAAACTTAGCTCTAGCAGCCTCTATACACTATAAAAAGCAAACTGGTTTTTAAACATTTATTAAATTAATGCATACATTTACTTACATTTGAAAAAAACCACATAAAAAAATAAAAATGTGCCCCATTTAAAGAAAAGGCAAATTCCGTTTTTCATCTAAATTCTATTTTTAGCTATAATTCTACTTTTTTTTTTACAATATTCCAAAAATTGCGTGATTTCAAAATTTTAATTTCCAGGTAAACCAATACAATCTCCAGAAATTGTGTCGTCGGAAGAGAATGGAAACATTTTTGGAAGAAAATTTTCAGAAGCACGTATCCATGACGACAAACATGAAAGCAACAAGAATGGGAGCAGGTAATACAATAATAGAATATACATATAAAATTGGTTAGCAGCCCCGGGGGGTTTTTTTTTTTTTTTTTTTTTTTTTTATAGTCTTTCATGTTTTTAAAGTTTTGTTTTAGATATAAAAAATTGATTTGAAAATATATTGTTACATACTAATAACAATGTAACTGAAAATAAAAGGCAACAATGATTTCGTTTTTTTTAATCCATTTTGAAATTGGAACATTATACATAAGCGGTTAGTATTCGTTACTTGAATATTAAAATAAGAATACAATTATTTACAGAGTACTCGAAATCCAGCCAGCTACAGCAGAAGAAAAGAAACTTAAATCGAAGAGGAAGAAGAAGGTATTTTACTCGTCAACATAAAAAAACTAAATACTTATTATTTATTGAGACATATAAAATAATGCATTTTAACGGTTTGAAACTAACATAAATATGATAACAAATACCGTTTCAATATTATAATGATCCTGGCATAGACGATAGAACACTTCTTGCTTTCTATATAATGAATACGTGAAACGGGTACAGAAGCATGTCCGTCCCATGCCCCATATAAGAAGCAATGAAAGTAAGAAATAATGTAATAATTTTCCCCTATAGCTAGACAACGTCCGGCGTATAATAAAGGTAGCTACATTAGTTGGCTTCTGGTTGGCGCTGACCGTGGCTCTCCTGATGAATAGAGAAAAGACTGATGTAGTATTACACACAGCTGTGAACAGCGGGGAATTAAAAGAAATTACTTAAATATTGTCTGTAGTCGACCCGAGTAGTACATATACTAATAAAACACTTTAACGGTTTAAAACATGATGTATATTACACTTATTTGAAAATTATTTAAACTATGGTCCGACGTTTCGAATGCTTTGCAGCAGCTGTAACCACTGCTGCTGCTAAGGATATATATCGCGTTTTAAACCATTAAAGTGTTTTATATAAAAATACTTGTTGATTAACTGCGTTGCGTTATGTTTTGTGAATAGGTGAAAGCATCTTATACTCGCTCCATAGCTCTGTAATACATCGTAAAACGGGAGTGTAAACACTATAAATTGTCATGTTTGTAAGAAAGCATAATACATTTTTGTATTTGAATACATAAATGGTACTTTTGATTGAAGCAATTTCTAACCAAAAAATTAAAACTGCGCAATCGTTAAGTTCTTCTGCCAGACACCACGAAAATTCACTTCGTATTTTTTTTTCAGAATACATACTCAACACGTCAAACGATACATTCACCGCCCTAATTTCCCTAACTGGACCGTTCGGAGGCCAGACTAATGAGTCTAAACAACTGTCTATTTGGCTGCACAGGAGCTTTGGTGAATTCGATGAGTTTGGACAGGTATGATCTATCTATACTAATATATAAAGCTGAAGAGTTTGTTTGTTTGAACGCGCCAATCTCAGAAAATACTCGTTTGGAATTGAAAAATCTTTTTGTGTTGGTCAGAGCAATTATCGAGGAAGGTTATAGGCTACTAAACATCAGACTGCGACTAATAAGAGCGAAGAAACAGTGGGAAATGTGGAAACACGGGGAAAATTATTAGTGTTTTTGGGTTTTCGATGCGTACGCTGCGAAAACGGTTGAAGATAAAAAAATATGTATGAAAGAAAGATACCTCTTCAAATTATCTAAAAAATGTCCGCGACACTATATGTTGCGGGGTCGAGAGTTGAACCCAGGAGTTCTACAGTCCTTACACTTGTCAGTGCCGGACCGACACGTGTGGAGGCGATTACGACCACCGTTACTTGCGCTGCCGTAGTCACGTACCAACTTGCTGATAAAATCCCCTCTTTCCCGTGCTATGCGTGTTTTCAATGAGCTGCAGGAGGGGATCGACATTTTTACGTGCAGCTTGGGTGAATTGACAAAAACATCACTCTATGAAATATGTATATAATAAGTCTATCGCAATGGAATTTTTCTGTAATGGTAGAATATGTTTATAATGAAATTAAATAAAAATAAATAAATGTTTATCTTTGAAGATAAACAAGCAAGAAGGGCGGGACGCGGACGACGTCGTGGGGAACAGCTTAAACTTATAGATTTGAACAAGAGGTTTGCAAAAGCTAATTTTGATAGCCAAAATAATGTTGATATGTAGACAAAAACATACACACTTTTTTTACACACGGATTTTAATCTATCATAGTTGTTAATGCAAAATGTGAAAACAATAAAAATTTTGCACCATGTGGGCCTCATGTGGCGTCAACATGCCTGCATAAACAATAATATTTGTCCGTCCGTTTACATCGTTGTTTATCCAAAATGGACAAACAGTTTACGAATTACTAGACGTAATTATAAGCTGTTTGATTTACATAACATAGTACAACATACCTTGTGTTGCCTGGAAGATATTCCTATTATAGAACTAAGACCGCATAAATAATTCTATTATATCTGTTTAGATATTAAAAAATAAAAGATGTTATATGCCTGGGGTATTCCACCTTCCATCAGGGAATTGTGTCTATTACCCTCTATCATAAAAAGTAGGTATTTTTTTAAATAAACACTTAAACGGTTTAAAACGTGATATCTATAAGTTAAAGTTATTTGAATATTGTTTTAACTACCCCGACGATTAGGGTTTCCGCGTGTCCCGGCTGCAGCAAAGCATCCGAAACGTCGGGCCGTAGTTAAAAAATTGTTCCGAATAAGTTTAACTAATCAATATTGCGTTTTAAACCGTTAAAGGGTTTTATTTTGGGTGTACTACTCGCGTAATCTACAGACACTACTTATTTTGTTAATTCAAGATGGCGGCCATTTTGTATACCATCTAAAACAAAGTCAAGTAGGTACACCTATGTCTAATAGCTTGTCTATTTAACTACATAGTTAATGATCCGTAACGCCCGACTGTAACGGAAAAAACAGATCAAATGACGTTATTTAAATAGATTGTAATTAACAGTTACATAAGTATTTGTCTCGTTTTACTTTTAAATGGGAATAGGGTATAAATATAAAAATAAAAACGTTAAACAAAGTTTAATTAGTTTACATCGTAACGACAATGTGACACACATACAAATATAGGTATGTAAATAGACCGTATACCTTGTGTATAATATATTATATCTCTTCAAAATCGGTTTAGCAATTTTTACGTAACCAAGTAATCCGTATTTGAAAACTTTACTATTTTTCACATGTCAAAAATCGATTATAAGTAGATTGAAAACGTATAGGACACGGTAGCTAAATTGGTTATAGCAACAGCACGGCACGCTGTGGAGGCCTGTTCAAGTCCCGCCCGTGTCTTAATTTTTTTCAATCTAAAATAGATTTTTAATTTATTAAGTAACCTAAAAAACATTCGCTTTACATTATTATACCATACTTGTCTCCTCCCCTGTAATATGTATTACAATTTACGGGCTAAGTCAGAGGTGTGATATACGACCTGCGTAAGCGCACACAATGAGTCACTAAATTAGTTCATGTTTCTTCTACGAATAGTCAGTACAATGGGATGCTTTGTTATCTATACTCTTTAGCTGCTCCTGCAACTTTGTCCACATAGAATAGTTATTTTCGATTATATAGTTGTTACACGGGACGTCGACCGCGCTTCGCCGTTCTTGAGAGTAAATCTTGAAAGATAGACATATATACTGTCGAACACATTTTAGATTATTCAAAAAGGAATCATTGTTATAAAGGTACATTTTTACAGGCTTTTTTTCCAAATTTCCCAAGTTTTCGCTTCTATAGGCCTCGATATTACTCGAGTATGTTTGAACGCGCTTATCTCAGGAACTACTGGTTCGAATTGAAAAATTTTTCGGCTATAATAGCCTTCCTCTGCGGCTTTTTCTTCAAAATATCAAAAAATGTCTGCGATAATATATGTCTATCCTTTAAGATAACTTGCAAACATCGCCATGAGCTATAAAAATGAGGAGGTTTGCAAAAACAAATTTTGATGCCCAAAGTAACTATTCTACGCGGACAAAGTCGCAAGCACAGCTAGTTATAGTATAAAATGGAGCATGCCATAAACTATATCTGGGGTAAATCATATATATATCTATAATTCCATACAAACAATGGTGTCATTTTATTTTTATTGTTTATGATAGCATTGTTTAACGTCCTTCAAAATTCACATGTTGGCATTATATTTTTTATAGTTGTAGCATTATGTTCATTTTAATGAGAAACGTAGTAATGAATCTACGATACTTAAATAATGATTAAAAACACAGACTACTTAAAACAGTAGCAAAATAATTTTTATTATTAAGTAATGTAATTGTAGTTTTCTTGTTCGCCTTTACAATTATCATTGCAATTTCTTATTAAAATAGAGATTAGTTGAACATTTAAAAACAAGTATACGGGTGTATGAAAGCATATACAATAATTCAAAAAACCATTTACAACTGTTTTCAACGCGTCATATATAAATAATTATTTTTATTTTATACTAACATCGTCCGCGAGATTCGATATTTTCGGCGCCCAAATTTTTTACAAACGCCGTCATCTTTATAAACAAAATATTAAGTGTGTTAGCCATGACGTCGATGGCGTCCCTTCCTGTCGTTCTTACAACTTAATTAAAAAATATAGACATATAGCGTCGCAGATTTTTTTTAAATCATTTAAAGAAAAATAATTATTTTAAACATATTTATCGGGTATCTTGCACCGTTTTCGCAGCGTACGCTTTGGCAACCCATAAAGAAGAATAATTTTCCTCGTTTTTTCCACATTTTCCGCTGTTCCTTTGCTCCTATTAGTCACAGCGTGATGTTTAACAGCCTATAACCTTTCTCGATAAATACTCTAACCGACAGAAAAAGAAAATTTTCAATCCCCCTTTCGAACGCGTAGTTCCTGAGATTAGCGCGTTCAAACAAACAAACTCTTCATCTCTATATTATATATGTATAGATTTGTAGTGTAATTACAATTTTTTTTTAAATTGAGATTAATTGAACATTTAAAAACAAATATGTGGGTGTTTGAATTAACATACTATTAAAAAACCTTTTTTTCTACTGTTTTAAACGGGAAATATATTAGTTAAATTCATTATACTTATTGCAGGACTCCCCCAAATGGAATATACATCTGCAGCCAGATGATGTCATTGATTTTGCCCCAAGTGCCTCTGAATCTAAAATACTCATGCTGCAACCGAAAAAACAGAGAAAAGTGCCTACGAATCACACGCAAGATGATTTTATCCAAAACTTCGGAAATGGTAAATAACAACTAAATTTTTGATTCACACTTACAAGGATGTAAGTTCGAAAGGAAAAATTACAGCAGCGGGAATTGTAATATAGTACTTCTCTAAGAAAACGGTATATTTTTTTTAATCCCTACAAATATTATAAATGCGAAAGTATCTCTGTCTGTCTGTTACTCTTTCACGCCAAAACTACTGAACGGATTTGAATGAAATTTAGTACACAGATGGTCTAGACCCTGAAAAAGAACATAGGCTTTATTGCGAGAAGGCGGTTGTAAGGGGTTAAAAAGGGGGGGTGAAAATTTTTATGGAAATTCGTGGTTTTTAAAGATAGAACAATAAAACTTTCTTCTTTGGCTTTTTGGGAATAGGTATGGGAGTGGGAGTGGAAATGGAAGTGGAAGTGGGAGTGGGAGTTAGAGTAGGATTGATGTGAGGTGAGAGTGTTGCGGCAAAGTAGCACTTACAACATAGATTGGCTGCGATATATGCGCAATTACATAAATTAATAAACAGCCTAAAGAATTAAAAATTCTACCTCAAGTCACTATTCCACGCGAACGAAGTCGCGGGCACAGCTAGTATAAAATAAGACTTAATTACGTGATTAAGCGTTACTTGCAGCAACAGCAAAATGAAATAACTTTCGGCTTTAGACTAGAAATGACTGATACTGAAACCTGATTTAACTTTACGGCTTTTTTCTGAAAAAATAGAAAATTATGTTTAAATACGTGGGTACCAGGTGGGTACTGGATCTAAAATGGCTGGTAGGAATATAAATTCCACCATGTTCACAAAGCAAAAGCCGAGAAAATCGCCTTTCGGCTTCAATCCTTGGTCCAAGTATCCAAAGATAAATAGGTCGATAACGCATCTTGTGAAACGTTATATGCTGGGCTATTTCATCTACCATCAAAGCCTATGCTCGTCTATCGTCCTCTATAAAAAAAATGAATCCACGACCTGGTTCTTAGCTATGTATTGCTACCATAATACCAAGGGTAAAATACATCGTCTCTCGCAGGCTTGAATCCTACATGTGTCAAAGTTTTTTTCTGCATATATCTATGCCCCTGCTGAAATATATATTTTTCACAGTTTCAGATGCCGTCACTCTACGGATGTCAACGAATAGCAACAAAACGGTACCTCTCACTCTAACTTACCAGCTACACCCGCTGTCAGAAGAGCATGGCATTATATTTGCAGCCTTTTTATTGTGTCTGCTGTATTTTTTAATTATATTTGAGGTAAGTAACAACGTAATATAAGAGGAATGTGCTTAAAGAAGCATAAGAGTTTGTTTGAACGCGGTAATCTCAGGTAGTAGTGATTCAAGTAGAAAAATTATTTTTGTGTTCGATAGAACATTTATCGGGAAAGGTTACAAGACATTGTGCTGTGGGAAACACCAGAAAATGTCGGAAAAGTTATTTATCTTTTGGGGTTTTCGATGCGGGCGCTGCGAAAACGGTTCAAGACACCATAAAACCAAAATTATGTGTAACAGAATGATCTTAAAAAATGCCTGCGACACTATGTTTCTATATTTTAAGATTAACTCGCAAGAATAACTGGACTCAGACACCATCGTGGATAACAGCTATAATTTATAAAGCTGAGGAGGTTATCTGCAAAGCATTATGCCCAACATAACTATCCAACGTAGACGAAGCCGCTGACAAAGCTAGTACATAATTTCTATGTGTATTTGACATCTCCAGATTGAGACCAACAACATTATCTTGTTACAGGTTGTTAACAGAACAATAGCAGCACTCCTTTCATCCACCATGGGCATAGCAACGCTTGCCTTTCATGGCACCAGACCCTCACTCATGGAGCTGGTCTCCTGGCTTGACGTGGAAACTCTTCTGCTGCTGTTCAGTATGATGATCCTGGTCGCTATTCTTGCGGAGACAGGGTTGTTTGATTATTTGGCTGTAGTTGCTTTTGAGGTAATCTTTAGTTTCTTTTTTGTTTGATGTGGATAGGCAAATGTATCGTTCTGGGCTGGGGTATTCCACCTTCCATCAAGGGAACCCTATGCTCCTATGTCTTATAAAAGATTTATGGCTGTTCGCTTATGAAAAGGCAAGCAATAGAATATACCTGTGCATTTGTTTCATTGTAATAAAACTACATAAAAAACCACTCGAAAGCCAAAGTTATTAGTTAAACTTATTTGACAATTATTGTATATTATTGTATAGAGATTCTTCAAGACTGTAGTTACTGACTTACTCAGATACGTCTTTTATATTCGAAAAGTAATTCTTGTGTCTGCACTATTCGTCCGATTTTACTGAAATGTTACTAATATGCTCAAAACCACATTTTAATAAAAAATTTAGAAGTCTTTCGGGACATCCTGTATAAATAATATAAAAATATACCCATTCTTTTTGTGTCTCTTAAAACGTTACATTAAAGTTTAAATAATTGATATTACTATATAATACAAAGGAATAATTTTTACCATTATGTGTCCTTTAGTATTTGTTCTTGCATTTAGCGAAGATAATTCATTGATGAATTACCCTAGCCAATATCATATTTTTCTGATTCCAGGTCACAGGAGGTCGAACCTGGCCTCTCATCAACTGCCTCTGCTTCTTCACGGCGTTCTTCTCCACGTTCCTTGACAACGTCACAACAGTTCTACTTATGACACCTGTTACTATACGGTAATCTTTTACTCTTATCTATATTGGACCTATATACTAGCTGTGTCATCGAATTCGTCTGCGTATAATAATTATGCAAAGCCCCGTCTTCATCTAAGATAGACATATACTGTCGTGACGAGCATTGTTTTAGATCATTTTTGGTATGCATCGGAAACCTACAGAGATGAAGAAGATGGAGAATTAGTTAGAGCAACAGCATGGTACGCTGTGGAAGTCCTGCCCGTGTCTTACATTTTTAATTTATATACTGCCATCAGAAAAGTATTAAATTTTTAAATAAAGCAATTGGTTTTTAGATTATGCGAAGTGATGCAGCTAAACCCAGTACCAGTTCTGATGTCCATGGTGATATTTAGCAATGTGGGGGGAGCAGCTACACCAGTTGGGGATCCGCCGAATGTTATTATAGCTAGCCACCCATCGATTTTAGCTGCTGTAAGTAGAGACGCCATTTTTATTTTACCAACCTCTTGCACAAGCAATAAACAGGAAAATTAAATACTGCCTGTAGTTTACGCGAGTAGTACATATTTAAATAAAACACTTTAACGGCTTGAAACGCGATATATGTTGGTTAAACTTGTTTGAAAATTAACTAAGGATCGACGTTTCGGATGCTTTGCAGCCGTCGTGGTTACGAGGTGTCTCACCGTGACCACGGCACACAGGTAATTATAATATCGCGTTTTAAACCGTTACAATGTTTTATTTTAACATTAAAATTATTTCTTTATTAATTGACTCTTTTTGTCTGTGGACGGTATTAGTGTCTGTAGGACAGTATAATCAGTTAATGTGGCGACAAATAAATAAGAATTAAACGGTAATTGTAGTTTGTAGTTTTCGCGTGCTATACTCATTTAAATAAACAATTTAACGGTTTAAAACGCGAAATCATACTGACCCACCGTGACAACGACTGCTGTAGCATACGAACGAACAACAGGCTGAAGTTAAACTAAACAAACTAATATATTTCGAGTTTTAAACCTTTAAAGGTTTTTTATTTAATATGTGTTAAAACTACTTAAGATATGATCTATAGTAATATTTACTCAATCTGTCGTCACCACATCTGGTTTTAAAGGTCGATTATGGGTTTAAAAAACGGCACGGACAGGTTTTGAACCGGCATCAACAGTGCTCCGTGCTGTTGCTCTTACCAATTGAGCTACCGAGTCCTACACGTCATTGTCGAATTTTTACCACCTGTGATTTCCACTTTAACACTTATGTATTAAGGTGTGTTAATTGTTGTCTTTCCCAGAACATAAACTTCACCAACTTTACTCTCCACATGGGTCTGGGCATTCTTCTGGTGAGCGTCCAGACCTATTTCCAACTCCGCTACATCTTCAGAGACATAAATACGCTGAGGCATTCTGTGCCAAGAGGTATTGTTGGTAAGATAATCTTGCTTTTATCATCTCTTTACTTACTCAGATTTAAACAGCATTTAACAGCAGCACAGCAGCAGCAGTTGCCATAGATAAAAAGTGACCCAATGCTTTTTTATATATAAGACAGAAATATAAAACTTCATCAATTTATTAAAATACAAGTATTGTTTGTAGTTTACAAGAATCTCATTGAAATAAAACTTTTTTAACCGTTTCAAACGCTAAAATGTATAATTTATTTTAACTACTTCTCGACATTTTCAATGTCGACGGCCTCGTTAGTCTAATGTCAAGTCAACGGGTCGTGGGCTCGAATCCCCAGATACAGAAGATATAAGGCACATTATTTTTTATCTTATAGAGACGGACTATCCTCGCTGCTTTCTGCTGCTATTTGCTGCTCTGTTTTTCAGTGGTACATTGTGTTTGCCATATGATAACATATTTATTGACACTTCCAGAGTTACGCCAAGCAATTGCTGTGTGGAAACGTGCTGCAGCCTCACTGACTTCCTACTCAAGGGACGAGGATCTAGTCAAAAGAGCTCTAGAGAAAAAGGTACACAATATTAAACTACAATGACATACAAATAAAATGGTTTACATTTTATTTTTAGCATGAAAAGAACCCCTGAAAAGGGACATTTACAAACTTTATTATTTTCTACAAGTTCTGCACATTATGTGCTCGTTGTTGTTGTTGTGTTCTTGTGGAGAGAGACCCCCTTTTCTCACTTATCGATATAAGCAAACAGCAACAACAAAAAACGCTGATGATGCCGGTTCAAGTCCTGCCCGAGTCTAATTTATTTTCTATTGTTAATCTATATGTATAAGTTGTCTGCAGTAAAGCTCATATAAATAAAGACTTTTAACGGTTTGAAACATAAAATATATTAGTAAACACATTTAATATAAAATAATACGAATAGGAATTTGCAGCAGACGTTGTCACGGGGGGGGGCTGAAGAAGAAAATTCTTCATATATATTTTTTATTTAATTAAACTACGACCTGATACTTCACGCTCTACAGAGGGTGTCGGGCTATAGGTAAATTAAATTATCAATTTCACCTTTTATACTGTTAAAAGTATTGTATTTAAAAGCATATATAACGTGTATAGTTTACGCGAGTAGTACACATTGAAATAAAGCACTTTTAACGGGTTTAAAATCTCCCTGTGACCACGGCTGCTGCAAAGCATTCGAAACGTCCGCGTCGGGCCGAAGATAAAAATATTTTTCAAATAAGTTTAACTAATATATCGCGTTTAAAACCGTTAAAGTGTTTTATTTAAACATATATAACGTGTTCTATCTGTAGGTACAAAGGTTGAGTACATTACTAATGAAGAAAGAAGCCGGCACTGGAAAGCCTAAAAACGACCCTCTGTTTTGTTCCACTCTTGCGCAGATGAAACAAAAGGTTAGTTCAATGGATTAATTGATAAATCCCCTCTAGTACTCCTATCGTAGTATCTCACTCAAGAAACCATCAGAGATTCTGTTTTTAGTATATTATTTTTTTAAGTTTAATAATTTTTTTATTAACCACTCCTATAATACCTTCTTTTGAGTTAATTTTTAGTTTATCATTAGCTCATTTTGATTTATTCTTACCCAGTATCGAATCCGAGACAAGCCGCTCTTAATAAAAGCTTCCATATGCGTGGCTTTTGTGGTAGCTGTATTCTTCCTCCACGCAATACCACAATTACGTAAGTATATAGGACTTTTATATGTTCTACGTTAGGCATGGCACAGCAAAGCTAACCTGACCGATATTTACATTTTTCCCGGGATTCGAAGCTATGCCAGCGCACGCCATGGGAACATTTTAAACACTATACATATATCTCTCTTATATACATAATATGTTTGACTAATACATTTCGTTAGTCAAAGGGTTAAATATTTACCAATTAGATATAGGGTTAACTAATACATTTCAGGTTTAAAACCGTTAAAATGTTTTATTTGAAAGTTATTAAATTTTAAAGTTATTGTCTTTATTTAACATTCATTGTGTAAAGCGAATGTCTTCTTCAAAACGTAAAGTGTATATTTTTCTTCAGAAAACCTATCACTGGGCTGGACTGCGCTATTGGGAGCTATTCTGCTTCTCCTTCTAGCAGAACGAGAAGACTTAGAACCAATTCTGGCTAGAGTCGAATGGTCTACTCTTCTCTTCTTTGCTGCATTGTTTGTATTGATGGAGGTGAGTTATTAACAAGATTGCTGTTATTTTTCGTCTTTACAATTATTTAATACTGTCTGTAGCTTACGCGAGTAGAACAAATTTAAAAAAAAAACCTAAACCCCGCGAGACTAGGTGTATAGTCTCCCCGTGACCACGGCTGCTCCAAAGCATCCGTACGTCGGGCGGTAGTTCAGATAATTTTAAATAAGTTTAACTAATAGATATCGCGTTTTAAACCGTTATTAAAATCTATACAAGTCAAGCACCGAAAATCTCTTCCGCCATTAGTATAAATCTATACTAAAATTTAAAAAGTGAATTTGTTTGTTTGAACGTACTAATCTCAGGAAATTGTGGTTCAAATTTCAAAATTATTTTAAGTTAGTTTCCAACCATTTATCGACGAAGGTCGGCTTTAAAACATCAGGGTACAATCAATAGGAGCGAAGAAACACTGGGAAATGTGGAAAAGACGGGAAAATTATTCACCTTTGAGGGTTTCCGTTGCGTGCGACAACGGTTCGAGATACCCAAAAGCTACGTACAAAAGAATTATTCCTCTTTAAATACTAGCGAATGTCCGCACCAGTATATGTCCATCTCTATAACTCCAATTGGTTGCAGTGCGATGTTTAATAGCCTAAAGACTTCCTCGATAACTGCTCTAAACAACACAAAAAGGTTTTTTTCAATTCGAACTTTAGTTCCTGTGATTAGCGCGTTCAAACGTACAAACTCTTCAGCTTTATAATATGAGTATAGATTGAATTAGACCCGGCTGATTGCTACCATTAGACCAACGACTCCGTCAAACAATAATGACATTCTATTCTACAGGTTCTCTCAAAATTGGGCCTCATTGCGTGGATAGGAAAGCTTACAGAATCTGTCATTTTGAAAGTCGGTGAAGAGTCTCGACTAGCTGTTGCAGTGATGCTAATCTTATGGGTAAGATAGTAACAAGTACCAATCGCAGAATACAACAATTTAAACTATTTTGGTTTAAGCTAGCTTATATATTGAAATAAAACACTTCTATCGTTTTACGGCGTCGGGCCGTAATTAAAATTATATTGAAAACAAAGTAACAATAGTACTATATATTTAATTTACGCGCTTGTAACTTTAATAACACGAAAATTTTTTGTTTATTTTTTGCCCTTTTTTTTTTTTACAACCAAAAACCCCCCCCCCCACCCCCCCCCCCCCCCCCCCCTTTTTTTAACCCCCAAAAAATTTATTTTACCTTATCCCCCCCTTTTTTTTTTCCCCCCCCACCCCCCCCCCCCCCCCCCCCCCCCCCCCCCCCCCAAAAAAAAATCTAAATCAGTCAATTATATAAAATATATATTTGGCGTTTCAAACCATTAAAAGTTATTTAAGTATACAGGCATCTTTTATCTTTGATTCACAAATAGTCCCTTGAATGTTTTCACACGACCGACAAGACAAATTTGAACCCAGAACCAAAAATTATTAAAACATGGTGACTTGGCAATGCATGATTGGTGGTACAGGTATCGGGTTTGGCATCTGCCTTCGTTGACAACATACCGCTGAGTACTATGATGGTGCGTGTCACAGCTGCCTTGTCTGATCCATCTGGGCTTGGCTTACCGTTGCCGCCTTTAGCATGGGCCCTGAGCTTCGGGGCATGTCTTGGTGGTAAGTAATCTATACTAATATATAAAGCTGAAGAGTTTGTTTGAACGCGCTAAACTCAGGAACCTAGTGGTTCGAATTGGAAAATGTTGTGTTGGTTGGACCCTTTATCGAGGAAGGCTATAAACATCAGGCTGCGACCAATAGAAGCCAAGAAACTGAGGGAAATGTGGTAAAAAACGCGGAAAATTCTTCATCTTTGAAAACATACATTTCTTTCCAAATACAGAATCAAACTCCGTGAGGAAATTGTCACGGCTCCTTCACTAAATACATTCAGAAAACTTTTAGACTCCATCTCCGAGAAATAATAATTTTCACGCATCAGCTTAGCCTGCTAGTGTAATAAATAAATACGTCGCGTGCGCTGCGAAAACGATTCTAGAAAGTTTAAATAAAACACTTTAACGGTTTAAAACGCGATATATTAGTTAAACTTATTTGAAAATGATGGTCTCCCCGTGACCACGGCTGCTGCAAAGCATCCGAAACGTCGGGCCGAAGTTAAAAATCATTTTCAAATAAGTTTAACTAATATATCGCGTTTTAAACCATTAAAGTGTTATTATTTAAATGTGTACTACTCGCGTAAACATATAGACAGTATTTGATTCTAGAAAGTGTTGATCCAATATGTTTTTAATCAATTTATATTTTTTCTGAAACATATGTGACGTCGGGAAATCTGAATATCTTACCATCCGCAGATGAGGAAGCAGTGAAGTTTGATCGCGTTTCGATTTCAGTAGATTATTTCTGTAGATTTCCGAATGTCTAAAGTCAAAATAGATCTTATTAAGATAAAATGTGGTTAGGGTAGATACTTAACCTACCAACAAGTGACCCCGATGCTTGTCTGTCCACCTATTTCATATTTTAATACAAATTTACCTGTAACAGGAAATGGTACACTTATCGGCGCAAGCGCAAACGTAGTATGCGCAGGAGTGGCAGAACAACACGGCTACAGATTCACCTTCATGCAGTTCTTGAAGATCGGCTTTCCCATTATGATTGGCAATCTGATCATCGCATCTATTTATTTGGTGATCTGTCATGTTTTGTTTACTTGGCATTGAGCACAGGTCGGCTCTAGCGTCAGAGTGGCCTAATAACAGAAAAACGTGATTTTCAATAAGAAGTAACTAAAATGCGTAATTAACTTAAGCGAAAATGAATTTGCCCTATTATTTCTGTAAAAAATATTTTAATAATTTTCGGTTACTGTGCTCTTGTAGATTAAAATTTTTAAACTATGAAGTATAAATAACTCAAGTCACAAAAATTTCAGTAAGGCCACTCTGCCTCTAGCGGCCTCATGTTAAAGATTACTTTTTTACAAACAAAATAATACGTAAAACTTAGATGTAAATTAGAATTTTTTACAAGAATAAACCATAGATTAGATCAGTATTTATTTCAGTATTGTAATTTCGGTATGAGTTTAACATTTTTAGGGCGTGCGATTTTCGTTCACGTTTCGATATACTTGTAAGTGTCGAAACGGTGTGATATTAAAAAAAAGAGATCGATACACTCTACATAGTATAATTATATAATAAACTAAGTATATAAATAAAGATAGCCATTTTTATTTATATACTTAGTAGATGAGCACGATTCAGTGTGTACTATGTCGATTTTCTTTTGTTTTACAAATGTTAGTCTAAAGACATTTTCAGAACATCCATCAACAGAGTAGTTATATTTAGGACCATTTTATATTTCATCCGGTGACCGTTAGATATTAGGTAACAATTAATTCGCTATTTATTTAAAAGTTAGTTATATACGTTCCTTTAAATGTTACTGTGTTACAAAGTGTTTCCTTTAGTTTTAGTTCCACTACGAATCGTTTGGCAACAATTATTTGTATGTTGTCATTTCAATAAGAGGTTAGCTGTGATTATTTATGAAAGTCTATCTAGAAATGAAAGGTCTTTAATACTGGCTATAAATCGGCGTTAAGAGATAGTCATTACAATATCTATTTATTACCATAATTGTTATTTAAATTTTCATAAGTTTATTATAATTTGTAAAATTTTCAACTTAACGCAGAAAAGGAAATACAAACATCACACAATGAAACAATAATTCAGATTATATATGCGAGTTATAAGGACTATTATAAAAAAAAAAAAATCAATGTACTTAGTAAAATCGAGCTTTAACATTAAAGTAAGTGATTTAAAAATAAATAACTTAAATTTCATAAAAACTGTGTTTCCTTCACAAAACTTGTGTAACCTTCATACATGAGGCTGCTCGAGACAGAGTGGCCTAATAACAAAGAACATGATTTCATACGCAGGAAAATAAAAATGCGCTTTTAACTTAGGTAAAAATGAATTTGTACTATTATTTTTGTAAGAATTATGTTATATTAACATTTTTAGACTTTGAAAATATAAATCTCTAGCAGCCTCACATAATTAGATGTTTTGTTAATAATTCAGTCGAATCGGGTCCATCATGTTTGTACAAAGCATTTTAGTTTTCTATAATGCCAGATTCATCTGAAAAATCTGGGCATAAAATGAAAATAATAATATCGTAAAGCGTAAAACCGCGTTAGAGTTTTTGTATATGTTCAAAGCAGAAATACGTAAACAATAAACTTTGTTACACATAACAAAGTATGGCCAGGTAATATCTATAACCACGTGATTCATAAGTTTGTCTCCTCTGTCTCTGAAAAGTATATCAAAACTTAAATAATGAAAGCTCCTTTATTAGTTTAAATTATGGAACTTTACTTTTTATATTAGAATATTTAGACAGAGCAAAATAACTAACAATTATTTCTTATCGCCCCCACGACGCGATGTTCAAGCACATTTAACTTATGATCCAGATTCGAATCCTAGGAAAACAATGAACTGCTTCAGAACTGAAAATGTCCAGAGAAAGAGACACACTACAGTGTCTCTTTTCATGCCAATGTAGGGCAAAATTTCATTTTTCACAAGCGCGATTTTTTACTGTGACTCGTTGTGTTTATGACAATAGCCAAGAAAAGTGATTTGTTTAAATACAACACTTTAAGTGTTTAAAACGCGATATATATTAGTTACATAAACTTATTTGGAAATTATTTTAACTTGAGAGACGTCGTATTTAGTAGCAGCCGTCTCCGTATTGTGACTTACAAAAACAGCCAAGAACATTGGTTTATCAAAATAAAACACTTTGACAGTTAAAAAAGCGACATAATATATTGGTTAAACTTATTTGAAAATTATTTTTGCAGCAGCAAACACGACTGCTTTTCCAATAAGTTTAACTAATGTATATCGCGTTTTAAACCGTTAATGTGTTTTATTTAAATGTGCACTACTCGACAAATTGAAATTGGCCACTTATATCAGTTTTTCTTTGTATTCTTGTCAAAGATTAATTTGGGGGGGGGGGGGGGAAATGTCACACGAAAAGGAGAACCTCAAAATCCCTGTCATGTACCACTAAACAGATTTACAGTGTCTTCAAACGCGATTCGGCCATTACAATATATCATCCCTTTTGTCCCGTAAAAATACAGTTGGGACAGTTTTAGATGAAATATAGCCGCGAATAGAAATAAAACTGTTACTCGCTCTAGTTTCATCCGTGACAATTACATAACAAATATACAATGCACTTAAACGGTTGCCTGGAAGAACTCGTTATAGGCGATAAGGTAGTCTTAGCTTTTACATAGCATTTTTATTGTATATAATATTTTAAGTGACTATGTTTACCTCTGTGTAAATATGATTGTGCAATTAAGAGTTTCATTATCCATATCTATACTAATATATAAAGCTGAAGAGTTTGCTTGTTTTAAACGGTTTTATTTAGCTCACCCCGTCTGTTTTATATATTCTTGGGTCAAATTTAGTAATTCAAATTTCACCCTCTTCATGTCAATCGATTAATCTGAAATTTTGTATACACTTTGGATTTTGGTGACAATACAATTATGTTTATTCATTATCATTATAAATCCAAGACTAGACTGAAATAAAACCGTGGGGCTCGTCTGCCTAATGACGAATTAAACGATTCTTCTATCGCACATTAATTCGATAATTGATAGACAATTGACGTGCCCCACGGTTTTATTTCAGTCTAGTCTGTGTATATGTTTATAATTCCCACGACTGTATCTATTTCTTTATTTTTTGGTTTTTAGTACATTTATCTTAAACATTGCAATGTAGGTATGTTTAACATAAAACCGTTTAACTTAAAAAGTTCTTTTTCCATTTATTTTTTGTTATAACGCATTAATCTCAAGAACTACGAGTTCGAATAGAAAAATTATTTGTGTCGGTTAGAGCATTTATTGAGAAAGGCTATCATTACTAATATTACAAATGCGAAAGTAACTCTGTCTCCGTCTGTCTTTTACTTTTTCACGCCAAAACTACAGAACGGATTTGAATGAAATTTGGTACACATATTGTCTAGACCCTAAGAAAGAACATAGGCTTCTTATTGCAAAAAAGGGGTTGTTAGGGGGAAAAAGAGGGGGGGTGAATGTTTGTATGGAAATTCGTGTTTTTTTTAAGCTAGAACAATAAAAATGTCATCTTCGGCTTTTTGAGATTAGGAGTGGGAGTGAGAGTGAGAGTTAGAGTAGGAGTGATGTGAGGTGAGAGCGTTGCGGCAATATAGCACTTGCAACATAGATTGGCTGCGATAAATGCGCAATTATATAAATTAATAAGCTTAAATAATTAAAAATTCTACCCCAAGTCACTATTCCACACGAACGAAGTCGCGGGCACAGCTAATAGGTTATAAAACATCGTCCTGTAAAGCAAGCGAAGATACAGAGGAAAATGTAAATCATTATGGGTTACCGAGACGTACGCTGCAAAAACACTACAAAATACCTAAAAATGTGTATTAAAGAATGATTCCTCTTTGAAGACTAAAGAAACCGAGACACTATATATCTATCTTTTAACATTAACTTACAAGAACAACGGGAAGGGACGCAATCGACGTCGTGGCTAACAGCTTAACTGTATAAAGATGCAAGAACGAATTTGGATGCCAAAAATAAATATACTTAGAGGATGAAGTCGCTGGCACAGCTAGTTATAAAATATGCTTGAAATTTGTCATAACGCGCTCATATTTTTTTCACCTTTTGACTTACTGGGGTATAGTCTTCTTTCATAATAAGTACTTGACTTTAAATAAAACATACACAAATACAAACATATTATATATCTTTGCTAGCTAATATACGGTGTCTCATAGAATATACGTTTACTTCTATAGTGAACTATAGAAAGTACAATTAAACCTCTTCTAAGTATAATTAAGGCATACTATAATTCTATAACTCGTAAGTATTTTTTAGTTTATATGTGTCTCGTTAATATATTTTGATCAACGAACGACGAAAAAGAAAATTGCCTTTCCAAATCAAAAGGGGGGACCCTTAAAATATTTACCCCCCCCCCCCATTAAAACCATTTTTTTTTTAAAAAGGAGAAAATAGATATTGATTAGCAATTCTATTTTAGGGGTTCAATCCCAGTATACAACCCTCAAACTATGTATTATTTACTAGTTATTATTGTCACTAGATGGCGTTATTGTACTTCTTGATCAAAGATATCATCATGTAATTTGAGAGCTCAAGAGATGGCGTTACTAGTTATAAAACAACAGCTCTGTTAATAGTTAAAATGTAACCAACTATGTAGTTAAAGACGCAACGGCGTTAAATTTTTGTTACGAAATTAAAAATTAGGCTAACGTTATTGTAACAACTACGTATATAATGATCCTTTTGTGATAATATTAAACTTTATTTTAACATAATAATTAAAATATGTACTTGGTGTAGATGTAGAATGTACGATTTTATTTGATTAAAAAAATGGATAGCTAATCTCCTGCTCAAAGACCTGTCAGTTAGGAGATCGCTTTCGCTATTCAAAAATTAGGAGATTTCTAGAGACCTATGGTAGAATAAAATCATCAACTAACGCAATGCTAAAAAATACATATTAGTATTTATTTAAAACTATTTTAGATAGACTAAAGAGTACCTAGAACTAACAATGACAATCACTCACTGTTCGTCAAGTCAACGACGACATCCATTCTACTTAGTCTTAGAATTAAAGGATAAAGAAGGATGTATTTTTTTATTATACAGCAGAACAGACTAGCATGGTGTTCATTGATGTTAGGTGAAATACCCAGCCATATAACCTCTAAATACGATGTGCAATCGACCTATTTTGGCTTTGGATACTTTATTCAAACATTGATCGAAATAATTTGTTTGTTTGTTTGAACGCGCTAACCACTGGAACTGCGTGTTTGAATTGAAAAAATATTTTTGTGTTGGTTAAAGGATTAGTCGAGGAAGGCTATATATATGAAACATGGCTCTGTGACTAATAAAAGAAGATACAGCTGGAAATGTGAACAATTTTGGGAAAATGATTCATCATTGTGAGAGAATAGATCCTCTTTAAATTACTGAAAAGTCAACGACGGTATATGTCCATGTTTTAAGATTAACTTGCAAGAACGACAGGTAGACGCAACCGACATCGTAGGTACCAGCTTACGTTTATAAAGAACGGGGGTTTGAAGAAACGAATTTGGCTGCCCAAAATAAATATTCTTGGCGGATGAAGTCGCCGCAATAGCTAGTTATTTATATACCTTAAATTATTCTACTATATCTTGTTGACGCCCCAGGCATTGTTGCCTTTTGTTATTTTTTTCCATTTCTGCGATTAAAGTTAAACTTCGGTGGCTTATTCCGCTCTGTTGATTTTAATTTGGCTGTCCATAGACAATATTTTTATAAATTCATTACGAAGTAATTCGCGCGCACTGGTATTGTTAAATGGGCTTACGAAAATTATAAAATAGACGAGCTTTAGAAAGGCGAAATAAACAAAGCTTTGTTCGGGATTCGAAAATATTGTCCAGTAGACTGAAAATACGAGAGGACATAATTACAAGAGACTATTTTTATATTGTTGACAAGTACGATATTGACTTATCTAACTTAGGTAAAAAGCCCTATTTTAGGCTATTTTTCACTAAGTTATCATTTTTCAAACTTAAGCACGGTTTTATGTATTTATTTATTTAAGAATACGTACTCACAACAATATGTATGAATGACAATGCCGTTTTTCCGTTGCTCTATATCCGTTACGTAGATCGTTTTTTCTTCTTCGTCTTCTGAGCCAGTCATTAATGAAACTATAGTACATCTAGCATAGTAACCCGGGAACTTGCTACACCGTTTCCCCTCTGGGGCTAGAAGGCACATTTCTGTGGCCGTTTCACTGATCTATCATATTGACAGGCAAGTTGATCAGACTATGCCTTGCCTGATCGAAACAATTGATCGTTTGGCATGGACAACGTGGCTAGGCGGCCTAAGACCTAAAGTATACATACATACCATACCCGTGAGTCGTGACCCCATGACACCCCTCCCCCCGCCCTAGATGTCAAACTATACAATATTATAATACAACAATTACAATTACAGTGTTTTCGTAAAGTGCATTGTAAAAAATCGCCTCTGTAGCCAAATGGTTAAATGTATTGCCTAGCAGAGAGTTCCTGGGTTCGAATCCCAGGGGAACAAGAAAAAAACAGTTGTTCCGGTCGGGTAGGGCACAGAAGTCTGATCAACTACTTGCCTGTTATAAGAACGGATCAGTGAATCGCACACAGAAATATGTCCGCCCCAAGCCCCACGGAGTGGAAACGGGATTTCACACACACATTTTAAAACGAATTTACGTAAGCAGAATTAAAACTTAAGTGACTTGATGATGCTGTAAAGTTTTCTTCAGCTTTGTAGAGCTAGCTGTAAACAAGTACGTTTGTGCGAGGTGCCTTGACTTATATCAAAATAATTGGCGTAACAAGTGTTCTTGGCCTATATGTATAATGAACTTATGAAACCAGGTTTCATGAAATTTCCACTTAACGGGGTGTTCTTTACAGCAGTTGAAATATATACGTCAAGTTACAGCAGTAGATCTAGTAGTGTGTCGTGTTTGAGCGGTTAACTTCAATGTTAAACAGCACTGTAATAGTGCAAGGTTAGATTTTAATGAGACGTGCTTAAGTTTTTTTAAAGAATATCTACATACTGTCATAGTATTTTAAGTTTGTTAAGTTAATATTATAGTAGCGCTAAAGTTTTAAAAGATGTCAAATGTAAATGTACGCTTTTATTTCAGTCTGTCGATTTGTGATTGTCCAAAGCGAAGATCAACAGCGGATCTTGGTTAGATTTTTAAATCATTTCCTTTTTTAAACATGTGACACCTAGAGTAGACGTAACGAAATTCCGCCCGGGTCACGGACCACCCTCCAAAGATTAAAGAGCAGTGAACTGTTGCGGTTTCAATCCGTTAATTTCCGAATGTCAAATGCAAAAGGTCGACGACACATCTTAATTAGATGTTATAGCGATGGGGCATTTTACTTCGGATTCGGAAGCTATACAGCAGTCGTGGTCATGGGGAGACTAAAGATAGAGGGAGTCTCTAAGGTTAAAGTAAAATAATTTTCAAAAAAGTTTGAAGAATATATATCGCCTTTAAAACCGTTAAAGTGTTTAATTCAAAGTTTTATACTGTTTAGTTACCGAGTAGTACACATTTAAAAAAACACTTTAAAGGTTAAAACGCGATATATTAGTTAAACTTATTTAAAATTGATTTAATTCGGCCCGAACGAGTTCGGATGCTTTTGCAGCAGCCGTGGTACGGGAAACGTCGGGCGAAGTTAAAAATCATTTTCAAATAAGTTTAACTAATATATCGCGTTTTAAACTGTTAAAGTGTTTTATTTAAATTCAAAGTTTTATGTTAATCAATGATCTACTCAATTATAAAAGATGTTCAACTACCCTTTAAACATTATTTTTTTAGCATTACTTGTTCCTTATGCTGTATTCAATTAGGGTGATTTTTCACATCAAACAATAAAGCGATTGTCCCGCGCAAGCGTAATAATATTTATTTGTTCGAATTTCGAAAACGCACCCAAGTGGAAGAGGAACACTTTTTTCTAATACGAACGGACAAATATACACGACCACTCGAATAATACATAAGAATTAGGTGACGATTTGAATTAGTCGCGTTATACGATCGAATTGTTTTCAGAAAATCTCGGTTTCGTGAAATATATACCTTATCTCAATACAGTAGATGTTATTCTAGCTTGAGACTGTTTGACGTTTCACGTCCATCGCCATTTTCCATAATGGCCGAACGTAATGCGACATCTATACTGAGTTTAGTTTAGTTTAGTGTCATCGCGAGCATTTAGCGTGGTGGTTGTGCGCCTTAGTTCTCGTTTAAAAACCTTTGTAATATAAATGACACGAAAAATTGTCAAAACATACCACTACAAGACATTTAGTTAAATGAAAATAATTGATAATACTCTAATTTATAGAAATAAGCAACGTTACATAAGCTGTGAGTGAAAATAATGAATTTATCGCGCTTGTTTGAATTGTCGTTTGTGGGAATCGATATTAGGTGTTATTAATGAAATTACTAAGGTGCTCCAAGTGATTTTGTATGGAACCTGTTTAGACACCGGTTAAATTTTGATTGTAGTAAAATCAATACAAGTAATAAAAAATGCATAATTTCCCCATGGTATAATGGTTTCTGTACCGGTTGAGTTCTATCCGATGTTGTGCTTCTGATAGTGCCCGTGTTTGTGAGAGTGATAATTTATTGTGATTTGTCAGAAACACGAAGGTTAGTAAACAAATGTACAAATATAATGTTATCTATGTTGTTTTTAAGTTTATCGTAATCGTAGATCATAAGACAAAGTGGCAGTAGGCACCCGGTTGTTCTTTTTTTTAAACAGACCATAGCATAGTAGAAATAATTTAAATTCCTCTATTATTAAATAGATTATACCTTATTAGCAAAAAGGTTTCATGCCACAGATAATAAATAATAAAATATTCTGTGACCTGAATGGTATATTATTCAAATTGCTCGGATAGATAATGGTTTACGATCGCGTGATGATATTTATCAGTAACAAAAATCTACTGTGACAATTCCTAAAGTATTTACTTAAATATTTTTGATATTAAGGGTCACTAATATGGACATTTTACTTGACCTGTTAAAAAAATCATACATTCTGATTTCATCTATTTCTATTAAGTTTTTTTGCATTTAAGCTGTTTATATACATGACATAAGCCCGTGTATCAAGAACTTGATTTAAGTATCTGTTGAGAATTTGTAAAAGTTTTTGGCAATGTGAATATAAAACTAACAATCTTCAAGATATAATTTTTTGCTTTTTTTTTGTTTTATAAATAAAGTTATCATTGAACTAAACTATCAAATAATTTCTAAGCTCTTTGTTTGGTACTCTAGAAAACTTAATATTATCGCTAGAACCTACAGTCAATAATTTCCCAGGATTAGATCTTAAACGGAGTTTCATCTTTTTATATTGTAATATAATCACAATTACATTACTTTTACATAATTTTACATTTCTTTGTGACTAACTGTATTTTTATCTGCTTATTTCATATTTCATAATCTAAGTGTTATGTTACCATCTCATAGAACTGGTTTGTATGTTACACCACGGAATCCTGTTGTACAGTTAACTTTGCACTTGCTTTGAATGAAGGAGGTACTTCACACCTTGGGGACATTCTCTAGTTGTGTTTCAGGACTTTTTTCTGTTCATTCATATAGCTTAAACTATGACTAATGATCTGTGACTTTTTATTATCACAGATCAACTACGGATGTTGTTATTTTATGACAAGGTTTCATAATAAAATTCAAATTCAGAGCACCATTATAGTAATCTGTACCAAGATTTATCATTAATTTATTATCTATTATCTATATATATATATTTTATTCAGGTGTGAAAATTTGTAGATAAATTTAATTTCCAAACCATTAATAATTCTTTATATACATGCTGTGTCACAATTTAATAGGATGTTATTGTTTGAGAAATTACTAAGAGCTTATGTCAACATATGAGTAATACAATGTTACTTGAAACATTCTGAAAGCGGTAACAATAACTAGGTTACCATGTTAGATCCATAATATTGTTTGATATATGAATTCATCAGCGAGAAATATATGACAATATATTACAAAGAAAATTAAATTGATCCCTTGTTGACTAGAAAAACTGTAATCTCCAGACATTTGAGAGTAAGATTAAATAAAAATTGTTCAAGCAATGTTTCAAATTCTGTAGTTATGTAAAATTTATTGTTTTTATTGTGATTTGAAGCAGTATGCTTTAAGTGTGTATCAACCTACCTGTGTTTGCATTTCTAGATGAATACTAAAATACTAGCCATCTAAAAAAGGAGCTCTCCATGTCCTAGATACTCGGGAAGCTAGACTTATAAGGGCAGGCCCTTTTTTATAGTCTGTCCACTCAGTAACCTAGATTTACTTAATTCTGGTTTTCTATTCATGCAACTTGTACAGGAATAGACATAATTACTATGTAAACAGAACTTGTTACTGGATTGAGGGCAGCTTCTCCAAAGGTTGTTACTGGACTTGGACGTAAACGAAGTATGGTTAGCAAAAAAATCATTGCGTACAAGTGACATTGAAGTATTAAAAGATGAATAGATAACAAAAATGATTAGATATTTAGTTAAATGACTGTTTTATTTAAAGTTACAAACAATGTCAACATTTCAAACTTTTTATAAGTTGATTGGATTAATATCTATATGTAACGCCATTTCTTTGCTGACTGTACCCACAGACTAAAATGTCGCTCGGACGCCATGGAATGATGAACCCAATTTGATAATGCTAAAGTACAGTGTGGTCTATAACAGATTCGGCTAGATAAAAGAGTTGTGGGCGTGTGAAAGATGGTTCAGATTACGAGAACACAATATTTACAAATTGGACTTGGTGAAGTGAGGTTATTGACTTGGAGTTAGAGGAACGGTTTAAGTGATAATAAACTAATATTTAGATTAACAAAATGACTAGGCGAAACTTAAACGTTAAGTCTCATGTTTTTGGATCGTACCTGTACTTATCACCAATTCTAATTAAATACAGCACGGTACTAAAAACAGTTTAAAAATATAATGATTATTATTTTAACTAAGACCCGACGCTTCGAACGCTTTATGTGAAGTGTCCGAAACCTCGAATCATATTGTTCGCGTTTGAAACCGTTTAATGTGATATATTCAGTCTTTTTTTAAATAAATTATTACGGTTGGTTCTTTACAATATAAGCATCATGGATAATGTCATTTATTAATTAGAAGACACTAATGTAATATTTCTCAGAAATTTTACCTAATATAAAAATAATAAATTTCATCAGTCTGTTATTTTTTTAATTTTGTTCAATCGTAGACTAAACACACTCTATGCACGATCGTTACATCCATAGACAATAAAATTTCCATTTCGCAATGGCGATGTGAAATAAAAAAGCAAACATAGGCGCGAAGTGAAATTCGAAATTGGAACTGCAGCGCGGGAAACTCGATCTAGCACTAATGCGTTCTAGCAATATGCGTCTAATGGAACGGCCAGGTGAAGATGCTTTATCACTTCGTGGAATTTTATTTCGGATCCCGTTTTAATCCGAACTCTCTCGGAACCGTTTAATTTTTACTCGGCTAACTGTGAAAATGTTTTGTTTAATTAAATTCTCCCATTTGGATTTGTATTTCAATTGTATTGGGTGTGTTTTTCCACTAGGACCTTTGTTGTTGCATTAATTAGAAATTCTATATAGCTGTGTAGCGCGATATCTCAACTGTTTAGTCTGTCTGGCTGCGGATGAAATTACCATACGATTATTTTGAGAATCGCATTTAATCGTTATATTATTTTTAATGCAAATTGCTAATTGAATTTACTTAGTAGAGAAGGTAAACTTGAAACAATGATTACTGAATTTTAACAAAAATATCCAGTTTCAATACTACCCGCAGATCTCTCCTGAGATAACCTAACATTAATATCAATTGCATTACTGAATATAAACTAAAAACGCGTTAACAACACACCTGACACCATGTTGTGATCAGTCAACACGGGGGTGCAACTAACAATTTATTTATCAATTACATGTCTAACCGCATTTCCATATAAGCATACGTAAAAGTTTATGAGCTTAGATCCACAACACTACTCCAGTTTGGCTTACGAAATTTTACAACTACCGTCACTATAGTGCCAATAAGTAGGATTATAGTTATCTCTTCTTCGTGTTATCTTATATATCGAATAATTCCTTGGTGTTTTTCCGTCGAAAACACTAACTGCTAGGTTGGTAGGAATATCGAAATTCAGTCCGGGTCACGAACCACCGTGCACAGATGAATAAGTCGTGTGCTTTTATTGCGTTTCGGTTTCAGTCTGTGTATTTCCGAATATCCAAAGCGAAAATAGGTCGACAGTGCACATTGTTTAGATAATATATACGGCTTGGTGTATTTCCCCTAACATCAACTTGTCTGGCCTCCTCTATCATAAAAAAATGTTAATATAAAATTAAGTTTTAAAACTATTGATAACCTTATACTCCACTGAAGGTACTCAAAGAATAAAACTATCGTTTTAAAAATGACAAATACGCTGTGACTAAGCGAAGACTCAGCTGGCGAATGTTTAACACCGGATTTTTATCTGCATCGTATTAATCACTATGTTATCTTTAGATATATAACCCTTTCCAAGAATTTAAAACAGGCTTCTTTCATCAAACGAACCGTCTTGTTATATCGTATAGAAAACCGTCCTTTAATAAGTAAATTCTGAAGACACCGCAAGGGTTGCGTCCCCATAGACCGACGTAAGTGGAAAATAAGACGCACATGCCTCTATTCATGTAGGCATTGGTGCAACTTGTTTTTTTAATAGCTCCCTCACTATCAAAGCGATTCTGGAAATCCGGATGGAGTAGAATTTCTAATACTAGCTACAAAAAAGTATTTAAAAGTAAAAAAAAAATAGAATGAAACATGCCGTTCGCTGCTTCCAGATATACATTCAGATAATAAAATCGACAGATTAGAAATACGTATGGTAGTTTTAATAAAACTGGATAATATATATTATATGATAATTAATAATATGCATTCGTTATAATAATAATAATAAGGCTTTATTGCACAAACATAATAAATATACTTATATACAAAATAAAACATGTTTATGTATATAGATAAAATAACACACTTAATACATACATTTCGAAAAAGTAATTTGTAGAGTTTTTCTGTTTCTAGATTTTGTCTGAAAAATCTTACACAATTTAATAATTATATGGTTGGGTACTTAAATTTCCATCAAGCGCAACTAATACTTGTCTATGCTGCCAAAATAAATACAGGCATTTCCTACATTATATACTATGTCGTAAAATGGCTACGTACTCTGTTATTTGTAAGTCATTATTTATTAGCACATACTGACCTTTTAACATTATTGATTGCATTGTTTATGTTCCCACGTGCCGATTTTGTGACTAATTGCTTGTATTATCACTTAATTAATTGTATCTGTCGAGCTATTTACATTTGACAATTGACAAATTGCTTTTCTCAACTGTCACTTTGAAGTCGTTAAATTAAAAGTACGAAACGGACGAAGGAATCCATTTTGGATTTCGTAGGACATTTTGAGACTGCTAAAGCCAATAACGAAAAAACATGATTTTCTATGATGAGGAAAATAAAAATGTCCAATTAACTGAGGCGAAAATGAATTTGTACTACTTATTAATAGTGTAAGAATTATGTTAACAATTTTCGGTCACTGTGCTTTTGTAGATTAAAATTTTAGACTATAAAAGGCCGTTACGATACTCTGGCTCTAGCGACTTCAGTTGATTAAAAGTTTCTCCCAAACACGATTCTGTAAAAAAAACATAAATGCATTTCACATAAGCAATTATTTTATTCCTATTTTGATAATACAAAAAAAGAAGTAACCTTAATTATGAATTTCGTTCATTTCTTGTTTTCTGTCAAGAATTTTTTATACAATATTACATATTACGTTGATTACTAAAAGACATTATGACATTAGTAGAATTAGTGTTAAATAGAATATGATTAAAAAGGCGTCTTTACCTTCATTGATTGGTTATGTCAAATTTATGATCAAAATTCTAAATATATATTGTTGTTCCTCCATTACTAGGTGACGTCATATGTAGTTTACGCGAGTAGTATTTGCATTGCATATTATATGCGTTCACAATCCACTTAGTTAAAAAATACATTTTGTATAACAAGAACATTTTGTGTTTTAAGCTGTTTAAAGTGTTTTCTTTAAGTTTATGCATTTTTATATAAATAGTACCGATACAAAAATCAAACTTAAGTAAACAAATATAGCAAAAAAAGGTTTGAAGGGTGCGGCACATTAAACAAAAGGTAGTCTGGATACTACAATTTATAAAAAAGGGTCTGATGGTTTCGTTACAATGCTCTCTAAGGTTTACGCGTTTCCTTGGTTTGGACTTATGCATAAGTTCGAATTCAAGGGCAACAATAAACAAGTATTTCGATCGAGCAGGGCACAGACTATTGCCTTAATCCTGACTAATATTATAAATGCGAAAGTAACTCTGTCTGGCTGTCTGTTACTCTTTCACGCCAAAACTACTGTACAGATTTGAATGAAATTTCTAGACCCTGAGAAAGAACATACTTTTTATTGCGAAAAGGGGGTTGTAAGGGGTTAAAAGGGGGGTGAAAGTTTGTATAGAAATTCGTGGTTTTTGAAGTTAGAACAATGAAACTTTTTTCTTTGGCTTTTTGGGAATAGGAGTGGGAGTAGGAGTTAGATTAGGAGTGATGTGAGATGAAAGTGTTGCGGCAAAGTAAAAAAAGTAAAACAAAGATTGGCTGCGATAAATGCGAACGAAGTCGCGGGCACAGCTAGTTGTCTATAAATCTATCACAATTTAATTAAAAATGTATCTATCATAAATAATGTACCAATAAGAGAAACAGAGCTTCATGATGTAGCTAGCAAGACGCAGAAAAAGATTTTTTAAAGTAGGTACATATATACTTACAGATTTATAGCCTAATAACCACAGACTATAAAAGTGATTGCAATATAGGACTACAACTCATCACTCGTGAGTCACAAGATGAGTTACGAATTCCGAACAACGGTCGAAAAGCGGCGATATTCAAAAACATTCGAAATTCAAACGGATGGAAAGAAATAAATCAGCGCAGGTAAAATAAAGAAAAGGTTCGCATCGGTTCAGTATCGATGAGAAACGTTTTATTTCATAAATATGGCGTGGTTTGTTTCCATTGTCGTCGGACGGAATTTCGTCGCTGTTAGACGGGCGAAAAAATCGTTTAAGTTTTAAATAAAATCCCTACGTAATACCACCGCCTCTATAGCCAAATGGTTAAACGTATTGTCTAGCATTGCGTTAAGCGCGAGTGGTTTTGTGTTCGAATACCAGGGAAACAAAAAAATGTCTCGGTCAGGCAAGGCACAGAAATCTGATCAACTACTCGCCTGTCAAAGAACGGTTCAGTGAAATGGAAAGTACTGAATACTTCTTAGTATTACTACCATGAAGATCTTTCATAATAATCTTTATTAATTTGCTGTTAATACAAACAATTTTAACACTGTAAAGTGTAAGCGATTAATTGTAATATCCCGAAGCGCAGAGGTCAAACTGTTTTTTGCTCAACTCCTTTATCAGCTAAACCTTTAATCGTTCTTAATTAGCTTGAGCTCTAAAAGGTTTATTTCGAGACCGTGTAATTAAACAAAGTACTTTATCTGTTAAACACTTATCTCGTAAACGGTCGAAGTGTAATAAAAATAATTCAACATATTAAACATACTCTTATATGAAATATTATTATTGGCAGTTTAAAACGCGAAATAAATATATTACTTAATTTATTTACGGTTAATTCAATAGCAGCCGTGATCAAGAGGGCAATAAAGATGTAGGATGTCGCTGGGTCGTTAGAGAACATTCGAAACTGGATCGCAATTAAAATAAATTGTATATAAATTTACTATTGTATTTTGCGTTTAAAACGGTTAAAAGCGTTTTATTTAAATGTTCTCTGTATTGTGTGTATTAAATTTTTTGATTTTAAATTTCGTTCTAGGTATATTGTAATGATTATAAGGTATATATTATCTTAAAAGTATTTATATATTTTTATAAAGTTAAATTGTTTCAAATGTGTAATCAAAAGTGTTCATTCGTTTGTATTGTATTCGTTACAATAAACGTCAAAACAAAAAAAAATGTTAAAAATTGAAAGTATGCCTATAATATATAACAAAAACGGAATTCTCTTTTAGAAGAATCATGACGTAATCTATTTCGTCTCCCATGACATTGTGGAAACAAACATTACCTGCCCAATGAGCCAAAACGAAATCAATACAAATGTTTAATTGTATTCTCCCTTCATTACTGACGTGGAAAGCGGACAAAATTCAATATGGCGTATACAAACTTCAAAGGATATTGAAATATTCTCATGATAGATGTAAAAGAAGAATTCTAAACCATATGAAAGGCAATAACTAAGACGAAATTTTTAATAACGATGCCGAAAAAAATTATTGGTTAAATAAAATTTTATATTAGTAATTTAGTTAGAATTACCCATTAACACAACAACACAACAATTTCTTCAATTATTTTTATAGTGTTTAGGTTCTATTTCTTGTTTTGTGACATTTAAGAATATTTCTAATTGTATTTTATAATTAGTATCGTGGGTTCGATTCCCACTGGATGCAACATGTATCTAAAAATCAATGGTACATATAAATCTAAATAACTACGGATTCAAATTGAAAAATTATAAATATAATGAATTATTACATTGCCCTGTGACTAATACAAGCGAAGATACAGCGAGCAAGGTGAAAAAAATTGGAAAAATTATTCATCCCAAACAATATTTATATAAAAGTGATTCCTCTTTAAATGATTTTTAAAAAGTCCGTGACGCTATATGTCTATATTTTTTAATTAACTTGCAAGAACGACGGGAAGGGACGCGATCGACGTCGTGGGTAACAGCTTTAGTTTCAAAGATTAAGAGGTTTGCAAAAACAAATTTGGTGTCCAATGAATATTCTTTGCGGACGAAATCGCTGACACAGCTAGTGTATAAATATTTTTGCATCAGAACTCCCATTATCTTGCCATTAAAGTGATTACAAGTCAATAATGTTGCCAACATCATCCGTTGAATTTCCCACAAAAGGACTATTATAGTCTTAAAATGCATAAAGCTTTTGTAATAGTAGATAATAACTCCCCTTTGGCTGATGCTAATTAGCTATTTACTTCTTGATGAAGGGTATTTTAATTGAATTGTAAAATTATTACAGAATTGTAAAGTCGTCTGTAATTTTACTCTAAACAAATACACCGTATTAAAACAAAAGGTTCGGTCGGGCAAGGCCATCGAGGCATGGCGTAAAAGTATGATCAACTACTTGACAATGTGTAGTAGATCAATGAAACGGACACAGAACTGTATCTGCCCCATAGGTTATCTATCAACGGTGGCTCGTAACCCGGACGGAATTTCGATATTCCTACCATCCATTTAATATCCAGATTTCCAGAAGTCCAAGTTTAGAAAAAAATAAAAATTGATGTTAAATACATTGCTACCATTTCACCAACGAGCTCGTCAATAGATCCTAAATTAGATTTTTTTAGAGTTGGCTTTTTTATTGCATGAGGTTGATTTTTATTAGCGGCTATCCACTTTTAAATCAGGTACGATATGGGTATAACATTTTTGGCCACTTGTAAATGTCAACTATATATAGGAAGGGGTGTAAGTCTGATTTAACAGTAAAGGTGGGTAAACATGAAATATGTGACCCATTTTAACCAAGCTTGTGCGGGACAGTTGACAAAACTTATTTAACATGGGTCATTCTTATGTGGTACAAGTTAAAAGGTAGAGCGATTGCGTACTTGAAATTACAATGATTTTCTCTAACGAATTAACGGTTATGTATTAGCCGTTAATTCATTACAAACTGACAAAGTTTTAATTTATTTATATTGTTTAATATCTAGATAATCTAACCTTCAGTCTTACTTTTAATCTTAACTGGTCGAATAATTGAAATAAAAATAAGTATAAAAAAGAGTTGTTGAAAAATAAACATTGACGGGCTTGTTGGTCTAACGGTACCAATGCTTGGTCATAGATTCGATTCCTCTTATTGTTCTTGATTATTCCTATTAAATGACTATCCTCATTTGCTCTATTGTTTACGCAAATACTTCGTTTTTGTTTACCGCCTCGATTTTATCACTTGTACCACACAAGCTTCACGTGTCAAATCTACCTCTTTGCATACGAATCGCCTCAGGCTGACCTTCAACTGGGTGAAATGCTTTCATCTTACACTTCTCTTAATACCGTCGGAAAACTGACATAACATAAAATCACAGAATATAAAAACTAGCTGGTGCCCGCGACTGCGTCTACGCAGAAGTTTGAGTAGCTCATGACATTATGTCATAAATATGTGTAACTAACGTTTATGGCAGCGCACGCCAGAATAGCTTGCAGAAAGGTAGTTTTTTTCCTAGTTACTTGACACTTAATGTCATATTTTGGACAACTCGCACAGTATCTTTATAATTGTTAAAGCCTATGTGTTATTCTGATGTAGAAGCTATATTATTGGAAAGTTTAATTGAAATCCATTCAGTAGTTTTTGCCTGAAAGAGTAGCAAACATCCATCCACACATACAAATTTTCACGTTTATAATATAAGTAGGAAGTAGGATGAACGAGATTATCAAATCGCCTATTCAATCGCAATTTCATTATTATAAGTAAGTTTCTATTATAATAAAAATTGCATAGCCTCTATTTCTAACTACAAACATTTTAATATGTATACATTTAATTTAGGTAAATATAATAACAAATCGTAATCGAATCACAATTATCTTAATTAAAAGGATTGCAATTTGCCTTAAAAGAATCAACCAAGCAAGTATCTTTTGCACGAAGGGTTCCGCGCCCTGATCTGTATTAAGTTTTGAGTATGAAAGCCCAACTATTAATTTGGCATAAAGGGCGGCAACAGAAATACATCAACAGCGAACGTGTCTATTTTTAAGGGTTCAGAACACAGCCTAATGACTGATGAGCACTCAGTCGAGTCTTAGTAATGGTTTCTTGATCTCATGGAACCCAAAAATTTTACTTTTTCGACCATAATACGTAGCTTTTGGCGTTAAAAGGACGAAAAAATTGTTTGAACAAAAACTGTCGCTCTAAGCAAGCTTTAAGCAATGACAAAAAATAAACACCGTTAAAATTTATACGGATCGTAAAAATTTTATATCCGCGAAATACGAATAAAAGACGTAGATAAAACTTAAAATAGGATTAAAGCCAATACCATATCAACTATATTTTTATACAAGCTTTACCTGCGACTTCGACTGCATGTAATTGTTGTTTTAGGCATTATATGACGCCGCTAGATGCGGAGCAGTAGGAGTAGTGAGTTTATAATTTGAGTTATTTTTATTTTCAACAACAATTTTATTTTATAAGACAGTAACCTAAAAATATTAAGTAACATACTTTTTACACCAATGATAGTAGGTACAAATCAATTTTTGCCTAAGTTCAATAAGGAGAAAATCATGTTTTTGTTATATATGTATCTATTAGGCCATCTATGGTCTGTCTCTATCAGCCTCATAGTACCTAATTTATTTTTCAAATCCTCAGCTTTAAAAACTGTGCGAGTTGCGTCGCTGGCGCAACTTTTAAATGAATACCTAAGTTCATATTGTATGACTACTAGTTTTCTAAGTTATAATTGAATAAAACAGACGAATTATAAATAAAAAAGAAGAATATAAAATAAGAAGAATAAAAAAAAATCGTTTTGTTTTCAGTTTAGTAACATTAGATTGCTAAAGCTAGTTGTAAATATGATGACGTGTTACGAAATTAATAAAGGTATGTTAGCGGGCTTTAACACAAGCTATGTACTATGATAATAATAAGTATAGGAAGGTTCTATGGGCATAACTTGTGCCATAAAGAATAAGCCATAAACAATTTTATATGTCATTTGCTACACGCACGCCGGATTTATTGTCTGTGGTCTAATAACGACAGATTTAATGTAATTCTATTTTTAAATACACGGTCATATTATTATCTGTCAGGACTGTCCAAATTTTGTTACTTTAGTCAACTTTAGTCATAACTTATAGAAGAGTTAACTTTTAATATTGCACATCATTGCGCATGAGTTAAAAATCGATTATACATTGAAAAAATTACGACTCATGCACGAATCGAACCGACATCCACAGCGTTCCGTGTTGTCGCTTTAACCAATTGAGCTACCGAGTTTTACACGTCATTGTAAACTTATTGATACATGCACCTCTCACGCATGTAATTTCAAACTTAACATCTGCGTATTAAGGTTAATTGTATCATGCTTTGCAGCTTAAGAAAATCATTGAAGATTAAATTACGACGTTTTACGTTTGAAAAAACGCAATATACTGTCTCACCGTGACCACGGCTGCTGCAAAGCATCCGAAACGTAGTTAAAAATAATTTCCAAACAAGTTTAACTAAAAACGCGATAGTTTTAAACCGTTGGAGTGTTTTATTTAAACGATAGATTATAATAATTTTTTTTTATTTTCAATCTATAGAAGAGTAGTTAGTTCTTGGGGATTCTGAATAATTGCGTTTTGTTGATTTCATAAGGTAACTGTGACCTACTTCACGGAGCTTTCAACGTGAACCATCGAAAAAGACGATTTAGATTCTGAATTAGAAGTTAATTGGAGCGTAATTAATTAATTAATTTGCATACTAAAGTTTTAACTGCAAAACACTCAGGTCAGGGGTCATCGACCTTTCTAAAAATGTGTCAGCTAGCGAAATATTATTTAAATTATATATATATAATATTAGCTGTGTCAGCGACTTCTTCCGCGTAGAATACTTATTTTTCGCATCAATATTTATTTTTGCAAACCGCATCTTCATTTTTGTAAACTTCAGTTGTCACTCACGACGTCGGTTGCGTCGCGTCGTTCTTGCAAGTTAATAGTAAAAGATAGACATATATAGCTTCGCAGACTTTTTTTAGATCATTTAAAGAGAAATCAGTCTTTCATTCATATTTTTTGGGTCTCTGGAACCGTTTTTTCAAATATACAAACAAACAAACACTAGCTTTATATATTAGAATAGATAGATGTGTAGAGAAGAAACGATAATAAATTATTACCCCGTGACCATGGTTGCGGAGCATCCGAAATGTTGGGCCGGAGTTAAAATAATTTAAGTAACTAATATATATCGCGTTTTAAACCGTTAAAATGTTTTATTTAAATGTGTACTACTCGCGCAAACTACAGACAGTAGATAATAAATTAATTATTTCGAAATGGTTTTCGCTTTACATTTTACAATATTTATCGGTTCCACGAAGTCGATCAGATAATGGTGAAACCTAAAGGTCACCAGAACACATAGCAAAATCGAAAGCCTGTGAGTAACTTTTCCAATCCAATTCTTTTATGATACGAGGAAACAGATAAACATGAAGTTAACCTGATACCATCAGGTGAAATACCACAGCCATATAACATCTAAAAAAGATGCTCTATCGACCTATTTTGTCTTTGGATATTCGGAAATATAAAGGCTGAAACCGAAACGCGATTAAATGTCACATCTTTTAATCAATCGATATTTCTACCACCCATCAATATACAGATTACCAGACGAAGTCCAACAAATGAAGTCCAACAATTTATATGAAACAAAAATGTTTCATATAAATTGATTAGAAAAAAATTGGACCCGGCGGGGATCGAAGTCACGACCCGTTGATTACACCAACGATTAGATCAAGGTCCTCATATAACAAACATAGTGTAATTTCCAAAGTCACTTAAAAGATTGTCAGCAGCTCTTAAAACATTGCATAGGATTTTAGAAACACAAGGAGGTCTTCGCTTTGTGTAAAAATATCCACGTCCTTTAGAGCTCGAAAATTTCTGCAAAGAGATCTTGCGAGTACCAGGCGAGTATGAGACGTGAGTAGCTCTGCGTATTTTCTTCATTTAACTCCATACAAGGATTCGCTTGAAACTAAACGCCTCATACAAAAGAAAGAGACAGGTAAAGGGGTCGGGAGTTAGTGAGGGCCCTTCAAATTATACAGGTGAATTGATAGTGTTGTGCTGTGTCGATAGTATTTTTGCGAGTTAAGATCCGGGACTTATAAATTTTATACGATAAGAAAATTACATTTATGTTACTTGCCTTATATATCCTTACATGTTGCTTATGACATTATGACTTTCAGAAAAAAAGATATTTAAGTATTTTTTGCACACTAAAATATAATATAATTAGACCAGTGCTAATTTCTAATTGCATATGATAACATTTTATAAAACTTTTGGTTTAAAAAAAATCTAGCATACAGGCGGCACGGCGCACGCGCATATGGGTAGAGCAAAAGAACAAAACGCTGTTTGTAGTAGTGCCGTGACTCGTTCGTGTCTTAAATTTTTTATCTTAGAAGTTTTTTAAATTATAATTCCTACACATTATTCTTATCACATTAACACTTTGTAAGTCGCATTCTACCTTAAAAAGCTTTCCATGAAAAATTACTAGTATGCATTAATAGAAAAAGAAAATACATCTCTTAATGAAGAAATACAAACACAATACTAAAAAAGAACCGGAAGTAAAATAATAATAATAAATAAAAAAAGCAAAAACAACTTGTTTGAAAATTATTTTTAACTATGTCCCGACGATTCCCCATGTCTCCCCGTGGCCACGACTGCTGCAAAGCATCCGAAACGTCGGGCCGTAGTTAGTAACAAGTTTAACTTAAATATATAGCGTATTAAACCTATATATTTAAAGTTATATAAAGCTATATAGTTAAAGTGTTTTATTTAAGAATGCACTCTTGCAAAAAATACTAAAACAATATCTCATTCAAACACTTGTTAAATAGCGCGTCATTATGATCGAATCTATCATTTGAATGTTCCTTCCCAATACTAACCACGAACTACAGTTTAATCACAATAATATATCTCATAAAGCAAGATATAAATCTAGACATATCAAAGGATGCTACGTGACTTGTGAATTTATAAGAGGCCATATTTGAACTAGTAAGTGGTGTTATCGTTTATCGATGTCTATCCACAATGGGGATTGTAATGGTCTATAGTCCTAATCTGGTGTATTTTTTATAAGCCTAATTGCAATGTTTTCTTTCTATTAAATGAACCGACGTGGTGTGGTAAGAATCTTAATAGTTTTTTCTAGGGTAAGGCCGATTATAGGACACACAATAACTGATGTGGTATACCTTAGCCATAAGATTAGCCATGAAGATGCACCATCGACCTATTTTTTATTTTCATTTTATTCAATATTGTAGCTATGGATCCTAAATTTGGAACTTGTAGTTTTTCTACCCCATATCGTTTAGATGAAAGACTATGAGGTCCGTCGTATAAAATGTACGTAAGGTTTTTTTACAAGATATCTGTCTCACTATCTTTCCGCTAATCGAGATGGTTGGTATCTTCAAAATTGGTTTATTGTCATGAAATTAAAGGTTTAATACCAAACTTAATCGATATGAGATCTATCTAATCTTTCACTATTCATCTTTTGTTACATACGCTTAATTAAGTCTTATATTAATAATTTTATTCGTAAAAAAAAACTGACACAACTGTGTATGATGTAAGCGTGACAGAGTAAGAATCGTGATTTTAACCATGTTCTAAGGATAGGTACAGCCTATCTTTACTACATCTACTTTAAATAATATTTATGCAAATAGCATGCAACAAAAAGTATTTATTTCTTTCCACACTTACTCAACACAAACACAAGAAACAAAATATAAATTACAGAAGCGAATGTGATTATGTATAAGGCATGCAAGTAGAACATTTTTCATTGAAACTAACAAGGCTTTGGCTTCCGGTTTATTTAGAAATCCACAGAACGGTGCTCATAGCCGATCAAAGCGAACCTGGGCGGCTTGCCAGTTTGCAAAGATTTACAGTGTACCTAAAATAGTATTGTTCCTATTTATAACCCATTTTTACTGATACTGTATAGAAACGGATTTAATATTATCGATAAAACATTCGCGCATCACTATCCCCACTCCTGTTGAACGTTAAGATTTTTTTGTGTTAGCAGTGCTTTAAAATCAGGTCACACGGCCGTGCGTTTTGGTGTCCACTCTAGACTTTATTAAAAATATATCGCGGCATTTTCACTGCAATTATGAAAATGCACCTTTTTTGTTAATGGCACAGTACTGGGTCAAGAGTTGTTACTGAGTGCTTACGATAACAAACGGCCAAGTGTTAGCCCCACAAATGAGAATATAGTTTTTTATTATTATATTACACGGATGTGATTCGATGGAATTTAAATTCTTTAAATGTTTGCTTAAACCAGCAATTTTGCTGCTAGCTAGTTTGCTTACAAGAGTTTCTGCATATTTTGTCACGGACATTTTTTCAATTTAAAGAGGATCATTATTTCATAGATAATTTTTGGGTAACTTGAACTTTCGCAGCATACCCGCAAGGGTGGATGGATTTCCCCTTTTTTCCACATTTGCTACTGTTTCTACAGCTAGCTCCTGTTAGTCACGGCATTTAATATTAGTCACAAGTTTTATAAAGTTAAAGCCTTCTAAATGCTCTAACCAACATAGTAATAATTTTTCAATTCGAATCAGTAGTTCCCGAGATTAGTACGTTCGTACAAACAAACTCTTCTATTATCACTATAGATAGGAACATATTTTAAATTAGTATCATATTGAAGTTTACCTTTTAATACAGCATCAAGCAATTGGCTATGATAGGGGCTGGCACAGTTGTCGTTAATAGAAGTCGATTGAACAACAATACCTTTTTAATTCAAAGGTTATTTGATGATACAATGTACATTACTGCCATTAAACTGTAACCAGCAAGAAGACCTTTGTGTAAAGAGTTTGCTCTCTAAACAGAGATTCGCAATATACAAATTTCTTAAAGTTTCTATTGCAGGTATGAAACACAGTAGTATAACATCAAAAATTGTTCAAACAGCTTCAAGGTGGCCTTATAAAGGAAAAAATTACTTAAGATCCTTCAACAAAAAAGCGTTACGTTCCTGTGTTTGTTTATACTCATCTGTTTTTTGACGGACAGATGTGAACCGCTTTCGTACCCTTTTGTTTTGAGTAATCTGTACGTAAGATATAATTTAACACCATTTTTTTACTAGAACCTTTTTTGTATAATCTGTTTTACCACCACTGGGAGAGTTAACTCCTTGATGATTCTGAAATCGATTCAAGACCGTCTATTTTAAAAAATCTAACAAGCACTGGCTCTAAAGATTAAAAAAGAATACTCCGTAAATAAAATATTAAACTGTCACCAATCCCAAGCGATGATAAATGTGCGACGCCATTTTGTTTTTATTCTCTTCCCGCCATTCTGAGTTAGCGACTCCTTTCATCATGGCTGACGTTTTCCCCAATAAACCAACTTCAAAGATTTAATTACCATAAAAGACGTGTATGCAGAAACAATAGGATTACATTTCGTGGGACGTGCAAATTTTTTAAGGTCGAATTACAGAATTTCTTTACGAATCGCGGAATATCAAATTACATCGAATCACGTTTCCTTCCCACGGGGTTTACCGCATGGCAACACAATATAAGAAAATTAGAAAGACGCTAAAATCACAAAATTAGTAATATGTTAACGTCTTCAAGTCGGTAGAAGTGTTAAAAGCTAGCCATATTTAAAAATAATAACACTAATGTTCTTAGAATCGCTATTGGTGTCCCTTTGATGTCGGTATTATTTAGATTTATGACACCAGTGTTTGCCACTTGCCAGTAAAAATTATTTTAGCTGGCAATTAGGTGGATGTTTCCGGTTGTAAGCGCGGCTTTGTGGCTTGTGACGCCTACATTGACGATTATATTGATTCGGAGGCGAAACGAAATTAATATGCCTACGTACTGTGTATCTACTTCAATACATCCTGATAATTGCGTACATATTAATGGATCTTGTGGTTCTACGTTTCTGACACTGAGACAAAGACATTAGTTGCTCCTAATATAAAAAGTAAAACATTAGGTAGGTTTAAAGATAGTATCGTCAAACGACGCACTTTGTATTTTATATTACTGTAGATTAGAATTAAGATAATGTAATTTTAAATATTAACTATGAAACGAGAAAATTCGAAACACGCTTTTTACCAGAATAGAAAATAATTATTTATGAGATGTTACTTTAAAACTCAACTTCTTAGAACGTTTATAATTACTAAATATGTATTACGAAATGTAGATGAAAACAAGGAAAATTAGCCTTAGATAAATTAAGTTGGGACCAAAATCTCTTAGATTGCCCGAGGTATTAAGTTATTTGTCTTATTTTTAGAAATCTGTGTAACTGCTGTTTAGTTTATCCTTATATATAAATTATTACGTCACAAAGAGCTTTTCTTTGAGAAGAAAATTACAATAATTTATTTGTACAAAGAATAAATATTTTTGAGGGTAGAACTAAATTTCAATTACTTAGGGATTGTATTATTCATATTAGTGTTTGTTTCAGGATTCCACCCCGAATGCCATCAAATAGGACTCGTATGAAAACAGTATTATGTGATAGTGTCCAGTGAAAATGGCGGCCATTTTGAACATGTTCACTTTGACATCTAGCGCGGTCTTCGCGCGAATCTTCCTGCTGCTCACTTTTACCGTGTATTCTTCTTATGGTATGTACTTTATCTATTTCTGTATTAGAATTATTCTTACCTATAATGGAAGATACATTAATAAACCAAACTTGATTACAATATACGGTAAGACCAAAAGACTCAAAACCAAATAATTTTTTAACAAACTGTTTGTTGCATACAAGCAAAATCCTCGGTGTAATGGCCTTGTAACTTTTATTTAGCAGCAATGCAGTCCAAGTATTGCCAGCATAGCATTTACAGCTTGCGGATGCTACTCCGACTTGTAATAAATAGCTTAAAATGTCGGTAGATTGCGATATATTAATTATTAAACAAGAACACTTTTAACCTCACCAAATACTATATATATATATACCAAAATAATATGTAATGTTTGTAGTTTACGCAAGTAGTACACATTTAAGTAGAACACTTTTAACGATTTAAAACGCGATATGTATTGGTTAAATTTAACCAACGATTGTCGGGCAGTATTTAATATAGTTCGTAAATAAGTTTGACTAATACAATTCGAGTTTTAAACCGTTAAAAGTGTTTTATTTGAATCAGTCTATATTAGTTATATAAATATAATGCACTTGTATACTACTCACGTAAATTATAAACATTACATATTAATTATTTGACCATAGATATAATTTACTATTCTTAATAAACATTATTATCTTGTCAAATAAAATATGCATTTTAACCGAATATTAACATTCTACTTTTAGATGTCTTATGCGTTATAAACACATTGTTTTATACTATAAGCGGTGTCAATTTGAACTGTCAGAAGTAATTTCAAGACGTGTTATAAATTGGGCAGCGCATTTCTGGAACGCAGTCTGGACCGAGATAATTTGTGTCTGATTACGTGTTTTTTCTTTAACAACAGGTGGTGTTGTATATGTTTATTATGGACATAAAATCTCTTAGTATATTACCTTTCATTATTATTGAGACGTAAGTAGATATATAACGATTAAAGATGCGGTGAAGAGGTATATACAACTTAATACTTTGTTAGGTATTCGGAGGTCCAAAGTCTAAGCAGTCTTTCCGTGGCTGTAAAGCCTTAGCGGATTTAATTTTTTTTTAATCAAATATTGAATAAGATATGGGCGGTCCTCGTTAGAATCACATAGTTGATCCTCTGTGTCTTACAAAATTACAAAAACACTTGAATTTTTTACATAATTATATGTAGGTACTTACATTTCGTTAAAAAAGCGTTTGTAAGTAATATAGTCTTAATTAAAATCTCCTTGTTATGACACGGTATCCCATTTAGTTAGACCAGCAGCCCGAAACGCTGTGTTTGTCGATTCAAGTCCCGCCCTTATATATATTTTTTTAAATCTTAATCTAGAATTTTAATTTATAATAAAAAAATCTAGAATTTTATTTTATACAACGGTACATAGGTTTTTAGCAGTCCTGCATACCATGTATAAAATTTTACTTATTGTTATAAGAATTTGTACAGTTTTATAACATTGATTTCTTTGTTACTAAACAGTTTTGTGATTTCATCTTCTTCTTCTGTTAGTTTATTTGATGGCTTCACCATTAGATTAATATTTATAACAGTATTACGATTCACATTGATAATGTCTGCCATTGATTTCCCATTCACTTTACGATTTTTTAACAGATGTTATAAAAATCTTTTGATACGTCACACATAGATTCGTTACGCCTGTCACATCACGCACCCCAGCACTTCGGAGTATTATCATAATAATGACGGGGGAGCAAAATATGAGTGGTTTTTAAAATGGCCACGCTTGAAATAGTGCAGATTTTTCATTGAGTGTTGTAACTATAGATTATTATCTCTGACAAGTACTATATCTTGCTAATACATAAAATCCTATTGATTTGGATTCAATTTTGGTTAATATAAATAGACACAAATAATTACCTTATATAAATATTGGTCAATATATCTATATTGTCGGGTATTTTCATCCACAGCGTTCCGTGCTATTTATTGCTTTAACCAATTTAGTTATAGAGTCATAATCGATTTTTAATTTATATAGTCCCGTCATGTGTAAATAACATGTGAAAAATATTAATGTTTTTAACCAGTGTAATTATCCAACTAATTTTTTCTTCATATTTCGAACCTTAGACCTTTTGCTTAATGCGACAGTCGAACGTCGATTATTTATAAAAATGTCCTTTAATTACAAAAAAAAAAACACAATGTAGTCCACGTATTTTCCTGTCCACAGCACAGATAATGTATTTTAAATGACAGCGGTATAGAAAAAAGAAATTATCTATGGATCTCTAATTTGACATTAAGTTCTTTTCTGATAGACCTCATTAACGCCTGTAATTTTATGTATCAACTTGACTAGTTCCCGGCTCGCTTCGCCATAAATTATGTTTATGATAACATTATCGTAATAGGGAATTTAAATTATGCACGAAATTAGTGTTTAATTTAATACTAAACTTTACTTTCAAAACTAAGTTTTTTTTTAATTTTGTAAATTTGACGGGCTCGTCGTAGCAATGTATGGCTAATATATCAACGGGTCGCGGGTTTGATTCCCAGCGAATCCAACATGTTTCAGTTAATTGTAATTTTTCTGAAACATGTTGAACTTCGTCTGGAAATCTGGATATTAAATGAGTGGTAAGTAGTAATATAGAAATTCCGTCCGGGTCACGAACCACCGTACACAGATGTAAAAGCCGTGAAGTTGAGTCGTGTTTGGTTTCAGTCTGTGATTTTCCGAATATCCAAAACCAATATAGGTTGACAGAATCCGTATATTTCAATACTCATACCACCTATTTAATATGCTGATTTCCAGAACTCCAACATGTTATAGAAAAATTATAAATTGATTAGTAAAATGTTGGACTCGAACCCGCTACCCGTTGATTACTAGCCATACGTTGCTACCATTACACCAAACCCGTCTATAGCACGGAACCCCTCGTACGCAAGTTATATCACGCTTGGGGCGTTTTTTTTATTTTTCCGTTTTTGCAAAAGCACTGTTTTAAAATATCCTTTAGCACTTACAGTGACTAAATGTGGAGGGTTAGCCTACGTTTAACCAAATAGTTGTAAACCGCGGCAATGTTGGGTTAATTGCCGTGATATTTGCGGCAAGAGGGTAAGATTGTACTATTATGTACATTTGGTTTCATTTGCTTGTGTTTACCGTAGATTTAATCTTGGATTGCATTGGATTTTACTCGAACCCGGGACCAACGTCAGGGTAAATACTTCCTGTAGTTTACGCACATTGAAATAAAACGCTTACGGTTTAAAACGCGATATATATTAGATAAACTTCTTAGGATATTATTATGTTAACTACGGCTTGACGTTTCGGATGCTTTGTAGCAGATGGTGTCTCCCTGTGAACAAGCGCGTAATATATATCCTGTTTTAAACCGTTAAAGTCGCTTTAACGTCAAACAAACAACGGCTTGAGGTTGTTTTCGTTTTCGACATATTTTTTGTCGATATTTATACCTTGATAAAAATGGAAAAAGCTTTCGTGGATTTTTTAATTGCTTCCAAAAATTAGCGTTTCTAACCAAACAAACAGCCCATTATAAATATTGTTATTACAGATTATATTATAATTACTTACACTTTTTGACAAATGTCAAAGAATTAAATTTAAAATCCCTCCTACCCGTAATAAGATTTTTTTAAAAGTATTCTGTCAAACGATCGTTCGATATTTGAAAGCTAGTCTAATAGCTGAAACGTGCCTTTTCCTTAATGCCGATTACTGAATATAGAATCTTATGGCGGCTTCAGACAGATTGCGTTTTAAAAGCGTCACTTAAGCGTTTATTGAACTTTTACTTAAAGAGGCAGTAACTATTGAATTGGTATAAATAAACTTGCATATAAAAGAAATTAAGTTAGCTTTTGTTACTTTTTCGGTTCTAAAAAACAATTGGTAAAAATGTGTTTTTTTCTTACACGAAGGCTTTATAAGGCGTTTAGAATTCGATATATATTAGTTCATCTTATTTGGAAATTATTATAACTACGGTCTGAATTTTCGGATGCTTTGCAGCAGCCATAGTTACGGGGAGTCCCTCCCCTTAGGTAAAATAATTTTCAAATTAGATTAACTAATATATATCGCGTTTTAAACCGTTGAAGTGTTTTATTTAAATGTGCACTACTCGCATAAACTACAGACAGCACATAATGTAAAACTTTTAACGTGTATGTTAATTTAGTAATACGGCCCTTTAATTATAATTCTTTGTCGTTGTCAAGACGGAGTTTATAGGGTTTGCCTCTCTCAAATTATGCAAAATTAATTACACGTCCCTCATAAGACAATGGCAAGGAGTGACACGGTTCAGACTTGATAACGTCATGAATGCGAAACGTCGTCGTTGTGAAAGTTACCTAATTTCACAAATCCTCGCCTGCGCGTTTAGCGCCATCTGTCATCGAGTGTGACAGTTGACAGTGCACAGACTAAAAATAACACCTTCAAAGAACTTTGAAATTATTTATTTTTATTTTAAGTTTAGCTGGCCGAATGATAAAAGGGCTACAGTTTTTAAGCGTAAAACAAATATGGTTGAAATAAACATTTTTTTTTAACTGTATAAGTACGTTGTGTCTATAACGTGAGCGGTTCTGAAGATCTTATATAAAAAAACAAATTATTGTAAACCATACCCCCATTATTATAAAAAATATCTTGTTTTAGTATTGAATTCAAATAATTTTCTTTTTTGTACAACAACAAACACAAAGTTGAAAATAATACTTTCATTCGAATATTTTATTGTCACATGGTAAACACGAGAAATATTGATGTTTACGTTCATTTATTTTAAAACTAAATGGTTCAAATAACTAACCCTTACTACACCGACACAGAGCCTATAATCTGCTTGACTAGCGATGCTAGAGGTACACTAACTAAATGGTATGGAGTCGAAATTCTTAAAAATATATTTTCATGTCATACTTATATTAAGATTAATTTAATTCAATAATTAATACTATTTAATTTAAATGTTATTTTTATTAATTAACAATTTTTCTATGTAGATGTCGAAATCTCGATAATATTCAATTATAGTCCTTCAAATTACCTTAGTAGATATTACTAATATTATGAAGTTTAAAAATCGAGCAATAAGTATACCTTGTAAAGTAATTAATAATGCAAACCTTGCAACTCCATTCCACTTTGTGCCATTGATGCATCGCGAGGCGGAGTTTGAAATTTATGACAAGAGCCCCCTTCCTTTTGAACGGTAAAAGGTAAATAAATTAACTTAATACAACTTATTAAGTGACTTAACGTGTTCTGATTTATATATAGCCTCGGTTAAGATGGGATTCGAACTTGTGACCCTCGTTTGGTTATAGATAGGCTTCTGTGAGCAAAGTTTGACAAGAGCTAATTTTGAACTTAGTAATATCTACCTGGGGTATCTGGGAGTTTGACTACAGAGGCAGTGCATTAGAAACTTAACATTCAAATTCTAAATATACTGGTGCTGCCGATACGGTAATAAATGGATTTATTGAATAAGGGGTAGGGTAGGTATCCAATCTTTTTAATTTTTCAAAGTTACCCGCGACGTCGTTCTTGCAACTTAACCTTAAAAGGTAACCTTTTTTACCTCGTTTAAAGAGGAATCAGGGTACACATCAACGCACAAAAATGAATAATTTCGCGTCTTAGCTCTTTTTAGTAACAGTGCGATGTTTTATATTCCTCCTCGATAAATGCTCTAACACAAAAATAATTTTTCAATTCGAACCAGTAGTTCCTGAGATTAGCGCGTTCAAACAAACTAACTCTTCAGCTTTTATATATTAGTACTAGCGGCCCGGTCCCGGCTTCGCACGCGTAGTCATAAATAAATACAGATTTTATAATTATAAGCATGCTTCATTGAAAATATTAGCACAGAGACGTCACATTAAGCAATTAAAGCGAACTGTCACTTGTCAACATTCCCGCCAAACGCCCTAATGGCGGACTATTTGAAAAAAGAACGCGACGAGCGCGGCATAAATAAGTACGTCTCAGCAAATTACCCAGAACGGGCGGTCGGGGAAATTGATGGCAACTCTGAAACGTCGCACTGTCTACAGACTATACAAAGCATGGAAGACTACGCTTGGTATGCGCTCGTTGTGTACTTTATTAAAACACACAGTTATTTTTTCCGTTTAAGATTATCTAATGCAGTTCTTATATAAAACAAGACTACACATGTGATATTAAAAGATTTAATCACTAATTTTCCATATTCCATTATCATACCATAATTTCATTATGCCATGTCAGCTATGTCTATGCTGTCTGCGTATTCTTTTACCCTTTTTCCAAGTTTGAAATTAGAACTATTTATTGAAAGGGTTTTCTATTCAAGGAATTTGTTTTGTGTTTATAAATGGCAGAATTAATTAGTGTTCCGATTTTTTTTACTTCCAATTTGATATATAGTGAAATAGTTTGAATGGCTTTCTATATTAAACTTATTATAATTTTAGTCTAACCTACTTATAAATTAATATTTAATTACTTCGCTTATAGAAGGATTCTGAAAATGAAGATTCATTAAATATTAAGGATGACCACAAAATAAGCAAAAAAGTTATTTAAAAATGCAAATTAAAAGTATCTACTGTCTAACAATGTTGCCATGCGGAATAATAAAATCCACTGTCTATCAAATTCGAGTATATGTTTAATAACAACAAATCCAGTATTTAGCTTAGTTAGTAAGTATCAATGTTAAATTGGAATATATATTTATAATGGCGGGATATATTTGTATGCGTGTAAATAAATATATAGTCAGATATAGATTTAACATTTTCTACAGAATAATGGTCGCGTACCTTGTCGGAACGTTATCCCTAACCACTTAAATACTTTAAGATAAGATGCATGTTGCTTAAAACCCTAGCTATGTTCCGATAAAGGCAGCTTATCTTCCGATAAGAGATATATTATAGGGTTAGATAACAAACAAGCCTTTGAGAGGAAACATATAATATATAATATTTGGTAATGATAGAGGATAGACAAACATAGGGTTCATTTGATTGGTAGGTGATATACCGGCTTTGGATATTCGGAAATCCACACAGACTGAAACGGAAATACGATTAAGCTTCACAGCTTTTTCATCTGTGGACGCTAGTTCGTGACCCGGACGGAATGCCTATATTTCTACCACCCATTCTAGACGAAGTCCAACATTCTTAAAAAAATTTTCGCGGTGGGGATCGAACCTGCGACCAGTTGATTATGTACATTATAGACCAACGAGACCGCCGAATATTATTTATTAATTTTTTATAGAAAGGTGAAAACCCGCTCTCCTTATGGGGTACAAAAGAGAGATTTTTGGTCAGTTAGTTGTATTTATATCTTTATTTTCTAATATTAATTTAGATTTATACCGAAAATATGATTTGTTTATAACCTAATATATATATATGTTTAGTAATTAAAGTGTATTATCACTTTTAAAATAATAGAGAGGTCAAAGTTTATCAGTGAAAAATCCTATGAATTTCTTTATCGTCTTTTTTACAGAACATATGCTAAAATTTCTTTTATTCAAAGGAATCTATTAATATTTCGGTGGCGTTTCCTGAACTTATATCAAATTGTCTTGACGACACGTGTTTAACATATGCTTAGAATAGAGGCAGGTGTGGAGTAGCCAATATTTAATATACATCACTAACATCTACAGTTGTTGCCTTTGATTGATGTTGGTATAAGTTTGAATCCGGAAAGTTTGAACTAATTATTTCGGTTAACATAAAAAATATATATATTTGATTGTGTTAAGAAATTTGATCTTCTATGATTGTCCAGGAATTTTTCTTTGCAGCATACGATTTTCCGACCGTGGTTCTTCTTATAAGTGATGAAGTCAATTTAATTATGAGAGAAATTGCAAAAAAATAATAAGTCGACTCCGTTCATTCCGAATCTGATGTCGACGTTTGTAAAATTGGTTTAGGATATCATGTCAACGATTTTAAAGTCCTTTTTTTACTAAAGCGATTCGAAATTGCTACTGTTTAGTAATTACAGTTTTTTGTAAAGTTATTATTAATCCGGACATAGGTACGGTGTACGGCGTTATGAATCCTATAAAGTAATATAAGTCTAACTTATTAAGTAAAGATCTATTTGGATTGAAAAAAAAATTACGACACAGACGGGACTTGAACTGGCATCCACAACTAACAGTGCGCTAATCAATTGAGCTATCGTGTCATATAATGCCCATGTATATGTATATGTGCACATGTGAAAAATTGGTTTTTGCTTCTAAACCTTTTTTTAACACGACCATAACTTTTAAACAAATCACTTTAACGGTTTAAAATGCGATATATTTTGGTTAGACTTATTTGAAAATTATTTTAACTACTCCCGGACGTTATTTAAATGTGTACTACTCGCGTAAACTTAGACAGTATTTTATTTAATATTAGGCTTGTTTTATTGTAGGACTCATGTAAAGCTGTACACCGTATATAAATAATAGCTTTACAAAATTCGGCCCGACGTTGCGAATGCTTTGCAGTCTTCCCTACAAAAGTTTTAATAATATATATCTGGTTTTAAACCGTTGAACTGTTTCATTTAAACTAATTAAGAATTTATAATAGTTAATATACCTTATTAATAATACAATTATGTAAGTGTAATTATTAAGAGCGTTTCGCTGCTTGTTTATTTTTAAACGCATTCTTGAAATACTGAAACAGCAATTAATAATGTTTTCGTTTGTTTGTCACCGTCCAGATGTTTTGCAACACGCAACACAAAACGAACATACATACAGACATTCCTATCGTATTTATGGCACTGTCGCACGTGTGTGGTCGCCTTTTGCAAGTGTTGTGATTTCATCTAGTCCGTCTACTCTGAGACGTATTTATTTATTTACTATAGCTTTATTATTTAGAATATATACCACATAAAGTAGAAAGGATAAAAAACTTACGTACTAACTATAAATAAAAGGCGGCTTTATCGCTATGCAGCGATCTCTTCCAGGCAATCTGAAGTACAGGAGAAAAGACAAAAAAATTAAGGGGGTAGGTGTGACGAATAATAAACAAATGTATTTTCTATTATTAAATGTATAAGGAAGATGGTCGCGTATTTTATGGTATTAAAATTATTGACCAAGGTGACAGTCTCCGTGGCTAAAGATTAAACTTCGGTTTATGGGAAATGTCCTAAGTTTGAATCCCGTGCATTTAAAAATCGCTTTTACATTTTAGACACAGGCGGGACTTACCAGCATCCACAGCGTCCCTGTCCATGTATCAGTAATTTTTATATAAACACATTAGCTGTGTCTTCGACCGTGTAGAATTGTTATTTTGAACCGCAGCCGTTTTCGCAGCGTACGAATCGAAAACTCACAAAGATGAATAATTTTCCTTTTTTACCACATGTGAAAAATAAAGTTAAAAAAAAATGTCTCTGCCCCTTACCCCACGAGGGGAAAACGGGATATCACACAGTAGAGTCTGTGGAACGCCGTCATTTATTCTTACAACCCCCGAATACACCGAACTGTATATGTTGGGGACATTTTTAATCTGTAACTAACGGTGTTCGCTAAATTAAGCGCTGAGCTTGCGGAGTGACCCTGGCTATTAAAACAACATGTCCGTCCCGTAAGTGGACTTTGGGGGACGTCTTATGTATATACTTCTCATTTAAAGACATATACACAATTTTATTTAAAAGTAAGCAAGTGTTTGTAGTGAAAAGTTTTCAGTAACGGAGTGTCGTTGATTCATGTGAATCCTGTTTCAATAAAACACATAACGGTTTTAAACGCGAAATATACTAGTAAACTTTTTATAATTGATTTTAACAGCAGCAGCAGTAGTGGTCAGAGGGGGGATTGAGAGTTTCAATTAAATATTCTCTGTAGCTTATGCTAGTAGTAAATATTTCATGAAATACTGTTTAAACGGTTTAAAACGAGACATATATTAGGTGACTTCTTTATAATTTATTTTAATATCGGCGACGTTTTGCATTTATATAATAGTATAGATGAGAACTAAAAATAATGAACGATATTTATGGTACTTATATAAGTTATTCGTATATGAAAAGTGATAAGTTATATAAATACTTTAACTGTTTAAAACGCGACATATTTCAGTTAAACTTTTTTGAGAATTTTAACTAAAGCTAAAGCTAAAATATAAATCGTTTTAAACCGTTAAGTGTTTTATTTAAATGTGTACTACTCGCGTGAACTACAGACAGTAAGATAACTTATAAGTAGTCGAAAAAACCTATTCGCAACGGCGGTAATAAAAAATTGACGCCGCTATGAAAACAAAAAATATGATAGCGAAGAACTACATAATAAATTCTCTTACAAGTGTCAAGATTAACATAGAGTAGAGAAATAACAGAGCTGACGGCTTCTTGCATTATTAAACGATACGTGTTTCATCCGTGAGAACGAGTTTATTGAATTTATGAAACTTTATTGTTTACTATGTAGAGAATGAGATTTATCGCCATCGGGTTTTAAACTTGCCCTGACGAGAGTAGTACATTTTGAATTATAACTTTAAGTGCGTACATTTAGTTATGTGATGGTATATCTATATATTATAATGTATGTAAATACCGTCTGTAGTTTACGCGAGTAATACACATTTTAAATAGAACACTGTAACGGTTTAAAACGCAATTTATATTAGTTAAACTTATTTGAAAATTATTTTTAACATCGGCTCCACGTTTCGGGTGCTTTGGCCCTTGCAGAACTGACTAACGGTCAACCGCCAGTTTCGCCAAATACCAACTTCGACGGAACAGATGGCGGTAGCGTAGCAATTTTTACTTTGACGTCAGAGACATCCTCCATATTTAGTCTCCCCGTGACCACGGCTGCTGCAAAGCATCCGAAACGTCGGGCCGAAGTTAAAAATCATTTTCAAATAAGTTTAACTAATATTAATCGCGTTTTAAACCGTTAATGTGATTTATTTAAATATAATCTATTTTTCAAAATATTTCTTTTCTCGTCTGCCTTTGTATAACTTAACATTTCGTATCTGTATCATTTCTTTTTTACCTATTTAAATGAAACACTTTTAACGGCTTAAAATGTGAAATATACCAAGTATTGTCTGTAGTTCACGCGAGGATAACAAACTTCTATAATACACTGCTAACGGTTTAAAACGCGAGATTTATTGCTATCAAGTTTTAAACTGCCCAGGACGCGAGTACGTTTTAAATTATTATTACCTTAAGTGCATAATACGTTTAATTATAAAATATTTTTTTTTTTTTATTTTTCAATATGTTTTCTTTTTTTTTAGAATTTCCTTCTCTGTCTTTGTATAACGTTTCATGTCGTGTCTGTCTGTTTTAGCCAATTTAGATTTTTAAACCTATTTAAGTTTATATCAAGTAAGTAAATGTAATAAGTTCTAGTTAAATTTACAAAAGAGTTCTCTAATCTATTCCGATTTTTAAACCGTTAAAAGTGTTCTATTTAAATGGGTAATATACTACTGTTTTTTTCGGATGCTCTTAAGCTGACGCAGTGAAAACCCGGGCGTAGTAAGTCCGTAATGTTATTAAATTGATTATAAAAGACATATATTTTCATTTATACAACTTTCGTTAATAAGTCATACTTGCCATGGATATACACTAGTTTATGCTTAATACAAAGGTTGTAAACTAACTGCATTAGCTTCCAAATAAAATCGAAAAATAACACAGAAAAATGTCTGCAATACACCTGAAGTATTAAATTTAAAAACTTATTAATGTTAGTGACATTGATGTTTTAAAATTTAATACTTCTAAACACTAGCCAAAACCAGACCAGTCTATAATTTCATATCCTTCAAATTCAATAGTTCTGTATTCAAAATGAACCGACTAAAACAATATAGCCAGCATTTGAATGCTACAGTTCGGTTTAAACTGGTTCAAACTAGTTCTATTCAGATGTCAATGACAAAGTTAGCGTTTGTAATTTCTTTGAAGTATCTCCCCTTGTTTAATCTACGGTTGATTGGATTTGCTTTAAAAATAAATGCTTTATCCCGTTTAATTAATAAAAAGCAATCGTTCTAATATTGTTTATTGCAGTATAAAGTTTAAAACGTTTTTTAACTTTTTAAATTATATATCTGAACTACGACCCGATTTTTCGGATGCTTGGTTAAATGAAATACGAGTTAACAAATACGTTTTACGCCGTTAAAATTGTTTCCTTTTTTAATATTGTATTACAAATTATAGGTATTAATTGCTAAAAATAAAATTCGCGTTTTCAATCGTTTAAAGTGTTTTATATTCAAAGCCATATCCAAAACCATTTAGTTCACACTTACACACGCATAATACAAACTTAATAAAATTGTCATTATTTAAAAATCTAAAATAAATTGAAAAAATTTTCGACTCGGGCAGGACTTGAACCGGCATAATCAGCTTTCCGTGCTGTTGCTCTGAGAGCAACAGCACGGAAAGCTGACGATTTTTAAATTATATAGTGCCTTCATGTGTATTGCACATGAAGGCACTATACATGTGAAAAATATTAATGTTTTCAAAATTGTCATTATTTACATAAATTATGTCGATTTTATTCAATTAGTATTGTTTAATACTTGTCTTTTATTTAAAATTCTAGTGATATTTAAAAAAAGAGAAAATATACATATATCTATACTAATATATAATAAAGCTGAAGAATTTGAAATGGGGAAAATTATTTATCCTTGTGTGTTTCCATTGTTCCAAGATATGTACGAAAGAATGATTTCTCTTTAAATGATCTAAAAAAAGGCCGCGACAATAATTATGTCTCTTCATCTCTAAAGATGAACTCGCAAGAACGACGGGTCGCGAGCGACGATACGTGTCCTATGACATAGGTAACGGTTGGCAAAATCAATTTTGGGTGCCCAAAATAACTATTCTACGAAGTCGCTGTCTCGGCTAGTATAACATTATAGTAATGGTTTGTTAACCGTGCTAAAGCAAATACAACTATGTAAAACAAACAGTGTTTATAAGTAGAATATAAATTTAAATCTATGTAAATTCTCAATTCTAACAATGATCCGTACGGATAATAATTAATAACAATTATGGTTTATCCTTTCCATGTAAGGACACAACTGTGCCGTGATTGGTTCCGAACCCATTAATCCACTGAATCGATAGTGATGTGTCGACGTTTTGTCGATATTTTACAAAATAAAACAAATTCAAAATTGTTATAATGTCAAGTAACCCAATATAACACTTTAACTGTTTAAAACGCGATATATTTTAGTTAGTTTTGACAATTATTTAAACGACGGCCCGACGTTTCGGATATGTAGCAGCCGAAGTCACGGGAGACATTTTAAACCGTTAGTGTTTTATTTAAATGTGTACTACTCGCGTAAACTACAGACAGTATGTTAACCCTATGTAATTTCTACTTATTCGTGTTGTGGCGTATATAAAAATATATTAAAGCTTTGTGCGTTCTAGTAATCATGCGTGACTTTTGACCATTTGCTATTTTCTTCAAAAAATTTTCTTATCCTGAGTCGTTTGTGTTAACAAGATAAATTTTATATTTATGTAATGTATGTACCCTGTACATTTCTTAAGTTATTAGGTCTTGAGTTGAAAATAAAACTTTTTTTTTTAATCGAAAATAAATTGAAATTATTTTCGACTCGGGGTACCGGCATCGTCAGCGTTCCGTGTCGTCAGAGCAACAGCAGAATTTTTTTTCAATTTTTTCGATTTTTTAATTATATAGTGCCTTCATACGCATTGACATGTGAAAATGTTTATTATTATGTTTTTTACCTGTAAATAGGTATTTTATTAGTAGCGCAATGTCTAAATGTATAGTATAACCGCGAAAGTAAGAGTGGAATCCTGGGATAATCTTATAAAAATTAGTTTGGGTAAGACATAGATAGATCTCATCAACTATTAGCTTCTATATAAGTCAAAGAAAGGGACAAAGGTGTTTGCCCATATCTCACTTGGGGTGAATGGAATTACGCACTCACTCTGGTGTCAAATCTAATATCAATGTCTGTCTGAAGTGTACGAGAGCAGTACACATTTAAATAAAACAAACTTGAAATTGTACTTTTTTATATTCTTCTAATTGTAAGTTTTCTATTTTGTTCTTACATATTATTTGTGGTAATAAACGGCTTATTTATTTATTTAAACTTATTTGAAAATTATTTTTAGGTACGTCCCGACGTTTCGGATGCTTTGCAGCAGCCTAGAATTGTAGCAATCGATTTTATCGATAATTAAAACTGTCGTAACACATCACTCATATAGACCCGGAGGCATTGTGCACTGTTCTGTATGTACGCCTTACGCCCTTTGTACGCCACGGGTTGTTTGCCGTCCCGTGCACACCGGTCTATTCGTTCTAGCCCAAGAGCTGGTTATTAATTAAAATTACTTACGAAAACAATTAATAAATAGCCGGTCAAGCTGTAAAGAAATCTAATTAAGTCTTTGGCAAAACGAACAAGTTACAAATGTGTTATGGACGTTTTATTTTAATCCGTATCTTAATATAAAAATTGGAGTTAGTCTTAAAATATAGACATAGTGTAGTGGACCTATTTTTAGATCATTTAAAAAGGTAACATTCTTTCATACATATTTTTTGGTTTCTTGAACAGTCGCGCCACGCAATGGAAGCCCCTCAAAGATGACGATTTTCCTACATTTTTGCCACATTTCCCTCTTTTTCTTCGACCCTATTGGTCACAGCATGATGATTTATAGCCTTCATCGATAAACGATTCAATCAACGCAAAATACTTTTTCAATGCGTATCAGAAGTTCCTGAGACAAACGATCTCTAACTTTAATGCTATTATAGATCATATTACATAATATACTAAAGACCTCCCTGAAAGTAAGTAAATCGCGATCCATCTCTTGGACTACCTCATCAAAAAACGCTAATCCCGCTTGTACACTTAATGCAAGCAAAGTAGGGTGCGCCTCTTAGTATAATGAAAATCTTGAGCACCACCTTTGCTTTTAAAACGATCTTATGAAGAGCGTCTTGACTAGGAAAACAAGTTACTAAAATAAAGGAAGGTTATACCCGGTAATTTATGAGACACCATCGATTTTTGCAAAGTAGTTCTATCTACCTACATATCTTCTTAAAAAGTAAAATTCCAAGTATTACCTACACATTGAAATAAACCCTACAGTTTAAACGCGATATATAATTGTACAAGTTGTTAGAAAATAATTTTAACCGACTTTCCCGTGACACAGCTGCTTTAAAGCATCCAAAACGTCGGGTCGTAGTTAAAATAATGTTCAAACCAGTTTAACTAATATATATGCGTTTTAAACCGTTAAAGTGTTTTATTTAAAAGTAAAATCTCGTTTAGGGCGATAGTAGTTCTATTGTCGATGAAATGGTCTATTTTTTTTAAAAGCACGTAGTCCTCCCTTGGTGGACTAAAATGTATAGTTTCTCTGGGATACAAACCCAGATTAGGCAACCCGTATTTAACATTCTTCCATCCACACAACATCATTAACATGATGGCGTTATATCAATTTAAAATCTATCAATTAGCAGCACGTGCCGATGCCGGATCAAGTCTCGCTCTGTCATAATTTTTTTTCAATATAACGCTATATATATTAGTTAAACTTATTTGAAAATTATTTTAACTACGGCCCGACGTTCCCCGCGACTACGGCTTCCGCCGGGAAAGCGTCCGAAACGTCGAGCCGCCAATTAAAGTAGTTTTCTAATCATTTTAACTAACATATGTCGCTTTATAAACCGATGAAGTGTTTTATTTAAGCGTGTACTACTCGCTTAAACTACAGACAGATTTCTAATCCATATAATCTTACTTTTTACGACTTTGCTGTAATCAAATCTCGATGAAAATATTTCACCGTATTAGTGAGGTATAATAGAAGAGTTAAAATGTTCTATAGAAATCAAACTAAATTAAATCTTCTCTCATTACGATTTTTGGGCGTTGAACTATAACCCAATACTAAGTTATTACGTTATCAAAATTCAAATCGTATTCCCAAAAGCCTGTCCAATACAAACCTCACGAGGCAGTGGTCCCAAATAACTTATACATAACTGTACTAAGTCAATTGGGAAAGGTTTTAGGAAGCCTTACAATAATATCAAATAACAACTTTGGTCAAGTGGGTAGTTGAATAATATTCCCCAATTACGATCTCAGTTGAAGCCCATCAAAATTAAATATGTTTTATTAACGACTAGCTGTGTCGGCGACTTTGTCCGCGCAGAATAGTTATTTCGGACATAAAAACTTGCTTTTCATACTATTACCCACGATATCGGTGGCGTACCGTCGTTTTCAAGTTAATATTAAGAGATAGACATATAATGTCGCCGACATTTTTTTTAGATTGTTTAATAATTCAATCTTTCATACATATATTTTCGTCTTGAAACGTTGTCGTAGCGCCCGCAACATAAGCCCGTAATATTTCCTCCCCCTTTTTTTCACGTTTCCCAATGTTTCTAGCCTTTCTGAAAATGACTCCTTAAAAGAAGTTTTCAATTCGAAAGAGTAGTTGCTGAGATAGTAGCGCATTCAAACAAACAAACAAACTCTTCAGCTTTATATTAGTATAGAAATCTATTAATAGTTGATCGATTGAAAAGATTCCAAAAATTCTCAGCTAAAATACATCAATAGAAGGAGAATTTTTACGACATCCTAATATCGTTACCGTTTATTCAACACTTCCGCCTTTAAATTTCAGATCGGCCAAGCACGTGTCGGGTCAAGCTAAATCTCTCTCTATAGAAGACGTATTTTGTACTAATTCATTTTAAAGTTATGTTTTTGTAGTTTTCGTGAAAACTAAACGGCATAAAACACTAACTGTATTACAGCGTAACGTTGGGTCGTATAAATTGACTATTATAATTCGCGTTTCAATCTGTTAAGAGTTTTCTTCAACGGTTTAAGCAATTCAATCTATACTTCTATACTTATATATAAGCTGAAGAGTTTGTCTGTGAACACCTAATCACAGGAACTACAAGTTTGATTTGAAAAATTATTTTGTGTTGGTTAGAGCATTTGTTGAGGAAGGCTAAAGGCTAACTAATTTGGGGATGCAAAAAAAATAACGTTTCTCGCGGACGAAGTCGCTGGCACATCTAGTAATAAATAAAATACTTAATGATCTAGGTATTTGGACTCTCGAAATTCGTTAAAACAGCACGGATCGCCTTGGACGCCGGTTCAAGTTCCGCCTGCGTCATCGAATTTTTGCAATCAAATTAGATTTTTAATTTATGTAATGCCAAAATGTGCAATAACGTGTGGACAAATATAAAGTTCTTAATTAAATAGTAAAACTAAATCAACAAATAAATGAACTCTGTCTAAAAAAGATTTGTTTACCGTCTCTCTCTTAATAAGAAAATTACAAAGCGTGTTTGGTAATCAACGAATTAGTATAATCATTTAGACCGGCAAAGAAATGATAGTATTTCCTAAATAAGAAGCTACGTTTTCTCTACCGCAAAAGCTGCCATTCAATAGAGCCTCATCGGACCCCTAAAAAATAACTCCACTGCGTATAAATCTTACTAATATACGCATAAGGTAAAGATTAACATTTCAGAGGATTTACGGGCTCGTCCTCTGGGCCCTGTGCCCGGCTCCCTCTGAATTGTTTAATAGTTTGCCTAATCTCTGCTCAGGTGATTTTAGGCCGACTGTTACACCGACGCGTAACAGATTAACTCAAAATTACATGTGTATACATATTTATGTGCAAAATATACACGAAGCTAAATGAATATAATAAAAATCGACATTTTTATATAGTACTAGCTGACTTGGCATGCGACTTTTGTCATATAAAGTATTTTAACGAAATTTGACTACGGTCCTTGTGACATAGTGTCGTGGACATATTTTTAGATTATTTAAAGAAGTATATATTTTATACATATTTTAGGCATATTGACCCGTTTTCGGAGCACACGCAACAGAATCCCTCAAAGAATTCACCGTTTTTGTTTCGCATTTCCCTCTATTTCTGCCTTTCTAACAGTGTGCCTGCATGCATAGCGTACGACATAAGTCTATTGAATATATCGTTTGAAACGGTGTAACATACGGCCTCTAAACCGATTACATTGCTAATTCCTATCAACCAAAACGTACGGCATAAATGCAATGTACATACATATTATGAATAAAGGTGGTTGCGTAATAATTTTTAACTTGTCTCCTTTGTTTATCTTAAACGGTTTATGCAATTAGTATGTACACATTTGAATAAAACTGCCCGACGTTTCGGAAAATTGTCCGAATAATTATTAACAAGGTAATAATATATTTATGAAAATAATAAATGAAGATGCATATAGACTAACCACATCCGTGGCTTAGGTCAAACATTAAAAAAAGTCCTAGGATATATTACGGGACAGTTAGATAGTGGGTTCGTATTTTGAAATAATTAACCGTAATTCTCAAATTGCATTCATTAATTTATTGCAGACGTTACTTAGTGCATTTTTTTCAGTCAAGCACTGCATAGATTACTGAGTACAGAGCGAGCATTCTTAAAAAAATCGATTATTTTTAAAAGGACACAGAATTGTGACACGATACAAAATTTCACATTTTTAACATTATGCTTGTCAATTCAAAATTATATCTTTTTTTCTTCGAGTTATGTTGGAACAAACATTTGTATAACAGTACAGATATCTTAGCAAAATCTGAAACAATTAAGTTCATCAAAACTCCTAGTTCGTTACTCAATTCATAGAAACTGTATAAATACATCTATTTACTTATCTATTTAGGAATCCCGCAATCACAGTAAGTCTGAGGACGTTGAACGCTGGTTTGAATTGAAATATTTTGTGTTTATTGGGCCATTTTTCGAGAAAAATATAAAACATCAGGCTGCGTGCAATAGGGACGAAGAAAGAGAGGGAAATGGGGAAATACAAGGAAAGATCTTCGAGAACTCTCGTTGCGTGCACTGCGAAAACTGTTCAAGAAACCAAAACATATATGTATGAAAGAATAATTTTTCTATAATCTAAATAAATATTCCGACAGTATAGGTCTATCATTTAAGATAAACTCACAAGAACCGTTTTTTTACGTTATGGTACTTAAATTTAGTCGAAATACTTATAATGGCGAAAGACCGTTTGCCAGGTCAGGTAGTATGATAATAGAAAAAAAACAACAGAATTTCCTTAGTTCATAGTTAGACCAAGATACTTAATATAATTATGTGGGTAGATACATATTGTTATAAAACACTGAGCGAAATGTATTTCTCGCTTTGTCTAAAACCGTAATAGTAAGGTGGAGCGCTGAAAAACCTCCGTTGATAATACAAAAATACACGTTACCCAGTGATAATTAAGTTTATATAACTGGATAAATATTAAAACGGAGCTCCAGCTCCGGGCGCCATTTCTTATTCTCAGTGCAAATTGTGAAAAAAAAAATTATAATTCACCCCCTGTTTATATAGAAGAAAACAGAATTTTTGATTAAAAGATTTCACTTTCGAATAACAGACGCGAAGTTTCGGGCTGCTTTGGCTTTTGACGTGTTCTCAAACAATTCGTGCCAAATACGGTAACGGCCTTTGTAATTCTTAAGAATCATTTATCTGTACTGAAAGAGATGAAAAATTCTAGTGGTCCTTTTAAATTCCGTTATGAGCTTATTCTTAGTAAACAAGTAGATTATGCTTGCAAGAACAAGAGCGAAAGTTGAAAGACGTATACCGATGATTACACATTTTAACAGTTCTTATTAAAAGGTCTAATACATGCCTTATAATAATCATCTACTACCCTACTTTTCAAATGCTTTGAAGAGATCGTGTTCTCTGTGGAAATTTAAAAGGAATCGTGGAAACTATATAACTAATGTTTTTAACGGTCAAAATTGTTTTATTTATAGATTTGATACGACGTCAATTACAGATAATACTTACGTGCGTTACGTTAACGGTTAAAATTTGAATTACGAATTTTCGCTAATAAACTCAATAACCCGACAGCGACAAGTTTCCCTACACAACAGGGAGTGAATCAAGCCACTTTTAGTATTCGCGGGTAAAATAAACTCAATAATAAAGAATATTTTCAAAATGGCCGCCGAGACATATGCACCGGAGTGCTAGTGACGCCAATAATTGCAATACATCGATAATTTAATATCGATAGCTCTAGTGCTGGGGTAATGAAATAAGTTACGGGTTCTATTTCGCTTTATACTTGGGGATAGGGTTGCTACCATATGTTAGTTTTACAGATTATGTACACTTTAATATTTAAGAGCTTTGTGAACTGTTGTTTAGCTATGAAATAAAATGTGCTAATTATTACTGCAGTTTTTCGATTTCTTCTTTATATTGAGTAATTACTACTAAACAGATATATAATCAATAACTTGCCGTCCAATTTGGCATCAAACGAAATAATATTAAATGTAAGCTAAAGGATCATTTCCTTAAGTTATTTAAGCGTTATTGGTTTTCTCTTAATGCATGCTTAGACAAGATGGTAGCTTGCTAGTTATCTTGCATATTTATTAGATAAACTTAGTTAATTAGATGTTATGTAAACTCACGATGTCATCAGTTTAAACCTTAGTAGTTTTTTCTTGCTATCCGTATGTAAAGTGTTTTGTTGATACGATAAATAAATGAAAAAAATCCTTTGATATCTATAATATTTTTACATGTTTTTGCACATATGGCATTAAATAATTAAAAATCGATTTTAGATTGAATTTTTTTTACGACATTTGCAGGACTTGAACCGGCGTTCCGTGCTATTGCTCTATAGTGTAACTAATTGACCTATTGTGTCAATTGGTTAGGGCAACAGCGCGTGTCGTAAAATTTGTTCAATCAAAAATCTATTTTTAATTTAGATTTAGATCTAACCCATTATATATATTTGTCGATGAATGAATGTATTTTGCATCACCAGCACCCAAAACTAAACACTTCTTAAAGGTCAGCGCTTTTAAAATTCATCCGTGCCAACCCTAACGCTACGAGAATAAGTTACAATGATCGATTTCTTCTTCCCTTTTCTAATAACTGAGAAAAAGTTTTGTAATACACGTACGTACCTAGCTGTTCAATGTAAGTGTTTCTTAGCCGCAATTTTTCTAAGCGTTGTTCCAGCTCTTAAACACGATTATTGTTATATTTATTTCTTCGACTTCGCGTACAATCAAATATTTTAAGAGGATTTAAAGACCCAACGGTTGGTGAAATAATAATTGAACAAGAGGCAGTTCCAAAAATGCCGCTAGATTTGATTAAGACAATCTCGATCTTTTAAGACACCCTCCTTTCTCCCGTGACCACGGCTGCTGCAAAGACATGGCTCGAAACATTGGGCCGTAGTTAAAAAATTAAAATAAGTTTAACTAATATATATCGCGTTTTAAACCGTTAAAGTGTTTTATTTAATTATTCTATATTTCTAATTTCTCCATAAAAATTATAATGTGGATGGAGGTGGAGGTGTGTATGAGTGTATTTCTTTGTTAGTACACTTTAAAATTGTTTACTAAAGCTTTTAAATAACAGTATTTTATACATATGGTATATATATTTTGATGCTTTCAGCAGGAACTTTTTATATTGCTGAATTACTGTTTAACAATTCATACATTAGGTTCTAACTTAAAAATCTAAATCTCGTAAAAAAATTACCCACACTTTTTAATTATGTATCGACGAATGTATGATGGATTTTTATCTTTTATTTGGGTTTGTATGTGTTAAGTAATGATCGAGAGTCGAACTCCAACTACTTGTAAATAAGCGTAGGTACGTTACGAAACCCCAATATGTATAACGTGTTGCCAAAGTTCAATACAGAAATTCTTAACCTTAGAAGTTTGTAAAATAGGAAAAAAAATGGCGACAGCTAAACCCAAGTAAAACCATAAATTGTGTACATGTCGTGGGTCGTAGGGACGTGACTGAGCTAGTGATGTGGGCTGTCGATAAAATTTTATCGATCAATGTAGACTGTTTATCATAGTAAGCTGCTGTCTGCATTGCTCTGTATTTGGACTATAAAAAAAATTTAGAAATATCTCTCACTGCGATATTGAAAACGGCTAAGCAGATTTTGATAAAAAAAATATGAAAATAGTTTACAGAGATAAAAAAAAATCATGCAGAAAATGCATTCTTGTGCAGTGACGATGAAATTGTTAATATTATTATTGTGTGGAAAACAACATTTAAATTAATAATCACAGATACATTTTTGTGTCTGTTTCAGACGTCTGTGTCCTAACCGTCCGAAACTATTATGTATTTGCAACATTTGACGACCTCTCGCTATCGAGTAACTAAACTTTTGTCTTAACGTACTTACAAAAAACGCTGCAGAACATAGCTAGTATATACACAAAGAAATACATACACAGGATAGAATTCATTAGTACGATTAGTTGTATTAATTGAATTCGCGCGTTTAATAGATAATTCACCAGTTCAATTCCGGACAATACACTTTTTATAAGCTTTTAGCGTGGATTTAAGGTCAGTGACCGCGACAGGTTGTATTCTCTTGTCAGAATTGTATACGCTTTGTTGGTTCCTAACATTCTATTCAAGCAAATATTTCATTAGTACGTATAAGAGCTAAGAAGTCACATCTATACTAATATATAGAGCTGAAGAGTTTGTTTGTCTGTTTGAACGCGCTAGTCTCGGGAACTACTGGTTCAAAATGAAGAGATATTTTTGTGTTGGTTAGAGTATTTAACGAGGAAGGCTATAAAACATCGCACTGTGATTATCAGGAACGAAGAAACAGCAGGAAATGTGGGGAAAACGGGAAAGCTGCGCAAAATGGTTCAAGATACCCAAATGTGTCAGAAAGAATGATTTCTCTCCTCAAGATTAACTAGCAAAACGATGGGATGCGGACGACGTCGTGGGTAACAGCTAAAAGTAATAAAGGTGTGAAGGAGGTTTGAAAAATAAATTTTGACGCCTGAAAGACCTAGGTATTCTATTGCGGACGAAGTCACAGGCACAGCTGGTAGTTCATAATATGTTAATTTTTAATAACATATTTTAATCATACGCTATAGTACATTGACAATGTATAGCTAATACTCCATGAGTAGCAGGTTCCATTCCCACCGGGTCCACTATACTCCACAGTCCACGTATTTATCTAATAACAATCGGTCTAGAGAACTGACAAAGAACGCTTATATCATGGTCTTAAGATTTATGATATATTGAAGACAAATTCCCCCCAGAACCGCCTCATTGTATGTTGCCTCATGTATTAGAAATTAGAAACTAGTTGTGCCTGCGGCTTCGTCCGCGTTTTGTCCCGTCGTTCTTGCGATTTAATCTTAAAAGACAGACATTTTTTTAAACCATTGTATCATACATATGTTTTGTTGCTTTTTTAACCTTGCAGCGCACACACGGAAGCCCTCTAAGATGAATATTTTTTCCCCGTTTTATACACATTTTTCACTTATTCGTCCCTTCTATTGATACACAGAGTGATAAATGCCTAACCGAAACAAATAGTATTTTAAAAATCGAAAATAAATTGAAAAAATTTTCGACTCGGGCAGGACTTGAACCGGCATCGTCAGCTTTCCGTGCTGTTGCTCTACCAATTGAGCTACCGAGTCCTAACCGAATTCGAACCTGCAGTTCATTAGATCTAGAAACAAACAAACTCTCCAGCTTTATAATATCAGTATAGATTTTGTTGTATTCCACAGATTATAATTTATAACTTCAACTAAATCGCTAGAGATCAGTAAGCTCCCAACTTTTGAACTAAGTTAACTAAAACGTTTGACCAACCAACTTATTTTTGTTTAAGAAGTTTCGACTTGATACCTGGGCTCAAGGGAGGCTAAGTTTCGGGGAATTTTAAATTGAAAACATACCTACAGGACTAAATTAGTTATGAAATTATTTGTTTTACCATTATACTATTATATGATTGAGATGACGTTCACGATTGGAGGAGGCTTAAATGCATTAGAGGCTGTACTTATGATAGGTAATATTTTCAGGAGGGTAGTTAGCCGACCTCATTATAATACGTGTAGGCAGAGATTGCCGTTTTATTTTTTCAGATGACGCCCACATTTTTCTTAATATGGAATATTTTATGGAAAAGAATATTTTTTTAATTTGTGTATCAAGACTAAGTCTCAGTGATTATCGTTAGAAAAAAATAAAGAATAGAATAACAATATTTTTATATAAAGGAAATTATTGACCTACCCACATTTAAATACTGTCTATAGTTTGCGCGAGTAGTACACACTTAAATAAAACACTGTACCGCTTCAAAACGCGATATATTAGTTAAACTTATTTGAAAATGATTTTTTAACTTCGGCCTGGCATTTTACTAACTAATATATCGCGTTTTAAACCGTTATAGTGTTTTATTTAAATCTACCCACATTAATTTCACTTTTGGACATATATGAATTCAAAATATTAAAATCATAAACATTAGTGGTGATTATTTAATGTTTTTGATCTATAAAGGTAAACCTGTAGTTCATATTTTTATCGAATTTCCTTATTTTACAATGTTTACTTGTATGATTCACGACTGTATGTTTTCAAAGGCTTTAACTACACTGGCATGACAAATGTTGTTGACTACTTAATGTTTCAGATTTAGTCTTAAGTTTGTATATGGTTATACATATGAAATGAAAGGAACTAGCTGTAACTATTAATTCTTAAAAGTCTTTCGCGTCCTAAAAAATATTGGTGCATAATTTCTGCGTTAAAAAAAAGGGTATCCAAAGCAAAACCTATTTTTATTTTACAAGTCAAAATACCCCAGAACATTAAATTAGTTTGCGCTGTCGTCCTATTTTTAGCTTGGTTATGGAACACACAGACTGTAACCGAAACGTGACATTTTCATCGCCGATTTGATGTCTAAATTCCAAAAGGGGTAAAAAATTCAATTCAAATTACGTTTGAGTGTGGACAACTGGAGCCAGCTAAGCGATTCCCACGTGCAATACAATTTGACCTGTATTCGAACCGCCGACCCTCGTGGTGTATGCAAATCAGGAACGGTGCTTGGTCGTGCCATTTCGTATGCCAAATGTATTCAGTTGCTTGTATCGTTATTGGTTGGTATTTTGTTTGGCTTGCATTTGCTAAGGGTAAGATTCTTTAAACACACATACATAATGTTTAAAAAGTTGCTTTAAGCGCGAGAGGTCCTTGTGTTTGGATCCCAAAAATCATCATGTACCCAGAAATGTTGATAAGCCTAGGTAGTAAATGTCTGTAAAATGACGTAAAAGACACAAACAGACAAAAAGTATTATTACCTTGTCATTATATGGACTCAAGTTTGGTCTTTAGTCGACAATAGCTGTTTTATACTATAGCCTAATAAATTTCGCTTTTTAAACCGTTAAAAAATATGTTTTAATTTATATGTAAGTATTTAAAGAACATATTTGCATAGTAGCAGTCGAAGTAAGTTAATTTGCGTTAAAATGTATGTGAAGTTACGTAATGTAATTTGGGATTATTAAAATACTATGAATAAGTGGCACATTTTTATATTTCATAAAACTTCTCTACTCACTTTATAAACCGTATTCAAACATTAAAAATAAATGTCATTAAAACCGCTCAAATTCATCATAAACAAATTTTGTATTTAATTCAAAAGGGTTAATTAGGGTTGTCACTCAGCTCATACATACTAGAATACGTATTTATCTTTTTTTATAAGACAGAGGGGGTGTGGGTTCCTTTCGTCATAACATTAGTACATATTGGGTAAATTTTAGCCTTATTTTGTATACTGTCTAGCTATTTAATACCCAATAAAATTTTCCCAGCTAAACATAATTAACGTCAAAAGTATTCAGTGACAACCCTACCGCCGTCCCCTAATTCAACAAATTCTATAGACAGTTATTGTAAATATGATTATAAATGAAATATTGTCGGCAGCCCTACCGTGGAAACTAATAACTTCAATTGTACTTTTGATAATATTTTTTATGGGTACTCGTGTCACTTCAAAGACCAGTATTGTGTACATACTTCGTGGTATGAGAAATTTAAAATAATGGATCTCGAACTAAATTATATTAAGCAGTGCCTTACCTACTAGTTATAGTATGTTATTTCGGTGATCAAACTTGTTATCTATATATCTATATTCTATACTAATATATAAAGCTGAAGAGTTTGTTTGTTTGAACTCGCTAATCTCAGAAACTACTGTTTTGATTTGATAAATTCTTTAAAATTATTTATCCTTTACGAAAACCGTTCAAGATACCGAAAAAAGATGTATGAAAGAATGATTCCTCTTCAAATTATATAAAAAATGTCCGCGACACTATAGATATCTTTTAAGAATATTTATCGTGTACACAACAGGAGTGTGAGAAAAAAGCGAAAAACTTATTCATTTTATCACTTGTCGCTTCAGCTGATTGCTATATTCCTATAGGTTATGTAATAATCGACTAAAAGTAATAATAAATCGATTATAAATTTAAAAAAAAATGTACGACTCGGGCAGGACTTGAACCGGAATCATCAACGATCCGTACTTACTGTTGCTTTAACCAATTGAGCTACCAAGAATTAATAATATTTATAAGTCATAGTTTAATTTTGATATTTTTTAAGATTTTATGTTTATACAGTGCAACCTCGATATAACAAGTCGAGGGGAACGAGAAAATATTGTTATATCAAGTAATTCGTTGAACGAGGTTTGTTATGTTGAGGTTAGTTTGGTCTAAAAGTTATAGGGTAAAAGTTGATCATTGGGATTTTTTGTCTCGCTTTTTACCACTTTAGCACACATTCGTTTACGTCTTTGAACTCCATGATTTTAATGTTTTACCGTTTACATTCAAACCACTTTCTTCTGAAAACTTATCTTGTAAAATTGCGGGAATCCCGAATTTATTAGCTATGTCTAATTTTTTCGTCATGTGATTTTGGTCAACATAATTATTGTTTCGCTTTTCTCCTGAACCTTTTCTTTCTAGCCATTTTACTTACATTTTACTCATTAACTTAAATCTTTAGCAATAGTGACGAGCAGAGGTGTTTACATTACTTTCCATCAAAACAACAATGATTACTTTACACGCGTACGCGCTTTATCACATTATTAGATTATACGTATAAAGGTTTCGGGTTGGCAAAATTCGTTAATTAGAGGTATGAATACTTTTTCTTGATAGTTGAAAATTCGTTATAAAGAGGTTGTACCATGTAAAGGTATATTTTACTTACTTTATGGAAGTAATTGTGTTAAATCGAGGAATCGTTATATTAAGGTACGTTATATTAAGTTTGCACTGCATATTGTTTTTCCAGTTCTGTGTAGGCATTGAAATTTGTAGATAAATAAATAAATATATGGGCACAGGTGACGTCATAAATCTACATTATACATATCGAGAAAAGTAATAATAACGTCCGTCACACGGCACCAATTATCGGATATTCGGCAATCAAATAATACGTCCATATATCATCGCTGCCCAACGGTTAGGATTACTTCGCACTAGTGATGTCCTCACTATCGATAATTATCGATGGATTTTGAAATAATTTAAAACATCGATTATATATATAAGTTACATTATCAGTTTACGTGAGTAATACTAATTTTTAACGGTTTAAAACGCGGAATATATTAGTATTTTAAAATTCGGATGGTTTTGGGAGCCGTGGTTACGGGAAGGATAGGGGGGGGGGGGGATACGGCCAAGCCGTAGTTAAAACAATTTAACTAATACATTTCGTGTTTTAAACCGGTAAAAGTATTTTATTTAAATGTGTACCACTCGCGTAAATTTATATTGGTTTATAATAGAAAATCGATCTCAAACCGCCAGCGTATTCAATATCTAATATTTTATTAATCGAGTCTACATTTTAATAATTCATGTTATGAAACCACATTTCGCGAAAGTAATATATAAAGAAATTCTCATTTGAAACAGACGAACAAGAATTCCCAGACGCGAAACAAATATGCTATTCATAATGTTGTCTTAAGCTTTTGCGATTCTGTGAAATTAATGAATTACGTATTCTTAGGTAGTTTAAAGATTAGGTATTAGAAATCCCGTCCGGGTCACGAACCACCGTCCACAGATGAAAAAGCCGTGAAGCTTAATCGCGTTTCGATTTCAGCCTGTGGATTCCCGTATTTCCGAAGCCAAAATAGGTCGACCCCCACGCTATGTCTGTCTTCCTTTGTCATTACAAAAATTTACATATTTCACTGTAAATTTCGTCTCTATTAAGAAGTAGATCGTATACCGCCTCTGTAGCCAAATGGTTAAACGTATTGCCTAGCATTGCGTTGAGCGCGAGAGGTCTTGAGCTCGAATCCCACTGGCAGGCCACAGAAGTCTGATCAACAACTTGTCTCATAAAGAACTGCGACAAAAATGTGTTCGCCCCATGCCCCACGAGGGGGAACGGGATTTCACACTTATGAAGTAGATAAATCATGGTTAAATACAAAACCGCTTCTGTAGCCAAATACTTAAACGATATGCATTACGTTAAGCGCTTGAATCTTGGGTTCGAATCCCAGAACCGAAAATAGGTGGTTGGTACGACACAATGTTACTTCAATACATTGTAAGTTTATTACCGTCTGTAGTTTACGAGAGTGGTACCTACACATCTAAATAAATCACTGTAACGGTTTAAACGCCTCCCCGTGACCACGGCTGCTGCGAAGCATCCGAAACGTCGGGCCGTAGTTAACTTCCAATTTATGATTAAAGAGTATTTACAATTTTACGATAGCATAACACAATGTATAGTGTAGTCTGTTAAGTTTAAGGTAATCCTTGTTGGAATCTCATGCTTCCAGGAATGAAGGAAATCGGAGATGCCATAAAGATACAAGACACCTTTTAGTTAATACACAGTGTCACACAGTTCAATCGACTCTGTCCATCACTAGAGCTATCCCATTATAATGGGCGTTTTGTTTACAATGCCAACTGAAGGGGAACCTTATTTGAAACACTTCAATGAATATTAAACTTTAACTTTTACACATTAAAGCGTAATTTCCGATGACTTCATCTCAGTGTCGAAACGACCTAAGTGACGTCCACTCTGTGACGTCATAGGTCGTAATAAGATTCGTTTTCGCCTAGTTGTTGTGAAGTGTTGAAGGAAAATCGATCGTATGGTGTTGAATGAGAGTGTATTGTTGTTTGTTGGGTGGAAGATCGATACTTGTACGATTCCTTGGTAGCAGTTGCAATGTTTTGTTCGCGTCTTTCCACTGATATGTTTTACGCGGTTTTCGAGTGATATCCGATTAGGAAAATCTTCTTATTCCACTCCGTTCTAGTCTATTAAAGTCTTATGACCGGGCACATATGTTCTCTTTTACAAAAGAAGAGAGATTTTAGAGAATAGACCCACCACGCTATTCCAATGCGGGTTGCTGGGCTCTATCAATCTTCGCCTGGATTTCCACGAATAGCTGAAATCCAATAAACTTTGTGCTACAGCTTTATTTGTAGAGGAACAGCAGGGAAGGTACGTTTTGGAGGAAACATAATTTTGTTCATTAAAAATATTTAAATAAAACATTTCAACGGTTTAAAACGCGATATATATTAGTTAAACTTATTTGAAATTTATTTTAACTACGACTCGACGTTTCGGACGCTTTGCAGCAACCGTGGTCACGGGGAGGCGTGTTTAACTAATATATCGCGTTTTAAACCGTTAAAGTGTTTTATTTAAATGTGTACTACTCCCGTAAACTACAAACAATATCTACTCAAAAAATCATTTTAAATTTCCATGTTCAAGTATTAAAAATACTTATATCGTTCATAATGACAAAATTTGTTATATCAGACGATAAATATCATAACTTAAACATAATTTACCTAAGACCCGAACCCGAGACTAAATGTAAATGACGTCGTAATAATTACGACCCTTAAACTACAAATGCAAAACTACTAAGTTTTGAGCAGTAACATTTATGTAAAGTAGAGTAAAAAATGCGGTTTCAATTCAAAGTTGGCACCAGCCGACCGCGCCAATTTCAAACTCAATTTAACTGTAAACAGAGCAGCTTGTGTACAGAGACTAATCTCTAACCGACTTGACAAAAAGATGTTAAATACTGTCTGTAGTTTACGCGAGTAATACACATTTAAATAAAACAATTTAACGGTTTAAAATGCGATATATTTGAGTTAAACTTGTCTGAAAATAATTTTTACCTACGGCTACGTGATGACGGCTCCGTCCGTTTAAACCGTTAGTGTTTCATTTGAAAAAGATGTTAATTGTTATGTGACTAATGGAGGGATATTCCTATTTATTAGACCTACCACGCTTCTTCAGTGAGTGTTGGTGGGTAATGATAATCGGGAACGACACGATGATAAATCTACAAAACGCGTAATATAATAGTTAACAATTTTTTTTATGTATCCTATACATCGGACCTAATTTGAATTAAACATAAGTTCGCGTTTTAAACCGTTAAAAGGGTTTGATTTAAAATTTCTAGATATCGAACTAACATTCCACCCGACCCAGGTGATGAGAACCCAGGACCTCATATTGTGCGGACAGGTGTACTTCATCACGTGTGATAGTCTATCGAGATAATGCAAAGATATATTTTGTGATCTTTGATGATGATGATTGTCTCACAATGTCTACCACACTTAACCAATCTCTTTGTTCATTAATTTAATAATCATATAATAAATAGTTGATTAAGATATGCCAATATAAAAAAATAAACAGTTGTGATTACTTTGTACACATGTTGGTGTACAGAATAGCTTACATACACATTTAATATTAATAAGTTCAGTAACATACGAAAGTTTTGTAATATACGGAGAAAGTCGGTGTGTGGAAAACGGTAGAGCAAACAGCGAGAAACGTGGTCGTGCATTCGAATCCCGCCTGATTCATTTTATATGATTTTTTAATAGTTGCAATAAACCTCTATAGTTAATTAACCTGGCGTAAAGATAGTGTAATGCAAAAAAATTCAAAGGGTTAATGACCTTTTGTCGCGGACAGACAGACCGGCAGACTGCAAGCGTTACGGAAATACAGAAAAAAACAAAAGACTGCGGTTTTGCGAATTTCTTTTTTTGGGGACCAGGTACATAGTTGCAATGACGCGGGTAATGTTAGAAAAATCTTTTGTAATTTTAAGCATCGTTTTAAAGTCTTTTCATAATTTTTCTTAAGTAACTTAGGAATGTTGAAATCATCATCATTATCAATCATTTGTAATAGCTCGTCCTTAATTCAAATAGTGATATTTTTAAATAAAACTCTTTAACGGTTTAAAACGCGATATTTATTAGTTGAAACTTATTTGAACATATTTAATATTATGTCTTCCCGTGACAGCTGCCGCGAATTATCCTAAACATCGGGCCGTAGTTTAATTTTCAAATAAGTTATAGCTAATATATATCGCGTTTTAAATCATTAAGAGTTTTATTTAAATGTGTACTACAGACAATACTAAAAGAAAAAACTTACGTTTAAAAGACAACGTGAAACACGTTTCACGTCTTTTCCTACATCCTACTAACCACTGTCTATAGATGAAAAAGGTGTCAAGTTTAACAGCATTTTCCTTACATTTCCCAACATTTCCGAATTATCAAAGCTAAGTTAGGCCGACAGCGCATCCTGTTGGGATGTTAGGGCTGGAAAGTATGCAGACCTTCACCAATAAAACCCGTTACGTGTTTTGCTCAAGACATTAAATAGATAAATATAGATGCTAGTGGGCAATATTCACGATTTTTCAAGTTAATTACAGTATATTTGTACACATATATATGTATAGTAACAGTAATATGACATAAAAAATGGCACATAGATAGTAGTTTATATGGATAGACTAGCTGTGCCAGCGTCTTCGTCCGCTAAGAATATTTATTTTGGGCATCCAAATTCTTTTTTGCAAACCCCTTTATCTTTATAAACTTAAGCTGTTACCCACGACTTCGGTCGCGTCCCTTCCCATCGTCCTCACAAGTTAATCTTATAAGATAGACATATAGCGTCGTGAACTTTTTTTTAGATCATTAAAAGTAGTATTATATATTCTATCGTACATATTTTTTGGGTATCTTGAACCGTTTTTGAAGCCTACGCCTCGGTAACCCATAATGATAAATAATTTTCCTAAATTTTTTCACATTTCCCGCATATATATCTTCGCTAGGATTAGTCACAGGGCGATATTATAGCCTTTCTCGATAAATGCTCAAACAAACCTTTCTGCTTTATATATTAGTATAGATTGTCCGGTCTTTTTTTCGGTAACCCTGAAATAAATTAATAATAAAGAAAACCGTTGAAATTTTGTACAAACACAAAAAAAATGCCGGAATATAAATCGCGGATCCAACTCCTAAGCAATATCGCCAAATTATTGACATCCAAAACCAATACTACGCCCCCCGAGGGGCAATTTACACAATTCAATTACGAAGCCGAGAAAAAATGGCGCCAAGACATCTTTATTTTAATTATTCGACTCTGATGGAAATTAAACTGAGGAAATTAAGTGTTTTTTATTGTGTCCATGTACTATTTTATTATTAGCGACAAGTGAATAATTACTATGTATTACATTTGTAAAATAATAACTTAGAGGTAAGGGTAACACAGCTCGGAACGCTGTGGACGCCGGTTCAAGTCCTGCCCGATTCGATTTTTTTTTTATCTATAATCGATTTTTAATTTATATAATGCCATCATGTGAAAAATATTAAAGTTTTCAAACGCTAAACTTTGAAATGTCACCCGCAATGGTTTATACGGCAAAAAATATACGGTGTCGGTAGCTCAATTGGTTATTGCTCTGCTCGGAATGCTGTGGATGCCGGTTCAAGTCCTGCCCGAGCCAATTGAAAAAGAAATAATAATCGATTTTTAATAAAAAATAACTGTTCTTGTTGTATTGTATGTATTGCTTATTAATTTATATCTCACAATACCCTCCGTGACTTTTTAGCACATTTTAATACACTTAGATGTACTTCTGTACCTGCTATTGTTTTGATAGAAGTAATGAAGAATGAAGTAATGTTTTCATATTAGGTTTACTTATAATAAACAAAATATATATTATGTAAAATATATAGGTAATTTACGCGAGTAGTACACATTTAACGGTTTAAAATTAACTAATAATTTTCTGTTTTATACTGTTAATGTGTTTTATTTGATCTATTGAATAAAATTGTTTAATCATTACGAATGTGAATATATTTTTAATGTCGCTGCATAAGTATATGTTAGTTTTAATTTTCTATTTTATGCATTGCCTTAATTTTAAGCCGGTTTAAAAAATGTGAAATCGATATTTTTAACAATACTTGTTTTTGTTTTCAGGTAAGTCGAAGGCATTTGCTGAAACCTAGAATGTTTGTGGTAAATATTAAAACACCTGTTTGATACATTTTTGTCAACTATTACTTTAGTACCATATTAAATCGAAGGTGTCCTGGCAAACGTTATTTTGCCATAATGTATAATATTGTGTAATGATAGGTAATGGAATTTTGTTTCAAATGCAAACGATATACTGTCGCGGACATTTTATAGATCACTTAAAGAATCAATCATTCTTTCATACATGTTTTCTGGGTTCCTTAAACCGTTTTCGCAGCGTACGCAACGGAGACCTACAATAGGGAATAATTTCCCCCTTTTTTCCACATTTCCGACTGTTTCTTCGCTCCTATTGGTCGCAGAGTGATGTTTTTGTCCAAAGCCTTTCTCCATAAATGCTCTATCAACACATAAATAATTTTTCAATTCAAACTAGTAGTTCCTGAGATTAGCGTGCTGTACCAAACAAACAAACAAACTCTTCAGCTTTATAATATATAATATTTATAATATATATAGATAAAAGAGACGTCACCTCTGAAGTAATCTTCTTTCACTCAGTTTCCGATGTGCGTTGGCTTGAAGCTCTTGGGGCGTGTATGTCAAAGGATATCCCGCAAATGTGTATGTCTAAGATTTCAATGTACCGTCTGTAATTCCTGCGAGTACACATTAAATAAAACATTTTCAATGGTTTAATACGGGAAGTTTATTAGTTTACTTGTTTTAAATATGACCTTCTTTTAATGATATAGGAGCACTGATAATCACGCGGTTCACTTGATGGGAGATGAAATAACTCAGCCATTTGACATCTACGCGAGATGCGCTGTCGAGCTCTTTTCAGCTTTGGATATTCCTACAGTGATCACGACTGATGCAAAGCATCAAAAACTTCGCGTCGTACATAAACCAAGTTAACTAATACTATTTGCGTTTACAATTCCTAATTAATAGAATATCTACACTCTAAAACTATCTACATCATAGCCTTATGATATATGTTTAGTAGCAAGGTCAAACATGTTATAAGTGCATGTATCAATAAGTTGAAAGAAATCGATGATGAGGTGTAGGACTCGGTAGCTCAATTGGTAGAGCAACAGCACGGAAAGCTGACGATGCCGGTTCAAGCCCTGCCCGAGTCGAAATTATTTTCAATTTATTTTCGATTTTTAAATTATGTTATAAGTATTTAAATAAAACACTTTAAAACGCGATATATTAGTCGATATTATTCGAAAGGTTGGGTCGAAGTTCAAAAAATCAATCGAAAAATCATTTTCAAATAAGTTTAACTAATATATCGCGTTTTAAACCGTTAAAGTGTTTTATTTAAATGTGTACTACTCGCGTAAACTATAGACAGTATGTTATAAGTAGAAAACTTTAATTACGGCGTAATTTTTTCCACTTACCCGTACTTTTAACAGTTATAGTTAAGTTCATTAAACTAAGGCTTAATTCTATAAATATATTTACTATGTATAAAACCGAGCCTTTAATACACATGTTTATTTAAATTTGTGTATATGTAAACATATACATATTCTATGTACCTTTTAGAGTACATAGGATTTCAAAGGCAACACTAATTAAAGGCATAATAAATCATATAATTTTATAATTTTGATTAAGTGTGAGATATAACTTGCTGTTAGTGAAGAGAAGTGAATAAGTAATGAGTTAATAACTTGATGGTGTGACGTCATTATTCACGATTTTGTATAAAGTTCGAGGCACACTGAGTGAATTCCAAGTTGTCATGCAATACATAATATGGCATATGCGGCACTCACACTTTTTAATTTTTCAGTCATAATATAATAGCATAATAGCTTACATAAGGTTATAAAATAAGTAAAAAGTTTAGGTACGTTGCGTTAGTTCAAAACTATGGTCTAAACAATGGGCTCGTTGGTCTTATGGTAGCAATGTGAGGCTAAAGGAAATTCTAATAAGGAAATCTGGACATTAAATGGGCGGTAGAAATATAGAAATTCCGTGCGGGTCACGGACCACCGTCCACAGGTGAAACAGCCGTGAATCGCGTTTCAGTTTTTGTCTGTGGATTTCCGAATATCCAAAGCCAAAATAGGTCGACAGTGCATCTTGTTTAGATGCTATAGGCTGGGGTCAACCGTCAAATGAACCCCCCATGCTTGACTGTCATCCTCTAACATTAAAACAAACAAAAAAAATAACCAAAATATCTCTATGTATTTGTTGTGTGATTGCAACAACGCTGTATTTTTTTTTGTGAAAATATTGTTGTATTATATCTATTAACTGTGCTCTTTGCATGTATAATAGATTTACTAAGACAATATTCTTTATTTATCAAACACTTGAGCCCGGTGTACCACCGTCCTACCACTCCCCATCTTTCATTAATATTTTGATGTTTCGCGTGAATAATTCACAAAATATATCAACCTCCCCCCCACCGCGCCCCGCCGCTGTCTGAACGTAACGAAGTTTATCACTTTATGCTATACTTTAGGTTATCCAATTTGTTTTCTGCCTTTTGCGTCTGTTGCCACCTTTAGAACCAGAAAGGAATAAATTTGATCGGTACTTCCGCATGCGCATTCATATTACATGACTCTACGGTATATGAAACAATTGTAATGATTTAAACTTATTTAGTTATTTATTTATTACAGCTTTATTATTCATAATTAATATTACAAAATAAAAACTACAAAAGGTAAAATCCTATATATCCGTCCTAACTCATGAATAAAAGGCGGCCTTATCGCCGAGCAACGATCTCTTCCAGGCAACCTGAAGTTTATATTATATTTATTTAAACTTACAATCAAACGGCCTACATACGCTAATTAACAATAAAATTAAAATAAAGAGCTAGGCTTAAATTGCTTAATCGCTATAACGGGTTAAATTACAGAAATGAGAAGGAAAAAAAGGAACCTAAGATAAGATTTTTTTTTACTTACAATTTGCTTAATACTGCTTTTTTGAAAATGTTTAATCTTTCAAAATATCAAGTACAATTTGTGTTAAAAAGTTCCAGACCGAAAAAACTATTTTGGCATAATTAGTATGACTGGTTTAGTGGAAAAAATAGTTTTTGCGTGAGGAGATTCGTGGTGTGTGGAAATTAATTTTACTAAGTAATAAGATTGAGTCAATTTTGTTGTGTATAATTTTATAGAGAAAAAGTAATCAGGTTACGTCTATTTATTAAAGATAGTAAGTGATGTTTGTAACCTATTTCATAGTCTTAAAATACCCGTAAAGTAATCAAGTAGGAATTATGCTGAATTTTTTCTATTTTATCTATATGTACAGCATACAATGGATTCCAAACAACACTTCCAAACTCTAAAATATTACGAACGTGAGAATTGTATAATATCTTTAGGGTATCAGCTTTTCAAGTTCAGGAGAAAAGAAATAAAAAAAGCTTATTAAGTGGTAAGGAATTATACAAAAAGAAAAGGTCCATCGTAAAACTATACACAGCTAGTAAGAGAGAAGCTTTAGAATGATAATAGAAAGATTATTATTTATACTAAGCTTTCCGCTGTGCCTGCCTCTGTAGCAAAATGGTTAAACGTGCTGCATAACATTGCGTTAAGCGCCCTGAGGGGCCCTGGGTTCGAATTCCGGGGAAACAGTAACGTCGGCTGTTTCGGTCGAGCAGGGCACAGAAGTATGATAAACTACTTGCCTGCAAATAAAACCTATCAGTGAAACGGACACAGATTTTTCACTTTTTTCAGCTAAGCCTAAACTGGATGACACAAAATTTTAGCTTTTAGATTTACAGTTTTTTTTTTAAAGTTTTGTGGAAATCATTAAATATTTCTTTCAACCACATATATCTTAAAATCTAAAACAATTAAAAAAAAATTACGACTCGGGCAGGACTTGAACCGGCATCCTCAGCGTTAGGTGCTGTTGCTCTAACCATTTGAGCTACCGAGTCCTACACGTATTCGGCGAATTTTTCAATCTATACATGCACCTCTCGCGCAAGAATATAGTACCTAAGACCCGCTTTTCTAAGCGAGAGGTGTTTTTAGGACGCTCTAGTTTAAACACGTAAAGATAAAATTCCTGAGATGAATTCTACTTCTTTTTTTTTACGTAAATTATGGTTATGCGGACAATTGATATAATTAATCAATCACTGATTGTGCAAACCATCTGCCATTTTATTTGTGGGGCCGAAAGTGCCCGATGGCTGGGGTCAAAAATGCCTTGTCACAATGCTTATCCGGGTAAATTGAGTTGTTATCGTATAACGAGGTTATATTAATCAGTCTATTCTACCCCGGGTCTGCTTGTCTTTATAGGAAAGTTATTATTTAGTTATGTATTTAATAATTATTTACAAAGGATACTTGGAGACTGACCCGTGACTACTGCTGTAAAACATCCGAAACGTCGGGCCGTAGTTAAAATTAATTATTAAGTTTCACGTTTTAAACCGTTAAAAGTGTTTTTTTTTTTAATGTGTGTTTCTCGCGTAAACTACAGACACCACACATTTAATCGAACCATTTAACAATTATGACACTTTAAATAACGATATGCTTTTAAATAAAACAATTTAACGGTTTAAAACGCGATATATTTTAGTTAAACTTGTTTGAGAATTATTTTTAACTACGGCCCGACGTTTCGGATGCTTTGTAGCAGCCGTTGTCACGGGGGGACACACGTCGGAGTCGTTAAAATGTTTTATTTAAATGTGTACTACTCGCGTAAACTACAGACAATATTTAACGATATGCTCCATATCTATTGCTATATGCATAGTGCAAATGTTATCTAGTTTCTATTTAGTCTTTTAAAAGCAATAAGAACACATAAAAACCATTTTTTTTAAATTAGCAATAATCCGAATCCATGCCGAAACAATATACCCATCCAGTTTTTAACCGTGACCAAAATACCTTACCCTGACCAAAGCCGATGATAACGCACTTTTGACCGCACGTGACGAATCGTTGCCGGCATATGCGCAAGATCGTTTATACGGATAAATAAAGTATCGCCAGTCATTATTTTGATTGTCGTAATGAAATTCCTTGTTGAATTGTTGATGATGTCGAACAGAAGTCTAGATAGTTCGGTAGTTAGCCAGGTTGAAAGTCGTCATCAACGGGTTTCCCTTGGTTATCCAAAAATACCACAAGTGCTTTTTAGTTCTGAGTATCAAGTATTGCCAACAATTTTTTTTAGCAAAATATATCATTTTCAAATACGCATATAAAAAGTACATACAAACCTCAAAAATTGTAAAGACATTTATTAATTAAATGATAAAACTTTGAACTTATTTGAAAATGATTTTTTACTTTGATCCGACGTTTCGGATGCTTTGCAGCAGCCGTGGTCACGTGAAGACAAAAGATGGAGGATGTCTCTGACGTCAAAGTAAAAATTGCTACGAGCACTATCTGTTCCGGCATATTATATTTATTACGTATTTTCAAACAAGTTTAACTAAAATATATCACGTTTTAAACCGTTAAAGTGTTTTATTTAAATGTGTACTACTCGCGGAAACTATAGACAATATTTATTTGTTTGTTAAACTTAGGCGTGGGCAACATAGTTCTTTTTTCATATACCTATAAATATAATCTTACTTTAACAATATATATGTTGTATGTAACTATGACGTACTTGTTGGTGTAATGGTAGCAACGTATGGCTCATAATCAGCACGTCGTGGGTTCGGTCCACACTGAGTCTAACATTATTCTAATTAATTTATAATTTTTCTATAACACGTTGCACTTCGGCTGGAAATCTGCATATCAAATAGGTGGTAGGAATATCGGAATATCCGGGTATCGAACTACCGTCGACAGCGCGTCTTGTTAAAATGTTATATGGCTAGGATATTTCACCTACCATTAAGTCTAGCGTGGGATATGTTTGTCTGTCCTACTCTATCATAAAAATAATATATTATTAGTGTTTTTTTATGTTTACCACTCACGTAATCAGCATACAATAGATTGAAACTTGCCGCTTTCCCAACAATGGTAACACTGCATATGGCTACGAAAATATGGCGTAAAAGCGTAAATTAAATAGATCACTTTTAATCGTATTAAAGCCGCGATATATTATAGAGTGCCAAGCCACACATCAAAAGAAATAAATGCCGCAGCGCAACGTATAAATCAGTATTTCCGCGAAACGTCCGCATCACGTCAGTTACGCGTCATACGCTGTGTTTTACGACGTTTGCTGATGAGCGGTGACGTGAATTATTATTGTTAACTGTGGGTTTTAATGTGCATTAAAAAAACAGTAACCCACTTTGATCTCGTTGTATTTAAATATACACCAACAGGTATCTATTAAATTAATCTATACTTATATATAAAGCTGAAGAGTTTGTTTGAACGCGCTTATCTAGTTACAAAAATATTTTTGTGTCGGTTACGGCATTTATCGCGGAAGGCTTATAGGCTATAAAACATTGCGCTGTGACTAATAGGAGCGAAGAAACAGTAGGAAAATGTGGAAAACACGGGAGAAATTATTAAACTTCGTGGGTTTCCGATTCTTAGGCTGCGAAAACGGTTCCAGATACCATAAAAATATGTATGCAATAAAGATTTCTCTTTTAATGATCTGATAAAATGTCCGCGACAATATATGTCTATCTTTTAAGATTAACTTGCGAGAACGACATACGCGGTCGACATTGTGGGTAACAGTCAAAATGTATAGAACAAGAGGTTTGCAAAAACAAATTTTGATTCCCAAAATAACTATTCTGCGCGGACGAAGTTACTGACACAGGTAGTAAATAATATTGTCTGTTTGAAGTTTTTTTTATTTAACGCTAAAAATAATTTTCTGTATCAAGAGTTTAATGTAGGAAATTGTCAACGCCTGTAATACCACATCTTACAAGCAATTTACTAACAATTTCGAAATAACAATGTAAAATATAAAAGTATTTTCAACTCGCTTCAATATCCACACGGTTGCCACGATGTCACGTTCCAGTGAAACTCGTAAAGAAGACAATGTTAAAAATGACTGGGTTTTGCAAAACACACTTTCATATACTGTCTGCTTGCAAGATATGAATGCTGTTCTTTTCGTTTATACTTGTAAGACCACAATTTTGATATATATTTTCTGAATTTTTATTGATTCCTTTAATATAAACTTACTTTAACCACTGCTCAATTGCACGCAGCCGTTGTAGGTTCAATTCTTATCTGTGGCATGCATTTTTTTTTTTCATTTTACCTCAATACAAATTTAAATTCTATGAAGCTTTCACGTGCTAAAATATGTGAAAATAATATTTCGATCATTCAAATAAAACAGTTTAACGGTTTAAAACGCAATATATATGTTAGTTAAACCTATTGTAAATTATTGTAACTACGGCCCGTCGTTTCGGTTGCTTTGCAGCAGCCGTGGTCACGAGGACACTAATATATAACGCGTTTTAAACCGTTGAAGTGTTTTATGTAAATGTATGTACTACTCGCGTAAACTACATACAGTATTTAACGTTTCATTCTTTGAATTATTTAGTTTGGTTAGAGTTCTTGATTGTACGTGAACTTGTTTTTTGGTTATGTACTTTAGTTTGTAAGTAATTAATGAAAGCTTTGTTACAGTGTAATTGGAGTAATCCATAGCTAAGCAGTAGATTTTTTCTCTGGGCCAGAACGTTGTATACTCGAATGATTTGACCTCCAATACAAAAACTAAACGAATAGCTCCAGCAACGTACACAGAACATGTCCCTCGTTAAGGCTTGTATCGTATCCAGTAATCCCGTAATCCGCCGCAATGTCCAACCTTGTTCTCGACTTGTACAATGTAATTGGAATTTTATTAAAGCATTAGTTTTGTTCGAAAGGACAAACTCATTGGTAGCTGTCCGAAGCGATTACCAATTGAGCCCCGGAAACTATTCAGGGATTGTGGCAAATATTCTTTGTTAAACACCTCGTAAATGTAGATATCGGAAGGAATTATTTTTAACTGGCAACGCTGTATTTGATTGCTTTCACAAGGTGACTCTTACACCATTGTTATTTCTGCTTCTGGAAGTGTAGCTAATAGACTTATTTTACCACGAGAAAAATATCTTGTTAGAGTCCGTGGAAAGTCTGGGCAGGGATTGAAATTTCACCAGGTAGCAATCTACCATCCCCAGATGGAAAACCATGAAGTGTTAACCTGCATTTCGGTTTCAATCTTTGGATTTCCAACAGTCGTCAGTCACGACCTCACCCCCCATCAACTGATCCCCATTTTGTTCTCCTCTGTCAGAAAAGAAGTCAATTTCCTTTAGTTATATGAGAACAGTTGTGTCTCACTATATATCATTGTTATTAATCTATATCGGTCAATAGTTTGGAGCAACGGAGATAATTGTGGTTGTGGTCTATACGATACTGGTTCTCTGACCGAAAGTGGTCAATAGAGTTACCTTACTCGGGTCAATTAGGTCACGTTTAAAATTTCTACTCCAACTGCATTGTATTACTTGAACTGTCGAGTTTTAATTATTCAACTATGAAAATGGTATTAGGTAATATGTATTCGTTACTATGTAAACGTCACACGCAGAATGAAAAGCCGTAAAATGTAATCGCTTTATGTGTGTGAATTAAGAGCTACAATTAATTGATGGCGCATCTTGCTGGAGTACTTTTCCATCAGTATGCATACTTGTCAGTCGTAGTCGTGTACTTAAAAGAAAAAGTTCTTAAATTCCACAAAATGTACACTCGAATATACATGATTGTTATTAAACACAATGTTGTGTTTTCATAAACATTATCCTTAAGAGAGTACTCGTGGAGTTGCAAGCGTCTGAAAGCTTAAAAATCACCCTCTTTGGGATTATCAGTTGATTACAGACTAAGACCAGAGGATGTTGATGGTTTTATCTGTTATATATTGAGCTATAATCACAGACGACGTTATGCGATTTATTGCACATTTAATATGTTCTTCGTCGTTGAACTATCATTAAGTTACTAGTCTAGATATGTGTTGTACTTTCTGCCTGTTTGTACACATACATACAGGCAGTTTAATTATATATATTTTTCTATTATGTAATTTCTTTGTCACACATCACAACCACAATCATTCCTCTGCCTATCTCTTGTGTGTATTGTATGTGTAGATTCAATGTTCTTTGTTATTCGTTTTGTAAGAGTATAAAAACTATTTTTCTTACTAAGTAAAATTAAGCTTGGCTGAAATGTATAAATAGTTTTATTTTCTACTTAACATGTGCGCTTTTGTAGTCGTGCATACACGCTGCATTGAAACGACTTGTCCTTATTCACGATGCTGTACGGTCAGCAAATATATACACATCATTTATTAATTCATCTTACTTTACTATTATGATATATTTTAACATTTAGCTGATACTATAACACTACATGTATCTCTACTTTTAAAACATCGACTAGCGCAATCAAATAGTTACATGTAAATGTTTTAAAGGTAAATTTAAAAATAGCTGTTTTTACAGCTATAGTACAGTACTGTACAGTTTTGTTGTTTTCTACTAAACATTTATAAACCCCTTTCGATTGTTAATATTTTGCCATAAAATCCTTTGTTTAAGTGGTATCTGAGAGGATAGCTTTTTGGTATCATTCCTGATAGCAATTTTTATCATCTCTGTACTTGAACTCGAAATCTCTCAGGCTAAACGCCAATTGATCCACGAAAACGCTCGCCATTGTCCATAAGTACAAATTATTATTTTGGGCTGCAAAACTTTTAAACATGCACTTAGTGAAATTAGACGAATATAACGTCATCTATTAATATTTGTCACAACATCTTAATGTTTCTGCTGACGCTCTCCCGTCTCGGTCACTTAGTAATATTGCGCTTTGCCCCATAAAAATATAGGAAGACGGAATACATTATTTACGTCCGGACGTTTTGCGAAGCGACCGGTTTATGAGTTGCACCACAACATGTTATGGGTATTGAATTTAATATTATTTCTGCAGCATTCATAGATAGTTTTTAAAGTGGGATGTGACAAGGTACCTACTGTCAATTTACGTCCACAGTTTTTCCTTACATCCACCTAAATCCAGTATAGCCGAAACGATAATACATTTATACAGGTTGTGCCAAGTTATCAACCTACCTAATAATGCAGTTTGATTTGCTTTTTTAATTAAACAATGCATTTTTAATAACAAATAAGTTAACGCGAATAGCACACATTTACAAATACAAAACGTAAAAAGTTAGTTAACTCATCTATTCCACTTTTTGAACCGTTAAATGTGTTTTATTTTAAACGGTCTTTTAACAAAATGTCTACAATAGTCACGGTACTTGCTCTCTTAATCAAGCAACACGTTGTATACATTAATAACTTTGTTCCTTAAAAAACAAAATTTTTGAATTATCAAAAGTATAGATGTACCTTTTTACATTCGGGCCAATATGCTAAGTTGCAGTTATATTTCAACAGTTCCGATTAAAACTCTCATCCATTTTAACCCCGAAAGCTTCCCTAAAAAAACAAGAAACAAAAATATGCCATATTCGTTTTTACTCATTGTTAATATCGGTATTATATGAAATAGTTGAAGTGTGCTTAATTCAACGCATTGTTGTGAAATGGGGTCGTGAAATTTTCGATTCCACGAACGAGAATATCATTTTTAATGTTACCTGATTATTAAGATTCGGTCAAAATTATTTTTCATTACGGGCCAGGATACGCAAGCATGGAATTCACTTAATTTATGGAAAGACCCTGGCCACATAACATCTAAGCAATATACAGTTGGATACTGTCTACAGTTTACGCGAGTAGTACACATTTAAATAAAACACTTTAACGGTTTAAAACGCGATATATTAGTTAAACTTATTTGAAAATGATTTTTAACTTCCGCCCGACGTTTCGGATGCTTTGCAGCAGCCGTGGTCACGGGGGGTCTCCACGGGGAAATTGTTTTGACTGCGATTAAACTTCAAGGCTTTTTACCTCTGGACTGTGATTCGGACAGAATTTCGCTATTATTACCACAGATAAATATAATAATTACAAAGTCTTTCCAGACGAAGATCAACATTTTTCAGAAAAATTATCAATTGATTAGAAAAATGTTAAACCCGGTGGGGATCGAACCCCACGACCCCTTGATTAGCGGTACATTGCATTTCACCTACCATCAAGTAATCCCGTTTATTTATTGTGCTTGTCTACCCTGTTCTATCATAAAAAAGTGTGTTCACCCCATGCCCCAAAGAGGGAAGCAGATTTCACTTAGTATTACATTATGAAACTTGTTCGCTAAAAATCCTCAAGAGGACTTTTAGCTTCACTGCCGCGTTAACGCTTCTTCGATCCTAGATGTTCTTAAAGAAATGTTTGCTACATTTAATCCAATCTATCAAGACCGCAGAGGGACTTAGTTACCAGCACTTTGCAATTCAAATGAGAGAGGGAGACAGCATATACCGATATTACGATATTATCAACTGATGACGGAAGCAACATAATGTGTCATCACCATTAGGGAATAGGGTTTCTTGAGGTTAAAATCAAACTGGAGGAAGTTGGGAGGAGTGTAGTCGCTTTATGCATTTAATTCTAAAGAAGAAAGCGTTTAAATTGTAAGTCTATTTATCTAATATTGAAACACGACACGGGCGGGACTCGAAGCAGCGTCCATAGCGTTTCATGCTACTCTAAACAATTGAGCTACTTTCTACAGATCTTCGTCGAATTTTTTACATATAACATATTGCGTATAATTTAGTTTGAACAACGAAAAAAGGAAGAGGCGGATACGAGTTACTTGTGCCTGTATATAAATAAGATTTTAATATATTTTTTTTTTATTTTGCTCTAATGTGTTTGGTTACAGTTGTAACAAGATGGGATTATAAAAAACACATTAGAGACAGTTAAAAGGCCTCTTCGGAGAATCGAACCGGCCTACCCCATAACCATTAAACCAGAAACATAAATAATATATTAGGCACAAACATGTCTAGACAAAATGTTTCTTTAAACATGCATGAGAGTCTTCCCTATTTTATGGGTGTTTATTTGTCGAAGTGGGGTAAATTTCCTACCTCCCGGGGGAAATTCTACGTACATTACATTAGTAATCGTTCAATGCGTAAACAGTTCCGAGACTAGATCTATTTCCTGGCTTCTCTTATTGCTTTCGAGAGCTTCACTCAATCCATAAATATCTTTGAAACATAATCATTACATGAAACCTCTACTTATATAAATTTAAAATCTATTTTACACTGAAATAAAACAGTAACGCTATTTAATAAAACATTGTTAACGGGATAAAATAATACACGAAATATATTCGATAACATATTTCAACTACAGCGTAGTCGCGATGGGACCATAATTAAAACAAATTAATAATAAGGCACTAATTTAAATACTTTCTATAGTTTACACGAGTAGTAGACATTTAAATAAAACACTTTAACGGTTTAAAACGCGATATATTAATTAAACTTATTTGAAAATGATCTTTAACTTCGGCCCGACGTTTCGGATGCTTTGCAGCAGCCGTGGTCACGGGGAGACTCAACAGTCTCTGACAAGCATCTGCTTAAGTTTAACTAATATATCGCGTTTTAAATCGTTAAAGTGTTTTATTTAAATGTATACTACTCGCGTAAACTATAGACAGTATTTAAATTTCTTTTAAATCAGTTCAGTAATTTCGGACAGACAGACAGAGTAACTTTCGCAGTTTCAATATTATTCAAATCGGTCCAGTACTTTTTGAGTATATCCGTTACATACAAAAATACAAATCTTTCCTCTTTATAATATTAGTGTAGATAGCTGTAACCCACAATATTCGTATCCCGTCGTTCGGGTCGTTCTTGCAAGTTAATCTTAAATGATAGACATATAGCGTCAGGGACTTTTTTTTAGATAATTTTTAGAGGAATCGGTCTTTCACATATATCTTTTGCGTATCTTAAACCGCTTTCACAGCGCACGTAACGGGAACCCATAATGATGAATAATTTTCCCCGTATCTTCCACATTTCCCAGTGTATCTTCGCACCTACAAAGATTTTTTAATTCGAACCACTTCCTGAGATTAAAGCGTACAAACAAACACTTCAGCTTTCTATATTATTATAGATTATGTGCAAATGAAAAATGCTAAAGTTTCCCAACGTTTTACTCTGTGGATGTAAACCTTTAATGATTGTTTAAGCTGCAAACTATAAGACTTTGAACCTCATAGCGTTATTGTTATGATTGAATTTTAATTGATGAAATTCGACGATATATAATGCGCTATAGGCCGAAAACTGAACGTTCCTTACCGCTTCTACTTCTTCCACCGACAGTAAGACCCACACCTACCGCCACTCCGTGCACACACAAACACACTCCAACAATCCGGTTTCAATCCGAATAGGACTACGACTTAAATGTAAAAATTCTGAGTTTCTGAATAGTTCCAGTTGGTGACTATTGGGTCACTCGTGCCACTCACGGTTTGCTTCAGCCGCAGTATTTAAAATTTTGGGAATCTCAATCAAACCAGGACAAGTGGTTGACAAACAGTCGGACTAAATGAAGCTTTTCATCGATGCTAGGGCTGCTAAAAACCATTTTTAGTTGTACATGTACATGTTATTAGGTGTACATCCAAATTTACGTTATTAGATTGCATACTAGCTGTGCCCGTGACTTCGTCTCCGTGACATAGCTCATTTGGGCATCATGTTATTTATTTTCACAGCTTTATAAATTATGGCTGTTACCCACGACGTCGTTTAACGTACTGACATATACTGTCGTGGGTTTTTTTTAGGTTATTTGAAGAAAAATCATTCATCATTCGGTTGTTTGAATCGTTTTGCAGCGCACGCCACGCAACGGAAGCCCTTAATTAGATTCATAATTTCCAGCGGTTTTCCACACATTCCACTGTTTTTCCACTCCTATTCTCCGCAGCGTTATGTTTTATGAAGCCTTTCTATAAGTGGTCCATCTAATACAAAATAATTTATCAATTCGAAGCAGCAGTTCCCGAGATTAGCGCTTTCAAACGAACAAACTCTTCAGATTTACAATATGAGTATAGATTTATTCACCTAGCTTTTGTCCATTTTGCAATCAACGCGTATTTGAGTAGACTTTTATTAATGTCCTAATTATTATTATATTAATTACTTAGCCCTAAATATTAATGACCTAATTTTTTGTAAATAAACCACTTTAAAATAAAACACTTTTAACAGTTTAAATCTATATAAATTATATATAGTTATAGGATATATCATCGTTATTTCAAACAATGGCCTCTTGGTCGTAAGCCCTCTGTGACCACGGCTGTAAAGCATCCGAAGCGGCTTAAAAGCGTAAAAAGTGTTTAATTTGACATTTCAAGAATTCCAGGTCACTGTAATTAGTTTGGCAGCTCGCTTGTTCCACAATTACTGACAAGTTGACAACCCTAATAGAACCGGAGTTGTGACCTAGTTTTAGTTCGATTTCAGCCTTATTGGTTATTGCAGTAATCGTTTTGAGGCCTAACGTACACTGCTAATGCATCAAATCAAGTGGAATTCGCGTTTATTGTGTATGTAAATATATAGAAATATTTCCTGAGACGTGAAACTTTTGAATTTCATTTTTAATCTATAAACCTATCATATTAAACAAAATGTTTAAGAAGATTCAGTCTGTGGATTTCGGGACATCCAAAGCGAAAATAGGCCAACAGCGCATCTTGTTTACATGCCATAGAGCTAGGGTATTTCGCCTACCATCAAGTTAAAACCGTTCTTGTCCTCTATCATAAAAAAATATACAAAAAATGATTACCCTTGCTCAGTCGGGTAAACAGTTAACTACTAAAAAAATGGCAACTCCCCACAATGGGGTGCCAGAAACGAAATTAGTGCCCAATCAAAACAAAATGTAAACAAATATCTAAAAGCGATTTACCCTGTTATCGAATTAGAAACTAATTTCTCGATTGGCCGGATTCCATTCGATTACTCGGACGGACAGACGGACAGATCGAGTGAAAAATATTTCCGTGTTCAGCTATTCTGTGTAATGTTAACGGATTTGTTATTTATAAAAATAAAAAAAGTATTTAGTGTAAGTTTAGTTTGCTTTTGTTTATTGTTCCGACTTGTTGTCCGACACCTGTACTTGTTGTCTGGAGGCGATCGCTGTTCAGCGATAAGGTCGCCTTTTATTTTAGTGGTTCGTAAGATTTTTTCCTCTTTTATATGTCTTGTGGAATGTTATATTAGTCATAAAGCTATACTAAAATAACAACGTTCTTTTACCATATGAAATATTTCTACCAAATTTGGTTACAAAATTTAAAGAGGAATCATTCTTTCCTACATATTTTTGGGTATCTTGAACCGTTTTTGCAGCAACGGAAACCCTCATGATGATTATATTTTCCCGTTTTACCACATTTCCCACTATTTTTTTTCTATATATAAAGCCCTCGAAGCAAAAATAATTTTATAATTTACTGCCTCAGATTAAAGTCTTCAAATAAACAGAAAAACTTTTTAGCTTTATAATATTAGTGTAGATTAAAAACGCTGACTGATTTTCTTTTAGATTCTTAGAGGTTTAAAGAGAATTAATTTTCAGGCGATTAGATTACAAGTACAAGATATATTTGTCCATCTATTGACAAAAATCGCACCCGTTGTTTTTTAGGTACCAGAGGTTGTAATACAGAGCTATAGAAGCCGGTAGAACTACAAGCCGATTTTATCCATTATATTTGAGAGAGCTTTTATTTACAGCAATGCTTTCAACGCGTTATTTTGTTACAAGTTCAATCAGTTTATTTTATTATCAGAAACAACATTTTATTTCTCGATTTAACCCGTTGATAGTGTGTGCGTTACAGTACAGTTGGACGGGCTCGTCTAATAGCGGTAGCGATGTATGGCTAATAGTCAACCATGGTATACTGTGAGGTTTAAGACCACCCTCCCTCACCCTTCTCAACAACGGTATTTTTATTTTTAGTACCTACAAGGCATCTTAAAATTTTCTGAATATGTCTTACATACAGTACACTATAATCTTACTTTAGGACCATATAAAAATGTCCACATGTACACCATTTGTTTAATAATCGCGGGTTTGTCGAAAACATTAATCACGAGTATCTTACTATACCCAACCCCCCTCCCTTTTTTTTTGTTGTCTTCGTGATTTTTAGAATTTCAATCACGTGATTAATGGACAACCCCTAAGCAGAAATCCCGTCCGGGTCACGAACCACCGTCCACAGATGAAAAAGCGAAAAGTGAAGTTTAATCACGTTTCGGTTTTTGTTTGTGAATTTCCGAATATCCAAAAACAAAATAGGTCAACAGGCATGTTGTTTGGATGTTATAGGCTGGAGTCACCTACCAGCAAGTGGGCCTTATTCTTGTCTGTTCGCCTCTATCATTAAACAAAGATGATAATTGATTACACCCGATTAAGGATCGCTAGAGAAAATGTTGGAAAATTTAATTGTCTCACAGTTTTTTACTCAGGTAGCAATTCCTATTTTAGATCTTGATTGGTTTATGAGAGCTGCGCGAGCGCACCTGAGTTGATACGTTACATAATTTACCAAAAAAGGTAATGGGAAATCGATGGCCTTTAAAACAATTACATAATCGCGCTAATTATTCTAATTTCATTCAAACGTTTACTTATAAATGTCATGGTATTCTGACATTTGCTTCCCATTAAAAAAGGGGTCTAATGCGATGTCCGTAATAGGACAACACCTTGGCGCAACAGCACTTCTTGGTATTTTATTTGTGTTTTTACGCAAATTCTCACGGGAAAACTAAGTTGAAGAAAACATTTGATTACGTACAGTAGTTTTTAATGAAAGTGTGATTGATACCTCTATATAAACCTTATACTTAAAACAAAACACTTTTAACGGTTTAAAACGCGAAATATATTAGTTTACAGTTGCAACATTGCAGCTGCAAAGCATCCGAAGCGCCTCAATATGTACTAATATAGAAAGCTAAAGAGTTTGCATGTTGGTATGTTTAAACGCGCTAATCTCAGGAACTATTGGTTGGAATTGCGTTGGTTAGAGCATGTAATCGAGGCAGGTAGGCATATACTGCGCTTGAGACTAAAAGAAGTGAAGAAAATACGTATCTGTTGCGTACGCTGCGAAAAGTGAAAAGTGTTTTATTTAAATACTATTCAGTCACGTAAACTACAGACAAAAATGAAAAAGAAGGCTTTGAGGAACTAACCAGGTTTTCAAAGTAAGCGTTTCAGGAGACTGTCCAATTTAAAGTAAATATTTTATAATATATTTACACATAGCAGCATACACATTTTTGTGCCTGTTTTACTGATATTTACTTCTGAGTCCAGCTCGATTAAAACTATTACCTTTCACGGGATTCGAACCGATTATTTCTAATCCTTCATACTTTAAGCCCGATTTGCTCTTTTCGTAGTAAAACTCAGATTAAGATAGAATACTGTCTTTCTAGTAGATTACGCGACTAATATACGTATGAATAAAATACTTTACCCCCCGTAACCATGGCTGCTGATAAGCATTCGTAAAGTCCGGCCGTAGTTAAAACACATTGTAAATAAGTTCAACTAATACATTTCGCGTTTAAAACCGTTAGATGTGCTTTTTAATGTAACTATATCGATAAATACACTTTACTTAAAATTGCAGACTTTGTTACCTTTAAAATGCCAACATCTGATTTCCCCCCTATCTGTAAAGAGCGAAGAGGCTGTATCGGTTCGCCGGAAGTTGTGACGTCATCACGGCGCAATATCCGCTCGTTATCCAATCGTCGGCCGGAAATGCTCCATGCAACCTATTTTAACTTTGCTCCCCTGACTTACTGCTAACTCTATTCGTCCTAGTTTTTGCGCAAGCTCAACGTTCTTAATTAAATAGAGGCACTTTCAAGTTCATACGCATAGAAATGTATTAATGACGCCTTCTAGATCTTTATATTTTAAATTGTTTAAAAAATTCAAGCTAAACTAAAATTCGATTTAGGTGCAAAAAATAAATAACACCCCTACTACGCGAAAGTACACATTAAAATAAAACACTATAACGGTTTAAAATGCAGCCCGTGACCACGACTGCTTTAAGCAGAAATGTCGTACCGTCAAATAAGTTTAATATAATATATATCGCGTTTTAAACCGTTAGCGTGTTTTATTAAAATTAAAAGTGAAATAGAGGTTTGAATCATGGTAAAAAACATTTTAACTGATCCGCTCGTGAAATCTCGACTAACATGAGACAGTCGCTCATCGTAGTAATCATAACAGGACATTACCATCTAAATAGACATCTTACGATGATAGGAATAGGCAGCGACCCTCTATGTCCCGAGTGCAGTGAAAGTGAGGAAACAAGCATCTACTCACTGAATAATCTGCGTACTCGAGACTAAGGCACATGCATTCGGACGAAGTTACAGAAGATGACATCAAAGAACTACAGATGGAAAAATGGTGGAATGATCAGTCCCCGATAAAAAAAATAATAATAATAGAGCAAGTTCCATAAATAGTTTCACTACGGAAGTACGTCCTCTGAGACATGGGGCATTGTGTTGTTTTTAATAGCACTGCTGCGACCGTTCGATCTATAACAGATATGACGCCTGTCATGCCTTGCCGCTGTGCATTTCACAAAATCGTCCCTCTATTTGTACTCCTTCTTACACTTAAAGATCATCCTGTAATAATAATTAGGTTCATGTTGCGGGGACAATAGTATTGAGCTCTGACATGAATAACGAGTGGCATAGGGTTAAGGACAGAGAGACACGCCACTGGTGTCTGTTTCCATTGTCGCACGTCACGAGTTGAACAAAAGGCGAAACAGTTGAGACTCAATGCGAGCTTCAACTTTAGCTTATAACGCGATTGTATGAACAATAATTGCTATAACTCAGCGTTGTTAAACGTTATTTATAACATGGTGGACATATGTGCAATTATATTTTTATGAATTTGTTTTATCAACCAGTAAGGCAGATACAAATGTGTCTTCTTAATTTCCCTAACCAATATTGGGAAGCGCAAATTCACTTTTTTATTAATTCTATTCAGCAATGATATTTTCCTATGTTTCTCATTTACCAGGTGGCTATTACGATAACAAATATCGAATTTACTGTCTGTACGACAGTAGTACACATTGATATTAAACACTAAACCCCCGTGTCCCTGTAGCCACAGCTGCTACAAAGCATCCAAAACGTCGTGATGCAGAAGTTAAAGTAAATTGTAAACAAGTTTAACTAATAATATATTTCGCGTTATAATCGGTTAAAATTGTTTGATATAAATGTCGATTTGTTTAATATTTAACCTTTAAGAAAATAAGCGTGGATTGATTGAGTCTAAGAAATGAGACAAGTCATGAATTTGCTTACATAATTTGTATTTAGCCCCCCTAAACCCTTTTAATACATCGCTGAGTTTACTTCAATTGTTTTACGTCACTTATCAATCTCGTAACGTAGAACAATGGAAATAAGTACAGAGCGCGTGTCGGTTATCGATCGCAGAACTAATTACAAACAGACCTAACTACATACTATTGTCTTTTTATGTTTTCGGTTTGTGATACAGATAATTATAGACCGCAGGCCTGATTCTCTTGTGCGCGATATGGTTAATACATTTCGAGTGATACGCCATTTTGGAGTTTATTGACGAGGGAATTCTAACTCTTGTGGCGAATGTTGCTTGAGTCACGCACCACCAGAAAAAAAGAAAGTTTTGCTTGTTGAGTGAAGCTTATCGCTTTGAGATGTCAAAGAGAGAAACATTTTTATGCCGGACTTCGAACTCACGACCAACGTACCGTGGTGTGGATCCCTCAATTAAACTGTCATGATTGGGTTGCGAATGTGTATTTTTCAATTTTTTTCAAAAAAGTATTGACACGTCAAAATTGAAAAGAGAAAAACAAATAAAAACTTCTACGTTTTATATTAAATGTAACTTGACAATGTAAGGCTTAGCTGCACCCTCGCTGTTCTTGTGACGACATAAGACCAGTGTTAGCAGCAGCGAAGAGAAATAATTTCAAAAATATTAAGAAGTATTTCTTATTCACAACTAACAACGAATACAAAAGTTCAAAAAAGAGGTGATCGGTCTTGTGTGAGCTTTGTGACGGAAGTGTTTAGTCCTTCGGGATTCGAATCCAAGACTACCGACTACGTAATCTACAAAGTAATCGATCACAAGTCACGTATAAAATTGTCACCTTACAGCACGATGATACCTATTAATATTTTTAAATAAAAACTTTGCTAAGCACTGCTTTCACGGGTTTGATTCCAGCCTTCAAACATTGTCGTAGACGGGCATGCATTGGGATGTCTATGACATGAAATAACCTAGCCTAAATATGCCAGCAACGAGTTCATCGTGAGATCACGATTTTTTGAATTTCGAAATAAGGTTTATTTTAATAAAGCCTACGGTATATCGGTTAGGTAATTATGGCTCTCTCGCTACGCAAGGCTTTGCAGGTTTTTAATCATACGCAACCCCGCTTCACCGAATCGCAGTTTTTATACCCCTCGTATCATATAAAACAATAGCTGTAATAACGAATACATTGAGTGTTGCCATAATATCATTAACCCGCTGTAAAGACCCAAATCAGTGTTGCCATACTCGCTGAATATTAAGTTCGTGTGTACGTGCCTTTATAGTATAATTCATTTTGTCTTTGTGATAACTCTCCTTTATTAGATGAATTTGAAACGTCTGTATTATGAGGATATGAAGTTCAAACCTACGTCTTATTAAGTATTTGAATAGTGAATTAAAACTCAAAATATATTAGTTATATTCATTAAGTTTTCGATTTGTCAGGTGTTTTTTTAACAGTAATAATCAAGGGGTTGTCGGGTCGTAGTAAATAAATTGACTAACTAATGTAGTTTGGATTTAAACCTGTTCAAATGTTTTGAAGGTACACTTCCTTCGCTCTGATATTACTACCTTATTAAATTCGAATCACCTGACAAAACTATGTTACTATGTTTTACAGGACCATAAAATACTATTACTTGGTTGCGGTTGGGGCCACGAAATATTACTCTAAAGTCCAGTTATTGGTGAAATTATGATACGGAATAAACAATGTTTTAAATTTATATATATATTATACAATATTTAAGTCTTACAACATTAGTAATTTATCTTGAAAAACAATGTTTTTATTTTAAGATACACTACCCTAATGTATGTCCTACTCGCTAATATAATTTAAAATTTTAATATTTCGACGTGTAAATGATGTAGTGTAAAATGAAGTCGCGTTTTCTGTCCCTATATCCTTATGTGCGCTTAAATCTTTAAAATACGCAACGAATTTTGATTTGATTTTTTTTATAGATAGAGTGATTTAAGTGGAAGGTTTTTATATACAACATTCACAGTTTTTCTGTAGTGTATTTAGATCATTATTGCACTCTAGCGAAGCGCCTGGGTTGCTAAGGAAATATAAACAAAAATAAATAAAAAAACAATTAAATATAGAAGTATTAATGTGTGTTAGACACATGAAGGCACTATATAATTTAAAATCGAAAATAAATTGAAAAGCAGGACAGCGGGCGGGACTTGAACCGACATCGTCAGCGTTACTCTACCAATGACTCGGTAGCTGAAAAGCTCGGTAGAGAATTTATTTTCGATTTTGAAATTATATAGTGTATCGTGTATCAATGTACTAGCAGCTTTACTTAGAGACTTAAAGCTAAATTTGTGATATCTAGTGGCCCCACAGCAGTGATGTCGATAAAACCGCCGGTTTTACAGCCACATCGTAAATATATCAGCCGAATGGAGTGCTAAATCTTACGTCATCATGTTTTATTGTAAATAATCTTTCCTCGTGTTTACTGAGGATTTCTTGTTACATTTCAATTTCAAAGTTTAAATTATATTATTTATGTTACATGTTAGTGTAGTGCAGTAGTAATACCGATGTGATAGGTTCTTTCTTATGATAGAAAAGGCCAGACAAGCATAAGGTTGACTTGATGGTAGGTACCCCAGCCATATAACATCTGCACAAAATGCGCTGTCGACCTATTATAGCTTTGGATATAAAATATCTTTTTCCGTAAATAATATATTTATTGAGTTAAGGGCTCTCTGGGTCCAACTTTCTGTTAAATGTGAAAAAGCAATAACAACCTTATCCTAGTGGCACAATACAGACATTTTTCTGTTTCCACTTTCGCCTTTTCACAGACGAGTATATTTCATTGCGTTCAGAAACTGTCTATTACAACGCAACGCCCTTACAAATTGAGCTGTGAAGTTTTGTAATCACTTTTAAAACATATTTTTCGATACGATAAGATAGATATTTTAAACTAGATATGTAGCTTAAAATTACACATTGATCCAGAGTTTTAAGCTATAACAATTCCCTTCAATTAATAATAGGACAGTATGAATAGTCTAGTCTAGTCCATAAAACATTGTTTAATCTTTCCAATGGCTTCCGGGAAAACACTTGTTTTACGTAGATGTCAATCTTCATAACGACCCCAAAGCAAGCGGGAATGTTTGCCCCACGTCATTATGGCTCGCCCGTGTTGACTCTCGGTGACGTCATAGCTTTCAGGTTATTGCCCATTTATCATTATCGATACAGCCGCGCAAACCTTTTTGCTTGCACTGACGTATTATGTGAAACGTACTTGCTTTTATTAACCCCCCCCAAGCAAATCGTAACATGCCCTACCCGACCGAAACGATTGCTATTTCGGTCGAGGATTCTTATACCAATCAATCAAGTAGGTATCAGTTATGATCAAGTAAGTAACCATCAGTGTAACTGCCCCATACCCCATGTTGGGGAAACGTGATTTGATTTCATAAATAACCAATAAACATTTGTACTTATTCTTAAATAAAATGTTATTCAATTGATGGCTATTTAATTTCAAGCAAGAAGGTTGAGTCAGCCTTCTACGCATCACCATTGCAGCCATCTTTCCTCGGAATTCCCTTGGCCTCTTAAGTTAACGCAATGCAAGAAACAATAAAGCTTTACCATTTGAGACATGGAGGATCATAAAAAGTTATTGAAAAATGGCATATACTTTTAGTTGTATACGTTCAAAGATATTTTTAGATTAAACAAGTATGACATATCTGAAAATCGAATTTATTACCAACGATATCAAATAACACAGTAGCTCAGTTTGGTAGACCTAGTACGTTGTGTTGGTCGTGGGTCTTACTCGTTTCCCTTATGTGCAAATTTGTGGTTCAAAAAAAAATGTTCAATTTTTTGCTATAGATTGTTTTAATAAGTTATGTCTGTAGTTTACGCGAGTGGTACGCATTCAATGAAAACTTTTTAAAGGTGAATCATCAGGTCGTAGTTATGAATGATTGATGATGATATGAATTGAATGTTTCAATTAATTAAAAGTGGTTTATTCATCGTTTCCGTAATTAAAGACGAAATTGTATTTCTCTTGTAGAAAAGAATAAATTTTTTTATTTGAAAAAAAGGGCCTTGCATCACCATGATTTGTACAACACTGATTTTCAGCAAAAAGAAGAAGAATAAATAAAAAACAAATCAATAAAATAAAAAATAAACTTATGCGATGATATAAATTAAGAATGCAAAAGCCATCTGAGTGCATTCAAAGTTAATGTTCTCCTTAATTAAGCTTATAATTACAAGTACGATCAGAAACATCTAACAAAACAAATATAATTTAAATTTTGCGTGCATATGAAGTAGCCACGGGCGCTAAAACTCGACATACAGCAATACTCTCTTGCTTTGTGTACTCAATGTCTACTACAGGTACACGGCTGGACATAAATTTGGAAACGTTCGAATCGTATTCATTTATCTCTATTCAGTTTTGTATATTGATGTAATTGACAATTTATAAGCCAAGATAATAGTAGTTGATTTGGTATTGTAATGTTATTGGCCTGGAAGTATGTGGTAGAAAACAGTTGCTTTAAGATAAAGTGGTTAATTGCGCTTCACTATTTATTTACTTTTTCACACTTAGGTACAAAAAACAAAACATACAGACATACACTATGCAGAAGTCATCTTCTGTACCCGAGAGTAAGACAGGTAGAAGCCATTAAGATATGAGGCTGCTAGAGGCAGAGTGGCCTAATAACAAAAAAGATTTTAATGAGGAAAATAAAAATGCGCAATTAATTTTGGCGAAAATGAATTGTACTATTATTTGTGTAAGAATTATGTCAACAATTTTCGGTCACTGTGCACTTATAGATTAACATTTTTAGGCTATAAAAAGTCAACCGTAGAATTGCAGTTAGGCTGCTCTGCCTCTAGCGGCCTCATAATAAAAAAAATATTTTAAATATAATATGTAATGCATACCGGCCAGTTTGATTACAAATTTCGCCTAATTAAACAATTTTAGACTAAAATTCAAAACATGATACTCGCATGACCGGAAGTGTACGGGCCAATTAAACACACTCTACGAACTACAATAGCTACACTTCCTACACCTAACGGCGCATTAAGTTTTCCGGTCAAAATTATTATTTAGTTTCGTATATAAAACCTTATCGTGGCAGGAAATGTTACGTTACTCATGGTTATCAAATAAAATAGCATTGAGAAATTATTTTTAGAGGCGGGCCTCGAACCTACGACGTCTAGCTTCTTCTAACTTCATAGCTTTTTTATCCACTTAAACATGTAGCTCTCTCGCAATTTATTTTAAGTGTTATTACAATTTTTTTTTTAATTACGCGAGTAGTACAGATATATTTTGGTTAAAGTTGTTTGAAAGTTATTTTTAACCGACGTTTAGGATGCTTTGCAGCAGCCGTGGTCACAGGTCTCCCCGTGTACTAATTACTTAACAAATTTGGTCTGAACGCAGTGTAACAGACGAACAGTAGGATTTTGCTGCAAATCAGTGTTGTAGCATAACTGTGTTGCACCTTATGCTGACGCAAGAGCCTTTTGACATCAATCTTCTTTCACTAAATCCTACCAATGAATGCCTAATAAAAAGATAAATTATTATTATAACACTTAAAATATTCCCTCTATCTTTATTTGCAAGCGATATATACACCGAACCAAAATTAACGAATTTACTATAATTGTTTTTTATCTCCTTAAAGGATTTAATATTTGGTTAATCTAAATGTCGTATATTATAAAAAAATTAATAAAAACGTTTTGGGTAGGTACTGTCTGTATTTTTACAGGGTATTGTTAAAATACATGCTATCTTTATAGAAATATCACATTAGTAAGTTGTTAGTTACAACTCAACAACGAATATTAATAGTTGCAGATTTTTTCTGAAGCTTGATTTTATTCTAGCATTTTAAAGCAATAATATTTCGGTGAACAAAAAATTAAATTAGTTTCCGTACGATGGCTGAAATGTGAGACACATCGCAAACTGATATTTCAGATGATATTTAAATATAATAAACATTTAGTTACTTTTGTATTTGATATAATACTTTTTAAAGGTTTAAATGTCGTAGTTTTAAACCGTTAAAATTAATTTATTAATGCAACTAGCGTTATAATAATTATTTAATTGTTGATAAGGCCTCAACAAGTGAATTCTAAATTAAAATTTATTTCAGCGTACACCTGCTTATTTGCGTATATGATAAAATTGTAGTTGCATAGTTTAATTAGACCGTGTGCTTAAGATATTGGCCGGCAGTGTACTAAGTAATTACCAACTCGTGTAGAGAACTTTCAGCTAGACCTTCCTTTGGGATAACCTGAGTTTATTTATTAGTGCATTTAAGTCCACAGACATAACCGTGTTGCAGCGGATTTATCTGTATTTATTTATTATCTGTTTTAATACTGCAAGGAAGTAAATATCGAATTTGGAATTTCGTCGCGTCGATTTTGAATATTATTTCTAATAATCTTTTTATTATAAGATTTTATTTTTTTTATTACCTTTAGTCCTCTTCACATAAAACATTGTAGAAATAACTAGCTGACGATGCCGGTTCAAGTCCTGCCCGAGTCGAAAATTTTTTCAATTTATTTTCGATTTATAAATTGAATATTCCTTCCATTCTTTTAATATCAAATTATAAATCAATTATAAAAATGTTCGACTTGGTGAGGGTTGAACTCACGTCCCGATGTAATGGTTCCAATGTATCGCTACATTACCGCCATGACACCAACAACCCTTGAAGTAATCAGGCTTTACTATGCATTTTTTATATAAATGTCGATTGATTTTCACGTATTAAAAATCGTAATTTATCAATTTTGTCGCAGGCAGCCGGATAAAGGCCGCTATAATATATTTTTAGTGGCGTGCAACTGAAAGTGCTTAACATAATAATTGAATAAAACGTTATCCCCCACAATATTTTCGCTGAAATAAAACTCCCGATCACGTAATATTCAGGTGGAATCAATACCTGTGTATGGCAACATTATATTTTTCACTTACACGGAAAACCTTTCAAGGAGTTTTCCTTCTAAACAAAAAATCTAATCGCGAACTAGCTTCCGCGCGCGGTTTTCTTACATTCTTGTGCGTTCCACAAACAGTTTCCACTGCATAGGAGAGATATTTGATTATCCAATTCACGGATCTATTTTGCGAGGAAAATTTATTTTAGATTGAAAAACTTACAACACGGGTAGGACTTGAACCTAGGTATATCAACAGCGTTCGCTGCTGTTCCTCTAACCAATTGTGCTACCGTGGCTTACACGTCATAGTCGAAAATTTTCAACCTATTGGTACGGTACAGAACAGGACTCGGTAGCTCAATTGGTAGAGCAACAGCACGGAAAGCTGACGATGCCGGTTCAAGTCCTGCCCTAGTCGAAATTTTTTTCATTTATTTTCGATTTTTAAATTATATAGTGCCTTCATGTGCAATAACATGTGAAAAATATTAATATTTCATTTTTAATAAATTGTGTAAGGCTTTCATGGCCTACTTTTAGCATATCATTGTTTGTCGCACAACATGTCCTGATGAAATTTCGAGAACGTCTTTTCGAACACGTTGGCCGAGCAGCACGAAAAACAATGATACGCTGATTTAATTTTTTCTCTTCTTCGTCTTATTCTAGGTAAAAACAGAAAACTATAAATCGAATAATACACAGTCGCTTCTGTGCTGTCGGCTTTTTTTTTCCAAACTCCGCAATTATTTGCTCAAGTCGAGTACAGTCGCGGAGAAAAGTTCTTAACAATAACCAACTTTCAAGTTAAGACTCTTAAGTTGCAATAGTTAAAGCTCACAACGAGGCGGTGACATATTCGCGATAACTTTGAATAATAACTTTTTAAGCTTTTTACATGACTGCTTCAGAATGTGAACCAAGTGTACTTAAATTTGTATAATCATATCATATTCTTTAAAATTAAAACTTTCCATGAGTTCTTCTTTATTATGTACAATAGAACTATCCAATACTAGCTGTGTCAGCGACTTCGTATACGAAGTTAGTAGTTATTTTTGGACATCCAAATATATTTTTACAAATCCCAAAAAAAGATGAACTTCGAACCTTCACGTCGTTCTTACAAGTTAATCTTACCTTAAAAGACATATAGCGTGGCGGACTTTTTTTTTAGATAATTTAAAGAGGAATCATAATTGTATTTAATATTTTATGGATATCTTGAACCGTTCTTGCAATTCTTCCTGAAACCCATAATTTTCCTAATTTTTTCACATTTCTCGCTACATGTCGCTTGTATTAGTCATAGGGGATGTTTTATATACAAAAATATTTTTTTCATTCGAAGCCTTAGTTCCTGAGATTTGCGCGTTCAAACATACAAACAAACTTTTCAGCTTTATAAATCAGTATAGATATGGTAGGTCAACTTTTTATGCCTCTAATTTTTTTGAAATATTTTTATAATCTGTTATTAAAAAAATACATACAACTTTAACTAAGAAATCACGCCAGGCGTCTAACGTGTTAATAAATTATATTAAATTTTTAACCGTTAAAAGTGTTTTTCTTTATCTATTTCAATTTGTACTACTCGTGTAAACTACAGACAATACTTAAATTGTATCGCAATATGTGTAATGTGTAAAAGTTTGTTTTTAAAATCTATCAAATAGAGAAAAGTGTTCGGCTCATGCCCCACGGGGCGACGATATTTCACTCAAGGAGTTGTGTTCTTCAAAATTACTATTTAATTAAGAATTCTGTTTAATAATTCTCATATCAAATTTGAGCAAAGGTTGTTTTATTCGCTTTGTACATCATGTCTTACTTAATATATTGTCTTGTCTTAACCTGTCAAGAACGTGTCTGACGCGACTCGAGGCTTTTCAAAGCCTTATGGCGAAATGGTGCTTGTTTTCAGTATGTACTTATTGACTAATTTAAATAAAACCACTTTTAACAGTTTAAATAGTCACGATATATATTAGTAAAACTTATGTTAACTACGGCCTGTTTTATTTAAATATTTATTACTCGCGAAAACTTCCACGGGGTTTGTGGTTTTTGTTTTAATTTTTTTGTGCAAAGGGTGTTTTCTTTTTTTGTTCTCTTTTCCATCCAACCTCTTCTTCTTTTTTTTTTTTTTTGGGGGCGTTTCTCGGTTTTGGGGGGGTGTTTTTTTTTTTTTGTTTTTTTTTTTTTTTTTTTTTTTTTTTTTTTTTTTTTTTTTTTTTTTTTTTTTTTTTTGTTGTGGGGGGGGGGGGGGGCGCGCCCCCCCCTTTTTTTTTTTTTTTTTTTTGGGGGGGGGGGGGGGGGGGGGGGGGGGGGGTTTTTTTTTTTTTTTTTTTTTTTTTTTTTTTTTTTTTTTTTTTTTTTTTTTTTTTTTTTTTTTTTTTTTTTTTTTTTTTTTTTTTTTTTTTTTTTTTTTTTTTTTTTTTTTTTTTTTTTTTTGTTTTTTTTTGGTGTTGTTTTTTTTTTTTTTTTTTTTTTTTTTTTTTTTTTTTTTTTTTTTTTTTTTTTTTTGTGGTGGGTTGGGGTGTTTTTTTTTTTTTGCGGGGGGCGCCTTCCCCCCCCCCCCGCCCCCCCCCCCCGGGGGGGGGGGGGGGGGGCGGCCCCCCCCCCCCCCCCCCCCCCCCCCCCCCCCCCCCCCCCTCCTCTGCCGGGGGGGGGGGGGGCGCTTCCCTTTTTTTTTTTTTTTTTTTTTTTTTTTTTTTTTTTTTTTTTTTTTTTTTGTATATATTCTATAATGTCGAACATTCTTTCGTCCTATTATAAATACTTTTCGCAGCGTATACGATGAAAGATATTTTGTGGCAAATTTTTTTACACCTCCCGGTGGTTTTAACTGAAATTTCTAAAGATTTCTATCGTAATCTAGTACTAAGTATAGTCTATGTTACTCGGTGATAATGTAGCTTTCTAATGAAAAAAGAATTATTAAAATCGGTCCAGTACTTTTTGAGTTTATCCGTTACATACAAAAATACAAATCTTTCCTCTTTATAAAATTAGTGTAGATAAAAAGCACGATATTCGTATCCCGTCGTCGGGTCGTTCTTACAAGTTAATCTTAAAAGATAGACATATAGTGTTGCAGACTTTTTTTTAGATCATTTAAAGGGGAATCATTCTTTCATACACAATTTTTAGGTATCTTGTCGCATCTAAACCCTACAGACATGAAAAATTTCCCCCGTTTTGTTCACATTTCTCGCTGTATCTTCGCTCCTATTAGTCACATCGCAATGTGTAGCCTATAACCTTCCGCGATAAATGCTCTAACCAACACAAATAATTTTTCAATTCGAACTAGTACTTCCTGAGATAAGCGCGTTCAAACAAACAAACTCTTCAGCTCTATATTATTAGTGTAGATAGATTAGTATAAATTAAAATTTTATGCAACGTAGACTTCTATGAGCAAGCAATTTACAAAACTATTTAATAAGCTTTAAATAAACGCGAATTTACCTTTGCGAAGGCTAAACAGAAGAGGTATTTAATACGTAAAGCTCGGCTTAATCTGTTGTATATAAATGCATCTAGATATTTAATTATCAGAAACCTTTGTAACGGCTTTTAAAAGGCGGGAAACGTAATTTGTTTATGGTCTGTCGGTATTAAAATATTTCTTATTAAAATTGTAATAAGAGTTCGTTTTTCGAAATAAGATATGCTAGGGTTAATTCTATACTCTTTGGTCTTTGGTTTGAATACTGATCGTCTTTGATTTTGCTCAATCTGAAATAGTTTTTTTTTTAATAATATTTAAAGTTGTCATGGAAATAAAACAAAATATGGGAAATTATGTTTTTAGTGCTTTGTAAGCTATTTTCCATACTTTTAAATTATAATATTTGTGTTATCTATTCGACAATCAATTTGAATTATCTTAAATAAAGTGTTTATAGTTTAACTGCCCACAGCCAAAATATGTATTACTATAGAGACATAGAGTCGCGTAAACTATAGACAACATGTTGTATTTTATATTATCTATAATGTATGAAGGCCAAAAAAGTATTTGGCGTACATCCTTAAATGGATTATAAATTAAAAAAAAAAACGTGTTTCAATTTTCGGGGACTTGAACTGGCATCCACAGCGTTCCGTGTTGTCGCTTCAACTAATAGAGCTACTGTGTTGTACTCGTCATCATACATGCGCCTCTCGCGCAGTGTAATTTCAGCCGGTGAGTCTAGGTACTAGGTTTAATTTAGTTCTATATTATTAAGATCTTAGTAAAGCGTAATTACAACCGTATTAAACTACGAAATGTATGTGTGCTTAATGAATGTAAAATCAAAATTGTAATTGAATTTCAATTACAATCCGTGTAACAAGGATTTGTGTTACATGAATTATTTTAATTATTGGTGTATCATTAGTGTAATTAATAATTATATTTTATTAATATGTTGATCGCGTCGGCATCGTTTGTTCTCTTTGTTTTCCTTTATGACAGAACGAACATAGAGACAATTTGACAAGATGCGTTATCGACCTATTTCGGCGTTGGACATTCGGAAATTGAAACCAAAAGGCGAATAAAATTTACGACCATCGATTTAATATCCATATATTCTAAAAAAAGAAGAAGGAGTACAATATGTTAAAGAAAAATTATCACGTTGGACTTGGCAGGGTTGAATTGATTATTACTAATACTTTGCTACCATTAGACCGACGAGATGTCATCTTATAAGTCTAACAAATTCTTTATTAATAATAGTATTTACGCGATAGTAGGTCTTAAAAAAAATACCATCCTGTATACAAAAATAAAATTAAAAGAAGAATCGTGTTGAAAATATCCCGTGCAAGTTTTAATTTCGAAATGTTTTGTTAATGACAAAAATTCGTCACCGTCCGTTCTCATCAAAGAGCCGTGTAGCGATAAATATGTCCCCGCCGGGAATAGAACCCTGACCCGGGGTCGATTAAACAATTAACATTACACCGATAAGTAGGAATGTGTGGTTCCGTTGTTTCTTTTTTTTAACTGGTATACTTATGACTTTTATATAACAAAAACAATGTTAGTGTTTTTTTTAAATAGACAAACAGATTACTTAGATCGATTTTAGTGATTGAACTGACCTTAAACATTAATTTAAAAATCGTTGAAAATAAATATCTTGATCTTGGATTTATATTTACGCAAAATGTCGAAAGCCGACATAGGTCATTCTAGGCGCATTCTATTGAGACGTATATGACTGGGTTCTCTTTCATAAAAAAGTGATTACCAAAAATTTTAAAAAGCCTTGTTATAAATATAAACCCTTTTATGAAATAAATTAAACATTATACATAATCCACGTGCAAAAGAAATAAATACAAAATGTAAAAATGCACATATAAATGAGTGTTGCTGCGTCCGGTACCCTACCAGCTAGCGAGTTCGATCCCCGAGGGAGGACATTTCACGGCCGGCCAAATGGAAGGACCGTGTACTGTTCCACTAGGGAGAAACGCCGTCCTTTGTTACTTTGTTTGCTTTTAATTACAGCAAATAAAACCTTTTTCAACCGATTGCTCAGCATGTAAGTGGTATCATCCGAAGATAAAAACCAGGGGAATCAAAAAAATTAATTGTTTCGGGGGAGTATTCAGAATATTGTAAAGTAAAAAAAAGATTTGCGAAACGGACACAAAACTGTGTTCGTTCCATGCCTTCTTTGGAGAAACCGGATTTTCCTTTTTTCTGTATTTAAATATTCAAAAGTTTTGTAAAATAAATGACTACAACTTTTTAATTCGATTTGTACCACATTTTAAAAATAAATAAATTATAGTAATAATATACAGATAATATATATTTACTGCCAAACAAGGTGTAATCATCTACTTTCTAGTAAATAAAGACAATATTTCTGGAATCTGACGAAAATGGTAGTGTTAAAACGGGCGGGGTGCTAGTCCCTTATAAAAAACATCTTCTGCATAGACGAAAACTGTCTGAAACTACATTTCACAAAACTTCGTATAAATATAAAAGTCGTTTGTCCGTTCGTCTATAAGAGCCAATCACTTAACGAGCCGAGCGACGATCAAAACTTGTCGAAGTGTAGAGCGACGTATTGTGTTGATACTTGCAAAATGTCTTGGCTGCGATAAGGGGATTACACGTACGTGCGGATGTGTCGTGGGTATAATCTTATTAAAGCATGTAGCAAACATTGCACCTTGCAGAAGTTTAGCGTCTCCTTATTATCTGTGGTTATACCTTAATTTTGTGCTTAGTGGTCCAATAGTAGCAACGTATGGATTATAATCAACGGGTTCAATTCCCGCTTGGTACGATTTATTTTTCTTTTTTTTTTATATTTCTTTTTCTTTCTTTCTGGTAAACCTGGATAATAAATTGGTAGTGGAAATATCTAAATTGACAAAATACGTCCGTCCACAGGTGGAAAAGCCGTATAGTGTTATTGCATTTCGGTTTCAATCTGTGGATATACACATGTCCAAAGCAAAAAGGTCGATAGCGCATCTTAGACGTTAAATATCTGGAGTATTTCACCTTATTGGCCTATCATATTTTTTGTAACACAAATAGCTAACTTTATATAAATACATAATTATTGTCCCTTAGTCCAGGTTACCATGCGCAGATAAAAATCTCTCAGTGTTATGGACACATTAATCAGCTTTATATAAATAAAATTTAATTCTTTTAAATAACCAACTAGCATATGATAATTAAAAAAATATAGATCAACTTATATTTTAAAATACTAATAGATTAACTAAAAGCAACATATGGGTGCTTTAATTAAAGTGATTACTGAACCACGGTCCTGAATTTCAGGATTATGAAGCGATAAATACAAGAAAATCGTTTAATCGGAATGTTATAATTTCCCATAAATTGAAATGCAATGTACCGTTTCTTAAACACGATAAACATAACAATACTTGTAATGTGTATTTGAAACTGCTACACTTTTGTACTTAAGATCATATTCTAATTATCTATTTCATTTGTTTCAGGTAAGAAAAACTGTTGGAACGCAATCAAACCCTAGAAAAAATTTGGTCAATTCCCCCCCCGTTCTAAGCGAAGTTTACTACTGAGCTTACGTAACGTTACCTTAGCCTACGGTATGATTGATTGACTTTTTGGCAAATTAATTACCTTACTTAAAGTGAAATATTGAAAATGATTGTCCTAGTTCAATCTTCAGATTCAAACTCATAAACTTTTATATTAATTTATACCGCCTTAACTTCTCCCAAGTAAAGCTCTCAAAAGCATGAGTTGGACTTGTATGAAGGTATCGTATTCTTATTCATATCAAAACAACCACGTTTGAACAGAAAAGTACCAAAGAAATATTCTATTGCGACCGAATCAAACACATTTATAATTTCAGGTTGAGATGTAAACCCTTCTCTGTTGTAGTGATGTAATTTAGCAAAAGATTCTATATTTTGTTTCGCCCACTTTGCACATCTCATTTTCCCTTAAACTTTCTCATCTTTCATTTTGGGTGGCTTGGAAGAAATCGCTTGTTGGCGATAAGGTCGCATAAGCGCAATGGGCACTCCATATTTTTACTATATATTTGTATTTTTTCTGTTCTCTGTGTTAAAAATTAAGTATATAAGAAATAAGTTTATACGATAAGCCACAATGTTGGCCTTACATTTTTTCTTGGTCGTATAACCTATGGTTAAAGTATCAAAGCATTGCATTCGCACTGTAATTGCTATTGACAAATCGTTTTCGATCGAGGACCGTCGATTCGCGCGATTTCGGTCACATCCGCCTCCTCCCTGTTTGTTGATGCCATTACTGATTGTTTTCCAATTATTTTTCGTTTATACCGCACAATGGTAGCTGGGCGTTGAGGTCTCGTTTGTCCAGCGGTTGCAGTATATCTCAATCAACGAAACATCGGCTCGATTCTAATCTATCACTTTTATACGTCATTTTCAAACTTTAATATGTTTGAAAAATTTAATATTGTTCACATTGAAGGCACTATATGAATTAAAAATCGAATAAAAAAAATACGACTCGGGCAGGACTTGAACTGACATCATCATGGTTCCGTGCTGTTGCTCTAACCAATTAACAATAGGGCTCGGTAGCTCGATTGGTTAGAGTAACATCAAGGAACACTGAGAATGCCGGTTCAAGTCCTGTCCGAAACGTTTTTTTTTTTTTTTTCAATTTAAAAATCGATTTTTAATTCAGACTTTTTTTATGATAGGCATGGGGGATGTTATCGAAACACAGCCCATGACCAGATTTCCTGATGAAATCCAACATGTTACAGAAAAATGATAAATTGATTTGAAACATGTTGGACCTTGTGGGGACTGTATCGATGGGTGGTAGGAATGTAGATAGTCTGTCCGGGTCACCACTACCGTTCACAGATTGAAAAAGCCTCAGTGGTTCAGTCTGTGGATTTCCGAATATCCCAAGCCAAAATAGGTCGACAGCGCACCTTATATAGCTGGTATATTTCACCTACTTAATAAGTACTTATATACTTATAAGTGCTTATTTCTATCGTGTATTATATATTAATGATATTCATAACTCATCAATGATACAAACAGAGACACAATGCATCAATGAACACAGTCAGGTTAATTAACCACAACATAATCGATAAACAGATCTTAAGTAAATAATCTAAGGAAATTTTGACTAGACCCTTATAAATTAAAAATAACTTATCTGTCATTTGTCAAAAACGTGTGTCGTGACACTGTAGCTTGGTTAGAGCAACAGCTCGGAACGCTGTGGATGGTGGTTCGAGTCCTGCCCGTGTCCTAAACGTGTGAAAAAATTAAAAGTTTTCAAAAACTCTTAATAACCAAACTAAGAGACCGAGATTTTGTAATCGTTATAAAAGGATACGAGTTGGGTGCTGAAAGAAAATTTAACTTTACTCGAGTAGTACATTTTAAAACATTTTGAGATGTCCACATACTTAGCACTGGGTTTTGAGAAAAAAAAATGTTTTCTTGTGCTGTATTGGCGCTATCCTGTGCTCTAAGAAAGAAGCTGTAAGTGTTTTGTGAACGACACATAATAGCACAATGTGGCACAACCGATCAATGTTCTACTTTGTAAAAAACGGTGCTTATTAAATAGGGGAAATTTTCTCATTTTTATAACTCCATATTCATAGCACAGGTTAGCAAAACTACAGCACAAATTAGCACAAAGAATAGTAATTTTTCTCAAAAAATAAGCAGTGCCTGTACTAGTACTGTATTTCAATTGTATTAAATTTCATTGTATATTAGTTAACTTATTTTAATCTGTGACCCAATATTCTGGTGAGGAGACTGTTGCAACTCCTCATACAACGAAACAAAAATTGTGCTATAACTTTTAAAGTGATAGAGGTAAAAAATGTCTTATTATCTATAAACAAAACAATGAATGATTTATATATACACAAATACAATGTCGAATTACATTTCATGATCAGTGTCTAGCTTTCTGTTGAGGTGAAAAGTCGAAAACAATTAATATTAATGATAAATTATGATCGTCGGTAAAAATGTAAAACAATGGGGATTAGTCCACAATATAATGACGAAAACACGCAATATTTCACGAGGGCTTTTTACCACGGAGCGACTGAAACGCTGAAATGTTCAGTATGGAGATTTTATATAGAAAACTTAATACACTTACACCCGTCATTTATAAAAATAACTGTAAATGGTATATCATCAGATTATCACAAAAATAAGCGTGTGTTTTTGGAAATACGACAAAACTACACAACAAGTAAGAGCCTGACAGACTCGCGCCGTAACGCGTTACATAACGAAGCAATTTACCCTGCTATAAGGATTTGTTCTCGTAAAAAGGATAAACAGGTGGCCTGGAACGTCTTCCCTGGAATCTTACAATATTATCTTTTAAAAACGAAACGCGAGCGACGTCGTGAGTCGTGGGCAATGTTGATGCACAAAATAACTATTCTATGCGACGAAGTCGCTGACACAGCTAGTAACATGAATAACTTTTCTCTAGACTAAATAACGTTCAACGGATTACAAACGCCGTGTCTGTAACCAGCCTTATTCTTCGAGCATTGTTCGTAAACAGACGTAATATTATGATAATGAAAACGTATTTTAATGCTCTTAAATTAATTAATGATGTTGAAATATCATTGCCCCGGGTGTTTTGTTTGCTGAATTATCTTGTCAACGTAAAATAATAATTGAGCGTCTATAACGTATAAAAATATACACGGCAAAGATTTTCTTCAACGTTATCATGGGAAGATTTTTATCTTCCTGTTTTATTTATTATTTGTAGATCTCTGCTACGGGTTATATTTTTATACGAATCACACATACTTAGTAATTTATTTGACACTTCAAATAATAACACTTATTCTTCTTCTTAATTTGACGGCTTTCCCATTCTGAATGGATTTGCCAATCTCGTGTGTCTATGAGAGGAATGAAAAGGTTGATAGTATAAATTGTCATTGTGATTTTATTTTGTTAATTGACCAGGTATTAAGAAAACTCACAGTATTTAAAAGAATGTATATTTTTTTAAATTAAAGGTTCACACTCGTATTTGGATGGAGCTAAAACTTAAAACATAGACATCTAATATTATGTGACAGATGATACAAAAGATAGAATACCTAATACTCTGAAATTATACTTTAAAATTATTACAGTGAATAAAATGCGCTAGAACTATTACTAATTCAGCAGTAGGGAGAAGAACACTTACTACAGCAACCTAATAAAAAGTGCACTATGTTGAAATCAAATTTGTTACCTGTCCGTTCACAGAATAAACAACTCGATCGGATGACAACGGCACGTCACTTGATGTTGACGGATGACAACTGACAAGTGACAGTTACGCGCCGAAACTAATTTGCTTGATCGAATATTCGAGTGTTGTCGAGTGGCCAGTGTGGAAACATTAATCTATGTTTGAATGTCGAACTAGCCTACGACTAATAATTATGCTACGCTTTCGTTCTGCAGTTTAAACGTAGAGTTTTGATTGCTGTTCAAACTGCAAAAAAGTTTTTGCATAAAGATTATTGTTAAATGTCAAAAAATGAATCGCTATAAATGATGTATCCTCCAGTTACTAAGCTATGGCATTTAGCCACTCGTGCCACCCCTTAAAACACGATAGCTCTACACTCGTAGACTTGGAAAAATTATTTCGCTGGAAAGCCTAAGTACCTTGTATCTAAGTGCCTAAGTACTGAGTGGGCTTGTTGAAGGTACTTTGAAAAAAATATAAATTTTATAACGATTCTTCAGTACATTTATATCTTATATAAGCTTTTTCTGTGAAGTGTGTTGTCTGCTACAATTTGCACGTTACAATCATGCCTTATGCGTACATTTTAGCAGCTTTTTGTTTTTCGTAATAATATACATACTTCTAAATTGAAAAGTCGCCATATTGAATATCGAACCTTGAATAGTAAATTTGCAATATCTATTCAAAAAGCGACACTGGCCAATAGACACAGCTAGCTATAATATGTTTCCACCCTAAAAATGTTTCAAAAGCTACACCGACAAAGGCATAGTGAATTTATCCCACCGTATTTTACATTGAAAGGCCAGATAGGTGAGCCGCCATCTTGGATTTTAGATTTTACGAGCACAGATAAGAAATTGGCGCCAAGCCAAAAGGTGCAGTTGTCAAATATGTCGCTAATTTTAAAATTCTTTTTATTAAACATTTTTTTCAATAATGTATTCATGTAATATACTTTACATGTCAGAAATAAGAAAAGCCCGAGTCTCTATATGAAAAGGAGAACAAAATCAAGAAAGTTTTCTTTGTTTAAAATTCATTTTATGTTCAAGAAAAATCACTTTACGTGCGGGAAAAACAATAACTGTCATAGTTTGATAGATACGAGCCTAGTGATGCTATTATGACTATCGATAGCTCGGTGTGTTTATTTTATTTTTCCTTGAGCCATCTTACCTTGAAAGTTATCATCAGTTTTCCGAATAAATTGTATATTATTTAATTACTTATTTTTATTATATTACAAATTCAAATTATATTTACGGTTAGAGTTCTTTACCTTTTCTTAATATGAATGCTAGTATCACTAGAAAGCTTATCTTACCAAAAACATACGGTATCAATAAAGAAAAGCACCTGAGCACGACTCTATTAAGATTATACCTAAGCCACGAATATAAAGGAAGCGTTATAAACGTCAAATAAAAACGATAAAAGTCTATCGATAAAGAACAACACTGCCTCAGACAATGACAAGAAAAACGTCTTAATAACGCACCTGGGCGCCGGACTGTACTGCGGTTGAAAAGTTTTGAACCTTTGTGCAAATAAAAAAATCTTTATCATTTCGATGTCCGCTTTGTTTTTTTTTCTTTTGTTCTGAGTTGAGTCCTATGGTTTTTTTGAAAATATATTCCATGGTTGTTAGGCAACCAGCTCAGCACGAAAGTTTAGAAATCTACGGATTACCTCAAGTAAAAACTACATAAAAGAAAACTAAACTTCTGTTAGACATTATATATTTTCCAAATTTTAATTATTGCCTATGAAATGGCGACCTATACATATATTTTTCCACATATACACGCTGTTACTGCTATATCTGGAACTATGTATCGTGTTTAAAGGTTCTTTATTCAAAATTTTAAGCAAGAATAAAGTTAATGTGTCTTTAACAGCTAACTCAATTCTATTAAAAACAAGTATCTAATTACTTCGTTCGCTCTACACTCCAGGTAACCACAGGTGTAACCGCAAGACAATTTCCAATATATTAACTGAATCTACTTTAATTTGTTTGTTTCCATATCGCCCCTAAACGAAACAGTTTATGTGCTTTGGAATTTTCAAATAATTCGGAAGGGTGGACAGAAATAATTCATTGAGGGTACTTTATTTATGTTTTAAGAGGTTGGTTAATATACATATGTATATTTCGTTTCTATTACTATCAGCCGTCTTTTTATCTCATGTTTAACGTTAAGCATGAGATTTTCTAGGTTCGAAACCCATTGATATACCATCCATGATTACAGCCTTGCAGAGCATACAATTACAATCATTAATTTGCGTTTTAAACAGTTAAAACCTAATTTAAAAGTCGAAAATAAATTAAAAAAAAATTTCGACTCGGGCAGGACTTGAACCGGCATCGAGCCGAATTGAGCCGAGTTAGTCAGTCAGTGACTAAGTAGCTCAATTGGCAAAAGCAAAAATTATTTCAATTTATTTTCGATTTTTAAATTATATAATGCCTTCATGTACATGTAAAAAATGTTAAAATTTTCAAACAGTTAAAACCTGTTTTTTATTCTCTATCACTCGTGTAAGCTATATATGTGGCTTTTTCAAGTGTTTTGTTAGTTTGAGCTGCATCACAATGTTGACTGGAAAGATATTTTCTTTATAAAAATATCCGAATGAGCGTAATTCATATGCTGTGAATAGGGCTGTCAAGACGCGACGTGGGATCGCATTATGCAATTGAGCTTGTCAAATACAATTGTTATTTAAGCTCGGATACTTATGGAATTAAGTCGAGTGCGTCTGAGATTGAGATATACTATCGCTACGCGGTTTCGTCTGCTTCTATGATAAATGTGCTTAAAAATGTAAAAATTCAGCGCATTATCACATACAGGATAGAAAATTTAGTGTCCGTCTCGTAAATTAACATGTTAGTTTCTCAAAACAATTACGAAGAACAGATGGCGCTAGCGTAGCAGATTTGACATTACGGACATCCACCCACCATCTTCAATCCCCCGAGACCACGGCTGCTGTAGTGAATATAAACTAACGTAGTTTGAAACGGCTGAATTTTAACATTTTTTATAACCTTTGTTGTAATATATGAATTGTAAAGAGTTTATAAATGTTCAAATGATACAATTTCGCTGTACAAAGGCATGAATTAATAAAAAGCTGTCCCATTACGAGCCATAAAAGCTTTCAAATAAATGATAGATGCTTATCTAAATGTAGGAAATCGTTAGACACATGTTACGGACACATAATTATCGATCGATATGAAGATAAGACCCCGTATCGTTAGGGCCGCCCTAATCTTTAGTGACACTGATGTTTTATAATTGCACCTGATACGCTAGACAAAAGATTGTGTTTTAATGTCCCACAGTTGGGCATAGGTCTCCTTTCTTTTTAAAGATTACTTTTAGAGCATATTCACTACTTTTCTCTGGAACGGGTTAGTTGATTTTACAACTACCGTCACCAGATTAGTAATAATAACCGGGAATAATGGCTTAACGTGCTCATCATGGTAGGTATGGTGAAGACATCTCCTACACTTGCGAACTAGTAGAAAATTTCCAAATACCAATTTATCATTTTGTCCGAGAATCGAACCTTAGACCTTGTGATCTAGCCGACTGTACTACCAATTCTAAAAAAAATTGGAGGACCTAATAAGGCATTAATATTAAACTATAATTTAAGTAAAATATCTAAGTTAAATAGATTTTTTAATTTTGTGTATTTCCTAGTAAATTGTCCCTGTTATGTAGATTCTTGACTTATATAATACCATCACGAAATAAAAAAAATAATGTACGAACTTAGGTATCCGATATTATCCTAAGAATCGTATGAAAAAAGTACTTTACAAAAATTTAGGTTCCATTTTATTAATTCCATATATATTCCAGCGCTACCGATCCCAAAGGGATCATTTTAAAAACAAAAACTGTTTCCTTATATTTTTAATTTCCGCCGACACGCTAAGCCGATTTTGGTAATCCTTTAATCGGTTCATATTTGGAAAAACATGCTATTTTTCTGCGTTAAAAACGCGGATACCTACTTCTATAGAATTATATTATTTCCTGCTTATTTCGTGTGTACAGCCTTTTTTATAATAGAGAAGGACGGCCAACAATGGGATGCATCCCAGCCATATGACATTCAAACAAAATTCGTTGTCTTTGAATATTCTGAAGCCGAAACGCGATTAAAATAAACGGCTTTTTCATATGTTGACGGTGGATCGTGTCACGGACGAGATTTCTATATTCCTTTTTCCTAAATTAGAAATATGTTTTACCAGGTAGGCATCAAACCCCACTACCTGTTGATTGTTAGCCATACATCGCTACCATTACACCAATGAGCCGGTCCAATTGTCAACATGACAGAGTATATATTTAAAAGAATTGCACTTTAACATTAATACAGACGAGAACCAAAATAACACTACACTTCTATTTAAATTAGGAACCAATACTCCAATCTCGAACTTGACGGCGAGGAGCGAGACAAACTGGCAGGAAACACGCTGCCACTCCTTTCATCGCTAATTTTCATTATACAGTCCCTACGTGCTCACGTATAGTTTGAGCAATACCCAAACAAGAGTTCAAGCTATTAATTCACGATTGTTGATCTTAGGACATTTACGACAAAATAAATTCTATACTAATATTTAAAGCTAAGAATTTGTTTGTTGGAACGCGCTAATCTCTGGAACTGAAAAATGTTTTATGTTAATTGGACCATCTAGATAGACGGTGAAAGGCCTCTATAAATGATCTGGCTGCGAAATAAAAGAGCGAAGAAATAGTGGGAAATGTGGAATAAGCGGGGAAAATTATTCATCTTGGAGGTTTTTCGTTGCGTGCGTAGCGAAAGCGGTTTACAACCCAAAAAATATGATATGGACCACCTCCTCCTTAAATAATCCGCGTGTTTTTTTTTTTACTCACATGAACCGTTTTTGGTGGTTAAATTCGGTCGAAATACGCCTTGAGGAAACTATATGATCATTTCTCACTCAAAAATTGCAAACAAAAAGTAATTCCTCATAAAAAGTATATGAAATATTTTCAATTTCAATTATCTACCAATACAGGGTCGGTGTTCCATAGAAAATTAATTACCTTGCGATGTTTAATTAATACTGGGGCGTATGGTCTGTAAAATACAGTACAGAATTGGTTGCATCCCGCCGTCTCTTTCCGGTGCACGCGTTACGCTGCGCTGGAAAGGGACAGACTTACTCATTAGCCTTTGCAAAATGAAATCCAATATAATGGTCAGTTGTATGCAGAAGTGAATTATTTTATAAATAGACTCTCTAACGTTATGAATTTGCTTTACTGAGTTTAATTACACGATGTGGCTAAGTAGGTACAGCTAACGTCCAAACCGTTCGATTCTTGACCCTGTTAAGGCTCGTTGGTTTAATTAATCTGAATGGTAACAATGGTTATGGCTAATAATCAACGGGTCGTGGGTGGATTTCGTCTGGAAATCTGGTTACTAAATGGGTCATAGGAATATAGGAATTCCGTCCGGGTCACGAATCACCGTCCGCAGTTGAAAAAGCTGTGAAGCTTAATTGCGTTTCGGGTCAGTCTGTGGATTTCCGAACCCCATGATTGTCTATCCACCTCTATCATAAAATAAATAAATATTTGTAAGAAGTTTAAGTTGTTGATGCAATCGGAAAAGTTGATTAGTACCAAACCTATCGTACTCTCTTTACTAATCTCTTCTCGAATACATTAAGTATCTATAAGTACTATTTAATTGTCTATAAGTGTTGTTTATTAAATTTCGTTATCTCTTAATTTTAGTTTTTTGTACTATAATACCCAAGTATTTTGTAAATATAAACAAATATCTTGTACCCAGTGTGGACGCGGTGATAGAACAGAGAAAAATATAATATCTATCTTTATAAATTAGCATAGGAACATAAAAGCGAAAGTAGGAATATAAACTTACTTAAATGTGCGTAACAATATATTCTGCCCAGAGTGATAAGAAACACAAATAAAAATTGTCTATGTTTACTAGTAAATCGAGTAGTGTAGTCTATCATTTAGTTTGTTTTAAAATGACTACTTTATTATTTAAATAAAACACTTTAACGGTTTAAAACGCGATATATTAGTGAGCTTATTTGAAAATGATTTTTAACTTCAGCCCGACGTTTCGGATGCTTTGCAACAGCCGTGGTCACGGGGAGACTAAAGATGAAGGATGTCTCTGACGTCAAAGTAAAAAATTGCTACGCTAGCACCATCTGTTCCGTCGAAGATGGTATTTGGCGAAACTGGCCGGGTCCATACAGAATAGACTAACGGCTCCGTTATAATATAGATCGCGTTTTAAACCGCCAAAGTGTTTTATTTAAATGTGTATGCGTAAACTATAGTATACATATATAAGTATACATCAATTATATATATACTATAGTATATATAAAAAAAAACATTTATAAAAAAAAAAAAAAAAATATAAAAAATATATTTTTTTTTTGCATTTACTTTATTATTGAAAATGATTATGTCGAAAAATTTTACGCTTTCATTTGAACCCAAAGTTGGGTCAAAATTTATTGTCAGTGTCAAAAAACATTTCTTTTATTTGTTCCATAGATATCTAGATTTTTTTTTAATTTTAAATTCGTTTAAAATCAATGAACTTTGTAATTGAAAAAATGTTTTACCACTTTTAAAACCGCACAAACGTGCCAGTCATAATCCTAAGCTCACGGTTCATTGAACTATGAACAGACATTCATTTGAGTCTGGATTTGAGTCTAACCGCGTACCACCTGGCGTTCGACAAAGAGCGGAAAACAATTGGTGTTATTATGTATTCGTGTGGTTGACGAGGTGAGCGGAGAGCGATTTTTATTTTCTAATTACGCATACCACGACGACGACGGTTTGGTCTATTGCTACAATGTACTAATGATCAACGAGTCGTGGGTTTGGGTCCCCACAAGGTCCAACATGTTTTTTTTTAATTTTAACTTTTCTGAAACATGCTGGACTTTGTCTGAAAATCTCGATTTTAAATGGGAATATAGAAATTCCGTCCGGGTCACGAACCAAGTCCACAATGAAAAAGCCGTGAAGCTTAACGCGTTTCGCTTTCAGTCTGTGGATTTCCGAATATCCAAAGCCAAAATAGGTCGAGAACGCAACTTGTTCAGATGCTACACGCTGAGGTATATCACTTATCATCAAGCGAACCCAATGCCATGTCTGTCCTCCTGTCCAATAAAAAATATATATCACAAGTCAGTTTATTGCATTTACGTAAAAACCAAGAGGTCCTGTGTTCGAATCCCGGGAAAACTTAATAAATAGTTGCGGTCGGCCAGAACATAGTAGTCTCATCTTGCAAATAAAAATCCATAGGCGAAACAGACATAAAACTGAGCTCACCCCAATACCCCATCGGGGGTGTAATTTCACATACTGGGAGTATATTCATGTGATAAGATATAGTTGAACATCTGAAGGACTAGATGGCGCTGGTGATTCCTAATACTCGGTATCAACATTTTCTACTATATCAGTTATACTTCGAATCGGCCATATTGAGTTAATAAATGATCAGTGAAACAGATTACAGAAGATTTTTGTAAGAGTTAGAAACGGTTACCTATAATCGTATCTCCTCTCATTAGGTTAGAACATTAGTTGACAGAATCTGCGGGTAATTTACACGAGTAGTAAACTTTCAAATAAAACATTAACGGTTTTAAACGCGATGTACATTCACGGAACGATGGGGTGTGTAATAAGTTTAACTAATACGTATCTCGTTTAAACCGTTGAAGTGTTTTATTTAAATATTATTTATTAATTATATTCTTTTAATTACAACTAAATTAAATCACATTGTATACAAAATATTATTTATCATTAGTTGATAATGCCAAAATATTAACGCGCAACAATTTAAAGGTTGACATCTTAAGACACATTTGTTTTACACGTACGGAGTCTTTTGAAATAAAAAAATGACTATTCAAATTCGGGGATAATAGTAATCTTTAACAAAATACATTCAAATGTATAACCAATTAAAAGCGCATTGCCCATTTAAAATTTGTACCACACCCAAAATTATTTTTCATAACGCATTGATTTTAAAAACCTAGGAACAATAGGCTTTTGTAGTTAGTACTTGTCTAGTAAGGGGAGTGATTATAAGACCTAGTCATTTTATTTTGTACGCCCTTAATGAGTTAGCGTTGAAAACATGTTTTGCATTCAATTTCCTTCGTTTTAGCTACTTTGGCACGAAAATATTATTATTATTATTTAATAGAAAGAACGATACTTTTACGAGTAGATTGTTTTGTCAGATGTTAAAGTAATATTTTTGAAGTTGGAAACATTATACAAGTTTAAAGAAATAAATCTATGCTTAAGTATATTTATTATATATTCAATCTTTTCGAAAAGAAATTGTTTTTTTGGTAAATTTGTATGTACTGTCTATAGTTTACGCGAGTAGTACACATTTAAATAAAACACTTTAACGGTTTAAAACGCGATATGTTAGTTAAACTTATTTGAAAATGATTTTTAACTTCGCGTTTTAAACCGTTAAAGTGTTTTATTTAAATTTGTATGTATTCTATTGAACGTAAATTTCTTTATATAGTCAGTATTTTTGTCAGTACTATTGTTTTTTATATGTCATGCAATGAATCAAAAATAATTTATCACTTTGTCTTCAATATATATTTGGAAAAAATTCTTTAACCCTAGCGGAATTTGTCATCCCTTTTTTTTACTTGGAGGAATCGACTCTTTACCGACGCCCCCGCCTGGCCACATCAAGTGGCGGGGGGAGTGTGGGGATCAGCCAGCTTGGCCACTACCCACTAAACCTCGAAGAGCCCACGGGAGTGCTGCCCGACGTGCATTAGGCATTTGTCACCATCAGTTAAAAACAGGCATTTAGTAAATTAAGCAAATATAAACTAATTACTAATATTTGGGTGATCTTTGGATTCAGCTGTAGTAAATTACAAATTAAAGTCACGACTCGTCGGCTATAGTCATTGCTGCCATTAGACCAATAACTTGTTTCATTTTCCAGGTGGTGGATGCACGTTTCCAGCAGAATGGACCGGGAGCTGGTTCCAATCTGGGATCCCTTCTCTCATTGCGATCAACTCCACGCATATTCAAATGAAGGGTGAATGTTCGGAGACGGAATCTTATGACAAGTTCCTCTTGTATGATAGGTAAGTAACATATATTCGATGTGAAGATGCGTTCTAGTCTAGTTCATCAACGAACTGATATATATTTTTTTATAATAGACAAGGACAGAAGCCTAGGGCTCACTTGGAGGAAGATGAAACACCTGGACTAGATGCGTTATCGACCTATTTTGGGATTTTGATATTCAAATTATGTTTAAAAAGAAAGTTTTCAACTAAAAATAACAATGATTTAATTCCAATTAAAAAATAATAATAGTGGAAATAATATGAATGGTTAAACAAAAAATCGTATGAATAAATTCGATTTTGTGGACCGTATGAATTAAAATTCCTATGTTACTTTATCGCTGTTTGTAAACTGTTTTTAATTAAATTTACCAGTAAGGTACACGAAATATTGTCTGAAATGGTCATTGGTGCTGGGAGCTTTCTAGTCGTACAAACGTGTTCCCAGAGCTCCCTCAAAGCACCTTAGAGGGCTGGTGGTGTTTAGTGGTTCAGGTCAGCTATACGACCACACCTTTACCACCCTCCCCACGTCAGTTTTGCCCGACGTGGGCGTGCATTAGGCATTCACACCGCCAGTTAAAAAAAAGTACACGGAATATAAAACGTATTCTTCGATGTGTAAATCTATTTTTCATATATTTCAGGAGTTATGACTGCTACAGGTGTATGGTGATACATGAAAAACACAAGTATGTACTGCAGTATAAAGAAAGTGAGTATATTTTTATTGTTCCTTACATATGTACTTTGTTGGAAGACGGAAATGTAGAAATATGTAATTTCTTATCAATATGTACATGTCTTTATTTAAATTTTATTTAATACTTATTTTCATCTCACATTTATCGGATAAGATACGATAGGTCAAGGTTCTAATTTCGCGAAATTATAATCGTGTTGTTTTTTTTATGATAGAGTAGGACAGACATGCCATTCACTCGATGGTAGGTGTTAATAGCCAGCCATATAACAAATACTGTCTATAGTTGACGGGAGTAGGACACATTTAAATAAAACACTTTAACGGTTTAAAACGCGATATATCATTGATCTCACAGACACCCTCCATCTTTAGTCTCCCCGTGACCACGGCTGCTGCGAAGCATCCGAAACGTCGGGCCGAAATTAAAAATCATTTTCAAATAAGTTTAACTAATACATATATCACGTTTTAAACCGGTAAAGTGTTTTATAAAAAAAAAGTTGCTCACCTAGACAAACTCGTACATAAAATTTATTAAAACAGATGCACAGACCGCAGCCCGTCGGTCAAATACTGGTGGCTCACCGACATCAAAAATAATACTCAAATTAATAAATTATTTTTCATTTTTAATACATTATTATCAATTGTTTTTTGTCTTTAATTACCTATGTTGTCCCAGTAGCCCCTAGTCTGTGCATCCCTGTATTAAACAGAATAAAAAATGTAATTTTATTGTAATTGAATTTAATTCTAATAAGCATTCCTGATTTTTCAGCCTTCTGCAGCCAAAAAGACTCGCTGTCGTCCATATGCGACGAAATAAGCGGAGATGCTCCTCTCTACTCCATGTTTCGGAAAGAACCTGCTGCTGTGCCGCAGCCCTGCCCCTTCCACCCCGCGCCCTTCACCTTCACGTACAATCGGTGAGCAAGATAAAATCTAAAAATCTTTCAAATGACGCTGAGATAATATTTAAGCTACACAGTAAATCTATATTTCTATGCTAGTATATAAAGATGAAGTGTTTGTTTGTTTGAACGCACTAATTTCGAGAAACACGGGCTCGAATTGAAAAAATCGTTTGCGTTGGTTAGAACATTTATCGAGGAACGCTATAAAATACGTTGTGGTTAATAGGAGCGAAGTAACAATGGTAAATTAGGAAAATACGGGGAAATTCATTAATTAAGGTTTTCCGTTGAGTGCGCTTCGAATACACCGACCCCGGCGACGCCGAACCAAAGCCGTCGCAACGCGATCGGTCGACTACGCGCACCGCTCACCCGAGTGAGCTTTTGTCCAGCTCCTCAAACTTCCACCCGGATTGCAGCGGTCCAAGCCGAGGCCGATGCCCCCATCGGGGCATCCTTGGTCTTGCTGCAAACACGAAAAAAAAAAAGCTTCGAAAACGCTTCATGATACCCAAAAAATGTGTAAAAAATAATGATTCCTCTTAAATGATCTAAAAAACGTTCTCATTAGTATCTATCTCTTAGGATAAAAACGAGACGCAGACAACGTCCTGGGCAACAGCTAATTTAGTATATATTAAGTAATAAAAATATTTGTTTCTTATTAGATTTTTTTTCATTTCAGAGGGTCTGGTGACTGTGTATATCCACCTTCGCGAGCTGAATCTTGTACTGATGACTCCAGGCTTCTCTTGCGGTACATGGCTTGTCCCGATGTACCTGGAACTGAGAGCAATGGTAAATATATATACACAAATATATACTGCCAATACAGATATTACCCATTTCGACATAATATAATGTAGACGGTACATAAAACAGTTAATTATTATTTTTTTGTATATTTAACAATTAAAACTATATTTTAATATATCATTGTTTTTGGGTTGGTCGGCCGACGTGAGCGAGAAGAGGTTCTCCGTAAACATATCAACCCTTTGGTGTACAATATTAATCACTCCTACTGTTTGCGTGATGAGAGCCATCAAATATGTAAAAAGCCAAAATTCTATATTTTACATAAGAAAATGTATAAGATACTACTAACTCTGACAAGAGCCATATAGATATTATGTTACATCAAAAACAATAATTATAATAACGTTTCAGTCGAGGAGCTGGTCTGCTTAGCCACCTGGAAGGAAGGTTCCACCCGCTACCTGGTTGGACAGATCTCGCAGGTGCAAAGGAGAAACTCCATAGCATCTGACGAAGATACTTACAGGTAAATTAAAAATCAATTTTACGGCCAGGGCAGGATTTGCTCTTATAGGTGATTTATTAATTGAATATTAATATTATTAATTAGTTTATTTACCACATTAAATATACTAAAAACAACCGAACAATAAATATTTATTTGACCACGATGATAAGCAAAATATCGTAAGCCATTAGTCCCGATTATCATCACTAATATGGTGCCTGCCAGCTCTGAAGTAGTGTATTGGGTCTCCTAAGACATTTCTCTTTTGAGAGAGAAGACAGGCCCAGCTGTGAGACTTTATAGGGTTAATATGAGATCCTGTGTCAATGCGAAGTTTAGTTTTTAGTTAAAGTCTTTTTGATGTATTAATTATAATACATATACTATTAAAAAAGGAGATTTGAATTAATTCAATTAAAAAATAATATTTAAAGATAGTTGGAAAAGAAAGGAACAGCTAACATCAACAATGCTATATGCAGTTAGTCGCCTGCACCGACCCCACGATGGTATTCATAGTCCGTTGAGTGGGTTGGCAAGACACTAAGTTAAGTTTCGAAGCTGCATCGAGAGCATCCCTGTCAGGGCTTCCTGAATTTATGAATAATGAAATCAATAAATATTCCAGGTGTTTCATCTACAAGGGGTTGCATGGTGACAAAAGCACGTCGTACATCATCGCCCAATCCGGAGACGCTACTTGTAATGGACTGTCTTCACCCACAGATGGCAGCAGAACCATGAAACTGACCACCAGTAGGTTTCCAACAATTACAAATATAATGAGCTCAATATTTCCTTAAACATCCTTGTAAGTTTGAGCATTATCTCGACAACCTTTGAGATAAATTGAACTTGCTGTACTGGTCGAGAAGCGGCCGGCAATAGTTGTATGAAAATGCATATCTCTCGTGCTCAGCAGCCAAATAAATTACTATGTAAAAGCATATCTGACGTGTAATTTTACAAATAGAACGATCTTCTCTACAATATGTCGACCAAATAAGTAACTTGTTAGAGGTTTAATATACATTTTGAACTAGCTTGCATATAGTAAGCTGTAAAAAAAAATTTTGGGGCGTAAAAACGATTGTTATTAGCTGTGCGTCAACTTCGCCATTGGTTTTACAATTCGGAATTGTACTACTTAGTTTAGTTAGTTTAATTTTCGCGCTTTATTTTAGAAAAGTACTGTAAAAGCCTTGGCCGCAACTTGGTATTGATGTACTTCACACGTTCGTCCATCGATGCCTCTCTTGTCGGCCGTTGCGCATTTACTATGTAATAACTTAATGACGTAATAAGTAACTTAACTTAGTTAACGTCTGTAGTTTACGTGAGTAGTGCACATTTATTGAGTCTCCCCGTAACCACGGCTGCTGAAAAGCATCAGAAACGTCGGGCTGTAGCTACAATAATTTTCAAATAAGTTTAACTGAACGCGATTTAAACCGTTAAAGTGTTTTACGTAACTTAGTGACAAGTATGTGTTTATATATAGTTATCCCGTGCAATTTCTTCAACTCGGCTCTTAATATCGTCTAAGGCACTTTTTTTCCAAAACTGCCTCTATACATAGCTTGATACAAAATAAAACTGGTGTTATTTTTTTTCAGGTGACGATGAGCATAATCGCTGCCACTTCCCTGGCTGGATAGTGGAACATCACAAATGGTACAGCTTGGACCACACTCACCAATACCATTTTACTACCAAGAATGCTACTCTGAAGGTAAAGTAATAGCGTAAAAAAAGTTAACGTTGGATTTTTTTTATGATATATTATTAGATTAGAAATGTTGAACCAGGTCGGTACCGAACCCACGACCCGTTGATTACTACCATTACACCAATAACCCAGTGGGAAGGTAGAAAACGATTAAATATTTATTTCTATTGTTACGTTTAGTATTATGTAAAACATCATGACTCTTTACCTAAAGCTTCTTAAACTCATTTAACGATATGCATACCGACTGTTTAATATACTTTTTTAATGATATTTCAGATCATGAATACAGACGGAAGTTTCGAAGAGAAGCGATTGGTTTGTCATTCTATACTCGAGCAAAAGGACAAGAAACAGATAACTTTGGTCGCGCACGTCACTAGAGGATGGTAATTACTTTTATATTTAGAAGTGCCAATTTATATTGTAGGAACATTAAAAGTACAGACTTTTCCGGCTCGAAGGACCCAGCGACCTAGGGATGGCAGGAGGGGTTAGCTATTGGTGGGAAGGACTTAGGAGGCATGGAAGGTCGTTTTTGGATACCTATTGATTTGTTAAACTAAATCCAGTCCTAAAGTGCGAACTAGCCCAACCACTACTTACGTATTTAGTTTAGCTATACATTTAGTAGATAAATAAAACTTTTATTATTTTTTTATTTACTGTAGCAATAAAACTATGTGTATTATGTAGCACACGTTTAATATTATAAAGTTATTAATGTAATTATAAAGGTAAAAATAAGTTAATTAGTTAACGTTAAAAGTTTATTTTAAAATTAGACAAACCAAAAAATCTTATGTTTATTAGTTTAGTGTATCTTTCTATCAATCATTAGTCTTTATTTAGGATAGAGGACAGACATGACAGGGTTCAGGACTTGATGGTAGGTGGCCTATAGCATCTAAACAAGATGCGCTGTCGACTTTTTTGTCTACATTAAACTCATAAAAACCTATGTTTTATTTGCAGCGAGTCTGGTCACATCTGCCTCAAATTCTACCGTCGTGAAGGAAATGTATTGGAGCTGCAGCAGGGATCGAATCTCTGGGAGTCCCCGCAAGACGCATGCGCAGAGAGCACACAGCCGTCGTTTATAACGCTTATAAGTAAGATTTATAGTCTATAGTAATAATATTATAAAACTGAAGAGCTTGTTTGTTTGGACGCTGGAATGTTTGGCGAAAAAATCTTTTTATGTTGTGCCATTTACCGAGGAAGAGAAGTTTAGCCTATAAAATAGCATTCTGCGACCAATAGAAGCGAAGAACATTGGAAAAAACGGGGAAATTGACCTTATAAAGCAACATTAAAACGATAGTCTTTGAGGCTCAATGTAATATATTTTTTACGATAGCCATACTAAATCAATAATAATAATCCCTTGGTGTATGAGTGTTTCGTGTTTTCTTTATGAAGGATTTAAGATTTATATATTTAAACTTATCCTAGTAATACGCTTTTTTCAGCAACTTCCCTGACTCCAATGCGTTGCCCCATTCTGGGTCGTTACTCCATCATTGACTCTCTCGCTGACCGGAGGAGACGTAGACAACAGATCGGTAAGAAGTCTTTCTTCTATTATGTAGTCAATAAGTCATCCAAAATATCTGTCTGTGTCTCAATGCATAAACAACATAATAATTCAGGTCTAGTATGTCACAGAAGTCTGGTTCAATTCTTGTCTGTAAATATGTTAATTGGTCATCAGTTTCGCGTCGCCATTTTGCCCCCAAGTTGAATTTTCACACTTTATACAAATTTAATGATAAAAAACTGTTCAATAAATAATATAACTTTATCATGTTAGTTGTATGTTTTATCAACTTTTTACTCACGACGTTTTCGTCGATTAAACGATGACAAGTCGTCGAAAACCTAGGTAGCTTAATTTATGTCATTTGTCATTCTCAGGTGATCCCGATTCAGAAGGCACCCAGATGTCTGAATGCGTTGCTGGAGACTATGATAGTGCCAGTATTGGTTGCGGCGCTGCTCAGGATACAATCGAGTTCAAGTCTTCTTGTACCAGCACTGGTAAGGCTACTTGACTACTAACACTGTCACAGATTATTAAATTACACATTAGTTTTAATGATTGTAATCATAAAGTTATGTGTTAATAATAATAATAAAAAAAATACTATAACGGTTTTAAACGAGATATATTAACCTTATTTAAAAGTTATTTTAACCATGGCCCGACGTTTCTGATGCTTTGCAGCAGTATTTAAAGAAAAGTTATGAAAAAAAAAATCTTGTTCTTCTATATGAACAACCCACGGTAGTTGTGACACAGAGCGTATTTTGGATCAATATATATTTGTTTGTTTTATTATTAAAACATAAAGTAGGACCAGTTTTAACCGTTTTTAAGTCATATAAGACGGTTAAATATTACCTAACTCTATTTCAGTATACACGTGCTACGGTAGTTGGCAGGAGGGCGGTCGTGGTTTTCTTGTAGCGGCACCTGTTGCTCGATCATCGACACATCCGCGAACTTTCTGTTTTATGTATACGACTAGACCGGGAAACGGTAAGTGTAAAAGTAAACGCAGGCTACTAAACTCTCAAAGATGACAAACTAGTGAGTAATAAAAAAAATACATTTTGCTAGTATCCGAACATTTTTCTTCTAAATAAATATTGCATTGAATAAACTGTAAGAATCTCATAAAACATGTATTAGTAAAGAATTTATATTCTCACATTTTCTTCCCTGTCAATTCTTACCATTAGCAAACAATAATTAATAAAAATTAAATGAATTACAGATACACGCGGTAGCGAGACAATATCTCTAAGCGCAGTGAGCGTGTCCTGCGACAGACGAGCTGTTCCTGGCAGACATGGAGACAAAGCTTATAACCTCACTTCCAATGGTATGATTGTTTCCTAAAAATAATTGTGTTATGTTAATTATTTATTATTCTGCGACACTACAGGTGCAATAAATTTTGTCCATATTTTATGTTATACTCAAAAAAAATGTATATAATATTTAATAAACAAATTATTTCACAGGCACTTGTGAGCAGAGCAGCAAATACAACAGCGTAGCTACAAAATTGGCGCCGGCGGCCATCTTGCTCCTGTCATTGCTACTAGCGACTCTCAGATGATAATGAGGCAAAAAGTAGAACTTGTACGACTAATGTCACTGTCTTATCTGTGCTGCATTTTAAACGGGTTCCATTTTTAATTACTGTGTTGTCACTTTTTTATAGTTCACATTTTTATTCTGTGGATATTTGACAGTTGACTGTTTAACGTGCACGCACAGATAGGACTATCGGAAATAAAAAAATAAAAATAGTGCATTTAAAATTAGTGTTGCTTAATTGTGATAAACAAATTTTTGGCGGGAAATAATTTTCCATTGTTGCCATCGCACCGGGTTGTTTCGGCAGAATAGTTTGTAAGTTTCGGGTTATTTATTACTTCTCGACGAGATAATTTGAAAGTCTTACTAATAGCGCAGTTTTAATGTTTACACACGAGCCATACGTATTTTTTAAGACCAATACAATTAATTTTGCTTCAGAACGATTTCTTTCTATTGCAACATACATATTATATTTGTTGTAACTACAGAACACAATATCCGATATGTTCGTGTGTAAATCTTAAACGTATATTACTGATATGTTTGTATGACTGTGTTTCCTATAAATTATTAAATAAGAACGAACGAATGGCACTGTACATAGAAAACCTGACTTATAATATCTTGCTTTTGGAGTGGTGGTTAACCTATGAGATTCAAAATAAACCACTTCAAATAAATCTCTAAAGATAACTCTTAAGGTTTGTCACCACTATGCTCAAATCCCTAATTGGTACGAATAAGGGACTACTATGAAAAGATTTAAAACTGAGGAACTATAGGATGTTTGATTCAAAAGAACGGACGAACTTGTTTGTTTTGATTTACTGAAAGAACTAAAATGAAATAAAATATCCTATAGTTGATCTTTTTTAAACTTTAAAACACGCTTTCGTATGTATATGTTACGGATAAGTTTAGATAGTGAAAAAAATTAGATCGCTCAGCCCTGGATTATATCAAGGTATATTTCGCTAATACTCTTGAATTTTTCAATCACTGTGAGGCAAAACAAATGTGTTAGTAACGAAAATGAACGCAACGACTTATTTGGGGAGATGATTCATGAACATATTTCGTTGCTCAAACATATATTTTAAAATTTTAATACCATGATTCGGTTCTTGTAAATATATGCTCGCGAAATATACCTTTTCATACTTTCTTTAAACTACGAGAAGGGAACAAAAATTCTTACAAATTAGGCGCCTTTTTATTTAACAGTATGTTATTTCATTCTGTGTTCTATCCAGTGACAAAAATTTCTTGTACGTTGCAAATAACATTGTACGGAAGTTTATTTAAATCTTTAATACTATTTCTACTTTAAGTAATAACAAACAATACTTATTTCCAGTTATAACCAGTTGTAATGTTTCGTTTGAGCCCATTGATGTAATTTCATTTAGACGTTATGTAGTTTCCTTTAATTTAAATTTCAAACGTCTCATTCTTTCATATAACGCTTACTACTCGCTAAATATCGTAAATCCTGACCAATAGTAGTATTAAATATTGCTCATAATAGTTCGAAATTTTATTTGTGATATAAAATATTTTAAGAATTAAAAAATGTAAATACAGACTAGAATCAAGTTCCTCATTTTATTATTTATCATCTGTATCGTTTGGATATACTCGCGGCGATTTGATTCGGTCTCGAAATTCACATTTACGTCACTAAATATAGATTCATCGTCTTACTTTTTAGTCCTGTATACTTGTTTTTTTTTCTTTTACCACGTTTTGTGACCGAACCGAAAACACGCGGGCGTAGTTTAAGGTTTATCGATGCTTGCCTAAAATATTTCTAAAAATATATTTAAAAACTTAGCCGAGATGACTATTGTAAATATACCTAGCGGGATAATTTGATAATATTTTGTAATCATAAACACAGTTTTTTAAAATACAGGATATTATAAAGATAATAATAATTGTAGCTATGTCGAATTGAACTATAACGAATAAATGTACGGAAAGTTTATTTTGATTTTTTTTATTAAATTTAAGATGTTAAATGCACAATGAGTAATACACTATAGCGATAGTTTGGGAGCCGCTGGCAGCTGTCAGTGTCATCGAAATGTCAAGTCTGACAGAAGAATGACAGCTCGCGTTTATTAAGCTGTGGAGGGGCTTTTTAAAGCGTTTTATTTATTAACGAAAAATTTAAAGTAAGAGAAACCACATTGTGAATAAGTGCACTGAAATTGTATGTAAAAAATGTATTACTGTATTGGAATTGTAATTTTGGCTTGTAAATATTTTACGTATTGATTTCAGCTGTAGACATTCTTTTATTTCCTTCTATTTCAAGCTTGAGTCTGTTGAGGTTTCGTGCTCTTTTTTAATGAATTTCTATCGGTCGCGCCATGAGATACGATTTGTAACTATTAATGTAAGCCTATTATTATATTTTGATTACTGAAATATATTTGAAAATCAATTCGTTGTTCGTTTTATTTAAAATTTCTTATCTGATTTAACGCGGATGTGTGGCCTTTCAGATATGGATTTTTGGAAAACAATACAGTCAATTTTTTGGAATGCTCTTGCTCGCTTCTTGGATTAGTAAACACTAAGTAGCCTAAATATCGTTCAGGCATACACAATATGAATGAAAAGGTTTAAGAAACTTAATACAAATTGTTACTTGCCTTTTTCAATGAAAATCACAAATTGTGTTTTTAAAGCACGAATTTGCAAACCGCTTACGTCCGATTGTAAGAAAAACTCATTTAAATAAGGAAAACACGAGAAAAGGCGTAGTGTTAAAGACCTAGGTGCTTAATGTAGCAGAAATACGCGTGGCACCGGTTAAATAAAATAAAAGGACATGCTTTAGTTTTCATTTTATTTTTCAATATTAACCAATGACTCTTAAGCATACAGTAGGTATATAGCGTAGCGAAGTTCATACAATTTACAGCTTCGAACATACTGGAAGTACGGCGTATATTACAAATTATATCACGAACACATTAAACATTAATATATTTGACAGATTGTGTTTATACTCTAAGAGAAAACTGATGTCAAACGAGGACTGTTTAAATAAAAACTAATCGGTATTCAATGAAAAGTCTGTAAATCAACAATGGAAAATTATATATTGCTTGAACTTTTTTTTAAGCAACGATAAAAAAACAATTGTCTATGAAAACCTCCCAACATCAATAGACACGAAAAGATCGGGTACAATAATAGAGTATAAACACACCAGAGACAAGAGAAAACCACTTCCCGCGCAATTTCTTAACAATTAAACGAGTACAAAATTACTCTCTTCAATGCAAAATATAATATGTTTTACCGTACAATTATCATAAAGGCATTTATACAAATAATTACGTGATAAATTACATTATATAGAACGTATTTCAAATATGGCTTTGGTTATATTTTGACATATCGTGCTGTGTTCAGGAGTTAGGGGGGCAGGTTTAGTTATTACAACTTTATCAAAACATATAAACTTTTAAGAGTAAGATTACTTTTACAGAATCGAGAATATTTGCCAGATGTTCACTGGTCACTGGTTCTTATAGCAGATTAAATGAAGCCCCCAACTTCTGAACAAAATTGTATTTTTGCAAAGCTTTGTTATAGTATTATATCACTAATCGATAAACAATAGAATACTTTGGCTATGACTAGAAAGTAATATCACTGTTAAGGTGCGTCTACTTTATATTTGAAGACAAACAGGAAAAACAGTCAGTCTTTGCATCCATGCCCCAAGCTTTTTAACCCGCCTCTTAAATCTTTACATAAGGAACAATTTCTCTAATCGTTCCTGCTTTTCCTGTAGCATTCAACTTCTATTTAGTTTAACTCACTCGACTCGACAATAGTAACTCGCCTGGAACTCGATCGAAAACTCTCATTGTATCCGGTTCGAAACGGGTCGAGTGAAGTAAACATATCATCCATAAATTCACAATAAAAATAATTTTTCACTCACGACCAATATAATACTTTTTGTGATGAGTATTTCGCGTGATATGTGATGATCAGGTTACATATTGCTGTGATATAATAGCGAGGCGGGAATTTATCAACGCACCATGAATATAAAAAAAGTCAATAGTTGCCATACTAAAACTCACTCCCACCTCTAAGAACAAAAAACAACGAAAAGGCAAAATGTGTTATATACAAATGTCGCGCACTTGGCTATTCAATATTATAATGAATACACATAACCAGTAACGGAGTCCGAATGAAGCTAGGAGGTCTATAAATTCTTATCAGAATTAGGACATCCATGAAATTCGCTTCTAGACCCCATTCCATACAACGCATAAGGGAAAAACAAAATTACCTATATATTTAAATTTTTGGACCGAACATAGAATCTTTGCAAATCAACAATTTTATTTATTTTCGTTTTATATGATCGGCCCAAATCTCTAATTAATCGTAAACGAAAAAGAGCTTCGAGGAGTTACAACATCAGACACGTCTCAAACAATCATGTAAATATTTTATTGCTAAGTAGGAAACGGGGCAAAGAGGTAACCTTGTACGACCCCCTCGGAATGAAAATAACTATTTCCCTAACTTGCTAATACAAAATAATGATAAGAACTGCTGCAACTTCTAAAATAAGATTAAAATGATACATGTATCTCCTCAAAGACTTCTGCAAAATCGAAAATCTTTTCAATATTCTAATGTATTACTGCTTTTTTTTTATGTCAAGCATAAAATTGATTTAGATATTGAAAACGATGTTCAGAACTTAAGTGGACTTTCGAATTATGATTTTATTTAGTTTTTACATGGAATTGTTTAATACAGCTATAATTTTGCTAAGCACATCATAATATCCTGTACGGAAAGCAAACTTAAGAATCGAATAACAGTACATTATATATGGACAATTGGGTTGCCATAAATGATTAATTTAATTCATTCTTCTGGATCTTTTATGACAAAGATCGAGTATTATCCTCCATAATAGTTAAACCCAACTGTCTTTAATGTGTAAAACAGAGATTCCTAGAAATTATTTCTAATTATTAACAGGGTGTGTGCGTATTGAATCTAAATCTTATATATATATATATATAGGTATGTACATTTTAACATATATTCAACGTGCATAATATTAAGACTAGATAAGAGAATACCTCTCTAGATACTGCCACGGGAATCGAGTAAATACGAACGAGCCGAAAGGATACAAAATGGTAACAGAAAAGATGAAATACTTAACGGAATATATCTTGCACAAAGTTGTAAATAGTGCGGGTTTTGAAAAATATGAAATTTTAGTAATTGTGATTTTAAGACACCTTGACAAATAAAAGGTTAATTAAAATTAATTTATCTGTTATAATAATATATCTGAAATATTTTAATTTTTGTTTAATTTACTAAATCCCCGTAACCCGCTACACTACAGAAAATTAATTTCATATTATATTTTCCCGCCAACATATTTGTATAGGAAAAGATAATAAACGTCAGCGGAAACGCTTACACACACGAAATACACGTATTGGACATCTTCTATGTGCATTTATACATACTATTATAGGCAGTAAAGGGGTTTTGCAAAAATACAGCGATATATTAGACGCTGCGGTGTCCGCGGTAGCCCTGAACAGCGATCGTCGAATTGACAGCTGACAGCTGTCACTTTGACAGAGTCACAACACGGTGCGCTGTTGTTTCTATGTAAAGGGTTACCATATAAATCGGACGCTACAACATCGGGCCTTAGCTAAATAATCAGTACTGGATAGCGTTAGTGAATGGCCGGTTTCAATTTTGTAACATATAAAGCTTGCTACTTACAGCTATCTATAATTATAGTCTATGACTAATGTCAAACTGTCAGGTGTCAATGACAAATGGGATAGGATGACAGTTATGAGATAGTGTCGACAAATAAAATACAAAATCACGTTTTCTTTGCCAATCGGATCATTAAATCACATTTGTATCATTATCCTGACAGTTTCTTACATTAAGGTCAATCTATATACGAGCTTACAGGATTAAAGCGTTTCCGTTTATGGGTATATTGAAAATATTCTGTCAAGTTATTATAATTTCACAAAAGTTAACCGTACGAAAAGGTCGTCTTTTCAAAACTTCGATAGTCTTTATGTCAGAATTCATTCACGTGAACTATTTTTTCTGGCAGTATATTTTCAATATAAATAGGAAGTTTTTGTCCAAGCACAACGTATATACAACTGGTATTTTCAACAATATTACACTTAGTTAACATAATTATATCACACATATAAAAATAATTAATTAATTAATGAGAGATATCGGACTGAAATCTATTATCAAAGCATCGGAGCCGCAGAATGACAGAATTAAAAACACCAATCGCACATAACGAACCGCCGACAAAAACACCAAAAACGGCTGCGCAAAAAACGATGACCTCACGCGATAGACGTCGGCGTGACGTCACCTCTGTGTGTACGGTTTTCCCGCAACGAGTTGTTTCGTCGGAGTTCGTCTTTTATAGACGAGTCACGAGATTCGAGTCCCCGCCGGGGCGAGGACGTTGAGTCCCTGCACTCTGACGACGATCGTTTTGTATGTGTACCTGTAATGGTAAAGTCACTGCTACAGGCGGGCATTGAACCTGTGATAGATGCAATAACATGCCGAATAAGTATAGACAGTTTTGCGATGAGGTTAGACCTAGAAAATGTATACTATGTAATTGGCGTGCAACAAAGCGCTTAATTTTGTTGGTGATCTAAAAGCAGGTGTGCGAGTGCAACGCCACATTCACACCATTTGCTCATTAACAAATTAAAAGCACTATTCGACTCTGGAGACAAGATCATAGCGACAAGCGAGAGCAGCAATTTTTCAGCAGCACTGTGTACAGTCAGTGGAAAATATGTGCATCGCTTTATTAACCTTAACACGCAAGTACTTAAGGTTGAAATTACATCGCGCGAGAGGTGCACGTATCACTAAGTTGAAAAAATTCGACCAAATGTATCAAGCGCAGGACAAATCGGTAGCGCGTCGAAATTGAGATAAAGACAAGTAAAGTATATAGGAGTGGGGCATTCTAACTTTCTCTTCACATTTCATCTATCTTAATTAAACATAAAAAAAAATATTGGCTCTAATTAAGTAGTGAAACACCTCGGAATGCTAAGGTTAAGCATATACGAATTGCTAATTAATTGAATAGCTGACGCTAATAGCAAGTGAGGACTCACCGGGCAAGTCTCGGCCGCAACTCATAATTTCGTGGTCAAGCGAAGCGGAAGCCGGTTCTACGGCGCGGCGACATCTTACCCCCTGCTGTTATGGAAACATGATCTTAATAAAAACGTGAATACACTTCTTGTTAGAACACTATTTTATTTGTATCGTTTGTGTCTTTCAGGTAATATTATTATTTATAACGAGAAAACTCTGTTATGTTATATATAACAGAACTTTATTAGTCGCTTGTGTATTTTTTGTATATTTTTTATATTGATGGACCGCCTGTGTGGCTAAATGATTAATTGTTGCCTCGCATTGCATTACGCGAGACGTCTGAATGTGGGTTCGAATCCTGCGGTGACACTACTAATTTATTTCAGTCCGGCAACTCATAGAAGTCCGATCAACTATTTGCGTGTAAATAAATACGACCAGAGTAACGGGCATAGATATGTGTTCGCCCCATGTTCCACGGAGGAATCGGGATTCCAGACTATATGTTTATTTGAGTAATATTTATGAATCTAGTAGTACAGTAACAGGCATGGACACGGGGGAACGTCTGTCGTATGTCGCGCTTTAAACCGTAAAAGGAGTTTTTCAATGTATATCTATTATACTACTGACCTTATATCCACTTGACCCGCTAGCTACAGATGAATTTGACCCCAATGTATGCGTACCGTTCTGTAACACAAATTTGAAACACCATACAGGATAGAACTCTACTAAAATATAGCTATCTCTTTTACTCTTACGCGGGTTTTTTTATAGAGAAGGACAGACAAGCATAGGGATCCCTTGATACAAGTGAAATAAATACCTACAACATATCCGTGGACACCAATTTGAGCTAATAGCTTGTTATCGAGGGATCAAATAGGAGTCTTTATTTATGGAAAGTCTAACTGAATGTTTCAGAATAATCCATATTCCATACAATGATCTGAATCCAATCGTCCAATGATCTGTATTGGGTTTGCTCAACACCGACCATTATCATCCATAGATTATACCAACGGTCCTACTTAGGATAAAAGTTGAAATACACTGGAGGTATAAATGAAACATTTTAAGTATAACATTCAGCTTCTCCTAATGTTGACAGTTGAAATTAACTCACTTGATCCAGTCGTTCTATGGAGGTTTGGCTGCCAGGCGTGTGAGACTCGAAGACAGAACAGTCGCTATCCTGTTCTTGATGCTGCGGCGTCTCCGGACTGTCTGGGATTTCGTTTGCGTCTAGACAAAAATAGCTATGTTGTAGCGACACTTCCAAGTAACAAAAACAACTTGTTATGTGGCCGCCCTATATCAAGGGACAGCCTTAAGCTTTACAATCACACACAATGCACAGAATTATGTATTTACTTTACTAAATCGATATTTGGAAACAGACAAAAATACTGTCTATAGTTTACGCGAATAGTACAGATTTAAATAAAATGCTTTAACAGTTTAAAACGCGATATATTAGTTAAACTTATTTAAAAATGATTTTTAACTTTGGCCCGACGTTTCGTTCAGTCTCCCCGTGACCACGGCTGCTGCAAAGCATACAGAACGTGGGGCCGAAGTTAAAAATCATTTTCAAATAAATTTAACTAATATATCGCGTTTTAAACCGTTAAAGTGTTTTATTTAAACAGACACAAGAATATGCTTGCCCACACTGATTGCGATTTAACTCAAGAAAATAAAACCAAAACCTAGTAAGTAATTATTTTTGATATTAGCGCTAGATGATAGTAGTCACCCACAAATGTAAAATATTTTCCCAAAATACTTACTCAACGGTTGTATATTTCTCCTAGTCGCACGTGGAGAAGGGGGGTGTATAGCCGGAGCCCGAGACGCCCCCGGCGCCCTACAAACAGCTGCCTGCACCACTTCGCAAACGCGACGAAAACGACGAATGTTACCTGTAAATTACAAATTACTTTTAAGCATAGACGATAAGATTAGTTTCGACGGTTTAAAACGCGAAATATACAAGTTAAAGTTTTCGACCGGTAAGCGCGAAAATTTGATTTTATTCCACTGTAGAATGATCACCGGCTGCTGCAAACATATGAAACGTTGGGCCGGAGTTAAAAAAATATATTTCGCGTTTAAAACCGTAATTTTTTTTAATGTGTACTACCCGCGTAAATTACAAAAATAATTAACTAATAGATTTTGCGTTTTAAACCGTTCAAAGTGGATTTTTATACTTGAACTGTAGTGTATTTTTCTTTATATGCGTTGTTAATTTTACTTTAATAAAAGAAAACTAATTATAGACACATAAAACAAGCTGAAGCGAAGTCAGGAATAAATTAAGTATTAAGTATATACAAAATAAAATTAGATGTTAAGATTAATCCATGTTGTAAAGGAATCCAATCTTACCAGATAGTAGAGTAAAAGTGATAGCGTATAGATATTCCTTCCCGTTCTCTCCTGGAGCTTTAGTAATTGTTGATATGTCGACCTGGAAAGATAGAACTCATAAAGTTAACAGAGCATAAAATAGACACATCTCTGTGTCGGATCAGTAATTCCACAGCCAAGCCTGAACTCTAAAAACTTCAAAACACTAATTAGACACGCATTCTTTGTTTCAACTATTTTTTTTATTCAAGTTCTTTTTTTCTTAAATATTATGAATACAAAAAAATAAAAAATTCTAAATTTTAATTATTTATAAACAAATGTCTTCTTAGTGTAAAAAATAATATAAAATGCGTAGCATTGCGTAACTGCGAGAGGTCCTGGGTTCAAATCTCGGGGAAACAATAAATTGTTTTAGCCGGGCAGGGCATAGGAGTCAGACATCTAACTCATCAATCTATAAAAGAACCGATCAGTGAAAGGGACACAGAAATGTGTTCGTCCCCTATGCCCCACGGGGGACCCCACTTATATTCGAGGGTCTAAAAATGCTCTGCTTTATTGTTGCAATTTTACTTTTCACTTAGCATATAAAACTTATCGTGTAAATATAGTAACACCCTTTTGAAATATGTTTTGCTGTTTATCTATATAGATAGATATAGTCTGTAGAACAGGGAAGAAAATAGTTTCTTCCCTGTTCCATAGACTTCTCTTTCTTACCTGAAACCGCACGTGCCGTTGAAACATGGCGGGCGCGTTGGAACCTCTCTTGTATTCGACCCGAAACGACATCGGGCTCAAGACGCTATGAGATAACTCCGCTATCTGTAGACAAAAATAAATGTTTAGCATTAGTTTAACACAACACAACGGTTTCAAACGCGAAATATATTAGTTAACTTATTCATTTTAGATACGGCCTGGCGTTTCGGATGCTTTGCAGCAGCTCCTTAAGTCGCCCCGTGAGAATATCCCTAATGTCAAAGTCAAATCTGTTACGCTAGCGCCATCTGTTGTCGTAGTTGGTATTTTGAGATGCCTTACCGAACTGACTCACATTCTATTGTTACTTGGTGGGCAGTTTTTGGAATCCAAATGTAAGATACAAAGCCGTCTTGCCTTTTGAAATTTGGATGTTTATTGATTTCATTTGTTCATCTTATTTAGATGTTATTTAGGGGTTAAATATATTAAATAATATATATACATAAAACATTTTTTTTTTTTCCGGTTCCGGTGCTCAAAACGTAAACATACTCGAAGCATAGTCTCCAAACAAATTGAAATTAAAAATTATTTACGGCTTACCAGACACAGTGAATATTGAAAAACAGAAGTATAAGTGCTGTGGATTTTCGGAAATCCTGACTCAGGCGTAATTAATGTGGAAATAGAACAATTCATAACAAAGTAAGATCCAACTTTTACCGGATTACCGTTAGAAAATGTTTACACAGAGCTGTGACAGGTATGTCATGTGTCAAATATTACTGTCAGGTCGTCATCATCAGTGACGTTCGTTGAAACGATGTTGCCAGTTTGAAATAACCTCTCTACGGCTGCGTTCTATTTTACAAATAAATTAATATTAAAAATTAAAAAAATAAAAATGGAGGATCAAATTCAAAATTTGTTTGAAAAAAATGAAAATCGAAATGCAGAAACAGACTATTGAGCTAAAAGAGTCCATAACTAATTCAATACTGGAGAAAATTGAAGAAAAAATAAAACCTATTATAGAAGAAAACAAAAATTTAAAATTTAAGATAACTGAACTTAAGGACGAGGTTGAGCATCTTAAAAGGGATAGAAAGCAAAACAACATTATTATTTTTGGTTTAAAAGAGGGAGAAGAATCGACATCGGAGCTAATTCAAAAGGCGAATAACATATTCGATAAAGATATTGTTGTAATTTTACTTTTATTATCGTAATTCCTCGCGGGAGCGGCGGAGCAGGGATATTCATGAAAACGCACGCACTTCAAACTTTCACATATATATATATTTATTCATTTTGCACTGTAGATATAATTTAGTATAATAAATGTGTACAAAAACTACGACGTGTTTCGTCCGGCGTGTCGAGAAGAGAAGTGCCGATTTCTTTTCATAAAACAATGTCCTGGGAATTCAAACAGACATAGAACAGAACAATTTAAAATCCAATTCAAGTGTTGCCAGCCAGCTTCAACATATATAACCTCCAACACACCCCCTCAACACTTGAACATATTTAACATTGCTTATTATTTAATTTAGCATACCAAAACTGAACTGCCCCACAATAAAATGATATCCCTAACTAAACCCACCAACAAACTACTTTCAAACTTAACTATTCCATTACATTTAACAACTACCATATCTTACTTCCAACTTACTACACACTACTACTCCTACTCGACTCTACATTTACTCCTACTCGAACCTCCACATATATAACTCCTACTCGAACCTCCACATAATATAACTCCTACTCGAACCTCTACATAATATAACTCCTACTCAAACCTCCACATAATATAACTCCTACTCAAACCTCCACATAATATAACTCCTACTCAAACCTCCACATAATATAACTCCTACTCGAACCTCTACATAATATAACTCCTACTCGAACCTCTACATAATATAACTCTTACTCGAACCTCTACATAATATAACTCTTACTCGACTCTACATAATAACTCCTACTCGACTCTACATAATAACTCCTACTCGACTCTCTACATATATGACTACGCAATACACAAACCTCTACTATACTATACCAGTAACCACATCATCTCAAAGACTACCATATCCTTCAGCAACTATCTCCTTTGACCAAACCTAAAATTATAAGACATAAAAAACCCCATTTCAGTAATTTAAAAACTCTTCTCGACCGCTTAACATAATACTTATAATTATATTTACCTACCTTAAACTATCTTGTTCAAACCAAAAATTCCAACTAAAATATTTACTTGACACTTGACAACCCCTTTTCATATAAAAAGAACAACAATATAATAAACTACAAAGAGACAAAATGACTTTTAAAAAACACCTGTAAATAAAACAAAAAATTAAATTATATCTTCTCGGACACCAACTAAAACAATTATACTATTTTAAATCACCCCCTTAATTGTTTATAATAATTGATTAATAAACACCACCCCCTTAATTTTTATCTTTTTCCTTATTCTTTTATATATTTTTTTCACATCTTTATCAGCTACTCGAATCTTCATCTATATCTTCAATATCACCTACTCGAATCTTCATCTATATCTTCAATATCACCTACTCGAATCTTCATCTATATCTTCAATATCACCTACTCGAATCTTCATCTATATCTTCAATATCTACTCCTACTCGAACATCACCTCTCTAGGTATCCACCTAGAAACCCTTGTTTCTCTCATTAATCATCAAATCTCTTATTTTGACATCATTCTTTCCGTTTTTTTTTTTTTTTTTTTTTAATATTGTTTCGTTGCCTATATTTTTTTTTCTTATGTGTCTGCGTTGCTTTCCTTCCCAAATTTATGATAAAATTCGCTTACAGGATTTTTTATTGTATTTTTTTTTTCTTCCTTTATGTGTCTGGGCCCATAACCTGTTGTTGTTTTGCTTTATTATCGTAATTCCTCGCGGAGCGGCGGAGCAGGGATATTCATGAAAACGCACGCACTTCAAACTTTCACATATATATATATTTATTCATTTTGCACTGTAGATATAATTTAGTATAATAAATGTGTACAAAAACTACGACGTGTTTCGTCCGGCGTGTCGAGAAGAGAAGTGCCGATTTCTTTTCATAAAACAATGTCCTGGGAATTCAAACAGACATAGAACAGAACAATTTAAAATCCAATTCAAGTGTTGCCAGCCAGCTTCAACATATATAACCTCCAACAAATAAATATAAATATAGAGGATTTTGAAATAAATAATATTTATCGGATCGGAAAGAGAACCCCAGGTGTAAAACCGAGACCCGTTCTGCTTTCCTTTGTTAATGCATGGAAGAAAAATGAGGTCATGAAAGTCCGAAAGAATCTAAAAGATATTTATATCACAGAAGATTATACAAAAGAAGTTTTGGAAAAGAGAAAATTGTTACAAACTAGACTGAAAGAAGAAAGAATGAAAGGAAATTTTGCATATTTGAAGTACGATAAGCTTGTGGTAAAGGAAAATAATACGACTAAGGAAAAAAGAAAAAGAGAAGTATCTTCATCACCCCAAGATAATACAACAATTAAGAAACAAACCTGGACGCCTTCACAAAATAGGCGTAACGCTTTTGATGTAATGAGAGCCAGAGCCAATTCTCTGTCTTCCTTTACAGCGGATAATGATAGGCAATAACAATTAGCTATCGGCAACCGGAAAACACAACTACGTTATACAAAAAAACAATTATATAGTTATAACCAAACTCTCCCAAGCCGACTGGTCCTCGTGGGGGAATACGACCAAGACCCTCTAAATATAGCAAACAAAAAGAAGAGAAAACAACGTAACGATATATATATAGCTACTTTAAATTGTCGTTCGCTAAGAACAACAGAAAAATTACAAGAACTGGAATTAGCATTGGATGAAATAAAATGGGATATAGTTGGAATTAGTGAAGTGAGAAGATTTGGAGAAAAAATAGAGGACCATGGAAAATACATACTGCACCATATCGGAGAAACGCCTGGTTTATTCGGAGTCGGATTTCTTGTCAAAAGATACCTCGCCAAAGGTATACAAGAACTCAGAGGAATTTCAGAACGGATAGCACTTCTCAGTATTAAATTACCTGTAGATGGAGACGAAGAACAATTGTGGTCAATAATCCAAGCGTATTCGCCTACTGAATCAAACAGGAAAGACGATATAACGAAAATCGATAAATTCTATGAAGATCTGCATTCGGTCTGTGCAAAGGCGCATAAAAACATAATAGTCATGGGAGATTTCAACGGACAGATTGGCAAACAGAAGAATGGAGAAGAATATACCATGGGAGTATATGGACATGGCATAAGAAGTAAAAACGGATCTCGGGTAGTATCTTTTGCTGTCGAAAATAAATTAAGTATCCTAAACAGTTTCTACAAAAAGAAAGCATCTAAGAAATGGACTTGGATTTCTCCTAATGGCCTATACAAAAACGAGATCGACTATATCATGTCTAACAATTTAAAAGTTTTTAAAGATTTATCTGTCTTAAATAATTTTAATTTTAACTCAGACCATAGAATAGTTCGAGCAAAGTTATCAGAAGCACATGCTAAAAGACCACGAAAATTCCACAACAGTATAAAAGCTATTGAATGCACCGGTGATACTGATCTACTTCTAAATAATCTTGATATAACATTTCAATGTGGTGAAAAAGGAAATAAATATAAATCGATACATGAAAAATACAACAACTTACTTCAACAATTAAAGTTAGAAACGAAAAAAGTAAATATGATTAGTAAAGCAGAAATATCATTGAAAAGTAAGCAATTATTACAAGAACGGAAAGAACTCATACAACTTGGGAAATATAATAATGAAAGGTCTCATAAGATAGCAGAAATAAGTAAAGAAATTAGTAAGCAACTCAGAAAAGAACGAAAAACAAAAAGATTAACAACATTAAAAAAACATATAGAAAAGACAGGAGGAATAAGGAAGGCGATAAAGGAATTAAACTATAAAAAGGATTGGATTTCCAATATGAGAAAAAAAGACAAGGAAAAGACCAGCAATCGATCAGAAATACTAGAAGTAGCAACAGATTATTATAAGAAATTATACCAAAGTGGTAAAGGCGAACAAGTAACAGAGACATATAACCCAGTAAATAAAGAAGCGGTTTCGCCGATTCTAAAGAAAGAAACTATAAAATCTATCGAATCCCAAAAACTAGATAAATCACCTGGATCAGATCTAATTACTAACGAATTATTAAAAACAACGTTACCCGTAATGGCTCCTAAACTTACAGACTTGTTTAATGAAATCCTTGAAACGGAAGTCATCCCGGAGGATTGGACCAAATCGACAATCGTACTGCTGCATAAGAAAGGTGACAAGGACAATATAGGAAACTATAGACCGATCAGTTTAATATCTAATATTTATAAAGTATTTTCAAAAATCATATTAAACAGAATATCCAATACACTGGAAGACAATCAACCTAAGGAACAAGCTGGTTTCCGAAGCAAGTTCTCAACTATAGATCATATTCACACTCTCAGACAAATTCTACAAAAGTATAGTGAATACAACAAATCATATTACATAGGGTTTGTAGACTTCAGCAAAGCATTCGATACTTTGGAACATGATTATATATGGGACGCTCTAAATAGACAAGGGGTTCAAGAAAAATACATACGAATAATTAAAAATGTATACAAAGCAAGTACAGCAAAGGTTAAACTTGAATCAACAGGTAGTGAGTTTCCTATTAATAGAGGTGTACGTCAAGGAGATCCTATATCACCTAGAATATTTTCAGCAGTGCTAGAAATGATTTTCAGAAATCTGAACTGGAAAAATGGCCTCAACATAAATGGCGAATATCTCAATCACCTACGCTTCGCTGACGATTTGATTATATTTTCAGAAGACGCCAGAACTCTGGAAATAATGTTACAGCAACTATCCTGCGAAAGCATTAAGGCCGGCTTAACAATGAACCTAACAAAAACCAAAATAATGACGAATTCTCAACAAATACCCAACGAACTGTTCATAGTAAATAACGAAGAAGTAGAATTTGTAAAGGAGTTTATATATCTGGGCCAACTCATATCTATAGACGGCAGCATGAATAAGGAAATAGAACGAAGAATAAATAATACTTGGAAAAAGTTTTGGTCTATGAAGGAAATATTTAAGGATAAAGATATGCCAATGACAGCTAAGAAGAAAGTATTCGAAGTATGCATTATACCATGCTTGCTATACGGATGTCAGACATGGGCTTTAACAGAGTTACAAGAAAAAAAACTGCAAGTCTGCCAGAACTCAATGGAAAGAAGCATCTTGGGTATAAAGAGGAGAGATAGAGTAAAATTGCAAATAATTAAGGAAAAGACTAAATTTAAAAATGCACACAAAGCCTACAGACTGCTTAAATGGCGTTGGACAGGACATATGTTCAGAGAAAAAATAGAAAAATGGAGTAGGTTAATAACAGAGTGGTATCCAAGGGATGGTAAAAGAAAGAGAGGCAGACAAAACAAACGATGGGAAGATGACATACGGAAGATAGCTGGCCCAGTATGGAACCGATTAGCGAGAGACAGGAATAAGTGGAAGTCTTTAGAGGAGGCCTTTGTCAACAGACAAGCTGTTCAACACAAGCAACCAGTTGCCGATCATTTTAATATAAAGTAGAATTTAAATTTAGTTTTTTAGCAAGTAGGCATATTATGTTAAGCTATTTTTGTAAAAAGAAACAGCAATAAAGGCTTATTATTATTATTATTATTATTATATACATAAAACAAGCTGAAGCGAAGTCAGAAATAAATTAAGTATTAAGTATATACAAAATAAAATAAGATGTTAAGAAAAAATAAATGCCATTAATCTAGAGATACTTACGCTCAAGAAAGCATGTATAAGATCAGCTTTAACAGTTGCCAGCGGTTTCCCCTTGACGAGGGCAGTGAAGGTTTCCTCCTTATCAGCAGATAGCAGCAGGGATCCGAACCAGGACCGCTTCGTTAGTTCCGGGGAACTCTCGGGCGTTAGGTGGACCTCTTCTGATGACGCTGAAATAAAAGGGCTTTTGAAGAAAACGCTTAGGACTCGAACAAACTCGTATTTTGAAACTCGACGGGCTCGTTGGTAATTTTAGCAATAGTACGACTAAAAATCGGGTCGTGGGTTCGGTCGCGTTTCAGTTTGTGGATTTCCGAATATCCAAAGCCAAAATAGGTCGACAGCGCATCTTGTTCAGAAGGTTTTGGGTGGGGGGAAACCTACCATCGAGTGAACTCCTAAAATCAATCATTTTTATAATATCATAAAAAAAAACTTACTTTGCATCTTCCTCCTATGGAAACGAGGTGAGCCGAGGAAGGAATTCTTGATGGTGGCGAGTCTGGCGCGCCATGGTGCCGCCGCCCCCGATGATGAAGCGCCTCCGGGCACTGGGGAAATGGGGAGTATTATAATAAAAACTTAAACTATGACTTCAATAAAAAGACTTGTGAGAAGTCCTACCGTTGAAAAAACATTAACGAAAGCTGAAATATAAAAACTATTGTCATATTAGTTCTACCAAGTTTATTGTTTTGAACAAATAATATCCGAAATAGACAGACACAAAAATATTTATATTATGTCCATTTATATTTATAGGAATTTAATTTATTAATGTACTATTAAGAAGAATACATATTTATATGCCTTACCCGCTATAGTTCCAAGATTCGGGAACAAAGATGTCTGCGCAGGCGACTGTGCCGTGGGACCGGGAAGTGATGATCGCTCACGCACTGAGATCATACAGGATTATTATTATCTTGTTAAATAAATATTAGTTTTTCTAATACAGCCCGTCGTTTCTCCTCGTGACCACGGCTGAATATATAAATTAAAAATAATTCACCGTAAACCGTTAAAAGTTTATTTAAAAACATTATTAAAAAAAACTATACATAGTGAATATACAAAGAATAAAATATAGTAAAATAACAAAGAAATTGTTAACAAATAGAACCTATTTTATTATTTAAACCATTTATGGGTACAATGCAAAATGTATTAATTTAATATTTGTTATAATCATATAATTAAATTTAAATAAATTATCGTAGTTCAAAATTAAATCTCACAGACACATCTTAAAATATTTTTTATATATTCTTTTATGCCTTCACTTTCTTTGTTTATACATTTGTACAAATGTTCGCCGGGCATGTTAACTATATGCCACAGATCACCCGTTACAATATATAACTATACCCTATGGGCCTATACCTATACTCTTACCCTACTATATAACTATATTATATGTGTTCCATTAAATAACTTTTCTATATATGTTTGTTTCCCTTTGATTAATTGTTGTTTTTTTAAATAAAAAAGTTAGAGATTTATTAAGCATAGACAGAGAAGAATAATCAACTCGAATTATTAAATTAATTACCTCTGTGTGAATGAGACGGACTGTGCGGTCTCACAGCGACAGACGAACCGACCATCGGCGATTCGTTTATAATTATTACCGCTTCTCCGGGTTCGCCGCCTGGAAATAAACAATTTTATGTATAGTATACACAGATTAATGTTACGAGAGAAAAGAAGAAAAAATAGTTATGCTTTAAACACAACACTTAATTAAACAGTTATGAACTAAAAGAATATTTATTTCCATAAAAAAATATTAAACGGATTGCATCGCAAACTATATTACTTAATGGATGTCTTACCACACCAAGGGAAAAATACCAGTACTATTATTTCGTGAAATTGAATTTCACATGGGCCAAACAAAGGCCACCTCGACCGGAATAATTTTTGTTTCCCCTGAATTAGATCCTAGAAAATTCCATACAAAGGCGCTCCAACTTGTTCATAAGGACATATAAGAAATATACCACTCGCGTAAACTATACAACTAATTCGCTTGCTTCTTGCTGTCCTTTGTTTATGACAGAGTAAGACAGAAAAGCGTGAGATTCACTAGATAGAAGGTGAAATAAAATCTCAATAAGATTTGCATAGTTATTTTGGATTTGAATTTTCGGAAATCCATAGACTAAATCCAAAATATCATTAAAATTCTTCCTTTTTCGTCTGTGGTCTCTTGTCCAGGGAACCTAGAGTTATAGACAGTAAATGACAAATATACTTACTGATATTTAAACTGATCGTAGGTCCAGTTGAGTTAGCTCGTTGATGGTGATGTTCACGAACCGATGGCGATGCTGTAACATACATTGAAATTCACCATATGCATCAGTGTCATCTAATGACATCATTTCGCTAAATGTCATAAGATTATAATCGTCAATTGTCAACACGGTAGCTCAATTGGCAGAGAATAAAGACGTCAGCTCAATTGGCGGAGAAACAACAAGGTAGCTCAATTGGCAGAGAATAAAGACGGTAGCTCAATTGGCGGGGCATCAGCCCGTAGAGGGGTTCGAGACCCCTCCCGTGTCATATTTTTATCGAAAATGAATTGTACATTTATATAAGTACAAGTAAATATAAGGAAAGGACATCTTATATGGGCAATGAAATCTAAAAATCTAAAATATCTTTCAAAACCAATTTTTTTTCTAGTGGGTAGTTTACAATATTTTGATACAACATCGAACTACGTTTAAAACTATGTTAGAAATGCTTAGAAACCAATGTTGTTACAAAGCTAGCAATATACTACTATAATTTGGTTAATTCAGTTTCATATTTACTATTAAAATTGCAGTTAATAAATCATAAAGAAATACCCACATTTATTTTTACTTCAGAAACATTTCCTACTTATAAATATAATTACCTAGGGGTGATCCAGGCGTCGCCGGGGTGCCTCCTAAAGAAGATACCCGGTGTGGCGTGTGTCCTGCTTTAGATAAATTTCATATTCAAATTTGTTTTATAAATCAATTTTCTCTTTTAACATCTACACAGATGTGCTCTCGACCTATTTTGACTTTGCATATTCAGAAAATGTTATGAGGTCTGAGCTTATGTTTTACCTCCCATCAAGGAAACCCCACTTTTTACTGGTCTTTAAAAGAAGAAAATAAGCTATTTATATAAAAATAGTCACTAACCAGGAGGACTTGCCGATAGCTGGGGGGAGTTTCTCCCTTCCGTTCGCCTACTGGAAGACCTGCTGTGACAAAACCTGCCCTCAATATTCATATTAATTACAAGGTCCAATATATACACAGATTATGTCTCATTTATTCTGAAATTATACAATAAATGATAATTTAAATAAAACATGTTTAATGGTTTAAAATGCAAACATTTATTTTTAAAAGGGGGGTGGGGGGTATAGTAAGATATCTCGTGTATTTATATTTTCATCAAACGCGCGATTTTTAAACAAATGGTGTAGACATTTTTATTATGGTCCTTAATTTCAGAATAAAATAAGATTATAGTTTATACCTGTATTTATATAAAGATATGTGTATAATCACGTGATATTGAGAAGGGGGGGGGTCTTAAACCTCACTACGTATCACCAATGGGGGAGGGGGGTTTAAAAATTCTAAAAAAAGGTCACGTGATGAATGGACAACCCCTTAGGGGATTAGTGTTTTATTTAAATGTCAACTATTACAACTATTTGAGTGAGCTACAGACAAAATCTAATACAATAATTACCTGAACTGCGACCTTCTTGGTGTGATTGGTGACCCTTCACTTATCTGTCCAAAATGTGCTGATTGACCATTCACCTGGATTATTGAAATTCAATTAGAAATAAAAAAGGTAGAAAAAAATCAGTTTTTATTCATTATCAAACTAACATTTTAATGAACTAATTGAATTGAATCTTACTAATAGATTAAGCATCTATGTGTATTATTAAATTACTTTCTTGAACACTCATAAACCTGTTTTCTAAACGTCATGAAAAAATATGGTAGAAGTGGGTCTCAAACCTTCAGCCACAAAGTTTAGTCATATTGCTACCATGAGCTTTATAAAATGAGGTAAAATTAACTTCACAAAAGTATGAGACACTTATAAATTACAATAGCACCTATTATGAGTTTCCTTCTCCTTCACGCAAAAACTACTAACTAGTGAATCTGGTAAAACTGACTGTAATGTCAAAATGCCACGCTATTGTAGCTAGGTATACTCACTCGACAAGTATCGAGTCGTTTCCGCGGCGGATCAGTGGGTGCCGCCAACGCGGGGGGTCTTGGTTCATCGTCACGTGCTGGTCTACGCCGTTTTCGCTCCAATAAAAGAAAGTATATCACTTTCTCTGTGTTATGGCTGAAATTAGAATATATTCACATGTAGATATTTACAAGGTGGAGCTGGGCTTATAACATTAAATTTAGCCTTGGAAACAGGTAGAGCAAATGTGTAGATTAAATATTGTCTGTAGTGAATACATAAGTTGTTTAATTTCACCGCACCTTTGATGGCAAACCAGCACGGGCTCTGCAGTTAATTATGTTTATCATTCTTAGTGCCAATTCATAAAAAACTACTTGGCTGATTTTAATAAACCTAACTATTACAAAATGTGATAAATCTTGCAGCGGTTGGTCCATGATGTTATCAGGTAAGGCTTTATTAATAACCTTTAGTAAACCGGGACTGGGTGAAGATATTTTAGGTGTATTAAAATAGTACTAACATTACAGTTCTGTCTATTACTAAAACAATTTAATAGTGTTCTCTTTTCCCCACAATCACTACACAGAAGTGAGAATCAGTGAATGTAAATTACTTCTACATACCTTATAACAAAGGTACGTAGAGATAATTGAGGTACTTATTACACTAATAGGTATACTTACTGTGAACTAAGCAAGTCCTGAATCAGTTTATCCCTATGCTTGAAGCAGCCCAGGCTACATATAGCTTGAAGTACATCTGGATCTATAGCTTCAGCCGATGGTAGAACTCTTGTTTGAACCACCTCCATCATGGGTAATTCTTGCTCAAGTTCCCCTCGACCACCAGCTGTTACCCATGGATGTCGGGTTATTTCTGCTAGCTGAAAATATTGCAGGTTCATAATTTAAATCCTATACTTCTCATCTTAGTAACAGTAGTCGGTATGTACATAATAAAATCATGAAAATCCAAGTATGTATTAGTTATATAATAGAGAGTTAATAGAATGAAAGAATTATTTTAAGTGTAGTATAAGTTATATTCTAATAAAACTTATCTGTATCTCTAATAATGGTGTCAGCAATTAAATGTATAAGTAAGATACATACTGTCATTCTTTTCTCAGGATTCACCTCGATCATTCCTCTCAGCAGTTGTTGACAATCGGGAGGCACAAAATGTGGCACATGAAACACTCCACGCTTCACCTAATAACGTAAAGTTCAAATTACATTATATAGTATACATTTTAGATCTGAATTAAAAGTAATGGAAGTTAAAAAAGCGAAATTTGTGTGATTACTCCATGTACACAAGATCCTGAGATAGACTTAAGGAACACTAAAGTATGTTTCATAATTATAATATATTTTTAGAAGTATTATTATTTTTTAAGAATTAAACAATTCACCTTTTCAAGAAGTTGTCTTAAGTTATCGTCGTCGAATGGTAGTGCACCGACGAGGAGGGCGTATAAAATAACGCCACAGGACCAAACATCAGCCCTCCTGCCATCATATTTTTCTCCCTGTAATTGAACATTAAAAGTAAGAATATGCAAAACGTTCTTTTTTTCTTGTCAATCCAATTTTTAATGTTTATTATGAAAACAACAAGTGTCCTTGAAAATATAGTTTATATAATTTTGGTATCATTGAACACAGATGACACAGGCTCTATAATTATATATTAATTTACTAAGTGCTATATTTATTTCAATAATTTGAAAAAAGATGTTCAATAAATTGAAAAAAATATATCTATATAATGTAACATTTGATAAGTTAGATATATTTCATAAAATAAATGATATAAGTAGTAATATTTTACAAATTGCAACTCCATGGAGGACTGTCAGAACTATTATAACACGACTATGTTAAAAGGACAAGATACGTCAATGAAGTCTATTTAAAATGAGACGTAAATATAGAAATCGTTAATGACAGAAAGAGAAGTTTGTCAGTTACAATCGTTACAGCTACCATTTTAATTTAATTACATATTCATATACAAACCGAGCGACCGTTGCTTTGATTTTTTCTTAACGTTTTCAACCGTCGAAAATATTTTCGAGAAAACCAGTGTTATAATTTGAGCGCGTGTGTTTTTAGTGAAAATGAAGTCTGCTAAATCTAAAACACGACTAAACGATATGCGAACACCGTCCAGAAGTAAACAAAACTTATTCCAAGAAGACCGAGACCCGGTTCATGTATATTGTCGACTTCGACCTATGCAGAATGAAAACGATATTTCGTGTATAAATATTCTCTCTCCGACAACAATAGTTATGGTACCACCGCCCACAACAGTAAGTTATAGAAATGAGAACAGCAAATCAATGAAATACACTTTCAAAGAAGTATTCCCGCCAGAAGCTAATCAGCAAGAAGTCTTCGATAAAGTGGCGTTTCCTCTCGTTGACGGCTTACTTAAACAAAAGAACGGCTTATTATTTACCTACGGAGTCACTGGCAGTGGCAAAACATTTACAATGACCGGTGATACACATAACTGTGGCATCTTGCCTCGATGTCTCAACGTTATATTCAAGACGATTAACGATTTACAAGCACACAAGTATGTCTTTAAGCCCGATAAAATGAATATGTTTGATGTTCAGTCTGAGGCAGAAGCTATGCTAGAGAGGCAAAAAGAATTGCACAAATTTAAAAGTGGGCGAAAAAATAATTCTAATCCTGATTTAGCCATGTCAAATTCAGATTTAACTAAAATAGAGGGTATTAATGAAGATAACCAGTATGCTGTCTTTGTTACATATATAGAAATATACAATAACAGTGTGTTTGATCTACTGGAAGATGGCCCTCCAAGTAGAAGTCTATCTACTAAAATGATAAGAGAAGATGCATCTCATAAGATGTATGTGCACAGTGTTACAGAAATAGAGGTAAAGTCGGCTGAGGAAGCTTTTGAAGCATTTTATTTAGGATTAAAAAGAAAACGGATGGCTCACACAAATCTCAATGCTGATTCAAGTAGAAGTCATTCAGTTTTTACAATAAGACTGGTGCAGGCACCTGTTGATCAAATGGGGGAAGCAGTGATTCAAAATAAGAATTCAGTAGCAATAAGTCAGCTGAGTCTTGTAGACCTTGCAGGTAGCGAGCGTACAAACAGAACGCAGAATACCGGAGACAGGTTACGAGAAGCTAGCAACATTAATAAATCACTCATGACACTTAGGACCTGTTTAGAAATGCTAAGAGAGAACCAACTCAATTCAGCCAAAAATAAGGTACCATACCGTGAGTCAAAAATCACACACTTGTTCAAAAGCTTCTTTGAAGGGAAAGGCCAAGTGAGAATGATTGTCTGTGCTAATTCAAGAGCGGAAGATTATGATGAAACACTACAAGTAATGAGGTTTGCAGAATTGGCATCTGAAGTTGAAGTTGCAAAAGCTCAAGTGAATGATATAGCATCCACATTAGGTCTTATGTCTGGACGCCGAAAGGCAAACCGCCTATTTCACATGGCTAGAGATAAAATAGAGAGACCTGAGGCTAAAGAATTGGAAATAGATTTAGGTCTTGTTTATAGTCTAGGCCCTGACTTCCCTAGCCTCGAGTTGAATAGTTCCCAGGCAGCTCATATAATTAAAGAACTAATGGCTCACCTGGAAATGCGAATCAGCCGCCGAGAAACGCTCAAAAGAATTCTTGCTGTGAAAGACGAAAAGTTTCGTTCTGCATTGCTTGACCTACAAAAAGATGTCTTAGAACTGAGTAGTGAAAACGCGTCTTTAAACGCCCAGTTGTCCACTGAAAAACGTCGAAACCAAGTATTCGAGGAACGTCTGACTAGAACTGAAAATGAAGTCTTATCATTCCAGAAGAAACTCACAGAAATGACTGAATATTCTTCAACTCTAAAACGAGATTTGCAGGAGAAGGACCTCCTTTTAAGTCAATACAAGCTAGACAAGGCCAAACAAAAGAAGCTACTAGAACGTAAATACCAGCATAAAATGGCTGCAGAACATGAGAAGGCTAAGGAAATTATCTCTGAGAAAGAAAGATTAGAAAATGCTAACGAAGAAAAGGAGAACAGACTTCGTATTATTGAAAATGCGCTGAAAGATCGAGCTGAGAAAGTGCCTCGCATAGATATGGGGGCTCAGACCAGCGTTAGGGATTTTACTCCTGGCTCCACACCAAGGGCGTTACCCGCTCACTTACTGACACCATTCAGTTCTCAGTCGAAAGAGTCATCGCACACACCACGCTCACGGCGTGGCGTAGCTGTTGCTAATCCACGACACCGTCGATCCTTATCAGCTGATGGTCGTGGGTGGGTAGAACACGCTCCTAACAAACTTGTACCCATGGGGACAGTTATGAAGCCCAGCATCGGAAACAGCAAACTTGTCAATAAACTGACAAATGTCAAAGACATTGCTAATACAAAGATTTCGAAATACTGTCTCATTTCCCAAGAACAAGACACTGATGGGGAGTTAGAAACAAAGCTTTATAAGGGGGATATAGTTCCAACGTGTGGTGGTGGGGCACAAGTGATATTCAATGATGTCGAAATGTTGAAGCAATTTTCACCCACAAAGGATAGGGAGTCGACCTCAAACAGGACATCGGGTTGTGCTCGACATTCTGGAAAACGGAGGGACACTGCCTGCTCACCCCCGCAGACGCCTTCAACAAGTAAAAAACAGAGGGTAGATGATGATTAAATTATTATATTTCATTAACTTCTGAAATATTCTTTTAAAGTTAGTGATCATTATTAGAAATATTTAACGATTTCTTAGTCTTAAGATTTATTTTGTATGTAACAATTTACACTTACCTAAATCTGACTTACCTACTTTAGGTTTTTTCAAAGACCTGCTTTTTATTAATTCCTAATGCAACGTGAAATTGAAAATCCAAGACTATTTCAGAAGTCAAACTGAGTGATTTTTATTTTCTTCATTCAATCATTACTGCATCATATTATATGCTAAGTATTACATATTTATTTGCTCAATAGCTCATCTAAGTTCATATGGGGAAGGTTTGTAATTTTCATTAGTACAAATTTTACTGTGGTGGATCATGGTCTGTGTGCTTACTGGTACTTAAAAAAGATGATTTTCAAAACATTTTGATTCTATTTTTTTATTTGATTGATTTTATATGCATATATAACATTACAGGATGTTCTAAGTATCGCTGCTTTTTAACAGCTGCAGCAACATCCCTCGAAAGAGCTTTGGAAATTTGACAACGTGAATAGGCAGAGCACCTTATTTTGCTTTTTAATTAAACTGTTCAGTAGTAAAATTCCTTTAAAAACTTACTTCATCCCTTTCGTTGACGGCTTACAATATTAGTTTAGTTAGGGTCACTGTGATCTTCTTGTGATTCTTTTGTACTTAACAAAAATCTTACTATTATTGTAATTAAGTTCTTAGTAATATATTTTCCTATAACTAAGTTAGTTGTTGAATATCTGATAAAAAAATAATGTCGTTTAGATACGTTATTATTACCCAACAACGTAATTAGATTCATATTTTTCGTGTGTATTATTAATATTTGTTTTTGATTGAAAATGTTGAAATTTCTTTGTTGTTTCATTAAAGAGAACTCATTATAATATGTACTTTATAATGGTCAAAATGGATATAACCTCTGTTTAAACAACAATAGTCAGAGCCACTATGTACCTCGTAGTTTAGTCATAAAGGTTTCTTTTGTGAAACATAATTTTTTCGTTACATACTAAAATTAAGTGGGTGATATCATATGTATGGGTAGTTGATAGACTTGTAAATATGACGGTAGTTTAGTATTTAAACACCAAGATACAGCGTTAACGGAACATGTGTTATTCATTTAATGATAATAATCAGTACAAAATTTCTTTGTTGTTTTAGTTTAACTACCCACATATTTAATTTACATTAATTGTTAATACTTTCCGACGTTGATTGTTCTGTCAGCAATCGTGGTATTTTGGATTTTGTAAAGCTTCTTTATGTACCGCGGAAAGACAAAAGTAAAATAAATCTTTGTCATGCGGAAATCCTGCGTCCTTACATTTAAAATGTATTTTCATTTTTTAATAAATAAGTGTATATTATGTGACATTGTTATTTTACCTGTAGTTTAGTCTTTTCTTAATCTCAATGGATGTTTACAAATAAGAAATTAATGCCATTTTGTCCACAATAAACCGTTTAAAGCTAGATCTAAATCTCTCTATACTTTTTTTATAATAGAGATCGCTAGAGGCAGAGTAGCCTAACTGCTATTTTATGACATGACTTATTTATATTTTCATAGTCTAAAAATGTACCTAAATCTACAAGAGCACAGCGGCCGACCCTTGTTAACACAATTCTTACACAAATAATATTATAATACTAAATTCATTTTCGCCTAAGTTTAATGCGTATTTTTATTTTCCACCTAATTGATAGTCATGATTTTTTATTTGGCCACTGGGTCTAGAAGCCTCAACTCATAGATACCTTTGAATAAAACTTAGTGTAGTTAAACTGTTTAGTCAGTAAAAAAAACATTGACTTCTTACCCTTATAACTTCTGGGCAAGCATAATGTGGGCTACCACACGAAGTTTCCAATAAGGAACCGGCAGGCTGTAGCGACGCCATACCGAAATCTGCTATTTTGATGTTGTTCCGCTCATCAAGGAGCAGATTTTCTGGTTTCAAGTCTCGATGGCTGTAAATATGGTAACTGTTCAAGAGATATATCCACTACATAACGAAAACCTACGCTATACAAGGCTAATAACCCGATATTCTTCATAGGTAACGAAAAAGGACCGCCTCTGTAGCTTAATGGTCAAACATGTTGCCTATCATTGTTTTAAACTTGAGAGGTCCCGGGTTCGAATCTCGAAGAAACAATATGTTGTTTCGATCGGGCAGGGCATTCGACCTAAAAATAATAACGATGTTTGATGCTGTTTGTTGGGACAAAAAAAGCTGGTGACTATCAAAATGTAACCGTGTATCAGGTATCATAGTTTTGGGTACGTAAATCATCGTTCTTCGTATGATACAAGTTCCTAGCAATTGTTAATATTTATTTAATAGTACAAAGCCTAGTGTATTGAAGGCACATAAAAATAGGCTAGGTCTTACCAAATAGAATGACTATGACAGAAATCCAGCGCGGAGATGATTTGTCTGAAAAATCTTCGGGCTTCTTTTGGCGTCAGTCTGCCTTTTTTCACTAAATAGTCGAATAATTCACCCCCGCTTACGTGTTCAAGCACCAAATACCTGCAAAATGATATAATTAAATCAGAAACTTGGACTTGGTTGAGCAGAAAAAGTATGCTATCATTATTGTGATTTAATTTAACTTAAAACTTGCTAGATAAAAGCTTTTCTATTTTTTATAAAATTACTTTTATGATATTAACAAATTGTAGGTAGTTAGTAAATTTTTGAACAGGCAACTGGTTAAAAAAACTGAGAAGTAGGATATATAAAACTTACTAGGCACTTCGAGCTACTTTTGAAATATATATGTAACTAATATATCGCGTTTTAAACCGTTAAAGTGTTTTATTTAAATGTGTACTACTCGCGTAAACTATAGACAGTATTTATATATGTAATTGTAAATAAAAGCAACTTTAAAGTATATATTTTATACAGTATATTTTTGGAAAGTAATATTGAAAGAATACTGAGATCTGGTCTTCTATTGTTTTTAAGAAATATGGCTAAAGTTGCATACTCATAAGATACTCACAAGTATTTCTTATTCTCGTAAACGTCAGATAATCCTAGTACATGTGGATGTTCTATCAATTTCATAATCGCTATCTCTCGTTCCACCTGAAAATATTCAGAATTATGATTAAGATTTCATTTTTGAAAACTGTTATCTATAACTAGTGATAGGCTAGCATATTAAGATGTTCTTCAATAATTGTCGTCTAGAACTTAATTCTTCTATGGTATACAAAATGGTAAATAAGCAAATCCACCTATTTCCGCTAAAGACATCAACATTTTTTAGACAGGAGGCAAAAGAGAAGCGTGCCTTATAACATTTCAGATGCGATGTCGACCTATGTTTGCTTTAATATATTTTTTTATAACAATAAAGAATATTCGCTTTTGAAACAAGATAAAAGCAGCTTGAAGATCTATATAGTCGAATTATTTTTGCTTTGATTATTCCAAATTCTATTTCAAAACAAGAGACGTTTTACCTTCATAAGCACAGATTCGCTAAGTTTCTCCCTATTTATTATTTTAATGGCCACTTTCTTTCCCGTTACACAATGCACACCCAGCTTGACGAGACCTGAAAAAGGAGATACAATTTAATATATAACACAAAACAATAAATATCAATTTCGTAAAGTACATAAGTTTACAAAACTTTGAAACTTATGTCTTTTCCCGACAACTGCATTGCATTTCATAATTCTACGAATCTTTAGGATTTATATAGAGTTGTTAAATATTACTTTCACACGCCACTTAAGTTTTTTTTTAATCTATACTAATATACAAAGCTAAAGAGTTTGTTTGTGTGTTGTTTGGAGGATTTATCGAGGAAGGCTACAAGACATTGCGATGCGACGTAGAAGTAAGATTAACTTGCAAGAACGATGGGACGCGGACGACATCGTGGGTATAATAACAGCTATAATTTATAAAGATGTGGAGGAGGTTTGCAAAAACTTCTATTTACTTGCTAATAATAAAAATCTATATTGTTGCTATGTTATATTATAGCTATAATATATATTAAAAACCGCTCTATAATGATTAAATTTCTATAATATTTAAAGACTGTGCTTTGGAGGTAAACAACTTAGATGCTTCACACATTTTCTTTGTAATTTTCAAAATACGTGCATTTCTATTGAAATTTCATATAACATTCCAATGCTACTAGGAAAGATGAAAAATATCAAACGAAAAATTCTCAATTGGTTTCGAAAGTGGGTCACGATATCCGTCAGATGAAATTCGATTTCGCGTGTGGGGAGCCGTGACAACCAATGTAGTTATTATTGTGGCTATTTCTTTTTAAATATTTATTTTCACATAAAGCCTAGTAAATTGAACAATATATCGGTAAATCGGACCTTATAGTCTTTAAATTTTAACGTAGTTTAATAATACTTACCTATACTAGGATATGATGGTGATATGATGATATGATGGTGGTCGCGACATTAATAAGAGAAAAGATTAAAATTATATTAATTATATATATTATATGTATAATTAATATAATTTTATACCTATATAAAATATATATATACCTATAAATATTAACGATTTAAAACGCGATATATATTAGTTAAACTTGTTTACTAATGTATTACTTATTATTATTAATTACGGCCTGACGTTACGGATACTTAGCAGTAGGACAAATAAAACAAGTTAAGTTTTTTTAAGTGTTTTATTTTACGTGTTAATGCAGTTATTTATAATTTGAATTATTCAAAACAACCCTAGCCCATTTCGATCTGCCGGTCCTTAACAAATGCAGTGTGATGTTTTGATGCGCGACACAGTGACACAGTGTCATGGCCAACGTGTTCCAATGTAGACAATCCAATTACTGTCAACCTAAGTGCGTCTGACTCTATTTTAGCACGAAAACCCTTCAAGTGCGACACAAACGCGAACAAAAAGGGGTCTGTAGTGTAAAAGCTATGTAAACAATGAAGAGGTATTTCTTGATGAATTCTAATGCTTTAACGAGAAACAAAAATAAGACCCATGACGATGGCAATTCTGTATTTATTTATTACAAAAAGACTAACTGGAGAGACTTGTAACGTTCTAAAACGTATTTTTTTCTTCGTTACGACGTTTAGAGCTGAAAAAGACCAGTGGTCACGGGGTAATGTAGATTAAAATCTATTACTATTACTAATAACATATTGCGTTTGAAACCGTTGAAAATGTTTTATTTAATGAATCCACGTAGACTACTTGATGCGAACCGTTGAATATGTTATTGTTTCTAGTTTGATTCATATTGTAAATTACATGTGAACAATATAAGTAACGACTATACGTGGAATTATAAGTATAATTTTAGTAAAGATATTTTAAAATAGTAAAACGGACCACCATCCTCATCTCTCCGTTAAAAAAAAATCGGTCGTAGCAGCTCTACGTAAATCCTAAGAATCATGAACAACAGTCGTTAGGTAAAGGATACATCACACTCAATCAAAATGAAGATTTTGATCAGGTAAGAGGTCTTTTGGTAACAATTAAATTAGATAATGTCTATAGTTTACGCGAGTAGTACACATTTAAATAAAACACTTTAACGGTTTAAAACGCGATAAATTAGTTAAGAAATTGTAGGTAGTAGGTAACTAATATATCGCGTTTTAAACCGTTAAAGTGTTTTATTTAACAATTAAATTGCTTAATATAATTATTATATGGGCAAATTGCCTTTTTGCAGCAGTTTTATGCTTATCCTCATTACGAGGGTAGTTGGTAAACCGACGGTAGATTATATTGGTGCTATTGAAGCTATGCCTCCAAGCATAACCGTGGCGGGCATGACAGAAAGACGAGTCGCAGATGTCAATGGTATAAACATGAGTAAGTAGAGTTAAAATAGAAATTAAAATGCCACGTTCTTCTAGCGTTCCTTGTATTAAAATCGATCAGGAGTAAGAACGAAATGGGACCGCCCTCCAGTACATTGAACTTGGAAAACTGTTCTGTATTAACTATTAACTTGGCAGTATTTTTGTAGATTCGTTAATATGAATTCATTTTAATGATAGAAACAGATGAGCATGAGGTGGGTGATCACTTGATGGTAGGTGATGAAAGATACGCTATTGATCTATTTTGGCTTTATTCGGAAATCCACAGAATGAAACTGCAACGTGATTAAACTTCACGGCTTCTTCATGTGTGGTTCTTGACCCTGACGGAATTCCGATATTCCTATTATTAATATCTAGATTTCATGTTACAGAAAAATTATAAATTGATTTAAAAAGTGCTGGACCTGGTGGGGATCGAATTGATCATTACAGTGCATACATTACACCAATGAGCTGTCAAAAGTTTTTTTTTATATCTAAACAATTATAAATAATAGTTACGAAACTTTTTTACCCCCTTTCGCTTTTTTCTTCCAATATTATAGTCATTGCATCAAAGCTAACTAAATAATTTAATATTTACAGATCCCCTAACAAATCCGCTGTTCCAAGTTATTTTAGATGAGACAGACAATAAAAGGAGAGTGCAACGTTACAGAGATACATTCTAATCGAAGATTAAAAATAAATTCTATTTATTTTTTTTTTATAGAAAACGTTCAGGTCATCCGAGATAAATCACGAACGAGGTCACATTATATAGGGGTGTGTGAAAAAAAACATGACGTTTAAATAACGTAAAACTATTCACTTTATCTTTAGTAGAATTTACGTAAAAAATTTTAGTAATTTGATAGTCGATAAACTTTTATTGACTGTTTCATACTGTCTGTAGTTTACGAAAGGCAGGAAATGAATGGTTTAAAACGCGATATATTATATTAGTTAAACTTAAAAAATAAAATTAATGTCGTAATAGTTTTAAACAATTGTCAGATAAGTTTAACTAATAAATATCGCGTTTTAAAGCGTTAAAGTGTTTTAAAAATCTTCTAAACGTGTATTGTTCCAAAAATTATGTAAGTAATGTATTATAGAAGAAAATACATTGTTATATTATTGTTTTGTTTTTCTAATTGAGTATTCAATTGATGTGCTTGTTCAGCTTCAGTTGTTGACTAACTCGTGTTGGTGAAGCAACATGAGCAATGCAAAAGTACTACCCACTATGTTGTTCGCGTCTCGTTGTCCTTGCGAGATCCTCATAAAAAATAGACTTATACTGTCGCACACATTTTTTCAGATCAATTTAAAGAGGAACCATTCCATCATACATAATTTTTGGTTTCTTGAACCGTGTTTGCAGTGCACGGAAGCCGTCAAAAATGAATAATTTTCCGCGTTTTATATACCAATGTTTCTTTCCTTCTTTTGATCGCAGCGGGGTATAAAGCCATCTTCAATAAATGCTCTAACACAGAAAAAAATTCAAATGGAACCAGCAGTTCCGGAGATTAAAATAAACAAACGAACTCTCTTGCTTTAGAAGCCATCACATGAATAAGAAATTACATTTCCCTTCAGGGGAGTAACTTACCAGTTTGCCCCTTGCCCAGGGTCTTTTCGAGCCGAAATGGCCCCACATACTGGTAGGCCTCCGGGGCCGAAGTGCCACCCTCCATTTTGTTTGTCAAAGCGTCATGTCGCAAACCATACGAGGTCTCTCAGTTCTCCTTGGACGGCCATGTTAACTGAAATACAAAAAAGGTTTAATACAATACAATATTATAAACGCTTCCTCAATAAGTAGGCATCGATTGAGTTCCCTGCAACATGCAAATGAATAACAATAAATGGATAATTAGCCAAAGCCAAAATAGGTCGATAGCGCACCGTGTCTAGAGTTTATGGGTTTATATTTCAAATTCCATTAAGTTACGCTCAGGTTTATCTGTTTTCCTGTATTATAAAAAATAACTGTGCCCAATTCTAGAAAAGAAAAGATGTCTTCGGTATGTTAAATAAAACACTTTACCCGGTTTAAAACACGAAAAATATGAGGCTGTTAATTGTTGTATAACTCGACGTTTTGAAAGCCTTTAAGAAGACATCGAGGCGATAAAACGTATATGTTAACGTTTCGAAGCGGCAAAAGTGTTTTATTTAATGTGTGCTCTCGTAAACTACAGATAATACAAAAGTTTACGTTACTATTGAATTCGTAGATCTTGTTTACCTGTTAAATTGTTAGTCGATTTAAAACGCCTACCCTTTGAAAACGTAGTGAAGGACGGAAAATAAACAGCCAAGTTTTACAACAACTTGAGACGAGAGCCATTACTTGGCCTTATTTGAAAATTGACTAATAAAAGCCTTTGAGATGAGATTTCCGTGCCCTCAAGCTAATTATATGTACTGTACACACAATATAATAGCTTTGTAATAAGTTAATAAAGGAATAGGAAATTAAAATATAATTTTGGACATTACTAGGAATTTTGATCGTTTGTCTAATTTAAAATATTAATATTTGGAATTTCTAAGATAATTTTAAAGCCCGACATGTTTAAACTCCACAGGTAAAAGGCCGCGAAGTTTAATCGCATTTCGGTTTTTCGAACATTCAAAGCCAGAATAGGTCCCCATGCTTCTCTCCATCGCCCGCATTTTTGGGTTGTGTAACATGGTGAATCTAAGCTTTATAAACTCTTTCCAATGGGAATAGAGTCTTTGAACGACATTAATTGACACGGTTAGAGCAACAGCACGAAACGCTATGTATATCGTTCAAGGTCTGCCCATGTCATTTGTTTTTTAATTTATATCGATTTAAATAAAACACTTTAACGGTTTAAAACGCGATACGCCGTGGTCACGGGGAGGCAACCCGTAACCACGGCTGCTGCAAAGCATCCGAAACGTCGGGCTGAAGTTAAAAATCATTTTCAAATAAGTTTAACTAATATATCGCGTTTTAAACCGTTAAAGTGTTTTATTTAAATATGTACTACTCGCGTAAACTATAGACAGTACTTATATCGATTTCTAATTGGGAATATTTTTCTCTACCTCTATAAACAAACATATAAGTAGACTATAATAAACGCCTGGTTGTAAGTATATAAAGTAACATAGTTTTATCGTTTCAAAACTTTAAACGCGGAGCAATGTAAAAATACAAATCGGAATTAAATTTGACTTTTAAGAAGGAAAGGAGGATACAGCAGAGATCCATACAAAACTACATTAGTAACTTAGAACTAGGATTAAACTTGATATTTGAATGAGTTCTGTAAACATAAAATTTGTTAAATTTGTTTTAAATGGCAAACCACTACAGCCACTTTAGAAGTTTAAAAGTGTTTTCATGATAAGGAAGACATCTCATGGGTTCACCGAGATGAACTACTCCAGCTATATAATATCTTGATAAGATGCGATGTCGACCTTAGTTTTAGATATTCGAAAGCAGAAGCCTGAAACCGAAACGCGATTAATCTTAACAGCTTTTTTATCTGTGGACAGTGATTTGTGAGCCGGACGGAATTTCGATTTACCTCCCAAATAGTATCCAGATTTCCGGATGACGTACGATTTTAAAAAAATATATATATCGATTTGCACCATGCTGCAAATGATGGGGATGAACCCACGATCCGTTGTTAATTAGGAAACAATCGTTAGGCCAATGAACCCGTCAATAATATTTTGTTGGTGATAATATACTTGCGTAAAGACACAACTTTGTTGTATATCGCTTTAACAATGAACAAACAAAATAAGTCTGCTAATTGACTTTAAAAACAATTTTGACTTGATTACTGGACTGTTTAATAAATTCAATGAAAAGGAATTTATTAAATCTTAAATATGTCCAGTATAAGTCCTATTTTCTAGTCCTAGTTATAGATGAAAATTTTAAATATTTAACAAAACAGTAGTATACAGTTTGTAAATGAAAAATAAAATGTAGTTTTAAAGTATATTATACGGAATAATCAATATACAATATACATATTCGAACTGAAATTGGATTTTCAAGAAAACCTCTGTTAAAACGTATGGGCTTTATACCTCGCATATGGGATGTAAGCCCAGAGTAATGTGTTTGCATTCTTTTTATCAAAATGAATTTTTGGCGAAGCTCCAGAACATGCTGGTTTTTCGAATTAATTATTTTCATTTTTCACTGCAGTGACCAGCGTATTAGTATGTTTAGCGCCACGCGTTATAATGAGGTAATATTTTTTTTAAATTAAGACATTTTTTAAGAACTTCAGCACGAGAGACCTTGGGTTCGAATTCCGCCAATAAATTGTTTAGAGCAGAGTTCTGAAACGATCTACTACTTGCATGTGAGTATAATTTTACATTTTATTAAGTGAAATGGAAGTTGACATATAAGTATTCGCCCCTTGGCCCGGATAGCCAAACGAGATATCACAAAAAAACAAATACTTAAGAAAATAATAGCAACGCTGTTAACATACATTATTTATTACTATATTATAGTATTAAAAAATTATATTAATGTACTTTTAAATAAATCTAAAATTACCTAATTTTAAATTAATTAATTTAACTACGTAATCTACTGTTAATCTTGTAGTACTGGGGTATTTTTTTATTAAATAAATCTAAGTAAAATAAACTATAATATTTATTAAATACTATTTTGTATCAGTATCCGAAACTTAGTTAATAATAATTGAATATCCTCGTTTTAAATGGTAAAATATATTTTATTTAATCAAGGTAATTAAGATTATTTATGTCCTATGTTAAACAGTGACGTCAATAATTCATGAGACGTCTAACAAGAGAATTTTAAGTTAAAGATTGCAGACCAATAAATATAACATAATAGTCTTACTCTATCAAATATTCGCTGAATTTCAGTAGATTAATAAAATTAAAGTGCTTTTAGTAAAACACTTGCTAGATTCCATTTTCAAATTTAATTTCAAAGTGTACTTTTATTTAAAACGCACTGGTTTTTTTAATGAAAGGAGGATTCCAATAAAAATTATAAGCAACGTTCACTATAAAATAATACATTACCTTATAGAAACACTAAAACAACACTAAACACAGGTTCCGCATACAACGTCAGTCACAGGAAAATCAATATTTCTCTCATCACGTTTTTGAACACAAAAATACTTCACATGTTAACACATTGTTTTATTATTATTTTGGAGGCTAACTAACTTGGTAAAATTGTAAAAAATATTTTATTTTGAATAGTTACATAATTGTGGTGGTGTAAAATTGTTTTTGCTGGTTTATAGCAAGCGAGGTGCTCGGCTATGCTCGGGGGTCGTCGGGGAAAGTCGTGGAGGGTTGACTCATTTATTTTAGGGGTGGTTTTGCGTTTCGTTTTACGCGTAGCGGTGAGCGGTGAGGTGGTAAAGTTTTAAAATACATAATCTGTGGTCGAACTGTCAAAGTGTAAATTTTATCTGTGATATAATAAACTTAAACATGTTATAACATTAAAAAATAACATTCTTCTCACAAAAGATTTTCCTTTTTTATTTAAATAATATTACGTTATAATAGAATTCATTGCGCAGTGCCTAGTGCATTTTTTATTCATATAAAACACAACATATTTTTTTTTGAAATTTTTAAATTAAAGCAATATTATAGGTATGTACTCATCATTTTAAGTGCCCTTTGCACTCCATTGTAGTAAAACATTCTTGTTGTTTATAGTTTTCAATAAATCACTTTTGTATTTGACGTAATAAATTATTATGCATAAAAACATAATGCCCATTTTTGTGCATTCAAGTAAAAAAATGTCAGCATAGATCACGTTCATGAATAAACCTTAATTAATTATATCCAATTAATTCCCATTGTCTTTATTTAAATTAGTTTAAAAGTATATTCATGAGAGTGGCTTTTGCCTGCAGATGCGGAAAACCTTTTGTATTCGTGAAATTGCAAACTGTTTTATGAAACAAATGCGTTTTGCGATCTAATCACCCAGCAATAAGCAGAGCTACCTACAAATGTTAGCAGTACTTCAAACCGTTATGCCTTTCTCGGGAATAAATTTAATCACTGAGCCACAAGTATTGTAAGGGTGTGTAAGCTTGTAAATTCTAAGAGGCTTGTACATCCATTTTGCAAACTTACTTTGGTTTTAAATGATAAATGCTTCTCGACGTTTCGATCAAGTAGCTAAGCATAGTTTTTATTTAATGGAAGGTAAAATACTCCAGCTTTATTTATACCAGAGTTCTAGAAGATACGCTGTCAACTTATTTCGGCTTACGACATTTTGAAATCCAAATATCTTTAATCTCGTACTGGGGTATAAAACGTTAATGTATCTAAGGTACTTTACTTAAAGTTTATAAAAAAATCAAGTAAGGAAAAAATAAAACGCTTGTTTTTCGTTGATTACTCGACGAAAAGTTTGGTTACATCTGATAGAGAAATAGCAATGAAAAAATGTCCTAATTCAGTTTGGTAAATTTTTATCATTGTGTATATTTCTGGACGTTTAGAAGTATTGACGTAAGGTGAGAACTGTATTTTGATTACTTTTTCAATAGATTGGTAACTAGTTACTTGATGTTAAAATAATTTTATGTATTTTTGATAGTTGATAGTAGATTTATAATAGTTATGTATTAAATGACAAATTGATAAGAATATAATTCTCATTCAATAATAAGTAATAGATATAATTCTTAAATACTGTCTGTACTTTACGTGAGTAGTACCTACACATTTTTTTTGCTGTGACAGAGAGAGCATCCTAAACGTCGTGCCGTAGTTAAAATAATTTTCAAATATGTTTAACTAATATATATCGCGTTTTAAACCGTTAAAGTGTTTTATTTAAATATAATTCTTACTAAACTTTAATTATCTGGCGGTAGTTTGAATCCTATTCTGATCCTAATAATTGCCTGTTTCAGAGAAATATGAATTTCGTTACAAAAGAAAGGTACGACCTTATCATAGGTCGCTACAACAAATTCATAGAATCTTTGGACAACCTCGAAGGCGTACCCGAACCCGTATTTGACCCCCTCAATCAAAAGCAAATCGATGAGTTGAAACTCATCAGGGATATCAGTGCATATCTACAGAAAAAAAAGGATGAAGATGTAGCCAAAAATGTAAGTTAGGTACCTACATTAAAAAGTAAAAAGCACGTGTAGTGCCTTTACTTATAGGACAGACATGCTTTTGTGTCCGTTTTTCTGGTTGTTGACCTTAGAATGAATGCCATTTGAACGCTTCAGTCATATCACTGCGAAAGGGGGTAGTTTGATAAAATATATGTTAATAACGGTTATTTATATGACACTTAAGAAGATCGAGAATGTTTCTCTCTTTACGTTTTAAAATTGAACATTTTGCAAATGAACCCATAGGGAATGATCAAAAATCTTTTTAGTTGGACCCAATGTAACATGGGTAACTGCAATCCTAATCTATAAAAAATGCAATGGTGACTAGCATTTTATTTCGTTATTTTGTATATTATATAATGGTAGCAGTGTATGGCTAATAATCAACAGGTCATGGTTTCGATCCCCACCGGATCCACCATGTTTTTAATTGAATAACTTATGATTTTGTTACACTTAACGTGTGAGGAATATGGAAATTCCGTCTGGCTCATGTACCACCGTTCACAGATGAAAATGCCGTAAAATGTTATCGCATTTCGGCGTCTGTGGATTCCGAACATTGAAAGCCAAAAAGTTAGACAGCGATGTTATTTGTTGGAAGTGTCATAAAAAAACCCAAAAGTACAGGAATTTAAACCTAACCATATCAATATATATAACAGATGCTTCAAAAATTAAAAACTAACGTTTTTAAATTTGTATGACTGTTTCCAGTTTTACTTTGAGATAATATTTTTTATTGTGTGTTTACTTTACATTTTTTTCTACAGAATTCTGAAGCCCAAGACACAGAAACTACACCAGCTCAAGAGGAACCCAAAGAAAATTGAGTTCTGTTATGTATATTTTAGTATGTAAGCACTTTAAATTAAAATATTAATAGCTACTTATCTTTTTTACTAAGTTCTACTACAAGCATTTATCTGAAATGAATATAATGGCTGGACCAATTTTGATAAGGAAGTTTAAATTACAATAATATCCATCTATAATCTGTATAAATTGGAATAGAAAAAGAAAATTACAATATAAAGCTTTATTGTATAAAAAAATCACATAAGCAATACTTAAAACTGTGATATGAACTTAAGGTTAAATAAAATTAAGGCGGCATGGCAGACACTATACAGGTTAAAAATATATTTCATTCATTTGATATTAAAACTTGACAAAAAAGTTTATATATACTGAAATACACCTCTTCATATAATTAAAAGATATTTTCCTAAAAATGATTCTAAATAATTCCCCAATATTAAGAATAATTATTTTGTTGCAAAGTTGTGATGTTTTACATAAATTACATTTCACCATGCCTATCATTAATAGTATCACTGTCATAGCAAAGAGGTTCAGGTTTGATTCCCCAACATGCCGTTTCCACAAGCTTCCTTACGAGGCAATTATGCCTTCGTAATTCCCCTTTGTTAGATTTTTTCGCCTAAGGCCGTGATGGGATAAATATCCTAAACTATGAATTATCTGTCATGACATCATCCTCTTCATCCTCAGGGTCGGCCAAGTCTGGATGACACACGCGAATGTGAAGATTCAAGTTGATTTTAACAATAAAACTTTTCCCACATGTTGTACATTTGTGTGGACGCTTCACATCATCGTCGATTGTCGAAGGATGGGCTCGGGCAATATGAGTTCTAAGTAATGTCGAGTGCATTGTCCTATCACACTGATTGCATTTGACGAGACAGTCCATCGGTTGACCTTCATGGTTCTGTCTATGCTTCTCCATAGTAATCTTGGATACAAAGAGCTTCTGACAACAATCACATTTGAAATTCTTAACTTTTGAATGCTTTTTCATGTGAATCTTCAAACAGTTCTTAGTCGGAAACATTTCATCGCATTTGGAACATTTGAACTTTTTTATATCATTGTGTAGTTGCATGTGAAGTTTGAGATAGGCTTGTCCAGTAAAACTTTTGTTGCAAATTTCACAGTTGATTGTACTCGTTGCTGAATGAGATTGCATATGGCTTTTAAGGAATTGTGCTGCTACAAAACTCCGGTCACACAACTGGCATAGATACTTCTTGGCTGCATTACCTTCGTGCTTACTACGGTGGATGTCCAAATGGTACTGAGAGTTCACCTTCACATCACACTGATCGCATTTGAATTTTCTCCGTTTCTTCGGTCCATCCCTAACAACTGCCATCTGAGGTTCTGGCTCCATCTGCGGCGTATCTTTATCATTCCCATGGAACTTTTTATGTAAGATTAAGAACTCTAAGCCGTCAAACGTTAGATCACAGTCATCACAACAATATCGAACGTTGCCTTGTTTTTGTTGCATTTCGTATGTAACATTTTCCTGACCATTGTACGACTCTGCCATTTTTTCACGTTTCACAGCTGATCTATCGTTTTTATCGCTGCCGGCCGGCTCCATAATACTCTTCATCCAATGATCAGTAATTGCCGTACCAGGCTTTGTGTCCATTGACGCGACGCTTAAGCCATTGTGCTATTGATCGGTAATTAGCGATTTGTGTACGAAATAAGTTTATTAAACAATTAAATCACTTAAAAATAACAATTAAGGTATTGTTGACATGATTGGGTTGAAGATTTTAAAACATTTTCAAGTGTAACACAAAAGGAAGCCTTGTTACGATACGATAAATTCCAAAAGAGAAGCGGAGCGCGTTGGTTTTTTTTTCAACACCAAATGACAGCATAATCTTTTTGGTTTGACAATTTATTATTGCCAACTTAAAAAATTTATTAAAGAAAATTCTTATTTTTTGTGTTATTACCAAATAAATACGTATTGTACTAGTAAGCTATAAAAGTGATTTTATTTAACATATTTTATGATATTACAAATTCAAGAATTTTCTGGCCACAGCTTATGTCAATTGAAACTAATCTGTAATTACACATATTATATCAACTAAGAAAAGGATTTTTAGCTATATATAATAAAATTGAAAATAATATTGATATATTTTTGGAATTTTATTAATATTTTTTTCGCGTTTGGCCAAAACTAATTGGTTTACAAGTAATATGATTTTCTCAGACTAATAAACATAGAGTTACCATCAATTAATTCATTTTGGTATTAATTTCAATGTTTAGAGTAATTCCAAATCTGTCAATTAACAAGTACCTATATAAGCATTAAAATTACTATTAAACACAATCTTAATTCATAAACAACTTTATTATTTTATGTAACAATTATACAATGACTAGCTAATTATTTTGAAGTGAAGGAGAAACATTCTTCCCCAAAACATTTTCCTTGTATTTTAATTTTTGTACATTTGTAGGGTCTTTTAATAATTCTTCTTCTAACCTTTCTAATCTTTGATCCTGAACTGGTTCTGAAAAGGAGATATTAGCTTAGAGTTTCAATTAGATATCAACTTTCTGACTAAATAAATTAAATAAATAAAAGTGACACAATTGTGGTTGAAAAAATATGTTTAATAGTTTCCTGATAAGATTACATTTTTATGACATTATATAACCACTTTTAATGTTGACAATATAAAAATACAATTTGGTATTTCAGTACATCAACAAAAGCAGTGTATTTAAAAATTCAAGTCTATGTAAAACTTTATGGATTGATGATGATAAAACTAAGGTGGATGATATAACAAAATGGTGTACTTACAGAAGGAAATATTTACAAAGTGCTCCCATTCAATATTATAAAACACACTACGAGAAATGGAACTCTTAATTATTGTACTTACTTGAATAAGGTGTGTATCTATCTGACAAAAAACCTTCTAAATTATAACCTATTACGCCAACAACCGCAGCTATGGGTAATGTAATGTACGGTGCATTCGTCCGTAAGAACTGTAATAGTATAGGCCACATCTAAAATAAAATATTATTTTAAAATCAAATAACATGTAAAACAATAACTTTAACATTTACAAAACAACTTACTGTTAAGGAGAGATATTATTTGGATAACAAATGCTTAGTGTCCATGGATACAATTATAATATGTATTACTTTAATCGCTAGAAGCCAAATTGCTATTAAATTATTTTACTTACTTAAATATGTTCTTCTAAATTCACAAATAACACTCGAAAAATTATCTTATTATTTTTAAATCAATATTGTGAATGTTGGACTCAGTTGACATTTGATGTTTTCTCTAATCTGTAACATTGTATATTATGAGCAAAGAATAGACTACAGATAACATGTTTAATTGATTTAATTTGAATAAAACTCTTTAACGGTTAAAATTGCGATATATACCAGTTACAGTTATTTGAAAATTATTTTATTTAATATATTTCGCGATTTAAACCGTTAAGGTGTTTTTTTTTTATGTGTATTAACTAATCGCATATACTACAGACAGTATTTGAGTTCAAATTCATATTTCATAATATGTCATTTTATCATCTGTCAAATTGTCAATTCGAAAATAAACACGCAAATAAAATTTTGAAAAATAAATAATAATAATAATCCGACATATCGTTACAATAACTTTAATTAATCTCGCTTACAAGAGTGTTATTATATGATATATATTTTTCTGTTACTACTCTAATAATGACTCAGGCGGTGTTAAATACCGCGCGTATTTTTACATTTAAATATAGTGTTTATTTACGTAATATTAGAAGGCAGAGTACAAATGCTCCTAAAGAGAAAACAGCGAGTTCCGTATATAGGACTATGAATATATTTGACAGAAAAGCAAAGATATTGCAAAAGGAAAGATCTGCCCTGCGAGAGGACTATCATTTGTACGAATATGTGAGAGAAGAAATTGGTTGGAGAACTGCAGACCGCATATTTGATATAAAAAGGACGTTTTCAAATGCTGTAGAGCTGGGTATGTATACTTTAATTAGTACACCTTCAATAGTTATAGTAACTATGAATATCAGAAACTAAGACAAGCCCCTTTTATTGATCAATGATATAGGCATTAAAAATGGGCAAAGCATTCATATGACGAAACCGTGTTGGTGTAATGAAAGCAGTGTACGGCCAGTTATCAACGGGTCCTAGGTTTGATCCCAACCGGGTCCAACATTTTTCTAATCAATTTTTAATTTTGTGAAAGATGTGGGAAATCAGAATATTAAAAAGACGACAGTCCATCTGGCCAGGTCATGAATCCACTATCTACTAAGCTAAACTATGAAGGGTAAATTTGGTGGATTTCCGAATGTCCAAAGCCAAATAGGTCAATAGCACATCTTGTTTAGATGCTGGGGTATTTTACCTACCATCAAGTGTACCCCATGCATGTCTTCTATCTTTAAAAAAAAATTGTAAAGTGTAGTACTCTGATATATAGCTTAGTAGATTAGTATAGCTGACTGTCCATAGTCCTGTTTATACGATTTTTTAAGGTTTCCTATTTGCAAAATTAATGGTTCTTGTTTATTTTTCAAGGTGCTGGCAGAGGGTATGTGTCACGCCACTTCTTGCCAGATAGTGTTGAAAAGGTGACTCTCTGTGATACATCTCAAACACATTTAGATAAAGCAATTGTTGGTGAAGGTGTGGCCGTTGAGAAACTCATTATGGATGAAGAGAAAATTGAAGTAAGTAAGTACACCAGTTTTATATACAACAACATCTTACCTGGAGCTAATAATAATCAAATGTTGTACATGCTTATGTACAATATTAGCTCCATTATTTTTAATGTAACAGTTCTAAAACAATGAAATCTGAAGGCTAACCTATGACAATTTTTCATTTATTTCTTGTTGATTAAAGAGATTTTATATTAAAAATAAATATCAGCTTTTTTATGCTACAGGAATTAAGAAGAATATGCTTGGATATGTATTCAATCTATCTTAATTGTATATAAACTTGTTCTATGTTTCAGTTTCCAGAAAACAGTGTGGATCTGTTGGTATCCAGTTTGGCTTTACATTGGGTTAATGATTTGCCAGGATGTTTTGATAAGATCATGAACTGTTTGAAACCAGACGGGGTGAGTATTTATTTAATTATTCTGGAAATTTGGTAATTGGCCCAGCTCAAGGGAATCTTAGTTTTTTTAATTTTGTTTTAGAATTTTTATAAGATATATTTGCAATATGTCTATATCAAATGTATTGTTTTTCAATGCTTAGTTAAAAAAAAATACTAATATATAAAGCTGAAGAGTTTGTTTGTTTGTTTGAACACGCTAATGTCAGGAACTACAGGTATGAATTGAAAAATTATTTTTGTGTTAGATAGAGCATTTATCGACCTGTGACTAATGGGAGAAAAGATACAGCTAGAAATGTGAAAAAAATTAAGGAAAATTATTTATTATTTGAGTTTCCGACACGTATGTTGCAAAAACGGTTTAAGATACCCAAAAAAATATGTCATATAAGGCAATGATTCCCCTTTAAATGATTTGCAAAGTAAAAAGATCACAAAAACCCTACTAATTTTCTATATACTAGTTTAACTTGAAAGAACTTTTTAGACAGAAAGGTATTCAGCGACTTCGACCGCTAAGGATATACAACTTAATTTTGGGCATCTAAATTCGTTTTTGGAAGAACGAATTCATCGATCCGAACTTAACTATTGTCCGCGTAGGAAGTCAATTATTTTCCCATGATAAACATAAGTTAATCACTTGATATTACACATGATAGCGTAGCCTACAAATTAAAAATCTATACGAATCATTCTTTAATAGAAATCGAAGGGTTAACTTGTCCAGTTTTTGCACAAATACCTCGGATTCCATGATGTAGCTTATAGCCTTAACAATAAAGCTTAACCAAGACAAAAATGATTTTTATTGGCCGGAATTGTATGACATTAGCCGTCACAAAAACCCGTTATTATAAGATAGGTAATATATTAAAAGATATGATATATGGTTAAAATATTAATTTCTAGGTGTTCATAGCCTGTGTGTTCGGCGGTGAAACATTAATGGAATTAAGGCAATCAATCCAATTAGCAGAGACGGAGCGTCTAGGCGGTGTCTACCCTCACATCTCTCCATTCACTAGGATTAGAGATATTGGCGGTTTGTTGAATGCGTGAGTACACTTACTTTCTTGCGCGTTAGTGCGTAAAAGCCGATTAGTTTAATTGGTTAAAAGTTTTAAAATTATTCAATGAGGGTAGATGTAAATTATGTAAGGCTTTCGTAGGCATTTTGCAAAGCTACTTGGTTTTCCATGCTTTAATCAGTCTGAGGTCTGTATATTCGAAGATATCCGGTGAAGAAATCGAGGTTAAGCATTTTCGCTTCTCCCAGGAACGGGCATCATCTCTTGATGGTATCATCCGGCCGAACACTAAACCGAAGAACTTTCTAAAATATAAATTTTTATTAGTTACATTATTAGCTCTTCCAACATTTCGATAAGGTGCAGAATAAATTATCCATCCTCTCTATGGAGACAGGAATTCTATCCGTTAGTAGGTTATTGATATGAGATTTGCTTATCCTTAGTACTAGACTAGGACTAGGGACCTATCTATATACCTTATTGAAAACGACGGTAACTAAACTTAACTAGGATCGGGTAACGAGTATAGAATTGTCTGACACTTTACGTTGAATGGCGATATGTAGCTTTTTTTACTACCTTTGATTAATATAAATATTTGTTTGAAAACTTCAGTATTTTTCACATTGTTTTGCACATTATGGCACTATATAAATTTAAAAATCCATGTATAATAGTTTAAAAAAATCTTGCACGAGAGCTGTCACAAGACTGGTAGGCTCATTAGTTACTCAACAGCATCGACTGCTGAGGATGTGGGTCCATGTCCTGGCCGAGTTGTAATTTTTTTTTAAATTATAATCGATTTTAATTGAATATAAGTCGTAAGTTTTTCGTGCTACCCCACAATGTTTATTCCAGGGCCGGTTTTACTCTGCAGACGGTCGATGTAGACTCTATAACGGTCTGTTATCCATCTGCTTGGCACGTGATGCAGGATTTAAGAGGAGCGGGCGAGAGCAACTCTGCTTTCAACAGGCCACTAAGGCTAAGCAAGGACACGCAGTTCGCTGCCGCTGCTATATATGATGAGATGTATGGAAAGGTATGTTAAAGAAATTAATTACACAGGCAGGACATCGAACTCGTGACCAACAGCGTACTGCGTTGTTACTCTATCAATGACAATGTGTTTTAAAGCTGATTAGTTGCTATTTATACCTTATTTATATGCAAGTTACAAGTTTGGATTAGTAATTATTTATGATAAGAAATTTTAAATAAAAATTTTAAATAAACAAATTTTTGGCTGTGCCCGCGTATCGTGTGGAAGACATGGGTAGAATTTTTAATTATTTCGTTTAATTTATTTATTTATACTACGTTGTAAAGGATGCTTGCACCTCTCACCTCACATCTCCTTTCTAACTCCCCCCCCCCCCCCCCCTTCTAAACTGGCACGGTGGAAAGTTTCATTGTTCTAGTTCAAAAACCCCCCGAATTTCGATACAAACTTTTACCCACTCTTTTAACCCTTCACAACCTCATTTTCGCAAAAAAAAGCCTCCGTTCTTTCTCCAGGGGTCTAGACCATCCGTTCGCAACAAAACCCCCCCCCCCCCCCCCCCCCCCCCCCCCCCCCGTACCAAATTTCATTCAAATCCGCCTTCAGTAGTTTTGGCGAGAACGAGTAACGGACGGAGTTACTTTCGCATTTATAATTAGTAAGGATTTTAACACGCTTTGGGTTGGCGGGTCATGGTCACGATGGGAAATATTTCGTGTTTTAAACCGTTTGAGTCTTTTATTTAAATAATATCAATTGCTTCAAAAGGAAGAATCGTAATTATCTATTCCTCATAGTATAGCATTAATTTGACACTTCTTACAGGAGTTTCCAGAACAGAATTCCCGTGGCGTCCCAGCGACCTATCAGATAATCAATTTCGTTGGTTGGAAACCAGACCCAACCCAACCGCAGCCAAGGGAACGAGGAACTGGGGAGGTGTCCCTAAAAGATCTTCACAAAATTGACGAGATTATCAAACACAGCGATACCATAGTATTGAGGGATGAGGATATGAAATAAAATGTTACGATATTAAAAGTCTATAAAGTCTATAAATAGTTATTGTCATTTTTCTGTTCCACCATACCAGTATTGTAACATTTGAGAGATCTGTATTGAAAATCAAAATACACACCAATCGAAGGGCATAGAATACAATCTAATTGCTTTTAAAACCTGTAATGCGACGCAAATATATGGCAGTTCCGTGCAATAATAAGGAGTTATATATCCTTGTTTATGGGCTCCATACAAGAGTAGACGCTACAACGGATTTCGTTTCGCTTATAAAGAAATGAATAACTAAAAAAATAACTTATTTGAAAACAATTGGTGAAATAAAGGTGACTCGGGCACCTCTAGCGGGAAATTTAGCTGCCTGTCTAAAAACGACCCTCCTTTAAATTTATTTGGTCATTAATTATATTATCCAATATAATCCAATGGAACATCCTTACTTAAAAAACTTACTAAATAAAAAAGGCAGAAACACAAAATTTTTGACTTAGGGAGGTTTCCAAAAAAAAGGGGGATACGTCAGATAAAGAGGTCATGTTTATTGTTTCCTAATATTATACCGTCTGAAATTATTCCTAAAAGTATTTTTATTAGACCACGTTTAACTCCTAAACTTAAATCAATCGCTTGAGAAAACATCGACGACATGCCAGCAAATAACTTTACATTATATATATATATATATATATTATATATATATATATATATATATAACATTTCAAAGATAAAAAACAGTTCTAAAGAGTTTTTCCACGCTACAAAATGTCGAAGTGTCGTTCATAGACAGCTTAACAAATTTTGACACTTGGGACCCTACTTAAAAACTTTGCCTCGCCACAACGTGGTACTAATATAAATTATATTAGCTCTTACAACAGTAAAATTAAAAATACGACCCCAATATTAAGTTAAGTGTTAAAATAATCGTCTTTTTTATCACACCACCCTAATATAAACGGAGCGATACATCATGTTGTAATACATACTTTGATACATAATATTAACCTTAAAGATAATTAATTATCTGTACTATACGCAGAAAATGTATGTTTGAACATTAAATTCAAATTGAAAGCTGAATGTTGGCTATGTTAATAGTGACAGGCTGTGTTTGTTAAAATCGGTTTATAGTGGGAATAAATAGCCATTAAAACGTCCACATAGTGAAGAAAAAAAATATAAATATAGGTAAAATAGAATTACAAACTACGATCTGATAGATTTATATAAAACACTTTGACGGTTTAAAACGCGAGGTTATATTTTAGTTAATCTTGTTTGAGGATTATTTTTAACTACGGCCCGACGTTGCGGATGCTTTGCAGCGGAGCTCGGGGAGTCCCGGGGACCACGGCTTCCCATTAAAATAAATTAAATAGATCGCGTTTTAAACCGTTGAAGTGTTTTATTTAAATGTGTACTGCTTGCGTAAACTACAGACAGTACGATCTGTAGTATAACAACGAATATTTTGCGAATCACAATTTTGTTTAACTTAACAATACTCCACAAGAACTACGTAATATTTATTTATTTATTATTATTTACCTATTAATATAATAATAATAGTCTGCAGTTAACGCGAGCTGTATCTACACATTTAAATAAAACACTTTTACCGGTTTGAAACGTGTAAAGTTACTTATTTATGTTTCGTTTTAAAACGTCGGGCCGCACCTAAAATATATTGTAAATAGGTTAACTAATGTATTTTGCGTTTTAAACCGTTAATTTTTTTATTTGAATACGATACAATCATTTGTGTTATTAATATAAGGAAGCACTCGGTTTCCTCTACACCACTAAGATGGGTCAATGACGTGCAGGTTTTCAATGTATCCCGAGGAGAAGTAATAAAACTATAAACTACATATTCTAACAAATACCTAAATCGAAAAACATAGTATTATATGGGCTATAGGGCAGACATTTGTATTTGTCTTAGATAAGAGTTTGTTAACTGTTATATACTCCTAGACTTCTATGCTCTATACTGTAACTATTCAATATTCATTATATTTTGCTTAGATTCGAATCTAGGAACTGTAGGTTAATTTCTTAATGCGCCTTCGTGCGGTTACGAAGGTAGTTAGGCGGTTTAAACGTCTTCGTTCCTTATTAATTGGAAGTTATATTTGATACATAGTTACACCTTATCTATATCAGAGTTACCAGGTACAATACAGATATCTATATTATTGTTATAAGAATTAGTTAGTCATAGAAGGCAAAACTGCTTATTTTGCGATATCAATTATCATCTATGTTAGGTATGTTCTTTTGACCGTTATTTTTTTTTATTTGACTGTTTGTAACTGTATTTATGTCTTAATGCCTTTTCATTAAATGATGTATTATCTGACTTTGAAGCCAGCGACAGAATAGCTTTTAGTCTATATTTGTGCTAACTAGGACGCATGCGTGAATTCAGCCAGCTAGCTAGATTCAAGATGGCCACCGCGTAACGCCGTCTCCCGATTGATTTTTTTATTCCATACATTCTCACACCGGCCACGACAAAAACACATCTGAACCACCCGTGATTTTTATAAATAAAACCTCCTTTCAACGCGCGTTTAAAAATAATCCGTCAAATAACCTATTTATTATGTGCCAGTGAAGTTTTAAGTGTTCTACGGTGAAAATAGGTGAGTAGGTATCGTATTAGGTGTTAAATAATGCAGTTTTTGTTAGAAAAAAATATGTTCTTAATACATAATGACCTACAAACAGTGACCTAAAAACTAGACATAATGCGGTTAGTGTCTATAAGTAATCGTTGTAATGTTAAATTTTTTAGTGACACTTGATTTCTTCATGCCCCGCTGATGGGTGACATAATAATTTCGGGGGCTCTTCCCCAATTCTGTGGGGCTTTTGGGTTTGATATATTCGTCCTTGTCTGCTCTCTTGAATGAGGCGATAAGCATGCGCACTGTGTCAGGCGATGAGATAATTTTTAATGGATCTAGGCGTGCCTTAATTAATTCTTAAACGCCGTGTAACCGCTATCTTATAATTCGTATTTCGAACATCGTTCACATCGAGGCAGTTTTGTCGAAATTTTATTGCACTATATGTGATTAAAACCTTAAGAGCCCTTATTATTTACTAGCTGTGGCCGCGACTTCATCTCCGTAGAATAGTGATTTCGGGTATCAAAATTTGTTTTTGCAAACCTCCTCATCTGATATAGGTATTTTAGCTATAACCCACGACGTTGTTCGCGTCCCATCGTTCTTGCAAGTTTATCTTAGAAGATAGGATATACTGTCGCGGACATTTTTTTATCCCTTGAACCGTTTCCCAGCACACGCAACGGAAGCCCACAAAGATGAATATTTTTTTCCGTTTTTCCCCATTTCCCACTGTTTCTTCGCTCCTATTAGCAGCATGATGTTTTACAGCTTAAAGCTTCCTTCGATAAGTGCTCTAACCAGCACAAAAGGAATTCAATTCGATCCAGTAATTCCTGACACAAGCGCGTTCAAAGAAACAAATAAACTTAATAAACTTCAGCGTTGCTAATATCTAGTATAGCTTACAGAGCTGTAAGGAAGGCAACACGTATGTCACCATTACATAGTTCAATTTATTTATCCTCTTTACTTGAACGACTGGACTGATACGCAGACAGTTTAGATAGGCCGGTGATGAGGGGGATTTTAAAGAGCTGTTACAACGTACTACATCAAAGAAGAAAAGCCTTTTACCATAAACCGTAAGACGGTTTCTTGTACAGGTTTAATTATTGTTAACCAGAAATTTAATGAAGAGTTCGAAATAAAGTAAATAAAACTAACTCGTCAGCGTTGTAATGACGAGGAAGCTTGACAAGAGCGATAAGTGAAGGCAACATGTCGTTAAGAATTAGAGCGGTAGTCAATACCATTAATCCGTTTAGGATGTAGCAGCATCAACACAAGTCGAATAATGGCGTTACAATCTGCTCAAAGAAGACAAGTTATACCATCGTAGTACTTGTAGAAGGGTATTAAGCCAGAAAGTTCCTGTGTTCGAAAACTGAAGTCTACTCTGTTAGGAAAGGCGAGGAACGTGATCGAAATCGATAAGTGAAGTTGAATCTCGTTAAGAATGGTGATGCGTGTCGTCATACGGTACATCTTGCTGTACGACAAAATGTTAAGTCGACTAGCTGGCACATCTGGAAGTATAACATAAGTATAATTGATTTGTACATGGCTTTTAAAATAAAGGAGGATAGATAAGCCTGAGGTTCACTTGATGTTAGGAACGTGATATAACGCAGCCTATAGCATCTAAACGAGATGCGGCTGTCGACCTATTTTGGCCTTGGATATTTGGAAAACCACAGACTAAAACCGAAACGCAATCAAGGTTCACGGCTTTTTCATCTGTAGACAGTGGTTCGTGACCCGGACGGAATTTCTATATTCCTACCAACCAAATTTAATATCTAGATTTCCAACGTCCAACTTGTTTCAGAAAAATTATAAACATGTTGGAACCGGTGGGGATCGAAACCAACACGTTGATTATTAGCCATACATAGCTACCATAAGACCTAAGAGGCCGAAGCCCTGAAGAAGCCTTGTATCTTCTTTTTTCTTGAAGAAGTGTATTCATCAAATAACCTACCGCAATCAGCGTTTCAGAGACTTTCCAAATTTGTCTACATAAGGCCAGTATTAATCTGTTTCCAGGCAAGCTTGGAGCAACCTTACACCGCTTCCAATCTGGTGGGTTTGTGGTCAAATGCTGACATAAAAAAGAACTAGAGTTTAGCATGTAGTGTTTCGATGTTTCATTGTTAGGCGTATCATAAAATATTTTTTCTTGTTGGTAATATAAAAAAAAAATTTAGAAGAAATTTCTTCGTAATTATTGAAATAAGACTTATCTGATTGTGTTTAGTTGAGTTAATTTTCGACACAAAAAAAACAATGGAATAATAAAAGGCTGCAAAAACTGTCTGGACGTTGAACACGTTTTCGTACGTTACGGAACGTTGCAAGAATGTCCACTCTATGCAGTTCCCAGGCTAAAAATGGACTACATTACATTTAAGGGAGCGAGAAGAAAAATATTTCATTAATGTATATATATGTATGACTACACATAAAGTCTTTTCGCTAAAAGTGTACTACTCACGTAAACTATAGACTTACAATGTATATTCCAATTTACAACGATATTTAAGTTTTCGTTACTACCGGCGCTTCCAGAGAGTCGTAATTTTTTTTATCTAAATTTGATCTAACCCTTGAATCCGAACTAAGATGCCACCTCTTAGATAAGCCATATGAAACAATAAACGAATATAACCGAGTAGTTATTTCTGCTGTATAACTAATGACGAACACAATTGAAAATGACTCTCATTGTTATTTTTAATTGCTGTTTGTCGGTGTCAATGGTTGAAGTTTACAAATAACTATTATAATATAAACATGACTAGCTCTGCTCTCGACATTCACAAGTAGAGAAATTTCAAATCAAACACTTCTAACGGTTTAAAACGCTAAATGTATTAGTTGTAATACCCCAGTTACATAACTGCTAAACAAGATATGCTATCGATCTATTTGATTTTGGACTTTTTACTGTCTGTAGTTGAAACCGGTAATACATAATTAAATAAATACTTTTAACGGTTTAAAACGCGAAATGTATTAGTAAATCTTATTTACAAATTATTTTATCGGCACCACTTTTCGGATGCTTTGCAACAGCCGTGGTCACAACAGATCATAAAACAACGTGGCGTAGTTAAAATAATTTGTAGATACTTAATTAAACTTTTAAATAATACCTTTCCTATTTTAAACCAATAGTAATACCCATATAAATAAAATTGATTTATATGTGTATTACTCACGTTAACTACAGCAGATCAAAGTACATCTTGTTTAGAAGTTATGTAGAAAGGGATATTACACCTTCCTCTTCCCTGCGCTTATCTATCCGCCTCTATTATGAAAAAAAAAACAGAAGATATTGACTAGGTATATAAAAACTATAAATAAATACGAACTTAAAGAAATAATCTTATATTTTTGGTAGTAAGTAGACAAATCTTCGTTCATCGACTAAAGTCTACAAAAAAAAGGAATTCATGAGTACATATTTCCTTCTTCTTCATAAAATATTGTGTCTTATAATAGAACTCGTAATAATCTTTAACGGTTTAATAACACAATATATATATCACTTGTGACCCGACATTTCGAACGCTTTGGGGCGGATTATTTGTATGTTTTGTTGCGCGCGCGTCTTGAATAGTTAAAAGTTACCATACTTTTAACGATTCGAGACGCGCGCAGCAACTGCAAAGCATAAGCAATATATTTCGATTTTTAAATTTTTCGTCGGTTCATTTGAACGAGCACACTACTCTACGTATTGGCAATTTGTTTTGTTTTTAAATTGCTTAATCTGTGGTCTACCTACTTTTCATGACGGTATAATCCCGTAGTTACGGCCACTGGCTAGCTGTAACCAGCTGAGACAGATGAAACTATAATTTGATTAGATAATGCGTTTCTGTCGCCGCGCTGCCGCGGTATGCCACGATTTATGAAATAAGTAAATAACGCGATGAAAACTTAAAAACGAAGCGATATATGGCAGCATTTATCGAGCGGCTCAATATTTGCAATGCTAATAAAACGTTGCGGGTTCGATCACTAAGTCCATGTGTCCTGATATAAATACACTTTCATTAAACATTCGATTTCGTCTGGTAAATTTGGATAGTGGGTAGCAATATCGAAATTCCGTCCGAGTCCACCAACGTCCACAGATGAAAAAGGCGGGAAGTGTAATCGCACTTCAGTTTTAGTCTGTGGATTTCCGGATATCCAAAACCAGGTGAACCCGATGCCTGTCTGTCGATCGTAAAAAAAGTAGTAATACATAAATAAAATAAGGAAAAATAAAAAGCTATAAAATGTAATTGTAAGCTGTGAAATGTTATTGTTCGTTTCAAACTTTTTCTTTTCTTAAAAAGTATCGCATAAACGCTCCATATATCTATATTTTGCGACTTTTATCAAAATTCAATGTAGATTAGATATATGTGCATATTATATACTAGCTGTGTCAGCGACTTCGTCCGTAGATTAGTTGTTTTGGGCACCCACATTTGTTTTTGCAAACCTCTACATTTTTATAAACTTGAAGAGGGTGAAATCTGAATTACAAAATTGGACCCAAGAATAAATAATAAAACAAACGGGGTGAGCTAAATAAAACCATTTAAAATAATATTTTCAACTTGCACTAGTAGTTCCTGGGATTAGTGTGTTCAAACAAACATACTCTTCAGCTTTAATATATTAGTATAGATTTTGCAGTCACGTGTATCTATCAAATATAGGTCACTAACACTTTAAGTTCACTGTTCGGCTAATAATAGTTCCTTAGGGCTGTCACAAAAATATTATATTCTTCCAAATATACTCGTCTATATGCCACAATGGAATAAATCAATTTACAAAAAGTAAATTGATTTATTTCCATTCCTGTATATACCTGCTGAAAAAAATCCTTCCATCTTAATTGAAAAAAAAAAACAAATTCTTTCTGGAAAGATAAGATATAATATCTTATGGAAAATAATATATCATAATATTTATGTCTAGTGTAGAAAATGCATTGTGCATCTGTATATTATATTTAATGAAAAGTGGTTGCGTTTTTTTTCTTTTACTTCACGATTATTACATTTTCTATAGATAAAGTTTTTATCTTTACCTAGATTTAATGTCCCATTTTTTTATTACTAGATGTGCCCTTGACTTTGTCTGACTGGAATAGTGATTTTTGACATCATATTGTTAATTTTAGTAAACAATCTCCTCGACTTAGCCGTTACCCATGACGTCATCCGCATCCCGTAGTTCTTGCGAGATATTCCTTAAATAAAGATATATATTACACAAATGAGGACATTGTTTAACGATTTAAAGAAAAATAATTCTTTGATACATATCTTGTGGTTTCTTGAACCGTTTCGTAACGTGTTAGAATTTTTATCCCTGTTTATTTTTCACCTGATGTGTTATAGCCTAAAGTCTTCCTCGATAAATGGTCGAAACAACACAAAAAATAATTTCAATTGTAACTAGTCGTTCTTGAGATTAGCACATTCAAACAAACCAACAAATCCTTCAGCTTTATAATATTAGTGTTCTTGTTTAATATTACGTAAAGTACAAGGTTAATGTCAGATTACAGATATACAAGTGACAGCCCTAATTCGTTTCACTCGGCCATCGGTTCATAATTTGAGGATATCCTCAATTGACAAATATATTGTTTATATGACAGAAAAAATAGAACGAGTGTGGCTACTGATCCATTATACTTGCCACTTAACACATGAACTTGACAAACTTATTCTTGTAACTGAAAAGTATAAGACCTAGTAGAATTTTTACATTAATATTTGTCTTAACATTATCAGTATCGGATTCATTATTATGAGGGAATTATGTGTACATGACGTTTAACTTTGTAAACATGTGTTTCAACCAAATTAAAAAAACAAAAAAAGATCAGTTTAAAAAAGTCTAATTAAGTTTTTAATAATTGCATCTATCTTTATTGCAAAGTAATACATACTCAATTATTTTGATAGTAGCACAGACTACTTGTAATTAAAATCGAAGGTCTACCTTTAAAAAAATCTGCAAGCGCGTGAATGCTACAGAAACATCAGAAGTCCGTTTCTAAAAAAATAACTATATACTTATTATAAATTATGAATTACACTAACAAAATTAAGTTTAAAAAACCACATTTATTGTTTTATTTTTATTTACTTATTTATGGGATAAATATAAGTTTAAGTAAAAAATGTAAACGCTTTAAAATTCGATATATATTAGTTAAACTTATTTTAACTACGGCCCGACGTCTCAGATGCTTTGCAGCAGCTGTGGTCACGGGAAACTCCGTGGTCTCTTTTTAAATAAGTTTAACTAATATATATCACGTTTTAAACCGTTAAAGTGTTTTATTTATTTGTGTACTAAGTACTCGCGGAAACTACAGACAGTATTTAAAAAATAAGTTTGTTTTTTATGTCGTACTTTTAGATATGTAAAATGCAAAAAAGTCGCCAGAAAAAAACTAGCTACGTGATAATTAGGTAGACTCAGGATCTTACGTCTTAATTATTTATTATTAACGTCATTTGGAAACAAACCCTCGGTCTTTAATGTTCCTGACTTAATGCCCCATGTCCCCTAGTTGGGGTAGAAGGCGACCACAGAGTCTCGCTAATGTGACCTATCTAGGGCATTTAATTTCTCACCACGATAAACCTATCTTTTACTATTGAGCGTCACCAGACCTCGTCTCCTTTTCCCTTGTGGCGACCTATCGCCGTTATGGTTAGTTGCTCCAGGGTAAGGCTTTGGCCAATTCAATTCTAATTACAATGCGCAGTTTGGTCGTGCAGAGGTGTTTCTGGTATTTCCAGCAGTTGTTCGTTTGGTGATGATGATGGTTGAGGCCAAAATACTCCAATGATATTCAGTAGTCTTCCGTTGGTAAAGATCTTTCGGGTTGTTGGATAAAAATATTGATGTTGAATAAGAAGTTCGAAGCCGCGGGTGCAGTTAAGCAACGTCTGATACTCCTCAGGTCTTTAATTAATAGAAATTAAAATAGAGTTTCTTTAAAAATGACGCATCACCCGTATATAACACGTGTTGTGCGCGGTAAAGTTTGCAATGGCCTTAAGTCTATTGTGATATTATAACAAACGGTGTCTCGAATCTCGATTGCTCAGTCACTTACCGTTTACCATCGGAGAAAGTAGCGTTTGTGTCGCTGTCTGTTTTACTCACGTGCTTAACATAATTTTGGTGAGTCCTTTTATTGACCTGAGCTAAACAATTGGTTTCAATTTTAATGTTGGCGATTCTGTGTAATTTGATAATCATTTAAAAGGCGGGAAAACATTAAAATATAAATCGTAAGTAAATCTATTTCATGTTATTTATTTTATACATGAATGCTTTAAAAGACTTGTTACCATTAAGGTAATAAGTCTTTTAAAGCTATCTTGAATAAAAAAGAAATAATTTTTTTAGCGGGAACAAGTTGGAGGGATTCCATTTCTAATTTCCCGCCATAAGTAAACATAACCTCAAAGCTAAAAAAAATATTTCAGATTTTTTTAAATTATCAAGTTAGAGAGATTATATTTTCTGTTCTATTCAAAATCTTGAAATATAAAAAAAACACACTTTTTGCAATTGTCACGTATTATTAATTTTAAAGAAGTAGTTTGAATATAGTAAATGCCGTGTGATATATAAATAAAAATATTTAACTGGCTAGTTAATAATATCAAGTGTTAAGTAATAAATATTTGTCTTATATAGGTAGTAGATTAATTTTAGAAAGTTTCAAGACCAACAAATGCAAAGAATAAATAGATTTCATAAAAATATTAAAAACAACATGGGGATATGACATCCACACCTGACCTGAAGGAAATAGTTCTAAAGTTCTGTCTATGGTTTACGCGAATAAACAAGACGCCTGTGAAAAACCAATTTTAACGGTTTAAAAGGCGAAAGCCGTGACCAAACGAAAAGCATCTGGAATGCCGGGTCGTAGTTAAACAGAATTTTACTAATATATTTTTTGTTTAACACCATTGAAAGAGCTTTATTTAAATGTTTACGACTTACGTATACTACAAACACTTTTAACTGATTTAAACGCGAATTGTGGTTTATTCTTAATTGAGAAACGAGATTTATTCCACACGTGGCCAAGAACAGCGATATCGCGTTTTAAACAACATGCACCTTTAATTACATAATGTTTGTAGAAATCTAATCTTAGGTAACTTTTTTAAGGTGTTTTGACAGCTGCAAAACTCACTTATCATGTGTGATGTGTGACATTGGTAAAGCGGAACACGTTATCGATACGAGTAATAGATTTAGAATTTCATTTAGGAACGTCGTTTTGTAAATATCTGTATTCAGAAACCATTTTTTAAGACCTTTTAAGGTCTTAAATGCTTCCATTCGGATCATAGATTTAATTCCTAATAGGTTCTTTCATTTGGACATTTAATGCGTTGTAAAAACATCGTAATAGAAGAGACGTGTAATAAGCCCAAATAGGTCGATAACGCATCTTAATAAGATATTCTTTTTTAATAAAACATTAAATAGTAATAAAACGACACCGTCGTCTCCCCGTGACCACGGCTGCTGCCAAAGCATCCGAAACGTCGGGGAAGTAAAAATATTTTCAAATAAGTTTAACTAATATATCGCGTTTTAAACCGTTAAAGTGTTTTATTTAAATGTTTTATTTAAATAAAACGACAGTTCATTTTGACCGTAAACACACGACTAATTTATTAGCATAGAGACAGAGTACATTAAAAGGGTTGCCAGATGGCATTAGTTGGTTTGTTTTTATGTCAACGGCTATACATTTTTAACTACATAAAATAAACCAATAACGTTACTTAAACAATTCTTCATTATATATATTTAACAGTTTAAATTACTAACGCTTACACATTTCCATACCTGCCATACATTTATAATGTTTCATAGGGCTAAGTGCTTTAGTTAGAACATCTGCTGGCATAGCACTTGTTGGCAAATATTTTAAATCTATAATTTTATCATTTACTACATCTTTGACAGAATGATATCTAATATCAATGTGTTTACTTTTTCTATGACACACAGGATTTGCCACCAACTTCTGTGCACTTTGACTATCATTATACAGTTTTACAGGATATAAATTACCAGTTAACTCACACAACAACATTCTTAAATATATAGCCTCCTTACTGGCTTCTGCAATGGCCATATATTCGGCTTCCATAGTTGATAATGCTACTGTTCTCGCGTGTGTTTAAAAGGCAAAATGTCACGGCCAGAGATTACAGAAGGATCTATCATCAAGTGTATTTTTAACCGATTTGTATAAGACTAAACACTTTTACCTATTTTCAAACTAAATTCAATGATTTGATAGATTATGTATATTGCTTAAATAACAATTAACGTCACAACAATACCTAACAGGAAAAATATATTTAAATAAAACACTTTAACGGTTTAAAACGCGATATATTAGTTAAACTTTTTTTTTAATTTTTAACTTCGGCCCGACGTTTCGGATGCTTTGCAGGGCTGTGAAAACTGCTGTAAAGCATCCGAAACGTTGGGCCTAAAAATCATTTTCAATAAGTTTAACTAATATATCGCGTTTTAAACTGTTAAAGTGTTTTATTTAAAAGGATAATTACATACGTTTATACATTTGATTGTAGTGAATAACACACACAAATATAATGGATATAGAATATCACAGGACTGCTGTATGGTTGGTATCACTTTATGAGTTTCTCTCCTGCGCTTTGCTCCTACTTTCTTACCAAGGCCAGCCACGCCTGGTGGGTAAAAACAATATGGTATCACGTTTTTAAAACTTGTATAATGTTAGATCTAGATACGTAGAACTTACTGGCTACTACATATTTTTAACTGTAAGTCATATACAGACAGTTCTATTATTACTTTCTTATTTTATTTTATGTTCAATCTAATACTACTACTACTACTACTAGCTGACCTAGCAAAATATGTTTTTTCGCCATATGATATACTAGCTGTGCCCGCGACTTCGTCCGCGTGGAATAGTGACTTTGGGTAGAATTATTAATTATTTATGCGGCGTCCCACTCTCACCTCACGTTACTTCTACTCTAACTCACAATCCCATTCCCATTCCCAAAAAGCCAGAGAAGAAAAGTTCTAGCTTCAAAAATCACGAATTTCCATACAAACTTTCATCCCCCTTTTCAACCCTTAACATCCCTTTTTTGACATTAAAAAGTAGCCAATGTCCTTTCTCAGGCTGTAAAATATCTGTGTACCAAATTTTAGTTAAAATCGGTTCAGTAGTATTAGCGCTAAAGCCGGACAGACAGACATACAGACTGAGTTACTTTCGCATATATAATATAAGTATAGATTTCGATCAAATTTAATACCATTAAAATGTTTAATAGTTTAACACTCAATAATCTTAAAATATAAACTACGATTATACTGAAATACTGTCCCTTTTTTAGATTATTATATTGTATGGGAAAGTTAGGCCGCTATTGCAGTTTACGCAACGGAAGCTCTCAAAGATGAATAATTTCCCCAGGTTTTCCCCATTTGCCGCTCTTCTTCACTCCTATTGGTTGCACTCTGATGTTTTAAATCTTTCCTCGATAAATGGTATAATTAACACAAAACTAAATTTTGAATTGGACCAATAGTTTTTGAGATTACCGCTTCCAAAGAAGCAATCTCTTCAGCGTTAGATTCAGGTTATTGAGGCCAAAAACGATGATAGTTAATGCTCCAACATTTTACTCTGTAGGAAATGGAGGAGAAAAACATTGTTAATTATGAACTATTGTTTTTCTTTTCACGCAAACATAAGATCATTGATCTTATATCAATAAATAAAAAATAATAATTAAAAAATAAATATAAAGCAGCAATAAAAGAGTCATTAAATGGAGTTTTTCTAACGTGTAAATAATTTATTACCTCATAAAATAACACAATGATTTCTCTGACATCTACAATTGTCGTCATACCTGTCGTAGAATTGAAATCATAGTAATTATTGATAAATTAAATACTTTGGCACAAATACAAATCAAAAAGTAGACAACCTAACAGTATTGTAGCCTTATGGCTACAAGTTATCTCTTCCATAATTAGATATTCATTGTTAATTTTAGGCAACTGCAGATATCTTTTTGTTTTTATAATAGAGGTAGACCAAGTGATGTTCACTATATAACATTTCAACAAAACGCTTACGCATGGCTTTGGATATTCGGAAATTCATAGACTGAAAGCGAAACTTCAAGTCCTTTTCATCTGTGGACATTCGTGATTTAGACGGAATATTTAAAATTCCTATCACGCATTTAGTATTCAGATTTCCAATACGTTCCAGAAATATTATAACTTGCTTACAAACATGTTGGTGCCGGTGGGAATTGAACCCATATATTGTTACCATTATGGCAATATATGTATTCGTAATTTAAGGGATCTGAGTTTGATTCCCGCTGGTTCCAGCATATTTTTGTTTTTTCTAATTATGATACATTTTGGAAATAAAATGGTCCACAGTCATTGGAACAGTTGGAAAGTTGTGCTGTTAATCTGCATTTTGATTTCAGTCTGGTTTTCCGAATGTCATAAGATAATTTGTGTGGCGTATCTTGATTTTATGTTAAGGTGTATCAGCATCCTGCAACCTCTTGCTTTTCTGCCCTCTGATTAAACCCTTATATTTTTTCTATTAACAATAAATCAAAGTTCGTAAACATAACATAGTAACATCTCCTTTCCAAATCGTCCGATTCCAGTTCGCGTAAAACCTAACTATTAAAAAAGTATCACAATCATGATTGATGTAACCGTATATACCTGATAAGAATTATTAGGTCATTGATTGATAACGCAAAAAGGAAATATACGATTTTTGCCACAAAAGTTTGTGTTATTCTATGGTCTCCTAGAAAGGCTGTAGGCTGGTAAATAGATTTTATATCGAGGAGTTTATAGGTCAATGGTTCCGATCACCCAAACAATCGGTTCAATGGGTCAAAAGAACCGGATCATTTTGTCAATAGGGTCAGGATTGATTCGGATCTTTACGTTGTGACATGTATTGTCTTAAGTTTACGATACATGTTTAAATAAAACAACTTAAACGATTCAAAGTTTGCATTCGTGGGGACGGGGGAACTATTGCAGAGCACACAAAACGTCGGTCGTGGTGAAGATTTGAAATAACTAATAAGTTTCGCGTTTAAAACGGTTGATTGACATTTATGTTGTATAGTCTACGGATTTCGCATATGACTAATAATCAACGGGTCGTGGGCTAGATTCCCCACCATACATTTTTAATTATTACGAAACATGGTATTGGGTGGTAGGAATCTTGAAATTCCGTCGGAGTCGCGAACCACCGCGTGATAAAAATCCATAAAGTTTCATCGCGTTTTGGTATCAGTCCGTGGATTTCCGAATAATCAAATCCAAAATCGCTCATCAGCGCATCTAGATTTTTCTTATAGCCCGTATTTAACATATTATCTATAAAACCTTATTGTCTATCCTCCTCTATAATAAAAAAGTATTTATTTAAACTATTACCACTAGGACTTCTGGCGAACGTAAGCGATTTAGGGCGTTTATAGGAGACCACAGCCTAACGCATTTTTAAGGAGCGCCGTACCATTTCACAGATATCTGTAATTAGACATTTTTATCAGTAATTTAAGTAGGATATGCGTGGACTATTCTTTGGAAATTTATCACTGATGCGATAAATATAAGTTGAATATTTCCTTATTTGAAATGTAATGCCATTATTGCAAAACCGCTACGATAGAAGATATATTTATATATTTTTCTACTATTAAAAAAGATATAATAAATAAAATACATTATTCGATCTGTTTTGATTAAAAAGGAGTAAAGGATAAAAGAAAAAATAGATAAAGTGTTGATTATTTATTAATATATACAATAGTATTATATTATATATTTATCGATATAGCTCCTGTGGGGTGGGAGGGGGAGGGGGGGGGGGTGATTATTAGAAGTACAAAATTAGATTCATTCGACGACGCATCTTGATCCGATGTTTGTTTGTCTTCCTATATTAAAAAAAATGGTTCAACTCGTTACCTAGCATTGTGTTAATCGCGAACATTTGAGCGCGAATAAGATAGTTTTGGTCTGGCATTGAAATGCGATTAAACTCATTGCCTATAAATTAATCAGTGAAGCATACACAAATGTTTTTGTCCTAGGCCCCTTGGGGAAAACGTTTCACATTTTTAAACGGCCAATTAGCGGCGTGCAGTTTGCACACGCCGATTTTGAGTTTTCGACACTCGTCAACATTTTCTGTTATTAATTTAATTTTCCGCAACAGTTAACGCTTACAGAAAGCAAAGAGGGTTCGAATTATTCTGATTGAGGTCGCGCTGCAATGTTACGGCCGGTCGTTAACCGGAAAATGAAAGTTTTAGGTTTGTCACTTCGAAGACAGGGCCTGAGTCATAGGTACGCAAATAGAGAATCACTCTACCCTCCTATTTTTCTTAGAGTTCCCAATTCTTTAATTACTGTTAAGAAAAAGTAGTCCAATTATATCCTGTCTATAGTTTACGTAAATAGTACATATTTAAATAAAAACACTAACGGTTTAAAACGCGATGTAAATAAGTTTAACTAATATAAAGCGCGTTTTAAAACCATTAAGTGTTTTATTTGAATAGTTCAATTATTTTTATTGTATCATGAAAAACGAAAATAAAAATTAAATCAACGTGTAAATTTTAAAATTAATTGCGTCTATACGTTATTTGCGTTAAAGTATTATAAAATTGACCAAGACTCCGTCGGTAGTGCATTAGTACATTTGGTCGCAAGTTCAAGTCCTAACAATAGAATATCAATGTTGTATTTTATTACATTAAACTAAACCTTTAATGAAAAGACATTGACAAGACATGCATTTTTGATAAGTGCATAAGTAAGATTTTTATTCTAGACTTAGATTAACGCTAGAAGGCACTGTGTTAGAAGAAGGCTTAACGTAAAATTTCCCTCACTTTCACTGACATAGTAAGACAATTTGTCACAGTTCATGTGACCACAAATGTCCAAGTACACAGGACAAGGGCGTTTGACCAAAATGAAATAGTAATAAATCGAATTTCTTTTTTTTTAATTCCACGTTTTCTAATATGCAGTTTTTTGTAAAAGCTGGTAATACCGATTCTTACACATGTACACATATGAGGCCGCTAGAGGCAGAGTAGCCTAACTGCAATTTTATGACTTGAGTTATTTATAGTCTAAAAATGTTTATCTACATGAGCACAGTGACTGAAAATTGGTAACATAATTCTTACACACAAATAATAGTACAAATTCACTTTCGCCTAAGTTAATTGCGCATTTTTATTTTCCTTATTGAATAACATGTTTTTTTGCAATTAGGCCACTCTCCCTCTACCAGCCTAATATTTGTATGTACTTTCATTGTAAGTATATAGGAAAATTCCCAGTACACATACAAATATTCTATATTGTTACAAAAAAATACCACAAAATAAAATTGGTGATGATTTATCAATTTATTTTGTGCGGCGGCTTTATTGCTAAACAGTTATCTCTTCCAAGCAAGAAAAGAAAACACAGTATAAGAATTATGCGTGATATTACAGACGAAAAGGTACTTACTTAAAGTGATTGAAATAATATTACAAATATGAGCTTAATTTATACTTCACTTTAAATCCTAACTTAACTAAAGATTAACAGAGGGTCTTGAACTTATCCTTGAGAAAGAACTCTAAAGTTATAATGTAAAATAACAATATGAAATTTGTATTCTTAAAGAAGATATGATAACCCGATTAAATTCGCGGAGTTGGGACTTCGATTCTCGGTCGCGCTCCAAAATAATAATTGTGTTTAAATTCCACCAAAATCGCAATAGGAAGACACCCTAATCGTCACATAAGTTACCCGTCACGTGTTTCAGTCAACCCATTTAGGATCGTATAGAAATCTCAATTTCGTCAATCTATATCTATACTAATATTATAAATGCGAAAGTAACTGTCTGTCTGTCTGTCCACCTTTCACGCCGAAACTAGTGAATCGATTTAAATAAAATTTGGCGCACAGATATTCTAGAGCTTGAGATAGGAAAGAAGAAGGAGAAAACCCTTTTTGGCATTAAAAAGTACTTAGTCCTATACTACTTTTTAATGCCAAAAAAGGGTTTTTAGGGGTTGAAAAGTGGGATGAAAGTTTGTATGGAAATTTATGATTTTTGAAGCTAGAAATATGAACCTATCTTTGGATTTTTGGGAATGGGAGTGAGTGTAGGAGTAAGAGTGGGAGTGGGAGTTAGAGTAGGAGTGATGTGAGGTGAGAGTAGTATTGTTGCGGTATAGTAACACTTATCACACATATTGGCTGCATAAATACATAAACAGCCTAAATAATTAAAAATTCTACCCCAAGTCACTATTCCACGCGGACTAAGTCGCGGGTAAGCTGGTAATACCATAAATACTTAATTTTGAACTACATTTCTTGATAGTAAAGCTTTTTTAACAGAGAACAGAGAAGCATGATTTTATGGAAGGTACAACAAACACCCCAGATACATAACAGACTCGATGCGCTGTCAAGCTATTTCATCTTAACACTACACTGAAAAATATACAAATTACAGATAAGCGAATTGTTTGTATAAATATATTTAAAACAATAGTACATCTATTGAATAAACCTTCTTTAAAACGCTATATAATATTACATTTGTTTGTGTGTTTTAATATACATCTATTGAATAAATAAAATATACTAATATTACATGTGTTTGTGTGTTAGGCTGTAACAGATTCTAAATCAATAAATACATTCAGACTATAAATTGAGTAAGGCTTTCACGGCCATCGATCAGCATATCATTGTCTTGCCGATGTGAGCGAGAAGAGGTTCTCACCTCTTCTCGCTCACATCGGCCGAACAGCCCGAAAGACAAGGATATGCTACATTCAGACTATTTACTATACATATTTTAGTGCATACTTAGTTTTGAAATATTTAAGAACAATTCTCGCAAAGTTACGAAAATATGGGTAATGTCTAAGACACTACAAAATTTTCCGCTGTTTTATAAAATTATCAGTTTTAAACCTATTAAATATCATTTTCTCTGTCCACCTGTTAACTAGCGTAAATACGTAACTACTCACTATCTTTAGTTGTATATGGTCTTATATTTACCAGACATACAAATCTATGCTAATATATAAAACTGAACAGTTTGTTTGTTTGAACGCGCTAATCTCAGGAACTACGGGTTCGAATTGAAAAATTATTTTTGTATTCGTCAGAGCATTTAAGACCATAGGCTATAAAACATCGCTCTGTGACTAATATAAGCGAAGATACAGCGAGAAATGTAAAAATATTAGGAAAATAATTCATTATTATGGGTAACCCAGGCGTACGCTGCAAAAACGGTTAAAGACACTAAAAAAAATATGTACAAGAGAATGAGTCTTCTTTAAATTATCGAAAAAAAAAATGTTCGCAACAGTATATGTCTATCTCTTAAGATTAACTTTCAAGAACGACGGGAAGGGACGCGACCGACGTCGTGGGTAACAACTAAGTTTATAAAGATGACGGGGCTTGCAAAAACGAATTTGGATGTCCAAACTAATAATTCTACGCGGACGAAGTCGCTGACACAGCTAGTCTGAAATTTAAATACCGTACAACCATATTCGGAGTCGCTTATTTCACGAAATCGACTTTGCTAATTTGTCTTGTGTTCAAACACACATTGAAAAAAAATAACTCCATGTAGTTGCCTTGCCTGACTAGAAAAGAATTTAACAAGACATATTTATTTTACCTCTAAGAAGGTATTTATGCTGCATCGGCGCTCTAAACCCATCGTGGATGCCTTGTCAAAGATGTGTTGAAAATGGTGTAACATGGCAACAACGTGTTGTCTAATCCACACAATGCGATTAGCTAGGTCAGAATACTGGGGAATTAGGTGTTATTTATAGGGCGATTACACACGGAGTGATCAAAATATGCTTGCGTACTGAATCGGTCTGGTTGTACACTCGCATTGCATGTCGCTAGGTGCAAAATTCGATTACTCGATGTAACAAATTTTTAAGAAAAAGCATGTTAAGCCATCGGTCTGAAAAAACATCACTAATTTAGTGGTAGTAATGGTTAAAGCGGTGTTTTCTGAAGCCCCATCTCCTGTGTGTGTGTGTGTACCCGTGTTCAGACCTTATAAGGTAGAATCTTTCACCCTAATAAATGGTGAATACAATATTAACGTATGAAAATGGTAATATGTACTATTTACCTGTATTATATAAAATTTATTTATTTAACTACTTCTAATTAAATAAAACACTTTTAATCGTTTAAAACGTGAAAAGTTATAGTTAAACTTATGTAAAAATTATTAGCAGCGTAGCAGTTTGCGTTGACATCAAGAATTCCACTTTAGACTCTCCGTAATCATGGCCGCTGCAAAGCATTCGAAATTTCGGGCCTTATTAATGTTAATAAATTTACTAATATATTTCGAGTTTTAAATTATTAAGAGAGTTTTATTTAAAAGACACTACAGACAGTACCTACTTCTAACTATCAAAGTAGAATATCATACCACTAGTATTCAATCATAACATATCAGTAACATCGAAAGATGTATTTTTTATAGTATACAAGCGACCCGCCCGCTTCGCTCGTGTACAATGCTGATACTAATTACACTACAGAAAAACTCTAAATGTTTTATATAAAAACCTTCCTCTTGAATCACTCTATCTATTAAAAAAAAACGCATCAAATCCGTTGCGTAGTTTTAAAGATATAAGCAGTAGAGATAGACAAAGTTTTGTTTTATACTATGTAGTGATAGTCTTTTAAATTCATTTTCATACTTGAAAACTGCTCGTGTATATTCAGCCTTACCTAATGTGGGTTTCATTGCAATGTCACTTCCTAATAATAGCTTTATAACGCCAATATAGGATTGCAAAGTGTGGGTAGGACTTAAAAATATTCTTCTATATTTCGACATTCTTATCTGACTTTATATGTATGAATAAGGATATTTTATTTCAACAATTCTGGTCTAGTACCTAGTGGAGTCCACCAGAGCACAAGATACAGGTTCGAATCCTGGATAGGGCAATATTTACGAAACAAATTTTAAGTTAGGCTTGAAACTTATTAATTTCAGTGCCATCTAGAGTGCACATGGAGCTATTAGTCATCTTTCCAGGAAGGAAATTTTTTTTTTAATGATAGGGGAGGAAAGATAAGCAAAGGGCTCACTTGATCTATATCTCACAGTCTATCTAAACAAGATGTGCTGTCGAACTATTTTGACTTTGGATATTCGGAAATATAAAATAAAGAAAATTGTTTATAATGGCTTTCCTGATCTTCCTTTTCCGATATTATTTTAGGAGCACACTCATTGAACGTAATTTTGAAAGTTGTGGTAATTATAAATAACAAAAGGTCCTATTTAAATAAAACACTTTAACGGTTTAAGACGCGATATATTAGTTAAACTTATTTCAAAATGATTTTTAACTTCGGCCCGACGTTTCGGATGCTTTGCACCAGCCGTGGTCACGGGGAGACTCTCCGTTAAAAATCATTTTCAAATAAGTTTAACTAATATATCGCGTTTTAAACCGTTAAAGTGTTTTATTTAAATGTGTACTACTCGCGTAAACTATAGACAGTATTTAAAAGGTCCTATTTCCATACCATAAACGTGACGAACGAACGCGACACGTGTAATTATTAATTTAGCTGGAACAAAAAAGAATAATTACTTGCTCTGTCTTGCAACGCGAAATGGCTAAGCGTGAGTTGTATTTATGTCGTATTTATAGCATATAACAGACATGCATGATACACTTGGTAAATTCTTAATGCCAGTGATATAAAAAAATCTATGATTTATATTATCACGCTTTGTTCCTCCCATAGACATTTGACATAGGCAAAGCCTATTTACATTTATTTTGACAACACATTCGGAAATACTCAGCCTACAATAAAAAAAAAATTAACGGGTTAAAACGCGGTAAACTAATTTGGAAATTGTTTTTTGGATGCATTGCAGCAGCCGTGGTTACGGCGAGACAAACGTCTATTTTAACTAATAAATTAACCGATAGTGTTTTATTTAAATGTATAAAGTTAATTATACTAAAATTAATCTGATGCTCCATTAAAACTAGTTTTAAACACAATGTTGCTTTGCATAACATGTCACAGTTATCGATAGCAATTAATGGAATTTTAATTAATTGTTTTCAGTTTATTTAGTCGTTTTTATATATTTTAGTGTAAGCTATAAAATAATTGTAATTTGAGACTTTATTGAAACAGTTGCTTAGTTGTAACTATATTTATATTACTTTGAATATAATCAAAATATATTGTAGTTTGTATTCATTCCGCCATTTTAATTAAATTTATTAAAAAAGAAACGAATGTTTTGGTTTATTGATGCATAAAAAAATAATAATATGTGCTGTGTAATTAAAACACAAAAACAAATAATCACATTAAGTCTGGGACTGGTCCTGAGACTATCAGGATATAAAATTATATATTATGTAATATATGGTTCCAATATTTTTCATTTCTAGAAGAATATTATGTATCTGTAAAAGTAAGGAAGAATTACCGCTAACCTATAGGCATCTCCTGATTAAAATATAGAAATTAATGTGTGTGAAATGAGAATTGTTACCAACACTCAAAGAAGCACACTATACAATGAAACACCGATAACGGTTTATATATTTACTTTATTAAAAAAATATATATGTATTTATATTGCTTTAAAATGTTAAAAACATTTGTATTTAATTATATATTTTATAAACACCGGAAACCTGGCAAAATCATGATATCATACATTCAATTACCATAATGGTTTTCACACTATTGTTTTGACATAATTGCTTAAACCAATGCATTTTATTTATTTGAGCTATCTTCCCCCGCATTTGTGATTTAACAGATGCATTAGAAATTAACAGATAATAAAGAAACATAGATTCAAAATCGTTCATCGTCGTTATTCCATATAAGGTTTTATTTGAATAAAACCTCAAACTTTTTGCTGAAAAATAAATCAAAATGCCAAACTGTAGCGAGATACAGATTATGATAAACGTCAACATCTATATATACATTTTTATCTCTGCGTATCATGTCACAAAATACTATGTCGCTAGTTAGAAGTATTGACAATTTATGTGGAAATCTTGGATTTTACGGGAGAAACAATAAAAAATACGAATAGATGAGCGATTATATGTAAGTATAGCAATGACGAAAACATATATTTCTTTATCAATATGTTGCATTTGAGTCTAAATAATAGATAGCAGCTAAATGCATTTGAAACAAAAATTTCTTGCAGAAAAAGCCGATCGTTTTCAGAAAAATACTACATTATGCGTTAGCCAATAACATTTCGTTTATTAAAACGGTTTTTTTCAAGAATTTTCAGTTTTCGCTAGATTTAAGGCTCTTACAGTGTGCCAATTTTATGTAGGAATATTTTGTGCCAATCCGATAATGCATTCAATATAAATGATAACAGAATCTAAACGAACTAAAAATGTAGTCTAAGAGACGAAGACTCGAAGAGAGATATTTTTATTTAGGTCAATTTCACATACTCCCCTGGCTTCTCGGTGCTGCACGAAATACACAAGATACTCATAGACTAACCTCGTAACATTTGACAGGCAAAGTCCCATCAGAATCGGTCAAGTAAAACATTTAAATATTTCTATAGTAAGTAAAATTTCTAAGTTATATAAATTTTATACATGTTACCACCGAACTAAAAAAAACTCCCTGCATTTTCGGTTGATTGTTTGGAGGTATTTTCGAAATAAAATTAAAGCAGTGTTTGTGTTTTATGTGAGTATTATTTATTAATTACATTTGAATAAAATTTTAATTAACTTCTCTTACTTACTTGAATAGTCCCCCCATAACCACGGTTGCTGCATAGCTGCTGCTGCAAAATAAAAAGAAGAAGCCTTTATATCGCAATCTAAATTAAAAAAGAACTTCTAATAAAATATTTCTTACTATAATTCCAATTAGTCCATATTTCCGTTATTAACGTAGTTAAAATAAATTGTAAATAAGTTTTACTAATACACCTCGCATTTAAACCGTTAAGTGTTATATTTATGTAAAAAGAAATAGAAAACTTTAATAATTTTCACATGTAATTATAGTTACAAGTATTGCACATGATGGCACTATACAAATCGATTATAAATTAAAAAAAATGCACGTTACGTGCATCATAAATCATGTTCAAGTCATACCCGAGTCATAAAAATTTTGTAATATATTTTTTTTAATAAAAGCAATTCAGCCTAGTCCTTCTTGAGATGAGGCCTTTCAAACAAACAAATTATTAAGCTTTGCATTAGTATTATGTGAAGAGGTGCCTTATCGCGTTACACGATGGCTACGTAAAATCACACACGATTTTGGTCTAACTTTTATCACGTTTTTATCGGTAGGCGATGTGGTCTTATCTTGAGTAATTTTACGCTTCCAGGTAAATCAAGATAATAGTTTTATCATGCACTTCGCGGTATTATCACGCAATATTTTGTACACAACGATTTAATCTAATAATAGATAAAATACGGGTCACGAGTTCGATTTTAATAGGGGCTATAAAATCTTTAAGTGTACAAGAATATAAGATTACTGTTAAAAGTAAAGAAAAGTCTAATCCTCTCTTTACAGATGGACAATAAAAGCCATGAAGTGATAAACTGCTAGCCTACCCTAAGCGCACACACATTTCCTGCACAGCGGCTGAGCAGAAGAGACCAGCATGGCTTCCTGTCTCCACTTCCCGAGTCAAGAGTACATTCCAGTTGCCGACTTTTATGCGGAAAAGTCCATTTTCGTCACCGGCGGCACGGGCTTTATGGGCAAAGTGAGTAGGGCTTGGGAATAGCTTGGTAACGCGTTACCAAATATCGCCTTGGGAGGGAAGTACTTTTTTTTTGTCTGATGGTGTGGTCTTACCCCCCACATCGGGCAACAGTGACTTGGGGAGTGTGGTAAATCGTACTACAAACTCCTTGGAGACAATAGCCCACCAGAACCACGAAACACACACGTTTGTGCGGTTCCAAAACTGAGTGTTTGTTTTAAATTTATCGTGATTAACTTAGTGAGTTCTAAGTGTGACAGTAGTGTATTGTCCCTCTTTTTCTCCACATTTTTAGAGAATGATTCGGGTTTGGTTCCTGTTTAATAAATGTTTATGTTGCAGGTTTTAGTTGAAAAATTACTACGAAGCTGTCCGAAAATTAAAAACATTTATCTATTGATGCGGCCTAAACGGGGTCAGGATGTTGCGTCACGGCTCTGCGAACTCATACAGTCACCGGTAAGTCGGTGTTTTTGGAGAATCCTGGTCTTCTATGAGCCACAGAGTAAAGTTTGACTAAGTTTTGTATATTATTAATAATAAATCTACAATTTAAACAACGAGGCAACTTTTTTTCGCAATTCTGTTTAGATTAAACTGCATTGTAATTATGACGAACAAAGGTATTTAGATACTTTAAGTTGTTTAAAAATTATAATAGTTTGTTCGTGTCTTTTGTTAAAGTATGACTTTAGTCAATTATATAAGTACTTTTAAGCGAATTTTTGAATATATTATATACTACACCCCTGAAGTTTTGAAAAACCCCCTTTACGGGTTTAAAACCCAAAATTTTTTTTTTTTTTCTTTTTTAAAAAATTACGACAGGCCCACGTCAATCGAAACGTCGGGTCGTATTGAATAATGAGTTAACAAATATATTTCGCGTTTTAAATCGTTATCAGTGTTTCATTAAAATTGTGTTAAAATAGTAAACATTTTAACATATTTTTATATTAACAGTTATTCGAAACGTTAAGAAGAGAACGGCCGCAAGAGCTCAACAAAATCGTTCCAATCGTCGGCGACATAACGGAGCCAGAACTTGGTATCAGCGCAGCTGATCAGGCCATGCTGTGTCAAAAGGTAGGAAGCCTTAGTTCATGGTTGCCGTGCCAACAGGAAACAAAGTACCTACCACTACTCTAGACAACATTGACGACGCGGCCGCGTCCCGTCGTTCTTGCGAGTTATTCTTAAAAGATAAACATATACTATTGCGGACATGTTTTAGATTATTTAAAGAGGAATCATACTTTTATATATATTTTTTAAAATTCTTGAACCACTTTCGCTGCAACGGAAGCCCACGAATAATTTCCACTTCTTTTCCCACATTCTTCTTCTCTTACTGGTCGCAGGCTAAAGTTATACATCCTAAAGCCTTCACCTCTAGATGCTGCAACCAACACAAAAAAATTCAATCCGAACTACCAGTTCTTGAGATTAGCGCGTTCAAACAAACTCTTTTTTATATTAGTATAGATAATTGATTACCTCAAAAGTTAAACAAGTGTAAGGATAGACATTTAAAGTTTCGGCCGGACAGTGCGCAGAAGTCCGCCCAACAAAAAATAATAATAAACCTTAAAATTTTGGTTTGGCCCCCTTTTTTTTTTAAATTAATTGGCCTGTTTTAGGAGTTGCCAGAGATTTTTTTTAAGGTTTCTATATTTTGTACTAAGTTAATCAGATTTATTCTGTAAGCAATTGAAATAATTGATTTTTTTTTATAATAGCATTTATTTACCGAATGTTTATTTTGTGTAAAAAATATAAAATATCTCCAATTTAGGTGTGCCTTTTGACAGAGGCCACCTCCAACTGCTTACATTGCACCCGATCAGTTGCTACCCTGGTCCAGTAGGGCCCAGGGTCAGGTTTCTTCTTTCCATCTTCTTATAGGGCGGCCCCTTTTCCCGCTGCCGTTTCTTGGAAACCATTGGTTGCCTTGTAATACAACCTTCTTTATAGGTATCAGTCGTTTTTCACTCAGCCGCGACGGTGAAGTTCGATGAGAAACTAAAGCTGTCGGTCACCATAAACATGCTGGGTACACAACAGCTCGTGCAGCTCTGCCATCGTATGCTTGGACTTGAGGTAAGAGTTCACACAATATTTGAATGATTAAAAGACACTTTTAAATAAAACACTTTAACGATTTAAAACACGATACATTAGTTAAACTTATTTGAAAAAGGATTTTTAACTTCGGGCCGACGTCCGACGTTTCGGATGCATTGCAGCAACCGTGGTGAACATGACATGCGACAACAGACGTGGTAACGGGTACTGCAAAGCATCCGAAACGTCGGGCCGAATTTAAAAATCATTGTCGAATAAGTTTAACTAATATATCGCCTTTTACACCGTTAAAGTGTTTTATTTAAATGTGTACTCGCGTAAACTGTAGACAGTATTTAGAATTATAGAATAAAAATAATTAAAAATCATTATAAATAGAGAACTTAAGGTTGAAATAATTGCGCGAGAGATGCATTTATCAATAAGTTGAAAAAATCGTCGATTACATGTAGGACACGGTAGCTCAATAGAGCCTAAGCACCGAACGCTGTTGATGCCTGTTCAAGTCCTGCCCGAGCCGTAAAGTTTTACAATTTATGATTGATTTTAAATTTATATAGTGCCATTATAAAGTTTTCAAACATTAAAAGAATCCACAAACAGCATATTGTCAGTTAAAATTGTTGCGCCATTACATCATATGGTTCCTTTTTTATGGGAACCCAAAATAGGACACGGAGAAAACAGAACAACGCTTCTATTTATAAAGGTTAAGAAATTAATGCTCGTAAAACTATGAATGACATAGACAATTCAAAAGTGAATGTCTTATGTCAAAGTGGGAAACAGTTTGTTGGGACAAATATACAATGAATTTATTTTTTTCAGTGATCTTAGACCAATACATATTTTAAGCTAGCTAATCTGGCAAATGTTGTTAAATTTAAAAGATTTTTGCGTGAAGCATTGAGATAGTCTTGAACTGTGGAGGACATTTATTTAGATATTTAAAGACGGGTCATTCTTTCATCACATTATTGGTTTTGTCACAGTTTTCCGCGTACGCAACAGAAACTTTCAAAGATGAATAACTTAATTCACATATTATTGCTCCTGTATTTCAAACGATAAATGAGTTTATTTCCCAATTTATCTAACCGGAGACCTTGTAAATTGATTATAAAGTTAGGACCGGTGGGGCTTAAACCCATATATTATAGCTGTTAGCTTATGTTCATTTCCATTTATTATGTTTTCAGGCACTAGTTCACGTTTCGACTGCATATTGCAATTGCGAGAGGGAAATTGTAGAAGAGACGGTGTACGCACCGCCTGCGCATCCCGAGCACGTGGTCACGCTGGTACAGACGCTGCCAGATGACCTGGTCGATAGGATCACACCGGACTTAGTTGGTGAGTGAGAAAGTATCTTTGCTACAGACGGTATCAAATGACTTGACACATTGGATTGTCAGTGCCATTTTTTTTCAGTGTTTAAAAATGGAAGCTATTAAAACTTTGTATAATTTGTACCCGATGTATAGTCCTTTAAATGGACGACAGTGTTTATTATATAATATAATAAATTATATTTTAAAAGGCGACAAATATTACTAAGCCATTTATTTATTTTAACTGCAACCCAACGTTGCGGAAGCTTTGCAACAGCGTTTACGGGGGGGACAAAAAGTTATCAAATAAATATCGCGTTTTAAACCGTTAAATACTTTCTAACGTGTTACAATTGGAAAACCGTCTTCTTTCTTCTTATTACTCGTAGTTGGAGTCGTTTGTATGGCTTATGTTAATTTACATGTATGTGTTATAGGTGACAGACCAAACACATATACATTCACAAAGGCGCTGGCAGAAGACATGCTTATCAAGGAGTCTGGAAACCTTCCAGTGGCCATCGTCAGGCCATCTATCGGTGAGTTCTTCGTTCTTCACTCCAGATCCATAGTTATTTGTCTAGAAAATACAAATCTTCTAAAAGAATACAAAATTTTTAACCCTATGTAAATTAATTTGTCAATTTTTACTTCAGTATCGAAGTTACTTTCGAACTTTCGGGCGGCAAGTATTTCAAAATGACCCATTAATAAATAAATATAACGGTTTAAAAGAATAACTTTATTCGTTAAATTTTTTAATATTGTTTTAATTTTTGGATACTAGTAATCCTCAAGATGACTAGTTTTAGATCTTTCGTAAATCATTTGAAACGTCGTGTTGAGGTGTAAAGGTTGTCTTATTTTAAACTAAACGGTTTAAAACGATAACTTTCTTCGTTACTTTTCTAAATTTGTTTTATCTCTGGATCTAAAGATCACTATTTAAGATGTTTGAAGGTAAAAGTGGCTTACTTCATACTTTTTATTGGTAACCTTTTCAGTGCTCTCGTCTGTGAAAGAGCCCGTTAAAGGCTGGGTGGATAACTGGAACGGACCGAATGGCATAATAGCGGCTGTGGGGAAGGGCGTGTTCAGGACTATGTTGGGGACGGGTGAGAAGGTGGCTGATCTGGTGCCCGTGGACACAGTCATCAATCTGATGATTGTGTGCGCTTGGAGAACTCATTTGAGACGGTAAAACACTTTGCACACGTCCACACACAATATCTAAATGGTTGTCTATAGACTATAAGTATTGTCTGTAGGTTTCTCGGTAGGTTTTCAATACTGTCTGCACTTTACCGAATAGTACACATTTAAATCAAACACTTTAACGGTTTAAAACGCGAAATATATTAGTTGCACCTATTTTAATTATTTTAACTACGGCCAGGCGTTTTGGATGATGATGATGGCAAAATAGTGTATTCCGCGTTTTAAACCGTTAAAGTATCATCTTTTAATATACATTTAAAGAAACACGATTAACTGTTTATAAGGCGAAGTATACTAGTTACGAAACATTTTGCTTGTCTATATCTAGGCAATGTAATTTAAAGTTATTTTAATAGATAGTAAATGTTGATTATAAAAACAGAAACAAGACGTTAAGTTTTCCATAATATCCGATTGTCGTTGCGGAGTCGCGTTTGCAAAGTCCCTACTGAATTTTAGTATTCTGTGCGCTCTTCTTCGAGGCTGCTTTAGTTATGTCATCATAGTATAATTGTGTTAGTGATGAATACTAAATTATTATTGGCGTTACTTTTGTGCCACTGCCAGGTACAAAGACTGCTTCATCGAAGCTTCGAAGACAAGGTTATATTACTCGAGTTCGAAGTTTTAGCCAAATTTTACCAAAATGTCCTACTTTTTCAACCTTCGACTTCCTAAAACGAATACATTGAATCGCCCTTAGTCTAAGTCTGACTATTCAATCCAAAAATTATTCCTAACACGCTGTGGCCGCGAAGGTTATTTTGGTAATCAACATCCTTTTGTGCAAACCACCTCCTCGTCTTTATAAATTTTTCTTGTTACTCATGACATCGTCCGCTTTCCTCGTTCTTGCAAGTTAATCCTAAAAGATCTTTAGATTGTTTAAAGAGGAATCATACTTACATACAACCTTTTTGGGTATCTTGAATAGTTTTCGCGGCAAACGCAACGGCAACTCATAAAAATGAATTTTTCCCGAGTTTTCCAGATTTCCCACTGTTTCTTGCTGCTGCTGGTCACAGTTTGGTTTTTATAGCCTAAAAGCCTTCCTCGATAAATGCTCTAACCAACACAAGAATAATGGAAATTCGAACAAATAATTCCTGTAGTTAACTAATTCAAAGAAACAAACTCGTCAGCTTTATAATATTAGTAAAGATAATAAATGTTTTATGTTATGTTACAGTGGCGAGGGCGTAGTTGTATACAACTGCTGTACTGGCCAACAGAACCCGATTACGTGGCGTCGTTTTGTCAAAACGAGTTTCAAATACATGAGAAAACATCCATTTAGTAAGTATTTCACACTAGACAACGGTTTTCTTCTAAACATTATATACAACTGGAGGGACTGGAACAGGTGCCGTAAAGTCATTTTTATGATAGTCGATAGAGGCTTCAGGTTTATGTTCGATGGTGGGTGATGTACCCCAGTGTACCTAACATCAGACCAAGATGCACTGTCGACTTATTTTGGCTTATTTAGACTGACATCGAAACAAAATTAAACTTACCGGCTCTTATATCTGTTGATGGTTCGTGACCCGGACGGAATTTGAAATCCCGACCACCCATATATCCAGACTTCCAGACGAAGTCCAATATGTGTCAGAATATAAATTCTTTTGAAAAATCTTGAACCCGGTGAAGATCGACCCGTTGATTATTAGCCATACATTGCTACCGTTACACCAACGGGCCCGCCAAAATGCTACAATATTTGAAAGGACTAATCATGAAATCACCTGATAATTTCACTTCTTACTTTAAATAAATGTAAAGCTTAAATTGTGTAACAGGTGATCTCGTCTGGTATCCCGGTGGAGACATAACCAACAACCGTTTGAAGCACAGCATCATAACTCTCCTTCAGCACCGAGCTCCGGCAGCGTTGCTAGATCTCATATCCACTGTCACGGGCAGGAAGCCTACGTAAGAACATTCTGTTATATAATAATGTCATACGAGTAATCAAATTATATTCAATAGTTGCTGCAGAATAACGATGCGCTTTCTAAAATATAGTCCCAACTGAATTGTAATATTCTGCGGGTGTAACGGAATGTTTGGACAATATGTGCTGTAATTTAATGATCTTTATATAATCTATAAATACGTTGTATTTTGGTTTAAAACTTCCTCACGATTTTTGTTTTATTTTTCAATTCTAAAAAATTGGCTACATGTTAACGAGTGGTGGACGATATATAATTAAACTGGTGCACATGAAAATAGTTAAACAACAAAAAATGAGAAAGAAACGACTACCATTAAATTTTATTATACACACAGTTACACAGAAGTTTGTGATGATGATGATGATGATGAAATTTACGCGTCTGTCCAGGATGATGCGAGTCCAGAACAAATTAGAGAAAGCGTCCGCTTGCTTAGAGTACTTCACCACACGACAATGGGCGTTCTGCGATGACAACGTGAAGGCGCTCTGCTCCTTCCTGTCGCCACAGGACAGGATTACATTCGACTTCGACGTGAGCAAGATAGACTGGGACGCGTACATCGAGTCGTACGTACTCGGGATCAGGAGGTTTCTGTTCAAAGAGAGTCCGGACACTCTGCCCAAATCTAGGACCATACTATGGAGGTAAGCTAGTATACCATAAGTATAAAGTAAAGCTGAGACTATGAACTCGGACTCCCTGATCTAATGGTAACGTACGCTTGTAATCAACTGGTGGGCTCGGTCCCCACCAGGTCCAAAAGTTCCTAATTAGCATGATGGGTTTTGTCTTGAATTTTGTATGGTCACGGATCACCATAAATGAAAAAGCCGTTAAGTTAAATAATGTCTTATGGAACTTAGGGATAAAGAATAGTTTTCGTTTCTACGTGTTAAAAATGATTCAATTGAATGTGTACCTTAACAATCCTTTCAGGTTGCACATAGTCCACACCTTAACCCAGGTCGCGACAGTTTTCTTCCTGTGGCGGTTTCTGTTCAGCCGTTCGACCGCGCTCCGCACTCTTTGGCATCGAATCTTTGACTTATTAACAAGAATCGCGCGCCTCCTACCGATCGCCTGATGCTTAATATGAAGCCACGTTTTAATTAGGAACGCTTCTGCGATAACCCTTTGATCGAACGTTTATTTTCACGCTGTTCCCACGGATAGTATTAAGGGTGATGTCTTTGTAACGTTGTTGCTTAGTCCGTGCGCATTTGACGCTGAACACTTACGAATACAAGACAACCAGAAGCTTAATTTCAAAACTGTTCAATATCAGTGTATCTGTTTGGGTCCTAAAATGAACCTGTTCATATATTTATCTTTATTGCATGTCTAGGCGTTTTAAAGGCGTTAAATGAAATTGTCAAAACTGTTACAATAGTCTGTCCAAAAGCGATTCGTAAATGTTGAGTGTAGGATTAAACATTGCGCGGAGTTTTTTCTTCCCATCTAAGAGCTCGTTACTTATTGTGAAAATGTAATGTGGATCCAAATAATTTTTGTAATTACACTCGCAAGCATCGAATTTGTTTTTCCTAATTATCATATTCTTAAGCGGTTTCCTATTAGTAAATTTATGTCGTCGTTCATATTTAAGTTTGATTGTTGACACGTGTGTAGTAGATTTATTTATTTTCTCTAACCGTTTCAAATTATTTGCTCGCGAGTGTACAGCAGCTCAATATAATGGTGAATAAGTTCAAAACTGTTATAATAATGTACAATAGTTGAAAATAACGATCCTAGAATCAGTTTTTTGGTATATTTATTCGGAATTTATTATAAAATTGTAGCTATTTTTCTGAAATTGTGTATGTTATTGTGTTAACTTGATATTATGTTGACCAACTTTGCGATATGCCTTTATCGTTGTTTAAACTTTATGGGCACCATTTTGACGTGATACAGTCGTTTTATATACAGCGTGTCCTGAAATGACCCAAGTTCTTGTTTCCGATCTGTATGCAGAGCCATCTGTCACGTCAAAACATTGTCGACTGTTTTACGTATCAATTGTGACTCTACTTGCTAAGGTGCCTGATAGTTCTAGATAATCAGAAAGAAGTAACTAATACGTATTTAAAAGTCTGCTAGCATTATGCCAGGTAATCCTGGATTCGAATATCGGTTGTCAAAAATGTATCTGCCTTAATACACATAAAAAACTATCAGGCTCTGTTCGGCAAAGTCATATTAATGGATTAGGCTTAGCTATTCAATGATAGCTTCTTAGTGATAAATTTAATGAATTGTTAGTGAAATTTTTTTATGTGCTAGATACGTAGGGGATAGAGAAAAATTGTGGCTAATAGGTGTGTCCATACTATCTTTTACCTCGAGAACGTGTGAAAGAGGATTTCGGCTCTCAAGTTGACTGGTAAAAGATATCTTGCGAGAGCCTTTTGAATTCAAAATTTGTTTTGGCCATTGGTAACGTAACGTATAAGCTCAAAGTTAGTGACACAAAATTAATTAAAAACTCTCTAAAATTAAGATGGATTTTGATAATTAGTACGCTATAGAATTAGCCATTTTTTGCATTAAAATTAAGGATTAACGTTCTGAACTGAATTCTAAAAATCTGGTTTGAAACTGCCTAAAGTAGTTAATTTTGTATTTCAACTGAAATCGAAAGACTTATCTTCTTCCTTGATTCCGATGGTGCCCAATAATTATAGCTTCCCTCCCTTACACATAAGTTCACGTTTTCTCTTCTTCTTTGTTTACCATTACCTCAATGAAGTGTCCAGCTAAAAGTTGCTTCAGGCAGAGACACACTTGACAGAAATTGTGCTAGTGAGACTAGATTTATCGTGGTAATTGATTTGTATTACTTAGACTTCGGCGGTGGTTTTTGCCAAATTCAAATAACCGGTTTTTTTTTGTTAATACATGATTAATTTATTAGTCATAGTCACAACGGTGGATGGAATACGTCATTTTAATTATCTAGGTAACATTTTGGTGGCTGGGTTCTACCAAATAACTAGACTTGACTTAAATAAAAAATAGACACCAATTTTTACTGTATATTTGACTGGATTTAGCCTTTATTACGATGATAGCTCCACTCGATCTTGGCATGAGATAATAAATAGGTAATTACAATTGATTTATCTTCTCGAGAATGTATAAAATACCCACGCAATATAAAATAAGTTATATTGTTAAGTAATGCCTAAGTTTATACAAAATATTGATTAGCATTTTTTTCTTATTAATAAGTCTATCGCATATTAGCTTTCTCGATTCGTCACAGCCGTTCGAATAGAATCGATTTTTAGTATCGATTATTCCGTTTGCACTCAAATTTGAAGCTGCCAGGTAGAATATCGATTTTGAAGGTTCAATCGATATTAGGAAGACGATTCCTTAACCAGTGTTAAATAATTTTAAGTTACGTATAACTTGATCGCGCACAAGTCTGAGATCTGTATTCGGGGCATTTACGTATCAGCTGTCGGGGACGATCTCAAATTCGCGCGCGATTGTACGCTACGACCAATACGTAGTCTGATTTTTCGCTGACGACACTTATTTATTGTAGATAGAGATGTAGCTTTGTATTCATTATGGGGCATTCTTCCTTCTACCCAAGCAGGGCGCGCCATTTGACAACAGTCATTTGAGCCAGGCGAAATAATTTCCTCTTTGGACCCAAATTCATCAAGAAATAAAAACACTGAGCCGATGTGTACTTCGCATAAAGAGGCTTGACGGTTGATTGATTTCAATCCATGTTTTTAGTTCTTGGTGAAATTGGCACATGTACACTTGAAGACGTGAAGCAAATTGACCGTCTGGAGAGAAATGTTCGGGACAATGTACCTTAATGAATACTGGGCTTAACTAAATCATTTTGCGTAGGGCAATGAGCTAGAGTGACAACTTTGATTCCTAAACGGAAGTGAGTTTGTGGACAATGAATAGATTTGTTTTCTCGCTTGTAAGTATATAATTATATGTAAATTTTGAATCCTTTCTTCCTTACTTAATTGGGCTTGTAAACATTTTACGTTGAATGCAATTGTATTTATTATGATTTGAATATTTGATTCGGTGGTAAATAATTGTGTATATAGAGTTTAGTTATAGTCAAATCTAAATATATAAATATGCAAAAATTCTGTTTATTTTTCGGCCGTAGAAAGTTTGTGTGTGTTTCGAGATAGCGTTGGGATAAACGTGACTTTGCTATGACTCAGGGTTCATAATTTAATTTAATACTTAACGTCTATATCCTTTACTTTTTACTTTACGCAAACTTTAAACATTCTTTGACCAATCAATAAAATTTGGTCTATAAAAACCAAAAGACGTACATACGCATGCCAACAGTAAGTTCTGCTGTTTGCACTTAATTAAAAGCTGTTACCCAATTAAAATATAAGTAGGAACTCGCAGGTTCGAGTCCAGACTTTGTCATCGATTTGGTTCCTCGTGAGTTATAGCGAAGTGACCTTTGGCCAGGTATCTTTTAACTGAGTCCGATGACTTCAGATGGTATTAGTATGAGATTTCGTATGAGTGCTTTAAAATTTTGCTTAGTCGCAACGGTTATAATAATTGTAAATCCGTACATCTTCGTGGAAAGTTTATAATATTAGTGCTGGCTGATCAATCGCTCAACGCTGGATTGTCTCTGTCTCGGGATTAGTTGATTGACATTGTTCGCTAAGTCTACCTTCGCTTACAAAATTACAATGCTAAATATTTCCTCACCACTACTCCATTGCAGTGTTCTCGGTGGTCTCACGTCCAACCATGCGGTTCCTGGTGTTTTCTGTATTTGTGCTTTGAGTTTAAACCACCATTAAATAGTTTTTCCTTTAAAAGGATTTAATAAAAACCACTCAAGACCATATAATTAGCAAATATTCTGAATTACTTTTACGAAAATAGTTCAAATGACAGACTTAAGCAAATTAAAAACGAACTACAGAGTTAAAGCACTCGCAACCTCGGGTCATAGTTAATAACTAGTAAAGTCCCAGGTTTAACTTGTTTAAAAGTGTTTTAATTATAAATTGCTTAGATTAACCAGAGCCAAAATAGGACGAGAGCGCATCTTGTGTAGATGCATATATAGGCTTAGGTGTTTCGCCTTCCATCAAGCGAATCTCATGATTGTCTGTCTATTCCTATTATTAAAATAAACGGTGTAATTTGTACAACTTCCATAGCCAATGGATACAGTCTTCAACATTGAATGCGAGACAGAGATAGCAAGATAGAATCATGGTGTGTGGTGATAGGACGGCATATACACGCAGGTTATAATTATTCCATATATTAAAATAAAAACAATGTAAAGTTTTTCAATCTTTTATTTTGATTCCCTAACAGTGCCTTTAATATATAACAAGTAGAATGAACAACAAACATTATAAAGTAGAAAAGCTTTGTTACATCCTACTAATGTCCCAATGCTGGAGTTATATGAGGCTGCTAGAGGCAGAATGGCTTTATAACAAAAAAAAATTTGTTGTCTGTAAAGTCGGTTTACTGACGATAGTTGAACGTGAAATAAAATATGGAATGGTAGCATTTTTCAAAAGATTTGTATGCATATAGAGAAGGAGGTAATTGGAAATACAAAGAAATTGATAAGTTAGATTTATTATTATTACGTTGATTTTTTTTTAATAAGTAGGAGAGAGACGGATGTCGAACGCCAAACGCAAAGGCCGATTGTGTTTTTTTGTCGCTCGTTCCGCGCTCTCGCTTGCACTTCAAGCCTTACATGGAACGCGAGCGAGGTAACGCCGCATGAGTCATGTTTTTTCGTGCGTGCAGCCGGGTCTATCGAATTATAAGACGCTGTCACCAAAAACATGGTTCAATAAGGAGGAAAATAAAAAAGCGCAATTAACTTAGGCGAAAATGAATTAGTACAGTGCAACTCTAATAACTATATATAGTAACTCAAGTCATAAAATTTCAGTTAGGCTACTCTGTCTCTAGCGGTAAATATAACTGTTAGTTTAAAGTGTTCTGAGAACGAAGAGGTGGACCATCCCTAACTGCCAATTTCGAGGGTGGTATTAGCCTTTATAATAAACGTTCTGATTACCGATCTTATATCATCCGACTAAACATTTGAACTCTATACACGTGTACCAACTAGCTTGGTGCTAATAATTTTTAATTTGATAGGTCCCTTACAAAATTAAACTAGATTTTAGGATTTAGATATTACTTGGATGAACAAGTGTATATGACTATAACGTAAATGGAAAAGTATTAATCAGTTATAACGCCTCCCATTGCCACCTCTTCCCTCTTCGGTTGATCCTCGTAATTGTATTCTACATATCTGAAATAGAGATTTAGATGTAGGTACTAGACAGATTAAAGATCTAAATATATGCAATAACATAAAAAAGTATCAGTAACATTTTAAATACTGTCTATAGTTTACGCAAGTAGGATAAATTTAAATGAAAAACTAATGGTTTAAACCGCCAAATATGTTAGTTAAACTTTTTTTTTTTAATTATGACCCGACGTTCCTGATGCTTTGCAGCAGCCGTGAACACGGCTGTTAAAGTGTTTTATTTTTTACGTGAAAATGCTTAATAATAATGACTTTTAAAGTTCTCGGTTTTAAGCCGTCACAAAGTGCGTGATTTGTGAAATGTGTACGACTCGTGCAGATACAACTCAAAAAGTAGAAACGAGTTAGATTATTTTATATAATCTAGCTCTATTACATACAACTTTAGAAATAATATTATAAATAAATAAAAAACAGCTTGCCACAACAATATTAATTGAAAAGGTACGTAGAACGATGTCTCGGTACGCAACAGCGTACCGAGACATCGTCGGACTCGACCCCCCAACCACCATGCTCGTAGGCTCGAGTTCCATCTGTGTTATTTCGTTATCTAAATTATTTTGTTAATTTTCGCCTTCAAATTATTTCAAGTCATACTTCTCCAACGGAGGGCACATAAAGTGACGTATGTTCCTCGGCATCACAACGTCGGCTTGTACTTTAGTCACTTCCAGAATGTAGTTCTCGAAGTCCACGGTGATATCCTCACTCACGATGGGTCCAATACCCGGTACAGCATACACCACTGTTATCTGAAGAAGACATAGTTAGGTGGTAATACATTTGTAGTATCTGTTATGAAAATTTGTTGCATAAGTTGAATCTTGAGAAATTATAATGACTATACTTCATCCAGTTTTCTGAAGTGTATCTTCAAAAAGAATCTTACTGGCTGGCATTTTTTACCAGAGTACAAAAACAAGGCAAAATTAATTTGATGTAAAAGAAAGTGGCATGGAAAATGGAAAACAATGAAATCATTCTTCACGTAAAAGGCTAATGCATAAGAATTCATATTTTGAACATAAAGAGAAAGTAAATATAAATACGATGAGTCATCTGAAGATTACCTTATACGGCTATATAAAAATACCATACCACCATACTTTTTTAAAGATAGGTAAAAAAACGTAGTTACATATAATCTTATTAAATAGCGTTACTTACTTCTGGAATAGGCTGCTCCTCTTCCTCCACCTCCTCAACTTCCGGAACGATAATGTCCATGTTTTCATCGAGGAAGTTGTCCAGGATTTCCCTAATCATGGCTACTTCTTCCGGCTTGGCCTATGCACACAAAATTACACTCACTTTCGTTATCAAAATCAAATTTAACGTATTCTTTTGCAAGAACACCTATTAAGGTAAATTATGCTTGTTAATTCAGATAATATAATAATTAGTTAAATGATTAAGTACAACACAAGAACAAAAATGGTCTTGTAAAATGAGTAACGGATACAGAAATCTCTTGATTTGTGCCTTATCACTTAAAAGAGATTGAGGGAATATCAGAGATGATATGTTATATTGTTACATTGATGTAAAGAAGACAGATTAAACCAGGCATTTACACCTCCAACTAATCCAGCAATGGCTCTTAGTTTAAGGGTGATAATGAACTTACTTTTTTCTTTTTCAGATCCGGATCTGGCAAGATGGCGATCTGTTCATCTATATACTCCATTATCTCCCTCTCAATATGCTGCACGATGAACTCTCCACTCGTGGTGGACATTTGACGGCCGGCGACCATGCCTAGTAAAAAAAAACATTACCAGAGTAATACCCACAAGTCACAACAATGCAAGAATATTGCAATAATTATATTTCTAGGTGTGTTATGTGTCAGTGTGTCATGAATGTCGTAATTGCACCCTGGTTAACCCTAAATAAATGATGATGGAGCCGCGGTTATTTCATCATTATTAAAGAAATATGGAAAAGGATGAGAAGGAATATAGACAAGGTAAGGTCTAACCAAGGTCGTAGTTAGCAGACTTGAATCTATCAACGATATCGCCAATTTCATCGAAGGTCCTTTCAAGATCTTCCCGTCTCTCTTCGCGGTCGTCATATAACTGGCAACATTAGTTAAAATAAATCTACGGCACCTGTGTAACGTCTCTGATACGCGTGTATGTTCTATTTATAAGTGATAAATTTACGTAACATAAATTTAGTAGAGACTATTAGTGAGTGATTTACGTCATTAACATAGGCAGCTATATCTATTTTCTCTTCCTCAGAATTTTTTTCTTTGTCTTCGTCGTCTTCTTCACCTTCCACTACTTCTTCATGAACACTTGCCACTAGTTTAGGTTCTCCTATTAACAGAGGGTCAATACAATTGCTTATACTGCACCAAACTTAGATATTGTCATCGCTTTTATTTAAAAACTCTGTCTACGAAAGACTACAATATTCTTAATAAAAATATAAATTTGTATAGGTTACTGCTAAACAAGTTTTATTAGAAAACACAACAAAAAATAACCGTATATTTCGTATGGCAACTCGTTATCTTCTTCATCCGTGACAAGTATTTCAATTGTATCTTTCTTTTTCTCCGGTTTCTCTTCTTTTTTATCTAAATAATAAGTGGAGTATTAACTGTTTGTTTTATAAAGCCGCCACTTTATTACTTTGTGGTAATAGTGAGGTCTTGTATTCCTTACAGAAGACAATGTACACAATTCCTGTTTTCGGTGTATTAGAAAAAAACAAAACAAGTAGACCATTTCGATGTATCATTACCGATTTACGAATACCTCCTTATATTATATTAGTGAAACGACTTATTTCTAGGAAATTATAAAAATCTTACCTTCCTTCTTATCATCAAGGCCCATTTTAGAAGCACTAATTTCACGTAGTTTTTTCTAGAACAAAGCAAGATTTTATTATTAATTAAAATTGGATTATTCAATATTATATATTCTGATATATTTATGTTTACTTTTATATTACTATCAATTTTATTGTTACTAGTTATTAATGGTTAATTCTACTGTTATTGTTACTCTCTCTCTCTCTCACACACGCTTTACTAGATCTATCATCAGAACTTCGATAACATATTAAAGTGACTTTTGACTGTTGTTATGACGTTCATATTTTTTAAAGACCCTTAGTGAATGGAAACCGATATCGATGAAACAAAGTCTGAATGTTAAGCTATATTTATTCACTATTACCATATTATACATTTTCAGCTAATCAGTTGTTCTTGAGTTATAAAAAGTTTAACTAACACGACTTTTTTTTAGAATATACAGATTTAAAGAATGTTATGATCTACCTAACTACTATAATATGTATGTGTATATCTGAAGACCATAAAAACTAACTTCAACTTCTTCACTAGGAGCAGCTCTACCTGAAATGTTATTTATTCTCAAAGTCAATACTCTAGATTTAGTCATATACAATTTTCAAATTTAAGGTACTATTTTGCCGACATATAACCTTTCCTCTCTCTCAAGTAGTTCTCCCGCTCTATCTGTCCCGCTCTCTCCATGGAGGGGGATCTCTCTATTTTGCCAAGCACGGGCATGTTCATCCGTTGACTGAGCCTCGAAGAACGTGGGAGGTGATCATTTATCACTGTCAGTTGTTGCAGATCAGAGGCATCTTGCCAGTAATCGTCTGATATGAGCTATATTATAGTACTATATTAAGTGTAGATTACGATACAATTTATACGACATTTTGGAAAAAGGTAGTGAAATAATAATTACATCTGATAGTTGTATTTCTGAAGCCGACTTCGTCAAAAGCTCTTCTTCGACCGACTCTTCCATCTTCGGAGACTCCCCTGGAAAAATAGTTCTCTTTATTATACAGAGTATTCGTTTAGACCCAGGAAATGTAGTCAGAGCATGACGGGCAACATTGTTACAGCTAAAGAGTTTGTTTGAATGAGCTAATCTCTATGGAACTACGAAATATGGAAGAAACGGGATAGATTGTCCATTTTTGAAGACTTCCGTTGCGTGAGCTTGAAAACGGAATTTATTAAATTATAACTACGGAATGCGTTCTGTCATTTCCTTTGCTATCGGCAAGTTTTAAAAACATCAAAGATGTGGTAGAATATCGACCACTTTTACGCTATTTAGAATGTAAGAAATAATTAACTCCCTTAAACTGATAGAAATTAGCTTTTGTATTGGTAATTTATTATCTTTTTCATATGGAATATTATTATCCTTTTTAGTACCATCTATATACGAGGAAAACTCACCCTCTCTATAGCCATTCAGGTATTTAACATCTTTAGACGCGTCCATAGCGGCTAGGAATCTGTACATCGTCAAGAAGTCATCAACAGGTATTGCAGCTGAGCCACCATCCGGCTCCTTCGTCAACGTCTCGCATAGTAGTATCATCGTGTGCGTAAGAGACTGCAGATAAAATAAGTTCACCAACCCTAAGCTATTTTGTACATGTAAATCGCTTAAAATTGTCTTTCAATTAGAATTATATTGAAAAAAAAAATGTCGCTCGCTAACACGAGCTACTAAATTGCAATTACTAATTTTGGAAATTTAATCGAAATAAAAAAACGACTTCCACAATCGGAAAAGTAACCTCTAACGTGAAACTTAACTTGAAATCTTAAAATTAACTATACTATTATAATTATCTGAAGTTTTATACTTTCATTCCACCACTAGTTAGAAAACCCGTTTCCCTCTTTGGTACATGAAGCGAACATATTTCTGTATCCGTTGCACTAATCCATTTAATTTACAGACAAGTATTTTTTTTTCAGAGAGGAAGACAGACAAGTGAAAACTGAACTGAAACCGAAAAGCCATTTAACTTAACGGCTTTTTCATCTGTGGACGGTAGTTCATGACTTGGGCGGAAATTCGGTATTCGTACCCATACAATATCCAGATTTTCACACGAAGTCAAACATATTACAGAAAATTCTTGGGACTCGGTGGGAACCGAACGACGCAATCATTAGCCATTTTTTTCATTACATTTACACCAACGATCAGTCATCTGTGCCCTTTCCGACCGAAAGAAGTTATCGTTGCCCCGGCATACGAACCTAGGACCTCTCACGCTTAACCATTGAAAGGTCTCATTGAATAAAATATTTTTATCACCTTAGTCAATAGCCCAGCAGCCACTGCAATAACATGCAAGAAAGGGACGAACTCCTCTCTCAAATACACCTCGCAAAGACAGAACAGCCTTTTCAACTCCGCGGGGTCAAGGCAGAAGCCACGCCATGCCTTTCGAACCGTGGTTAAGGGTAGGAAGTTGATTCCACTGAGCTGTAAAGAAATTTTTGGAGAAGGGTGAAGTTTTTCTTACCTAACGCGTTACGGTGTCTGTCAAGTTATCTTATGTCGCAGCTTTAGATAGACTTGTTTGTTTATTTGAACGTGCTAATCTCCGGAAGTACTGGTGGTATTATTTTTGCGTTGGTCACTTCGCGATGTGACTAATAGGAGAGAAGAAACAGCGGGAAATATGAAAAAATAACGGGAAAAATTATTCATCTTTTTCTTCTTCTTCTTCTGTTCAAGATAACGAAAAATAAATATAAAAGAAAGATTAGGTACTCTTTGAATCATCTAAAAAAATCCCTCCGCGTCATTATAAGTCTATCTTTTAAGATTGACTTACAAGAACGATGGGACGACGTGGAGGGTAACAGCCATAGTTTATAATGTTATAAAAGTCAATAAGTTGAAAAAAATCGACGATGAGGTGTAGGACTCATAGCTCAATTGGTAGAGCAACAGCACAGAACGCTGTGGATGCCGGATCAAGCCCTGCCCGAGTTAAAAAAAAAATCAATTTATTTTCGATTAAAAAAAAATAACATATAGACTATTTAACCCAGCCAAACTTCTGAGGGTAGACCTTACACAAATATCTTCAATAATTCCTACCTGACACGCTAGAACCTTCAAGCAGCCTCTGGTCAGTCCTCCCTCGGTGCTATAGACTGGATACTCCAGGCGTAACTTTACAGGTGGAGGTCTGTTTTCAGCTAAGGCTGTGAAGTACTCATAGGACCAACGAAGAAGATCATATGGCTGGGTTTTTATTGCCGCTGAAATAAAACCAAATATGTCATGTGTATAAAACAAGACCGCCTCTGTATTCAGCCTAGCATTGCGTTAAAGGCGAGAGGTCCTGAGTTCGAATCCCAGGGAAACAAAAATTGTTCCGGTCGGGCTGTGCACAGAACCCTGATCAACTACTTGCCCGTTAAAGAGCGGATCAGTTAAACGGACACAGAAATGTGTTCGCTACGTGCCCTACAAGGGGGATTTTACTACTTAGGTACTATAAAACAAGTAAGACCTACCTTTGGCCAACATATAATTAACACTATCTGTAGTTTAAGCGAGTAGTACACATTTAAATAAAACACTTTAACGGATTAAACGCGAGATGTATTAGTTAAACTTCGTCAGTCGTGGTCACGGGGAGACAAGTAAAATTTGTTTAACTAATATATATCGCGTTTTCAACCGTTAATGTGTTTTATCTAAACATAATTATTCGTTTTATTTAAACATTAGATGGCCCAAATCCCAGGTGTTAGAATTTTAAAGTTTCAATTTGTTTCATTAGAAAATCTATACTAATATCATAAAGCTGTAGTTTGTTTTTTTTGTGTAAACCCACTAATCTCAGGAACTACTGGTTCGAATTGAGAAATTATTGCGTTGGTTAGAACATGCATCGAGGAAGGTTACAAAACGTCTTCATCATCAGCTTCTACCGATATTAGCGAAATTATTCATTATTAGAGGCTTCAGTTGCGTGAGCTGTGAACACGATGCAAGTGACGCAATATGTATGAAATAATTTTTTATCTATGTTTTAAAAACATCAGATATTTCAGATTAACTTGCAAGAAGGACGCAATGGGACGCGAAGGACATCGTATGTGACAGCTGTCATTTATAAATATGTAGGTATATACTACTAAGAGGCAGCTATTAATTCCAGCCTTGCAATTTCACTAATATTTAAATTATTAAAAAGTAATATATTATTATTATTTGTACAAAATTACCTTTGCAGTATCTTTTCAAGGCGTAAGGAAACTTGGGCGGTATAACGATTTGTTGAGAACAATACATCTGTTCGATTAGTTCCGGCATTTTCCAGGATTTTCACGCTAAAACAATTCAATTAGTTCTTTAATTAATGTTTATTTTGGCGCATTTAACTTAAAGTGAACAAGTCATACTTAGATTATACTCTATTTTATCTTAATACGTAGTTTGATGTGATTTTGTTTGTTTAATAGTTACCATGGCAACGGTTTGACACACTTCAGATTATATTAGCTTGATTCGTGATGAAATATTGAAATGTAATCTATCGTCTATACTAATATATAAAGATGAAGAGATTGTTTGTTTGTATGTTTGAACGCGCTACTCTGGAAGTAGTTCGAATTGAACCTTTTCTGTGTTGGTTAGAGCATTTATTGAAGTTAGCAAAACCGAGCGTGACGAATGTGGCGAAGTTCAGGGGGAAATTTGGGGGGAAAGGGAAAAAATTTTTGGGTTTTTTTTCGGGGAAGGAAAAAAAAAGTTGCAAAATACCCAAAAAATATGTAGCAAAGAATGATTTCTCTAAAAAATGATCTAAAAAAATGTCAACACTATATATCTATCTTTTAAGATGCAAGAACGATGGGACATCCGACGTCGTGGGTGCAAAAACAATTTTTTCTTGTAACTGCCGAAGATCTTTTGCAAAATCTTTGATATTATACAATAGTTGCATAATATAAAAAATACCCAATGTCATAAATATTAAATTTGATTCTTCGGCATTCCGATTCGTAATTACTAGTTTTTACGCTTAGATTCTCGTAAAATCTAATCAAAACGAGTGAAAATTTAATTTTTAGCTTACAGCCTTTCTACTAGATGTCGCTACTAATATTAAAGAACCGTGTGTAACAAAAGACACCGATATTGCGCTTTGACTAAAACGGAATTATACAAATAAGCAGCATTTAAATATAAATATAATTTACGTTATTTAAATAAATATTATCTATTTTATAATATGTTTTATATCGGAGTACTACTACTTACTTATAATAATAATTCTTAATTACACATTGAACTATGTACTTAACATACATTAGAAAAGTTATTAAATAATAAATATTCCTAAGTTAGAAAACTATTTTTTTACATTTTATTGCACATGATGGCACTATATAATTTAATACTATATAAATTATAAATCTATTAAAAATTTAAAAAACTTAAGCAACAGCACGGAACGCTGTGGATGTCGATTCGAGTCCTGTCCATATTTATTTTTTTCAATTTATAATCGATTTATAACTACTACGTGATTTAATACAACTCCATCTGTTGACACAAACGCGAAACAAGCGACGTAGATCGATCACGTGGTGCAAAACTTCGGAGAAAAAATAACAAAACCAGTTTGGCTGGATGACGTTCGCTTGTGTTTTTGTTCTGTGAACTTTTAGACGAATATTTCGTGTGATAACGCAATATAAAAATAAACAGTAATACCAATCTACACCTGGATCATCGCTGGAACCGGAAATATCAGAAATTATGTGGATTTCCAATATTAAATTAGTTATTTAAAGCCTTAGGACAGTTTGTCGGAAGTGATTGTTAGTATCTATTCAATACGTAAAATGTGTAATAATTAAATATGTGCGATGGTGTAGTGATTAGAGTGTGCAGAAATGGATGACAGGTTAAAACATCCATTTAAAGTGAAAAAGAAGTGTGTGTTATCAAAATGGATGTGATTTCGGACCTTTCGCCCTTGAGTGAGTACTTTCTATTAGAAATAAAAATTATACATATGTTAAAAGTACTTATGGCATTAGATGATAAAACTTAAAGCTTGAGGAAGGCATACGCCCTACTTTCTAGGAAACTCGATGTTAAATCTACGAGCTAGTTAACTGTCAAGTTTAATATTTTTTATATAATATACAGAAGTGTTAAAAAAACCTGACAAAGTTACTGTCTGTCGTTTACACGAGTTTTTACATAAAACACTTTAACTGTTTTAAACGCAATATAAATATGAGTTAAACTTGTTTAAATTTTCTTACAGCAGCAGAAGCATCCGAAACGTCGGATCGTAGTTAAAATAATTTTTAAACAAGTTTTAACAAAAATATATCGCGTTTTAAAGCGTTCAAGTGTTTAATTTAAACCTGACAAAAGTTATTTTTTAATAACTTTGTACCTTTGAAAACTTTATTATTTTTTATTGCACATGAAGGCACTATATAATTTAAAAATCGAAAATAAATTAACTTAGTACGTTGTCAAATTAGTTTTATTAAAAAACAACAATATACCTATGCATGTTTATTGGTTAAAGCAAAACTAAGATATTACTTACTTCTTCACATACCCACATTAATATTATTCAATTCAAATAAAACACTTTAACGGTTTAAAACGCGGTATATTAGTTAAACTTATTTGAAAATGATTTTTAACTTCGGCCCGACGTTTCGGATGCCTTATATTTTGTAAACAACAGAATTACGAAAAACTGTTCGGCTTTTTTTCTTAACACGTTTTTTTACTTTTGTAGTACTTACGTTATTTATTATTATTGTTACTAACATATTTTTTTTATCATCGGATAATTCTATATATACCTACTTACAGCAATGTTATTTATGTACTACGATTGTTTCATCATTATAAATACGTAAGATTATTTTTACCTTAAATGTATATTAATAGTAGATAACAAAAGAAACATAATAATTACAGTTTACAAATTGAACAGTTATTCAATTTTTAAACGCGTGTTACATATCGTAAATTGGTGATATGTTTTTAAACAAGCCTCGGGTTCGTTTTCAATGCAGTATACATAATAACAGTAACTCAACTCTACTTGTCTGTATTTGTACATTTGATATTAGACTAATTTTTAAATATTTTTTTAGTAAGAATTCATGTTGTAAATTATGTAGGTATTTGCCAAGCGAACTAGTTCTTCACGGTAGTGATTTTAATTTTATTTAGATGCATAACTAGAATTTGTAAAATAAAGAAATATAATGCGACGAAGTTTACGAGCGTGTTCGCGAATATACTTAAAGAAGTTGTATATTTTCGTTTCATATTCTTTCAAAATGAAAAAAAAACAGAAACAGCAGTAGTAAGCAGTAGACTTATTGAAAACATCAAATAAATACTAAGACCTAAAGCTTGCAGATATTGATGTAAGTTTTAATAATTTCTCTCTGTAGATTAAACATAAAATCAGTTTTATTTTATCTTATTAAAAAGAACAGTTTGTTGACATATTGCGTCATAGTTTACCAACTGCAAGTTCAACGTGCTGTGGTATCGATGGTAAGGTGAGTCACGGTTTAAGTATCCTATTGTTTTGAAAAAAAAAGGTCGGTTTACTATTGCAGTGATTTTAAATGATGGTTTTTACTAATAATGTAAAAAAATGGTACTATTGTATTATTATACGGAGATCGTCGCATCTGTGGTTTTTTTCATTACTTGACACTGAATGCCATATTTTGGACAGCTTACACAATATCTTTATAAATTGTAGGCTATGTGTTAATCTGATGTATAAGCTATGTTATTGGCAAGTTTAATTGAAATCCATTCGGTAGTTTTTGCGTGATAGAGTAACAAACATCCATCCACACATACAAACTTTCACGTTTATAATATTAGTAGGGTTAGTAGGATACATAAATTCTGGCTACCTATACTAATTACTAGTCTATCCTTATAAGGCTGAAGAGTTTGTTTGTTTGAAAGCGTCAATCTCAGAAACTACTGGTTCGAATTGAAAAATTTTTTTTTGTTAGATAGACCATTTTATCCTATGTCCATATATTAGAAACAGTGCAAGTAGTGTGGAAAACGAGAACCAACTTATCCATCCACATTTAAGAGCTTTCACGTTAAATATTAGTAGGTTAGTAGGATACATAAATTCTCCCTCCCTATACCTTAGTTGCTGCGCTATCCTTATAAGGCTGACGAGGTTTGTTAGCCAATTCCGAAAACGATTTTTCTAGATAGGAAATAATCATTTCTCTTATAATCATATAATGTGCGAGACTGCATACCTATATGAGACGCAAGCGACGTCATGGGTAATAACAGCTGTAATTATAAAGCCGAGGAGGTTGTTTGCAAAAATATGTTAATACATATGATGCACAAAATAACTATTCCGCGCAGACGACGGTAAAAGCTCGTCAGTAAAATCTACAATAAATTCGATCACTAAAACAGACACAGAAATGTCTGCCCCATGCCCCATGTAAGGGTTAACGGGATTTCGCCCTCGCGTCCCTCCACTCAGTGGGCAAATGTTAAAAATATCTTAAAACCTTGAAATCTACTCAATGTATCGGAGTTAGCATTCACAATATCAATTGTACTCAAATCAAATCGTTCAGCTGATCGTAGGGCTGTCACGAACGAGAGAGTAACGCAATTCCCTCGTAGTAAACACCCACTCAGTTTTCGTGAGTTCGATGTCCGTTCGTACACCATAAAATTATAATCTCTTCATATATTCTAAATTTTCTTACTTTGACCTCGTATTTTTCTTCTTCTTCTTAATTTTACGTTTGGCTCCCAATTTTAATATCTAATAGTGCAACTTTGATATACGTAAGATGATATCACACTTGGGCATAGCGTCGAATAGTGACAAGCGATGTCACTGGAGAAAAACTATACCTCTACTGTCTGTACTCTGTTGAATATGAGGGACTTGTACCCTTTTTTAATATTAAACAAATGAATGAAATTGGTACTTCTGGAACACTGGCCAACTTTTCACACTGGGTTTTTCATCAAATATGTAATTCCCTGAATAAAAAATAACTACATTTTAATTACATTCTCTAGCTTTATGTAGTTTAATATTAAGGATAACACACTAGAATTAATATCGAAGCGAGACGACTACAAAAATAACCTTATTTATTTTGGGTGGAAGCCCTACACCATAGATAATAAACGCCGGATAGCCGCATTATCTGTTGGTCTGTTACTGTCATTGTGTCCCTATCACACAGAATTAGGTATAATATGGGTATAATACTGACTTCCCTTGACATTATTAGGCCCTTAGGTCCAGACCCCTGACCCCAAGGGGCTAGCCCTTAGTGCTAATTGGATTGCTAAATTGTCAAGTACTTATATGCAAAATTTGTAAGGCTTTCACGGCCAACGTTCAGCATATCATTTTCTTTCGGGCTGTTCGGCCGATGTGAGCGAGAAGAGGTTCTCGACGTTTCGCCATCACGTGTGGAGCGTGTGGACGGCATCATCAGGAGATGTTAACTACTCGATTGCTCGAAGAATTAAACGTCGAGAACCTCTTCTCGCTCATATCGGCCGAACAGCCCGAAAGACAATGATATACTTATATGCATTTTGACATGTCTATAGCATAAATTGAAGAATATATTAAATATTTAAATGGGATTAAAAATATAATAATTAATTATATGGTTTTAAATTAAAGTGTTTTATTTAAATGTCTATATATGACATAGACTATCCTAACTGTGTCTGTAACACATATTAAGATTCGACTTGTTGTTTACGAGTTTAGTTTTATTGTTGATAAAAGTATAAAAAATAATTGGTAATAAGGCATTCGTTTTAACAAAAATAGGTCACCATAAAACCGGTTCTCGCAAGTTAATCTTAAAGTGAGATATATACTGTCCCTGACATTTTTTTAGATCATTTAAAGGGAAATCAATCTATTAAACTGGTTTTTTGGTTTCATAAACCGCTTTCGCAGCGCACGCAACGGGAGCCCTCAAAGATGAATTCTCCTTGTCTTTTCAACATTTTCCACTATTCCTTTGCTCCTAGTAGTCGTAGCGTGATGTTATATAGCCTGGAGTCTTCCACGATAAATTGTCTATAAAACACAATTTTGATCGAATCAGTGGTTTCTGAGATAAGCGCGTCCAAATAAACGAACTTAAAAGCACTTTACTTGCTGTTGACCTGTGAATCTAAGTAATTTTTAAAATTCTAAAGACGAATCTAAATAATTTAAAATTCTAAAGAGATAATTTTATTTTATTTTAAAAAGGCCTATAGAGTTTAAATTCGTTTACAGAATCTTAAATAAGATGTCGTGTTGCCATATAAGTGAAGCGTCCATTTAGTGTGTCGTTACATAATTTGCACTTCCTATGGCCACTCGGCCTAAATATTGTGCCGTTAGGTGTGGTAGACATACTCCGCTAACTTTAAGCAAACTTAACTCATTTATATAAAATATTTTTAACGGTTTTAAACTCGAAGTATTTTCGTTAAACGTGTTTTTTTAACGCGTTCGACATATCAGATGCTGAAAAAATATTTTGACGGTTTTAAAAACGAAATATTTTAGTTAAACTCATCTATATAAACGCATTTCGACTATTCGGATGCTTAAAAGTTTAAAACATATTTTGACGGTTTAAACGCGAGATATATATTAATACTTCAATCAAGCAATACTTTCTTGGTAATGCAATTTAGCCTTGGCCTCACTGGCTTTATAATGAATCACATTTAAGACCTAATTCTTCCCTACATCGACACCTTTCCGACATTACTTCATTTTTTTATTTCTACATGCAAAGGTTGGCTGGAAGACATCGCCATAGGCGATAAGGCCGCCTTTGCACAAACATGTTTTATTATGTATATTTAATTCTAAGTCTGTGTCTCTAATTTTGTGTGTCTCTCTATATCTATGTTTAGTTTGTGCAATAAAGAATTTTGTTATTATTATTATATTCGTAAATCTTACATTTTGTTTTTTAAACACGTTCCGACAATTTGGATGCTTTGCGCAGTGGATCTTCCATTGATCATAATGTTAGGTTCTTATCGACTATTTCCTCCTATTTTTCCTGTTGTGCATTTAAAATGCTTACACCCGATTTAAATGTATCAATTACAATATACTTAAAGTATTATTAAAGAATTACATGTAGTTACAAATAAGGCAGAGTGGCCTCAAAAATTGATTTTCAAGGCCGAGACCGTAGTTAAAATAATTTCCACGTAAGTTTAATTAATATATATCGTGTTTTAAACCGATATAGCGTTTCATTTAAATTGGAGGTAATAGAAAATTTAAAAGCCTTTCGATAGTAGACAATGCAACCGAATGAAAAACAATGGTGCCAAGATAGAAAGAGACGGCAACATCGGAAAATATCTAAACTAAGAATTTCCCACAATTACATGACAACAATAGAAAAATAATACAAGCACCGATTGTGTTAAAATTCATGGGAATGTAACCTTTAATTATATATTAATAAAGTTTATGTTTGTATGTGTTATTAACACCTGCGATCTAGTGTACAAACGATTTGATTCGCTGGGAGACAGGTCATAGGGCGAATAGAAACCTCATTTGTATGGTGTTGTTCGTGTGAAATTTTTATTAGTTCGTGTCATGTATAAAACCCTAGTCATAGCTCCAAATATCGAAACTAAATTGATTATTTAAACAAAACATTTGTTAGGATTAAACGAAATATAGTAGCTTACTTTAAACGAGCTCTTACCGCGACTTCCTCCTATGGTTATTTTGGGCACTTAATTTTTTTTGCTTTATAAATAATAACTGTTACCCACGACGTCGTGCACTTAAAAGACAGACATATAGTGTTTTACGGTGATTTTTTTTATTTAAAGAAAAACCATTCTTTCAAACATATTTTTTTGTTTCTTGAACCATTTTTCGCAGCGCACGCAACAGAAGATGAAAATTTTTCCCGCGTCTACCAGATTTCCCTTTGTATCTTCGCAGCCTGATGTTTTATTGCATAAAGCCTTCCTTGATAAATGTTCCAATCAACACAAACATTTTTTTTTATTCTGTCCGAGATTATTACGCTCAAACAAAGGATCTATTCAAATTTGGAATATTAGTATTTTTTTTACTACCGCCGGTTCTTTAATACCTACTAACTAATAAATATCGCGTTTTAACCGTTAAAAATATTATATTCTGATGGCATGATCTATCAAGTATGCTAAACGATTTTCTTGTGAGAGGTGATAAAGATTTTTACTATATACAGTAAACATTTTTTTTTAATACTGTCTGTAGTTTACGCGAGTAGTACACATTAAAATAAAACATTTTAACGGTTTAAAACGCGATATATTAGTTAAACTTATTTGGAAATGATTTTTAACTTCGGCCCGACGTTTCGGATGCTTTGCAGCAGCCGTGGTCTCCCCGTGACCCGTTAAAGTGTTTTATTTAAACATTTTTTTTTATCACAGAGAAAGACGGTAGTAAAGTGTACCTAAATGCCTAGCCTTCTAACAAGATACATTGGCAACCTATGTGGCTTTGACCATTTAAAAATCCTCATACCTAGTTACAGCTAAGCGAAAATTAACACTTCACAGTTGTACCATCCATCAGTTGTTTCGTATAATTTTGTTTCCTATAACCCATTTAATATCCAGGTTTTCGTGGCTTTATTTTGAACATTTAAATAAAACACTTTAACGGTTTAAAACGCGATATATAGACCCCTTGAAAAAATCATTCTCTCCCCGTAACCACGGCTGCTGCAAAGCATCCGAAACGTCGGGCCGAAGTTAAAAATCATTTTCAAATAAGTTTAACTAATATATCGCGTTTTAAACTGTTAAAGTGTTTTATTTAAATGTGTACTACTCGCGTAAACTATAGACATTTTATTTAGAACAATAAAATATTGATTGTGGACCCCGGTGAAAATCAAATTTGCGTCCATTTTCTCTGCAACCTAGGTATAATAATAGAAGCTTTTAGCTTCTAGAAGTCAAGATTAACTATTATAAAGCTCAAATAATAATTACCAAAACTTTCATTTTTAAACTAAACAGAAGTATTAGGAAACAATATAGTCAAACGACACAATGGTTTTAACACCTGCTTCTGTACAATAGCTGGTTAGACCACGTAAAACTCGAACTTGAGTATTTACCCGACTGTGTCGTCGAGGTTAGGACTTAATTAAATTTAAATAATCGTGAATAATCGAATTTCCTTGTTGTTGTCAATGAAATGTTTTTAAGCGTAGTTTGTTTCGAATTTATAGTAATACAGTAAAAAATGTTGTATCTAATGCGTACCTAGTTTATGAAACTTACAACAAAAGCATATCATTGTTTTTCGAGCTGTTCGGCCGACGTGAGTGAGAAGTGGTTCTCCACGTTTCTTCGAGTATTAATTCTTCGAACAATCGACTAGCTAACATGTCCTGATGATGCCGTCTGCTCGTGATGGCGAAACGCCGAGAACATCTATTCGCTAACGTCAGCCGAATTGCTCGAAAAACAATGATATGCTGAACGGTGACCGTGAAAGCCTTACAATTTAATGGACAATAACATCAAATATTATTATATCTAGTATAGGATGTATTCAAACTTGTACATTTTTTGGTATTTATACGTATAAAATTCATGTATGTAAATTCACGAATTGTTTACGTTGATGTATTGTGTTTATTATGTTATATTCTGTTTTTCTTGAGACAATCTCAATTATACGTAAAAAATCAGAGCAATAAAAAAAGTATTGAGATCATGAAATTACTTAATTATTCGCTCTGCTAAGTTCGAAGTTTTCGTGGTCGCACTGATTCGAAGGTTGACCTAACATAATTGCAATCTAGGTTAATTTAGGAGTACTTACAACTAGATTAGAATTTTTTGTTACTATAAACAAATAACTAAACTAACTGATTCAGCAAATGTCGTTGTTGTTTGCAAAATTAATGTTATTATAGTTAGATATATAAAATTGTATATATAGTTAGATAATTTAAAAAGGAATCATCCTTTTTAAATGATCTAAAGATGTCCCAAAGACAATGATATGCATTTTCACCGTTTTTTTTTGACATTTTTACCGTTTCTTCGTTCTTGCGTGATGTTATATAGTCTAAAACCTTCCTCAACTCAAGTTAATTCCTCAGATTAGCAAATATTTGTATAGATTGGATTTTACTGTATTGAAGCAAAGTGAGACGATGTTATAAGAAGTTCAGTTGACTTTTAATGTTAGTTAGTCTTACCCTTAACTAGCTGTGTCAGCGTCTTCGTCCGCGTAGAATAGTTATTTTGGGGCACTCAAAATTGTTTTGCAAACTGTTGCCTACGTCATCGGAAGCGTCCCATGGCCGCACCCGTCGTTCGATTCCCGTCGTTCTTGAGAGTTTATTTTAAGAGACAGACATATACTGTTGCCGACATTTTTTTTTTTTTGATAATTTATAGAAGAATCACTCTCTCATACATATTTTTTGTGTAACCCGAAACAGAGATGAAAAATTTCTCCAGTTTTGTTCACATTTCCCGCTGTATCTTCGCTTCTTTTAGTCACAGCGCGATGTTTTATAGCCTATAGCTTTACTCGAAATGCTCTAACCAACACAAAAATAGTTTTTAATTCGAACCCGGAGTTCCTGAGATGAGGGCGTTTAAACAAACAAACAAACAAACTCTTTAGCTTTATATATTAGTATAGATTAAAGTATCTAATCTAGTCTATAAATATCGAACAAAGTCCACTGTTGGCTTGTTTTATTAGTCGATCTCATTTTCATAAATACGACTTTATGTATTATCAGAATTAAAAACAAATAAAATGTCAAGGCCTCTCCACGTCGAAATTGATTTCATGGCTTTGATTCTACTAGTTTTACTAATATTACTTATTTATATGTAATACTAGCTGTGCCCGCGGCTTCGTTCGCGTGGAATAGTGACTTGAGGTAGAATTAATTTTTTCGGCTGCTTATTAATTTATGTAATTGCGCATTTATCGCAGCCAATCTATGTTTTATACTTTGCCGCAACACTCTCACCTCACATCACTCCACTCTAACTCCCACTCTCATTCTTACACTCACTCTCACTCCTATTCCCAAAAACCAAAGAAGAAAGTTTCATTTATTCTAGCTTCATAAACCACGATATTCCATACAAACTTTCTACCCTTGTCAACCCTTTTTTGGCATTAAAAAGTAGCCTTTGTCCTTTCTCAGGCTCTAAAATATGTATTTACCAAATTTCATTTACATCAGTTCAGTAGTTTCGGACTTACAGCCGGACAGACAGACAGACAGAGTTACTGTCGCATTTATAATAGTATTAAAATCTATAATTTATTAAAATAAAAATTTATAAATGGTAAAAAAGAATTATCAAAGTCGGTCCAGTACTTTTTGAGGTACATACAAAAATACAAATCTTTCCTCTTTATAATATTAGTGTAGATAGCTGTTACCTACGCTATTCGTATCCCGTCGTACGCGTCCCGTCGTTCGGGTCGTTCTTGCCAGTTAATCTTAAAAGATAGACATATATCATTTAAAGGGAAATGATTCTTTTTTACACAATTTTTAGGTATCTCGAACCGTTTTCGCAGCGTACGCATCTGAAACCTACAAAGATGAAAAAATTCCCCCGTTTTGTTTACATTTATCGCTGTATCTTCGCTCCTATTAGTCACATCGCAATGTGTTATAGCCTATAACCTTCCGCGATAAATGCTCTAACCAACAAAATTTTTCAATTCGAACCCGTACTTCCTGAGATTAGCACGTTCAAACAAACCAACTCTTCAGCCCCAGTATAGATTGCAATAAGTTAAACTAATATATTTCGTGTTTAAAACCGTTAGATAATCTATAAAACCCAATCTTCTTTCAATACAGACTAGAAATATACATTTTAATGACAGGTATAAATTACATTACGAACACCCTCCATCTTCAGTCCCCCGTGACTACAGCATCCGAAACGTCGATTCCTAGTTATAATAAGTTGCCTAATATATTTCGCGTTTTAAAACGTTAAAAGTGTTTTTCTATGTAGGTTATCTAGTGAAAATGACTATTAATGTTAATAATAAAGAAACAGAACATAGCTATATAATATTACATTTTGCTTAATTTCGCTGTAGCTTTTAGGAAATTTAGGGACCAGCTAGGATCTAATATCATTATTTTATGATACCCTATAATATCTTTGTTTTGGTTGTAATATGTTAAGATTGTAAACTTAAGTTAACACGCGACTATCTGATTGGCTGTTCGTTTGTGGGGGTAGGGGAAGTCCCGCCCCGTGTGGTTTCTAAGACCGTTTGATCAATAGGTAGGTAGCCTTGAAAATGCCCCGGATTAAACTACCTACAATGCAATATGACGCAGAATTATTTACCCTCATAAATATATTTATAAGTTATTTATTTCAACACACATAATATATCTCCGTCATCTACAAAAGATTTGATTAGATTTTTTAAAATACCGTCTGTTTCTACGCTAGAGTTTATCTAAGCTTTAGCGATTAAAATACCAAAGTTTTATTTTCGTTATCTAAACGTATAAAATCTAAACAAGACACAAACAATACCAGCTAATAGCGAGCTCATATTTGTAACGTTTGATTAAAACACTTCTAAGAAGATAAATTGTCTTTTTATTATAGAGGAGGAATTACCCCAGCCACGCGCTGTCCTATTTTTGCTTTGGATATTCGGAAAACCACAGATTGAAACGTTTTGACGATTAAACTTTATCGTGCTTAAACCATAAACAATATTCGATATTCCTACCATCATTTAGTACAAAAAATCCGACAAAGTCCAATGTGGTTCAAATAGTTATAAATTGTTAAAAATAACGGTTTAAAACGCGATATATTAGTTAAACTATTTGGAAATGCAGCCGTGCAGAGCGAAACTCGGGCCGAATTAAAAATCATCCAAAAAGTTTAACTAATATATCGCGTTTTAAACCGTAAAGTGTTTTATTTAAATGTTACTACCGCGTAAACTATAGACAGTATGTAGTAATAAATTGTTTAGAAATATGTTGGACCGTTGATTACGAGTATCAGCGAAACATTTCCACCCTTAGCCTCATTGGGTAAGTTGTGGTATAGTTTCTTGTAAGTCGTCGTTCTTGAAAGTTAACCCTAAAGGACAGATGTAGGTCCTCGATTTCTGCTCTTTTCCCACTGTTTATTCGCTCCCATTGGCCGCGACGTGATGGTTTAGCCTAAAGCCTTTCTCGATAGCTCAAATATATTTTATCAATTTGAAATTAGCCCACTCTAACAAACTCTTCAGTTTTATAATATTAATATAGATTTATTGATTCCGGCAACAACATTTCATACTCCACTTCATTTTCTATGCCAATTTTTATGATTATTTTGTAATTATCTTATACTAGCTTAGTCAGCGATTTCGTCAGCGTTAATCGTTAATTTCGGCATCCAAATTAATTTTTGCCCACGACATCGGTCGCGTTCCTTGGCGTTGTTCTTGCAAGTTAAACTTAAAAGATAGACATATAGCGACGGGAACTTTTTTATCATTTAAAGAGGAAACATTCTTCTACATTTTTTTTGGGAGGTTCTTCAAGCATTTTTGCAGCGTACGCCTCGGAAACCCATAATGGCGAATAATTGTCCCAAAATTTTCACATTTATCGCTGTATCTTCGCTTCTATTAGTCACAGCGCGATGTTTTATAGCCTATAGCATTCCTCGATAAATGTTATGTTCCCGCAGTTCCTGAGATTACCGCGTTCAAACAATCAAACAAACTCTTCTTTCACGCTTTATATATTACTTAATAGTACTTAGTATGTATTACGATTACTTAGTAGTATTTAAACAAATTAAACCACTAACGTAAGTGTTGTTTATAATTTTATTAAAACCATAAACGGCTGTATGTATCTCACGTGCTTTCTGCAACGTCATCTTTCAGTTGCCATGGATCGCTTGCTCAATATCTTCCAAGACTTTCCGATCAATACTAAAGCTTACTTTTATAGCGCATTGCGATCACTTACAAAAACGTTTTTCAAATCTTTGACAGAGGTTCTCAAACAAAACACAAAAAAATTGAACAGTTTTAAACGCGAAAATTATTGGTTAACATATTTTTAATTTTATTGAACCATATAGCCCTGGCAACGGTCGGACTAATAATATATTTCTCATTTCAAACCGTTAACAGTTTTTGCATTCATCCAGTAATTCGTTATTAATATTTGTTTCTAAATTAAAAACGAAATAAATATTGTGATACGCCCTTTCCTAAATTAGTCATGGCTCAAGGGACAGACACGGTTCTGTGTCCGTTTACGCATCTTATTTTTCAACGTATATACATATATGGATAATATAATTGTAATTTGATCTTTAATGATTTTCTTCATATGCAAAGAATATGACATTGATACACAAAGGTTTAATTTGAAATTACATTTCGCCAAAGACTCCTGTATTCACAGCAACAGCACGGAGCGTTGTGGATGCCGGATCAGGTCCGTGTCGTAATTTTTTTAAATGTAAAAGCGATATTAATTTACTTATCTACTATAATTTCTGTGCCTAAACAAAACATAGTGGGTTTTATTATATAGTACCTACACGACATGTTTTTCCGGATTTCGTACCGAATACAATGCGCCCGCGCCGATTTCATCTGAGCAGCGCAGGCCTTTAAAATAAATACCACATCGCAATTGATCTGTTCTATTTTCAAATACGTAATTCAACACCGAATTTGATAAAATGGCGCCACAACGCAACAGACAGGATTTACGCATTTCATGACTGAGAGGGGACGAAGCGACACGTGTATTACGAAAAACTAATCGTTTTAAAACATTAACTTATTAATAAAATTGTAAAGCGTGAGATCAAAGGTTCGATTCCGACCTGTGTCTCCAGAGTTACTTTTCAGCTATCGAATTTCGTAGGCTAATTGATTAATCGTAACAATAGAATATAAATACGTTTATTCAGAATCAACAAACGACAACAGCGAAAAACAGTGGAAATGGGAAAAAACATGGAAAATTAATGCATTTTTACCAATCACTAGTTAGAGATCAACGTTATAATATTAATCTACCAAACAACAAAAACAACGTTTGCGGGATCATAAAAAATAAAATAAAATATATTTTATTATCTTTAAAATTTTAAAAAATTATTTAAATTCGTCAAAAAATGTATGTCTGTCAGCTGGTCAGCTAGTCCTTTATGTAAGGTCACAATTCGAGTACATAAGAAGAATTATTTATCTTGTTAAGTTCCTTTGGAACTGTAAAAAAAAGATGTATTATATGTAAGTAGACGATTGGAAGTGACACCTGTCATTAATAAAACCTTTCCCACGATATAATTATTGTTATTAAAGGGGGGAAGCTTCTAAGCATCGTAAATAGTAATTATTTAAATTACTTATTTGACATGGCTAAGTTTTAAATTAATTTAAGTCGATGGGTGGTATAAATGAAATTCGAAATAAAAATTTGTTAGTTAGGACTAAAGTACATAACTGTACTTAGTAACTATTTTCCAGTTTTTTAGGGGCATCAAATATCCAAATATTTTTTATAGAGAATGACAGATAAGCAAGAATTGACTTATGGAAGGTGACATACCTCAGGCAGCATCTAAACAAGATGCGCTATCGACCTATTTTGTCTTTGGATATTCGGAAATCCGGAAAAGTGAATTAACTTCACAGCTTTTTTACGATGGACGGTGGTTCGTAACTCATTATTCCAATATTCCTCACCCATTAATATATTGACTTCTGTGCTCTGTATGGTCCAAATTATTGTGTCCCCGGGGTAACCATTGAGCCGTTGGTTAGAATGGATTCTTATATAAGTATCAGCTTTGATATTTTTAAATAAAATTACTACTTAAAAGGTAGGTAGATAGTCGCTTTATAAGAGATACTAGGTTCGATTTTCAGTAGGTCCTAATAAATTATTCTCGTTATTAGGGACCGTTCAAGTATACAACAGGGGGGGGGGGGGGGGTCTTTGTTTTGCTTATTTTTGTTGACATGGGGGGTAGGGGAGTCCAGATGATGATTACGTCATCGATATTTATTTACTTTCTGAATCAACTCACTTTCTTATTTTTAAAATTATACTTATAATATAAAAAATAACATTTTTAATTGAAAAATGTTTACGTAAGCACGGGGGAGGGGGTAAAAGCTTTGCTTACTTTTGTTGACAAGGGGGATGGGGGGGTAAATAATTGTAATAAATCTGCTTACGTAATACTTGAACGGCCCCTTACATCTAAAAGAGCATTGTGTATAACTACAAAAATATGCATGTACTTATTTTTTTCAAATGTCCAAAGCCAAAATAGGGCGACCGCGCATCTTGTTTTAGATGCTATAATCTCGGGTATTTCACCTACCATCCAGTGAACCAAATTCTGTCCACCTCTATCATAAAATATTAGCCATGATTACATAACACTCCAGATTATATTCGTTTCGCGCTTGACCACTTCCAAGTCAGTATACCACCAGCTGTCGGTCACAGACCATCACGTCCACCTGACAAGTGATTACATTTCATGCACCATCGCATCCGGAACGGTGCAGCAGTTTTGGCTATGCGTGGGTTTATTGAAGCATAAAAATCGTTACTGTTAGAATATTCATTTGTATATATGGAGGAACAACCAGCGTGTTCTGGGGACAAAATCTTTTGAATAGGATAAATCTTCAGAAAGGACACCATTTACTAAATTTATCCATGTGTGTCCGTTTCACTGATCAGTTTTATTTACAGACAAGTAGTTGATCAGACTTCTGTGCCCAACCCCGACCGAAACAATGTACTGAATATTTAAGGGCTTCCATTGCGAGTGCTGCGATAACAGTTCTAGAAGACCAAACAATATGATGTGTGAAAGAAGGAATGCCGTTTAAATGATCTAAATATAGGCCGCGACATTATTTTTAAGAGGGTAATATCTTAAAGTGAAGAGGCCTTGCAAAAACAAAATGCCAAAATAACTATTCTACGCGGACGAAGTCGCTGGCTCAGCTAGTTTGTGTATATGAAGGGACAACAAGCATGTTCTGGGGATAAAATCTGTCGAATGACAAGCTACCTCTCTACAACAACTGTTTAATGAATCATAAGCATCACACACAGGAGCCCAGGTCTCCTGGTGAGGTCAGGAAAGTAAGTATATTCTCTAGGGGAGACTCGATCTGTTTTTAAACCTGCCAGTCCAGGTTGGGGTGTCGGGCTTTTACGACTGTCGTTGCTACATTAAAGATGATAGCCGATATGGCGCTCTTTGAGGAACAGGGCGATGTCGCCTTCTATATCTAAACTAAGACCTGGTACTGAGAAATTTCTTAGAATAAATACAATTTTAAAATACATTCTGATTCGCCTGGCATTCGATCGACCTGGGAACCAGTGATCTACAATCGAGTAAATATAATATAGAATAATGTAATCAAGATTCACAAAAGATTCACTAATATCTTAAGTATTTGCCTTACTGTAGTAGTCTTTATTGTAAGTATTTTATTATAGGTAGTATAGAGTTTTAATAAAACTTTTCAAGTTTAAAACTTTTTTCGTATTTGAAAAGTAATAATTTTATTCAGTAGGTAACTATGAATACACAGAACGTCACTAGGATGAAACTAGAGAATCTAACTTTACATTTACTACCAGTTCTCAAATCAACGACCTGAGCTTTGTTTGAAGGTTTGGTTAATATACACCAGTTAAGCCGGCGAAAGTTAATAATTTTAAGTCATATTTCATCGGACTTCAAAAACTTTTTTATTCATCTATTCCTTACCACTAATTGAGGAAAGTTTTTGTCACGAATGACAGTCGTGAAAATCTTTGAATTTGAATATTCATCGCTTTAATTTGTAATTCTGAACCTTGTTTGACGATTGAGGAAAATTATTTTAATCATTGCCATAGGTCCACCGCAGATCTTTATTAGACGATTAATATTGCATTTTATCTTCCATTAATTAAACTACAATCTTATCTGTCTTTATCTGCCATAAAAACATAATAAAACATTTATAATTTTGAGATAGACATCGAATCCCTGACCCTTTGTTTATAAATCGTTGTCGTGATGCCACAGCGTTAAACGGTTAATGGCTACTGATTTTATTTACATTACCCACCCTTTACAAAATAAATTTTAACCCCAAAAATATATCCAAACAATAGTACGCTATAATTCATAACACATAAGGCTTAAATTACCTTGTTATTTCTGACTAGAACCAATATTCAACCCCCATTGGTCAATATTTCCCTCCAAACCGCATTTGTTTTTGTTTAAACCGACTAACTGTAAATATAGCTATCTCTCTCTTTACCACGCCTGAATACGCTCGCTGGCTCTTTCACGCAAGGGTTGTTGCCTGTAATCTTCAGTGCGTTTCAAGTTTATGTTGTCTTTAGACGTATCGAACAAATAGTTTTCGTGGTGACACTTTGAAATTGGATAAAGACATTTTTAAGTGTGTTAAATAATTAAAAAAAAATAATTTAATTAACGGACTTAAATTAATAAAAATACACTTTTATGTTATTTAATTTTTTTGGGACATTCTAGTTTGATTGAGATGTGGATCTGTGGAGTTTTAGATGTGACATAAGCACAGACAACAATGAAATTGATGTGAGGTTAAAATGGAATATTCCTGGCATATGGAGGATTCCAGTCGTGATTCTAATTGTCGACCGAGGTCTTCGGGGAGAAGTCAAGGTATTTTTTAATCTGGCCTGTTTTTTTTTTTTCTACGAAGCTTGGTAGCCCAAAGAAACCTAATCTTTGCATCAGTAACAAATGTTTGTTTCCGAAAGCACATAGCCAGGACGCATCTTAATTATACGATACTTCTTATACTCTACTATTATGCAGTGACTTCGTCCGCGTAGATTTGTGGAAAACCTCCTGTTCCTCTTTTATAAATTGAAACTTGTTACGTCGGTCGCCTCCCGTCGTTCTTGGAAGTTAAAAACATATACTGTCGCGGATATATATTGTTGTTTTTTTTTTTAAGAATAATTCTTTTATAAACCTTTTTTTGGTATCTTAAACTGTTTTTGCAGCGTACGCATTAATTCACATAAATTAATAATTTTACCCGTCTTTTTCACAACTCACGCCGTTTTTTTCACTTCTATTGGTCGCAGTCTGCCGTTTATAGCCTAAATCTTTCCTCAATAAGTGGTCCAATAAAGTCAAAAATATATTTTTTAATTCGAACCAGTACCTGGTTCCTGAGATTAGCGCGTCCAAAAAAACCCGATGTTTTGAGTGCTGTCAAGCAGCTCCGTAGTCTAACAAATAAATTTCGCATTTTAAACCGATAAAAGTGATATCGCGTATAATACAGTAAATAGATACGACTAAGTATTATTAAAGTAATTCGCGCTTAGTATGGGACCTACATATAACTTGTTATTTCGCTTCATTGATTTTGTTTATTGGAGCATCAAATGCTTTGCAACGCTTCTTTTCTTATATTTTCCAATACGAAGAAATAAAATACTTTAGAAACAAAATACGGAATATATATTATGCCTTCCTGGGATTCGAATCCAAGACCTCTCGGACTTTAGGCAAAACATTTTATCATTGAGCTTCAAAGACGGCCATGTATATGTATGTACCTTCATAATTAGAATTACAAATAAACTTTACTGTCACAAAACAAGAGACAAAAAATAACAATTAATAAAAAATTGATAGAAATGACAAAATAACGGCGGTTTTATAGCTAAATAGCTATCTCTTCCAAGCAACCGCGGTAAGAAGGAAACTCAATAATAAAACGGGTACGCGTGACAGCAGAAAAAGGTACTTAAACTTATAATAACAATTAAATAAAATTGAGCTTCAATTAAAATACATTAAATACTAACATAACTAAGTTACTGAACTAAAGATATGTAACTATTATTAACAATATTTATCATAACCCTACACTGTTGTAAGATCTTCAAATAAAGTTATTGTTTATTTTTCTTGTTTTCAAATAACTGCCGAACTTTGGCGTTACGTTGCGTTACGTGCTTTGCTTTTTTTTTTTTTTTTTATTTTTTTTTTCCCCCCCCCCCCCCTTTTCCCCCCCTGCGCCCCCCGCGGGCCCCCCCCCCCCCCCCCCCCCCCCCCCCCCCCCCCCCCCCCCCCCCCTTAAATTTTTTTTTTTTTTTTTTTTTTTTTTTTTTTTTTTTTTTTTTTTTTTTTTTTTTTTTTTTTTTTGTTTTTCCTTATAACGTATTCGAAACACATGTAATTTAATACATAATGAAATACAAAAGTGCACAATTACAATGTACGTCATGCTATGATAAGATATAATGTTTTTTGATGCGCCCGCGCCGGCGTCAGTGGTTTTTACGTGCAAAAACTATTGTTATGATTGCATAAAAAATACAAACACCGCTTGCGTTTTTCAGAAAGTAATATCAGTATTTAAGTATTGTTTAACGCATTCTGTGATCTTTACTCAATTGGTACAGATTATATAAAATCTACAACGGGAAAATAATTCAATTTTGAAGTGCTCGTTGTTATAATGGTAGCAATGTATCTAATAATCAATTAGTCACACTAAAAGGTACTTCCGAAAAATTTCCAATCGATTTATAATTTTTCGGAAATACATTGGACTTTGTCTCGAAATTTGGATAGTAGTGGGTGGTGGGTGGGTGGTAGTAACATCGGAACTTTATCCGGTGAAAAGGCCGTGAAGTCCAACCGATCGGTTTCAATCTGTAGATTTCTGAATATCCAAAACCAAGAATTTCGGCAGTGAATCTTGTTTAGATGTTATATTTTTAAATAAAACACTTTAACGGTTTAAAACAGCAGCTGTGATCGCAGACTGTGACAGTCTCCCCGTGACCACGGCTGCTGCAAAGCATCCGAAACGTCGGGCCGAAGTTAAAAATAATTTCCAAATAAGTTCAACGAATATATCGCGTTTTAAACCGTTAAAGAGTTTTATTTAAATGTGTACTACACGCGTAAACTATAGACAGTATTTATTTAGTTATCATATTTATAAGTAATTATGCTTAATACGTACTTAAGTTTCCATTCTAAGGAAAAAACGTAACGATGGAATTATCTAACTAGAATAAAAAGCATAACTTCTCGATTATTCTATACTAATATCATAACGCTGAAGTAATCGTTTAGTAAATAAAACACTAACGGTTTAAAACGCGATATATACTAGTTAAACTTATTTGACAATTATTTTAACTGCAGCTGCCGTAGTCACATTTAGTCTCCCAAAGATGGAGGGTGTCTCTGACGTCAAAGTAAAATCTGTTACGCTAGCGTTATCTTTCAAATAAGTTTAACTAATATATATATCCCGTTTTAAACGTTTGAAGTGTTTTATTTAAAATAATGATTCTTCATAAAATGATTTCTTGGATGTGAATAAATTATTGTTTTATATAAATTAGTATAGTAAAATTTAAGTCTTCCAACGCTCAATATCGTGTCGTATTCATCTACTGTTAAAACGGTTTTTAAACAACTTAAGAGTATATTTTTGCAGGTACGGTTTGCGTAATATTTTGCACAGCTTTTTTTAACCTAGTTTACAGCATACTGTAAGTATGTTTCTAGCGCTTAGAGAATTTGTTATATCACCTCACGGTTGATCATCTCCATAGTTGGAGGCTCAATACGTAAACTGACAGTACTTGATACTAACCTGTTAATAATTGATCAGTGAAACAGACATAGATGTTTGTCTGCCCACGGCCAGGGTAGGCAGAAATCATCAAGAACATCGTCATAGTTAGCATTTATTACTGAACTAGCTGTTACTTACGACGTCGTCCGCGTCCTCTCGCGTCCCCTCGGTCGCGTCGTGCTTGCGAGTTAATCTTATAAGATGTCGGCGATATTGTTTAGATCATTTAAAGAAGAATATTCTTTATAGATAGATTTTAGATTTAAGAAAATATGTATGGTTTTTCGGTTTGAATGGTTTTAGCAGCGCACGCAAGGAAATCACTGTTTCTTTGCCCCAATTCGCAGTCGCAGGTCGCAGATGTTTTATAGCGTAACGCCTTACCCGATAAATGCACTTACCACACCCAAAAACAATTTCTGAATTCGAACCAGTAGTTCCAGAGATTAGCAAATTTTAGTTACACAGTTAGTTTTAGGTTACTTATAGTTGCATGTAACACGGAAGTATCTATATCTATACTAAATGTATAAAGTTGAAGAGTTAGTTTGTTGGCGCTAATCTCAGAAGTAAGAGCTCGAATTGAAAAATTGTGTTGGTTAGGTCTTATGAGGAAGGTTATAGGCTATAACACATTGCGATGTGACTAATAGGACGAAGATACAGCAAGCAATGTGAACAAAACGGATAATTTTTTTCATCTCTGTACTGGACGATTTTCATAATTTTCCTTAGAAAGCTACATTATCACTGAGTAAAATACTTACTTGTACAGTCTTTAAAATTTCTATTAAAAGCAACGGGAGGTGTAAAAAAATTGGCCATAAAATGTCTTTCATCGCATACGCTGCGGGGAGTATTAATGATAGGACAAAAAAATGTTCGACAATATTATAGTATTCAATATCTACAAAAAACCTCGCGAGAGCAAATATCAACTATTGTAGTTACGACAATATAACACTTTTTTACTTTTAACAAATTGATAGAAATCAAAGTCAAACCTTGTTATCCATACCATTTATAAATTTTATTTAAATAAATTATGGATTTTAATAATATTATAAATGCGAAAGTAACTCTGTCTGTCTGTCTGTCCGGCTTTAACTTCGAAACTACTGAACTGATTTAAATGAAATTTGGTAAATAGATATTTTAGAGCCTAAGAAAGGCTCCTTTTTAATGCCAAATAAGGGATGATAGTGGTTGAATAAGGGGATGAATGTTTGTATGGAAATTCGTGGTTTTTGAAGTTAGAACAATGAAACTTTCTTCTTTAGCTTTTTGGGAATAGGACTGGAGTGGGAGTGAGTGTAGGAATGAGAGTGGGATTTAGAGTAGGAGTGATGTGTGGAGGGAGTGTTGCGGCAAAGGAGCACTTACAACATAGATTGGCACGCGCCCTTACATAAATTAATAAGCAGCCTAAATAATCAAAAATTTTACCCCAAATCACTATTCCACGCGGACGAAGTCGCGAGCACAGCTAGTATTTAATAATTTTTATTCGATACAGTAAGTCACCTGTTTCACGCTTGACCGGTTAAGGGTGGTTCCCACGAGCGAAACAAATTAGCGATAATGTCTAGGGGCGCGTGTGCGCACCCAACCGTGTGATTTTGATATTAATACAGGTGTTTAAGGATCAAATTGACCTGCGTTTATGATAGTCATCTTGCTATTTACTTGTAGATACACTAGATGAGCATGCGACTTTGTCCACTTGAAATACTTGTGGTGGCATCAAAAATGTATACTATAGGACTGCTAGTTAATTTACATTAACTACTAGTTCTCCAATCAACGGGCAAAGAACGAACGAAAGAACTGGCAAGATACTCGCCGTCTCTTCTTAAAAGATAGACAGATATGTCGCGGACATTTTTATATTATTTAAGGAGGCATCATTCTATCATGAATGATTGTTCCTAATTTTTCCGCAATTCTTCATAAATGGTCTAAGGAACACAAAAATATTTTTTCAATAAGAACCAGTCTCAGTTCCTGAGATTAGCGCGTTCAAACAAACTCTTCAGTTTTATCTTTTTAATATATCTAACAAGCTCAAAGCAGACAGCGAAGCCTCTGTTAGATTTCTGTTTTCACCCTTTTGCAACGGAACCCAAAAAAGGACGACGCACCTTTCGTCATCCTCAAATCGAGATGATGATGACGTCACAAGCTGAGTACAAGTGGAGCTAATTCATTTTCAGCCATTCACCCCGTTTCACTTGAATTCTTTGTCTTTTACTTGTGTTGCGACGCAATGCGTTAAATAGGGCATTTTTAAAACGTCCGGATGATTTTAAATCGTACCTAGGAGTAACAATGAACGCCAAAATTCAAATAGTTAAACGAATTGCGTTAAGTGCGAGAGGTCCTGGGTTCGAATCTTGGGTATCGGAAACTGGGAACATAGTCAATTTAGAGCTTTTTTATTTTTAACTCCATAATAGTAGATTTTTGAGTTTGAAACACAGGAGAAAATTTAGATTGTTTCGGCCGGGCAGGGCACAGAAGTGCAATCAAACACTTGCCTTAAAAAACTGACATTTCTGGTCGTTCACGCCGTGCAAGGCGAGGGGGGGAGTAGGGGGAGGAACAAGAATTAAGAAGATTGAATTATGACATAGGGACACAGTGGTTCAAGTTGATATAACAATAGAATACTGTAACAGTGTAACAGTGCAGTTCGAGTGCCGCCCGTTTCATTTTTTTTACAATCTTAAGTGAATAATGAATGAAATGGTCAATGAAATTTTAAACTGTAACATTTTCTTCACAGCTCGCTGAGCATGACGCAATAACTGCATGTAACACAGTGCATGTGTAACTTGTGACAAACAGACGTTCAAAGTGAAAAGTAATTTTTCTAGTGATTCTGTAAAAAAACCTTTTTCAAGGATTACAAGTAACGTCTTTTGGTATTGTACTTACTTGACAAAAAACTATGTAATAATTAGCATTGCTTGTATGTGTGTCCTAAATAAACACAAAACAATAACGAAGCATATTCTATATGATCTAATAGATCTCGCACTGCTTTCTACATAATCTAAATAAAATGTTAAGTATTGTCTTTAGTTCACGCGAGTAGTACACATTTAAATAAAACATTTTAAAGGTTTAAAACGCGAAATATATTTGTCAACTTGCTTAGGTACACATTTTTCTATAAATGGATATCCATTTATTTTTATAAAAGAAGAACAATTGTTTCGCTGGTTATTCAATAGTTTTAGCGTTGTGTGAAAAATAATACTTATATTTAAATAAAACGGTTTAAAACGCGATTTATATCGTTTTATTTCAATATAATTGGTATGCGTTTTACACCAACATCATATACTGTATTGTGTCGTATAATTAGTTAGGATTAATGTATAATAGTGTACACGCTATTGGTAATCGAAAGTGGAATTTTAGAAGTATATAATCAACACTTTGCGGAGAATGTAGATTTCGCGTGTATGTGTGTTTCCTTTTTAAAAGTGGGGCGGGGCACTAATATAAACTAACATGAAAGTACTATTAACAAAATAATAAAAAAATTCGGGGAAGTCAATTCACTAAGACGATTTTATACCAAAGATAATAATATAAAAATAGATAAATATTCTCTTTTTACCACTTAAAGTTGCATGAACATTTCTGAGTGAAAAAAAGGAATGTATTCTGTTAAATGTAATTATGCGTCAGATAGTCCGGAATGCGACAAGTTTTATTCAGTTCATCTCAAAAGGATATTTAACGAATATCTTCTAAATAACACGTATGAAGATAAAGAAATACATTCAAGTCTAATATTATTTTCAACTTAACGGTGCTTACTTGAAACATGTTATATGAACTAAGTCAGTAAGCTTTCACATTAAATTTATCATCGAGTTAAAACAACCTTGTCTAAGATTTAAGTAGAACTATCCATATTGCTTAGTTCAAGAATATTAAATTATTAAAATTTATATTAACTTACTTCAAGTTTATTTCATGTGTTCGCGTAAAAGCAACCTTTAAACATAAATATAGTAAAATCCCGTTTCTCCCCATTTCTCCCACATTTCTGTCCGTTTCACTGATCGCTTTTATATACAGCCGAGTAATTAATCAAAACTTCTGTGCCCTGCTCGAACGAAACATTCTATTGCTTCCGGGATTCGAACCCAGGACTCTGGGGCTGATGGAACTGCTAGAGAACACGCTTAACCAATAACCAGAGGCGGTCCAACATTAGTGAACCTTATTTGTTGAAAATGTTTTGTTTTACTAAATTGCAAGTGACGTCACAAACTCACCTTTTAAACACTTGCTCCAGGTCCCGGGCTGATAGACGAGTTGGAGGCCTACATGGCACCTGTCAGCGAGAACTGCTACGCGCCACAACCTTTAGATGCCCGACGCATCGGGTAAGATGCACAGAAGAGTCAAAATCCCTTCAAAGTCATTTTCATTACTGATTCTAGCAATAGTAATAGTAATAGTAGTAGTAATCGTTGGTGTAATGGTAGCAAAAATAATAGGCTAATAATCAACGGGTCGTGGGTTCGATCGCCGGGTATAACATTTTTCTAATCTTTTTACATTTTTCCTGAGTGGAGCCACCATCCACAGATGAAAAAGCCGTCAAGTTTTATCACTTGTATGTGGATTTCCAAATATCCAGAGCCAAAATAGGACAACAACGCATCTTGTTTATGCTATAGGCTGGGTTATTTCACCTAACATCAATGAACATTATGCTTGTCTGTCTTTTATCACTAAACAATTTTTTCGTCCACAGAGGTCACCAGTTACCGGAAAGCCCGCCCGATTCAGGGTCAGAAAACCCATATAGTCCAGACACACAAGTGTCACACACGATAGCTGTGTCACAGACTATATTGACCCCGGATTATATGCTGTTACCGGAGCATCTCAATATTCATGAGGTTTGTAAAAAATCGTCTTTCTGCTCGTCGGTTATGTGTTCAAGAGGTTCCAGGTTCAAATCTCAGCTCGTCTTTTGTACCCAAAGACTGTATGAAGGAGGTCCCTTGGATAGCACGCTAAACCATTGGCTATCATCACTTCCGAATATCCAAAGCCAGTAGACAGCACATCTTGTCAAAATTTTACATGGCTGGGATATTTTAACTTCCATGAAGTGAATCCCATCACAAAAAAATGATAGTGGTGGCAATCGTTAAAACCCACCACCCCCACCACCAAACTACAGTGGAATAGCCTAAGCTTTTAAGAGGAGACCTGCAACCAGTATTGGACATATACATAACTCTATTAAAATTTTTGACTCCCAGGTTCTCCAAAACGGCGAATACATTTACGATGAAATGAAAGATAATATAGACCACGAGGTTCTGAGGAATGACGTCGTGGTGATGCAGGACCCCGGCGAACTGGGGTTAAGGGGGGTCAGACATGACATGGGGCTATCAGAGCCAGTGTATCAAAACAGGTAACCTTAGAATCTGAGAGTAATATTCTTGTATTCGCTTCTGTGAGTTTACTATTAGTTTATTCCATGAGCAATACTTTAAGTGCGAGAGAATAGAGGGTTTGAATATCGGGTAAACTAATAAAATGTTACACTTAGTAAGAATTGCTATCTACATATTCGTTACACCCTACACGTTAAAATAAATCACTTTTAACGGTTTAAAACGCGAAATACAGTCGTTAACTTATTTACAATTTATCTAAACTACCACCCGACGTTACGGTTGCTTTGCATGCAGTTGTGGTCACAAGGAGAATATATTTCAGTCTCATTTAAAAGTGTTTTTCTCAAAATCAATAAAAAAAATACTTGGAAATAAAATGGATAGCCATTTCTTCTTATTACCTAACTACTTAAATGCGACAGCAAAAGTAAACATTCTGACTTTCGTCTAAAGGTACAACCAAATGCGGGTAGACATGCCGGAAATGGAGCAGGGCTTGATGACGTCACAGCTGGTCTCATTGGGTCATGACGTCACACCAGTTTACACAAATCTACAGGAGCCAGGCAGTAAGAAGCGAAAGTTATCACAGGACGTCAAATGTGAACCAGGTACATATATATTATACTAGCTGTGCCCGCGACTTCGTCCACCTGGAATAGTAACTTTGGGTAGAATTTTTCAATTATTTAGGCTGTTTATTTATTTAAATTTATTTATTAATTGAATAAGACACATGTGTAAATACAGTGTTCCACTGCAAAGAGCTTTTTAAGGTATTTATAATAAGTATATATCCATGCTATAGTATATTGTTATGCTTATTTGAGTTTTATAGTTACTTTGGAATTTATAATATTAGCAAGTTGTTTAAAAATTAATTACGATACATCTACACAACTTTTCATGCCTTTTTGAACTCCTTATATTTTATACAGCAAAAGGTTTTAAAATGCAAAGACGCATTCAAGGCAGCCAATCTGTGTTGTAAGTTCGCAACAGAACTCCTCAAAGATGAATTATATCCCCCGTTTCTCAACATCTTCCACAGTTTATTTACTTCAACAAACTATTCATTTATGATATAGCATAGATAGTATCTCGCTTTTAAGAAAACTAAGAATTGTTTTTAATATGTATTTTTTAACGTTTCTTAAGATCTTATCATATACTAGCTGTTTCAGCGACCTCGTCCGCTAAGAATATTTATTTTGGGCATCCACATTCGTATTTGCAAACCCCTTCTTTATAAACTTAAACTGTTACCCACGACTTCAGCCGCGTAATGCTGAATATTTTTCTCATTCCTTTATTCCCGCTGTATACTAGTCACAGCGCGATGTTTTAGCCTAAATAACCTAGCCTCGAAAAATGCTCTAACTAACACAAACATATTTTCGAACCCGTAATTCCTGAGATTAGTGCGTTTAAACAAACAAAATCTTCATCTTTATATATTGGTATATAGATGTACACGTGAGACTGATGAATTTAAAGGCAGTCCTTTAAAATAAATACTCAAAGGGATGTATTTCATTTTTCCCAGCGGCCTTATCACCAGAGAGCATCGTCCGGCCACCTCCGTCTGTAGATGGGTCTGAAGCGGGTGACGATGCTCCTCAGCAGAGTATACGTTTCGCCCCCTTCCAACAGACAGTCTGGCACGCGCTGTTTGATAGTAACTTGAAGCCTATGTATGTATAAAAAAAAATTATATGTCTGTTATCTATGCGAAGTCGTCAAATTCGATTATGACAATTGATTTAGTTATTTTAAACACTGGAGAGGATCGTAGAATATTTTTTTAACTTACTTAAAGTTTATAAATTAAAAACCGATTATATATTGAAAAAAATTGGACTCGGACAGGACTTTCAAATTTATCAATAAATAAATTTAAGAAAGTTATAAAACTTTGATTGTCTCACAAGGCGCATTATTGTCTGAACGATTTCTTTAATGACAAGACCGCCTGGCAGTAATATGAATGTAGTAGGAATATCGAAAATTCCATTCTGACGTCCACGGCTAAAAAAGCCGTGGAGTTTAATCACGATTCGGCTTTCTCTGGACTTCAAGTATCAAAGCCAAGTAAAGATCGCCTCTTGTTTAGATGTTATATGACTGGATATTTCACTTTCCATTAATTAAACTCACACTTGAAAACTTTACTATTTAATAACCGGACTCCGTAGCTCAATTGGTAGAGCAACAGCACGGAACGCTGACGATGCCGTTTCAAGTCCTGCCCGAGTCGATTTTTTTTTCAATTTATTTTCGATTTTTAAACTCACACTTGTTTGTCCTCCTATATCATAAAAATAGGAGATATCTTTACTTTACGCAAAGTACACGTTAAATAAAGTACACTTAAACCGGTTTTAACCCTTACAAAACAATAATATAGCTCTCAACGTTACTCCATTAAAGGTTTTATTTATTTTATACATAGAACCATACAAAAACAAGATTTTTTGTCACAGCCTACCGCCATCGTACATAGTCGGAGCTGACAAAGGTTTCAACTACTCTCAGATCGACGAAGCCTTCGTCTGCCAGAAGAAGAACCACTTCCAGGTCACCTGTCAGATGCAGGTATCGGGAGAGCCTCATTATATTAAGACTGCGGAGGGATATAAGAAGATTAGCAGCTTCTGCTTACATTTTTATGGAGTAAAGGTAATGAGATTAGCTCTACTGTATAAGAAGGAGATATCTAATATAGGACTTGGAAAAACATCTGATTTTTTTGTAAAAATAATTATCTCTTTGTACACATAGACAATGACAAATGCTTTGGTTTTTATATAATATTTAGTGTGTCTGCAACATTTGCTATCCTATTCACTATTCAATCACTACATAGTAAAACAAAGTCGCTTTTTCTGTTGCTATATATGTGCGCTTAAACCTTTAAAACCACGCAACAGATATTGATGCGATTTTTCAAACAGATTGAGTAATTCAAGTGAACGGTTTTTATATACAACGTTCACAGTTATTCTGTAGTGTATTTAGTATTAGCATTGCACCCGAGTGAAGCCGGGCGTGTCCTTAGTTATGTAACAAATCCACAAGTTACCAGCCTAGACTCGCTATCGTGTATTGCCAAGGATAATTTTAATCATTATATTATTTTCTTAGTCTTACGAGTTCGGCTCGGAGTTATATTAGTGTGTCAGAAATAACTGAAAGAAGGTAATGTATATTATTTCCAGGCTGAAGATCCAAGTCAAGAAGTGAGAATAGAACAAAGCCAATCTGATAGAACGAAGAAGCCATTCCATCCTGTACCGTAAGGCCTATTCATTCGTTATTTTTACTATATCATAATATATTGATTTTATCTTAATATTGACTAGATATTGAGGTTGCAAACGTCTTTAAAAATCAAACACTTAACTCAATAATAAAGAAACTTTTAAAGTTATATGAAATTGTTTGCCATACCTTAATTATATAAAAAAACTTTGACGGATTAAAACTTAAAAAATATATCTGATCCGTGACCACGACTGAAAAAATTCGAAATGTATGGTTAATTTATCAAATTATTTCTTCGAGGAAAGGTAAAAAACATGACACCGACGGGGTTCGAATCAACCGTGATAATGGTTTAGTCTTTCCAAAAATAAAACTTCAATTACCTGTCTTTCTGTCCAGTGTGGAACTACGTCGCGAAGGCTCCAAGATAACCGTGGGCCGCCTTCATTTCGCGGAAACCACGAACAACAACATGAGGAAGAAGGGTCGCCCCAACCCTGACCAGAGGCACTTTCAGCTCGTGGTGGCTCTGAAAGCGCATACCACCACCAACGAGTATATAGTAGCAGCACATGCTAGCGACAGAATTATAGTCCGGGTAAGCGGTATTTTTAAAATTGGGGATACTTGATTGAAAATTCGTTTTGCGTGTAAAAAACGTATTTAATATACGATACTGCAACTTACAAGGCTTGCAATGTGAGTGAGTGTTTTAAATAAAACACTTTAACGGTTTAAAACACGATATATACGTCGGGCCGAAGTTAAAAATCATTTTCAAATAAGTCTAACTAATATATCGCGTTTTAAACCGTTAAAGTGTTTTATTTAAACGTGTACTACTCGCGTAAACTATAGACAGTATTTGGTCCTGTACTGTAAAATCCCAGCAACCTGCGCTGTGGTCCTATATTGGTTCTGGGCATACGGAAAAGATGTACTTGTGTATCGTTAATATGGCATAGTTGCATTGTATATTGTATGACGCAACGGTTGTTTGTTTATGAATATTAACAGTGTGTCTATTGTATAACACGAACATTGTATTCCAGGCGTCAAACCCTGGACAGTTTGAGTCGGACTGTTCAGAGAACTGGTGGCAACGCGGTGTCTCAGAAAACAGCGTGCACTACAATGGAAGAGTTGGGATAAACACAGATAGGCCTGACGAAAGCTGCGTTATTAATGGTAAAATCTATACTAATATATAAAGCTGAAGAGTTTGTTTGCTTGCGTGCACTGAACGCAGGTGATACTGGTTGTAATTAAAAAATTCTAATTTTAAGAAAGAAGGCTATTAAAAATCACGTTGCGACATATAGGAACAAAGAAATAGTGGGAAACGGGGAAATTATTCAATTTTGTCCATTGCGATAACGGTTCAAAGTACCCAAAAATATGTCTGAAAGAATCATTCCTCTGCAAATAATCTAAAAAATTGTCCGCGAAAGAATACGACTATCTTTTAAGTTAACTCGTAATATGCAAGAACAACGGGACGCTGACGACGGCTAAGGTCTTCAATTTATAGAGTTGTACAGGAGGTTTTCAAATACAAATTTGAAGCCCAAAATTCTACGCGGACTAAGTTGCTGTCACATCTCGTGTTAATATGAATACATGTGTTAACGAAGTAATCTGATTTATAGATATGTTGTGTCACACAACTTTCCTTATATAACTATTTAGTTAGTTAGACGGGTTTTATATAAGTTTTTTGAACAGGTAACCTCAAAGTCATGGGTCACATAGTCCATCCATCGGATGCAAGAGCAAAGCATGATATCGAAGAATTGGACACGGCACAGCAACTGAAGAATGTTCAGAGCATCCGTGTTGTTAAGTGAGTTATTTATTCAAGCTTAAGTTACTTAAACAATTTTAATTTAAGGGGAATTAGACTATTTTAGATCTAGCAATTTTGCTTTATACTTTTCCATACTTCTTTAAATAAGGGTGGCTCTTAAAAATTACACAGTCTCCATCCCTAATATTAAGTATGTACGTCATATAAAAATGATAACCTTTAAATAAAACACTTTAACGGTTTAAAATGCGATATATGAGTTAAACTTAATTTAAAATGATTTTTAATGTTTTTGCTGCAAAGCATCCAAAACGTCGGGCCGAAGTTAAAAATCATTTTCAATTAAGTTTAAGTAATATATCGCGTTTTAAACCGTTAAAGTGTTTTATTTAAATGTGTACTACTCGCGTAAACTATAGACAGTATTTAAAATGATAACCGTCAATTCTTTTGGCAGAGAAAAAGTCTTTATATTATTGCACTTATTTATACAAATAGGTGCGTATCAATGACTATAATAAATTCGATGATGACGTGTTAGACACTGCAGCTCAATTGATTAGAGAATTCACTGTGGATGCTGTTTTAAATCCCGCCAGTGTCGATACTTTCTCCATTCTAAGATTCTAGATTTATAATTATATAATACCTCATATGCATTAACATATGAGAACACAAAAATTTCTAACACTCATTTCCCAACAAATATTTACGCATGTCTTCTTCTTCCTCTTAGATTCAACTATGACCCATCGTTTGCGGAGCATTCCGGTCTGGTGGGCTGGGACCCACGAGCTACGTCCAGGGACACTGGTGTACTAGCCCAGGAGGTTAGAAAGGTGTTGCCAGATGCCGTTAAAGAAGCTGGTGATGTCACGTTACCAAATGGTGATACAATACCTAAATTCCTAGTAGTTAACAAGGTAAGAATAATATTCTGTTATTTGTTTTTTTGTTAACTTCCTACTTAATCACTACCTAAAGTTCACTTTAATTTTAAGAACTAGAATTCGAATTCTTCTATTGTTTATGTCTTATATCATGTATTCGTAAGAAGTCAGTGAGAATAATGAATATTTTGAATTTCGAATGTAAAGTTGTTCCAAAATTCTGGAATTAAAAATAATAATTCCATTTCTAACAATTACAGGATCGCATCTTCATGGAAAACCTTGGTGCTGTCAAGGAATTATGTAAAGTGACAGGGCACCTGGAGTCACGAATAGACCAGCTTGAGAAGATCAACAAGAAACTCTGCAAGATCAGTGTACTACAACGAAGGGATAGCTCTAGATCTAGCGTCAGTAATGGTGAGATTATTTCAAAAGATGGGCATATAAAAACTATAATACTGCTGTAAATAATTCGACCGGAATTTTTTGCCACTTCTTTTTTTTTCGTTCTAAGCCCTTGCTTCAAGAACTGGTAATAAATGTAAATATAGAGTCTGTTTTTAACGGGTTTGACGTTCATAAGTATGTCCTACCTGAATCAATGATTTTTGACTTAAGCAAATTTATTTTCAGACTCCCGTTTCTCAGGCATCTCCGCGTCGTCGAAATCGTTCTACAGCGATGGCAACATTTCCATAGACCAAATCCGCGAAATTGCTCGCTCCATCCGTCGGCACGAGTGTTGCCATAAACTCAGTCACAACTCGCCGAAATACACGCGGAAACAGTGCAAAAACTGTCACGTTTACTCGAAATATGGGAAATACTATAATTACAACAAAACGTGTGTGCGTTACCACTCAAAATCGGATAAGTCCGAAAACCCAGAAAGCAATTACCCCACCTACGTTAGTACGCTAGAAACACCAGAAAAGTTACCAGATGAAAACTTTAGTACGTCGTCGAAGAAAAAAGATTCTTGTCTCTGGTTGAGGGATGAAGATGGCTACGGTTATGGGAAAATGATGTGCTGCAGAAAGAAATATGGTTATGACGGGAATGAGTTAATTTCCAATAAATTATTACAAATTGTAATAACGATATTAGTCTTTATCATGGCTGTATGGTAAGTTTAATTTATCATTATTTCTGATCTTTTATATATGTATAATATTATGCTACTTTGAAAATTATTTAACCTTCCTTTCCTTAAGTAAACTAATTACAATATCTATTATAATAACCTCAAACCTCAACAAAACACTTATTTCCAGCCTCGTTGTAATGTCTGCCCTATACTTCCGAGAACATCAAGAATTGTTGTCAATGAAAGAAATACGTATGCACGAAAAGTTTTCAAACTATCCGCACTATGGCAAATTTAATGTGAATAGCGGGCCTATACATCGGGCAACACCGCCTGATCAGAATCAAATACACGTACGTATTTTATGTACATCAATATAGAACATATTATATATTTATTTCATCGTTTGCTTTAGGGTTAATCTTGTTAATATTTTAATAATATTTACAGAATTCAAAACCTCAACATGCAGCGACGAAAAAAACTGCGAAAGGTAATATTTTATGATTAAAACAGTTATGTATCGTTATTAGGATCCCTGACTTTTCGCCGAAAATTGTTTGACGGATCATCACTTGCAATATCAAAGTTTGTTGACAATGTATCATTTGGCAAAATTATTGTTTAGCTGATTATTGTAATGAATTGCAAAAAACGTTTTGGGGAGTTTTTTGTGTCGAATTATTTATTAAGCCAGACAACTTTTAGACGGTTAAAGTTTAATTAAATACTGTCTATAGTTTACGTGAGTAGTAAACGTTTAAATAAAACACTTTAACGGTTTAAAACGCGATATATTAGTTAAACTTATTTGGAAATGATTTTTAATATCGGCCCGACGTTTCGGATGCTTTGCAGCAGCCGTGGTCACGGGGAGACCGCGTGAAAAAATCATCGTAAAAGTCATTTCCAAATAAGTTTAACTAATATATCGCGTTTTAAACCGTTAAAGTGTTTTATTTAAACGGTTAAGGTTTCGTTCCTTATTAAAATTCCCTCTGTTGTGCAATAAAATCCCGGTTATTATTGGTGAATTATCTTTATTTATTCATTTTTAATTGTGTATAACAGAAAAAGGACCCCATAAGAACCAGGAGTTTACATCGATGGACCCACCCATTCCTACGCCAACCACAATTCACGCTTCGCGAAATTATGTCAAAAATGTGTTACGTAAGTATTTATTACATAGCTAATTTCATCTTTAACGATTTCTTCCACAGGAAAGTATATACATTGAACCTTAATGTGTTAATGTTAAGGTTTAAATTACATTCTCTTCAAACTTTCTGGCCGGACTGGAGTTAGCGCGACCGCCATTTTGCTCATGGTACTGTCAATTTTAAGCAAAAAGTCGAGTCCACCGCACACGCGCGTGCGCTTTGTCCGCGAATGATACCTGCTTCGTTCTGCGCAACCATCCGCGCTATTTTCAGCCCGGTCAAAAAGTTTGGAGAGCACTGTAACATCCCAGCCATATAACACCTAAACAAGACGCGCTGTCCATCTGTTATGGCTTTAGACATGTTGAATTATAAAAAATAACAGTCTTATTAAAATTTAACTTTTATCTATAATATTTCCGATATGGCTTTTTTATTATGACAATAAAGAAAACATCTAGTTCAGCTATTTACAATTAACATTCGACTTTTAGATATGGAGCAAGCATCCACCACTCCGCGTTGGGAAGGCCCCGTATCCATCACTCGAATTGCAGACGTCATCGGAGGCGGTTGTGCATTTACTATTAACACGGATAATGAGCTGGATGCTGAATGTCAGGTATTTGATTTTTATAACTAACAAGTAACAACAACGCCATTTTTTTTTACCAAATTTAGTAATCGTTACAAATGCATACAGAAAAATATATTATATTAGTTAAACTTTTTAGGAAATTATTTTAACAGTCTCCCTGTGACCAAGGTTGCTGCAAAGCATCCGAAACGTCGAGCCGTATATAAAATAATTTCCAAATAAGTGTAACTAATATATATCGCGTTTTATACCGTTTTGTTTAAATATCTATCATACGTCATATCATATCATCAGGCTTCTCGTTAAATAAATTTTATTTACACGCTGCTTAAAGGATATTGGAAAATTTTCCCATTGGATAATCAGCCTTTTGGTAAGAAATTTTAAAGTTAAACAATTTAATTCGATGACGAATCTCCATAATTCAATTACAATAAATACTTTGAGCCGTCTGTTGTTTCAGAACGGTAGCTATCTCGCACTCTCCTATACGTTTGTGTATCTTCTGTCTAGACACTGTTTTCAATACTTTTTTTTATTTATAGTCTTCATGCGGACTCGACGCGCCACAAACCTACGAAAATCAAGGCCCTCTGGAGCGCGGTAAACCTGACAAAGTACTAAACGAGACTTACTCTAAACCATTGGAACCAATCATTAAAGAAAAAATCATAACACCAGTTATTGGTAAGTAGGTAACGACAGATTTATCTATCACATTTAATAGATTGTGGCCTAGCACATCCTGAGAATGCAAAATTTTATTAAAATCGGCCTAGCAGTTTACGAGCAGGAATTCTTTCTTGATTTATTAAAACACATTGGTTATAACACTAGTCCGTCTAGTGACACTCTATACTAACATACTTAATTCTAAAGGCAAAAGTGACTGTCTGTCTGTCCGGCTTTAACTCCGAAACTGAACTGATTTAAATGAAATTTGGTACACAGGTATTTTACAGCCTGAGAAAGGACATACTTTTTAATGCCAAGAAAGGGTCTATAGGTTCATCCCCTATCAACCCTTTTTTGGCAGTTTGTATGGAAATTCGTGGTTTTTGAAACTAGAACAATGAAACTCTCTTCTTTGGCTTTTTGGAAATAGGAGTGGGAGTGGGAGTGAGTGTAGGAATGACAGTGGGAGTTAGAGCAGGAGTGATGTGAGGTGTGAATGTTGTGGCAAAGTAGCACTTACAACATAGATTGGCTGCCTTAAATACGCCCTTACATAAATTAATAAACAGCCTAAATAATTAAAAATTCACCCAAGTCACTATTCCACGCGAACGAATTCGCGGGCACAGCTAGTCATCGTTAACTGTAAAGTACTTACATTTTATATCTTAGTTTCAAAAACATCAAAGGTGTAGTAGAAATTAACTACCCATTTACAAACATGAAACGAACACAGAAATGTGTCCGCCCCATGGCCCATGTCACGTGGGCGATTAAGGCTATCTCTAAAGTTTATCTGACAAAGCATTGTAAGCGCAAATGACACATATTTATTAAATTTAGTTTATAGTATTGCCATATTGTCTTCGTAGCTTTAGGAGAATTGTCAAGATAACTAAAATAAGTCTATAGGTCGACTTCATCGTTTGTCATTCGTCATCTTTCTTAGAGGTTATTTCACCCTTTGCATGTCTGTTCTCCTCTATCGTACAAAAAATATATAAAATTAAAAATGAATCTTTCAGCTGACAAAAACACTTCAGAGAGCAAAGAAAAAGACATAAAGAAGCAATTAAAAGAAGAAATCATAGCTGAATCAAACTTCTTAGACGCGAAGAATATTAGCGAAGTAAGAATGAAAAGAGAAGTGGAGGTTGGCGAGGAGGGAGAAGAGATTCTGAAGAGTAGTTCAGAAGAGATGATTCTAAGCCAATCGGATGAAACCGGAAAAGGTAATTATTGAATTTGAACATCGAAAATAAATAATTTCGACTCGGTAAGGACTTGAACCGCCATCGTCAGCGTTCCGTGCTGTTGCTCTCGCAACGCTGACGATGCCGGTTCAAGTCCTGCCCGAGTCGAAATTTTTTTCAAATTATTTTCGATTTTTAAATTATATAGTGCCTTCATATGCAAGAACATGTCAAAAATAATAAAGTTTTCATTATTATTGATATTTTTAAATTTCAATAATATTTAATTTGTTTTTCATACAAGTTTACGCAAGTATTACACATTTAAATACATGGCTTTAGCGGTTAAAAACGCGATATACATATATTAAGTTTAACTAATACATATCGCGTTAATATATAACCGTTAAAGTTTTTTATTTAATCGTTTCAGTAAATAGGCTATATAGTTATAAGTACATATTAAAGTCTACAAGATAGTTTCTAATTTAAATACATCTATTATTTTATATAAATTTTACAGAATGCGACACAATATCCGTCGGTATTAGCAGCAAGTCAATCTCCAACATATCCGTTTTCAACGAGGTAGTATGCGCCCGCGCAGCGCATAACTACACTTACTCAATACCGCTGTCTCACTGCCTTCATCATAAACACGTTGATATTGTGTTTAGGTAATGTATTATTTTTAACTACCCCTGTTGTACGTAAAAAACACTTTTGTAATTATTTTTAGTACAAAACTTCAAACAATATAATGTATTGTTAATCCATAAGTAGATGGAACTAGGGCGAATGAATAGTACATGTCCTTTCTGACCGATTGAAATTCCGTTTCCTCCTCGCGGGGCATGGGACAAACACATTTTTGTGTTCGTTTCACTGATCCGTTCTTTAACAGGCAGACCGAACCAATTTTTTGTTTTCCTGGGATTCGAACCCAATACCTCTCGCGCTTAACGCAATGCTAGGCAATACGTCTAACCATTGGGCTACAGAGGCGGCAACGTGTTGTATGTCTATGAAATTAATTGGCACCATATAATTAAAAATTGATAATAAATTGAAAAATTACGACACAGGCAGAACTTGAAGCGGCATTCACAGCGTTCCGTGCTTTTAATGTAAAAACTATACGTAATGTAAATTCATACAACACATTAAAAATACGGCTATGACGTCTAGACACGGCTAGGACACGGTAGCTCAATTATTTAATGCAACGCTATAATATATAACCTGCTCGTGTCGTAGTTTATTAATCTTAAACATTTTTTTTTATTCCTAACTCTTTTTCGTAGATCTCCGAAACTCCACGAACTTCGTCTTTGCGACCTCCAATGCAAATATGATTCAAGTAAGAATTGCCAATTGAACCGGGATATTGCTAAGCCGTTGCCCAGTACAGACGCTTGGACTTCAAAACTAACGCTCGAGTGCAACTTGGATAGAACGTTGAAGATACGAGGAAGCTATTTGCCTATGAAGGTTGGTAGAAAATGGTAGATTTTTACATAGTTATAGTAGTTTTTGTATAGTGGTACTTTTTTACAGAAAAAAAATGTTTAATATATTTATTAGTGAGGCTTTAACGTTGCTGGAGGTAAATGGTTAAACGTATGGCTTAGCATTGCGTTAGCGCGAGAAGTCCTGAGTTCGAATCCCAAGAAACAAAACATTATTACGGTTGGGCAAGGCACAGAAGTACAATCTCTAAATAAAACCCTATCAGTGCAACGGACACAGAAATGTGTTGGCCCCATGCCTCACGAGAAAGATTTCACTCAATAGTGCCGTAACTGTTTGTTTGTTAACAATTTCAAACTATTTACGCATTAAAAATATTATTATAAACATATTCTACCTTAATATGTTTTCTTTCAGGAATTGTGCTATTTGAACGCAGAAAACAAAATCCAATTCGTCGAATTCAACATTCACATTTACAGAGATTGCCATAACTAAAATTATTTTGAATGGTAGAAAATAGACAAAAAACATTCCCAAAGTGCAATTATACAACTGTGTCCGTCCTAGACATAATTATATCTTTATAAAAAATATTAAACTACTTGTAATAATTAATAAAATAATAAAAACGCGGAATTCACGAAATAAGGTAATGTTTTAAAACATCGCTATGTTATGTTAGGTTATTTTTTGTAGTAGTAAGAAGGAGAGCACTATTTCCGAAATTATAACTTAAATATTTGTTTTGTTTAATTTATTTAAAAAAAAACAAAATACCATAAGCTGGTGTATATTTTTTGTACCTGTTTTTTGAATTGTAGTTTGGTTAATGCCATTTAGTTTTAGTTATTTTTTAGTGCTTTCGAATTTTAGTGCCTAATTGGTTTAAGAGGACACAGAATTTAAAAATTGCCATAGGAATTCGCTTTAATGGTAGCTGTTTGTAAATGTTTGTACCTATAGTCGTTTATTTAAGATGAATTATTGCTGTAATTTTTTTTTATTATAGTTTATTAATTATTTTTTGACATTCCTTTAGTGTGTACTTAATAAATAATTGCATTTTATTTTGCTAATTGTATTTTTCCTACATTGATTAGTACATGTTTAAATGTACCTTTTTATAACATAATGCTCACTATTTTTAGGTTATTTTAATGATACTGTTTTGCGAGCTCAAAATTGTATGGCGTAATCTCAGAGAATCCTTGTATTATCAACATGTATTGATAACATTTCTCACAACATTTAAAAAAAACGGGCTTGACCATTTTACCTTCCCAATCAAGCGCACCCCTTGCTTATCTACCCTCTGTCATACAGAAAACAACTACACAATAAGTGTCAAACAAATCCTGTGTAGTTAATAATAATTATACATGAAATATTATCCGAATAAAGTATTTTTATAATATTAAGAATCTTATAAATTATATTAAATAAATAATACTTAGTTTAAGGACGTAGTTACATCACAAGTAGGTACACAAGATTAAACATCACTTTCAAATGTCATAATTATAGTGTTAATCTTTTTGTAGATTCGTGGTCTAGGCGGCTAAAAATAAAATAATTTTTAAGGTACTGTTTATTTATATCACATGACCATCTTTAGATCATAAGAGACTCACTAAAATGTAAACTTCAGTCTTGCCATATGTTAAAGGTAATTTAGTAGAAAGTGTCCTAAAAACTTACGTATTATTTTGCGAATTCAAGAACATTCCAGTGTCTTAAGGTGCTTTACTATATATTATTTTAATTTTAGTTTTTAAATTATACATTTACTGCGCACATCAAGTATTGTAAAGTAGAGAAATAATGAATTTAAGTATTTGTAATGTAGTTTAGAGAATTTGGAAATAAAGTTATGCAATCAAATTCATTCATTTATTTATACCAACTCGAAAATGACAATCCTTATAATTTATTAATAAAAACTCGAACAGGTTATGCGACACACAAGTGTGCCTGCCCCATTTCCACTAAATAGAAGGTACTGTAGTAAGTATATTTTGTCGGATACTTGCAAAATGCAGTTAAGTCGAATATTTATGACTGAATAATGGCTATCAAAGTTGTAAGTTAAACAATAAGTAATTTTTATTTTAGGAACATTTTTCTTCGAAATGAAGAGCAAAGTATTGTAAATAAAATTTATATGATAATTAACTACAAACGGAAGGAGTTCAACCGGTGCTTGAACGTCCGCGTCTAGATTCCACGTGGGTGTGGGTGACCAGCTAATAAATTCTCCCCAATTGAGTATAAAATTGCGATAAGCTAAGTTAATCCATTTATCCGTTTAAAACGTGGAATATATCTGTTAATTTATTTTAAACAGCAATACATATATTTGTCATAGCCGTCGTGGTCTTCGAGAAGTAGTTAAATCAGAATCAAATACGAAAAGACCTGACTACTGCTAATATTATTATCAATATGTCTAACAAATTACTGAACAAAATAAATAGAGACAAATTAAATCGGAGTCCCAAATAGATTAATCTTTTTATTTAGGGTTTCAGTTTTCAATCAAGACGCCAGAAAACACAATTTTATTGAACGTATACGAGATACCAGATTTGAATATCAGAGAAACATAAGTCTGAAACAGAAGTTCATTTAAATAAAAAACTTAACGGTTTAAAACGCGATATATTAGTTAAACTTATTTGAAAATTATTTTTAACTTTGGCCCGACGTTCCGGATGCTTTGCAGCAGCCGTGGTCACGGGGAGACAGTTAAAGTGTTTTATTTAAATGTGTACTACTCGCGTAAACTATAGAAAAAGAGTTCATTGTTATACGTAAATAACATACAACGATATCTTATCGACGTTAGTAGATAGTATTGTCTGTACTTTGCGTGAGTAGTACACATTGAAATAAAATAGTTTAAGTGTTTAATACGTGATAATTTTTTTTAAATTTATATTAACTTTGACTCAAAATTTTGATATATTTACAAAACGTTACTATAAAACCCGTTTCTTAAAATATAGCACCGAATGACTCGTAATTATAAGAAAAATCTCATAGCTATTATCATTAATAACATTTATAACAAAGAAACAAATTAAGAAACAAAGGTAAATTAAATTTTATCTGCGCTGCATTGTTTCTCAAAAGCTGGTATCCCCAAAGTACAATCCGTGAAACCAGTTCACCGCACAACGTCGCGAATATTAAACGTCTGTGTGTTCAGTGTTACCGTGTTCGTAATATTTGCTAAGAAATTGTTTGGGTAAGTGAAAGTTGGGTAATTTCAGCAAACATTACTTGGATTCTTTATATAATATATTTGCTTGTACGGTATGCCGGTTAATTACGTCATAAAGGTCCTTGCTAATATAGCTTTTTAATGTTCAGTTCAGCACATACTATACTTATGTTTTGTAACAATACTAGGTACACTACTTATCTGTAAAGTACTTTTATATAAATAAGCATATTAGATTATCTACTATGTACTACTATTAATATTTCGTAATATTATATCTATTATAGACTGTGTTAAAAAATAAATATCCATAGAATTAAATAGATTTGAGAATCACTCATTATTTGTTTTTTGAAAATAGGCAATTTTACACTCTATTTCTTGTAAAATAAAATAAAATATATTTTACTCTTTATAATATTAAAAAATATATATTTAGATTCGTCAAAAAAATATGTTTGTCTGTCCGTTCGTCGTGATTCTACAGAGTATTCAAAAGAGCAAAATAACCGAGAAGAAGAAACTCAGTCTGGCTTTTTTGAACATATCTTACAAACTAATACATTTTTGTAAATTTAATGACCTAGTTGGTTGTTTGGTTATATTTGTTTAATATGTAAAAGTAATTTAGATACTGTTGAGTTCCATTCTTAAAGCGCGTGTTTTATCGTCAATAAAATAAAATGAATACACATGACAACACCAGTTTTAAGACACACAGATAAAAATAAGTATAATCTAGGTATCACCTCCGTGGCTCAGTGGTTAACTAAGTAAGGATACATGCTACTCACTGTAAAAAAAACGCACACGTGTCTGTGCCATTAACGTGACAAAATATTTTTATTTGCTATTACGAGTCATTAAATCGTTAAATATAATCTTAGCTAATAGTCTGTTAAACTCTAATTGCTTGAAAGTAAAATATCAGTTAAACGGTACATATCCTGTCACACGTGAATACTATATTGTGAAAAAAATATATAAAAAAATATGTATTCACTGTATTATGTATGTATTGTGTTACATTACGGGGCTCGTTAGTGATTACATCATATATCAATTTATAGTTTTTCTGTAAATGTTGGGCTTAGTCTGGAATCCTGGATATTAAATGTGTGTTCTTCTCGGTTATTTTGCTCTTTCGAATACTCTAGAATCACGACGAACGGACAGACAAACATATTTTATTTACGAATCTAAATAATTTTATAGAGAGTAAAGTATATAATATTCATTTTACTAGAAGTAGAGTATAATACTGCCTACTTTTAATAAACAAAGAAATAAATGATTCTCGAATCTATTTAATTCTATGGATATATTTCTTATAACACAGCCGTAAGTCTATAGATATAATATTAAAAATATTAATAGCAATAAATAGTAGATAATGTAATATGATTATTAATATAAAAGTACTTTACAGGTAAGTATTATACCTAGTATTGTTACAAAACATAAGTATCGTTTGTGCTGAACTGAACATTAAAAAGCTATATTAGCAAGGACCTTTATGACGTAATTAACCGGCATATCGAAATTTCGTCCGGATCAAGGACCTTCGTCCACAGACTAAAAAGCCGTGTAAAAGTTTTACTGCATTTCGATTTCAGTCTGTTGATTTCACCTACAATCGAATGAACCCATACGTGCCATTTCCGATAAATCAACGTTGTTATATAAAAGCACTTTAACAGACTCGATACACAATATCCTTAAAATTATTTAAATACGATCTGATTTATTTCGTTCAGACGTCAGCGAATGTGTGAACATTAAAATTTTCACATGACTATATAGAGCTTGAAATTATAGATTGAAAAGTTTTTTTTTCTCGAAATTGTTAACCACAATTTTAAAGGTCCAGTATCTTATCCTTTTTACCGCACAAATATAAAATCCTTTTTCGTATTTTAATTGGTAATTAAATATCGATCGAGAGATATTTAAGTTTATTGCATCACATTGCACTGCCATAAGATGGAGTAACTTTCATTTTTTCTTTTCATTTACCTCTATAAAATAAAATGTAATTATTTACGACCATTCAAATTATTATATAAAAGAATTACGTAACTAAACGGTCAGTAAATATAGTCCTTTCTTTTATAATTGTTTATTTATACAGTAATATAGACCATTTAGCCAACTTTGAAAACTGTTATATTTTTCACATGCGCATGATGGATGGCATTATATAAATTAAAAATCGATTTCAGATTTAAAAAATACGACACGGGCTGGACTCGAACCGTTATACACAGCGTTCCGAGCTGTTGCTCTAACTACGGTAGCTCAATTGGTTAAATTTCAGTCTAAATCGATTTTTAATAAGATACATAATAAATTGTGTAAGGCTTTCACGGCCATCGTTCAGCATATCATCGTTTTTCGGGATATCATCTTCCGATGATCCTCGATCAATCGAGGAGTTTACATCTCGTGATGATGCCGTCCGCACTTGATGGCGAAACATCGAGAACCTCTCCTCGCTCACGTCGGCCGAACAGCCCGAAAAACAATAATAAGATACCTAATATTTTATAGTTTTTGATGAAGGAGCCAAAACTTATTTTATGTCATCGTTTATTCGCCGATAAAATTCCAAAATAGGTATGTTAATTCCAAAATAGGTATGTGAAGTTCAGGCCACATTACAAACAAGTGTTAGGTAATGCGAGTTATATTGTTTTGTTTTGGTGCGATTTTTCGTACCACTATTTCTCTATTGTTCCTGTGACAAGAAGTAATACATTTTTTATTGCATTGCATTGTATGATAACGTTTATAGCCTTCACTACTAAACAATACGCACAATTCCTGGTTCAAATACAGAACAAACAATAAATACAATAAATAAAACAAAATAGCTTTGGTTCGTCAATGGTCAGGACACAGGAATTCACTGGCCGTACTTTACGCGCATTCAAATAAAACAACGGTTAAGACGCGATATATATTAGTTTAACTTATTTTCGGAATGCAGCCGTGGTCACGGGGAAACGTCGGGCCGTAGTTAAAATAATTTTCAAATAAGTTTTACTAATATATATTGCGTTTTAAACTGTTTAAATTTTCTATTTAAATTTAATAATTAAGTTGAATAATTCTTAGTACTACACGCGTATATTTAAAAGCATTTTCTTGTTAAATACGAGAAAATGTTTTTTGCCAATTGCCTTTGATTGGAGCGTTGCAAAGGCGTTCTAAAGGCGTTCCTTGAATATTTTCGAAAACGGTCAACGGTTCTAACGAAGCATCTAGAACCTCGATCACAACAGCCGAACCGCTCGAAACCAAAGTAACGTAGCCCAATGGCCGCGAAAGCGTTTTAAATACTAACTGTTACCCACGACGTCGCTCGTGTCCCGTCTTCATTCACATGTTTTGGCTTCTTAAAGGTCTCAACACACATATGGGATCGGAAAGGGATCGTAACCGTAACGCCTCGAGCCGTTCAGAATGGTTTGTATTAAACTCCCTACTGCAACGCACACTAATCGGAATCATAAAGTAATCGCCTCGCCTCGGAACAGGCTCCGAACTTGCAATTCCCGCGCTTACGGCTCATCGTCCCCGCGCTTACGGCTCATCGTCCCCGCGCTTACGTCTCTCCGTCCCCGCGCTTGCGTCCTCCTTGCTTTATTCATAAGCGCGGTGTCGCCTAGCCGTAGCCGAATTGACGTACAGGCGCTGCTGATACGCTTTCGTTACGTGCGTACGGTAGGTTGACGCCTGGTTGACAGCGAGGCGAAAGGCGTTACGATTACGATCCATTTCCGATCCCATATGTGTGCTGAGACCCTAAACCGTTTTCGCACGCCACGGAAACCGTCAAAGTTAATTTTTGTTGCCCTTTTTTCACATTTCCCACTGTATCTTCGTATTGGTCGCAGAATGATGTTTTATAGCCTTAGGCCTTCCTCGATAAATGGTCCTACACAAAACTATTTTTTTCAATTAAAACCAGTAAGTACTTTCTGAGTTTAGCGCAAACAAACTGAAACCCACAGAGATGAAAAATTTCCTCCGTTTTGTTCACATTTCACGCTATATCTTCGCTTCTATTAGTCACAGCGCGATGTTTTATAGCCTATAATAGCCTTCCTCGATAAATGTTATGTTCCTGAGATTAGCGCTTTCAAACAAACAAACTCTTCAGCTTTATATATTAGTATAGATATTATTAGGATTGGATATTATAAGGGTAAATCATTGTTACTCTCAAAGTAATTTTATCTCCTATAAGAAAGTGGCTTTCTGGATAGATTACACCGAAGGGGACCACATCGCGTTTGCATAACGTTGGGAAATTTTCGCAAAAAAGGCTGTATGTAAAATACTCTCTGCGGTCGCACGAGGCGTTTTGTTCTACTTTCATTTGTTCAACCGCAGATAAAATGTTTACGCAAAGATTACTTTTCAAGTCCTTGAAGGTATGGAAGGTAGCAAGCTAAGCGTTGTGACGCATACGTACACTTTTAAATAAAAAACCTTTAATGGTTTAAAACGCGAAATAGAGAAGGGGAGTGTACTATAATATAATAAGTATAGTAGTGGGTCTTATTGTAGCAGAGGTAAGTTGTAGAAACAGACTCTTCTCACAAGAATCTTAAACGATCGATTTAGCCCATAAACCGTGCTGCAGCATCTTGTCAAACGCTAGTTTACACGAGTAGTCACAATTCACATATACATAAAACACTTTTAGCAGTTTAAAACACCAAATATATTATCTTAACATATTTTTCAACCATTAAAATTAAATTATATTAATCTTTAGCTACACAATTTGGTTGTGTGACTTTCGCCGCCATGTTGTTTTAAGGATAAATATTGTTTTAATTAAATAAAAAAATGATTACATACCTAAATTAACCGTAATAATATTTTATACTAAGCAAATAAGTAAATGCCCAAATTGTATTTTATTTCTATTAACGTATATTATATTTATAGTATTCTTTCAAGTAGATTTAACAACTAGAAAAAAATGTGTAAGGCTTTCACGACCATCGTTCAGCGTATAATTATTTTTTTTTCTTTCTTTCATTCATTCATTTTTCATATACAATTTTTAGGTATCTTAAACCGTTTTCGCAGCGTACGCATCTGAAACCTACAGAGATGAAAAAAATTCCCCGTTTTGTTCACATTGCTCGCTGTATCTTCGATCCTATTCGTCACATCGCAATGTGTTAGCCTATAACCTTCCTCGATAAATGACCTAACTAACACAATTTTTCAATTCGAACCATTACTTCCTGAGATCAGCGCAAACAAACAAACTCTTCAACTTTATAAATTAGTATAGATTTAACTACTAGCAGTGGGTGCCAGTTCAAATCCCGCCCGTGTCATAAAATGTTCAATCTAAAATCGATTGTTAATTCATATAACGTAACTATTTAATCAAAACGTAGTAAACGTAAGCGTTACGTAACGTATACCGAACTTAACATGAGTCGCAAAAACTGGTTAGAAAAAAAATATATTTATTATGTAAATATTTAATAGATAATAATAGCTAGGAAATGCACAGGCGTCTAACGATCTAGATTAAAGTTTATTGATCTGACCTGATTTTTAGAAATAACAACAGAAGTGGGTATAAAATTATTATCAAGATAGAAATGTAATCATTTAAATAATACATTACACACACAATTTTATTTAATAGACAGTTCTTGTCTATTAAATAAAATTAAATGTTTTTCCTTTTTCAATATAAAATATCATATTTAATCCACTGCAGATCACGAGGTCAAGGGATCGTATCCCTTGGCAACCACAGGTTCCAAAAATCACGTTCACCCATGATCTCGATATTTGGTGATTTACGGCTTTAGATGAACTCTTAGAGGCAAGACTGCTCAGCAGGACATTATAAAGGGTTAAAAGTATATATTACAAGTGGCTCTTGTGAGATAATCTAAAAAAAACACTGTCGCGGATATTTTCCATGAATATTTTTTAATATATATTTTTGGTATCTTGAACCGTTTTAGCAGCGCACGCAACGGACACCCTCAAACGTGAAAAATTCTCCCTATTTTTTCCACATTTCCCAATTTTTAATATGAACCGGAGACTAGCGCGTTCAAGTAAATATACAATATATATATATATATATAGCTTTTTCATATTAGTATAGATTTATATTTTTAAAGATCAACGATACGGATGATATAACTATGAAAACTTAGTGTATAATATGAATTATTTAAATATTTTTTATCGATCCCAGAAATAGTATAAAGCTAATAAAAATGTTTGATCGCACCTTAAACTTTCGACTATGCCCTAACTTAATTTATTATTACACTATTATGTATAATTAACGAAAAACTTAACGCAATATGCCATTCATTATGAATTATTCGTTTTCTTTCTTATTTAAGTTCTGTTTATGAGATTAGTAATTGTGTAAGTTTTCTCCCGTCATCCTAGGTTGTCTGGAAGAGATCGCTTGTTAGCGACAAGGCCGCCCATTGCGCTCCATATTTTTAGTACATATATTTTTCGTTTCTATTGTTGTTCTTATGCTTTGTGCAATCGTGTTAATAAATAAAAATAATACTACTAATATCAACGCGTCGTCGATTCGAATCTCGCTCCGGGATGTACTTTAATCACTTCTCAGTCTATGGATTGACAAAATGCCTAAAGTGCCCCGTCATTTTATGTCATTAAAGAGGAAGCTTACAACCGGTAAACGTTACATTAAAACATAACGATGATATAGTTTCAAGTTTTTCTTGTTTCTCATGGCAAAGAAAAACGCAGGTCGATTGTATTATAACACAACCTGGTCAAGGAAAACGTGTATACGGAGAATAAACAAATTATTAGCTACAATAGTGTCGTCAACGTGTGAACTGTGTACTTTAAAGCAATTAGATATTTATGAAGTGAAAACTTTATCTACACATTAGTAAAATTTAAAACGCGAAATATATTAGTCAAAATGTATTTTAACTATGGCCCGACGTGCAGCAGCCGTGGTCACGGGGAGGCAAAACGTCGCAAACCATCCGAAACCAACACCCCCCTCAAAGGGGGGGACGGGGGTATCGCTAAGGCCGTTTTGACCCCCCTCAAAGTTATATCTGCTACGCTAGCGCCACTGTTTCGTCGTAGTTGTAATTTGGAGAAACTATCTGGGCCCTTATAGAACTGACTAACGGTGTCTCTCGCGTCTTGGTATGGGTATACTAGAGTATTTCATGTATTAATCTGTCAAAAGTGTTTTATTTAAATCTGTCTAGGTACTGGTACTACTCTTCTTTAGCGTTGTGGAGTGGAGTGTTTTGTTGTTGTAGCTTTTCTAAATCTGAACTGCCATCAGGGCACAACGCAATCAACCATTCGTAGGACGGAGGAAGAGTAGACAATATATCGTCTTGTTTGAGTGCGATAGCGCAATAAATGAATATTGTACACATAAGTACAACTTTCACACTAAATATTAAAGGAATTCGTGATAAAATTGTGGTCAAGGACCATTCGTTAATATTTAAGTTATCTCTTCTACCGACACGAAGCCAGTGCAACCGGCAATTTTATTATTTATCTTTTTTGTTGATCCAGTTCCCAAAGTGGATTATTTATTATGTTGTTTATTTTTTATTATTATTAACTTGTGACTCGAACGAAATTATTTTTTTTCTACAACCCATCTAATAACCAGATTTCCATTGTTGGACCCGGTAGGAGTCGACCCCACCCCCTTTTATTATCAGCCATACGTTGCCATCATTACACTAATATCACATCATCTATAACAGTTCACCACGTGGGACTCGACACACCTAATCGCATGTAGTAAAACATTTGATTCTAAGACATACTGACTACCTCGAGAAGTAAAAAAAAGTATATAGTTTGCAAATATAAAATAAAGGCATTACTGAGGATCGAACCACAACCTCACGAACGTGAACAGAGGTATGTTGAAATATTAAACAATATGTAACGATAATTTGTATTGTTTTTACTAGTATGTTAGCATACACTATGTAATTGTTGACTGAAGTATGCAACTAGGAAAAACAATATATTATCTCTATTATGTTAAACCAAATAAAGTTACAAACTAGTATGTCTGTAGTTAACGCGATTAAAACACTTTAAAAGGTGTAGTTTTCACATTGACTTTGGATACCCTCCATCTTTAGTCTCGTAACCACGTCTGCATGCGAAAGTCTTTTATTTAGAAAAACATAAGCTTATTTTTTGATAATAGAACAGGACAGACAAGCAAGAGCTTACTTGATGGTAGATGATATACCTCAGTCTATAGCATCTTAACAGGATACCCTGTCGACCTATTTTGTCTTTGGATATTCGGAAATCTACAGACTTAAGCAAAACGCGATGAACATGAAGGACCTGGTGGGGATCGAACTCGCGACCCGTTGATTATTAGCCATACATTCAATTTTGACTAATGTTTGATAATTGTGGCAAAATCTTTGCCTCTTCTTCTTTGTAGTTTAATTTTTGATAAATTGTTATCAAAATTCTACAATAGCGCAGCTCAATTCGATTCAACTTTTGTAAACAAAGAAAACAACATATTAATGCTCATTTGATACTTTGTAGGCTCGTCTTGAGGTCACGGTGCTAGTCTGCGCGGTCGATGGAAATTTCCTTCTATTTTCGTATCTCATTCCTTGGACGAAGTTTGAAACACATGGTTATTAAAATTATGTAAAGCTTCGATGGACGCAATCACTATTAATAAATATAAATCTACCTAAGTTCACCTTTGAAAGCAAATTATTTATTTAAAAAGAAATAAATTAATTTACATGTTTTTTTTTGTGAATTGTTGCTTTTTTACTTTAAAAATTTCATCTGAAATGCATTCAGATTTTTTTATTAATACTACTTATATTATATACATATACCTACAATGTAATTTCACACTTATACAAACTAACTGTTTATAACACTAAAAAGCTAAGATATAACAATAACTCTAACTATCTATGTATACCTAAACATAAAAAAAGCAATTGTTATAGAATAAAAAAATTGTTTGGAATAATTGAACAAAATCAAATACATATTTAGCAAAGTTTTTGTTCTATATTTAAATAAACAAATATTGTTATGTTCCTACATTTATTTCGTTTTTGTAAACACATAAAGGACGTACGGATGTATTTGAATGAGAAATGAATATTTTATATAATAAAACGCTCTATATTAAAATATTTATTATAAAACAATGTTGTAGGTGTTCCGCCATAACAAAACTTAAAATTCTTCGTACCTCGACACTTTCACTCGCAGACCGCGGCATTCCTTTTTTGAACAATTGGATCAAAAATATTTCCATTAAATCTTCCATTATGTTGGTAACGTAGTAATGTTGGTACTTATGGTAGTTTTTATAAACTGGCAACTTTTGAATAGTATATTTTCTATAAAATATTATATACATTATGTGTAAGTATACAAATTAATAATATGCTGGATATAAAATTTAATTTTTTATCTCAGTTTAATAATGATAGAGATAGCAGTCACATTATTAACAAGATTTCTTATATCATATAAACCAGGTTTTCCGCTTTTCTCTACACTATTGTCAGGAATACACAGATCTTATATATAGGCCATATAAACCAGTATTTATTTTTATATATATATACATATATATATATTGTCATTTATTTCCTTTTGCCGTAACTTTAAAACAAAAATCGTACTCCAGTTTAAGTCTTAACAAACTGAACTACCGGCCCTTGAAGTAATGGCCATGATTCGTTGGAATCGTGGACCTAACGGATTATAATTTATAGCAGTTATATTTTGGACGTTGCACTTTACGGTCAGGTAGAAACTAGAGAATCGACAAAATATTTAATGTCCGTTTAAACTGAATGAATGTATGGTATTTTGAGATATGAGTTTAGTTTTTTTTTTTTTTGTTCATTGTGTATTTATTTGTTTTTCCTTTTTGCCCTTTATTGCACAATGAATCAAATTGAAAAGAATAAATCGAGATGTGCAACGTGGGCGAATTCAACGCACTCCTTATTTATTCTTTATTTGATATCTCTTCTTTCTTCTTTCTTATGTGTAGTCTACTGTTATTTTATGTAGAACCTAACTATGACTAAGTAAACTAACTAATCTACTTAATTACTTATCCTTAAAATGATTCAAAATATTTTATGACATGGGCGGGAATTGAACCGGCTTCCACAACGGTCCGGGCCGTTTTCAACCAATTGAACTAATATTATGATTTTAATAAACCAAAGATATATAATAAACAAGAAACGAAGTAAGAAACCAAGGATTTACGTTAATATTTATAATAGCATTTAAAAAATAAAATTAATATAAATTATTGCCATTTTTTTTAGTTTTTCAATCTAAGAAGTTACAATTGTAAACCGCGTCTATTTACCTTTGTGTAACGTTTACTTAGAAAACTTGTTACATTGCGTCATATATTGATAGGTATGTCTGTTTGTCTGTTGCTATCCGCGATGAACCAACGTACATCGCGGATTTAGCAGTCTTCTACACTTGTTACATCTTTGAGTAAATACTTGCATCAATGTTACTTGATGACATACACATAATCTAAGTACGCGGCGAATTGGGAAGCTTAAGAACGACAATTCTTACTTACGGTTGGTGCACAAAGTTTGGTGCTTACTTCGATGTAGTACTTAAAATTAAGAAATAAAATGTCAGTTGTTTTCAAAAGATATAGCAAAAAATGGCTAAGAATAAGCAAAAATGTGCAAAACTTAAAAAAAAAGCAACTGCTGAAGAAAACATTGACTATTGATCAAATATTTTATCGGTCGTCAAAAAAACACAAACATCATTTACGTTTAAGAAATACTTTTTTCCGTTGAAACACTAATTAGAACATTTGCCTTGCCAATTAAAAGTTGATTTTTTATTAACCAATTTAATCGAGTGAAATTTTTAATACACAGAAAAGCTAGAAAGTCTCATTAAGATTGTGCAGATTGGCCTTAATTGGAGGGTGTTTTAATATTAAATAATAAAAAAATCGAATCGTAAACTTAAGATATGGTTTGTAAGTTAATCATTGTAAATTGTCACTCAAAAACATTATCGCCAAAGTTTTTTAATAGTATAGATAAGACTTATAGTATCTGGGATCCAATTCCGTTCTCAACATGTTGCTAATTTCGCTCTTAGTACCTTATTAAAACAAAACAGTTTTAAACCCGGAATGTATTATTTAAACTTACGTACAAATGTGTGTACTGACTTGAACAGACTACTGTTTTAATTCTACTACCACAATCACTATGGCAGACTAGATTTGTACAAATGTTTATTAATGTTAAATAACATTATATTACAGTTTATTCAATTAAATATTTTCTAACGGATCGAAGCAAACTGTATTAGTGACCCCTGTTAATGGCTGTTGTAAAAAAATCAAATAGTCGCGGCGAAGTAAAAGAATGTCAAGATGATTGTGGAGTTAAATTATATTTTTTTGCAGTTACTAATTTGCGTTTTAAACCGATAAATGCGTTTTATGAAATATGAAATGAAATGCATCGGCAGATGGAATTAGCTACAGATAATAACTGTCAACAGCTCTGGCACTAGACCACAGACAATCCTAACTGTCAACGATTTGTCATGTACACCATCTAAGTATCTGACCTTGACATTGACCGGGCGACAAGCAAAGTTTTTGTTTACTTTTTGGTACAGTGTTTAGTACTTGGATGAAGTCATTACGTCTTGTACTTGCAGTAGATATTATTGCTTACCGTTACACCAAAGTTTGTTTTATTTAGGCTGGAATATTTTTACAGATAATAACATGACGGAGGAGTCCCAAGTTCGCGCCTTTTACACAGGCAAGAATTTCTTCATCACTGGAGGTACGGGCTTCGTAGGATTATGCCTTATTGAAAAGATCCTGCGATGTATACCCGACGCAGGAAAGATTTACTTGCTGATGCGCCCCAAGAAAGGCAAGGAAATCGCGGAGAGGTTGAACGAGTTTCCCGGCCATCCGGTAAGTCAAAAGTAATAAAAATACTGTTGTAACTTGTAAGCTTGGTAAGCGTAGGGAAAATAAGTTAACGTATATTTTTCGCGTTTTAAAGAGTTCAATTTGTTTTATTAAAATCCTGTAATACAATAAAAAAATATGCAACATAAACGGATAATACTGTTTATGTTGCATTCTATTTCTAGTCTATTTAATTTTTTGTATGGACTTTATATTTGAACTTTATGTATCACAGAAATCTTCATAATAAAAGTTTAGTTTAGACTGAATACATGTGAAGACATCCACCAGAATAATAATTATATTTATTTTATTAACTGGTATTTTTTTTTGGTGTTTGCTGTTTTCCGTTCATTTAAATATATCATTTTTGACAATCTAAAAAACAATCTTCCTTAACAATTAACATTTTTCCTTATCATAAAAATGCAAACACAACCTTAAAGTAACATCTATATTCTTTACCATTTATGTATTTATGCATCTTAACTATCACATACACAATTACTATTTTTAATCTTGTATATCTATTTGTGAATAGTGTGTAAATCATTATTAGCCATCTAGGACAGCCCTATTTTTTTATAATATAGTGGAGGTCATTTCTTACTACTTTTGCTTTAAAATGCCTTTTATAGTTCCTCTAAGTATTATTATCTGTTAAATGGTCGGAATGGTAATAATCAGAGTTATTAAATAAATTGCAACTACTTTGTACAATCTTGAATAGGGTCGCTCAAAAAATGGTCTCTTAATCTATATTTACAGAATTATGGTACACTTGCGTTTACCTATAGAAAATCACATCTATAAACTTAAATGAGAGTCAAAAAATTACTTAACAGAGTTTCTTTATTTTTTGTACACAGTTGCTTAAAATTAAGCATGAATTAAATAAACTAACTGATTATCCATAAAAAGCCAACTGGATAATTTTTTATTGCTATTAGACCAGTGCAACATGATTTTTTAAGCACTTTAAAACATGAATTTGCAGAAATATATATCAAGTACCAGGGGAATAACTTTTTTTATATAATTAAGAATAAATAAAAATCAATTATAGGTCTTTGAAAAACTACTAGAAAACCAAACGAAAGAAATTTTCAACAAACTGGTACCAATATCTGGTGATGTTGGTGCTGAAGATCTTGGCTTATCTCCAGAAGATCGCGAAATACTTATAGAAAATGTGAATGTCGTGATACACTCTGCGGCAACACTGGACTTTGAGGAGGGTTTGAAGCCAACGGTTAAAATCAACGTACTTGGAACAAGAAGAGTTCTGGAACTATGCAGACAGGTTAAGGAACTGAAGGTTGGTTATAAGCTTACAAACTGCAAGAGTGCTTCAAGGCTTATAGATTCCTATATGTCCACATTTTTTTTTATTGAATACTTCTTTATTTAAACAGTCAACCCAACAACAACAATGGTACAAATTATTTATCTCAGTTTTCTGCACTTGTTTAAATAAAACACTTTAACGGTTTAAAACGCGACATAATAGTTAAACTTATTTGAAAATGATCTTTAACTTCGGCCCGACGTTTCGGATGCTCTGCAGCATCCGTGGTCACGGGGGGCCAGGGACAGTCGGAGACAGTCGTCGGGCCGAAGTTAAAAATCATTATCAAATAAGTTTAACTAATATACCGCGTTTTAAACCGTTAAAGTGTTTTATTTAAATGTGTAATACTCGCGCAAACTATAGACAGTATTTACACTTTATTTAACCCATAGAGATTGTTTAAATGTTTCCCAAAATGTGCTTGATTTTATAAGTAGCTAACACACATATATATAAAAATGAACTAGTTTCTTGGTTAATCTATAACAATAGTGATCAAATACTAGTTGCATACAACTGGGCAAAGTCTAGTACTCAAACCTAGAGGCTTTAAATAACCCATCCCTAATGATACATACATTTCAGGTAATGGTACATGTGTCGTCGGCTTATGTTAATGCTTTCCTGAACGAGGCTGAAGAAAAAGTGTATGAAACGCCAGGAGATGTTAACAGTGTTATCAATCTTGTCAATCGGCTATCTGACGAAGCCTTGGAAGATATGGAGAAAACGTGAGTTGTTTTTAGTTTACGCCAGTAATAGACAGTTTAAATAAAACTCTTAAATTCATCCGAAATATTAGTGTCGCTGTAAATAAATGAACTTATATATTATGCGTTTAAAACCGTTAAGAGTGTTTTATTTAAATATGAGTTGTTTTAATTATTAGATTTTTCACAACAATGATTATAACATCCCCGATCTCCTTATTAAATTTAAACCACAACATAGAAAAACATAAATGAATAATACGCCCCTCTTTGGCTCAAAAATTAAGTGCATTGCGTTAAGCGCGCAAGGGTCTAAGTTCGAATTCCGGAGAGGCAATAGTTTCGGTCAGATATGACACAGAAGTCTGATCAACTACTTGCTTCTAAATAAGAGCGATCAGTGAAACAGATCTGTGTATGCCCTATGACCCACACAGGGGAATCGAGATTTATCTATAATATAAAATCTAAACCCTTATTTAAATTATATATTTATCTGCTCTTGTTAAAATTCTTAATTTCATAGGATTCTTCGAGGTCACCCAAATACTTATACATTCACGAAGCACTTAGCTGAACACGAGGTGAAGAACTCATCAAATCTGTTTCCATGCACCATTGTCAGACCATCAATGAGTAAGTTCCCATATTACAATGAATTTAATTACCATTTAACTCGTTTTGTTTTTTCTTTGTTAAAGCTCTTATGATTCTTAATGAAATATGCATTTTTAATTATCAATTTACATAATTAGGTGAAGCTACTTCGGTTCCATCATTAGGATAAGTTGAGCGTCCCGCGACGTCATCCATTCTAAACGACGAGAACCATTTTGCAATTACGACTAAAATACTACTTAGGTATACAATTTATAAAAATGTGGTATTTTCTTATTAGATATATGGACATCCAATTAAAAGTTTCTACAAATAAACGATAAATAACCTATGTAAAATGGCTGCGAACTGAACTTGTTTTAATGCTATAAAAGAAACTTTAAATAGTATAAACATGGCAAGAGAAGTTTTAATTCTAACGATGAAAAAAATAGCTCGCATAAGAAATATCACAAATGTTTTTAGGGTCATCATTTTAAAATTCTTTAAATCATTAATACAACTTTTTTATTGATACATACCACAAAATCTACAAGAGATAAAAACTTATGTATTAACTTATAAATAAAAGGCGACCTTATCGCAAGCAGCGATCTCCTCCATGCAACTTGAATTAATAAAGTTTAGATAAATTAATTAATTAATAGTCGTTTAATCAAATACTGCACGTTGTATAAGATGTGTGATGTAATTGATAAAACGTGCTTGCTTTCAGTCGTAGCGTCTTGGAAGGAGCCAGTGGTGGGGTGGACTTGTTCTAAAGTTGGACCCCAAGGCTTCCTTATGGGTGCTGCAAAAGGTTAGTCTTTTATCTGAAAAGCTACTAATTATTATACTACTGAACTATTTAACGCTTTAGATGGAATATGGAATCCAATCCAAGCGGCTGGGTGATCAATCGAATCCCCGTCTATGGATGGCCCCGAAATAAAGTAATAATAATTGAACGCTTATTGTGTGATACTAGAGAACAGAAAAGTTTAAACAACATGTGTTGTCGACCTATTTGGGCTGTGGATACTGAGAAATCCATAATCGAAGCAGATCGTATTCACGTTTATCAGCTACGAACGGTGGTTTGGAAAGAATATCGATATTACTAGCATTTATTTAATGGCGACGTTTTCTGGGTGGACAAATGCTGACAAAATGGGTCGATAGCGCATCTTGTTGAGATGTAATATGGCTGGGGAATTTCTTCTTCCATCAAGTGGACACCATGCTTATATGTCCTCTATCATGAAAAAAGTAAGAAGAAGAAGAAAAAAATTGATTGACTACTAAGGCACACAAAAACATATGTTACACTTAAATAATGTCTATAGATTACGCGAGCTAAAGTGTTTTATTTAAATGTGTACTACATTTAAATAAAACACTTTAACGGTTTAAAACGCGATATATTAGTTAAACTTATTTGAAAAATCTATTAGAAATTATGTTAAAAATCATTTTCAAATAAGTTTAACTAATATATCGCGTTTTAAACCGTTAAAGTGTTTTATTTAAATATGTTACACTTATTACTAATACATAAAAAACAAAACATAATTTTATCTTAACAGTATAACGTAATATTAATAGGATTTTACCCAGTTTATATATGCCCTTTGTTGACCTGAGACTGATTTTCAGTTAGTCCTTAGAGTGTACTTAGTAAAAACGGACCGTCTACCCGATAGCTATTAGCAAAAGAAAACGAACATGTCGAAATTAATAAAATTCGTTTATTTATAAGCTTGTATACTTAGCATAACTTATGTAAAATACATTTATGCCTATAGGTGTAGTTCGTCGTCTCCCGCTGTCTAAAGAGAACATAGCCGATTATATCCCGGTTGATATTGTCATCAACCAACTACTTGTGGCAGGGTGGCACGCAGCTAAGCAAGAGTAAGTTTACTTACTAGCTTTTTCCAATAGGTGCTATAAAAATATTATGTTGAAATAAAACACTTTTAACGGTTAGAAACGTGTAATGTATAAGATAATTTATTTTAACCACGGCCAAATGTTTCGGATGCTTTACGGCAGCCGTGGTCCCGGAAGACGTAGTTAAAATAAGTTAACTAATATATTTCGCGACTTGAACCATTAAAAGAGCTATATATAAAATTCTACTACCACTCTACTACATATATTAATTAACTCTTGGGGCACAAGAAGTACAAATTGCGTCTGTGCGGTTTGACGGGTTACGACTACCACTACAAAATGTGTGATAACCAAGACCCACGGCTTAACATATGTAAGGACACAGATGGTGATAATACCTGCTTTCACACACCAGGTGGGTGACCAGAAGTTTTGTGGGTAAAATTCCATCCGAACCAGGTTTTGAACCCAGAACCTCGTGATCTGCATATTATTCACTAGATCAACGACCTTATATAATCATTTTATATCTTCAGGTCTGGTTTAACGGTATACCACTGCACCTCGTCCACACAGAACCCTTTCCGTTGGAACATGCTGGACTCCGTCGTCAACGAGATGTTGCATAACTACCCTCTCAAAAGCGCAGTCTGGTACGTCTAATTACACTTATGTAACCTTACAATTCTCATAAAAACAATTGAATTTCGTTAATATTATCTACTTTAAAATAAAAATAGTTTTAAAGTGTTTCTTAATTTTAAATTAATTTTATTAAAATACAATTTTCTCTTCCTAAGTTTTACTTATGTAACATTAGTCTACGCGTAATATAACTAAAAATACAGTGTAAACTCCATGTAACATCACTCTATTTAACGACAAACCCTCTTAGGGGGGGAAAATTTTTGGGTTTTGGGGGTTTTGGGTTTTTTTTCACACAATTTTCCCCCCCCCCCCCCCCCCCCCCCCCCCCCCCCCCCCCCAAAAAACCCCCCCCCCCTGTGTTTTTTTTTTTTTTTTTTTTTCTCTATTTATATATTTTATTGAATTATAGTTTCAAATATTAAAATTCATTTACATCTTAACTTTAAACGGTTTGATACGAGAAATATATGAATCTCATTTTTAATTTACTTATAATAATTGATTCTGTGTAATTTTCAGGTACCCCCATTTACAATTCGTACCATCGCTGTTCCTGTTTCGTATATCCGCCATTTTCGTTCACTTCTTCCCCGCCATTTTGCTAGATATGCTCTTGAGAATTACCGGCGGCAGGCCTATGTAAGAATTTGTTTATTAACATCAATATAAATCTATTATGTATTATTAAATAATAAAAGTTTTAATTATTTTAATTTAATTTTACAAGAATTTAATCTAAGTTAGCTTAACATATTTCTTTATTACTTCAGATTATTTCGCCTGCATAAAAATGTCTGGAATTCACTAGGAAGGCTGGAACGTTTTATATTCTCTGAATGGCGATTCCATAACCCTAATACTCGTGAACTGGCAACACAGTTGAACAAAGTCGACGAGGATATGTTCTATATTAACATTAGTACTATTTATGTAAGTACTATTCATACTTTATAAATTAGTAGAATACTTAAAAATGTAAGAACTAAGCTTTAGAAATGTTGGTCCTTCGAGCCAGACTTACAGGATAGGAAGGAAGTGGTAAATGTTCATGTATTTCGTTTAATATATAGATAGGTGATTGCATATAGATTTTCAATTTAGATTTTGTTTTTCTGTTGCAGTGGGTGGAATACTTCGTTAATCTCCATCTTGGTGTGAGGAAGTATTTGAACAAGGAGAGTGAGAAAACTATACCTGCTGCCAAGACTAAGGATATAATGTAAGATCATTTAGATTTCATAGACATTATTGAAGAAATACTTTTGGTTTTTATTTAAAGTTTAATTATACTGACAAGTATTCAAGTAACAATGTTAATTTTTTTTATTTAAATATTATTGAAATAGTAGCTCATAATTTCATTGCTACACCCACACCTTGGGACGCTGTGGTCTTGGGTTCAAGTCCCACCTGTCTCGTCGAATTTTTAAATTCTTACAATCATATACATACTATCTAGTATCTCTAAATATATGTTATTATATATTTCCCTTTTCAGATTAAGGTTCGCTCATATTGCTTGGCAGACTATGATTATAACGCTCCTGTGGTACATTTTCTCTGCGTTATTCGGATTCACAATGCTACAGTGCTTCTGGGCGCCCCCTATTATCTATTACTTGTATACACTCCTTTAATGAGATAAGTGCACGTTAGTTATATAGATGTATATGTACGTGGTCGTGTTCATAACAAAACCTATAGAATCTACGAACGTAGGAAATGCCCAATGCTCTAAGTGTATTAGGCCAATGGTGGACTTCTAAAGTTTGGTTTTCTGGTACACATCACTAACATTTGAATGTTTACAATAATGTACAAAAAAATATGTTTGATGCTAGTTTTTTTTTTTAATTAGAAACAAATTAGTTTGTTGTAAATTAAAGATATTTTCAAATGGCCAAAAGTGGTGTATTTAAAGTATCCACCCACCCCGTGACATAAAGAAAAAACTACTGCTAAAGTATATGTTTATGTTAATAGTAGATAAAACTTACTATTGGCAGAATGCATACATGAAAATCAACATTTTTAACGGTTTAAACCGCTAGTTAACTTATATTTGAGCTGCCGTAGTCAACAGCCACGGCTGCTGCGAAGCTCCGATGTCGATTCGTAGTTAAACATTATTCAACGTAAACCTTAAATTTTTAAATATCATCTTGTCATCTTTGTGCGACTTTATAACATTATTGGTAACTAGTTTTAAGTGTTATCTATTACTTAGTACAATTTTATACGAATTCTACACTCATACTTTTCGATGAAATTACACTGATATTTAGGTTAAAGTATCTTTTCTAAAATATGTTATATTCCTTTCTGCTTGTTTTTAGATTAATTTCGTGTTTAGATCTTATCTCCGTCCTTTAGCTAAATGCCAATTCCAGAATTTAAGATGGGTGATCATTGATATTGCAGACAAAATGTAAAATTATCGAAAACTATGATGTTTTAAAGCGTAACATAATCTACATAAGTCTGTGTTTCAAACTACCCTCATCTTAACTTGATAAAGACATCTATAATCTGGCTTAGTTTTATTAATCATATTGGTGGATGTCATGTCATTGGACTAAGTATTAAAATGTGATTTATAAATTATAGTTTTATTTTCCTATTAAAATTTGCACATTCAATCCAAATCTTTCATTCCACACACAATTACAATAAAGTATATTTTGGATTGGATTAGATTCTGGTTTTTCACATAGATTTCTACACCAAATATTAAAATCCAACTAAATAAAATTGTAATTGAATTCAATTAAAAAGGTAGATAACGCAGGGTCTTAGAAATAAAAAACTATTAATGCAAGTGTTTAAGATTAAATTAAATTCCAACTGCTCACAACTCACGACCATTTCCCTGGCAGGGTGCAATGCAAAACGTCCTGGATTCGAATCCCGCGAAGCATGGTTCAGAGGTCAGAAACTACCGACCGCCCATTTACAAAACAACCTGTAGCACAAGAGTGATATAGAGCTACAAAAGTGAATAATGAATTTTCGACCAAAATTATTACACTCGAAAGGTAAAAAGATATATTTGGGGCATTGAGAATGTTTCTGATAAAAAAAAAAAACATCTGATCCATTTCTTCGATAAATACTAAAGCCTCTTCTCGAAAGAGCCTTTTTGACCCCGCGAAACCGCTACTGTTAAAAATTACCGCGCGCCCGCGTGAAGGTTAATGATAAAACAAAAACTTTGTACTATCCTTTAATTGGTGGCCATTGTAAATGCACTTCCGTCACATCTAAGGCTAGTAAGTCTACGTCAGCGCTCAGTGCGTGCGAGAGGGACGGATATGTTCTCGATAGTTCGCCGTGCACCCATTCTTTGACGTATGTGCCCGCTGACGTTTGTATTCTAAGGAGGAATAACTGGGGGTGCCCTGGAAAGAAAATCAAATTTTAGTCCAATAATTCTATGATGGTAGTCGTTGTATTCGTAATTTCGTAAGCCAATAAATCGGTCAAGTATGAATAGGAACGTCAAACGAAAGGTTTCGTCTAATAACACTGTTATACTAATAACATGTTGGACTTTGTCTGGAAATCTGGATACAAAACGTGTTAGGCTTCCGTTTGGGTCACGAACCACCGGCCACAGATGAAAGCGTAGTAAGCGCGTTTCAGTTTCAGTCTGAAGATTTCCGAATATCCAAAGACAAAATAGGTCGTCATCGCACCTTGTTTAAATGTTATATGGCTGGGGGGTATTATATCTCCCCCTAAAAAATTTGTTTGTGTGTTGTTGTCTTATATGTATTTTTCCCCCTTGAGATACAGTAGAACCTCTATAAGTCGAACATCAAGGGAGACGCCTAAAAATTTGAGTTATCGAGTTTTCGATTTAGAGAGAATTTCGACTTAGGCGGATTTTCATTCGACATAAGGGGTTGAGATTCATTCTATAAATTTTCAGTAAGAGAGCTAAAATACGTTTCGCAGCACTTATGTTTACAACATTATTTGTAAACTGATGTATGAATTGATATTTATTGCAGTAGAACCAAACTACTTCTGACAACATTGCACTCAAAATCAGGTTTTTGGCTTATCGAGGTTCGACTTAACGAAGTTCTATTGTCATTCAAGAGTTCAATGCTCACCAGGCAAGGTCTTCGCTGTTATATCCAAAATTTGCCTCGTTCGGGTGAGTAAAGGCCTTCTATGCAGCACTCGTATGGGTGTCTTCTGGGTTATGTTCACTCTGACTGGGTCCGTTGGCTCCGTATTTCTGTATGTGTTTATGAAATCTATATCTTCTTGAGTCACTTTGACTTCGCCTGATGTTTCCTTGAAATTAACTTTAATTATTAATTAGTTATTAATGACAAGTCAATTTAAGGATATGATCTTTAGATGTTCACGCGTTCCTCGACTAAGCCAGGACGGACGGTACAGGAACTTCTCATTTAGGATGGCCTAACAGCTAGAAAATTCTAGAAGCTTTTACAGATCCTTAATATCATTTTTAATTTACTATAAAATATATGTAAATCTAAGAATTATGTTTTCTAAGGAAGAGTGCAATAATTTTTAGGATAAAATTAATATTAACCGTAAGGAAGCTTACAAATATATGCACAATACAATAAAATATATGTAGATTTTGTCATACCTTATCAAATTTAGAATGTGTTAACTTTATGCAAAGCGCTTCATAGGTCTTGCATTTCGTTTCTTCGCCTTTCTTTAGCTGAATTAAGTCATCTCTGGAAATAAACAAATGTTAGTATATGTAATATTAAATACATATTAAAATTTAGTAAAATATTTAAGTTCTTTGATCAATGGGAAAAAATAATATTATTGGTTTGTTATTGAAAACTCTAAGCTTACTTTGTAAGATATGAAAACGATTTGACAACTACATCTCCGCTTGTGGATATTTCTGCGCACGCGCATTGCAGCTCTTCGTTGGTTAATTGCCTTATAGGATCCGAAATCTATAATCATAAGAATTCTTTATCAATAAACACAATGTCCTATAGAATAGATATAGGATATTTATAAACAACAGTACAAACTATAAAAATCATCAATATTGATCTTAAGAGGATTATAAATGCCATGAATTTAAAACGTTGTAACATGCGAAACATATTTCATATTCAGGACTATAGAAATGATTTGCATGTTTTGAAGTATTAGAAAAATAAGCTAATTTAACGCTGTGTCTTGTCATGTGTCATGTCTTGTTTAGTCTTGTCGTGACTTTACTTATTAATTGCCCCAAAATGTAAATGTATAAAATTTAACTTGTCCCAATTGGATTACAAACCTCTATAGCAAATGGCCGCCCATCTCCAAGGCATCTGACATCAACATCTTCTCGACCGGCTGATATGAACTTCAGTCGAGTTTCTACATCACCATCTGAGAATCTAAGCAATAAAAGAATATAAATAATACACATCAAGGTAATAGGCGCTTGCAGTAATCAACCTTCATTCTAAGGAATGTGTTCTATTGTATGTAGTAAGTAAGAAGCGAGAAATCACAGGTTTTCTTGCGTTTTTGTAATAAGACATGGTTAAAGTAATCAGACAACCGTTATACCTACTTGAAAATTTTAGCTAATGGTTTAAATATAATTTCCTCTACTGAATTTGGTAGCACTCTCTGCTTCTTTAATATCCATGGCGTTTGTGGTAGGTTTCTGCTTAATTTGATATACCTATAAAAAATCAATGTAAGTTTTAGTAAAAAACAATTTTGCTTAATAACAGCATTTTACATGAAACATATCTTATTGCTGTTATTATTATAAATGAATATAAACATGTTTGTTATGTCAAAAAGTTACATAAAAAATTAATGAATATAATAAAAAGAACTAGATACCTCCCACCCAAATAAGCCGGTGCGTGGGCGCACACAACGCTAACGCATTGCGCATGTCCATGTGCATCCATTTGGACTCCAGAGGACATAAGCGTTTCGAGTTTTACGTCTTCTAATGCCTGTTGAAAAAAGACTCAGTGTTATACATAGTTCTAACATTCTTGGGTACTGCCTGGGGTCGAAAACCACTTAGTCTTTTAAAAATAATACATAATATACATGCTAAATAATAAAAAAAAATTACGGTTTTGAGTTTCCCCTGATTTAATTTAATCAACAACTGTATTAATCAACAAAATATTACCTGTTCCACGGATTGCCTTGTGAATTCGGTGGGAAATCTTCTCTTATATCTGTTTCTATTTTCAAAGAGGATGGGCGACACTTTTTTAAGAACTTCTAACTCCTGAAATATAGACATTGAAAAATGCTAAGTATATATAAGGAAACTTAATATGTCATCAAATATAAATCATGAGTCAAGTAAAGATAAAACTACTTTTTCCTGGAATATATATAAATAATTTAAGTACCTGTAAATCATCAGGGTAATCAAGATGTACCATGATTAGCAGAGGAGAGTCAATGTCAAATGATTTATCAATGTATTCACTGACTTTCTGTCTGAAAGACATTTTCCAAGCATCTTTTAACTGTGTGTAAATATCTGAAAAAAAAAACAAGAAATTCCTGAAGCCTTTAAAAAATATAGATAGATATTATGGTCATGTGTGATGCAGGTTTGAAACCTGTGTTTATTGTAGATTAATATAATTATATATTAATCATGTGCAATAAAGTTAAAATAATGATAAACTTCATATTAATAATAACAAGAATTACTTACTTGGATCATAGTCGGAGAAAGCTTCAGCTATTTTTAGAGTAATAACTTTTTCACGGAGAATAGTTGATATCGGAGCAGAGAGACCACAAGTGTATGTTTTACACTCATAACTGGAATATCAAATAAAACACTAAGCTTGCAATAACTTGCCAAAACTCAAAAACCATAGAAAATAAAAATAACAACAAAGTAATCTAAATCTAATTAATAAAGTTCTTACCCTTTCTTCACAAGAGCCTCTTTAATTTTTGCAAAGGTATCATCCCAAAATGAATCTTGCAACACCCCAAGGCAACTGACACAAACATCTAACTTGAGTTTCTTACTTGGTGGCATACTGTCGCTTAAATCTATTGAAGGTTGGACTGGATTTGATTTGTCTTTAGTTGTAGTGCCATTACTCTCCATATTTTCCATAGATTTACTGGCAATGTTAGCAGTACAGTGATTTGATCCATCTACATCCATTTTATCAGTAGTACTTCCAGATATTTCTTCAAGTTCAGGATCATTTTGAATTTTACTTCCTGATTCAAGTGGCTTAACAATGTCTGTTTCCGTATCTGTTTCTAAGTTACTACGTATTTGAGCACTATCTGGAACGATTGTTTCTTGAAACTAAAATATAAATAGGTGGTATTAAACAGGTTTACATCGGTTATTCTGTTTGTGTTTTCGAAAATGGAAAAACATTAAAATTACTTGCTAGAAATGCTCTACCAAACAAATTATTTAAGTTCTAAAACCATCGATCGTGAGTTATGTATTTTATCATCAATTATCATTCATCTTTAAAAAATAAACGTAAAAACAAACCTTTTCGGCGGCGGTCTTTACATTTTCGTAAACACTACTTTTCTTGTTGCCCATGTACCGAAAACAACACGAGTCACAGCAGCCAAGGCTTTTGCAAAATTTAAACAATAGTTTGTCGTCCATTGCGAGTTTTACGAACCTTAATAAATTATTAAATTTATATACGATACACAAACAATGATTAAATTTGAGGTTAGATTAGAGCATAGATTATAACTATTAGTCAATTTGAGAGTGACAGATGACATTTATTGTACTCTGTGGACACTCTGTTTGTGTTTTCCTGTTCTAATGTTTTCAAAATATTACTACTTGTAAGTTAAGTTTGTTGGAAACATTATTTGTTAATGATCTGAATTTTTATTATTTTTTTGGTTTCTACAATGGATTCAACTTCAGCCCTTCCAAAAAGTTTGGAGAGCACTGTACAAGCAGCGCATTTTGTTCATAAATACCTACGAGCACGCAAAAGTAGTTGAACGTGTTGTAACTTTTTCGAGTTTGTCTTTACGCTTTCTCATTGAACAAGCGTAATAAAAATATTATTAAAGATGTAGTATAAAAATATCGACTATAAATATTATTAGTGACGACCACCTCTTTAGCGCAGTCACTATTACGCCGAAGAGGTGGTTTCGCTATATATAATAGCATCGCTAAAGTATGACGGGTACTGGATTCGAATTCCGAGAATTTTTCTACCATTCTACTTCGGATTATGGCCGGTTTATCCGGGTTTTAGTACCATATCGACCACAATAAAAATGTTAACTTTTATTACTGTGGTATTTTCGATGTTAAAATAAATTATATTTCTGTTTTCATATTTTATTCAAGAAGCTGTTTTATTGCCCGTAGTAGAGTTGCCAGATCCTTCATCACCTGTAACTGTAAATAAGTAATTTAGCTTAAGTACATAATATGTCCATCTACTTAGGCCTGAGGGTACATTGCTACCATTAAACCAATAAGATCGTAAAATTCTTTGGTCTGTTAGATATTATAAATACGTTTATAGTATTAACATCGATCTATTTATAAAGATTATGAGTATCTACGTTCTTTAACATACAATTTTAAGAAGCAAGAACCGATCCTACCCGTGACTCCTACAGAAGTTTCCTGCTTTGGCACATGGCTTGTACTTATTTTTGTTTTATTCATCGGTTTCCAGGCGCTGTAAAAAAGGTAAGTATGTATTTAATTTGATTTGGTAGCACACATACGATATAAACAATAAAAAAGGTAAAATAGCGTTAGGTATAACAACCAAATAATATTTCAGCTTTAGACCTATTTTGCCTTTGGATATTCGTAAATACACAGATTTAAAACCGAAACGCAATTAAACTTCACGACTTTTCATTCTGTGGATTGTGGGTCGTACATTTTGGACTATGGTTGTTTTTATTTTTACTGCTTGTGGGTATCGAACTCACTATACATAATCATGCAAGAGAAGCTATGGGTACAAGCTTGTAATATATATTCCAGAAGAGCCACCGAACCCCCATCCATCCTAATACTGTTTGCGGGGGCCGTTCAAGATGTGTTACTTTTGGACCGCCCACGGAATGATCCTTGATGTCCTGATCGTGGTCACCTAGTCTTCAAAACGCCTCGAGCCAAAGGAGCCGACTGTGATTCGGCTGTGGTCCTGTCATATTTTGAGAGGGTAAAGTACTTACAACATTTTCGTCGTTTTAGGCATGTATCTAGCGGCTCTTGCTCGATTTTCCAATATTTCTCTAAAACAATCGTGTTACTTGTAATTTTAGCTGTGCCAGTGCCTTAAAGACACTTAAGAAACATTTAAAAGAGTATTTAAATGATTAAGTTATGTGGTGTATATTTTGTCTTTAAAAAAATAAACAAACTGTCGTATTAAGAACTTGTTTTTTTTTCTATGACAGACGAGGACAGAAAAGCATGGGGGTTTACTTCCTCCAGCCAGATAACATCTAAACAAGATGCGCTAGAGTCTTATGTGGCTTTGGACATTCGGAACTCCTGTAGACAATGGCTCGCGGCCTGGACAGAAATTATAAACTCCTACCACTCTTTGAGTATCCAAATTAATACATCCGAAGTCTAACATGCTTCAGATGAGTTATAAATTGATTAGAAAGATGTTGGACCCACTGGACATATACTTTGTTTTTTTTTCTCTAAAATCTTCGTTTCTATCGGTAATATTTCTTTTTTGCCTTTAATTATCTTCTTTGACTGTTGGATATCAAAAGGCGAACTTACTTCAACAAATTAACGCTTATCATGGCGCTCGGTAGCCTAGCCTCCACTGGATTACTGACCAAGATTATTGCGTCATCCAAAGTTTTATTTTCACTGTATTTTGGCGTATTCACGTCATTGTAATATTCCACCGATTCTTCTATCTCGTAATACAGATCATTGGGAAGATGCTACAGATATTTACATACGTATTACTTGAATTATTGTTTTAACGTGTTAATAAATATAACAATTACTGTCTGTACTTTACGCGAGTAGTACACATTTAAATAAAACACTTTAAAACGCGATATATATTTGTTATTTGAAATGTTTTTTTTTGAAAATGATTTTAACTTTATTCAAAGTTATTTTAACTACGGCCCGGAGATTGTCTCCCGTGACCACGTCGGTCCGTAGTTATTATAATTTTCAATTAATTTTCGAACCGGTTTTATTTAGATATAAGAGCTGTTCTAATTATAGACCCAATTCATAAATTGAGATTGACATAATAAATTGAGTTCTACGCAGTATTATAGAAGTGATTACTCAAATTGCAGCTATGTTGCACCAAAGGCCGTAGGTTGAAGTCTCATCATATTTCGATAGTGATTTTATATCAAAATAATATATATGTATGTATAACAAAAACCTTAAAGATATTAAAACAATTGCTTAAAATTATATCTTTCTCATTGCCATCTTTAATCTTGATGTTTGCATCACTTAACAACATCTGTTTACGTTTTTAATGGCATGAATCTCTCACTTACAAATAACCATCTTTAAAAACACGTTTTTAGAAAAACTAGAGAAATTATAAAGGACCTTTTTTAAGCTGGGAAAGAGCTTCAAACTATCCTTTATGCCCATGCGGCGTGTGGACTGCAAAGCATGACGTATAGCCCTTCTTACTGGACCCAAACCTTCGCTCTGCCTGATGAGGGAGAGCAAACGGATCACAGAGGGGAAGTCCCATTTCTCGGAATCTATGTAGCCAGGTGGGGCTGGTACGATGTCAGCTTAAATTGTAAATTATTTCCATTAATAGGGTGACGTGGCACAGAAAGAAGGAAATCATTTTGAGTATGATAGTTTAAAAATTCGAAATATAATATCTGTTGACATGCTTTTACCTTAGGGACTACGTACGCTGCGAAAGCACTTCAAGATACTCAAAAATATGTATGAAGGGATAATTTCTCTTAAAACGATCTAAAAAATGTCTGCGACAGTATAATATGTCTACTTTTTACAATCTACTTGCTTTTAACAGCTTACATTTACAGAGTTGACAAATTTTAATTTCCAAAATAGCTATTGTACGCTGACGAAGTCGCTGACACAGCTTTATATTTTTAATACATTGTACCTATATTCATGAGTTAAGGGGTTGAACGTGGTCCTCCGTAATAAGCCAGTGAAGGATAAAATTAATTCTGTAATATTTATTTGAATCGGTTTACCTTTCAACTGCACCGCGGGAATTTTTTGCAAATCATTTATAAAGTTGAATCTGTGGAACTCCACAAGTCGGTCCAGCCAACCGGATTTACGAATATTTACGTTAGCTTGGGTTAGTACTAAAATATAAGGTATAAGCGCTCTCTGTAAATACAATACATCATTAATTATGTAACCTGTCTGATAAAGTGATTCACTAAGTAATTTATAACGGTTAAAACTTTGGAAACGAAAATAGTCTTTATAGTTATTTTAGGATTCGTTTACTTACAAGTAGAAACATCGCTCTTGTAATGATATTTTAGTACATAATAAAAAATAAGGAAAATGTATTAATTAATTTCATGCGTTATGAATTTTTAATAGCGCATAAACAGTCGTGTTAAGCTTTATATTGTATTTATTTAAAACATTCATGTTCCTTTTTTTCGCTATTAACACTTAACACTCATTTTTTTTTATTTAAGTATTTTTAATAATAAAAATAATTAAAAATGAACTGATTGTTCCCCTAAGTTACATTTTTAAATGAATTATATAAAATTTAGGGACAAAATTAAGTGGTACGTCAGACATAAATAGTAAGAGTGATTTTAGTTATAGTTTACAATTTAAATTAATATATATTGTAAACTCTACTTTATAGTTTTATGTCAATTGTCAACGTCATTCTTCAAGTAATTTCATATTAAAATCAACCGTTCTTCGACCGCACTTTGACGTTGACAGTATTTAAAAAGCGGACGTGTCGGACGTGTATTATAAACCATAATATATCAAGTTACAATAAACTTTTGTAAATAGTAGGAAATATAGCATAAAACTTTCGCTACCTCTTTATTATTAAGCAGTACGTTACATTTTAAATTAGCATTTCCTCTTGATTTATTTTATTAATATAAAATAAAAGCATTTTCGCGGTGTAAACAAAGAGAACAGTTTTAGACAATGTGTGTGTCTTAGAGCGAATGAAAATACGTTTAGATTTAGGATTAATGAAAAGAAAGATTTTACATTTAATTACTATGACTAGTGTGCACAGGGAGGCGCCTATAGGTATACAGTGTTTAGAAAAACTTAATTCGTTGTGGTGCCCGCGATGGAGAATAAACAGACTTCGGTGGTGAGTTATTAAGAATTCATAGTTTAGGTGTATACCTTTTTCACAACATTTCACGACCTTCGAAAGTTTATAAAATGTATGTTTGTGAAAACGTTAATCCATACATTGTAAAATCTACACAGATATTCTACAAATTACAAAATCCTACATGAAATATTTAATTAGATAAACATATCTTATTCTTTTATCTCTAAAACAATAAAAGTCAAATAAATGAAATGCTAAATTTTTATTGATCATTGTTAAGATAAAAAGTAACACTTTTCAAAACATTCAAATAAATTATATTTAACTACATTAAGTTCCTAAAGCATACAAAAATACATACAATTTATGTATCTTTTGTATCCTTTGATTAATATCCTATTGTACTCAGTTATGAAACAATGATATTTTGTAAAACTAAACCCTTTTTTGCTAAATCATACCTACTGATTATGGTGGTGGGAAACTTTTAAAATCAGTATATACCCTAGCTTATGTTTGCATCATTTTTAGCCAGTATCTCATCCGTCAGCACTGATTATAACTAAAATATACATTTTTACAGTTTTTTAAGTAACGGGAACGTTATGTGTGATTATCAACTAATTGATATAGACATTAAAAGTATATTACAATATCTGGGAACATAAAATTTCTAGTGATAAGATATGATGCAAAAATATCTTTTTGATTGATAAGATTTGAAATAATGAAAGGAAGTAATCGTAAATATTTTTTAAAGACAAATAAAAACACCATAACATGTATAGAATCAATGATGTTGCTAGTTTGAGTTTGCTTCTTTTTCTTGTCTTCTTCATCTTACTATATTTTATTCCTTTTTTTACATTAGATAAAACACAACCATTATTTATGATATATTTGTTAGTGCTATAAATTAATTGGTATGAATAAAATCATATAATCAGTTGTCATTTAATACATTACTGACTTAGAGTTAATTGCTTCAATTTAATTGACCTTTAGCATAACGCTAAAACACATCAAGCGTTAAGGCTGACAGGTTGTTTGGATCCTTGGGAAACATAATAAAATTCCGATTGGGTGAAGCAGAGAGTGTGTCCCTTGTCCCACAGTAAGGGTCCCATGACCCGAAGTAAGTTTCTCTTGCTCCATAGTAAGTTTCCTTTGACCCAAAGTAAGTGTCTCTTGTCCCACGGTAAGGGTTCTTTGACCTAAAGTAAGTGTGTCTTGCCCCACAGTAAGTGTCCCATGCCTCCTGTATATCACCAAAAACTATTTGAAGTTAGTAGTAAATTGACATTTTGGGAAACGGAAACACGACTTTCACAAAAGGTCAGTCTACTACTAGCATTTACTTTAGATTTTCAGTTTTGCGTGGCATCTTATTTTGGCGTGGGTGGGGATTTTTAGCAAAATCGACTAGAGAATGTTAAGACGTCTCATTGCCGTGTGCACTAACCGTTGCCATGTCCTCGACACGAATTTTTACTGGTTTCAACTATTATCCATCTGTGATAATAATTATCGGCAAATAGAGGTATGACACGGTTTAATATGGTAATTTGATCCGTTGTTATGTTTAATATCGTTACTAATATTATAGAGAAGAGTTTGTTTGAACACGATAATCCTAGGAAATACTGGGTCGATCATTTATCGAGGAAGGCTTTAGTCTATAAAACCAATCGATGCGACCAATACGAGAGAAGATACAATGGGAAATGTGGAAAAAAACGGGGAATTTTCTTCAGCTCCCGTTGCGTGCGCTGTGAAAACGACTCAAGAAACCAAAACACTATTTATGGCAGAATTATTCCTATTTAAATAATTTAAAAAAATGTTCCCGACATTAAATGTCTATCTGTTAAGATTTATTTGCAAAAACGACGAGACGCGGACGACGTCGTTAGTCACAGCTAGTTTAAAATATGTATATGTACTTAGAACCATAAATGTGTTATCATTATTAAGTAATTCGGAAACAGGGTGTACACACATTACAATCATTAAATATAATCAATATACAAATTGTAATACAGACAGACCAGGATGGCAAGGTCAATGAACTTATTATGCGATTATTAGGAAATAAGATATTATAAGGGGATGCGGCGACATATAAAGCTGTTACGCATGACACCGCATGCGCAGGCGAAGGAAAGTTAAACACTGGCCAAGTCAGAATTGGAGACGGACACGACGTGTTCCGTACCGTTGTAAAAAAGTAGATGCACAAGTTTTCAACTCCTTTATTTATAATTACATTATATCCTACTAGTATTATAAACGTGAAATGTGGAAGGATGTTTGTTACTCTTTTACGCAAAAACTACTGAAGGGATTTATAAAGTATTACTTTCCAATAATATAAGCTTAAGAACATCAGAATAACACCTACCTTTCTCCGAGCTATTCTGGCGTGCGCATAGACTATAATTTATAAATATGTAATTGTGTTAGTCTATGCCCAGAATATAGGACCAATTAATCCTGCGTGTCAAGTCGCAGGCACCAACTAGAAAAAACTTATTTATAAACGATGGTTACACAAAAATCTGTCTTTTAATTTATGTCATTCAAGTGTAAGCATACACTAGCTTCGCTCGAAAAACCAAACTAGAGCAACGCAGGTTTTTTTTTTATTATGGATATTATTGGTGATGAATAACCACCACGAATAGTACAGGCACGTACAACTAAAGTAAAACGATTAGGTTATCTAAGAATCTTAGATTACGAATAGTTCAAAATATTTTCTTAATGATCCGACTCTTTATATAGGCAATGGTCCCAATAAATAAATAAGGAACAGTAAATAAAAATATGTCTTGTAATTGTTTTGGGGGGCTTACCAACTTGTTTAATTTATAATCCTCTTCGAAAGTACGAGCAACCTATGGGTTTTATTTCATTATAGTTGCAAGATGGATGCATTTCGTATGGGTGAAATGACATAACCATCACGAATATTACAGACGTATAACTAAAAAGTTAAAACAATTAGGTACCATTTATCTAGAGATATTTTATGATTACGAGAATAAATTTATAGTTCTTTTTACTTCTAACTTTGTGCAGCATCTCAAACGTCTGACCGTTCTTAAGTAGTCGGATAATTCAACTAACTTAATAAAAAAAAAACTAATATATTTCGCGTTTTGAACCGTTCAAAGTTATATGAATATTTCGAAATATTATTTAAAGTATGTATAAGATACATTTCCAAGCGAAGTCACGAGCGAAAGCTAATTAGCTATAAGTAAATATGTCTGTATTTTAATGAACACTCGGTCCTTGGTTGACAACCGTGACTCATACAGATATAATGTCATGTGTAAGTAATGTTATAACAGCGATAGCTGGAATAGAATAACATGTTATTGTTAGATGGTTGCAAACTAATCATGGATCCAATTTCCTAATAGTAAACTTACTCACGTTATTACTAGCTTTGTCAGCGACTTAATCCGCGTGGAATAGTTATCTTGGCCATCAAAATTATTCTTTACAAACAACCCTCTCAGCTAATATATTACATCTTTATAAATGTAAAAGACCCTCCAAGTTGACCGCATCCCGCCGCATCGTTCTATTTAATCCTAACAGATATACCTACAATGATGTCGCGGACAATTTTTTTAGGTACTTTTATGGGAAATGTTTCTTTCATACATATTTTTGGTATCTTAAACCGTTGTACCGTACGCAACGAGAACCTACAAGGATTTATAATTTCCTCCTTTTTTTCCTATTTACCGCTATTTCTTATCTACTATTACTTAGTCGCAGCTCGATGTTTTATAGGCTTCCTTAATACATGCTCTAAGAAACAAAAAAGGAGTTTTTCAATTTGAACCAACAGTTCCTGAGAATTAGCGCGTTCGACGTCGTGGTTCTTATATTTATAAAGATAAAGAAGTTCGCAAAACCAAATTAAAAATTGATTTTGCGAAATGAAAACTTTATTATTTTTTACATTGCACATGAAGGCACTATATAATTTAAAAATCGAAAATAAATTGTAAAAAATTTCGGACTTGAACGGGCAGGCACTTGACAGCCGGTTCAAGTCGCTCAGAGTTGATTTTTTTTTCGATTTACAAATTTTGATGCCCAAAATAACTATTCTACGCGGACGAAGTCGCTTGTACAGCTAGTATTAGATATATTCAGAGCCAAGTAGTTAGGGACCTTTAAAGTTCACATAAAATGTACAAAAAAAATCTGTCTTATACCTTTATTTAAATAAAAACTTTAACGGTTTAAAATGGATATATTAGTTAAACTTATTTGAAAATGATTTTTAACTTCGGCTCGACGTTTCGGATGCTTGCAGCAGCTGTGGTCACGGGGAAGAGTTTCCCCCCCCGTACCATTTTATTAAATGTGTACTACTCGCGTAACAGCTATAGACAGTATCTAATTTAGTATATATATAGATATAAATTTTTCGATTACTACAGGTTCCAGGCCAGCGTCCTGATCCTGACTTACTTCACGTACATGACATACCACCTCACACGCAAGCCCATATCGGTGGTGAAGAGTATCCTACATCAGAACTGCAGTGCGCTACCTCCCCCACCTGATCTGAAACCAGGGGACGACCAGTGGTGCAACTGGCCGCCTTTTAGTAAGAACCTTATAAATAAATAGTTTTTTTTCAATGACAGACATACATGAAGTTTACTTGATGGAAGACGAAGTGCCCCAGCCATGTCAACAAGTTGCACTGTGGAGCTATTGTAGTTTTCGACTTTCGGATATCGACAGACTGAAAACCAAATGCCATTAAACTTCACTGCTATCTCCTCTGTGGAAGCTGATTAGTGACCCGATCGGTTGATATTGCCACAAGTCATTTAATATCAAGAAGGCCAGATGTTTAACATGTGTCAGAAAATGTTAAAGTTGATTATAAACATGTTGTTCTCGGTGGGGATCAAACGAATGACTGATTGATTAACTGTAACTTACTTTACTTCCTAAGCAGTAACAACTTTTGTAGAACAGCTGTTAGGACCATTTTTTCATTATTTTCCAGATACAAATGACGCCAACACTCTGCTGGGTGCTTTGGATTCGGCCTTTTTGTTCAGCTACGCGGGAGCCATGTTTGTTTCGGGTACGTAACTATTGTCAGAAAGTTATGTTATACGTATATTGAAATGGCCATATAACGTACTTATAACGTGTGGTGACTAATTATGACTTATATTCATCCATGGTAAACCCGAAACGCGATTACACCTCGCGGCTTTTTTATCTGTGGAGGGTTGTTCGTGTCATAGGCAAAATTTCGATATTCCTTCACCCATTTAATGTCTAGATTTCACGAGTGGGAGGACGGCCTCAAGTTATCAAACACCTGGGATCCCATATTAAAAACTCTGGATCCCAATATACAGCATACCGGCAAACGCGAAGACACCGTTAGTCAATTCTGCAAGGACCCGGCCAATTTCGCCAAATACCAACTTCGACGGAACAGATGGCGCTAGCGTAGCAATTGTTTACTTTGACGTCAGTGACATCCTCCATCTTTAGTATCCCCGTGACCACGGCTGCTGCAAAGCATCCGAAACGTCGGGCCGAAGTTAAAAATCATTTCCAAATAAGTTTAATTAATATATCGCGTTTTAAACCGTCAAAGTGTTTTATTTGAACATACTCTGTTCGCGTTACCCACAGACAATACTTAATGAATTATCTTTCACTACGGCTTTCTATTTTTTTCGATTGGCATCAGTTTAGATAATCTATTCACATGTTTGAGCATCTGACTAGATTAACCACCATGTCCAAGTGACAACATTCCACTTTGGACTATTTTAACTGTTAAAAACGCGTAAGCAGCTGCGGTCACGGGGAGGCTAGGAGAAGTCTCCTCGTCACCACGGCTGCTGCAAAACATGCGAAAGCATCGGGCCGTAGTTAAAATAATTACCAAATAAGTTTAACTAATATATTTCGCGCTTTTAACCGTTAAAGTGTTTTATTTAAATGTGTAGGTACTGCTCGCGTAAACTGTCTATAGTTAAATATTGCTTTATCTTCCAGGTATGATCGCTGAAAGGGTAGATCTCCGCTACTTCCTGTCCCTGGGAATGCTCAGCTCAGCCATTTTCTGTTACCTCTTCGGACTTGCGAAGACTTTTAATATACATGACATATCCTATTATTTAGTTGTGCAGGTATGTTTTATGAGTCACCATTACCATTTGTTACCTAGTTACTGGTCAAGTATATAATTCATCAATAGTCCGGCTGCCCATCTGAGACTATTTTGACGGGCTCGTTGGTCTAATGCTAGCAATGTATGGCTTATGATCATCTGATCGTCGGTTCGATTCCCACCAGGTCCATTATGTTTCTAATTTTTCTGAGACATGTTGGACTTCGTCTGGAAATCTGGATATTAAATAAGTGGTAGGAATATAGAAATTCGGTCCGAGTCACGAATCACCGTCCACAGATGAAGCCGCGAAGCTTAATCGCGTTACGGTTTCAGTCAGTGGATTTCCGAATATCCAAAGCCGAAATGGGTCGATAGCGCTAGCTAGGGTATATCACCTATCATGAAGTGAACCCTAAGCTTGTCTAATCTCTACCATTAAAAATAAATTGAACAATGTTAGGCCGTGGATAGAAGGATTAGACCTCTCGCGTTTAAAAGTTCTTGGAATATAATAAATCTCATTTTAATTCGTATAATTCAACTATGTATATTGTTTAAGGCAGGGGCGGGTATAGCTCAGACAACTGGTTGGCCTGGAACCGTGGCCATAATGGGCCAGTGGTTCGGTAATACCAAACGTGGACTTATTTTTGGTATTTGGAATTCCCATACGTCGTTGGGTAATATCTTAGGTAAGTTTTAAGTAGATATTGTTTTTAAGTATTGTAGATACTCATTTGGTAGACGACATATATCCAAGATTTTATTTATTTAATTTGTACTCTAAGTCCAACCATAAAGTCACAATTTTGTATGACTTGACTTGCTACTGCATGTGATTCTTTCTATTCTTTTGTTATAAATCACTGCAAAGTTATCTTAATTTCCCATTGTATCAAGTGCAATTTATTTAAATAAAATTTTTAAACGGTTAAAATAAAACGGGATATATTAATTAAACTTATTTGAAAATTACTTTAACTACGCCCACCTTCGGATGCTTTGCGCAGCAAATAACTTTCAAATAAGTTTAACTAATATATATTAAAGTGTTTTATTTAAATGGGTACTACTCCTAAACTATATACCGTATTTAAAAGTACACCGAGTTAGTATAGTTTGTCTCTCTCCTCTCAGTCCCCTACAAAAAACAAGGACATTAAAATGGACAGTGGGCGTCACACTACAATTCTCTTTATAACTCGTTTTGGTGATTAGACTGTAAACGATTTCAATTTTGAAAGTATCGGATAGATATTAAAATAAATGTAGATTCAACATGGTATGAAATTATTAATAATATAATTGTGTATTTAAAATTTATATCTATAAATGGTTTAACATCCACAGGCACAGTAATGGCCGCGGAATACGTGGAAAACGATTGGGCGCTATCGTTCGTATACCCAGCGCTGGTGATGGGTGTTATTGGTTTCATCGTCTTCCTGTTTCTCGCGCCGGAGCCAAGATGTGTTGGTCTTAGTGTTGATAGGCCTTCAGTAAGTGAATTTATTACATATTATTTACAATCACTAACTATTTGTAAGTTTGACATGATTATGTCATTTAGGTGATTGTGTTATAAGTGCCCGCGGATTTATCGGTGTTTTGTCTTACAAGAGTAGACTAAATTATTGTTCCAATGTCAATCCTTAAAAAACTATTAAATAAATAATAATATTCGCGAAAAATCTAAGAATAGTGATTTATTAAAAATGCATCTTTCAGCCGAGCAGACAATCAAGGCGGTCTGTGGATGAAGATGAACCCTCCCAGGTCATTGTTGGAGATCAGGTATTTGTTTTTGAATTTAATATAACATATTGTTCATAAATTAGGTTCTATTGGGCACTGCGTTCATGGATGGATCTAAACAATAGGGCAGGGCACTCAATGTTGTGTAAAACAGCACTTAACAAGAAGGCATGTCTGATCCCATTATACAATGTATTCATCCTAACAAATACCTTTGTAAACTTTTTAATTACTTTGTTAAGTAATAATACTTTGATATATTATTTTTTGTTGGTAACATACATTTTGGACTTAAAAATATTGGAAGCTTATTAATTTATAGGAATCAAATAAGATACTTTTATAAATGGTTTGAAACAGCAGTTAATTTTACCCTACGTCCCGACGTTTCCAGCCTTGATCACGGGGATGGAAGCTGGCTAAGATATATATGTCATAAGTGTCTACATTATACCCATAAACGACAGATATAACATATCACAATTTATTAAGCTAATTGCATGTTTCACAGACTGCCAGCTTAAGGCCAAATAGACATTCTGCCAATTCACCTCCGGTAAGTTAATTAAGCATTCCTTGGTGATTAATGAATTTTTCTATATGCCATTATAAGTAGCATTCATAGTGGGCAGTATTAATAAAATTATTTCTTACAAAAAATAACTGACATCCAACAGTATACTAAAAAGCAATCCCTATTTTGATTTAGTTAAATAGAAAAAAATTATAACTTAAAAAAAGTACGTTGTATGGAAAGCAAATAAATAAATGACATCTTATGTTTGTTCTTTTCAGTCTCAAGACGACGAGGAACCGTCAGAGTCCAGCGCGCTCCTCGGACGGTCTCGCTCGCGCGGTAGTGCCGTCTCCCTCTCGCGGGCACTCGCGATACCGGGAGTTATAGAGTTCTCTCTATCTCTCTTCTTCGCGAAGCTAGTCAGCTATACCTTTCTCTATTGGCTTCCATTGTATATTAAGTCTTCCAGTAAGTTAAAAACTATTATTGTAAGTCAAGACCATGCTTAATTTAAGTGATTATTACCTTAAGCGACCTATTTTAATTTTGAATGCGTGGGACCCTCAATTGCCAGGCGCCCTGTCCATTTCACAGTTATATACTATTTATTATACATTACTCTATTTACAGACAATAGTTGGGGCCTCTGCGCCCAATCGGACCGAAATGTTATATTTATTTTTTTCGCTCGATTTTTAACGCGAAGGCATGGTTATATATCCTATTGTCCTGTATAAATATTAACTATATATATATAATAAACAGTACTTTATAAACAGAATAAGATGATCCTTCTGTGCCTTATCAGACCGAAATGTTCTATTTCTTCCTTCCCCTTTAATCTTTGTGGGCAATGCAATGGTAATGTGATCAAACATTTAGGTCTCTGTTCGATTTGCTCGACCGAAATAATTATATTTACAGCGTTCTATATAGTTTTATAATTGTTTTTATTGAAAGTCATGTTATTAATTTGCAGCTTCCCTAACACCGCGCCAGAGTGGTGAAATTAGCACCGCTTTTGACGTGGGGGGTGTCGCTGGTGCTATTGTGGCCGGCCTGTTGGCAGACGTGGTCGGGTGTCCGGGCATAGTCTGCACTGTGTTCTACGCGCTGTGTGCTCCTACGGTAAGTTCTGTTTTTATCCTAGCAATCTCTTAGTTGGATATGGCTTGGTTTTATCCTAACAAAATAGATGAAACTCAACGTTTCATTTATATGTATATTTGAATGGAATTTGAGGGTGACAAACAGTTTAAACAAATACTTGTTAGTTTCTAAGTTATGCTTAAAATTGGCTTATTCTAATTTAGCTCAATTTGATATCTGTACTAAGCTAAGCCTCTTTTGTAATTTATATTCAAAGAAAGAAGATTAAAGATATAATACATGCATCTTTCTTTATATTTTTTTGAAATTTAATTTGTATTTGTTTCATTTTATTGAAGATTCGTCTTTACAGCTCCTATTTTATCAATGGTGGGGAGCGTCCTCCTACTTCCTAAACATACTTTTGTTGGTGCTAGCTGGTATTTTGGTGAACGGCCCATACGCGCTTATCACAACAGCTGTTAGCGCTGAATTAGGTAATTTTTTTTTCTACTAAATCTGTTTGCTGCAAAGTACAATGACCTAATGTATAGTTATTAACATAGAAATAGTACAATAAGTTATGGATATAATCGTTTTTAAAAATGTCACCATATAAGGTACTGCCATGTAAGGCAAATCGTCCCCTCAGGATATTAAAATAGACTAAAGATAAATTATTATATATTGTTTGAGATAAAGTATAGGCTATCTTTATCTCATATACGTTATGTAGGATCCCTTGTTGAGTATATCTAGATTATAATTTTTGGTGCTTGACGAGGGATCGAACAGACGTTGGGAATGTATTTTTCGTAGTTAATAACTGTCTCTTATTGTATTAGGAACACATAGCAGCTTGTCCGGTGATTCGCAAGCTCTGGCAACAGTCACTGCTATTATTGACGGCACTGGAAGTATAGGTAATTATTTATATAATTATTTTTCCTTGCTCTGGCAACAGCAACAGCGTTTTACCTTTAATGAATAATTCTTTGTTAATTACACAGATAAGAACATGTTTCATTTATATTTCTTTTTATTAGATAGATATCAAATAAAAGAGGAAATCATTGCATATATCCTGACTATTATAAGTGTCTAAAAACTTTAACGGTTTAAACCGCGATATATATAAGTTAAACTTATTTGAAAATTATGACCTGACCACGACTAATGCAAAGCATCCGAAACGTAGGGCCTAAGGTAAAAATAATTTCAAATAAATTTAACTAATATACATCGCGTTTTAAACCGTTAAAGTGTTTTATTTAAATGTGTACTACTCGCGTAAACTACAGACAGTATTATAAATGTTTATTGACATTATAATACTGTCTGTAAAGACATTGGATAGTGAAATTTTTATTTTCTTTCTAATTAAGCAAATACTAACCCCTCTTTATAAATAAATAGTCTACTACAACACAGTAAAAATATTTTTTACCTTTCCAGGTGCAGCGGTTGGCCCAATGTTGGCGGGTGTCGTCTCCAGCGCTGGTTCTTGGTCTCACGTGTTTTACATGTTAATAATCTGTGATTTCATGGCTCTTCTTTTACTACTACGGTAAGAATTACATTTACACTAACTAAACTTATCTAAAGCTCAAATCAAAACTGGAAAGATTCACGCTCAGCTAATAAAATTATTCTAAAGTGAATTATGATGAAGTAGGAAGGCAGGATTTATCTGATTGTTGTTAATAAAATCGAATAGATTTACTAATGCAATATTTTGCCTTTTGAATTAAATTAATTTTATTATTCTTACAGAATAGTGAAATCGGAAGTGTTGAAAATACGCCAAGAACGGAGGTTAGCGTCGCCGCGACTCGTGCGCATCGAGTAGCAGTATTATTGTACAAATATATTTATAATAAACCCATTAATGACTATGACCAAGATTTTACTGATGACTTATGTATTTTGTTTCCTTCATGCCCAAAATAACTATTCTACGCAGACAAAAATTGTATATATTTCTCTCTGATCAGGAATATATTACATAATATTATTCCCAAAAGAATAAAAGTAATACAATTATATTCTTGTGGTTTATTGGAAAATATTTTTTTCTCAAATTAAGAAAGTTTTGTCTGCAATAGTGGATCACATTTAATAAATTACTTAACATATTATTAATGAATTTAATATGAAATACATATATGTAATATTAAGGGAAAAGAATTAGGTCCTTTTCCTCCATGACCATGGTTCACTGATCATTTTATGTCCTAGTCCTATTAACTTGTTTAATTGGATAAACAAAAGAAATTTAACAATATGAATCTATGACTTCAAAGGTAAAGTATTTAGTACTGGAGAAACTTTATTTCAAAAATAGGTCTTAAAGCTATGTAAGTAATATACACATTTATCTTATAAGCTAATATAATAAATAAATTCTATTAAATCTTTAAACTTTCAAATGCAAATTTAGCATCAAGTTCAAGACAACAAGACTGAGATGACAATTTTTTTATGTCTCTGTTTTTAGGCTCGACCCAAAGGTACTATAAAGGACAAACTGTCCCCAACCGCTCCCCATGCAACTCTATTTAACTGGAATGCTGTCACCCATGCAGCGAGAATAATGATCCAAACTATTGCACCAAGTCCACTTAGCAGAACATCTGAAATTAAAGATTTTTATGAATATAAATTTTAGAATATATATGGACTTAGATAACTGAAGATGACAAATCATTGGGTCACTGTTGCCCCAGGGGTAATGCCAAAGGGCCTGGTTTGGTTGAAAAACATAACTAAATAAGAACAAATTTTGCAACTAGACATTTGAAACAATGAACTTACATTTCTTTATCTGTTTCTGTTCATCAAAAGCAGGTTTTACGAATGCTTCTTTAAAGAACCATACAACATTAACAGCCCATACAAATGGTAAAAAGAAACAACCACCTGTAACAAAAATACAATACATATCTTAATTACTTGAGTATCACTCTAGTATGCAAGATAAGTAATCAATTCTACTAACCAATGAAGTAGCTTCGACAAAGCTCGAGCTTTTTGTCATTTGGAAGCTTGTTTAAATCCATTTTGACAATTAATTATTACCCCTATACTCTTGGCAAGTAGCTGGACTAAAAATAATCTTAATCAGTAACATACAACCTCATGAAATACAGCTTTCCTTTTTTCAAAATACTAAAAATCAGTTTTCGCCAAGTTTGTTGTTAGCAAGTTTTCACATTCCTTTGCTATTGACACTGTGCCTTTAATAAATCAATAGTAGTCGTAATGACATTGACAATTGACATTCGAAGCGACAGAAGTCAAATAGAATTTAACGACGTTGTGTGTATCGATAAGGAAATAAAGCCAAAAAGCCTAGTATCGAGTTGTAAAAATACAAACAAGTCTGCGTTTAAGAAAACACCAACAATGCAAAAATGGCGTAATTTGTTAAATGACAGCTCAGTGAAAATGTAAAATAAGTAAATAAAAATGTTTGTTCGTGTAAAACATGTGTTTCTGTGTATAGCCGTCCTTCTATTAAGTTCTAAGACATGTGAGTATATTCTTTTTATTACGTTTTTACTATGACTGCCGTGTCGTGTTGTAAATAACACTGGATACTTGGCAAATTTCATAAATTTTTCAGGTTTTCTGTTTTAAGACCTTGAGCTTATATGAAATCACGTTAGGATGTACATAATCGCATCTTTACCACAAGCTTTTACTAATAAAACTTTATTGTTGTAGCTTAAAGTTATACTATGTTTGGTATGTCTATGTTCTGCTTTTCTTTAACGGTATTTTATTATTATATCCTTTCTCTCTATTCAAATATACTTTCTTTTCTACGTTTTTGTCTACGTGTCAAAATTTTTGTGTGTTATTTATAAATATTTATATATTTCAAAATTTAGACTTGAAAATTTAAATTTCCTCACTATAAAGTATGTTTAAGGTATCTTGACACGAAATATTAACACTGTTATGTTATATTTGTTGAGTAACTGTTATTAATATGCCCTTCTTGTAATATTATGCATATAAAAGATATTTATTTCCACAAAACATGTTTTTACACCTAGCAACCTCTAGTTTACCTAATGTTATGATTGTTTTAGCAAAAGTTCTTATCACATAATTTAAATTTTTAATCTATTAAGTTATTATAAAGTTGTACCATACACTGTTTTAAGGGGTACAACATGGGAGGCCTAGTATCAATGTAGGTATTTATATTTACACAAAGCAAACAAAAAATTTTACAAGGTCCACAAAAGTTTATACATATCATGCCCCAGATTAAGAAATTTAATTTAAGATAAAATTCTATGAAATCTAAAATGCTTTTACTAGAACAAATACTGTTTATATTTCCTGCAAAGTGTGGAGTATTAAACACAATTTAAAAGTAATATAAGATCTTTGTTTATACATCTGATTAAGTTTCCATGGTCGGATTGCAATAAACAATTATATTGAACAATTGATGACATTATCCTTGTCAATTTATTGCTGATTACATTGCGGAATTTACTGTCACTTCCCAAAGTTTGAGGTCACAGATTTCTACTTCACAGGAAAATGTTTACAGCCTAGTGAAATTGGACAAGGTTGGAATGTTACAGAATGTGTATTGTCTCTTAATATTACAAACATGTTTCTAAATTCTTATTTAAAAAAGGAAAAGGTTAAAATTTAATATTGTTATTATCCCTTCCAAAGCTTAAATCATACATAGAACTATATTGTTATACTTTATGTATTTAGCAGGCAAGTTTATTTGTTGCAATGAGCATAAGATTAACTGAGCAAAATTCTCGTTTAAAATAATTCTATCAAAACAAATTACAATACGCTGTTTTTACCACTATTTCTATAATTTCAGGTTTCAGTGAGCCACAGATCCCATCTCTGACACTGTACAGCCCCGGAGAGTTGGAATACAGCGACGTGCTCGTACGCAGATTACACGACAATTTGACCCTAGTGTGCGCAACGCGAGGCGACAGCAATACGAGAGGCTATGTGTGGAACTATGTCGGAAATAACACGAGTTCCGGGGCTAGGTAACATTTGATTTTACTAAGTTAGAAAACTATTATTATTTGTTGTTTATTTTTCTATTGAGGACGCTGACCACATTGATTGACACAATTTAAGTTTGAGTATCATATTATAATATTAACATAGTAAGTGTAAGATTTAACTTAATTTTAAATAACTGAGTCTTCCAAAACCACTATTTCATGCAGTCTGTAGGAGAATAAGGCTTAACAATATACTGTTTAATGAAAATAAAGATGGCTTTTTGCACAAACACCTACATAGCAAAATAATGCTAGTATTACAATGATTTTAAATGTTCCTCTCATATATGTTATGTCATTTTGTTCCAGCTCGTTTACAGTGTCACCCTCTGGTCCCTCCAGTAGCAGTAAGCTTGAAAAGTATGACCTTCAGCTGTCTGACAGTGGACACTACATGTGCTCATCCCCACCATTCAGCATCACCAAATATATTTTGGTGCAGCGCAGAGGTATACCTATCATCATATACCAAATTGAGATTTTTTAGCCCACTTTGATGAGCTTTCACGATCTAATTCAGTATGAATTTCTTATAATAATAAATAATATTGATTAAATACTGTCTGTAGTTTACGCGAATAGTACACATTAAAATAAAACATTTTAATGCTTTAAAACGCGGTATTGGTAAACTTATTTGAAAACCATTTTCAAATAAGTTCAACTAATATATATCGCATTTTAAACCGTTAAAGCTGTGTTTCATGAATAATTTGCCTCTAGGTGGTACGCAGTGCGCGCGCGGTGCATTCTCTTGCGGAACCAGATGCGTTCTAGCCGCGTACGTTTGCGACGGCCGTCCTGATTGCGAACGCGCAGAGGATGAATCGCCAGAATTTTGTCCACCACAGCCGTGTCAGCGTAAGTATATTCATGACTAGCTGTGTTAGCGACTTCGTCCGTCAAGAATAGTTATTTATGCATTTCATTAATGTTTTAATTTCATTTAAGGTCATAGCGAGGTTGGTGTGGTTTATATAGCTATAACATTCCTAGATATTTATCAAGGAATGTTATAGGCTATATAAACAGCAGTAGAGCATTTGCTCTAAGCAAATACTGTCTGTAGTTTACGCGAGTAGTACACACTTAATTAAAACACTTAACGGTTAAAACGCGATATATTAGTTAAATTTATTTGAAAATCGGATGCTTTGCAGCAGCCGTGGTCACGGGGAGACAATCAACACAAGTAATTTATCAATTCGATCTAGTAGTTCCTGTGATTAGCTCGTAAAAACAAACAAACTCTTCAGCCTTAAATATTAGTATAGATTAGGGGTTCCATCCCCAAATGGCAAAATGGGATGTACCACATAACACGTGTCGTTTTAGAGGTATGCTCGTGCCAAGTCAAATAACTTCAGAAGAGTTATATTATGTATCTCCATTAAGTTGCTCTATGTATGTAGGAAATGATCGCCTGAACTGCTCCAGCGGTAGATGTATTCCGGAGGCAGCTTGCTGTTCTACAGCCGATGTGCTGTGTCAGCAGCCATCTTGTTGCGCGGAGCATCCGAGATATGCAAGGCTAGACGGTATGTGTTTGTGTGTTTATTGAATTTGTGGGTTAAAACATTTTGTTATGTTATAATACTTTTTAACCATGTTATTATTAATTGCGATTAGTTTTATAATATTTTGTTATTAATTTGTTTAGTAGGTGAAGAGGAATTTGAGTATCCCCCGCTTACTGAAGACAGACATGCACCAGATGACTACGGGTTCATTCAGTCGACAATATATACGGTCACTGGTGAGAAAGAAATTCCATATAACAACATACAACAATCGTTTTGTCAAAATATGTGTCATTTTTCTTATGTCACATCAAACTTTACTTGTTTAATTTATGATAATCGATATATATCTTCACATATTTTTTTAGCCTGCGCATTAATATTCATGATCGCTGTGGTGTTGCTGGTGTCGGCACTTTGCAAGATGCACATGAAGCGAGCGGCTCTGAGGGGCTATGCGCACGCGCATCGGGACACTGCCCATCACTACTCAGTAAGTATTTTTAATTTGGTACAAGTAAAGATCTCTGTGACAATATTAAATGTTTGATTTGATAATACACAAATTATTACCTAAATATTATTTTAAAGAGTAACATAAGCATTAATAAATATAACTAAACCAAATGTTTAAAATATGTAATAGTTTATGCACAAAGTCACAATACATTACGTCAATTTAATTGATATAACTGACTACTAATAAAAAATAACTTCAGGCCAGATATCCTCCACGGTATGAAGCCACACGACTTCTCGATCTACCCTCACTGAGTCCGACGCGACAACCCAACCAGGTGAGATTTTAACTATTTTTTTATTATTTTCTTTGTGTATGTGTGTACAATTTTATTTTTTATTACTTATTTTAGTGTGAATCTGAGAGTGCCGTTTCCTCCCCAATGTGCGAAGTAACGAATTCAGTTAACTCGAGTTTCGCTCTTTCGAGGTTGGGTTCCATGTTCTGCACGAGGTATTCGCAGGTATGTTAAAATTTATACGTTTACTTCTTTATTTTTGGTTTCTTTTAACCCTTAATGAAATATCTTATAATTAGTACAAGTAGCTTTAGTAATTTTCTTCTAAGTTCAGAGCATTGCAAAGTTTATATTGCTCTAAAATCTTTTAAATAAAACGATACATTACTACTTGTCGACAACCACTTAACACAAACTAACATGAGCACACACAAACACAGAGGCAGACGTTAATATGTCTGCCGCAAGTCATAAATAAACGAATTAAGATTTCTCACTATCAATTATAGAAGGTGATATATGCTACAATATAGTAATAACATTTTTACAGGTTCCCACGCAATGCGATGTGGAAATGACCGACGTGCGATCCACATCACTGAACAGTTCGCCCACTCGCAACCCACCAGTAGACTACCGTTCACCGATCCCCACCTCAGACCTATATTACACAAACCCAGATCTAACAAACCTGGGTAGAGATCTGAACTACATGGCAACACCGATAGAGTTCTTCCGAAGGCGAAATCTGAGACGTAATACCTTAGACAGGGTTATAGACCACCTGACACAGACTCCAAGACCTCTAACCTTGCAACTGGGAAGGTTTCAACTCAGCATCCCCAGGTTCAACAGGCGGGAACCACGCCCCGATACTCCAGATATCGCCGAGATCAATATAGACAATCTAGATTTTGTCAGATTGAACTCCAACGATACGTACACACTAAACGGCAGGACGATTAGGCTCTTAGGCGCGGATTTCGAAAACTACCCGCACTTAGATGCAAATCGCCCACCCCCCTACAACGAAGCTATGAGATACAAAGTTTATGGCCCACCGCCTGAATATTTGAGCAGGGAAGGCATAAATAGGGAAAACGAAGCCACAAATAACATAGAAATGCCGCCATGCTACGACGACTTGAGCGGTCAAATACATAACGGTAACATTCCCCAAAGTAGCGATACAAATAACGGTAACTGTTCGACTAGTATCAGTAATCATAGTAACGGTAACGATACGAACGGTAACGTCACGGATCCCTCCCCGGACGCAAACAGCTGTTATTTGAGTAACGGATTAGAGAGTGTAAATAATAACGTTCCTGAAACGATAAGTTCCGTTATAGATAACTTGCCAGCTATCGACAGCGATTATAACGCTAACGATAACGTTTACAACGACACCGTTATCGCTGAGTAGCGTTGTAACGAATTTATTGATACTAATATTTTTGCCATATATGAATAGATTTTCGATAAGCCTGTGTAAGACAGACAGAAATATTGTCTATCTCTAGTGCCTTAGTTAATAGTTATTATTTTGGTAACAGGTCTTACCTTACATTGATAAATGGAAGTTTAAATTTTATTGCTTTTGAACAAAAGTCATAACATCACAGACATGACAGCACATCTTGTGAGGGCGGGAGAATTTCGCCTTCCATCAAAAAAAAAAATCAAATATTATTGTGCGAGTGTTAATAGTTTATGTTTTCGAATTGACTCAACCAATTTTGATCTACGAATTTCGCTTTGACATTTTTGTGATATCACTGACAATTGATAACACTACACGTTTGTGCACATACATATTATATATATAAAATAGAGAACACATGATTTCCGTGTGTTTGGACGTGACGCTAACGTCCAAATGGCGAGATAGTTTTCGATGAATTTTGCCGGGTCACGTCACTTAGCTTCGTAGCGACACAATAGTGAATCCAGCGTGTTTGTGTTTGTCTTGCCATACGTAAAATCAATGTTGCCAGTTATCACACCAGTGTTGTCATGCCTTTTAACAATACTCATAAAGTGTATATATTCTGTAATGTAGTTTAGTATAGTCAAGTTAAGGTGGCATTTTGTTTTCATTAAATGGCATCACGTTTAGTGGTTGCTAATAAATGGGTCGTTGATTCGATTCCCATCGTGTGTCTAAAGTAATATATAGTTCTTCTGGGAAGAAGAACTATAAATGTGTATTTTAATACACATTTATAAGCTTTTAAGGTTCCACAAATTCAAAAGCCGCAAAATGTGATTCGGAGCGCTGTTTTCAGTCTGTGGATTTCCGATTGCCCAAAGCCCAAATAGGTCGTCATCGCCGCTCGTTCAGATGTTATATGGCTGGAGTATTTCAACTTCCACTAAGCGAATCCCATGTTAGTCTGTAGAAATTTTAATATTAAATGGATGGTGGGAATATCGAAATTTCGTCCGGGTCACGAATCAACGACCACAGATTATAAAGCCGTCAAGTTTAAAATCGCGTTTCTGTTGGCGTCGGGAGACATAATAGGTTCACATGATTTTTTTTTTGGATTTCATCATATACATATATATATTTATTTATTTTTTTCAATTAAAAATACATTTTTAATTCTATCTGAAGCATACAATTTAATTTCACATTTTACAAGATGCCGTCTTGAATGACTAGGGTTTAGTTAAGCTAAATAATAAGATTTGGATTAAGGAAACTTTGTTTATAACATCATATCGCGGGTTCGATTATAGCTCTGTTTTAGTCTTCGTAAAATTCTTATAAGTGATTTATTTACGCGAAAATAACACAGCAATGACTAAGAGAAACTTCTAGTTAGTATAGAAGCATGCGCGAGAAATGTGTCAATAGGTTGAAAAAAATCGACGATGACGTGTAGAACTCGGTAGCTCAATTGGTTAGAGCACTGAGCAACAGCACGGAACGCTGACGATGCCGGTTCAAGCCCTGCCCGAGTCGCAATTTTTTTCAATTTATTTTCGATATTCAATTTAGCGTTCCCAAACGTTATTACGATATTGTACCAATCCGAAATCTACTTATAATAATTTTAAGAGGTCTATTCACTAATTCTAGCGACGATCAAACATATTTTCTTGTAAAGCACTCTTGACAATAATTGTTACACAGACTCACTACGGTTGGCGATTTTGATATTTAGATAGATGTTTTGTCTAATATTGCATTGATAATATTAAATACTATCTGTAGTTTACGCGAATAGTTATTATATAATTACACTCTACATAACACTATACACTCTAACTTTTACACTCTATACACTCTAACTTTTAAATAAAACACTTTAACGGTTTAAAACGCGATATATTAGTTAAACCTATTTGTAAATGATTTTTAACTTCGGCCCGACTTTTCGGATGCTTTGCAGCAGCCGTGGTCACGGGGAGACGACTCGCGTAAACTATAGACACTCTAACTTTTTAAAATGCGAAACACATAATGTATTAGTTAAACTTATTTGAAAATTATTATAACTACGGCCTGATGTTTCTGATGCTTTGCAGCAGCTGACCCGTGACCACGACTGCTGCAAAAGCATAAAAAACTAACGTTAAAGTTTACTCATATTTCGCATTTTAAACCGTTAAAGTGCGTCTTGTCATTCCTCCCAAAGATAAGGAAGATAAATACTGTTACCGATCCATTACTTTACAAACTCCTGTAGCCTCTAACTGGTTCAATTTTTATATATAGATATAGCCCGACTTTTTTATTAAGCCATAAAAAGTCGAGCTGTAGTAAAAAAAAAACTAATAAGTTTCGCATTTTAAACCGTTACTTTTTTGTTACAATTCGTTGGCAAAGGAATTTCAATGGAAAATATTTTAAAGGTCATATTTGAAGTGTTAGGTTGAGAAGACTTATATATATTGAAATACTAGCTGTGACAGCGACTTCGTCCGCGTAGAATTGAAAACATACACAGTGTTGCGGACATGTTTTTAGATCATTCATACATATTTTTTGGGTATCTTAAACCGTTTTCGCACCGTACGCATCTGAAACCCACAGAGATGAAAAATATCCCACGTTTTTTTCACATATCCCGATGTATCTTCGCTTTTATTAGTCACAGCTCAATGTTTTATAGCCTCTATCCTTCCTCGATAAATGCTCTTACCAACACCAAAATAACTTTTGAACTCGAACCAGTAGTTGCTGAGATTAGCGCGTTAAAACAAACAAACTCTTCAGCTTTATATGTATAGATTAGGAAAATTTTCATACCTACTAAAAATATCAAAATCGCCAACCAAAATTCGTAGCCTACTATTAGAATTAAGTCAACATCTCGGAGATAGGGATCTCAAAGGTAAGTGCGAAAAATATGGATCTAAATTGAAAATATAACACTACTTCAGTTTTCGATCGTGAATAATATGTTGAAGTGATAAAATGTGTAAAAAATCCGACCAATGCTTACGATAAGTGTACATAAAGGCTAAAATTGTTAGATTTTCTATTTCAACTAGAAATAACACCGGCTAGAAGAAGCCCGGTTTAAAACACGTTCAAATTTTGACTACGAAGTTAAGTCAAGTACTAAACTTTTTAGCCGGGTTGAAGTTAGCGCGACCACCATCTTACGCATGGTATTGTCAATTTTAAGCAAAAAGTCGTGTCCCCCGCAACCCCTTTGTCGCAACAGATATTATCTGCTTTTTGCGCAGAAGCAACTATCCCGCTAACTTTAGCCCAGCCAAATAGTTCGGGAGAGCACTGTACTCACTAGCGAGCTGTAACGATAATTTGTTTATGATGCGAATGGTACACATTAAATTGCGTAGGTACACACGTTTTTTGCTACAACTTGTGGCATTTTCGATTATGAATGGGTTTGGTAGTGAGTACCTCGCTGAAAAATGAAAAGGCTTGAAGAAATTATTTGAAGTTTTTGAATCGTGTTTTAAGACGGCCTTCAGCTTTCAATGTTAGTTACACGGCTTTCGCACAAGAACGTACTTAATTTTAATTATTCAAAATTTTATTATTTGTCAATTTTCAAATGTATAATCGTGCGAAAATGTGTAAGAAGCTGGGTAACGGGTACATCAGAGGTGTAACGGAGGTTCAATATTTATTATTTCATAATAAATTCTTCTAAATTGAAGGTCAAAGAATGGTATAGTGGCGGCGGTCTGAATCAGCTGTTATGGACAGATTTACATGACGCTCGGAGAACCCCCCTAACTCTAGACACGTAAGCTCTATTGACGAACTTTAAAGATTTTGTTCATGCAATTTACAATTGTAGGGTAGTTCGTTTTTTGATATATCATAATATGCTACTTTGGATTTTAATTCATAAAAAAAACTGAACAATGCTATTTGTCCTAATGTAATTTTCTCTTGCCACCACTCAGATTCGGCCTCCACCTTCGGTTCCGATATAATGACATCTGTTACATCCCTGCTTATATTTGTTTGTGGTGTAATTTTACATTACGCTGCGATCATTTGGTCTGTACCCAGCAAATTTGAAAATTGATCAATCACATGTGATGGAACAACGAAATACAATAAGAAACATATCAAGAGATTTGTTGAATTATGCTTAAATATGTTTGTTTATTTGTTGAGCTATGTTTGGTCAGTGTGACAAATTTTTCAACGAATAAACAATATGTACATTTGAGATTTTGTTCATAATATTGTATCGTTATAGTACAAAATATATTGATGCCTTAAATACCATTGTTAGAGTAATAAAATGTTTTAGATATTATATTTCTTTGGTTTTTTTTTGTGGGCCTCAGGAATGGTAGGATATTTTAATCAGAGTTTTGAAGAAAAAAAAAACAATCTATTTGTCAATGTTTTCAAAATTGTTACAAATTTTATGAAATAATAACTCTGTGATGAAGACTTCGGTTGAAAAAGTGGAGTTACTATTTTCAGTAATAAGTATTTAAAAATAAATGCTTACTTAAATTGGGAAAAAATATTTTTATAGTTAGGGATCGTTCAAGTATTACGTAAGCACTATAGGGGGTGGGGGGGTCTGTGTTTTGCTTATTTTTGATGACATGGGGGGTAGGGGAGTCCAGATGATGATTACGTCATCGATATTTATTTACTTTTTTTACACGACTGGCAACCACCACATTTTTAATTGAAAAATGTTTACGTAAGCACGGGGGGAGGGGGTAAAAGCTTTGCTTACTTTTGCTGACAAGGGGGGATGGGGGGGTAAATAATTGTAATAAATCTGCTTACGTAATACTTGAACGGCCCCTTAAGGAAAATAACTATATTTTTTGAGCTAGGAAGTGGTTATACTCTGGTCTAGGATACAGTTCTACACTAGACAGAGTATTCTTAACTTAATGATATGAAACATTTTTATTGTGAGTGGAGAAAGAAAAAAACAACATACATAAAAATATTTTAATTACTATTATCTACATACATCCACATCTACACATTGCAAAACTATAGTTTTCTATACATCAAACTAGATGGCACTTAACGCTATTTCTATACATATAGATTTATAATATTATGATCCGGAGATAAAAAATTCATTAAATGAAAGGTATTTTAGCTGTCAGTAAAATCGCACTCGTGAGGAACAAAAGTCTATAACTACCCTCATGTCAAAAAATAATACTGCCTTGGTTTCGAAAAAATATATACACGAAAATCTTTAAAATTGTACGGTTTCAAATAAAAAATGCAGATCTGTGAAAACCATCTAAAACTTATAAGTAGGCCGTAACGCTAATTATTTTGTTCTTATATAAACTAAATATCCAGGTTTTACCAGCAGGAATCGAACCTGCGATCCCCGATAAGATCTCCTTATTAAAGCCATTAAATATTTTACATGTATTGTATATGTCGACAATATTATTATTTCAGTATGAAAATTAAGGAATTTGAATTTTTATACTATGCAGGCAACGAATTATATTCTCAAAATTACTGTAGTAATATCTCAAAATTCTTATCACTAATATATTATATATCTAACATTTCATAATATATCTTAACAGTTAGGTAATAACTACGTTTTTCTAATCATCCTCGTTTATCATCAGCGGTAGCAGAACTATTGGAACTAAATATATACAAGCGTATTTTTTGTTTGTTTGTAGTTATCGTGAGTCCAGGTGGTGCAGTACGCCAATGCCCCTAAGCTAAGGGGGGCTCCGTTACCTCATTTTTGAAAAGAGATACGCGTAAAAGAAAATACTAACGTTTATAAATGAACTGATATATTTCCTATCCATAATTTTGGAGGCTCGTGTAAGTACTGTCTGTAGTTTTCGCGAGTAGTACAAATTTAAATAAAACACGTTTAACGGTTTAAAATGCGAAATGTATTAAATAAACTTATTTACAAACACATCGTCTCCCCGTGACAATGGCAGCTGCAAAGCATCCGAAACGTCGGGTCGTAGTTATAATGATTGTAAAAAAGTTTACCACGATTTAAACCGTTAAAAGTGTATTATTTAAAAGCTACGCCGACAGAGAGGATGAGGGCTCGATTGTTTCTTTACGTACATTACTTTAGGGTGCCGGACCTTTGTACACTACCTACGATTCTAAGTATTTAACAACTTTGTAAGTAGCGAAAGTAAATTTTAACTTTTGTTTCAGGAGTCCGTAACGAGCGAAACAGCAGTCAAATATTATATGCATCTCTTTTCATTATTTATTTTTAAATTATTTAACGCCATCTTTTCTTAGGCAATAAAACATCAGAACATCTTAATTCTTAGACAGTTGAAAGTTGATTTCTACATTCTTTAAAAGGAGTTGAATTATTTGAATATCATTAACGTCTTTAAACTTCGTATATCCCACTGGGCGATGAGCACTGATATCTCGCATAGTAGAGGGTTTCAGCTTACCCACCACGCCACTCCAAAGAGGGTCGGTGTGCTACCATCACTAGTTTACGTATGCACTAGGTACCTAGAATGATCACTATACCGACCCCTAGAGTTAGAGAAACGCGAACTCCAAAGTTTTTCAAACCGCCCGATGAAACCTTAAACTAATCTAGGCTATAAGGGACGCCAGATTAATGTCTGCGTAACGCGTTACGTACGTTATGTCATCCCGTAATAAGTTATCACTTTTATTCTATTGTACAAGAGATTTTAGCATAAAGCACAATTATTACGAGAGCTTTTAAATTTGTGACTTTAAAATATTATTTATAACGCGTTATACAAGATTTTCCGTTATAAATAGGGCTCTTTTAAATATATTAATTCTATAGATTTTGATCCAAAGCCAAAATAGGTCAACAGCGCAACTTATACTTGTCTATCTGTCGTCCTCTCTTATAAAAAAAATGTTCAAATAGAGGGAAAATTAAAAATAGATTTTAGCTAGTGAAGTTGTAAGGAGTACGGCAAACTTATATAATATTATATTGTTCTAGTTACATCTGTAGTTTACGCGATTAAATAAAACAATTTTCAATAGATTGCAAATTAATTGTTGAATTACAATAAATAGTTCTCATTTCAACCCGTTTAAAATTGTTCTATTTAACATTTTCCAGTAGGTACACTTCACTGTCACAATAAATGTTTTTAAAATCACAGTTTCAACTTAGCTCCATGTTGTTTGTACACCTTCATTTGTTTTATTTGTGGTTTCCGAGTTAAGTTTGCGGCGGTGTGTCGTCTTCCACTGGCAGAGCAAGCATATTTGGCAGCTTGAAGTGCTGCATGTGGAACGGGGGCTCCGGGCTCGTAGATTGGCGATTAAACTAGGATATCAATAAAATTTTAATATGTAGTGTGGCAACTAATTCTTAAAAGATAGACATATACTGTCTATCTTTTATTATATTTATAAGAGGAATCATTCTTTTATACACATTTTTAGTCTCTTGAACCGTTTTCGCAGCGTACGCATCTGAAACCTACAGAGATGAAAATTTTCCCCAGTTTTGTTCACATTTCCCGCTGCATATTCGCTTCTATAGTCACAGCGCGATGTCTTATAGCCTTCCTCGATAAATACGGTAACCAACAGAAAATTCGAACAGTAGTTCCTGAGATAAGCGAGTTCAAACAAACAAACTCTTCAGCTTTATATATTAGTATAGATATATATGTCTCGGTCATTTTAGGTGGACAGTGGTCAACAGTGGGAAATGTAAAAACGAAAAAATGAAAATAAAAATTCGAAAAAGGAAAATAAAGATTTTTCAAATATGTAATACATATTTGAAAAATCTAAAAAAACGTCCGTTTCACTATGATATATGAATTAAATTTGGTTAAAATACTTCATAAGGCAAACAAAATCGCCAGGCCAGCTAGTTATTTTAAAAATGGTTTTAAGGTGACAAGTATTCGTAAAAATGTTATTAGAAGCAAAAGATTACCAACTTGCGTACTCCGGCCTCTCCTTCGTCGTGGGAGAATTCCTTTTCGCGCCATGAAGAAACTGTAATATAATTATTATGTATACATATAATAGTACAACGCTAGTCTCTAATCTGTGTGTATAACTATTGTGTTGATTCTAAGGAAGAGTCTTTTAGTGTTGAAGTGTTGAAGCCCTATTCCATATCTATTAACGCAGTTTAGTAATCTATGTATATATAGCCTATATTTCTTTAAAAAAAGTTAAAAAGCATAGAAATTTATTAAAAGAGATTATCAATCAAAGGGCTCGTTGGTAATGATAGCAAGGTATAACCAACGTTCGATTCCCATAGTGGCTAAAATGTTTCGGGTTTTCACATATAACTGAAACAAATCTACCCAACAGCCATTTGAGGCTGTGTAGTTTCTGAAAAAAAAGCGTTCAAAAATCAAATAATCGTTAAGAATCAAATATTTGGATTGAATTAGTTTATAACACGGGCAAGACCTGAACCAGCATACACAGCGTTTCGTGCTGTTGCTCTAATCATTTGAGCTACCGTGTCCTACACGTCATCGTCGTTTTTATCCGCGCCATCAAATTTGCGTAAGCGGCGAAGAAGAAATTTGACGATGACATGTAAGGATTTTTTTTTTTCAAATCAAATAACAGATGTTTTTCATCCATATATATTATAATTATATGACAGCACATGAAAAATATTTAACATTTCGAGCAACCGTTTAGTTCAGTTAAATTTCAGGATAGCTTGTAAGAAGTATACTTTCTTTGACGCCATAGATTAGATAGAAGAACCTACCGTATTGTAGATATCGGTATGTTGAACTGCTCCGACACCGTCTGGAAGGTGAGGCCGCGGCTGACGCAATCGGCAGCTTGACGAAGTTCCACTTCGCTGCGCCGGATTCGTTTGTTCATATTAAATTCTGTTCCTTGAGACTGACCTGTCTGTGAGTACAAAAAATAAGTCTACAACATAGCTATTATAAGTAAAATACGGTTCACTTATGGGGCATGGACGTATTTTTTTGGATTTGGATTTATATTAAACTAATGAACTAAATGTGAAGTTAGAAAAAGTACACTGTAGTTATAGATATTTGTGCCATGCCCGACAGAAACGTTTTACTGTTTCCCCGGGATTCGAAACCCAGTACCTCTCGCAACGCAATGCTAGGCAGCACGTTTAACCACTTGGCTACAAAAACAAACATTGAATAATCGATTCTTACAAACTTACAGTTATATAAGTAAGTCACCCAAAACCTTTATTTATAATATGATCTAGGTATAACATGTAATTTTCTTTGGTCACTATATTTGCACAAAACTTTATCTAACTTTGTCGAGCCATTTCTGAGTAAAAAAGTAACAATATCCATCTATTAATTTTTTATGGATTATTGAGCCGTAGTATCTAAATAAAATTGCTGTTAATAATCATTAAAAATCCAGGTATCCAATCAACTTACCGCTTGTCTATCTCCAACGTGTATAACATTGACGGAGGGGACGTATCCTGGACCAATAGTCATGATAGTCGGTCTCACTTCCACGTAAGGACCTGGAGTTTGCGTAGTTGGTGCTGGCTGAAAAACAATTACCACCAAGATAAATTACATGAAGAATCATTTTAATAAAACATTTTTAAAAGAAAGAATTTATATTTTCTACGGCCCGACGTTGCGGATGCTTTGTAGCAGCCGTGGTCACAGGGCAACTGAAGACGGAGGGTGTCACTAATGTCAACATCAAATCTACTACGCTTTTATTATCTACTTGATCAGCAATTAAGTGTGAGCCGTATTGCGTGTGGCTAAAACATTTGCTCGCATCTGTAGCTCAACGCAAAACAGTTAGGCGTAAAAAGACCTAGCTTCAAATCCCGGAGAAACAAAGTAGTCTGATGTACTACTTATAGATGAAATCAATCAGTGTAGCAAAGACAGAAATGTACCTGACTCATACGCACACAAACACGCCCTCCCACACACCACACATACACACACACACACAGCAACCCACACGCACTTTTAATATGTACGTAAAGTTTTACCGTGGAGACCTGTTGTATGATAAAGGCAGGGGGTTCATCTCTCGTGTCATAATTATGGTCTGCGGAGACTCCGCTGGTTCGCACCGAGCTTTCCGACTTTTCTGAGTCACTGCCATCGTATTGGCACTGGACGTTGGCTATCGCGAACTCTACAATATAAAAAAAACCCAAATTATATTTATTTTGCCTAACTTGTAGATATGAAAACTTTAATATTTTTCACATATTATTGCACATAATGGTACTATATAAATTAAAAAAAAAATACGACTCGGGCAGGACTTGAACCGGCAACCACAGCGTTTCGTGGTGTCGTGATTTTTAAAATTTACAATCGATTTTTAATGACTTGTACATAGTTTGATAAAATTTGTCTTGGCAGCGGACAGTGAGAGATGTGATCGTGTGACATACGCAAGTAAATCAATGTCTAGTTGCGGCCAAAGCTTGTATAGTACATATCATAAATAATGCGCGGAAATTAAAACTAAGTATGTAGTACAAAACAGAACTCCAAAACTCTCTATGTTGCCAGTTCGAAATTTCAGATAAACCTTTGGTAAATTACCTCTTTGGTCGCCATGTTGCGGAGTAGATCGTTTCATTTTTAAATTATTTAATAAGTAATTTATTTGGCTGCTAAACACGACAGATATGGAGTTTCATACAACTATTGCCGACCATTACAGCAAGTTCGATGTTTGAGAAACGTATATAACGTATATATTATATTCGAGTATTGTTTTAGATTTCCTTATGTATTAAATATCCCATAAAATTTTAAAAATATCTAATTTTACTCAATAACAAGATTTATTATTAAGGTTTCCAACGATTTAGTGCTTTAAACATAATTATGAGTGAATTATTATAATGTCTAAGTAGAAATGAAATAAAAACATACACGACATTCATCATTTTATTAGTTAATATTAATTTACAAATTCTATAGTATCTGGTATAAATATTGTTAACAGTATCGATAAAATCAATTTCCTTATTAATTCTGTAGAATATCTTTTACAAAAGAAACTATGAACTTATGATGTGAAGAAATAATTACGTCCCATTTTCCCTTCACAGGGCATGGGGCACACATCGTCTATTCCATTGACCAGCTTATTTACAGACAAATTTAGACTTTTATGCTTAACCTTACTTAAATCTTTTATCATGTTGTTTTTCAATTCCGAAAAGCAAGATTACAATACAAATAAATATTAGAAACTTAAGAATAAATTATTTTGGTTTAGACTACTTTGGTTTTCTAGGAACAAATAAATAATACATATATTGCACCGACTAACTTCTGGTATACGTCCTTAATGACAAAAATGGTATAGGTGAGGTGGTATAGTACTCTTTAATTTGGCTAATTCTTATTAAGCAATTAATTTATAATTTAATAGATTGTATAATACCTACAATATAAATGTTTATGAATATTTTATAAGTCTAATAATTAAGAAAATATACCTCGAAATTATGTCTAGACTAGATTATCATTAAAACTATCTAAGATTTAATTAAGTAACATAAATACGAATAATTCGTCGTCCTTTCAATAAATTAAGTAACGTAAATTTAAACACTTTAACGGTTTAATATTAGTTAAACTTATTTAGAAATGAGTGAGTCTCCCCGTGACCACGGCTACTGCAAAGCATCTGAAGCGTCGGGTCGAAGTTAAAAATCATTTCCAAATAAGTTTAACTAATATATCGCGTTTTAAACCGTTAAAGTGTTTTATTTAAATGTGTACTACTCGCGTAAACTGTAGACAGTTTAAGTAACGGATAGTTTAACGAAAAATCCTAATTATTACAATTCGTAAGGAGTTAACAAATGTTGTGCGATTTTCATGAATAAATTGAAAACTACCTTCATTTTTTCTACTTTTAAATACTAGCGTATATTTCGAATACCGCAATATGTCGACATATTTTTCCCTGTTCATCTGCAGCATTTGAGCATTGAGCCCTTTTGTAAAAGAAAGATTCTCTTCAAAGTTCTTATAATGCTGATTACTTGTTTTCCTACAATAAAAAGAGATTGCCTACCGACATCGTTCAAAGTTTACCCATATATAAACTTATCGACTATACTAATACATTTTGGCATATTAAGTACATATGACTTACACATGGCATATGACTTAGACAAACTTACGAAACTATCAAATGGCATATAAAATTTAAATGCATACAAACTCTTTTACACAATTAGTTGTGAAACCATAGACTGTGACTTACTTATGTCACAATGGGGTTACCATAGCTTAAGACTAGCTCAATCATGTTTTGGTGATAGGAAAAACAAATAATGTTGTTTTATAATAGTTGTTGTATCATTAATAAAATGTTGTTTTTTTAATAAATTATCTGGGACTACATGAATTTGGTTAGCTATAATAGCTATAGCTATAATACACTTTGTCTCTTTCTATTGAATTTACAATGTGATTTGCCCGACTGAGACCGAAGATGGGATAGTGAAATTTCATGACTTTCGCTTTTAAGCCGTGGCTGTATGAATAAGACAAGTATGAGTTCAGCTACTTTGTTCAAAAATAAAACTAATAACTGCACATATATCACACATTTAAAGATTATCGTCGTATCTCTCTGATCGTGTCTCAGAAATTAAATCCAGTGGGTCCAAGATCTGCGTCGGTCTACTCGTCCCACGGCGTCCTTTAGAAAATTGACTCTTAATATCGTACTTCTCCATCCAATTCCTCAATGTTTTTCGTGGCACCCCGTACTTATTTGAAGCGGCGTATACGCTATACCCCTTTTTGACAGCTATCAGCGCGTCGCGTAAGTGCTGGGACGAATATTGCTTGTAGGATTTCTCTTGAAACACATCAGTCTCTATGTTAACGATGGCGTTCGGCCGCCTGCCAACGAGCCGCGGTCTCGCGTGCACGTTCAGAGGTATACCGTCCATGTCGATAAAATGTCGGGTCACAATTTCCGTAGACGTCCGCACACCTGCAAGCGAGGAAAAGAAACAGCCCTTTAGTAATTTGGTAGAAAATTGTGGCAACACCGAAATGTCATTTTTGACAGATTTAGAGTGGGGGCGTTTCTTTTCCTGGCTTCCTACAGGATAGGGGTGGGACGCGTGCGTAAAAAGCGAGGAAAAGACGCTCTAGTAATATGTACACAGATTATAATTTTAAACGCGTATCTGTACTTAATTGCGATACTATAAAATTCGAAATAAAAACACAATTCTGCATACATATAAATATTTATTGACTTCCACAATTTAATATAGACTAACATTAATAACGGGCGGAAAGATATAATAGCCGATTCGTAGGAAAACATCCAAGTGTGAATAATATCAAAAATGGCTCAGTTAGAGATCAGAAACTTTTTTAGTACGTAGTCGATCCCCGATCGACAAGATGGTGTAATGGTCGAAAAGATATATAAATTTGTATGGCAGCAACACTGTTATATTGCATGTCCCACGTCCCAGAGGTTCGTTCCATATTGAACGATGTATTTTATTATTAAAAACATATATAGGCGTGGGTCGCCTTGTATCCTTATATCCTCCTTCAGTGAATTAGGCATATGAGAATTGACAAATAATTTAACTTCAGTAATCTTGTACAGTGTGAAAACCAGGTAAATGTTAATTACATACAATTAAAGACAAAACAATTAATACTGTGACAAACATTTAGTAGTAATAACTATTTTTAATTATTATAACAAATAAAATAACAAATCTACTAATTATTACAATTTTTGGTACTTCTGATTAAAATACGAACTTTTGAAATCCAAAACGAAAAAAAAACTGTGACGTCTTAAAGCGTACATGTATAAGTACATAATATATATCTACAATATTTGGGCTTACTCTAACATTATGTATATGTTATACATCCTAAATAGGCACTTCTTGGCTTGCGGGCAAAATTTTCTACGAAATATTTATAACAGTCAACATTGACGCCGTTTATTCCAATTTTAAAACTCTACTTAACACAATATAATATTTAGTAGAATACGCCCTTAAAATAGTAGAAACTAAACACTTTGAGGCTCCTATAAGGATACATTAAGATAATTAATTAATATACCGGTCAATGAAAGCAATAAGATTCATTTAAATTAAATTTCCAACATATGTAAAACTAACCGCACTATTAACTGGTTTAGGATAAAGAGCAGACGCATTTCTGTGTCTGTTTCTTGATCAGTTCGAATTATATCCTCCTAGAAGCCTGAAACTACACTGCTAAAGAAATATCATTTAGGAACACGGGGTATAGTTTAAACCTTAATATTACCTCTGCAATTGTAGACTTGAACAAACTTGCAGAATTATAATATTAAAAATATTAAATAATTGAAAAATTAAGGCCTTTCTGTATCAAAATTAAGTACAATAAATATAAATTTCTTAAAATACAGCCACAGCAACCGTATACATGTTTTCTTAGAATAAATACTGTACTTTAAATTAATGAAACAAAAAACGAAAAAGCCAATGTTAAAAGAACTTTAAGTGTTGTTTTTTAGAATCACTTAAGTCCAAATATCACTAAAGTGTATTTTTAATTGCACAAATGATTATTATAAATTTTAAGACGTAACGGACACATCATTTTTCCATTTAAATATTGTTAGAATCTAAATTACTATAAATATAATATATCGAAAACTTAAGGGCTGCTGCAACATTCAATTATGATTACAATACTAAGATTTTAAGTCTTTTATTTCGACGGACAAGGTCCCGACAAGCACACAATAAGGCCAAATTTCACATTTACCTAAAATTAAGTCTTACTTTGGTAACACTGAACATTTAACATACTTTCCATTTTCTGTGAGCGATCTAAATCGTATAATTGCCAGTATTAAATTTTGACAACAAAATTTAGTAGAAACCAATAATTGTGTAAGTAAGTTACCATCTTGTAATTTAAAGTGTAAGAAATTCAATGTTATTCAAACTGACCGCATATTAAATAACTACTACTATATTATTATTATATAACAACTAAGCCAAAGCTACCAAAATGGTAGATTTTCACTGGCATCAGTAGCCAAGCTGTGTATTGCACGATTTATATAGCCGGTGTATTTTTACTGGGTAGAGATATTTTACTAATAATAAAATTAAATAATAAATATTACATTTTATAACTATCCAGTTAAATGTTAAATACCTTCGCGGGCTTTCTTTGGGAATATTGCAAAAACAATCTTAAGCGACATAAAGATTTATCCATAATACAATTTTAATAAATATTTTCAGCCACTTTAATCTTTGGCAGCCATTTTGTATCATATAATAAATACTTTAAAAACCTGGTGACAGAAAATACTTTTATCACTACAAACGATTAGAAACACGCCAATAGACAATCAATTGAAATATTTATCATACGATACCGCACTTTGGTAATAAGTCAAACTTTAATTTGGCATTATTTATAACATAAGGCAGTTCTTTGGACGAACAATTTTAAGTACTCACTTCCCATACGTTTTGAAGTTTTATATTCACTTCAATTTTTTTTATATTGTTACTCTAGGTCTAATCTGTGGTTCCAGGAAGCAAAATTAAAAATATATGTAATTAAGGTTTCAACCGAACGTATAGCTAGTAGCTACAAAGCCTTTAAAAAGCAACCGATATTTGTATTATAATATTATTATGCACGACAGAACCATATAAATATTATTAAAAATTGTCTATTCTATTTGCTAACTCAAGTATTGTGTAAATATAATTTCAAACAAAAACTGTCCTATTCATGCATTGACATATTGAGAGCGGTGTTGCCATCGATTTTGGTAGTTTCATTTTTACCACTCTCATCCTCGCTTGACACGTGTGACGAGAACAAGAAATGTTTTCCAAAATCTATTTCAGGGTCAAAATTGGCATCTAAGTCATTCTTTTCAATGTTCTGTGGCTCGGGGTTGTCAATCTTGAACTCCCGTTGTTTCTTGCTGTTTTCAACGAATTGTTTTAGTTGCTGTGGCATTGGGAAGGAGGATTTGATGTGGCAACGTTTCATCCAGTTTCGTAGTGATTTTCTTGGTACTTTATGGGTTTGTGCTGCCCTGCAAAAAGAAAGTAAGTAAGTAACTTTTGATATACATAATGTAAAATGAAACAATTTGCATAAAGGTAAAGTACTTTTGCTCACTGAGAATTACTTACCTATATATACTCCCCCCCTTTTTAACATCCATTAGAGCAGCCCACATGGCTTCGTTAGAATACCGTCTGTTTGGATTGAATTTTCCCATCATTACCCGTTCCAAATCCTTTCTAGACAAGCCTGACGAGCTAACTTCCTTCCCCTCCAAGAACTGATCCAAATCCGCTTTCAAAACTGTGTCGCCAATATCAACATTCTTGTCTTTGAAAATTGGTGGTCGACCGCGTCGACGAATCGCTTTATCCGAGATCTTAGGGTAAACCTCTTTACTGCTATCTTTAGGTCTTGGAATAAGTTCTACTTCGGATTTTTGGTTTTTAGCTTCATTTTTCTTTTTCGTTTGATTCGCTTTAAGCAGTGAAACTTCTAATTCACCATTTTGTTCTAACCATGATTTGTAGTAGTCATTTTCTATGGATTTTTGTATGAAGTCCTCGTTCATATTTGTAATACCATATTTCGAGAACTCGTTTTGTATTTCAGATGGACTCATTTTTGATAATCTGTTGATATATTGCGAGTTAGCTAGATTCTGTAACTTCGTTTGGAAAAAAAGTTCACTTTCTGGTTTGACGCGTAGATAGGGTTTGCGTCCTGAAAATAAGAAGAGAAATTAATTGCGGTCTAAATTACCGTGAACCATGAATGTAGTAATGACAAATGACATGTCTGTAAGATAAAAATAAACCAAAACAAAAAATGGCCGTAATCAACGCGAAAACTTGAGGCGATATAAAAAAATAAAGAAAAGCTTCTACTTCATTCATGGTTCACGTTTCTACTAAAGAGCTACCAAATTCAGTGTTGCAATACTATAAAAGTTGGCCTACCTTACAGACTGTCATTATATCTTGTCATTAGTCAATGCCATTCACAATATGATCTTCACTCACTTAAACCCGACAAAGACGCGTAAGTATTTATTTAAAATATATAATAAAAAGTAAAACAAAAACGCAAGTGACGAATGAAGTCACATTGCAAATAAACATTGTTTGAAAATAAAAAATAAATAAAAAAATTGGAACACAAAACTTACCAGAGGTCTGTCCCAGGCTACTTCCAGGTTTTCCGGTCTCTTCTTCCTGTAACCGAAATCGTGAGTTACTAAAACACTACAGAACCTCAAAACAAGATATGAATCATAAGAATCTAATTACGTTAAAGAAATTCAACGTATGCCCAAAAAATAAAATTAAAATTGTAATTTTAAAACCACATCTATCATTTTTAACAGTTAAATAGTAACAAATCATTAAACATGTTCTAACTAATCGTAACTTAGTAGGACTTATCTTTCACAAAAATTACCAATCAGATTTTGATGTAACTTAAAATGAAAAATTAATTATTTATCACATGACAGTTAAAAATAATAATGAAGCTACAAACTAGACTTATTTTTACTTCAGATTTCAAGTTATGGCGTGTGAAAGATCTTTGTTAGTTTTATATGAGGCTGCTAGAGGCAGAGTGACCAAATAACAAAAAACATGATTTTCAATACGGAGGAAAATAAAAATGCGCAATTAACTTAGGCGAAAATGAATTTATGAATACTAGCTGTGCCCGCGACTTAGTCCGCGTGGAATAGTGACTTGGGATAGAATTTGTAATTATTTACGCTGTTTATTAATTGTAAATGTAAGAGCGCATTTAAGGCAGACCTAAGACATCTATGTTGTTAGAGCTACTTTGCCGCAACACTCTCACCTCACATCACTACTAACTCCCACTCTCATTCCTACATTTACTCCCGCTCCTATTTCCAAAAAGCCAAAGAAGAAAGATTCATTGTTCTAGCTTCAAAAACCACTGTATTTCATCATACAAACTTTCATCCCCATTTTCAACCCCTATCAACCCTTATTTGGCACTAAACAGTAGCATATGTCCTTTCTTAAGGTCTTAAAATGTCTGTGTACCAAATTTCATTTAAATCAGTTCAGTAGTTTAGGAGTTAAAGCCGGACAGACAGAGTTGCTTTCGCATTTCTAATATTAGTACAAATTTGTGTAAGAATTATGTTAACAATTTTCTGTCAATGTGTTCTTCTAGATTAACATTTTTTAGATTATAAATAACTCAAGTCATAAAAGTAGCGGCCTTACATTATGTTGCTCAAACTTACCTCATTATATTCCATATTATCCTGATCTAGTTCGCCATAATAGAGGCCATCTTCTTCCACCGTCTCTTCTTTCACATCTGAATTCCGTTCCCTCTCTTCTGACTTTCGCTTCTTCGGTCCATTGGTTGTAATCGTCTTCTGCTGCTGTTGGGTTTGCTGTTGGCCTACAGATGTAAAGATTTTCTATTGAACTTCTGAATTACCATAACATTATACTTAAATATAATTCGCGTTTGAGCCACAAATATAGTGCACTAGTTATGCCAGCGGCTTAGTCCGCGTAGAATAATTATTCTTGGGCATTAAAATTTGTTTTGTTTGCAAGTTATATACAATCTTTAAAGATATACATATACTTTCGCAGACATTTTATAGATCATTTAAAGAGGAATCATTCTTCAAAAGTGTATACGGAAACACTCAAAGATTTTCCCACATTTCCCACTGTTTTTTCGTTCCTATTGGTCGAAGAGTAATGTTTTTTAGCCTACAGCTTTCCTCTATAAATGCTCTAAAATTTTATTTGTAAAAAAAATTGATTGCCTACGTGTGTTTCTTCAATAGATTTTTTAACTTCTACTAAAGATTGCAACTCCTTATAGATACATGTAATAAAAGCAAAACATACCATTAGTATTCTCTCGCTGCGCGTGCGCAAGCAACGCTTCACTCGCGACTGAATAGTCTTTATTGTCGGTTTTCAGTTCGGACAGTGAGCCCGGCTCACTTGAACACAGACCTAGGGAAATTAATGGTTTCTTAAAAAATAAACACATTTCCATAAGAATAAAATAATTAGAAGTCAGTATAAGAAGTAGATATAATTAAAGATAAAGGTAGGTTTTGGCTTCGGAATTTATATGACTAAATAACATACATATGTTATTTACGCGAGGAGTACACATTTAAATAAAACACTTTAACGGTTTAAAACGCGATATATTAGTCTCCCCGAGACCACGGCTGCTGAAAGCATCCGAAACGTTTATCGTTAGCGTTTTAAATCGTTAAAGTGTTATATTTAAATTTTAGCTCTTTCTAAACATTGTTTTTTGTACTTTAACACGCTTGTCAAGCACGACTTGGCAAATGTATCTCAAACACAAAGAAATATGGCTAGGGCAGAAATGATATGAAATGATAAGGAAGACATGGGGTTCCCGTGGGAGATGAAGTACCCCAGCCACCGGGTCCACCATGCTTCAGAAAAATTACAAACATGTTGTACCGGTGGGGATCGAACCCACGAACCGATGATTGTTAGTGATACCTTGGTACCTTTACCAACGGACCCGTCACGAAAGTAAAAGGAAAATCTGAAGCAGAAAATCACCTCTGATCTGCAGAGCTTCAGCTGACTTCAGCAAACTTGGCAACTCCTCTTGAGTGACATTCACTTCGCCCTTATACATGAAGTCTACCAAAGCTTGCATTTCACTAAACCTGGTACATTGAAAAAAAATATATTATTATCTATACTAATTAATATATGAAGCTGAAGAGTTTGTTTGTTTGAACGCGCTTATCCCAAAAACTACTGGTTCGAATTGTAATTATATTGCTATCAAACTATCTATCTACGCTGTGACAGTGTGTGTAGATAGATACGGGCCGAAGAAACAGCGGGAAATGTGAAAAAAATAATCATCTTTGTGGGTTTCCAATGTGTACGCTGCGAAAACTATGTATAAAAGAATAATTCCTCTTTAAATGATTCATTTATTTATGGTCTAAATAATTCGATGTGTATAATATTACTTTTTTTTTGTGTATTGTTTAGCTTTGCATGAACTGTACGTTCCCATGACATAACTTATTTCATTTTACTCAAGGGTTGCCTGGAAGAGATCTCTCTATAGCGATAAGGCCGCCCATTGCACTCTATAACTGGTGAGAATAATGTATCTTTAAAAATTGTATTATTAAGAATATTTTAAAGGAATCCTGTATATATACTTTGTGTTTGTGTGTGTTGCAATGAAGAATTAAATAAATAAATAATGTCTGCGACAATATGTTTTAGATTGAAATTGACACGATAGCTCAATTGGTTAGTACAACAACACGAACGCTGTAGATACCAAGTTCAAATCCTGCCCGTGTCATAAAATTATAATATAAATATATTGGCTCTATCCAACGTACACTACTATATTATTACAGTACGTATGTAACTCATCTTAGAGGACACGATGACACTGTTATTTATATAACTTGATGACAATCTTATCGTGATGCATAAGGTAAATGACATTTAAATCGTCATGAAATGGACATCGCTCGTCCGCGACACATTATCATCGACCTCGCCGTGTGCTCAGCTGACGTCTTAAGAACATAAAATGTTAGAATTAAAAAAAAATGATCATTTTCACGCAAACACACGAAATAACAAAAGACGATCAGCCAATCATCGAGCCAAAAGATCGGGGAAAGCGTGTGTGCGTGTGTGTGTGTGTGTGTGTGTGTGTGTGTGTGTGTGTGTGTGTGTGTATGTGTATGTGTGTGTGTGTGGGCAGAGATATTGTTTTATATGATGAAAAAATATACACACTGTAACTGTGTTCTACTAGGCTAAAAATTTTTCGGGAATCAAACAGTTCGAATTGGATCACAATATGAAGGCCAACTGTCTATACGTACCTCATATCTCTCATAAGAACGATGGGGTGCTTGCAGGGGTTCTGCAAAAGCAGTCTCTCCAGGTAAGCGGAGCAGGCGGACAGAACTAGCTTGTGGCATCTCAACTGGCGGGACTCACACGCGAGCGTGACGTCAGCGAATTGTTCAGTCAGCAGCAGCCGAGGGAAAACGGACTGCAACATATTATCACCTTAGATCCATTCAACGAGTGTGACGTCACTATTGTGATAAGAACGTACTGATACTAGCAACGCCCCGCGGCGTTATATGTGGCTATAATATATTAAAATGTGTATTACTTGGAGCGAGTGAGTAAAATATAAGAATAACGCTTGTAACGGTTTGAAATTCGAATTACAATAGCAATATTAATATAGGTTAACGGTTTAAGACGGTGTCCCCCCGCGACCACGGCTGCTGGAAAGCATCCGAAAAGTCGGGATGTAGTTAAAATAAATTTAAATAAGTGTTACTAATACATTACGCGTTTTAAACAGTGTATTTTACTTAAAGTCACTGCTGCCACAGAGCATCCCAAACGTCGGGTCTTAGTTAAAAAAAGTACTTTGCGTTTTAAACCGTGAACATTGAAATTTAATGAATTATTAAATTGTGTACTAGTCGTGTCATCTACAGACAACACTCAAATATGGATTCTTTTTTAAAGTTTAGATTTAAAACGATGATAGTTTAATACCGACTGTAGTTTACGCGAGTAGTACCTATACAAATAAATATAACAGTAACGTTTTAAAACGCGATGTATATTGGTTAAACCTATTTGAAAATTATTTGCAGAGAAGTCTCCTCGTGACCACGGCTGCTGCAAAGCTACCGAAACGTTGGAAACGAAATAAATTTAGTATTTATCGCGTTTTAAACAGTTAGTGTTTATTTAAACGATGATACTTGATAACGACTAAGTATTAGCATTATCTATTAAGAATGTAGTAGTAGGGGGGTAATAAAATTGAGAATTCCTCACCTGCAAGTTGGTATGGTACGAGTTCCACCGCACACAAAACTGTTGCGGAGGCAGCGCCATGTTCGTCTCCATTTAACCACAGATAATTAATGTAATAACATATTCTATAATCTTTGGCCGATAATGTTTAGTCAATTGCACGAGTCCAAGGAGGTTTTATCACAGATAATATTTAATACACAATAATATAAGGTATATGTAAGTACAAAGAATACTCGATAGAAACTTTAAAGACTAGATTTCATTAAATACTGGTGCTTCGTTTGAATTCAATCCTGAAACAAACAAAAGTACTGATATTAAATATGTTAGACGGAATCGTTCGTCTAATGGTAGCAATGTATGGATTATAACCAACGGGTCGCAGGTTCGATTCCCACCGGGTCCAACATAAATTTTCAATTTATGATTTTTCTGAAACATGTTGGACTTCGTCTGGGATCTGGTTATTGGTGGTAGGAATATCGATATTCTGTCCGGATCACGAACCACTATCCACAAATGAAAGCAGTGAAGTTTAATGGCGTTTCGGTTGCTGTCTATGGATTTCCGGATATCCAAAGCCAAAATAGGTGTTCAGGGCATCTTGTTTAGATGCTGGGGGGGGGGGGGGGTTCCACCTACCTAAAATTTAGACTGTCTCAAAAGGCGTATTATTGTCTGAATGATTTCTTTAATGACAAGATCGCCTGGCAGTAATATGAATTGCTCCTTAGGTTAATAAATTCACAACAATGTATTAGTTTATAAGACATGTTAAGAAAAGCCGGACTGAGTTTCTTGGGTGTTCTCCTCAATTATGTTGTTCTTTGAACACTCTGTAGAATCACGACAAGTATTTTGATCAAGTGAGTGAAGGTTTACATCAAGTAAATTCCGTGTTTGCCTATCCACCTCTATCATTTAAAAATATATATTTATAAGTAGAGACAATAATGTATGACATATCATACTTATAGCTCATACATTAGATCGTGGATATGTTTAAAATATTATTGTAACTCGAATCTGAGTTGGTTATTATATAAGGATGTGTTATAGTTTTTAATTATAATTTTCACAATGTTTATAGGCATGCGAGCGAGTAAATATTACGAGATTGAAAAAAAAAAGCACGGGCTTTAAGCTACGGTGTCAAGAACATATCAATTTTTTATCTAAAACTGGATTTCAAGAAATAAACTTAAAATATTGGTAAAGAAAAACTATTATATTGAAGTTTCGTAGCTAACGTGCGACTGGACTCTAAGAACGATATGCGTGTTAGCCGAATATAAAACTATACATTTTTCACGAAGTTTTTCCTAATCTAGTATTAAAACGCATATATAAATAGCTAAGGTACGGAACCTTTCTTCTTATAAACAATATAAAATGCTCACTATTCATAGCGTACCAGGCCACAATGAACACTAAAAAGGTATACATTGAAGTGATTGTATTATTTATCAATTCGGTTATAATAATGTCCCGTTGGTTCTTCTCAGATACAATTCCAGCTCAGGTTCACGAGCTATAACTACCGTTTAGGAAATTTATCATTGGAAATACGGAATTGAATTTCCGTATGACCCGACATTTGAACCCGATCATAATTAATATATATAAATAATCTTTTAAATAGCACTATCGCTGGTTAAAAGATCTTTTTTTTTAATAATAGAGAAGGAAAAACAAGCATGAGGTAAGATAAGTGAAATAGCCCAGTCTATAGCGTCTAAATAAGATGTGCCATCGACCTATTTTTGACTTTGGATATTCGCAAATTCACAGAACCGAAACGTGTTTAAACTTTACGACTTTTGTATCTGTGGACGGTGGTTCGTGGCCCGGACGGAATTTCGATATTCCATTTAATATCCAGATTTTGAATTATATTTGCTTACGCATATAGCCACTGTAGAATAATTTAAACGTAGCAACAATTCTTCGCATAAAAAAGACCTACAAAGGGACCAGCGTGTATTGATTTTCAGAATAACTTTTTTGTTGCAAGGGGATTTTCCGACGGGCCGCTATCTCTTTCGCGCATAGTATAATTAATAATCTATCTCACTCTGTTACTTAGGTGTGGTATATCGTTTTGTTATGAAATTGCAGATATAAGGGGTCTGGTATTGCTTATGATATCGTACCCAGCCATTTTATGTACCTACCCTCGGTTAAATACCGTAAGTAAAGGAGATTAAATAAATAGAGGAAGACAATTGGTATTATTGTTAACTGCAATCAGATTTTTTAATTATTTAGAACGGTCTAAACAAAAAAAACTCGTTCGGGATTAGAACCAAAGACCACACTGCATCGTGCTGTTGCTACAGTAATTAAGCATGTACCTCCCTCAAAGAAAAATCTTCAAATCGAAGGAATACCTTAAGTAATCGGCAAACGGAACCTCATAAAATAATTGATAATAAAAAATAATTAAATAAAGAGTGGAATTATGGAGAATATAATAATATCTGTCTTTTTCAAATATAGAAATTGTTATTACTTTTACACAAAAGTAATAAAATAACTCGAGATGTCGCCATGAACACTTTCAGCTCTAAAAACTCCACGAATTTCCATCCAGTAAGACGCGGTGAGACATCGCCGCGAGTCATAACTAGTAGCTAATAAATATACATTTCAGACGCTACCAAGAAGCATGGTCTGGCCTCAAAATGTATCCGAATATAGCCCAGCCGGGGTATGGACCCCCGCTTTGGGTTATTTTGGTCGCGCCCCTAAGGTCAACGGCCGACAGACCCTCCAACTTTGGCGTCTAGTATTTTAAATTCAAATTGGGTTCGATTTTCGAATTTTAAATCTGGAACTCGGGTTGTATATGGTTTTAACGGCGCAAGATATTATTATATATTTTTGTGTTACGTAAATTGTTTCGTGAGATATATACGATCTATAATTCACTCTACAGCATAAAAAAACAGGGCTTGTATGCTATTATTTTACAAATATTGAGATCTTCAAGTATTTCGAAAATTTTGCGAAATAGATATACCTATCATGTTTTGACCACTACAATTTTGTTAGTACCTAAGTATAGTGTTATATTAAGGTACATATACAATTTACCACTTTTAATGATTTACAATTGCCGGGTGACAAATCTTTCAATGTAAATTACTAAGTATTTAAATAATGTAATGTCTACAGATATAAATTCCATAAAGCTGATTAGCGCCATAAACCATAGAATATGATAATTGTCGAATATTTGAACTGAATTAAAATATATCAAAGTTTTATGGAAAAAAAAAATAACGAAAGCATTTGAGTACGAATCGAATATCGCTCACAAGACAATCTAATGAAAATAAAAATTCAAAACAATAAAGATTGAATTGCATTCGTTCATGTTGCGTTTGAGTCATCAAAACACTAGATCCTTATCATAGGCAGCACCAAAGTACCGCCTCTGAAGATCAATTAATAGTAGTAGTAGCTTAAGAGGTCCTTATAAAAAAAATATTTGAACAGGGCAAAGAACTTTTATCAACTAGATATTGGTCTGTGAATAAAACATCTCGAAATAAGTCTGGCCCAAAAAGCACGTAGGTGTTCGAAATTTGAAATAGCTAAAAAGGTGATTTTACGAAGTCCTGTGGTTTGCTAATTCACGAACAGTGCGAATCAACACTTCTCAGTCGGGCAACTGAATGAAAATTCCAATTTAACGATATTTTAATGTTTTTTTGTATCGGCAATAATTAGCCATTATATTATTACAAATTGAGGTTTGAGGATCGATAGGCAAGTGATAATACCAAAATCACACATCAAAGTAGATGATATACTGAATATAATGTTAAGTAGGTTTTAATTACTCGCTTGAAAAACTTAAGCCGTTACGGGGCTACAGACATATTAAATTACTGAAAAATTACCGTAATTTTTTACTCAAGTACATACTTAGAACATCTCCATATAAACGCTTTACTGGATCTAAAGCAGGTTATCTTCAATCAAAGTTAGAAGTGAATCATTTACAGGGGAATTACCTTAAATTTTGTAATCCTAAATTAATTGCTAGTTGATCTGGGAAACGTTCTTTTGCCATCTGAAGTTTTTTTTACCAAATTTGATAACGATTTTTGCGAGTTTATCTCAAAAGATAGGCAAATACATTTTTATACGTTTAACCACGGAGCCACGAAGGCTAACAGGTTTAATCATCTTAAAATCGCCCGGCATTATTTGTCAATTAGTTTTCGCGTGAAACACAAACGAACAAAATTTAAGTATTAGAATATCGTCAATGTAACATTTTACAAATTAACAATACTATAGAGCTATACACGTTTATTTTCTAGGTCAGTATATTATTGTAAAGTCTAAACAAATGTTACATAATGTAACGTCACGCGTGCTTATGAGTGGCACACAGAAAAATAATTTAACGATAGTAATCTAGAAATCGTTATTTCTTCACGGGCAATTAAGAAAAATCCACTTAGGTAGTTGTAATCAGGAAAAACTGTAACTGTGTTGGGGTCGTGTCAACGTTATTTTTAATAGAGTAGGTAAGTTATATCAATTAGACGATTACTGTATTTAGAGCGCTATAAAAATATTTATAAATTATACGACGCCCAATCTCGCAAACGGATGAACTCATTTTGATCTAGATTTTATAAGAGCCGTCTTGATGTAGCTAAACGAAAATTTTATATTTTTGAGTTGAGAAATTCAGAAGTTAAAAGGTCTAGTTGAATATTAATATATTTTAAATAGGTAATTCGCGGTTTCACATAGAAAACGTTGCCAATGTGGTCGTCTTATCAAAAATATTTTTATAGCGAATATTGGTGGGAAATGTTTTTGCTTGGCCTGTAAAAAAGGCTTAGCAAGATAATAATAATCTATTTTATAGCAAATAATAAATTTGTATAGTTCAGTTCTTTGAAAAATTCACGAAACGTGCACGTAATCTCAAGGGTCTCAAAAGGTTTATCTAACAATCTTAGATATAAAACAGGTCCTCTAATATCTTATCAACAAAGTTTCATGGAAGAATAAGCAAAGGCTTGGTCACGATAAAATTCGTCTCAAATGAAAAGAAAAATTCTGAATAAAGATAACTGGGAAATTCATATTTTAAAATATGTTCTTTTTTTAAATCACGCTTAGAAAACTCACCCACTTTAAAATGAAATTACCGACACTGGCCTTAAAACACTTGCACTACGCTTGGATGTAATGGTTTAAATAATTTGAGCGCAGCATTTGGTCCTTCCCAAAATAGTACAGGCCCCAAGTAATGTTATAAACATCACTGACTCAACACACACGCGAACAAAAAATAATCAATATTTAAACAATTACTCAAACCTATGTTTAGATGAGGTCAAAACACGTCAAGAAAAATGGTCGACGGACCATCGTGCGCTGAAATGTGACTTTTCATGAACACAAACAAGAAAATCTAATAAAATCCATGTACTTACTGTTCGGATGATGTCGCTACGTATGGAATTAGCTACGTTGTGTTTTTTACTGATGAAAATCAATAAATTTTTAAGAGCACGGAATTTGTTCATATTTTTCCATCGCGGGTCCCGCTTTTCTCTCGCAGAAAAACGTATCAAGAAAACTGTGTGCGAGCGAGACGGCCGTATGTCCCAAATTGTAAATAATGACAGTCATAACAAACGAACGAGACGGAAAATGGCCCCACAAATTTTATTACGTAATTAGGTGAAAATTAAGGTAGATGCATTCGTACTTACCATGCACTGCGATGTTTGAATTTACAAATTATTAACATTGGTTGGTTTAAATGCGTTTAAAACATCGCGTTTGCATTTTGACGGCGAGCGACCTCCCGTCAAACGGCCGCCATTTGCAATTTACGCGTCCTCTTGGCTATTGCTTGCCCTCAGGCCTCCTCATCCCTCTCTTCGTAGTGTTACCATTTCTCTTTTATAATCTACAACATTTTAGCAAAAAAAGCGTAATATATTATAAAAATATTAATCAAGTTTGTCACAATTTTGTGTATTGAGTATTATTTTTTAATTTTAGACACTGTGGTTCCAAAAATTGGAGAATAAAATCAAACTAAAGATCGAGTATTATAAAATTTCCCATTCGAATACAAAAGGACAGCAAATCTAAAAATAGGAACGTATTGAATCTATTATGCAGTTTTAATGCTTATTAGTATTGTCATGTTTGCAAACCGAGAAACAGAATTTGACACAATATTATATTTGTTATATACTTGGCAATATTATAAATGAGAGGTGACAGTATAGGAAACTGTAAAGGAGCGGGAAATATGAAATACACTTTGAGAAGTATGAGATATTGAGATTCTTTTTTCTTGCCGTATATATTAATTTTATTAGGAACCGCAGTGCGCAGGAGAGAAAACATGTTGCATAATCTATATTTAAAGTTCCTAAGTTTCATATATTTTATACAAGATTGTGAAGTAAAAATGAATTAAACATTTAATCGTTATTGTTTTACGCTTCGCATTTCTTTTATGTAGCACAATAGGGAGTGTAAGCCGGCTCTGTAGCTAAATGGTTACCTAGCATTGCGTTAAGCGCGAGAAGTTCTGGGTTCGAATCCCAGGGAAACAGTTCATTGTTTCGGTCGGACAGGGCACAGAAGTCTGATCAACTACAATGCGGTCGACGTAACTTGGCAAGCCTAATCTAAGCGCGAAACGTTCTTTAGGATGTTAACGGTGGTCAGAACGAGGGACGCGAGACGAAGATCTAGGCTAGTGATTGACTCAATGTCAACACAATCGACCGCTTTTTCTATCAAATTTTGTAATTGATTTAGATTATGGATTTTAACATACATGCGCCATAGTTAGTCTAACCTCTGTTCAGGCGTGCTAAGTTACGTCGGCCGTATTATACTCGCCTGTAAATAAAACCGATCAGTGAAACGGATTTCACTTTTTCAATAGGGAGTGTAGTGCCTTACCATTTTTATGTGTTCCGTCCTTGTCATGGAAGTGCTATGTACCTTACAAAATAAATAAATTTAACCACAGATAAAATAAAACAGCAGCTGACACTTTTAGTATTTATTGACAGACCATAGATAATATTGCATAGAGTACAGATTAAATCTACAATGTAAGTATATCGGGGGTGGCATTAGCGAGCAAGTCTGCTGCACCGGCGGCTGCCGAACACCATACATCCAGTCTCTTGGCTAGGGCTCCCGCCCCGCTTTTACCGAGGGCTCTTGCACGGACCCAACTTACATTCACTGTTTGGCTCACCTGTAGAAAAAAAAGTGATAAGATATGTGACATCTAAATAGAACTAAATACTGTCTTTAAAGCGAGTAGTAAACATTCATACAAAACACTTAACAGTTGGAAACGTCAGGCCTGAGTTAAAATAATTTATAAATAAGTTAAACTAACATATTTTTCGTTTTAATCTGTTGAAGTGTTTTATTGAAACAGCTAAACTATTAAACCGTAATCCTGTTTGACTTCAAAGTTCAGTTTTCTGTGGCTATATCGATAAAAAAACAAGACAAGCAAGTTTAATAGTCTGCGGGATTGAAGAAAACAAATCTGTTTCTCTGAACCCTCACATTTAACACATTTCAAAGCAATACATTTTACAAAACAGTAACAGTAGTATCTATAAAAAAAGTTTTTTTTTAATAATAAATATATCTATTATAGATTGATTGCGTCCGCGTAGAATAGTTATTTTGGATTTCAAAATTTGTTTTGCAAACTTTCTCTTCAGCTTTAACTTTTAATGTTAAAAGAGGGGCATCGCGGATATTTTTTAGATAATTTAAAGATAAATCATTTTTTCATGCATCTTCTTAGTTAACTTGAACCGTTTTAGCAACGTACGCATCGGAAACCCACCAAGATAATTAATTTTCGTTTTACAAGCAGTTTCTTCTCACCTATAGTGAAAGCGGGATATTTATAGCCTTCCTTGATAAATGTTCTAGCCAACACAAAAACAATTTTTCACTTCTCAGCAGTATTCGCGCTAATCTCAGTATACCTGAGATTAGCGCGTTCAAACCAACTCTTCATTCTTCTTTTATATGTTTATAGATTACCTGATCAATATGCCCCCTAATGAGTTTCTCAGCTAGCGCCTTCATCACGAGAAGTTCAACTTCGTCCAGTGGCACTTTCGCTTCGCGAGCGATTTCGGCAAACGTCAGCTTGCGTTGGGACGACGTGCGGTTGAACGCCATCTAGAAATCAATGACTTCATTATCTTTAACAATTCCCACACCTGAGACTCTGCCATCCAACGATGGGCCGCTGTACCTTGCTGGACAAATGTCGGTAGGGACATGTGTAGAACTCTTTATATTGTTATAATAGGGTATATATCTATATATAATAGATAAGTCATAAACTTTAAGCTACCAAACAAATGATTGATCAGAGTCGTAAAGTATGTAAGTAAAAGTATTATCATAAATCCAAATATGATTTTCAAACTACTATAGCGTATTCTATTATACTTCTATACTATCTTGGAAAAAGACCACATGAAATATTGTCGATTTTAAACGTTACACAAGTAATGATGCCCTTTTATAGAATGTAGTGGTCTCCACAGATGACACAGCGTTAAAGAAATATTCATTATATATGGACTGAACGACCTTAACATTCAAAATCACTGTAACACCTTTTTTTTGGTCATTATTATTTTACTCGCCATTTGTAACGCTTATCAACGATCGTGCATGAGTGAAACTTCTATCTTTTATTGTCGTTGACTTTACTAATATCCTATACTAGGGCAAATGTAAAACTAATATTCAGTTTTAGGATTTTTATTAACTAAAGCATGAAATTGTTTGTTTCACTAAGTGAATTAAAGGTAGTTCATTAGTTTAATATATAAACAAGCGTCACAAAAGTGTTTTAGTGTGAATGAATGTAAACTTTGTGAGAAAATAACTTTTTTCATGTAAATTGAGTGTTTGTTTACGAAAAATGCCAAGTAAGAAAAAATACGCTATATGTATTTTAATTATTTAGTTGCGTACCTCCATTAAGCATAAAATTGCAATTTTTTGTCTAAGTTGACGATCAGCCCGGTGCAGTTCTTGGTATGGTGATTGTGCTCTGAAAAAAAATAAGATCTTTTAGTTTTAGACGATGACTATACATTTTTTTAAGTATAAATAATGTGTTTTAAAGTCCTTTGTTTATAAAAATGGATTCCCAAACAAACGTAATATAAATATACAATATAATAACTCTTACCTAATCTTCTCAAAAGCGACAACATCTCCGGAAGCCACTGCTTTGACGAGCTCACACGCCCAGGCGTCAGGTGTACCTTCTAACGACTCCAGAATGGGATGAGCTAACTGGAACAAGAGATAAAATGTATGATTAAAAATAATGATATTATTTTTATGTACATAAAATATAACCTTTAATGGGTAACATAAGTGGGTATACTAATAATAGATTTTCCTTTATTTGTCAATATTTATAGAATATTAGAGGACTATAAATTCAGCTTTATATGGAAAAAGGATGTTTTAAATAAATAAAGTAACTTTTAGAAATATTGACCATTGATTGATAAACTTTTTACTTTATATTATGTATCATGCTGAGTTATTAGTGGAGTTTACATTAAGGCAGATAAAATACCCGAGCCATATAAAACCCAACAAGATGCCCTGTCGACTTATTTTTGCTTTATTGTGAAGGTCTTTACTTACGAGTTCTCCTAATTCATACACATCAGGAGCGAGAACTGCAGCCAGAGCTAGGCGTAATGCGCATGCGCGCCGCTCGCTCTCATCTAACTGAGCTCCGCCGCCGGCGCAACCAAGGTAACGAAGTGCCGCGCGGTAGTAACGGCCCATTGGCCCACGTACCCTTGAAACAATTTAATATTATTAAAATATTTGCTTGAATAAATTCTGTATATATATAAATAAGTATATCTTCTTCTGTATGTATATAAACTAAAATCTTTTTTCAAAAGAAATAAAAATAAAGATCTAAATATGACACTGGGATTCGAGATTGAGTGGTGTTGATCACCGCAACATTTAAATTGGTATTTATAAATCTGGTGCTATGTCAGTGGAAACTAAATATACAGGATAACTTCTATGTAATAATAATTATTGGATCATTTACGTGACTTATTTATTTAGACTAATCATTGATTCAAATCCTATAAAATTAACACATACCTGTAATATTCAGACGCTAGTTTGTAAAATCTACCATGCACAGGTGTGACTCCATCTGCATCCTCGAGGGTACCTTCAAGTTGTTCTATTATCTTCTCGGTGGAATCTAAGTCATTAAGGTGTTCTAGGTAAATCTGGCCCTGCAGTACCTGAAATTTATAATGTAGATGATAAATTTAATTTTATATGTAGACTGATACTGATATAGCTGTTATAAAACTAAAACTATTTTAAGTTAAAGCCTATCAGTAAAATCTCCTAAAAATATTTTTTCTTGCCTGGTTAGGTGTCTCCAGCCGCATGGTAATTTATACCCTTCCTTTTTAAATAAAACACTTTGCTTTGCAGCAGCTGTGGTGGAAGAGAGACTTTTCCAGATAGTTAAATAGATTAGGTATCTATGATGTATAAAATACATATGTATACAAAAAACTTACTTTGCAGAGTGCCAAAGCTTCATCATTCATCTTCACCTTAGCTTCCACCTTCTCAAGGAAGGCAACAGCATCTTTCTTATTGGTGTACTGGTTTACTACATGGACAATTATTTCAACCAGCGAAAGTGGGTTTATTCTGCATTTGATAATTTTGAGGATTAGTATAACAATGGGTAATATCTTCTGGAGTTTATGCGTTAGAGATAGAAGGCATTAAACTATTTATATTTTATAGATAATACAATTAATATAGAAAGAGGGTAACAGTAAATTACTATGAAATTAACTGAAGACTGTAAATAAATATTCAATAGAACTTACTTGTTTTCAAATGTAGTGATGAAGTTATTGTATAACTGTATCAAATTGTCGTTTGCCTGAAGAGAAGGATGAATAACCAAGTCTTGAACTTTCAATGTTAACTGGTGCCATAGTCTGAAAACAAAGCACAAGTTGTAGTAGCAGTTTTAAGTTAAACATATATGAAATATTAAAGTGACTTACTTCTTATTGTAAAGCTCCTCTAGCTTCGCCCAGTCTGCGGCCAAATCTGGGTCCGAAGCCTGTTTCTTTGATAGAAAATCATTAACATCGATCACTGCAAACTTTACCGAAGCCATGTTTCAAAATTGTTTCGCGTAATCGTGTGAAGTGAGTAACATTTGAATACGCTATCAATGTCGAAGTGACAACTGTTAGTTTAAAAATCATAATCATCGAGCACAGATTATATCCATACGCAATAATACTAACAGCGACATCTCTTGATAATTTTGTGTATAATAAATTTGTAGTTCCCATGATTTGTGCTACTTACTAAAAGATGGCAGTAGCAATCGATCAAGATGTAGAATCGACTGTATGTCAATATTTTAATTGTTTATTTTTTACACTGTAAGTTTCGTAACATAATGTACACATTTATTTATATTTAAATAAAATGTAGAAAAACTTTGTCTCAACCTAAATAAAAAATGCTTGGTCTTAAAGATATTTCTTATCATAAAGCATTGTCTGGATTTATAATTTTATTGGGGGGGTTAAGCAAACCTGCAAAGTTTTAGAACAAAAAAGTTCATTAAACATATGTATTTTCAATTAAAAATTTCAAAAAGTATTACGAAAATTACACAAATGTCTTTAAAGCCTCTTGAGTTAACTTACTCTCTCCAATCTACTGAAATAACTATACTTCTCCTTAACTAATATTTATATGTTTCATTATATTTTACATAAAAACTAAAATATCCCACTTCAGGACATCCATTACGTGAAGTGCAGACAGTTAATAACCCATTTTAAAATCGATAAAACGAAACCTGTACTGTAAATTAAACGTGATTTTTATACAGAAAACATACAAGATCATAAAACATAAGTACGTACAGGCTTATTCATGGTCCTACTTAAATGTGATGACACGACGTTAAAAATGTCTAGAAAAGTGTGTCATAGACTAATTATATATTACCCTAATTACGTAATAGTCTAGGCTAAAATGCTTATAAAACCATGATAGAGCTTATAATCTTGTTTGATGGTTGGGTCACGCGGTTTATACAGACACAGACACAGACATTGCTTATGACATTTGAGTTATTAAAGGAAAACTGTAATCAAAGCTTTATATTTCCACCTATTGCAAAATGTAAACGAATGTTTTAGTAAAAGGACTCTTTAAATTTTTAACTAAGTAAGTAGGTATCGTACGTGCTTAGCTTTGCAACATTTAAACAATTAGGTATTTTATTATATTTTATTTATTTTGTAAAAAGTATATATTTTATTACTGGCAACTTAATTATTTTTTAATTAATATCACCAAATAAACCATTTATTTATTTATGTTACCTACTTTAAATTTTAACGAATACAAATTGTTCGAATTTTTTTGGCTATAATCATTATGAATTTCAAGAGTGTTATTTAAACATTTTTCTTGAGAATTCTATCCTGTGAAGTAACTATAAAAGAATACCTACGTAGGCATTAATTCAAAAACTTTATTGCAACCTGATTTTCGCCAAAAATTTTATATCTTTCTAAAATACAATACTAGTCTGTTCCCATATGGGTCTAGGTAAAATGAACACAGATTAAAAGCTAACATCTTTAATACCTATATATCCCAATTTAATTATAAGTAGTTAAGATTACTTAAAATTCAATGCGATGCCTAGAGGAAAAAAATCTAAAACTGATTGTTGTCTATAAAAATAAATTAATCACACAGACACGTTCACCTAAATATAATCTAACCTTAATTTAATTTTCGAAAGGTCATATTCAATAACATAAAAATTGACTATCTTTTAATTTTAATGAGATCTCACTGGGCAACATTTATGAACAGAATAAAAACTATGTGCTCGTAGAAGGATTAAAAATAGATTATTTTTTATTACTGGATCTTTGAAAATTAAAAATGGAACGTATTTTCGTAATAATGAAAGATGTTCGAAATTCAAAATTTATGATGGATTTTTTTATTTATTTTTTAATGTCACGTTTATGGCTTAATAATACAAGCGTGTTTTTTAATTTGGCACAGAATAGGCATACCTACATGGACGGAGGATGGTACATTTAGGCATAACACAGACCACGAGGTCGCCCGTACAAGGTGACTACCGCTCTTAAGCCAGCCATTTGGCAACTGCTATTCGTTCGGGCACCACAGTTACTGCACGTACCCACCATCCCCTACAACCCTTGCAACCCTCTCGCGTTACCCCAAATAAGGAAACGCTCATATTCAAATCGTTTACCGTCCCGCGGACGTCATTATTCCATTTTTGACTATTAATATTTCCGTTCGAACAGTGTGTTAGGTTGTAACGCGTTATTCGAGTGCCGTTATCAAAGGTCTATCCCTATTATCGTTCGCGAAATATTATCGAAAAACAGTTGAAGCCGCTATTTTAGTCGCGGAGCGCGCGCGCTGACCAAACCGCGAGAGCGTAGGCCTAAACGCACGGCAATAGCGCGAAAACGCGAAATTTTTGCACAATTTTCGCGTCCATATTTCCAATAAGATTCCAATAGGCCTAAATGGATGAATGCGGTTTTTTCAAGAACGGACGGCGTATTTCGTGTTTGTTCGTATTTTTCGTGAAGAAACTGGAAAAAAATCGTGTTTTTAGACGATTTTGTGACGTGTTAGTGTGTCGGACGGAACTGTTCGGGAAAGTGAACTGTCGAAAAAAAGTGTTTGGATTTTCTTTGGATACATTATCCAACTTGGTATGTAAATCTCTTTATTTATATAGATTAAGAATAATTTTGGTAAGATAAGCCTAGTTAGGGAAATAATTATGACTCTGCGCCATCACAAAACGATTGCCTGATTTTCGCAACAAAACGTATTGTTTTTCGTGATTCAGCCTGATTTCAATATTGCCTCGCTTAAATATAACTAATAAAATATCAAATCGGCCTGAAAATACGTATATACGTACTTAACTGTAGTCTTAGTATCCTAAAATTAAGATGCCGTTCGCCTATAATTTTTAGGACATTGAAAAATATATTCAAACCATATTGTGACCCTACTTTTTAATTTCTAGGCTAAATGTTATTTTTATATGATTATATAACTTTCTAATTATACCTATAATCATGGAGATAAAATGTACTCAAAGCTTAAAGATACCTACTGTTAAAATGTATGAGTGTTAAAAAAAGTACCTACTGTGTTTACATTTTGTTTTATCTATGCAATCATAAACCGATAAATAATGTTAAAATACATCTTAAATAAAAATATTACATCTATGTAAGGTAAAGCTATTATAGGCCTAAAATTATTTAATGTTAAAAACGATCGGCTCAAATAATTTTATAAAATGCTTACTGTCTATGTAATCTGAAAAGACTAGAAACAGTACTTAGTGTCTATCGCAAAATTTATTTTTTAACTAAAATATAATGTATACTTTAAAAAGCCCTTAAAAATATTACTAAAGATTCAATGACTAACGTAAATATAGTTTATTTAAAAGCTTGAACCAATTTTTATAGAGCTTTACAGAAAAAGTTTAACTCAACGTACTTAGGTCCCAAATTAACAGAAAATTTAACAAAAAAAAAAGATATGTACAAAAGCGGTAACTAAAAGGTCACATCGATCTCTTGGCGAATTCTCTATTTCTGATTATGAATAAAAGTTAACGATTACAAGAATAAAAATAGAATTATCTTTATTCTAATCAGGGTTTTACATGTGAATTTGTGACTATAATATTTTTTGCCTCGTTGGTCTAAAGGTAGCAATGGCTCGTAATCAACGGGACGTGGGTTCGATGCCCACTGCGTCCAACGTGTTTTCCACAGATGAAAAAGCCGTGAAGCTAAATCGCGTTTCGGTTTCAGAATGTGGATTTCCGAATATCCAAAGCCAAAGGTATATCACCTACCACCAAGTGAATTATAAAAAAAATATGTATTGACTTATACTTCTTCCGTTCCTTCTTGTACAGAGTTCGTAACGTCTTCCAGATCTCATCGGCCATTTTTCTCATGCCCAACTCTATTTTTCTTTTCTCTTCTCTAGAACAGTTTATTTTTGTCTTGTAAGAAACATTTTCTTATTCCACTGTTCATGAATTAAATGTATAAAAATGTAATACTCTATTACGAATCAAAAATTAACGATTTTTTGTGATATTGATCAAAAGTATATTTTCAGTCCTATATCACTATATCCTATATATACCTACATATACTATAAGTTATAGTATGATAATATCAATTTTGGCCTATGTGTCTATTGAAGAAAAAATAAAGAAAATCCCATACACCCTGAAAATTACACACTTAATAAATAAAAAAGTATTTAAATAAAACATTTTAATGGTTTAAAACGCGATATATTAGTTAAACTTATTTGAAAATGATTTTTAAATTCGTCTAACAGTCTCCCTGTGACCACGGCTGCTGCAAAGCATCCGAAACGTCGGGCCGAAGTTAAAAATAATTTTCAAATAAGTTTAACTAATATATCGCGTTTTAAACTGTTAAAGTGTTTTATTTAAATGTGTACTACTCGCGTAAACTATAGACAGTATTTAATAAAAAAGTATTCAAAATTAAGTCTTACCTTTATTATTTAAAATGACATTTAAAATGTTACTTACACATTATAGGTAAGTAAGTAAGTAAGCACTTAATTGTTCCTACGACATTTCAACATAGTTTTTAACACCCTATCCGAATAAACATAAATATTATTCAAACAGTTTAATATATCCAAAGCTTACTTTGATAGTGACAATTTCAATCATTTATTATAATAGATAAGTTTTTAATGAATTTATTACATATTAATAATTAAATCTCCATTATAATTATTACTTGTTATTTAACAAATATGGAGCTGAAATTAAAAAAATATATATATTTAGATTTTAAAAAATGATACAAACGGGACTCGAATCCACAAACAATAGTGTACGAAGTCGTTCTAAGTTGCAAAATCATTACGAAACACTAACAAGTAATAACGTTCCTTGTGTAATTTGAACAGTAGAGGTCATTTTCAGTTGTAGATAACTGTTGCTAAGTGAGTATTTAGTACAAGCACAGATCTGCGTCCGATCTATTTGATTGGTTATTTACATTTTTTCTGTGTTTTCACTCAAAAATCTTTTTATCAAACAAGGGAAATTGAAAACTCATATTCGTAAAATTTAGTAAACTTAGTTATAATTGTTAAATAACGGACGGTACCTACTGAGTCTACATTATTTGTTATTTCTAAGAAAAATTAAGAAATTTTTAATTGAGCTGTTGCTAGGTCAAAACCATTCTACAGATTTTCAATTTAAAGTAGGGTAAAATGTAATAAGACTAAGTTATTTATTTCTGAAATAAGTTCTTCAAATTTACATTTTATAACGACTGAATATTGTTTTTGAAGTATTTTGATGTTTTACAGAAAAAAAATGCGTTTGACCTATTTGAAATCTGAGAAATAAATACTTATATATTTTTTTAAGAATTAATTATTTTTTTACTCAACCTGCACTCAAACCTACGACAAACAAAATTGCAATAGGCACCATGTCACGTGTTGTCATGACTGAGATGTCATCATATCATCACGTAACATGGTCAAGTATAAATTACATTAATTGTGCGTGTATCGTTCATAATGTTAAAAATTAATTACTTTCTTGTTTTGAGCATTTTCGAGGCTTTGAAATTTATATAATTTAAATTCATTAGGAATTTGACTTTAGTTTTCGTGGCTTATGCTAATATTCGACGGGTCGCGGCTTCGCTTTCCGTAGAGAACATTTATATTTAAAATTGGAATATCAAAAAGTGAACCACCGTTTGAAATGCCGTAAAGTGTAATTGCGTTTTGGTTTAGTCAGTGAATAACGGAATGTGCAAGGCAATATAGGTCGACCGTGCATCTTCCTCTTTTTAGGTTCGCTTATTTTATTTAATTAGTTAATTTATAGTATGACTATATAGTAGGATAAGAAAGTTAAGTAATTTAGAGTATAGGTATAGTGTATAGTTTGTGAGGGATATATTCTGAGGGTGATTTGTAAGATAAATAAATGGAAAATTTATAAATAAATATATATATATATAAATTTTTCCATCTCGTGAACACCAACACTAACATAATATAAAAATGTATCAAACCCATTACGAGTCAATTTACAAACATAGTAAAAGACTGACTACAGAATTACATTTATGCAAATAACACAACATACAATGTAATTAATTTGACCCGCTTCGAGTGTGAATCACTAATATATTCTTATGTGTCACTATATCGTACATTTCTACTATAGAACTGTCTCCTCACCTCAGTAGTTACCACCGTAGTACTACGGTACTACGGTGGTACCGCACCGTGGTAGTAAGGACACGTGCCTTTGCTACCCCCATTAACTTAGTTTTTATACATATTTACATGCAAATTGAAAATGTTGCTTAAAAAATATTGGAATATCTTTGGGGACATCGAGGAACATATCAAAACAGGAGGAACAAATAGTTCCAACACGTGCTACTTATATGAGAGAGGTCGGCTTCCATGTCAGTTTTAATATGTAGAAACTAATTAGAAATACGTTGGACCCGGTATCAAACCCAGGACTCGTTGATTAGCATTACATTACTACGACCTCGTCAAAGACCCGTTCTTCCATGGTGCTTGACAGCTTTTCCAGGTACTTGTTGTTCCATGGTCGTAGGTATCCCTTCTTCGCGTTAGATAAAATACTTAGGTGAAATCCTGATTTCCCCCGGGGGCATGGGGAAACACATTTCTGGGCCCGTTTGCCCTGCCCGAACCGAAACAATTGTTTCCTATGGATTCAAACCTGGAATCTTGCTTAAAAATGCTAGGCAACTCATTAACCGTTCAGCTACAGAGGCGGTCAGGTGCGTTGTAGATAGATAGACCATGTACATAATTTACACACTATTATCTACTAGTAACTAGTTACAACGATGGGGTTCCAAACTTGGTCTACGAATCAATAGTATTTACTAGTAGCTAGTTAATAGATATAGCTATGGGGTTCCGATTTTGGTCTACGAACCAATAGTATTTACTAGAAACTAGTTACTAGATATAACTCTGGGGTTCCGATTTTGGTCTACGGACCAATAGCGGAATCTAGGCGAAACGGTTCCCATGGTGCACCCCAATTGATTATCATTACCTGTTCTATGAGAATCACCTTGGCACCAAGGACGACGTCTCGGGAGATAACTTGTTCGACAGTTATGCAAGGGTTGAAGCCCTTATAAGTTCAGGGTCAAGTTTGATTTATTGTAAGGAGTACGTGTCAGGTCTTCTATCTAAGAGCTGAATGTAAGGGCTTGGTTAAATTTAGATCATATTTAAAGACGAATTCAAGAAAATCCTTTTAGTAAGAAAAATTTAAGAGTTTTGGCGTATAGTTTAACTGGTCGCTTGTAAGAGATGACGTTTTAGTTAGTAAGTTGTTCTGAAGACGACCCAAAATATGCATAGATATATAATTTAATTAGTTTTCAATTAAAATATCTATATTTTTTTTTTTTCAAAAGCAACTATATTACGTAAAAAAGTAATATAAAATTAACAGGCTCGTCTAAGAAGTAAAGAGTCAGTTAAGAACTATGTTAAAATAAGTTTAGTAATATATTTCGCGTTTTAAAAGAGTTTTATTTAAATGTTTAGCGTAAGCTACAGAAAACCAAGAGTGTGGTAAAATAAAACGACGTATTATGTATTTCGTAACATAACTATGTAGTCAATAGTTAACTATTTGGGGTGAATTTAAATGAGGATAGATCGCATCTATGTAACGATAGACCCTACTAGATAAGAAGGGCTTGATAATCATAGGCCAATGAGTATAATTCAATATCACGCTATATAAGAAACATGTAAATGAATTTTTATTGGTTTATTTTATTACTTCGTAGTGTGTATAATTTTTCACATGTAATTTTGCATATGATCGTATTGAATAGATTAAAAAAATTTAGGGTTTAAAAGAAATTGAGCTGTGACACGGTAGCTCAAATGGTCAAAGACAAAGTTGAAAATAATTTATTCACGTGGGTAACAAGGTAGGTATGCAATGTGTAATGTCATTATAAGCGTGTCAAAATTACATGATTACTAGGTTGATAATGTTAAAAATAAAATACTGTCTATAGTTTACGCAAGTAGTACACATTTAAATAAAACACTTTAACGGTTTCAAACGCGATGTTCCCCCTGTGACCACGGCTGCTGCAAAGCATCCGAAACGTCGGGCCGAAGTTAAAAATAATTTTCTAATAAGTTTAACTAATATGTCGTGTTTTAGATCATTAAAGTGTTTTATTTAAATGTTAATTATAGTCAATAATGAATATAAAAAGGAGATTTTCTGACAGATTTGTGCCTAAGTTTGACTGCTAATAATCAACAAGTCGCGGGTTCGATGTCTGTGGACTTCGTCTGAAAATGGGTAATAGAAATATGGAAATTCCGTCCGAGTGCCGAACCACTGTCCACCGAGTTGTCAAGTTTAATCGCGTTTACAGTCATTGGATTTTTGAATATAAGCCAACATCAAGTCGACAGCCCATCTTGCTTAGATGTTAGGTAAGTATATGGCCGAGGTGTTTCACCTTCCAACAAGAGACAGACAAGCGTGAGCCCCATGTTTGTCTGTCTTCTATCGTAAAAAGTATTTTTAGCTATTTTTAGGGTCCAAACTCACATTGTAAACTGTGTTATCAAGATAATCTCTTACGTAAACATTAACGTATTTTTTTTAGGCAGACGATAAAAAAACCGAACGACACGTGTAGACGCGTCATCTTGCAAAGCCGTCTGGAATTATTAGTTCGAGGGTCGAAACGAGAATTCTCAGATGCCGTTGTGTTACGTTGATAACAATATTATGCTAAATTCTAAAACATTATTATTCAAATACTTATATTATACTTATACTAGCTGTGTCAGCGACTTTGTCCGCGTAGAATAGTTATTTTGGGTCTTCATCTTTAGCTTTAGCTGTTACCACGACGTCGTTCGCGTCCCGTCGTTCTTGCAATTTAATCGTAAAGATAGACGTTTACTGTCGCGGACATTTTTTTAGGTCATAAAAGAGGAATCATTTGTCGACACAAATTTTTTGGGTACGTTGAAACGTTTTCGTAGCGTACGCAACCCTAACCACGTGTTTTCACATTTCCCGCTGTTCTTCGCTCCTATACTCCTATGCTCCTATACTCCTATATTCCTATATTCCTATATTCCTATATTCCTATATTCCTATATTCCTATATTCCTATATTCCTATATTCCTATATTCCTATACTCCTATATTCCTATACTCCTATACTCCTATACTCTTATACTCCTATACTCCTATATTCCTATACTCCTATACTCCTATATTCCTATACTCCTATACTCCTATATTTCTATACTCCTATATTCCTATACTCCTATATTCCTATACTCCTATACTCCTATGGTTCTATGCTTTGGGTTCAGTGTGTTATATAGCCTAAAGCTTTCTTCAATAGATGTTCTAAGCAACAAAAAAAATATTTTTTCAATTCAAACCAGTAGTTGCTGAGTTAAGCGCGTTCAAACAAACAAACTATATAGATTTATGATGTTAAGTATAGATATTAATATAGATAGTATATGATAGATATAAATAGTAATTAAAATCTATTAAAAAAATCGATGACATGGGAAGCATTCGAACCGACGTGGCAGCTCGTTGCGTTAGCACATAACGTAGTTTTTAATAATAGAAGGTGAACAGAAAAGTTTGGGGTTCATTTCATGATAGATAAAATTACTCTAGCTAGTTAACGTCTAAACCAGATGTACTGTCGACCTATTTTAGTTTTGGATTGGTTGTGAATTTTAATTTATGCTAAAATGGCGATTTTGAATAATAATGTTTCCAAATGTCCCTAAAGAACACAGTAGAGTATCTCTACTGTGTTCTTTAGGGACAGAGGAGATTCAGGAGTTACTTCTTTTTAGGGATCAGGTACCAAACAAAATTATACAAAAGAACAGCCACAAAAATATGTTTTGCATACATGGGTACACGTTGAAAACTGGGTTTAGTTCACGATTAAATTCTAGCTATAATTTGTTTAGATCGCGAAATATATTAATTAAACTACCATCTACGACAGAACATATAACGCTAACGTAGCAGTTTTTACTTTGACATTCGAGACACCCTCTATCTTTGGTGTCCCCGTGACCACGGCTGCAAAGCATCTGAAGCGTCGCGCCATAGTTAGAATAATTTCTAAATAAGTGTAACTAATATATGTCGCGTTTTAAACCGTTTAAGTGTTTTATTTAAATATGTTTACGATTATTAAATTGGGGATTATCGAATCGATAGTTTTTTTTTACTTTAGGTTAGGCTAGTTTTGTAGCTTTGATACTTATAAAATTGTATCTTAAAACTAGTAGAGTTCCCGCACCAAAGTGAAAACAATGTCCGAATTTTTATTTTAATAATATTATTTTTTAAATATTATCACTGTATCGTTAGACGTTTTGGCGCCCTACTCAGATAGCAAGACTGTTACTGATAAGTTACCTCCCCACGGTGCCTCTGACAAAAGGAAGAGAAATGTCCGAAAAGAGGCCGTTTCTTGCTAGAGGAGGCCAGAGGAGCCGTTTTGATTTAACCCAACCAATCTAACAAGAAGCATGTGACTTATCTTGGCTTTAGACTGTAATGATAAATCAAAATGACTGAAGGCCGCTACTAAACTTAAACGCATTAAATTTCACGGCTTTTCCATCTGTGGAGGGCGGTGTGACCCGGGGGAATTTCGATTTTCCTTCTACCCATTAAATATCCAATTTCCAGCAAAGTTCAACATGCTTCAAAAAATTATATAGATTTATCCATACATTGTCAAAATACAGACCTGCCTTGGTTCGACTACACATGTCGCTATGTACCTATCCCAGTATAACTTTTACGATAATATGTACTTATTTTGTTTAAAATCTTATAAATAATAATTTTTCAGAAAGTTACATTATTTTTATTCTGTTTTCAGATATACGAGCGTGCATCGGCTGGTAAGTAACGCGTGAGGTACACATTTAAATAAAACACTTTAACGGTTTATTATCCGCGACGTGTTCTTTAATTCTGTTTGAGATGCTACTCTTTGTTTTGGGGCAGTAGCCCCATATATAGATTATTTCGATGGTGCAATACTTACGAACAATCACAAAATGCTTTTTATTTTTTTTAATACCTAGTTGTAGCCTGAAGTAGTAGTCTGTAGGTTACACGAGTGCACATAAATAACTTATTCATAAATTTGTATTTGTCTAGTATATTTAAGTATAGTCTGTGGCTTATATCAGTACTCAGGACACACATAAAAAAACCTTTAACTTTTAAAATGCGAAAAATATTAGTTGCCATAATAAAACATCCGAGTCGCGTCTTAGTTGAAATAAATATTAACGGATATTGTATTGTGAAATTATATAGAAGACATGTTTTGTTTGCACCAATGTTTGTTCCAAAAAATTTTCTACAAACGTTAACACCCCCCCCCCCCTGTCAAATACCAATTAGGTTTTAAAGAATATTATTTCACTTGGGAAATTACGATTTAATGACTTGGCAACCCTGGTGTAGATGGAATCTCTCTCGCATTACGTCAGCCGGTCATCGAACCAATGACGTGTGACACACTTCCAGATTCTGCAAGGTGTTTCAATTTTCATTTACAATTACAGTGTGGGAGAATATAGAAAAGTCGCGGTTTCTTTTAAAACGCATTTAGTGCACACATCAAACTCTGTCTAGCCGTTTGGGCGGAAGACAGAAACATTTTTACAAAAAAAAAATATTTGAAGAAGTGGAATTTTGAATTACGAATATTAGCACATCTGTCTACATGAAATTAAGTAAAATGAAAAGTAAAAAAATTACCGAAAATACACAAAACGGCAAATTAAAGTTAGTTAAGGGACGATAGTATAGAAAACTTCAATTTGTTGGTGATATTGTTTTTGTGTGTAAATAGGTAATAATAAAGCCTTCATTTCATCCTACTTGTCTTAAGGACGAATCTATTGGTCGTTTACTAATAAAGCTATTAATACTATATACCATAGATAGGAAAATAAAAACGGTGTTGTTATAATCTACAAAGCATTTATATAAGACAATTTCAAAACCCTACCTCCGCAGCAAAAAATTGCTACACGATTGGTCTATGGCCATAAAAAAAGACCCTTACAACCTGTTTTACATTATCTATCCTAGAAGCATAGTTTATATACTCTGTGGCGCTCCCCATTCGTAGAAGAAAAAGAAGCGACCAATGGGATCGCGCCGTATCGCATTCCAATTTTGATTTATTTTTGACAGACAGTTTTGGAGGGAAACGTTTGGTTTTTTTATTGCGAGGGACAAGGGACTGTTTCATTAACAGTGTTGCCATCCTTTTATGTTTTGTTGTTTTTTTATAATTGCAATTTTCTTTATACGTTTAATCAGAAACGATTGGGCGTGTAGCCTAAAACGTAATTGGCTTTGAACAGCGTCTGAAAATGCTTTTCTCTTTAATGTTAAAAAATAAGCAAATTTAAATAAAACACTTTAACGGTTTAAAACGATGTGTTAGTTAAACTTATTTGAAAATGATTTTTAACTTAGGCCCGACGTTTCGGATGTTTTTGCCCCTAGCCGTGGTCACGGGGAGTGTTTTATTTAAATGTCCACTACTCGCGTTAACTATAGACAGTATTTAAATAAGAAAATTGTCAACAAACTGTTGTTTAACCAATAAACAGTCAGAATCCTTACTATATTATATATATTATATTAAATTAAAAAATAACTCAGTAACTTGTCTGTCTGTCACTCTTTCACGCCAAAACTACTGAACGGATTTGAATAAAATTTGGTACACCGATGGTGTGAGACCCTGAGAAAGACTTTTCATTGCGAAAAGGGGGTTGTAAGGAGTTAAAAGGAGGGGGTGAAAGATTGTATGGAAATTAGTGGTTTTTGAAGCTAGAACAATGAAACTTTCTTCTTTGGCTTTTTGGGAATAGGGGGGGGGGGAGATGAGAGTGGGAGTGGGAGTTAGAGTAGGAGTAATGTGAGATGAGAGTGTTGCGGCAAATTAGCACTTACAACATAGATTGGTTGCGATAAATGCGCAATTAATAAACAAAACAAAAAAACTAAATTAAAAAACAGCCTAAATAATAAAAAAATTCTACCCCCAATCACTATTCCACGCGAACGAAGTCGCGGGCACAGTTAGTACTAAATATATTTATCTCTTTAAAACGACGGCGACGAGGTTTTAGTGATAACCATTGGACAAGTTGCCAGATCGTGAAAAAAATAAGGGGTAAATATATTCTTTGAAGACAAAAGAAGTTATAAATTGATATATGCAAATTAGTTGTCCCCGTTTGTTATCGATCGATAAAGATAACGATAATTGTCGATAGCGTATCTAGGTGAACTAGATACATCCATCTATTTATATGATCTATATTTCAAGATTAAAATACTAAATCTTTTATAAGCAAGTCACAAGACAAGACGAATGGGAAACTTATTACAATTTAAAATTCCACTACTCGTACACACTTTTGAAATTTCTCCTTTAATTTCTTTTTGTCAATTTTTTCAATTATTTGACGATAGCCTAAACACATGCCTAGATATTAAAACGCGGAATATAGGTACATTAAGGAGAACCTGTACCTAGCTGAAGGAGTTAGTAGGGAAGGACTTAAACAAATGAAACGTAAGAAAATATTGGAATTGGGGCATGACGCACAAAAAAAACTATTTTGTTACTAGGGTAGGTAAAATGTTTTTTTAACGCCCTGTGAATAAGAATTATAAGATGTAATTTATCCCCGTGTAGAATTTGTATTAAGTACAAAGTATAGAAACAAAATTAAGTTTTACATAAGGACATGAAAATCTATCTTTAAGATGTTTAGTAATATATTGCTAGTCGTATAATTATTAAATTAAACGACTTTGCTTAGACTTAGCTGGTAATTCTTGTATAGAACTATTTCAGAACATGGGCCACCTACAGTGGGTCGCACTGTGTTTTTTTTATGTGTACCTTTCGTACTAACTATAGAAGTACTATCTAACCTCTCGGTACATTATCGTACACAAACAATTAAAATTTTGGTAATTGAAATAGTTCCGTGTGCTTTTGAATGTTTGATGTACAAAAATAGCATCGCATATATCTGGAATGTAAGGATCAGCTAGATTCGGGTGAATGTTTAATTAAAATTAATACATTTATTTTACATTTAGAAATTTTAAAATTGGGAATCTTGTCCGAGTCGTAGTTTTTTTTTATCTAAATACAATTTCAATTTATATTATGCCATCATAATTATGTCTAGCCGTGGACACTGTTGTGTGCAAATCATCCGAAACGTCTGACCGTAGTGAAAAATAAAATATGCAAAATTCCACGTTTTAAACCGTTAAAATAGTTTTATTTAACTGTGTAGGTACTACTCGAATAAATATTCAGTGTTTGTTTTAAATTATATATTGTGATTTTTTCTTATTCATTGCGTATTAAATTCTATTTGCATGAACGTGGGTTTTAATTACGGTAAAATATAATTGATTCGATCCTACGTATCACACTAGTGTAATCAACAACGGGCACAGATATATGTCTGCCACATGCTCAATATAAGTCTCTCTATAATTAGTAGATATTCGTACAGATTAAATTGTTGTTATGGACACTATATTAAAAATAATAATAAATTTTAATATTAAAGATATATCTTCCGCCATGACGTAGATAAATACTGTGCCGATGTTTTTCAAACCCCGGTTGTTTTTTAATAAAGGTGAAATACTCGTGCCATATAACATCTATTACAAGATGCGCTGTTGACCTATTTGGGGTTTGCATATTCGAAATTCGAACTCTGTACGTTTTGTTCATGATAGACGGTTTACTTACTAAAAGGTCACGTGAAATTTTGCAGGTATTAAAAATCCTTAGTAATCCAAATACTTCGACATAAAGGGTATTCCCGTTTCCCCGGTGGGGTATAGGGTGAACACTATGTCTTTTTTATAAATCGATTTTATACACAAGTCATCAACTACTATCAGACCCCAGTGCCATGCACGATCGAAAAGAAATCGTTTGCCCAGGATTCGAACCTCAGGTTTTCCCGGGACCCTGAACGCAATGCTAGGCAACGCGTTAATTTATCGAGCCACGGAAGCCGTCCTAGAATAGAAGTTTGACATACATAATATTACAGCGAGCTGAAAATTTTAAAAGAATGTTTTTATCGTTGTAAAAATGATCGTGCAATTTCGCGATCTCCGCAAGAGCTGTTTTACTCAATCAGCGGCCCAACATTTTTGCGCATTTGCCAAATGTTTTATTGATTTTATGCTTTTTAAAGAGACAAGCGCTTTACGACCGCTGTAAATACAGATATTCTGTACTTTTTCACGGGTTCGCTGATCCAGTTATAGTCGATATCTAATGACCGACGGGTCGTGGCTTCGACTCTCGCCGTATACAGCATGTTTGCTAATCATTTTCTAATTTTATTAAACACCCTCATCGTCTGTATAAGCTGGGTTGCGTCGGTCACAGTCTGTGAATTTCCGAATGCTAAGACAGAATATGTCGACATTTTATCTGAATTTGGACATTGCAACTTGCATAAACACTCATTACCCATGTTTGTGGGTCCTTTTCTGACTGTTATTAAATTAAATTAATTAACATTAATAAAAAAGTACTGTTTATAATACTGACTGTATTGTAATTTGTACCAAACATGTGAATGTTATTTGAAAATGGAATGTTAAAATTTATTTACAGTTATGTTAGAACAAAGATTTTAAGTTCCAAATATGAAATAGATCGAATTAATCAGTTCAATATTTGACATACAAAATTTGTTTCGCTTGGTTTGAAGTGAGATAAATATATAATATAATATGTTTGAAAGTAAGGAATTGATTAAACAGGCGAGTATAAAATACTGTCTGTAGTTACATTTAAATAAAACACGCTAACGGTTTAAAACGCGATATATTAGTTAAAACGTACTGCTGCAAAGAATCCAACGGTACGTCGGGCGTAGTTAAATAACTTTCGAATAAGTTTAATTAATATATTTCACATTTTAAACCGTTCAATTGTTTGCACATAACGTATTTTATGGAGGCTGGGAAAATCCAGTAGTTTGATGATAAATGATTGTCACATCGAAACCCGGATGAAATCTGTAGTTCACCATCATTAGGTTATCAAATAAACCCGTTTTTGCTCCATCTATAAGATTTCGTAGGTCAATGACCCGCCAATTGAATTCTGCCTGGATTTCGATAGTCAGCAGCTAGAGAGAGAAGGCTGTATCGCTGTGTTGGCGTGCGAAAGGGATAGATAAAAGGCTTCCTATGTCTGGGCGTCTCGGTGTTGTTTGGTGCGAGTAACAGCGGGTAATCTCGTTTTATTCGCTTATTAATGTATGTTTGTCTGTCGTGTCACATCTTACATAAGGTAAGAATATAATTTTATACGCCGTTACTCACATCGTCATTGATATTACTTAAAATATAGGTTTTTCAAGAATCAAAATCATTCATAATAAACCAATATTTCTGTAAAGTATATTACATGGTATTTTGTCGCCCTACGTTTTGTCATGTAAGGTGTTACAGCTCTAGTCTTTCAAGTTACGGCTTCTGTTAGGCATCAAGAAAGGAAATCAGACTTTTATAGTAGCATGGCAAAATGCGTAATGTGGATATTCTTTCTTATAAAAATAATTACTTTAAAACATTGGTTATCAATATCACTGTCAGCCACGATAACGATTCGTTTGTCATTTCTAGGTGAAGGTTAAGTGATGTAGGTCGCATTGTAAACTTCAGTTCTCTTTAATCAATCGCTTCATCATTCAGCACAATAATAATCCAAATAACAAGCCGTATTAGCGGGTATTTATATGTTAATTAAGTAAGTTTTAAGATAAAATAAGGGAAAGTTTACATTGAAAGGGATATATGCGTTTCTTTAATGTATCTTAAAGTCAAAGCTATGTTTAATTTCTTATTTTCTTTAAGATACAACTAAGGTAGGTGAATTAGTCTAAAGAAAAAAAAAACATTTTGTGTTTTTATTTCAGAATACATGTGTCGAATTTAACCCTATTTAGATTTAAAGATGTGACGACACTTGGCGGACTTGAAGTGGCGTCCATAGCGTTCCGTGTATGTCATCCAATTTCTTAAGCCTTAGACTTGTTCAAATTCTAGTCCTGCCCGTATGGTATTTTTTTTTATCTATATAAATTATGATTTATATAATGCCATCATGTGCAATATTAATATTAAAACCTTTCAATACATCCTATTCTATTTGATTTAGTCTAGTTATTAAAGTAAAACACTTTAACGAAGTTCAAGTTCAAAGTTCAAAAATTATTTTACCTACGGCCTGAAGTTTAGTCCTCTGTGACCACGGTTGCTGCAAAGCAGTCGTAGATAAAATAATGTTCAAATAATTTTAACCAATATATAAATAGCGTTTTAAAACGTTAAAGTGCTTTATTTAAATTTGTACTACTTGCGTAAACTACAGACAGTATTTAGGTAGTCTAGTTAGTCTATAAAAATCGCTCGCAGTGCCACCGCTCTGCAGACGCTCAACGGATCCGGTCGTTGAACTAAGGCTGTATTTCCGCACTAAGACTATATTATATGTCTGTCTGTGAGTTACTATATCATTTGCTCGGGCTACTGGTGTTTTGGCTAGGGAGCAGTTAATAAAATATGTTCCACATTCTTTGTGTATTGGGTCTCTGAGGTCTTTTAGGTTGCAGCTTGGCAATTTATTTGTGTAACGTATAGCAGTAATAAAAAGAACAATACAATATAATATGTATGGTGATGAAAACTGTTTTTTTAAGAGATTTTGTCCTATATTTTTAAGAAATAACTATGCTGTAGAGAATTAATTAAATCAAAATTGGGATTAAAGTTACTCTCGAAAATCTTACTTTTAAACTTTTATTGCACCACTTCTGTTGAAATATTTTTATCTTTGCATTCTAAACTTTTAGTTATCATCACTTTTAATTTTGTGTTCTCTTGAAATTTGTAACATATACAATTAAACTACAAGTTCATATAGCTTGAAGAAATTTTATGTGTCAAAGAGAAAATTAGAAATTTGAAAAAAAAAATACAATCTTGTTCCAGAAACAAGCTTAAAGTAACCTTAGATTGCACGCACAAACGCGCACGTAGCAACAGCAATACACCCCACTTTTGTCTTACCTCACCAAGGCCTTTGATAATACATCAGACGACTATCTCCTTTATCGTATAGGACGTATAGTTGAAATCTGCTTGATTGAACACCATTTCACTTACGAGTATAAAACTGGTCGGAGAATAATTGATAAGCGTACAAGTCTTGATTTTTGTTTGTTTTTTTCATGTGGAGTCTCACAAGGCGCTCTACTGGGTCCGCGACCTTGATGAGGGTTGGAAAGAGATAGCCATGATTAACTTTGTAATGTTTTGTATAATTTGAAGTGTAGGTCCTGTTATGTAAAGGATTGCTTCAATAAAACCTATAAATAATAACAATATATATTACTTATAAAGCTCTTGTTAATTGTGAATTACGCCGAACTAAAAAAAAACATCTTTTTTTCACTTGCATTAAAAATAACAGCCATATTTACTTTATATTACTATTATTTTTGAACGGTAGACATTATAAGTCTGTGTATTTTCTTCTACATCTTGATCTTCAATGAACCACTTTTCCATTTTCAACATTCTTTTCGTATTCTTACCAGCTTTATTTGATTTCTTTTAGATTAAAAGCTTGTAATGCTGGCACTATATATTTTATACCAAATGGCTAAATATCCGCGAAAAAATATCTATAGGCCGGATAGATGCAAAGGCATTTTAAGTATTTTTATGGACGTCCTAAGGCACTGAAAACGGTATGCATAAACTGCTAGACGGTTTCTTTACCGGATTTGATTAATAATGTATAAGAATTAGTAAAAGCTAATAAGTTTATTAAAAAAATCTAGGAAAAAATTTAAGTTTTGTACTAGTAGTTATTAAATATAATAAAATCCTGATTATAAGTTAATGATAAAAAATTTAAAATTGACCAAGGTATTTTACTGGCCCTAGAATTTTACATAGTAAGCAACACATAACGATGTTATCTAAAGCCTTTATAGAATGTTATCATTCTGATAACACCTAACCTCTCTGTGCAGTGTGCAGTAACTGGTCACGCAGATACAAAACAACATAATATTGAACATCGATTTATTGTAACTATGTAGATAACTTGACTTCCGGTATTGCTTTTAATGTAATCATAGGCATAAAGTCATATTCTGTTTGACCTGCTGAGACGTAGGGCGGACACATTTTTGTAATACACTGAAACATTTTAGATACAATTTTGTTGTATAAAGCTGCTTCTGCCGCCAGCTATGTCTTGTCGTATTTAGATAACGAAGGCGATCAAAATATATGAAACGAACGGATAAAGGACACACTGATTAAATTGTTTTTGAGCTGTTTAGGATTTTTGATACAACCAATCAATGTAGGTACTTCTCTATTTTTGACGTAATTTTCTGAAATTCATATCACACTTAGTGTTATATTTGCGTGTGTAATATCCAACATAACATATATAAATACAAACAATTCATTTTTAATTGTATTTCACCTTCCATCAAGTGTCTTTTCTCTTCTATCATAAAATGAGAATGTTTGAATGATGATTTTACTTACTGACTCATCTCTTACTACTGTGGACACACCTAGACTATTTTAGATTAATACCATCAATCGATATTGATATCCTTATAAAGCTAGATAGGTATTTGAATGAGATGTACTTTTAGAATTCTACAGTTTATCTTCATAACTTTTCAACATGAGTATACAGCACAATATTCTTCTAAGATACGTGATGCCTATGTATTTTCGATAGCTATAGACAGCAGCGCTAAGCGCCATGAATCTTGATGACACGTACAATGTTTTCAATAATGTCATGCAAAGACACAGAAATCAGATCAACTACTTGTCTGAAATGAAGATCAGGAAAGGTGAATGTTACTATGTCGGTCCATGAAGTCGACATTTATTCTTGACGTCCGCAGTTCGACCTTTGGTCGTGCACCAAAACCGGTGAAGGAAATTATGAGGAAACTGGAATACCAGGAAACCAATACCTTTGGACTGCGTGGTTAGATTTAGGTTTAAACTCTTATAGGGAAATATTTCTTAATTTAAATTTTTACAGACAAATTCGTACATACATTTACAACCATACATACCATTAATAAACCATCGACATATAATTAGAAATATGGTGTGGGTAGGTACTATTATGTATAAAGAAAAATATATTCAAGAAAATACACTACAGAATAGATTTGAATAATTATATATTTTTACATGCACGTGGGAGCTTATGTAATTTAGTTAGAAGAACGAAAGGCATCAAACCCTCGCCTGGTGCCGCCTAATGTACTCTGCCAATTAAGAAGGCTTGTCCAGTCCATGGTATTCAAATTATTACTTTTCTTATTCGTGTTTGCTAGCATTGGTGTCACTGAAATAATTTATACAATAAAAAAATAATAATTACCCTACTGTTGACAATTTTATTGTGAAAATAAACATTGGCTCATTTGGGATGTGTTTTCAGCATTGTCCGTCCAAATTAATTTATATGTTTTTGTCACATCAAAATATAGAATTTTCCTGTCATATTATTGGTGCACAAACGCCTCCAAAACGGTTGAACCTAATTTAATAAAATTGTATTTAAATATGTTCGTTGGGCTTGAGAATAGTTTTTTATTCTTGAACACTACTTACTATATGTGTCATCCTTACACAATAAGTTATGCTTTTTGTACCAAAATATTATCAAGAAAAAAATATTATCTCAAAAGAACAAAATAATTGTATTATTTATAGTATGTGTACCATTAACAGTCCAATAAAATTATAATATATTATCATGCTGCTTTGATATGTTTTGTCACAAGACCACTTGAAATGTAAATATTTATCAAAGCTCCCTCTAGTGCATAATCAATGTAAGCTAGTTACAAAAGCATCTAATGAAACTCTAAAACCCACTTTCATAAGGTGATTGTAATGACGATCAACTTGTAAGGCTTTTACACTATTCTTAACTATTAGGCATTGTTATTGATTCGACTCAATTCTGTTGTGTCTGAATTTGAACTCTATTAATACGTAATAAGGTAGAAAATTAGTTGAAACGACATTTTCGTCTGAAATAGCGCTAATCCAATGGTACAGTATCACTTACATTTGACATATGGCGTGTTTCTAATTCTCCATTTTAAAATTTTACTGAAACATATTAAACTTAGTTCTGTTTTTCGTCAGAATTGGGTGGTTAGAATATCGTAAATTCCGTCCACAGACAACGGATGAAAAGCCGTGAAGCTTAATCGCGTTTCGGTTTCAGTCTGTGGATTTCCGAATATCCAAAGCCAAAATAAGCCGACAGAGCATCTTCTGTAGATGTTATATGGCTGGAGTATTGTGAAACATATACTTATACCCATCAAGTGAAACATATACTTATATGTCCTCCTCATAAAAAAAATCTAATTCTGTTTTTTTTTCTACTGCCTTTCTAAAGCTAGAAGATAGACCAATATGTAGCCTACATGGTGAAATAACACAGTATTTTCAATCATTTTACTATATTAAAACACTATGTGATTTCTAATTAGTTTAAGCTATATATTTGTTAATTGTTACAAATATTTTATTGAGTAATGCATCTAAGCGAGAACTGAATAAAAAACTTTGCGTTGTCTGGAAGAGACTGCACAGGCTAGGCTCGCTCTATGCGTTTGACGCTGTCATATTTGTCATTTTCATTGCTCGTAAAGTTAAAAATGAATTGAAAGATGATCTTTGTATTGGCTGATCTTTTCATCGAAGCAGGCTTTAGGTTATAAAACGCCAATAGGAGCGAAGAAGTAGTGGGTATTCGTCTTTAAGGGACTCCGTTATGTGCGCTGCGAAAACGGTTTAAAAATCACTTCAAAAGGATTTAAATCATCTAAAAAGTACAGTATATAAAACCGTTTTTATAGTATTCAAATTTAGTTGAAATACAAAAGAACGTCTGCCAGGTCAGTTAATCTAATAAAATGACGGCTTGCAAAAATTGTGACGAATCTACACCTAAGCAAAACCGCAGGCGAAACTTAACGGCGTTAAAAGTTTGTATCCCTCTTTCTTTGTTTCAGTCGCCATCACACTTTAATAAAGCAGCAATAAATCTGTCTGTAAGGGAAATATACGCTGCGTCTAGTCTTTGTCTTCCCAATTATAAGCATGAAGTAAGTTTTGTCTGGAATTTTCTATAATTTCACAATTTAAACTTATCGAGGTAGCCTGAGTTCAGACCGCTTGCGTTCTGTTGCCACGCAATATATAATACTGCATTAAATTAAATATAAAACCTTCTTTTTGAGGTTATAAAGCTTAAAGTCGATTACGCGAGTCCGCTTGTGTGAGTGACGCATTTGTGTGCAGGCCCTGCGCGATGCAACGCGCCCTAGGTCAGTACTCTTTAGTGCATCCGAGCGGCTGCATCGCGTGTTTTAAACACTAAACATGAAAAATCACACCAAAAATCCAAAAAATCGACACTCGCAGTGCCCAAAAATGATAATCGAGTTGCTATATCGCGATAGTTGTGCAAGAGAATGGAATAATTAAACGTCTTTGTGCGACGCCATATTGTTAATGTAAGTAGCTTTCCAATTTTTGAATTCGGAACATGTAGGTACGCCATTTTGAAAATCGTTTTTTTTTTACGATGGAACATCTGCCTCTTTCATTCTGCGTTCACAAAAACAGAGTCGCGCTCGCAAATTATATATTGCGTATTGCTTTGATTACTTAATTATTATCACGTACAATTGTTTAAGGTTGTATAATGGTGAGTGTTTCGTAAAAAAAGTGGAAAGGAGCTATATTTTAAACCTATTACGTCATAAGACATACCTACTTAAGGAGCGCCATTTTGAAAATCGGTCTGCATTGAACATCTTATAAAAGAGGTTTCATATAATTCAGATAAGCTATAGGACTAAACACCTACCAAGATAGAGTGGGTCTTTGTTGTATTAGTAGATTTTTTTTTTTAATTATTTCCCTTAGTGGGTTATCCGAAAACTTTATTAAAAAAAATATTAAAAGATCTGATTAAGTAACCTTTTTAATTCCAAGTAAATAATTTATTTCTTTATTCATTATATCATGGTTACACAGTAATTCCAAGAACGTACCTATCTAAAACAACTTATATATCATACAATCACTACAAAGTTGTATTCAAAATTCAATAATTTATTTATCAATGTACAAAGGTAATGTAATAACTAATAAATAAAATAGATAAAATCCAATTGGAGATAAACTCCTTGCACTAAGCCAAAAACTGCTTGCACTATGACAAAAGACACAATTCTGTGGCCGTGTCAAAGATCGATAGTATTTATAAGAAAGTTTATCAGGTTCCTATGCGTTGACTGAAACTAATTTTTCACGTTTTCCCCGGGATTCGAATCCACTACTCGTGCTTAGCGAAATGCTAAGTTTACTGCTAGATCAATCGCAGTAGAAGACCACATAGATAATTATAAATTGCATACACTTTGGGTAAGTACCAGTATAGTAGGAATTGTAGAAAGTTGAAAATCCCTCACGTAGTAATAATATCTTTTTTAAGAGGCGTTAACCCATAATGTAGAGTCAAATATCAGAACACCGTACTTATCTATTTACCCAAAAAGGCCGAAATACCATCTTTGGTGTACTATTGTATGTTCAGTGATCCTGTTTTCCATTGTCGTATGAAAAATAACTTTAAAATTCTTCGACTGACTGTGTATGTACAATTTTTATGAATCCTAAACCGAATTTTAATAATAAATTCATATTTTTGACAAAATATACAATTAATAATAAAAACCCTATTTTATTCAGGTATTAAAACTATATACACATGATTTAAGCAAAAACTATATTCATATATAGAGTGTTATATGCAACAATGTAGTGAATAAATAACAGATAATAATTTATTTACTATTTATATGTCATGTTTTTATGACTACAGAACAAACAATTATTTATAGTTTTCACATATAGTGTATTATCAAGTAAACCGCCTCTGAAGCTAAGTGGTTGAAGGTGGTACCTAACATTACGTTAGGCGCGAGAGGTCTCGTATTTGAATCCTGAGGATACAATAGATGGCATCGGTCGGGACAAAGGTCTGATCAACTAGCAACTAGCGTGCAAAAAACCGATCAGTGAAACTGATAGAGAATTGCGTTCGCCCCATGCCCCAAGAGGGGAAAAAGAATTTCACTAACTAATAGAATCTTCCGTTTCTAATTTAAATGTATTAAAATTTTTCTGCTTTAAATGTAGTATTTAAAGAAAGAAAAATTTTAAAAGTCACAACACAGGCAAGTCATAAACTGGCATCCCCGAGATCTGACACTAACTGAGATATCGTGTCAAAAAATTATCATAACGCATTACTTACTTTAACTGAGTAGAATATTAAAACTACACCAAATGCTTTGCGTTGCTTACAATTTTATTACATTAGATTTAATTAATTATTTTAAGTTAATGTATGGATTTATGGTCTGACAAATAAATTATAATTATTATTAAACCTAAGTAGATCATCTTTCAAATTTCAAAGCCTAAGCTATTTTAATTTTCTTTATAGACACCTTATGACACTATCACCAAAAGATCCAGGGGGGGTCGTAAACCCCGGTTACCGACCCCCCCGCTCCCCGGACCCAGGTGGCCCACGATTGAACATATTTTATTTATAAATAACAGATTTTAATGACAAATAATAATTACCGCATGTTTACACATGGCAATTAATACAATACATTTTTATTTCTATCTACTGTTATCAAAATTAAATTAAAGGACCTTAACTTGACCACGACTTTGTGACCATCCTGGCCCCAAACCTGTATCCGCCCATGGACACTATAAGTCGTATTTTTGCTCTCAACCGTATTTCAAAATTGGTTCTGTAATTCCTCTTCTAGACGGTCTTATACACGAATAAAATACTTTCTCATAAATATCGAGGTCTGGGTGTTGCTTCTATTAATTGTGTGGGAGGTAATCAATACTCAAGCCAAGTCACAAACTATCGCTTAGGTACATAAGTACCAACTGAAAACTGTTTTAGTACGTTGTACTGTGCTCATATTCACGTCTAAGTATTTTGAAGTAATATTTTTTACGCGAGTAGTACACATTTAAATAAAACTCTTTTAAATTATACAATGGGAAATTAATTAAAAGTGTTTTTAAATTTTTAATTCTTTCGGCGACACAAAAATACTGTTGTTAAATACAGACAGATAAAAAAAAACTTAAAAAGGAACAAACAAGCATTTTATACAACGTGATCTATCCCAACGTCTGATTACTTGCGCTGTTGCCCTATTTTTGATTTAGAAATCCACAAATTACAAAGTCACACTACATTTAAATAATATTTCTAGTAATGTGCAACTTTCCATCGTTGGGTCTAACTTTTTTTGAAACGTCAGCAAATGATTAACAAATATAGACTCGTGGAAATCAAATCCTAGACTCTTTTTATAAAACTTATTTTCATTCTTCATGATTCTAGATTTAGACTATGAAACCACATAACTCTATGGAGCACTAGATTATCTATGGTGAAATACAAGATATAAAAATACTTGCTAAAAAGTTGCCTATTATTTAAAATAATTTTATCTGACTATGTCCAACATAAACAGTTTTTTTGGAAGCTAATTGTAGGTACCCATGACTGTATTATAGAGAGGAGGTTAGCCCCACGCTTGTCTGTAACATTGAAGTTTACTTGATAGAGGGTGTGCCATATGAACTAAAAATAAAAATGCCCTAGCTATATAAAATCTAGTATCAATTCGATATTCTTCACTGATGTCCAGAATATTCAGACGTAGTCTCACATGTTATATTTACTGCATTTGTAACATTAACATGCACACACATAACGTCTGTAGGTGTGTGTGTTTTTGTCTGTACAGGCGATTTTATTTTTGCCTTTTGTATCTCTCTTTGTAATCTGTGGTTTACTGTTATAGCTTTGCATGTTATTTTTAATTTTGAGTTAAGCTTAGCTGTCGTAAACCCGAGTAAATGAATAAATGTTGTAGAAAAAAATATTTCTTATCTTGGACCCGATGGAAATCGAACCAACGCTGAATATTAGCCACGCAACTGCTGGTAACAATCCAGTGGACAATTTAGCACACCAACGTACCTACGTGTAATGACGGACTCTAGGTATCTGTAACGCAATAAAATCAATAAGATTCTTTTGTTTATTCGCTTCAAGTAGTTGTTTATACAATGTCCTTTAGTATCAATGTCCTCTCGCGGTGAATGAACTTAGATATAGTCTGGATTTAGCTCGCGATAACTATATTGCGTGTGACATATGACTCAATTATTGAATAAATCATGTTTAGTGGGCCTTTTCAGACCGTCGTTTGTTTTCAAGTTGAGGGGATAGCTTCCTTCTTGTTATGGCCGTTTGAAGCCCAGATAGGGGGGGGGGGGGGTGTCCAGGACTTATACGTTCTTTAGTATTCACTCAATGTATGTATTTACTATTGTATACGGGATTTATCTTTAAAAGTGAGCCTATTTAAAGAAACGAATTCGCCCGCGAAAAATTTTATCTGCCTATTTTGTATATACATTAGTTATAGCGTAAATGTAATTAACTACTCAACAAATTCAGACATAACACATTTAGGGCCGTATGTAACAGATAAGACGAAACACACCGGCTACGAAATCCATCCAATAGAATCACGCGCATAGGCCATAAAAATCAACAAAAAACCACACTTCTAGTCACAAAAAATGGACACCCAAGAATCCCGTCGAACTGCATTTGAAAAAAAAATAACCAATCAAAAATATAGACCAATAGAAATGTTCTATTAGTTTGAATATAGAATGCAAGATGCGTTGCTCGAATCGGCCAATGGGATGCGCGGGCGCACCCGCCCTTCGAATTCGTGTAGCCCTTTTGACTTCCATCCGTCAAGTCGAGCGGACGTGGATTGTAGCTTAAATTTGCGTCGTTAGATACTTTTTTGCGTTTCTCTGATAAATATACGATACAATATGTATTGTTAAAATTTATAAGTTTATTAATTTGTAATTAAAATTACCTTCAGTGTGAGTTATTCATAGTTTTATTTATAAGACTTGACTGTTCTAGAAAGTACTGTCTATAGTTTACGCGATTAGTACACATTTAAATAAAACACTTTAACGGTTTAAAACGCGATATATTAGTCTCCCCGTGACCACGGCTGCTGCAAAGCATCCGAAACGTCGGGCCGAAGTTAAAAATTATTTTCAAATAAGTTTAACTAATATATCGCGTTTTAAACCGTTAATGTGTTTTATTTAAATGTTCTAGAAAGCTTTACGTCTTAAGCACATTTGTATAATGATAATTTTACTTTAAAAGAATTAGTTAAAATACAAATCTTATTTAATTAATCATGATATACGTCGTATACCAAGATGTTGATAATGGTAATCTCTATGTTTCTACTGAAACGTCAGGTCGTAAAAAAAAAAAAAAATATTTCGCGTTTTAAACCGTTAAAAGATTTTTTTTTTAATTTGTAGAAACGTTAACTACCGAAAACAATTTGTTAACATACTTCTAGTTTAAAACCAGTTAAAATAATCTTCAAAATTCTAAATTTTAGATTTTAAATATCCACTGCATTGACAATATGAGTATTTTGTCGATTTTTAACTATTATCCTTATGACCATTTTATATAAAACACTTTTAACGGTTTAAAACGCGATATATTATTAATGACACATTTACAATTTATTTTACAGCCCAACGTGTCAGATGTTCTGCAGTAGCCTTATTTACAGGGGGAATAATATATTACGCGTTTTAAACCGTTCAACGTGTCCTACTCGCGTAATCTGCAGACTATACTCTCTTGTAATTTAAAATTATAGAGAGCTGTTTACTCGTGGACTACTGTGCTTATAAGATTTACTGCCTATACACGTATTTATAGGTATGTATATAATGACGTGATGTTATGACGTCATACGTAGTGTGATAAAGCGTTACGAAGGTCACGAACTGATTCATGGAGTTTCAATCAGAGTTCAGTTGTGCTATTCACTGTTATTTTACATGAAAAGTATGAGCTAATAATTAAAAAATAGCTAAGTGCGAGCTGCCTTTCCGCACCATTTCGTATAATAAAGGGTCGTTATAATAAATACAAATCCTCACTCGATGGTAGATCAAATTCCCCATAATCATATAGCGTCTACATTAGATGCACTGTCGACTTATTTTGACTTTGGATATTCGGAAATCCACAGACTGAAACAACCGCGATTAAACTTGGCGGCTTTTTCATTTCTGGACGGTGGTTCGTGAGCCGGTTGTAACTTCGATATTCCTATCATCCATTTAATGTCTAGATTTCCAGACGATTTATAATTTTCCTGAAACATCGGATTGGGTTTTAGGAAAATTATAAATCGATTAGGAAAATGTTTGACCCGGTGGTGATGGAACCCAGTATCTAGGCTACTGTCGTCAAGTTTCATTGAAAAATCAATAATGTTTGGAAAACTTTATTATCTTTTACATGTTGGCACTATATACCTAATTTAAAAATCGAAAATAAATTGAAAAAAATGTTGACTCAAAAAGTCGAAAATAAATCGAAAAAATTTTCGACTCGGTAGCTCAATTGGTAGAGCAAGCACGGAACGCTGACAATGCCGGTTCAAGTCCTGACCGAGTCGACAACTTATAAATTCATTTTCGATTTTTAAATCCGATCGCTTGTCTTAAGATCTACTCAACCGTTCTTGTACTGTTCGTAACACGATGAAATTACCTACCTTTAACCTAACTAACCTACCTACCTAGTTCTAGCCCACAAATTGCATTCTTCCATCGTCAAAAACTATGATAGACAGGTATCAATTAGTTCCTTTATTTCTAAATTTGCTGAATTTTAAAATCTAATTAGTACCTACCTTACTGAATAAAAAAGTTCCAAAAACGAAGTGACCTTTTGTCTTTTGTTGTTTTGTGAAGTGGGCTTTTGTCACTGTCTACCTATAGTTATAACAGTCTTCGACACTTATGGAAAATGTTTGGGGCATTCCCATTGGTAGGTGGTATAGACAGACTAACAAACATACATTTTACTACAAGTCAGCTATAGCTACAATATAGTGGAAATTAGGTTTTTCAAGTTAAGTTTCGCAAAATGATACATTTGTTCATCGCATTATCCCATTTTGTGTCCCACATTGGCTGGAGTATGGGGCTGACACACGTCTAAGTCGTTACAATTTTAAGTATAGTAAAATTCAATTATTCCACTGAGTACAAAGCTTTGGTGGCAACACACTTATGAATAATTGGACACTAACTCTGGCCGCGACTTCGTCCGCGTAGAATAATTATTTCAAGCATCAAAGTTTGGTTTTGTAAACCTCCTTTTCTTTATAAATTTTAGATGTTATTCATGACGTCCTCCGCGTCCCGTCTTCTTAGCGAGTTAATCTTGAGAGATAGACATATTATATTGTCCTAAACATATTTTTAGATCATAGATCACATATTTGTTAGTTATATTGTTCTTTCCACATTTCCCTATATTTTATTCATCTTATTGATCGCAGCTTCGTGTTTTGTAGCTCGATAAATGCTCTAACCAAAACCTAGCTCTTTTATGTGTAAAACGAACTTTCAATTCGAACCGGTAGGTCCTGATTACCGCATTCAAACAAACACACTTTTCAGCTTTAAAATATTAGTATAGATAAAAAAAATGACAAATAAAGATGTGTGTATGATAGAACTAAGTTTTAAAGGTCAAATTGTGCTTGTCATGTATTTTCTACGAAAGGTAGAGAAACGGTTGGGTAGGTACTTGGGTTAAGTCAGAGATACTTAGAATTACGCACACATATAGGATAGGCCATGAGTGTAGAGACACTGATAACTAACATACTAAATATTCCTTACTAAATGTCAGCACAAGTAATAGTTTTTTTATTAAGAGAAGACATACAATGGAGCCATAACATCTAAACTCGATGTGGTATTGACCTATTTTAGCTTCGGATATTCTCACTGCTGGGATTAGATTATAAGACCTTACTGTAAGAGTATAATGTGTCGCCATTTTCACCTTTCGTACGTGACAGTTTTCATATAAACTGCTTTAATAAAATGTGGAAAATATGACGTTCAAAAAAGTTGATTAGATAAATAGAGTATGAGTGCGTAATAAACGGGTCGGGGATTCGATATCCACCGAGTTCAACGTATTTGTGGATATTCTATTATCAACATGATGTATAAGAGTAAGTATTAAGAATATAAATAGGTCGTAGGAATATTGAGTCTATCTCGGTCAATTCACAAATGATAATGAGAATAACTTAAAATATCACTTTTAACGGCTTAAAACGCGAAGAATATTAGTTAGTTAACTTGTTTTGAATATATTTCAACAAGGTGCTTAGGTCCTGAAGTTTGGATGCTTTAAAGCAGTCCTGGTCGCGGGAGATACATTAAAAATAATTTATTCACATTTTAAACTGATAAAACTGCTTTATTTTAATTAAAATAAGCATCTATGGGGATGTGCTCTCGAACCTATTTTCTGAACTAAGCATTTCTGATAAAACGCCGTTTAATTTTGTTTGTTTTTTTTTTTTCAAAAGTACTCAAACAAAAAGATGTAAAAACGAACTTATTGTTTTTATTAAACATTGTTTTAAATAAACCTTTATTGTTCCAGGTTACTCTGCAACAATTAATTAGTTTTAAAACCTTATTTAACATGTTTCTAGCAATTTCTTTTTTTTTTAACGTGTTGTACTTCTGGAGACGTAGATATCAAACGGGAGTTATGATTCACCGTTCAGAGTATTAAACGCGAAATTCATCAGTTGACTTATGCAGCCACGGCTGCTGCAACAATCCGAAACGTCAGGCTGTAGTTGAATTAAATTAAAATTAAGTTAACTGTTTTATTTAAATGTGTACTACTAGCGTATAACTAACCGCGTCTGTTATAGCCAAATGGTCGTGTTACATACTGTCTATAGTTTACGCGAGTAGTACACATTTAAATAAAACACTTTAACGGTTTAAAACGCGATATATTAGTTAAACTTATTTAAAAATTAGTTAAACTTATTTAAAAATAAGTTTAACTAATATATAGTAAGTTATTTTTAAATAAGTTTAACTAATACATCGCGTTTTAAACCGTTAAAGTGTTTTATTTAAATGGTCGTGTTACGTTAAAGGGTTTGAATCCTGGGGAAACAATAGATAGTAGCGGTGGAGCAGAGCACATAAGTATGATGAATGGACACAAAAATGTGTTCGTCCCATGACCCACGGGGGGAAAAGGCATTTCGCTTTTTACTGGTGTTACATACAGACAATGAACGAACACACTATATTTTAGTATTATTATTAGTTTGTTTATAAAACTATTGTTTTATAAACAATATTAAACGATTAAATTCCACCTTAATTATGATACAAGAAAACTTTATCATTTGTAAATCAAATTCTTTAGTGTATGAAGTTTTCTAGTGCACATGAAGTAAAATACTTTTAACGGTTCGAAACGTTGTTTTATAACTGCAACCCGATGAATCGTAAAAAACGGTTACCATGGTAACTGCTCGCTATTAAAACAGTTACCATGACAATCGTTTTTTTTTAGTTAGTGCTTAAGTTTTTTAAACCATGCTCTACATTTTGCGGTCAAGACCGCACCGGTTACACAACCTATACATTACCCGTCGAAGTTGACCGGATAGAAGCCGGAAATCCCACGACACTGAGGAAGTGACGTCACGAATTGTCGTTAATTACTGGGGATATTGATTACTCGAAAAGACCTAGACGATTGCAAAATATAGCTTTTAAATATATTATTTGATTTTGATACATTATTAGGTTTTTTATTATAGATAACAGACAAACGCGGCTAGACGGCTTTTTTATCTGTGGACAGTGGTTCGGGACCCGGACGACATTTCGATATACCATACCCATATTTATATTTCCAGGCAAAGTCGAACATGTTTCAATAATTATAAATTGACTAGCTGTGTCCGCGACTTCGTCCGCGTGGGATAGTGACTTGGGGCAGAATTTTTAATTAATCAGGCTGTTTATTAATTTATGTACCTAAGGGCGCCTTTAAGGCAGCCAATCTATGTTGTAAGTGCTACTTTGCCACAACACTCACACCTCACATCCCCGTCACTCCTGCTCTAACTCCCACTCTTATTCCTACACTCACTCTCACTCCCAGTCCCAGTACCAGTCCCATCCCCGTTCCTATTCCCAAAAAGCCAAAGAAGAAAGTTTCATTGTTCTAGCTTCAAAAACCACGAATTTCCATACAAACTTTCACCCCCCCTTTAACGCCTTTCAACCCCCTTTTCGCAATAAAAAGTAGCCAATGTTCTTTCTCAAGGCTTAAAGCATCTGTGGACCCGGTCGGAATCGAATCCACGATCCGTTGGTTATTGCTGCCATTAAACCAACGTGCACGTCAAACAAGGTAAATGATATAAGACAGATATTAATAAGATTCTATCTACCTATGTTTTATGGGACATAGCTCCCAATCTTATCTACGTAGCTCAGCTTAGCTTAGATAGATTTAAAATATAATATTATTATTCGTCGTCAGTATTGCGTCGAGAAGCAAGCTTAAGAAGTCGTCGTACTCAGCCAAATAATCGGTTAAAAAAAATTGAGCCGAGTAAAACTCGGTACTCGTTACTCGGCCCATCTCTAGCATTTATGATTGGTTACGGAAGAAGAGAACGGATAAGAAGATGTAACGTTATTATAAAATAGGACATTTTATTTTAGTGTTACAGAAAGAAACTGAAATAAATGTATACTAAGGCTCATAAGAAATGTAATATTTCATTTTTTACATACAAATTGACCACTGACACATAAAATCCGAAAATAGGTCAACATATTTCTTAAAGGTACCAAATGTAATAAAAATATCTTTATTTCCTTACTCCAAATGTTCGAGGAGCTGGTTGGGCCCTCGTCCCCTCTTTTATCAGAGCTTAAATTAAATGAACCTCGAACTTATAAATAGCAACAATGACGTTAAACATCCTTTTCTTCTACGCTTATATCTTCTCAAAGGTAAGGTTAAAGGCAGTGCACCAGGGCCCCTAAAGTTCCTGGGACCTGGTGCGTGCAGTGCACCAGGTCCCAGGATAGCTACGCCACTGAATGGCTGTGTGTGGCCAATAATCAACGGGTAACGTGGATACGTTACCCACCGGCTCCAACATATTTCTAATTAATGTATAATTTTTGTGAATCATAGACTTTGTCTGTTAATCTGGATATTAAACGATTTCCAGGAATATGGAAATTCTGTCCGTATCACGAACCGGCCTCCACAGATAAAAATACCGTGATGTTTAATCGCGTTTCGACGTCAGCCTGAGCATTTCTGAATATCCGAAGCCAAAGTTTGACGTTGCATCTTGTATCTTAGATCTGATATGGCACCTTACACCAAGTTTAATATTAAAGTTATCCACTGTAACTATACCCTGCCAATAATTTAGTCCCCTACAAATCAAATTATTATTAAAATCACAAAAAGAAGAAAATCTATATCTATACTAATATATAAAGATGACGAGTTTGTTTGTTTGTATGAACGCGCTTATCTCAGGAACAACTGGTTCGATTTTTTTTTGTGTTAGTTAGAGCATTTATTGAGGCAGGATGTGACGAATAGGAGCGAGGAAATAGCGGGAAATGTCGAAAACGGAGAAAATTATTTATCCTTGTGGGTTTCCATTGCGTACTCTGCGAAAACAGTTCAAGATACCCAAAACTATGTACGAAAGAATTATTCCACTTTAACTGATCTAAAAAAAGCTACACAACTGCAACACTATCTTCTTCTTCTACGTCTATCTTTTAAGAATAACTTAGAAGAACGACGGGACGCGGATGACGTCGTGGATAACAGCTCAAATTTATACAGTTATTATTTTACGCGTACGAAGTCGAGTGACGCAGCGAGTGTAAGATAAACTCGTTACATAAAAGCCCTCACAACTTTTTATGCTTAGTTCCCAAACCTAAGATTTTCTAATTTTTTTATTTTGTTTTTGATACAAAATATTAAAGCCAGTTTAAGTATGTATTAGGTTCCAACACTTATAGGCTCTTTAATATTGATTAATAAAATGTATTTTTGGCTTTTTCTAAAGCACAGTAGTCAATATCAATAAAGTGCAGTTGTGTAATTAAATATCTATTAATTCAAACTCATTAGATAAATAATAGCGTACATTGTATTTTTATTATAAAATTTTTAGCTATAAAAGCAAGATTCTTACTCATTCTTTAATTTCCACAAAAAATGACATTCACTCTTACAACCTATATTCAAAAACAAATCTCAAATTACTAATTAAATGACGTCGCGCGAAAAAACGTGGCAAATAGAAAAAAGACCAAGTTTTAAATTAAGAACGTTCGATTTGTAAAATGTTGAGGTCGACCGGCGCGGGCGCCGTCACCGTTAACTTCGAAGACAAAGTTGACAGGTTACATCTGTCTCGCTCTTACGCAAACGCCTCCCGCCTACTCGAAACGGGCGCGTACATATCTGTGATAATTAGTTTTGATACTTTATTTTGGGACAGCTTTATTCACCAATTTGTAGACCGTGGTAATTTTATAATCTATGGAACTCGTTAAATGTCAAATCGTGTATGTACGGGTTTTCTAATATAATTTATGCAACGATTTTTCTATTCTTAATGTAAAATTTTGATTTTGAATGGTAGCCATTACATAAGATTTACAAACATACTAGAATTTGCAATACGTACTAAATATTATATCGGTATAGCACATTATGTATTATTACCAAAGTCATAAATATATTAGATCTTTATAGCCAGGTCTGTTATTAGTCAGAGAACGCCAAGATTTTGAAATTGTTTTAAATTATACTGTAAAAATGTTTGACTATTATAATTAAAAACATTTCAACTTATCGTGTCTTATAATTTTTTACAAATCATAAAAGTGCGTTCGATAAATTTTATTTGCATTAAACATTTGTCTATTTACGTGCATTCACAGCCGTTTTGACTCAGCTGTAGTGTTGAAATGCACTAAGAGGGTGTAACGCGTCTTAATAATAAACATGTTAATTTAACCGCTTTCAAAGGTAAATTAATACTGACGTTCACTTCTGTCTGCTGTAATTTTATAGACACTTCTCACTTCTAGTTTAATTTTATTAACATTTTTTTTAATAACCATAATTTATAATGCCTCAACCTTTGATTATAATAATTACACATGTTTTGATATTTCATTTTATCAGAGCGAGGTTGAACATGATACCTATCTTCTATTAGGCACTACATTGTGACAAAACTTCACTTAGTAAGATATGAGTTTAGAAACTTTAATCTCCCTATCTGTAATCTAGCAATTGCAACCATGCATGTCTAGACGATTAATTGACAGACAATAGGGGTGTCAAAAGAGTATGTATGTGAAATTTGTGTATGTGAAATTCTTAATGTACCTATCTAGTACATTAAAAATATTTATAAATCACAAATTTAATTTCGCTAAAAAGGGCATCGTATAGTACAGATCACAGTATAATCAATATACTAAAAAAATACAAATTTGTTATATTATTATTATAACAAATTATATGCAATTCGATTAGCATGTGTAGGTATATTAATAAATATGTAATAAGTAAGTATGCTTTACACACGAAATCATCAACATCACAGACCAAATCATTTTTTTTCAGACGTTTGACAACCCTACCGTTTCTAAAAATATTTTCTATAAATAGTAACTGTTGCTAGGCCAGAGCATCGCTATGCAAAGTTCTATGCGACCAAGCTGCATGATTCACGCGACTTATTCTTTTTGCACCATTCAATGCTTCAAGGTCAGAACTTTCTCAGCCACAATAAGAATGTTTTTATTCATTGAAGCATTTTCTACTTTTTTAATTTCATATTGCGTGAGAGTTTTCTTTCATTTAAATTCTTGAAGTGGTGTTTAAACAAAATATATTTTAAGTATTTTATACCTCTTATGAATTGTGACTTTAATAATACTTTAAAGCTCACTAAAGTTTTACGTTTTAAACTAATAGTTATATATACTTAATAGGTAGTTAATTAGGTTTTTTTACTAATGAAAATATGAATTTACCAAAAGTATTCACTTTAGTTGATTGTTTGCTTAATCATTGCAGTTAAATTATAGCATCTGAATATAAAATGTGTATCCGAACATTTCGTTTAGATTAAAAAAAATCTCAATAATCAAGACGGTTACGTCGCAGTATATTGATCGAAATTCAAGTTCGGAACAAAAAGTAGTCCATTTTCCCGTCCTTACCGCTCGCGGTTAATTCGCGTACGAGTGAGCGAGACAGCTATCCGCGACGTCAGTAGGCCGGTACATTGAACTCTAATTTGAGACGCAGCTCCTAAAATAGCGGCTATCTCCTTCAGTCTGCGTTTATTAGAGATGTAGAGGTTAGGTCCGTTCTTATTTCACTACTTTCTTTAGTGATTTGACATTTTTTTTTAAATTTAAGTGGTGTTGTGCTTTTTGGATGTGCCAGGAAGTTTTTTGGAATTTAACCTATTGTGGGTACGTTTCGTGTGCTATAGAAGTAACAATTATTCTTTCATAACGTAATTTTTTTATAGACACTCGTTTAAAAAAAATATTTTTTTGGTTTTTTATATTTGTTATTGTTATATACAACTAGAACCACGTTTATTTTTTAATTTTAATTGCCTAGTGTAACATATTTTGTTGAAACATTAATTTCTAATTTTTGGAAATTTATTGTCACAGTAATAAAATTGAAAATCAAATTTGACCTCGTGATCGTTTAATAGATTTAGTTTCTCACTAAATCTAGACAAATGTCATGGAATAAATTAATTGTTTTATACCATACTCACTTAATTTCAACAAAAAGATTGCCAATTATTCCAGAAAATTTCTATTTATTAAGTACTTATATAGTTATGAAAATCGTAAGTATTTTAATAATGCTATGCCTTCATTAATAATCAATTTGTCCTGGGTTCAAACCCCACAGGGTCCAAACTATTTCTTATCAATTTATAACATTTGTGATTTATGTTCGACTTCTTCTGGAATCATAATATTAAGTAGGCAGGTAGGTTTATCGAAAATTCTGTCTGTGTCACGAAACAACGTCCACAGATGAAAAAGCTGGGAAGTTTAATCGCATTTCTAATTCAGTCTGTGTCTTTCTGAATACCCATAGCCGAAATAAGCACAGCACATTGTGTTTAGATGTCATATGGCTGGGGTAATTTACCAATTATCAAGTGAACGGAAAAGATCCTCTATCATAAAAAAAACTTAGACAAGTCATAGTATGTAAAAGATATTCTTTAGAAGTCTGATGAAGAAGAAATCGTTGATAAAATATCCTATATTATTATAGATTTCTTAAATTATGTATTTTTAATCAGTATGGCACCAAACTAAAGGAAAAATATAGTTTTTTGAAAAATTGAGAAATGTAATATGAAATACAAATAATTAAGAATAAAATGTGTGTACTGACTTAAGATATTTTTTTATTATATGAATACTTACGAAAAATTAAACATACATTTAGATACGCTAACGCCATCTAGTACGAAATACATAAATTACAATTAACGCGGACCAGTTACGAAATTTCTTCGATAACTACTACTCAATGCATTAATTATTTTAATGTAATTAATATTATACTTCATTATATTTATACTCATAATATAAAATATCGGTAACAAATATTTTTTTGTTTTATACTATTAAATGACTATACACCAGCGCCATACTGCCGAGTAGAAGAACTACACACGATCGTGTGTTTTATTTTATTTCCTCAGTGTATGAATAATTTGTGTGTTAAAATGTGATTTCACAATCTGATGTTACAAGCCTCCTTGACGTGTAGACTGATTTATTAAGAACTCGAAAGTGCTGAACCATGAAATATGCACAGCTGTGATTTTTTAATGACCGTTGATGTTTAAACGCGCTGTTTAGCATTATTTTAAGAACGGGGGCACTAGGTTCTTATCCTTGGCATCCTGGACATAAAAGTATCAACGATAAAACAGACACAAAAATAAATTCATTCATTCCCTCAACGGTAAAGTTCTACATTAAATAATTAAAAAAACATATATCACAAGTCTTGTGTAGTTAATGTGAGTAATATAAACGTAAATAACGGTTTAAAAGACGAAATATGTAAGTTTATTGTTAACTGGGAACTGACTTTATAATCTATTTTAATATATGACCCGTGACCAGACCGTAAAGCATCCGTAATGTCGGGTCGTAGTTAAAATAAATAAAAAATAAGTTAACATATTACATACATTTTAAACCGGTGAAAGTGTTTTATTGAATGTAATTTTTTTACCCATTCACATAAAATCAAATGTGATCACTGATCAAGAATTAAAAATATTTTTTACCCAGACTTGTTATATTTATCTTTATTAAAGAAGAAAGAAAGACATGTAAGCAACTGATGAACTTATTTTGGCATTAAGATCATTTACACTTATTCTGTTGTTTAACAAAAAAAAATGTTGTGAAAAATTATGTTTCTATTATTTCTGCTTAATAAAAATGTTCTTCCTTCATAGATATCACTATTTTGAATTTGTGCCTCGTACAAATTCGTCAAAGTCAGTCAGTGCAATGGTACCCATACAACAACTAAACAAGGCGCTGTGTCTAAAATAGATAGATTTTACATATTCGGAAATCTACAAAAACTTTTGGATTCGATATCGTTGATATTTCTAGCACCCATCGAGATTTTAAGACTTCGTCTTACCAACGATCGTGACTAGCTACTCCGGCGACTTCGTCTGCTAAATGTTCTAACCAACACAAATATTTTTTCAATTCCAACCAGCACTTCCTGAGATTAGCGCGTTCAAACAAACTCTTCAGCTTTATATATTAGTATAGATTGGAAACCGTCCCCTTCGACTGTTTGCCATACATACAACGAGCCCGGCTTTATGATGTCTTTCAAAATTTTATTAATTTTAAGTAAAAAAGATAAAAGTAGGTTTTCACAATATAAGTAATTATCGTTTTGTCGTCCAAATCCTAAAGTACGAGTTCTTATCACCTCATCTCGTCTCAAAATCTTTTTTATTCCGTATTGATCTGAAGATAGCAGATATTCTGAGACGGCGGGACTCGAACCCACGACCGTGTCATTGCCACGTGAACTCTGGCACGTTTCCATTGTCGTGTTGCGATTAATTGCCGGCGACGTGTTTCTAACGAGATCAGTGCAGATATTTCTGGTTAGTTTTGGACTCGGTAGATCAATTGGCTTGCGCAAAGCACGAAACGATGAGAATGCCGGTTCAAGTCTTGCCCGGGTTTTAATTTTTTTCACTTTATAATCGATTTTGATTCGTTTCGTTTATGATAGTTAGTGTAATATAACTCTTATTATTTACTTCCAAATGTTTAGATAATATCTACAATTTCGACTATTGACAGTGTGTAAATAAAATTATATTTTATTATTAATATAGTTTATTCGATGGGCTCCTTGGATGTTACAAATTTATGGCTCATCAATGGTCGTTAACTCCCCACTGGGTCCGACATGTTTCTCGTCAAGTTATAATATTCTGGAACATGTTGGACTTCGTCTAGAAATCTTGATATTAAATGGATGGCAGGAATATCGCAATGCCGTCCGGTTCACTATCCACCTTCCACAGATAAAAACCTTTTATTTGTAAGTTAGCACATAAGATTTTTCCCTCATTTATGTGTATTTTCTGTGGTGTGTTTTATAAATAATAAAGCAATAAGAAATAAATTAATTAATAAACATACAGTTCGGGTGCGTTTTCAAATTCGTGCCGTCTAGATACAGTGGAAACAGACCGCGTAACTCGGTAGCCACAAAACCGGTCGTTTAGTGCAATGCTGAATCACTGACACACACAGACACTAGTTTTAGAGAAGTGTGTGTGTGTGTGAGGGAGATCCGTCTCGTACAAATTATAATGTACTATTAAAGTAGTAACGAATTTGGTTTTTTCGAACTTATTATTTAAGTGGTTAAGGACAAAGCGTTTATCTTACTGATTTGAAGAAAAAGGTTTTGAAGATTTCCCTTTAAGGTAAAAAAAATATGACGTAGTTTGCGAAAAGTATACTTAATACACACACGCTACTGTTTTTTTAAATTTAGCTTAATTAAATCTATACTAACATTATTTATCTGAAGAATTTGTTTGTTTGAACGCGCTAATCTCAGGAAGTACTGGTTTGATGTGAAAAATTATTTTTGTTTGTTGCACCATCTATAAGAAAATAGGAGCCAATAGAAGCACATGATACATAAGAAACAGTGGGAAATGTGGAAAAATCGGGGAAAAAAAAAGTTTTTGAGATATAAGTACTTTGCGTACGCTGCGTAAACGGGTCATACCCAAAATATATAAACAAAAAAGTGCAAACTATCCCATCTATTTTTCTAGTGGATTTAAAAAAAAAAAAATATGCACCCCTATCAATTGTGGGTCACATTTTACGCCGATTGGTTAATCATGCAGGGTGTATGCACCAATAAGAGGTTACTTTCACGAGAGAGAAATGTGGGGCTCTTTTGGGGTGCGTGGATAACAGAATTAGGGCCCCCCCTAATGTATTGTGCTTTGTGACAGGTATAATTCACACTTCCAAGATCAAAGGTTTCTTATATTGAGAAAAGTGTTAAAATTTGTTTTTGCGGTTTGGAATGTTGAAAGCTTTGGGCCTAACCCAATGCACTAGCTGGTGTTCTCGTTCTACCGAAAAAGGTGGTGGTACCCAAAATATCAATATCACCACTACCGCCTATCAGGTACCATAGGTTGATGCCATCGCAGAAATCTTGTTAAATTATATTGCCTTGATTAGAATTTAAACTAAACACTTTAGCGGTTTAAAACGCGATATATTAGTTAAACTTATTTGAAAATGATTTTTAACTTCGGCCCGACGTTTCGGATGCTTTGCGACAGCCGTGGTAACGGGGAGAATAAAGGTGGAAGATGTCTCTGACGTCAAAGTAAAAATTGCTACGCTAGCGCCATCTGTTCCGTCGAAGTTGGTATTTGGTAAGTTTAATTGACATCAACAACGCGTTTTAAACCGTTGGAGTGTTTTATTTAAATGTGCAGTATTCGCGTAAATTACAATTATCTGAATATCAGAGTTATCTTTGAAGCTTTTAAGTTTAAATTAAAAAATCGATTCTATCTGAATCTTACACGTCGTCTAATAGGACGATATTTTAAAAAATATCATCAATTTTTTTATAATAGCGGTGAAAAATCAATGGGGCTCCATTGATGAAGGTGAAATACACGTAATAACATCTAAACCGGGTGCGCTGCCGACTTATTTCGACTTCAGATATCCGGATATATACATTACCAAAATTGAGGCCCAATTCCACCGCAACGTACTGATATTCATGTTGTCGAATTCCGATGTCAACATCACAATATAGCCTTTGGTTTAACGCTAGGTCAATTGAAATGTCGTTATTTCTCGGTAAAAATGGTAACAGGCGTCCAAACTGATAATTCGTAATTCGCTTTGGAACATCTCTAATTTGGCAGTACGAATTTGTGCGTTTGGCGTGCAAATTTGTTGCCCTACCGTAAGATCACTTAATTAAGACACTTTTAACGGTTTAAAACTTGATATATTACTTCACTTATTTTCAAGTTATTTTAACTACGACACGTTTCAGATTATTTGTAGTAGTAGTACTGTAGTAGGTAGGTCGCAGACGGTTCCATTAATAATATTTCGCGTTTTAAACCGTTTGAAGTGTTTTAATTTAATGTGTACTACTCGCGTAAACAACAGACAGTACTTATCATAATCAATTTTATTTAGTATTAACAATATTTTCGTTTGGGATACAAATAATGTATCTAATACTTGTGTGTAAATAAAATTAGTGAGATAATCGTAAATACACTTTCTTCTTCTTCCTAAACCTACTTACCTAATGCTAATTGAAAAATATTTGTTTCAGAATATTTCATGAAGCTCACAGCAACAAGATAATTCCACAATTAATACAGCGTATGTAAGTAATATAAAAAAAAACATATGAAAAGTTTTAAGTAAATATAAGTTAAGCTTACAAAACAAATGACTGAAAAGAACCGATTAGACGAATTTATGTTTTAATATAATGTAAATAAGGTGGAAAATAGCTTGAACTTGTTGGTAACTTAACCAACTTGATACTGGCAACTTGAGAAAACGTCAGTTTCCTGCGATTTTCGCAGAGAGCGGACGCGTGTGTTATATTTAGTATTATGGCTCTCGTAAATGTTAAAAAAGTTTGTGGTTTTGCAGTGTACGTTAGTGCAGTGAGTTAAAGTCGGTTTTTTTTGTTGTTTGTTGTGTATGTTTTAACAGTTGTCCCAGGTTACGAAAGAAGTTTGCGTTAGTTAAGTCTAAATAATATGTGTATGTTAGAAGTTATTTTATTAAAATATGTTTTGGCTTGTCAAATATCGATCTAATTCTATAGTATTAATATAAAAACTAACTTCACAGAATACACAATGCTTCGGAAAAATATTAAGTATAGTTAAATGAAATCAACAAAAAGTACACTTATTTCTTTAATAAAAAGCTATAAATTGAAGCCTTTGCGAACTCGGCCTAAGAAGAGAAAATCTCACAATATAAGTACGTCATTATAGGTCAACTAATTATGACAAAAATGACTAAATATGAATGTTATGAATAATGTCAAATTATATATAATATTTATTTGATAAGTTAAACCCCAAATCCTATGTCAGACTACAACTTCTAAAACCGTTCGTTTTTAGATAGTCTTAAGTATATTAAATTTAGAATAAAATACGAGTTCACTCCTTTTTCGTAGAGTTCCAAAAAAGATTCCTTTAAAAAAATCAGCTTTTAATCTATACTAATATATAACCCTGAAGAGTTTGTTTGTTCGTTTGAACGCGCTTATCTCAGGAACTTCTGGTTGGAATTAAACAATTTTTGTAGGCTATAAAACAATGCAATGAGACTTATAGGGGCCCAGAAACAACGGGAAAAGAAAGAAAACGGGGGAAATTGTTCAACCCTGTGGGTTTCCGTTGCGTACGCTACGAACGGTTCAAGATAGCCAAAAAGTTTGTACGAAAGAAGGATTACTTTATAAATGGTCTAAAAAATATCTACTACAGTATATGTCTATCTTTCAAGATTAACTCAGTAGAATGACGGGACACTGACGACGTCATGAGTAACAGTTATAATTAATAGAGTTGAACACGAGATTAGCAAAAACAAATGTTGGATGCCCAAAATAACAAGATATTCTATGCGAAGTCGCTGACGCAGCTAGTATGCTATAACACTATAATTATGTTAATTAAATAAGTTTTGAGGTGCTATGTTACAAGATTATATACATATATGTGTTGCGTCAATTCGTAAATGACGGTAACACATTCCCAAATCATATTGTGTTGTTCTATTATGGGATAACCTTGTAGGTCATGGTAGGTCCCACGCTTGAACGGGCCAGACATATTGTAGCCTACACACCTTAATATCCAACCCATGAATACACTCATTATTTCTACAATAACATCGCCAGACAACGGTTTCCAAGCGATTTCGTCTGGAATATAATGCAGGTATCAGTTCATTTTTAATACGAAAGCAATTTCGTTTATTCCTACTTCTATTATAATAATTTCCTACCATTTAAAATATAGATAAAATAATTTAAAAATCGATTATAAATGGAAAAAGTTTACGCCACGGGCTGGACTTGAACCGGCATCATCAGCGTTCCGTGCTGTTGCTCTAATCTACCGAGTCCTACACGTCATCGAATGTTTCATGTGCAATAACATGTCAGAAATATTAAAGTTTGTAGCTAAGAGACTTAGAAAATTTTTCGCATATATTTAACAAAATATTATAAACTTTTTTAATGTGACGTATGTATTGTTACACAAGTGGGGCTTATTAAATAAAAATAAAAAATTATTAGTAGAATTTATTAATGCGACTTTTTTACTGACTAATTTATTTCGTGTTTTAAACTGTTCACTTACCTAATGTGATTTATGTAATATTGATAAACTCGCATAATAATAATATCTATAGCTTGGTATCCACATTGTTTAAAAAAGCCAGTCGCGCAATTTATATCAAAAATTAGAACCCAATTCACCGAACATCCTTTGAAACTTTCGGTCGCAAAAAATCGATATCCGAATGAAAAAATCGATCTTTTGTTACCACCCTTTTGATAATAACCCTATTTATTGTAACAAAGCGAGTAAAAAATATCTATAAAGGTTTAAAAAATCAATAATCCGACCCAACGCGTGACTGAGCGTAAAAAATTATACCCCGTTTTGGGGTAAAAAGGGATTTCGCAAAACCGGTACGTACAGACGGCGACAAAAGCCATTTTGAAAAATATAAGTAGTACTCGATAATAAGAATGCAAAAAAATTATGTATCTATTACTCAGTTAATAATCTTTTGGACACGTTCTTCCGATGTGTTATAATACGGTTTCTGGCTTACTGGTTAAGTTTTAAAAAAGTTTATAATACGTTCATATCACTAACAGAAGTCATTTTCTGGATTGGATATCAGTATAAAATCCAGAAAATTACTTTTATTTTATTAACACCTGTTACTTACGATTACATTTCTTTTTAACTATAATTTTATTCAAACAAAAACAAAAAAAAAACTAATTAAAATAAAAACAACCATTTTTTCTATTTGCTAAGGAAAAAACTGATTGTTTTACTCTTTATCAAAAACGAGGCCGATAACAACTTTTTGCTATCACTGTACCCGACAAAATAATTAGTATAGCCATTGATTTTTTTATTTATTTTTGCGCGAATTGAAATCAGCTGCGCCAAAAGCGATGGAACAAAAGTTGTCGACCCCGAAAGGGATGCGTACAATAAGACTTTTTTTTTCACTTTTTTATGTTTTATTGCAAAACCCGTTGGAAGTATGTGGATACGCTGCTGCCAAGAAATTATAACTTTTCATTTGAGCCTTATCTTCTCAGTAAAAGTTTTGCACATATTGCCTTTCAAATACAGAAAAATTCAAGAAACATTTATGTACAGTCACATTTTAATTTTACTGAGTTAAAAGTAATATTTAAACAACCGACTTTAATGCCTTAGAAAACAATAGCGGAGTATGTAAATAAAACTTTAACCGTCTAAAACGCAATATATATTAGTTAAACTTTTTGAGAATTATTTTTAATTACGGCCCGACGTTTCAGATGCTTTGCAGAAGCCGTGACCGTCTCCCGGTGACCATGGAATTTCTAGAGCATATTTGAAGTTTAACTAATATATATCGCGTTTTAAACCGTTAAAGTGTATTATTTAAATGTGTACTACGCGCGTAAACTACAGACAGTATTTAATAGCGAAGTAGTTTTAAAATTGCTGGTCTGTCTGTATAATGATAAATTTGCCGAAAAGTACGGTAGAGACTAGGGTAAATAAAGAATTAAAGCCATTGATAAAGTCGCTGGAAAAACATAGCCCTGCAATCTTACGATATATAAAAGTCTTATCCACAATATACTTTCTGTGAGTTAAAAAAACCCAAAATGCGTGTAACAAAAGATCTCCGCATGGCGCAGAATTTAAGAACACTCATCTTCCAAAACGTATTAAAAACGATCATTATAAGTTTTAAATAATTATATTTAATTTGTACTTAAGTACAAAGAAATATAAACAATTTATTTCAGTTTTGTTTAGCCACCGTTAGTTAAATTTCAGGTATTAATATTTTTTAACTATTTTTACATATATACCATCTATAATAGATCATGATTATTTATTTTAATCCCGATATAATAAACACCCCGGTCACCCGAGATCTAGAAATCTAGATTGAAACCTTTATCAGTATACGATTGTCGCACAGACGGACATACTGACTTCTCAGAACCAGACTAACTTCTTACACCTCGAATATCGAGGAAAGCGGTTCGGTGTAGTTCATACGCTTACGCGATATTTGTTAAGTTCAATAAATGAGAAAGGAATTTTATAAGGTGAGGAGAACTTTTAACACAGCTAATATAAACAAACGTACAAAGTTAATCCCATATGTACTATATAATTATTTGAATTATCGTACAGTTAAAACTTTCAAACTTTTGTTCATAAGTATTCAATGTAAGGAAAAACATATTTTTATTAAACTTTTTTTATGGTCTTGCGATTTATAAAAAGTGAAAAACCCGTTTCCCCATCGTGCGGCATAGGGCGAACACACTTCTGTGTTCGTTTCACTGATCCGTTCTTTTAAGCGGCAAGTAGTTGATCAGACCTTGCCCTGCCCGACCGAAACATTTTTTTATTTCCCTGGGACTCGAACCCAGGACCTCTCGCGCTCAACGCAATGCTAGGCAATACGTTGAACCATTTGGCTAAAGAGGCGGTTTTTCAATTTATTCAATCTTTTAATAATCTCACAATAGTGACAATGACAATGTATAAAATTTAAAGAAATTATGTATCGCTCGCTCCTGTATTTTGTACCACAACTCAACCGGTTCTAAAGGAGGTCACAACGAAAAAAAATGTCTAGCTGCAGTCTGCCACAAGCTAGCCATATTCTATATCTTACTAAATGTGCTCGGAAAAACTGGACAAGTGTGTGCCGGTAGTTAAATGAGCCATTTAAAGAGCTCGAAAGCTGTTTAAGATTTCTTTTATAGTTTTGTGATCCATCTTAATTTGATTTTTGTTAAGTTGCCACTGACGCTCTGTGGTTATATAGCTTGGCTTAAGCGAGTCTAGGTAAATATAAAGAAGCTTGGTTGTACTTTTACTACGGACAGGGTACAGAAGTTCGAGTCTGAAGAAGTACTATATAAAACAATCAATGTAACGAGTGGGATTCGAATGTACGACTACTTCTTTGCTGTTGCTCTTCAATTTGAACTAGATTGATTATTCTAAAAAGCTAGCTAGCTTTGCAATGTGATTGATAATGTTATTGCATAGATGTCGCTACTACGAAACAATGTAGGTTATGATGTTGTCGCATTAATAAAGGTTTAATCTTGAAATCGCAGACAAAGTCACGTACTAAAGTTATCGTTGATAGCATAATTCACTATAATTGCAACAATGAAGACGTCTTTATGCCGTTTTCTGAGAAGAATCGTAAAATAGTGATGTCCCGAAACAGTACGTCCATCACTGTTAAATATTTGACATGTCCGATTTTTTACATATTTATATGTACATTTAGTATGGTAGGTCTAATGGATGCAGAATAGTATAGAAGTCAGATTTTTAAATAAACACAGCTAACAAGTATGAAAATAATTATTTAAAAAATATACAAAAATCGAAATATTCAACCATTTTAAATGTTATTTTTAGAGATTATTTTACATTTTATTCTCACATTAGTTATAAACTAGTACGATTAAAAAAAAGACAATATGACAGGCTCTCATAACAAGTGTTTAGTCATGTCATATTATAGGTACTTATGTACTGTAAGGGCATGTGTAAAGGCCACTAAAAATCTGCGTCTTGTCTGACCGCAACGAGATTCGAACTTAGAACCTGTCTTGTTATTTTACTATTCATGACATATAACTATTGTTTTTTTTTAATGATTATTGAGTAAAAATTACCAAAGTACCAAATAATTCTTTATTACGAATTAATTATTATTATCTTTAACTATAGGTTTAATCTTCGATGCTTTGGTATAAAACGTCACTAACATAATCCGTGATAAGAAGGAGATGGAGATAGGTCATCTCGTTCTCACGAAGGCGTGCGTGTGACGTCACGCGATAATTGTCACCGGAAATGAAACAGACAGACATACAACGCTGAATGTTATAGGTTAGGAGATGCTTTTCATCATTTCGTATTTACAGGAGACAAGAGAACATCTCTGGAGCATGCTTAACGAAGCCGGAGTTCTTAAGTGTTGGCGATCCTGGTAGTCGGTTGGGATTGATTTAAGTGGGTTACCACCACCAAGATCCTGGTAAGAGACTTGCTACTATAAGTTTGGAGTAAGTAGATTTCTACTGGACGCTGAAAATCTTGAACAATGTATGTATCTATGTTAACTAAAGTTAAATAAAACACTTTAACCGTGACTACGCCTGCGGCAAAGCATCCGAAACGTCGGGCCGTATTTAAAAATAATTAAAACAAGTTTAACTAAAATATATCGCGTTTTAAACCGTTAGTGTTTTATCTAAATTTGTCGCGTAAACTCTGTAGTTTACGCGACAAATTTAGATTATTTATTAAATTATTTAATTAAATTTAGATTAGACTTTAGTCTGTACTAAAGTTTCCTTTGTAAAAGTTATTTAAATAGATGCATAGATACTGCAATGTTATAGTGAAGTATGACTAAATCTGAATAAACAAATATTCGTAATTATAAATCATCTAAAAGTTTCACAAACAAAATACAAAAGTCTCTTTCGATGTGAGAGAGGAGAGGTGGTGAAAGAAATATATCGCATTCGATCGACTTTAATTACATATACTTATCTAAATAAAACACTAACGGTTTAAAACGCGATGTATTTCAGTTAAACTTGTTTATTTCAACGTGTACCTACTACTCACGTAAACTACAGACTGTATTTCATATATTTAAGTTTAGTTTAACATCTATGATATTTAACAAGAACTTGCCTGACATAAATAGATATTAAGTAATTAATACGCAAATATTAAGGTCGAATTTACAATGCGCGTGAGGTGCATGTATCAATAAGTTGAAATATTTAACGATGACGTGTAGGACTCGGTAGCTCAATTGGTAGAGCAACAGCACGGAAAGCTGACGATGCCGATTCAAGTCGTGCCGTGTCGTAATTTCATTGTAATATTTTAATCGGCAGATCCTAGACTACTCCTACATTGTTGAAAATGGTGTCAAATATTAAGCGAGCGTTCTTATCAACAATTTATAAACAAACACAATATTATCTAATTGCAACCTCCTCTCAAAACGTAATCATATTTGAACAGAACAATATTTTCAACTTCCAATAGTGATAGATCTACAATATTCATTGTTTCGGTCGGGAAAGGCACCAAAGGCTGATTACATATATGAACGTAACACCTCATTAAAAACACAGAAAATAGTTTTCTAGGATACAGGTACACTTAGTGTTAAACCCCGTCTCTTGGGGTATGGGGCATATTTCTGTGTTCGTAACACTGTATTATTTATTGGCTTTATTTTTCAGTTCTTTGCATAGACCGAAATTGTTATTTTTTTTTTATATTTCAGAATTCGAAATAAGAACTCTTTATTCTAATTATACATTTTAACGGTTTAAAACGCGATATATGTGTTAAACTTATTTGATTTTTTTTATTTAAACCCCGACTTTAACTACTGCTTTGGTTACGGGGAGACAGAACTGTTTATCATTTCGAGACACAACCGCGGTCACATTTTAAGTATTTTACCCTTATACAAATCTTAGTACATCTCGTCAGTTACAGTAGCGGAAGACATCAAACAATAATATACAGAGCAAATATTATTAACTTTGTTTCAATAAACGACGTATTACGGATAGACTGTCATAATTCGTTTTCTCATTTTCAGTTAGCTTCCGGCGGATGTGATGGAAAATAACGTGACAACACAATCTGACGGACACGAGAGCCACGAAAGTTTGAGCCTTAGCGACATAACAAAGATTTCATTGGTAAATAATGTTTTATGTAATTTATCCTTATTGTACATAATTGATTACTTCTTAATTTTAGTCAAAGCTCACACAGTGAAAATATAGATTTTTATTCAAATCTAACACTCTTGTAAATTGCTGCAAAGCATCTGGAAGGTCAGGCCGTAGTTAAAATAAGTTAACTAATATATTCCTCGTTTTAAACCGTTGAAAGTGTCTTAAAAACAGATTTTTTTAATGTAAACAGATGTATCTTAACCATATTTCTGGAAAAGTACAATTTCCTGCTTTTTTAATCTAGTATTTCTTAAAATGTCTGTAATAGGTAATAGCGGTTCTACTAATATTTTCTTTCTCGCTTATTTCATATTTCATCTTGTAATACAACATTACATACATATCATAAAGTAGGTACCTACATATAAAATAACAAAAGTATGTCACCATACTAAAATCTTCGACAACAATTGCCAAAATTTTTGTTTTTGTCCATATTATTTCCTAATTTTCATTAATTCAATTCCGATCTTTAACTTGAGACAATATCGTCTGGTTACTTGTGTTTTTTGTGGGTTCGCGAAACCTTATAAGTGACTGTGCTAAAGGGTTTGAAGTATTTATTACATTAAGTTTTAGGGCTCCCTTGTCTCTTGATAACAATGTGTCAAACAATCAAGGTTCTAAATCAATATTTATATAATTTCCTAACGCAAACATCGGATACTAAAATATGGTTGGAATATCGAAATTCTGAAAAACTAGTAAATAACCTGTCAAGTTTAAATTCGCGTTCCGCATTCAGTCCTTTAGTTGTCCGAATGTCCAAAGCCAAAATAGGTCATAACATGTTACGATAATATTAAAATAAGAATTAAATTTCACCTCTATCAAGTTAAACCATTATTGGTATGTCCTGTACCGTTAATGGATTGTTAAGATTTCATTTGACTTTTTCGGCGTTAAAATGTAAAATCAATTCACAATAAACTATGCAACTCGGAATTAAACCTGCGACCCTTACGTTACGAGGTTGCGAGTTTATGACGCTGTATAGATACTATAAGTTAGAGGTCAAGCGTCTCTTTACCTTTGACCTGAGGTCATTTTATGGTAGCTAACCAAATTAAAGTACATACGTATTTGTTGTTACAAATAAAATCCTGTTTGAATACCTCAAGTGCATACTCATCAGTGTTTAATTAAGTTTAATTATTTAAATAAAACACTTTAACTCCCCGTGACCACGGCTGCTGCAAAGCATCCGAAACGTCGGGCCGAAGTTAAAAATCATTTTCAAATAAGTTTAACTAATATATCGCGTTTTAAACCGTTAAAGTGTTTTATTTAAATGTGTACTACTCTCGTAAACTTTAAAACATTAAATAAAACACTGCTTAACTCTAAATATAAATATTTTTATGAAACTTAACAGACACTAACAATTGAATAACACTATTAAATAATAAATAAATAATTTTTAACTTTGTTCATTTTTTAGAGAATATTAATAGTACAGATTAGATAGATAGATAGAATTTATAAGACAGTAATTAAAATTTCAGATTTGTGACTAGTTTATATCGATACAGTAACAATAGTTGACAATATATTAGTTGTCCTTTAGATAATTATTGGAAAAAGTATTTAGAAAGATAGAAGAAAATCACAATGAGAACTCAACACGACGTAGCGTAATAAAATACGACAACACAATATTAAAATTACGAAAAATTGAATTCGAGAAGCAATATCACGTGTCTAAGTATTTCTTAAGAAACACAACAAGCTCTCAAGTGGTAATAAGCGAATTCTCTTTTCTAAAACTGAAACTATGGCCTCATGCGAAAACCGTTCACTAAAGTTAGCCAGGTAGGGGGATGTCTGAGCGACGTCTAGACGGCGCGGGGGGCGGAGGGGTGCCCGCGGAGAGGGGGGGTCGTCTAGACAGCTGATCTCGACTATGGATCTGTGGTGTCTTCCGGACTTTTGTAATTGTTAAAGCACTATCTAGATTTTCGATAGAATCTCCGATGCTCGATGCCTTCAGTCTATTTTCTGTCAAGTCAAAAGTCATTTTTACATCTAGGTAAATGAATATAGTACAGTAATCGTCGTATCTATCTATACTAATATATAAAGCTGAAGAGTTTGTTCGTTTGTTTGAACGCACTAATCTCAAGAACTAGGGGTTGGAAATGAAAAAATATTTTTGTGCGGGTTCTTCAAACATTATTGTCGTTTAATATTGATCTATGCTGTAATCATTATTTTCAAGTATTTTTTGTCTTATACATGATCTAAATGTGACAGAGTTTGTAATACAGTGATTTTATTTAATTACCTTACAAATGAATTAGTTTTATGTAACTTACACTTATTTTTTTTCCGTACTTGCCGTGTCATCAAAATTAGTTTTTGCCTCTTCATCTTTACAAATAATGGCTGTTACCCGTGAAGTCGTCCCTTAAAAGATAGTCATATACCTACTCTCGCGGAAATTTTTTTAGATCATCATCATATTTTTTTGGGGATCTTAAACCGTTTTCGCAGCGCAAAGGAAACCCACAAAGATGAATAATTTTCCCAGTTTTTTCACGTTTCTTTGCTGCTATAAGTCACATCGCGATGTTTAATTTGAACCAACAGTTTCCGAGATTAGCGAGTTCAAACAAGCAAACTCTTCTTTACGTATTAGTATAGATAGATTGAATATATCTGAATATGTTTAATATTTATATTTTATTCTGTAGTTCCTCTAGAACTCAAACCCAGTGTTCAAAACTAAGACTTATATGAACCAGTTTTACTCTATTTACATTTGTTAGAGTCATTACTATATGTATTTTGCATTTATCAAATTAAAATTAGCATATGAGACATTTTTCTATGTCCTATTATCTGATTGATTTTAAGCAAGGTTAACAGGTTACACTTATATTATTCGGGGGTTCCCCAAGTCTAAAAGCTTTAAAATATAAATTAATATAATATAACTTTAAAATAGCTTTTAAATTTCGAATGAGAATTATTTTCGAATTTGATTCGAAAATCAGTTTTGTTTTTGGAAGTGCTAAGTAATAAAAAATCTTTTGGGTAAATACGATCAGATCGTTGTCGTAACAGTACGTCCGTCGTCCCATGACAAACGGAATACTTCCGTCAACTATCCCTCTTAACGAGACTTAACTGTAGCGAATCGATCAAAAAAATTCACAAAGACAGCCATCTTTTGTTGTCGGTGCGCAGTTTTTTGTGCTTTTTCTCTCTTTTTTGCGTAAAAAACTCGCGAAACATCTGTCCAGTTTCCCACGGCAATACCGTTCAATGTCGGTTTTTTTAATTTTCGCTTTCACACCTGTTATTATAGAGTATTGGGTATACGTAGTTATTTTGATGTCGGAGTTATTTGTAACGGCTGTCTTTTTCCGAATTTAAAGACGAAAGTCACCACGTGACATCCCAAAATAAATATACATATAATTAAGATTTACGAGAAAATTCTTTTTTTTATGAATATCGTATATAGTATCTAATATACTATCTGTTTTATCTTAATACTATATTTAACTATTTAATTCATATTTTTGTTTGGTTAATAAAATACAACTTTTCTCATTCCAGGTGGTGGACGACGGGATAACAAAATTCAAGTACAGCTTTAGCGTGGTCATGGGTCCAATGGTCTCCAAGTCTGGCAAATAATCAACAGATCGTAAAGTGGGTTACCGATCGTCTAAGCCAAAAATAGGTTAACAGCATATCTAAATTAGCTTTTATATTGTTGCGGTAGTTCAAGCAAGTATAACCCATACGGATGTATGGCGTAAAGGCATGTTGTCATTGCGCAAAACGTCCTGGGTTCGAATCCCGTTATAAAAGTTTGTGGTACCTACAGACAGGCTGGTTTAGAGTCACTTGATGGAAGGTAGTCCCAGTCTTTTACCAGCCAATTAAAATAAGCTAGATCAACTCTTTCCCTGCAAACAAGATCGATAAGTGAAACGAACGCAGAAATGTGTCTTCCTTGTCCTACGTACACACAATTGTTCTACACTTCGCGGCACCCATAAAATAAAGTCTATCAGTGTCTACAAATTCAAAGATAAACGATAGACAGAATGAGGCGATTGGGGAACTGTACATTCTAGCAGCCAATACCATCACTAACTTTCAGAAGATCCCAATGAGCAACCTGAGCTTTGCCTTATGATACACTAAGAGAATTTTATTTATGACACATTGAAAGATGTCATGGAGGAATAGCTTGACAATTGTATTCGATTGATATTTAACACGGGCTAGATTTGAACCCACGATCAAGAAGGTACCTTGAAATTGCTAAACCATAGGTGCTTTACCACGTGACACGAAAGCGCAATGACTAGAATAGCTTCACAGACGGGGGTCATGGATTTGGATCTCAAAATGTTTTATTTATAATTTCAAATAAGTTTGAAATTAAGTTGATAGTGAATCAAATGTCGTTCCTAGATTATGCTAAGTAATTTATTTAAATAAAACACTTTAACGGTTTAAAACGCGATATATTAGTTAAACTTATTTGAAAATGATTTTTGCTGCAAAGCATCCGAAACGTCGGGCCCAAATAAATTATTAATTCATTCATCTATTTCAATTAAAAACCATTTTCAAATAAGTTTAACTAATACATCGCGTTTTAAACCGTTAAAACTGATTTATTTAAATGTGTACTACTCGCGTAAACTATAGACAGTATTTAAGTAATTTATATAAAATATTGGAAGTATTAAAACCGACTGAATTACTCAATATGTTTCGTTCAATTATTTCTTGTTACTTTAAATTGTTTCGTTTTGTTTTTATGCCTACTATATTTTGCTCCAGATTTGCATAAAAAGAAAAATCGATTGACGCAGGCAGTGACGGACGGTGGCATAGCACGGTACGCCATCGGTCGTGAGTTCGAGTCCTGCCTCGATCTAAGTCGTTTGATCCTTTGTTAATTTCTGTTCCTTTGTTTTTATTTTTTTCATGATATGTCGTAGTATGTGTTCACATACTATAGCATATCATGAGACCTTATAGCTCTTTGGACCCTCTCAACTGGAACCCGTACATCCGAACTTGTGCGCAAAGTCGGTAGGATGACGCGACTGCGACTTTTTCGTCGCACGTCTAAGTTATTGTCTCTCTGAATAAGCCTAAATGAATTCACCATTTGAATTTGATTGGATGTATGTATGTACTGCGTGAATATAAGGCTTTTACTGAGTTGCGACTTTCGTGCGACTTTTTTGTTCGGGTCTAAGTCATCCACACAAGTTCGGTGATACGCGGGAACAGTTTTGGCGGGATTTCGACGCTTCTTCGTTACTTTTTATTGTTTTGTGTTATTTTTATTTTAGTTTTAGTATTTTATGTTTATATTCTGTTGAAATATTCAACTTACTCGGCACACAATTTTTCAAAACAGATTTCTATGCGTTATTTATTTATTTCAATCTTAATGTGTAGTTAAAATTCTGCAGTTTTTAAATTTTATTTGTATTTGCGCAAAAATATGCTCTAATTTCATTATTATTTAACAGAATTTTGAAATTAAGTACTAAACAATGGATTAAATTTTTAAAACGATTGTAACTAAGTGAGATATCTACGTATTAATATGTTAAACGATTTAATAATTCAAAACACAATTAAATAAAACTATTTTTACTTGAAAGTAAGCAAGATAACTAAATATTTTACAATTTAAACTGCTATATTTAACGCGTCCTCGCCTAATATACACACGATAATCAATTCAAAACACTATAAACAACTTAAATAGATCAATGTCACAACGACCAACAGCACAGTACTCTGTTGGTAATAGATTCGAGTCCCATTCGTCTTCCTGATCTCAGTCTTATTGTTCTTTTAGGTTACCAACGCAAATCTTAACTATATTTGTTTTTCTAGTTCCTAGTCGTCTATCGACTAGCGTTACAGGTCTCCAGATCCTGAAGATTCCCATGTCGGGTTGAGGTAGTAGGTTGTATAGTACAGTATTACACCATTTAGGAGAGACTGTATAGCCTGCTAACTTTACTCGATGTGGGGCAAACACCACTGAGCCAGCACTGGGAAGAAGAACGTCAGGAAGAAATGTAATTCCAAAAGTTTTACGAACTCTACTTTCTACGTCTTTGAAATATTTGTTAATACATTAAATATTTTACGTGTGAGTGTTTGTATTTGTATTGTGTAATGCTATAGTTAAGTAGTATTATTTATGTGTATTTTCTAAATTGGTAGAGCAACAGCACGGATTGTTGTGGATGCCGGTTTAAGAACTGAACGTTTCGTATTTTTTTTTAAATCTAAAATCGATCTTCAATTTGTAACATATCGTATTTTTTAAATAAAACACTTTTAACTGGTTTAAGTTAAATCGTGTCCACGGCTGCTGCAAAGCATCCGAAACACCAGGACATAGTTAAAATAAATTACGGTAACAAATATATTTCGCGTGTTACCGTATAAACGGATACTAAACATACCTATATACTTGTTACCTCAAATATGTCTATCGCACGCCCGTAAAACAGCAGACAAACAGATAAACGTGATTCCTGTACATGAATTTTGTGTTAAATTTGTACTTTTGAATTTGCCAATTGTTTTCACTGCAGCAAAATTTATTTCGCAAATGAATAATAAATATTAATAGTTATTATTAATTATTGTTATAAAGAAACGATATTTACTATTATATTAACATAGAGATGTAAATAGAGGAAGTTTTTTTTAAATGTTTGATGTAATAATAAAAACATTTTGAGTATATTTTTCTACTATTATTTACAAGCCCCGTCTTTTCCATAGATAATATATAGAAGATAAACAAACAATCGCATTTGTACATTTTTTAAATTGAATAGGTAAAATTTAACCAAAAAGTCGTATAATACAGGTTGTATGTGGTTGCTACTAATAAAAAAATATTGAGCATTTTTAGCATAATATTCGATAGTTACAAACCAATTTAAAATTCCACTACTGCCATCTCTTGACCAAAAGATTTGTCAAAATTAAATTTGATATTGACAGAGTGCAAAACAAAATTGGTTTGATATCAGCGCCATCTATTGGCTCGAATATTTGTATTTTTTAAAGACAAAAGATTTAATTCTAATTCTGTGCACAATTGCTTGTTTAAATTATTTATTTTTCAACGTAAATTATATTTGAATAAATAAAATAAACTTTCTTAGACCGCACCAACTTCACGTCTCTCTCTGATGAATCATCCATTGACGTCATGTTTACATCGGAATGATTAAAAGTGATTATTTTTATAGAGCAACACTAAATACCAAAAGTCAGCTGTCACCTAACACCCGCTGACTATCAACTTTATTGAAAGGGACGAAGGACTATAATCCTTGAAGAATTCAAAGCGGAAGTCGGGCGAAATAGGATTGCCAACAATTTGAGTGACGTCACATAAATGGAGCCTATAATACTCGTCTAAAATTACATTAGCGCACAAGAAAATCTAATACGACGTTTACGGTCCATTTTCCATCAATTTAACGAAACGAAAGTGCCTGGAGAAGTGTGTGTGTGTTCTATAAATCCAGTTTTACGAATCAGTGGAGATAGAATATTTTTTCTAAATTAGTTTCTCGGTCGCGAAGATTCCTTCATTTATTGTGAGTATTGTTATTTCAATAATCCAGTTACGAATGTTATCGATTATTTGTGTGTAATTCGTAAAATTATCACGATATTGCGTTTGAATGCGCGAAGTTGTCGAATGTCGCTAAAAATACATCGAAGGTGTATTTTTGGAGTGAATTCGTGTATTTGCCAGAGGCCGGGTGAGTCTGAAAGTGAAATTAAAAATTCTGATATTGTCCTCGCGACATTCTAAAACCTTGTATTGACCATTCGTTTAAGAGAATTTAGTATTTCGGTTATGGTGTCAAATTACTCCCAAAAAAGACAGTTAACGTTGATTATTTTTTTATTGTGGCAACTGAAAGGTTGTTCTAATTATTGTCCAATCTACGAAATATCTCACGCCCTTGACATAGTGGTTTTAAAATAATAAAATGGATTGTCAAGCTGATGTTCAAGGTTGATAAAAATTAAGTGTGCAGTGTGTCATACATGGATAAACAACTTACAAAATGTAACACCACGCTATGTTTTACTAGGTACAAATAAAAATAATCAAAAATTGAATGTGTTAGTAAATATATGTGTATTTCATTATTAAATACACACAAATAATACGTCAATATGTTTATTATATAGCCCCAACATGTGTATTTTAAATTACTACTCAAGCTTTGTTTAAATGTCTATCAAACAGGATAAAAGAAAGCAAAATTTTAAAGAAAGATTTAAAATCATTTTTAAAAGTTGTCATTGTGTAGGTAAATATATTTAGCAAAACCAGTTTTGGTTTTTACTGGAATTAAGTATTACGTACATATTTGCATTACAATATTGTGATTTATGATGACATTAGTCAAGTATCAGTTTTTGTTACGAGTAATGCTGATGACAAAAACATCATTGCAAAGTTCTTATTATCTTATACGAGTTATATGCCATTAAAACAAGTGCGACCTCAAATAAATTTAAGAACTAGTTACAATATAGAAACATGATCATCATCAAATTGGGGCCACTAAATGTTCTATTCCTACACCTCTCATAAGATGTAATTTTGACCTTTTTGTATTTGTTTATATTCTGATGATATTCGCGGGGTACATGTCCCATAAATATGCTGCCAATACAGGAACTGTGAATACGGTATGATAATTTAAATGGAATTATAGGTGATCCATGCCTAGATTTAAAAGCTTCATTCGAATTCAGAAAAATAAGACTTTGTTCCATAGACTAGAAATAATAACTAGACTAATAAGATCTATTTTATTTTTTTTATTAGTTAATTTTGATTGCATTTACAAAAATATTACTTATGTTGGACATCTATGGAAATCCTTTATTATTATGTATTTATTAGATTTTTTTTTGCTATTACATATAAGATATTAGTTCGCATTTATTAAATCTGCAAATAGTGACAACACTAATGAAGGAATAAGGGGTTTTTAATGTATGTAGAGTTTCAACTAGGTAAATTCTGAATTGATAGCGTTTATCACAAGAAGTTTACACTGTACTTTTAATGGCGAAGCTATACTTTGTTTAGTCTCTCCTATATTGACCCATTTCATTGGGTTATAATCTCTGTTGTTTTCTGCAAGGAAGCCATACACTCGTCTGTTATTACAAGATAGCTTAGACTGCAGTTTATTATGTAACTGGCCCGTTACTTAACTTACTTACTGGGTTTGTCCTCGATAAGGGTTGTTTAACTGGCAAAACTCTATAGATCAATTTTATTATAAAAATAATGAAAACGGTTCAAGTTGTCTGGCAATCAGTTTATATGGATTTACCATGAATTACATTAACATTTTATCAAAACTTGACTTCAATTTTCAATTAATTATAAGCTAGCTAGTTTAAAGGATTTTTCTAAAATTAAACATTGAAGGCAAAATGGGTCATAGAGCATTTTAAACCATTCAAAATGTGTTTTTTATAAAAATATCAATGAAATTTTTATTGCATATATAAAAAAATTTGATAATAATAATTCTTTTAATGCTTAAGACATCAATTGTAATGAAGCATGAACCGACTGTGTTTAACAACTAGCATAGAGAATTATATATTGTTATTTTTAAAGTTTCAATAATTATTGGGAAGTAACTCAATCTTATAAGAATATTGACTTGCTAGAAGCAACGGTTTTGTTAATCTAATGATCATATATTCCTTGTTAACTATTAAAACAATAATAGATGCAAGGGAAAGACAATTGTAAAGATAACAGATGTTTGTGATATATGATATTATAATAAAATCACTTAAATTATACTCAAGATAACATCTAAAATAAATACCAAATAATATAAAAAACGATATAAAATCCAGACAATTATATACAAAAATAAACAAATCTTTCTAAATACTCATTTTCAACTTGCATGGGAGTTTGTCACAGACAAGCATGAGGTGGTACACTTGATGTTAGGTGATACCCCAGCCACTATTTTGGTTTTGGATATTCGAAAATCCACAATGCGATTAAAGTTCACTGTTTTTTTTTTCATCTGTGGACGGTGGTTCGTGACCCGGACGGAATTTCGATATTCCTACCACACATTTAATATCCACACTCCAGAATCCTCCAACGTGTTTCAGAAAAATTATAAACTATTAGAAACATGTTTTATATGATGGCCATTGAACCTACGACCCGTTGTCTATAAGCCACACGTTGCTACCATTCGACTAACGAGCTCGTCAAGCAACACCAACACAATTAACCAGCAGTCCCTTCCTCCAGGTGCTAATGAAAATGCAAAGACAGCGCCCGCCCAGGATCAAATACTGAATCAAAATGCCCGTCGTCTCTCAATCCCGCCTACCTCCGACCTCGTCTCCGATCACCGGCTCGTTCCGGTCATCACTCACCTCCACGTCCATAGACAAGCCGTACTATCGCTCCAGCAGTGGCACTTACGTCAATTCGACCCTACGCTCCAGCTATGGCGACCGGACCACAGAGTTCAGATATAGATATTCAGATGTCGATGGCAAGAGGGAGAGGAAGACGTCCCTCGTTGAGTATTCGAGGGGGTCGAGGGCACCGAGCGTGACGGACTCGGATAGCGGGATCTCCACTAAATATAGGTCGGAGAGAAGTGAATCCAGGTCGCGGGATGTTTCGACAACGAGGAGTGAGAGTAGCCGGACTACGGATATTAACAGGTAAAGGATATTATTGGGTGAGTGGGTCACGTATTTTGTATAAGGTGTAGTTTTAAGTACTGTCTGTAGTTTATGCGAGTAGTACAAATTTAAGTAAAACACTTACTTATAACGGTTTAAGTCGCGAAATGTATTAGTTAACTTATTTATTTATTTTAACTACGGCCGGTTTCGGATGCTTTGCAACCGTGGTCACGGGGGGATTTAAATAATCAGCTGCTGCTGATCTATGGCTGAAAAGGATTCGATCGTTAAACAATTAACTAATATATTTCGCATTGAAACCGTTTAAAGTGTTTTATTTAATTGTGTACCACTCGTGTTAACTACAGACTACTTAAAGCTACACTTATTAGCAAATATATTAGGTACATTTTAGATAAAAGATAGTTTAGAATAGTCATTTATTTTTCTCTCTCCAGCCACATTTATTTCAAGCTAAACCTGATACTATTAATTCTTGCTTTCCTCTTGTGAAAGATAATATCTTTATTCCCTATTTGTTATATTATACTGGGCTACGTCCGTTGCGCAGGAAGAAAAGAGATGTCCTCAGTTCCGCAGCTCTGGAGATGTCAACAGCAGAATTTTACAACAAGTACTCGCCCGCCAATTATGTGCCGCTACCGCAACGGATACAGCAGAGTCGAGAGAACTACGGCGAGATCTCTAGATCGAAATCGATCTCCAATGACATAGGCAGACCGCCTGCGCCGGAGTTGAGGATTCGAAAACCCAGAAATTCCGCCGCGACTATAATAACTGAGGTAATTTCGGACATTTCTCAACTCAATACATTGCTGTATTCAATATTTTCAGTAAAAATTTGCACAGATTATTCAAGTCAAAAAATTAAGTCCAAAATCGATTTTTGTTCAAATTTCATATAATTTTTTACGAAATAAAGTTACAATCCTTAAAGTCACTGTATATAGAGTTTCGCAGATAATCTACACGTTTGGGCGTGTGTTGTGTGTTCATGTTCTTAACAGCGCACTAAAGCTATCGAAAATGCTTTGAAACGTGCCGTTTGAAAGACGACTTTTTACAGTTTTAAACACCAAAAACTTTTTTAGTGGAAAACATTGGTAACACTAAAAGCCGTATTATAATTTTTATAGCATCTTTTTACCTCAGACACTCTTTCTCACTTTTTTCTATTAGGATGTATTATTTCTAACGAATATTAGGCTTTCATGAATAGATAAACAAAGGAAAAAAGCAGAAGATATCACCACGAATCGTCTTTCAAACGATGCTCAGCAATTGTATTGTAGTAGTAACATAGATTCAAAATGTTAGACGCATGCGCGATTTCCTCTAGAACTAACACACAATCACACGCTAAAATTCATTATTAAAAATCTCATATTTTAAAACATACACACATCCACGGCAGTTAGATGTATTTTTCAATTCAAACATCTCGTTTCCAACTGTTAGACATCACAGTGATGTTTTAAAATATGGGACCACTTGGTCTGATCTTATCGTCTAATATCTTTTGTGAAAGGAATTTGTGACCTTGACAGGTCAGTAAATCCTGACACATTCTATTCCTTATTGAAAAGATATCAGGCGATGGGAGTTTTGACCCGATGTCGCTAAGTGTAAATTTTCAACGACCAGAAACCGGAAAGCAGAAGAAAAAAACCAACGTTTACAACTTCTTCTAATGGAATAAGAGACAGCAATGGCAATGATGTACCCTCAGTCGCGGAAATACGAAAGCAGTTTGATCGTAAAATACCCGTTACGAAACTGCCCGCAAATGAAGCAAAGTATAGCACTAAGACAGTGGAGCAGTACCTAAATCAGTTGAAAGATTGTGAAAATGGCTCCATGGGGTATATAAAGCTAAATCCAAAAGACGACCAGCCCGTGCCGATCCATTTGCCAAGCGAGAAAAATGGCAGATACGAATCTCCTACAAAGTTATCAGACATCACTTTGAGCAAGACAATATCTGAGCCCGTATCGCTGGCTAAGCCGTCAATTGATAGGACTGCCATGTCTACGTCATTTACGAGCAAATCCGAGAAATTAGCAAGTATAAAAAGTCAATTAGATCCAAACAATCCGATTGGAAAAATCTTAGAGAAATCAACAGTCATACATATGGAGAACGGAGATGTCGATGAGAAGACAAGTAGCCCTGAAATTAAAAGTCTCAAGAACGACATAGAGAAGCAAGTGAAAACACCCAAGCACACATCCAATTTCGCGTCATACATCCAAATATCGCAGCCAGTGGCGTCTGGTCTTTCACCTAAATCGGAAAAGAAGAAACTCAAGTGTATAGACTCTGAACAACCGTTAGATGAATCGCCGACTGGCTTTGAAAACAAGACGTTTGAGCATGAAAACTTCTTGAAGAAGAGATCGGAGAAAATAGAAGATGAAGTGAAATCAATGGAGACCAGCACGGAGAGTACCATAAGTGAACCGACTGACTCTAGTCCGGAAACCCCACCAGCGAGACGTAGGATTCTGGAAAAGGACTTTGATGATATAAAAACGGTAAGTGTTGGTTCGGTAAGGACGTTTATGATGACATTTAAATATTAGAATAATTTATTATAATTGTGTAGGCGAGGATTTAATTCTTGTCCTAAACGTCCTTGGATCGAGACATTTATTGATATAATCAAATACAATGTTCACCTCTGTATAGTAGAATAAAATTATTATAAGAGATTCATACAGCTATACGGTATCAAGTATTATCACACAAGAGATTTGGTATAAAAGGTTTTTCGAGCTCGTTGGCAAAGCAAGTTTATCACGATTCCGAAGTTAATCCGAAAAAAACGGTATCTTATATTATTTGGCATGGAAATGGTGCAGAGTTCATCGGCTTTCATATTTAGGTCGAAGTTAGTGTGCAAAAAATATCTACGTGTTCCCAACTACACTGTAGAACTGTACTTTTTTTTCGAATAACTAGATAAATTAATCTATAAAATATTTTATCATCGTTTAAGAGTCACAAAGACGATAGATCAATAAAATGGTATTGGTAATTTCCATCGACAGATAATTTTATACAAAACGTTGTACCATGTAGTGTCGTATATTTAGAATACGGAAGATACCTAGAATCTAGTTCACGATGCCGGTCGTAGACATTAAGCAAATTTTTACTTGTTAATCCTTCGGCGTTTTAATCAGTGCCTTTTAATCTAAAGATTAAAGCATTTTAATATCTAGGGCATATTTAGCACTAATTTGGAAAAATCGAAACGTTTTGTCGGTCTGTAGCTAGTTTAAAAAATTAAACAAATAAAAAAATCACTAACGGTTTAAAACGTGATGTATTATATATATATATATATATATATATATTTGTTAAATTTATTTGAAAATTATTTTAACTACGGCCTGACGTTTCGGATGCTTTGCAGCAGCCGTGGTCACGGGAAGACTAAAGGTGGAGGGTGTCTCTGACGTCAAAGTAAAAAACCGCTACGCTACAGCGCCGTAGTTAAAATAATTTTCAAACAAGTTTAAACATATCGCGTTTTAAACCGTTAGTGTTTTATTTAAATGTCTACTACTCGCGTAAACTACAGACAGTATTTAAATAAAAAAAGTTAATCATCTTTTACATAAGCTTTTCACTTTAATTTAACAGAAAGAATAATATTTCGGCTGACGCATCGCTCTATAAATATAACGGGAGCAACATCTAGAAATACGCGCAACCACGCTTCTACGACCACGTGCGAATTTGACAGTTGGCCGCCATCTTGCGAAAAGTCACGCAATTTTGACATTTTTATCTGTGCCTTTATGTGTTTTGACTCGGTGAAACAGTCAGTCGCGTGATATGTCTTGGCCAAAAAAACTAAGTACATACTTATATTAAAATAATGTTTGGATGTGTCAGTCTATTTATATAGAATTATTCATAATTAAATATAACTTTGGAGGGAAGAAAAGTATCATAGAGTGACTATTATGTCTATACACCGAGAATTTATTACCGACCATGACCTTGCACAATATTGTATTTTACCGCTGAATATTGATATAACAGAGTAGCAAAGATAACATTATATCGGTGTTACCTCGTATGACAACATTCTTTGTTTCATAAATACAATTCAGTTAGTTCCTCAACACACGCTTATGACCTTAAAACCTTTTTTGCGCGTATCTATGATTTGACATGATATAAAAAAAATATAAACGTCGTATTTTTTTATCATTTATGCCGCTTTTATATTTATTTCGGAGTGAATATTTACTGTGATGTGTAAACAATGAGTGGGCAATCAAAATAGAAACGGTTCTAATCAACTGATAAATATTTATAAAAACACATTCCTTGGCCCTACTATCCCATAGGTCGGAAAACAACAACAATTTCGAAAAGTATAAATCTTTGCAAATCGTTGCCATAAGTCACGTTTGATTTAGTTATATATGGTTATATCCTAGTTATTGTTAAACCTCTTAGGCTTCACTTAATTTATCGTTAAAACCGGTTATTTTCTGCTTTTTTACACGTTGTAGATCACATAGCAACGAAACTCTCACACTATCTAGTGATAAGATATCTATGAACGTGCTACATATGTTTCAAGAGCGTACTTGAGTGACGTAACACCCTCAGCTACCTATTTTAGTAGACTTTATCAATTAGTACTATATTAGGACACCCGTATATAAAAATGGTTATACTTTTAGAGGTATGTATGTCTTTATTCAGTCTTTGTCTAGTCCTCAATACTGTCTGTAGTTTACGCGAGCAGTACACATTTCAATAGAATAACACGCGATATATATTAAGTAGTTAAACTTATTTGAAAATCATCCGAAACGTCGGGCCGTAGCTAAAATCATTTTCAAATAAGTTTAATTCATGTATATCGCGCTTTAAACCGTTAAAGTATTTTATTTAAACTAGTTCTCAATAGCTAAGTTCTCGAAGTTTGAAACTGGCGTTGGGCTGCGGTAGATTATGCTGACTGGTTGTGCAATGCAGCTAAAATGACTTAATCGCTTATAACTAGTTCGATAACGCCACCTATCTTGACATATCATCACGAGGAAATCATTGATAAATTCCTACAACAACATTGATTATGAAATTTGGCAACGGCTCCTGGCTGAGCCCAGGCGTCTGCCCAGTTCAGCCCGCGGCGCCGAAATGACCACATCGTGACGTCACCGCGACATGTTTTCGGCGGGAATAACTTAAAATCGGCCATGTTTCCCGCGTCTCTTGTGCGTTACGTAAGCATACGCGCGTTTTTTGCTCGAATTGAACTGTGCTCGGCCTTGGCTATTTTCACGTGATGATCCTTGTGGGTCGAATTTGATTTCTATTGTCAAGGGATTAGAGTCGATTTCTGAATGAGTGTGGCTAACGAAAGAGACAGTTGAGTTTCCAAGGTCGGAGTGTGATTAGAGACAAATTAGACGAATTTTTCTATCGTTGAGATGATGTTTCGATAATCTTTTTTATAAGATTGAAATCGGTTTTAATTAACTTTTTAGATATACCTACATCTAATACAAATCGTTATAATCTGTATAGAAAACATCTGTGGTTTAAGGTTCTTATTAATAATTTGTTTCATCGTTCCTACTTACTACGATTAGCTACAAAGAGGTTTTTGCAAGATTAGACAAACAAATTAAACCATTTAAATTTTAACTAGAACACTTGAGTATTCGTAGTTATAATTGTTACTAAAAGGTGCCAAGTGTCGAGCTTATTACCATTTATTTGTGAGGAAATTTGTAACACTGGAACACACAAATAACGTTAACATAATTCAACAATAATTACAAACGACGAGTCGCGGGAAGTGATTTTTTTAATACTGAAAAGAACTTATTCTTATAACAGACTGTAACTTGAACTGATCGCCATTTTTAAAGGATTCTTCAACATTTTAACTTTAGTGAACTTTGTAAAAAGCTTTGGGACCCACAGGGCTTCCGTCAAGTCAGTACCTACAAGACTCAAATTATATAGTGCGTGAAGTTTATTAGGTATCGTGTATGTGTATTTCAAATCGGAGCGAAATTAAGAAGCCAAGTGTTCATCACTGATCCTATGTTCTGGTACTTGGAACTTGTGATACTAGCATGCCTGACTACTGGTATACTTTCGGCGTTGCGAAATGAGGTGTGGTTGCCGACGTTGTTACAAGCCTCGACCGTCTACCATCGCACCAAGGGTGGTACCCACCTATGGCCTGCACTATCAGGTACCTGGAACATGAATTACGTCTAAATAAAGAGAGCCTTATTGTTTTCAAATACATTTTGTTATTTAAAATTAATTACAAGCAAATGATTTAATTGAAAATAAATACATAACAAGTGTGAAAAATTAAATATTTAAAAATGGAATATTGATTGTTGGGTCCGTACGTCCGTTAGATCGCGCGTCTGGCGCCCGTCTGCCGGTTGAGAGGCGTCGCGTGTCACGTGTTCAGATGAACTACCCGCGGATGGTAAAAATTCAAAATGTAGTTTGACGTCATTAGGTTTAACAGACGTGTAGTCACATAAAACCGTTTTAGTATTGAAGCTTAATCTTTTTATATTTGCATAAAATAAATTATTTGATTTTCAAATATTTTTAATTTAATTAGTAGTATTTATAACCGCGGTAAAAAAAAAAATATTTAGTTTCCTTATTAAGCGGCATTTTCTGTTTATAAATAGTCTATTTTTTTATTCTGTTTACTATAATGACTTCAAGTTACATGAGGTTTTTGTGTGTTCAGGAAACCATTAACAATTTAAATTAGACAGAACAAATCATCTTGAATCTTGAAAAACTTTTTTGCCAATCGCAATAACTATTGGATTCATAAAAGTAGGTAATGTGATTGGCAACGAATTAACTTAGCACTTATTTAAGTACTAACATTTTTGCTTATGTATATCGTTTAGAGAATTCGTTGCTAATCATAATATAAAATAATAAAAATATAATGCTGTATGAATCTCTCAAGTTATAAGTGTCCTTAGTATATGTTGCATCTGCGACACGCAGTCATTTAATTTATAGGTAGCATGTTTTAGATTTTTGGTAGTTTTTTCTCATTTTGACAGCATCAACCAAGCATGGTCGCTGTGTTTTGAAGAGTGAGCTTGATTTTTTCGTTATGCTTCCTAGAACAATGATTAAGGCAGATGCATTATTTCCTACGTCAAGTAGACAACACAATACCTTAGAAATATTGAGGCGTATTAAGTGATCAGCTTAAATTAAACTGCGGGGCCTTAATATTTCAACTGCCTTATGTATGCTTGCCACTGCTATAGTGTAAAACTACTTACCGAAATCTATGAAAGTAGAATACTCTAAAGTCAAACGATTTCAGCGCACGAGTGTATTTTAAAACAAGCCTTGGCTTCTAGTGTGATATGTAATTGTGTTAATCTGAAGAATTCAGTACAATGGCTTCCATCTCTCTTGCACGTAAAGTTGATATTGTTCTCTTCCCATACCTGAAAGAGATAACACTATCTATAGGAGAGAAAGAGAGCAATAACAAAAGAGTAGCGCGGTCATTGTACGATTACTCAAAACTTTACGCTTTTTATACTAATAATTATGAAATTCCGTTGATAATGTTTTGAATGTGTAGGAGTTGGCTGGGGGTAAGAGCGGACCGAGCGGCCTGCGCAGGAGTAGCACGCCTCAAAGCGAGAAGAATTCTACTACTAGCGGTAAATGTATATTTTTTTATATATTATAAATCAATTATATATTGACCCGGGCAGGACTTGAATCGGCATCCACGGCCTTCCGTACTGTTGCGCTATCCGAGTTGAGTTCTTGAGTTACCGTTTCCTACACTTCATCATCAAATTTTATGTACCTATTGATACAAGCACCTTTCGCGCAATGTTATTTCAAACATAACACTGTACTGTTTTTTGTTCTTTTAATAATTAGTTTTTTCATGTACATAGTGAAATCATGTAATAATATTAGTATATGGTTATTAACTACACATTATAGAAAGTCTTTCTTATAATCCAGACCATTACATTTTTTATTCCAGGTCTCAACGGGCTCCGGAACATAGGGAACACGTGCTTCATGAACAGTGTGCTCCAATGCCTTTCGAACACACGTCCCTTGCTGGAATACGTTTCGGACGAGAAGTACACAAACGACATTAACACCACGCTCAGTTGCATGAAGGGCGCGCTGATTAAGGGTTAGTCACTTCATAGTTTACGCGAGTAGTACACATTTAAATAAGACATTATCAACGGTTCAAAACGCGACATTTATTAGTTAACTCTTTAGTGTATCTTAACGTGGTCCTCCCATAGTCTGCTGCAAAGAAATTGAAACGTCGGGTCGTAGATAAAGTAAGTAATGTTTTCGCGTTTTAAACCGTTAAAGTGTTTTAAAAGTTTGTGCAGGCTGATTAGGCTCTATGGGAATTTTATTCTCCATCCCCTAGAGTCTAGACTGTCTGTATGTCAAAATTTAAGTTGCTTTGGTTGGAGGGGGGACTGAGAGTGGGAGGGATAACCACCTGTTATAGTCTTGACAAGGATTCTTTATGTACATTTGTAGCGTTCGCAAGTCTGATTAAGGAGCTGTGGCGCAACGGTGACCGCGATTCCTTCGTCAACACGACGTCGTTCAAGTCGCAGGTTCAGCGCTTCGCGCCCAGATTTATGGGTTATAGCCAGCAAGATGCACAGGTATCAACCGGACAGACTTATTATCTGTCTCTACTTAACTAACTCATTCTCAAAGGTTTTTTTTTGCCATTAAAAATATATTAATTATGGTAATTTTAACATTCTTATGGTTCTTTGAGCCAGACATAACTCTACGTATGTGACCGTCACCCTTACAAAGGGTGACGGTGACATTGAAACTCTCTTTGGGTAATCTGACATACCTGAAGCACATATGAGATTCGAAAATATGTTCGACTCCCGCCGAGTAGTTTTAAACAAGCAGGGTCCAGAAGTCTACTTAATTACTTGTCTGTATAAAAGGTGATCAATGAAACAAAAATGTGTTTTAAATTTCATGATCTCGCGCAAAAAACATTGGACCTAATTTTTTCTGGTATACCCAAGCTGAACAAACCAAATTTCACCCTGTTTTCAGGAGTTTCTGCGCTACCTACTTGAGGGTCTGCACGAGGACGTGAACCGGGTCACCGTCAAGCCGAAACCTATCTTGACCGAAATCGAAGACAGCCTCAGCGATTCGGCCAAAGCTGCCGAATCCTGGAACCGTTATCTTCGTATGGAGGACAGTCGAGTTGGAGATATTTTTGTCGGCCAATTAAAGTCTACGCTGCGCTGTACCCATTGCAAGCACGATAGTGTCACTTTTGATCCGTTTTGGGATTTGAGGTCAGTGAAGATATTAAAATCATATTGAACGTTTCTCAAATCTTAGATACTAGCTGTGTCCGCGTAGTATAGTTATTTCAGGCGCTCAAATTTGTTTTTGAAAACCTCTACATAATCTGAAACCAATGAGGTCGGTCGCTTCCCGTTGTTCTTGGTCAGTTAATCTTACAAAATAGTCATGTAGTGTCGTAGACATTTTTTACAACATTAAAAAAGAAAATACATAGTTTTTTCGCACCGTACGCATCGGAAACTCCAAAATATTAATAATTTCTCCTGCTCCTTTTTCGCTCCTATTAGTCACTATGCAATGTTTTATGGCCTATAACCTTCTTCGATAAATGCTCTAACCAACACAAAAGGAATTCAATTCGAACCAGTAGTTCCTGAAATTAGCGCGTTGAAACAAACAGATAAACTCTTCAATTTCATATATTAGTATAGATATAAAAACTAGTATAAAAAATGCTCTTTTCATGGCTCCGCTCACTGAGTAACGTTCAACATGTGACAATGCAATCCAATTGTAATAGAGAAATTTCGCTCAAATAGCTCACAAACGTAAATAGCCTAACATCTTAAATAAATTTTGAGTAACTTAAACTCGATGGATTTTTTAATTCTACTATAAATTTATTAATATGAAATACAATTTTTACGACTAGATACCATACTTCTAGCATCTAAAGTAACCAACTGAATTCGCGTTCTCAGTTTACCAATACCGTCGCGCACCGGCAACCTCAAGTTGCAGCAGTGTTTGCAACATTTCGTCAAAGAGGAAGAGCTTGATGGTGATGAAAAGCCGGTAAGTATTACCAGATGCATCTCGTACTTTTCCTGCTGAAAGCGAGATCTGAACTCCCTTACTCTTTGGTTAAATGGTAGCAATGTAGGGTTCGCTCCCCAAAAGGTTCTGGGTTCGAATCCCCCCCCCCCCCCCTTTATTATTTTTCTAAAAGATATTGGACTTCGTTTGGATAATCTTAACATTTAATGAAGGATGGAATATCAAAATTACGTCGAATATAGTCAGTCGCCTGCGCATCATGCTAAGACGTTATACGGTGGTATTTCCCATGAAGTTAACCCCAGACTTGTCTGTACTCTGTTATAAGTAAAGTAAACTGTTTTAAGTGTGCATTGTGCCTGACTCGAAGGACCAAATGTTTTTACTAGTAAATACATAATGTAAATTATTGTATATTTTTTAGACATGTTCAAAGTGCGGTGTGAGACGGAAGTGCCTCAAATGGTTCACCGTACAGAAGTTCCCTCAAGTGTTGGTGCTGCATCTTAAACGGTGCGTAGTTTTTAAATTGTATATACTAGAATAATGTGAGGTATCTAAAACTGTTTTATTTTAGACTTCTTATGTTAAATTAAAAATGCATTATAAGTCGAAAATAATTACGGCACGTCTTATGCTTTACAGCTTAAAAAAAAAAATCGTTGAAGTTGAAATTACAAATTTTTGTAATTCGTTGACGACGACGCGTAGGACTCGGTAGCTCAATCGGTTTGAGCAACAGCACGAAACTCTGTGAATGCCAGTTCAAGTCCCGCGCGTGTCGTAACTTTTTTATTTATATTTATATATTGCCATTATGTGCAATAACATGTGAAAAAGTGTTAATTTTTACGAACGGTACGAATATACATTTTTTGTTCCAGCTTCTCGCCGACAGAACGTTTCCGCGGCAAACTGAGTGTGGTCGTGGAGTTTCCTCTGACCGGTCTGGATATGTCACCTCTTGCCGCCAACAAGACCAGCTCAGCTGTGTACAATTTGTACGCTGTCAGTAACCATTCGGGTAAGTGAAGGACAAGTAGAATAAAAGTCATACCCCAATTGCTGCCAAGCCTTAATTCTTAATTCTTAATTAATATTTCTCTACCAAGAAGGTAGAGAAATATTAATTAAGATTAAAAAAACAATTTGTATTTTAAATTTTACTCGCCTGAAAATGAAATTTAAAAGCAGACACAAATATGTGCTTTACTCATCATCAGTGTCACTTTTTTATCTTCACATTTTAGACATCATCTGTATATAAGTAAAATTCTGTGCTAATTATCTAATCTAGATTTTTTTGTGTCTTTGCTTAATTAAAACAATATTAGAAAGACGTGATTTCTTATAATGCGATATATAAATACTGTCTATAGTTTACGCGAGTAGTACACATTTAAATAAAACACTTTAACGGTTTAAAACGCGATATATTTGTTAAACTTATTTGAAAATGATTTTTAACTTCGGCCCGACGTTTCGGATGCTTTGCAGCAGCCGTGGTCACGCACGTGGTATCGCGTTTTAAACCGTTAAAGTGTTTTATTTTAAAATGCGATATATTTATTTATTATAAAACAATTAAAACGGCGATAGCCACTTAGATTAATTGGATAGAAGTACACAATTGAATTACACTTTAAAATATATATATATTATATTATTTTATAAATCTTTTTAAACAAGAGCTTAGATCTGTTTTGTAAAATATACAACACACATTCCACTATATATCATACATTATTCTAAGTTTATTTTTATAGTTTAGTTTAGTTCACTAAAAGGTTGTAGTTGTTGTCACCTTCTCTCCCCGGGGGGGGGCACTGAAAACCGGCGCTTCTCCTCTACTCTGGGTGGTGAAGCACATGCCGAGTGCTTTTCCCCATTTCACAAGCACTCGTCCAAGTTTCTGTTTTTTGTTTGTTTTTTTCTTCTTTCACTTTATTTTATAAATGTTAGTTATTTAAGTTATTTATTCTGTCTTGTGAAATAAACGGTTTGAGTTTGAGTTTGAAATAGAGTATGCATCAATTACATTAGGACAAAATTTAAAAATCAGACAATTCTCTCAGTATTGATGACCAGTGATTTGCGAAAAGGGTCACATTTGGGTCTTAACTTGAGGAGAGCGTTGAGTGAGGTTAAAATTCGTGGTATCGGCGAAAACGCGCGAGCAGAGGTGCGACCTCTTGGGACGTCAAAGAGATCGTGTCTTCTAGCGCGGCCATACTTGTTCGGTACAAACAGTCGACAGAAGGCTATAACTATATACTTAACTTACTGTTATAAATTATCTTTGAAACGTTTTGTGCAGTGTTATATCATCTTTTACTATACATTTTATTCTTTTAATATTTCCGTTATGGTTCTTGAATAAACAAAATATATAGAAATTTCGTTATCTATAGATTTATATTCTCTTCTATAAGTAAAAACTCATTTTCATATTACTTTATCCAAAAATAATAATATTGAAAAAAATTACAGGAACAACATATTCTGGGCACTATACGGCGTACTGCAAGCATCCCTACACAGGCGAATGGCATGAATATAATGATTCGAGGTAAGTACCAATCATTAATGTCAGATATAACGCTATTGGTGTTATAAATGAAAATGAACTGCCTCTGTGATTAGTGCATTTAACTATAAAGCACGAAGACCTGGATTCAGATCCCTGTCGGGGAGTATAAAAGCGTCCTACCTATACCTTACTTGCTTACCCAAGATTCAAAAAACTTACGACTATAATATGTAAAGTTTCCTGTCTTCTATTTAGTACATGGGCGGCCAAATTTTTATGTTTTGAAATATCTTTTTTATAATAGAATAGAACAGATAAGTCGTTCACTTATGTGAGGTGAAAATACACCAATATAATATTTAAAGAACTGTCGACTCATTTTGGCTTTAAATATTTGATATAAGATATTGTTATGCAACATATTGTGTTTTAACGCAGTTTCTTGCCTAAGGCAGATCTGTAATATTGCTTTTCCCTTCCAGAGTAACACCAATAAACCCACGCGACGTTGTCTCTCCGGAGGCGTACGTGCTGTTCTACGAACTCGCTTCTACCACATAGCGAACAACGCGACCGCCATGTAAGTCTCTGTCTTTCTCATAAAAAATTGTACCTTTAAAGTGTGTAATCATGCAATAACCTTTTAAATAAAACACTTTAACGGTTTAAAACGCGATATATTAGTTAAACTTATTTGGAAATGATTTTTAACTTCGGCCCGACGTTTCGGATGCTTTGCAGTAGCCGTGGTCACGGGGAGACGTCCGCATCCGAAACGTCGGGCTGAAGTTAAAAATCATTTCCAAATAAGTTTAACTAATATATCGCGTTTTAAACCGTTAAAGTGTTTTATTTAAATGTGTACTACTCGCGTAAACTATAGACAGTATTTCATGCAATAATTCATGCTAACCTAACCTAACCTAAAAGGCACAGACTATACAATAAATAAGTAATTTGTTAGTCTGTAGTTTACGCGAGTAGCATACATTTAAATAAAGCACATAAAAACATTCGAAACCTCCGACCGTATTAAAAAATAATTTGTGAATAAGTTTCACAAATACAATTGGCTTTTTAAACAGGTAAAAGTGTTTTATTTAAATAAATCATTAGTCTTAATATAAAATAGCGTAAATACAGCCTCGTTTATAACCGCCCCTGTAACGTAACTTAACGTAATAGGTGGCGCGTAACATTATATACGTCTTGGATTCGAATCCTGTGGAAATTAAATAGTTTCTGTCAATAAAAGGACTAGTACAATCAATTTGCCTGAAAAGCAAAGTCGATTATTGAAACATACATCTTAAATTACTGACTATAGTTTACGCGAGTAGTACACGTTTAAATAAAACACACACATATATTTTTAACAGATGGCGCTAGCGTAGCAATTTTTTACTTTGACGTGAGCGACATCCTCCATCTTTAGCCTCCCTGTGACCACGGCTGCTGCAAAGCATCCGAAGCGTCGGGTCGAAGTTAAAAATTATTTTCTAATAAGTTTAACTAAACTAATATATCGCGTTTTAAACCGTTAAAGTGTTTTTTAAACATACTTCTTTTATTTCGCCCCATGCTGCAATTAAGGATTGCGGATTTCACATTTCCGTCTTATTTACCCTAATCAAGTAATATAATGTATAAAATTCAATTTTCAGAATGGAGTGACGCGAGAGCAACGGCGGTTGCCGAATGTCCGAGAGGTGTCTGCCGTTTGCTATAAACACACTAACATACAAACACGTGTACAACACACGACGCGATCGATAAATGGCTAGTCTTAGTGTTGAGATTATATTACAATATTAACGTTTAAAGTTAATCATTCGATGTAGAGGACAGACTTCATAATGTACAAAATGGCTGCCTTATACCATTAATTAGCGAATTACTAATGGACAAGGGTAGTTGAGGCGCAGTTAACGCTTTGCAAAGCATCATTCACATTTATTCCACTAGATGGCGTCATACTAAATTTAGCTCAGTAATTTTTATTTGAGATTAACTTACATTTTCTCGCATTTATCTAGTAAACTTCGCTTATTGTCTTTGGATTTAGTAGTACTCATTTTTTAGTATTTCGCTTCACTTCTTAGTCGAAAAGCATCGTCTCGAATACGTTTTGTTGAGTCGTGTGTCGTACATTTATGTCGTGCCTAACGCATCATCGTTTACAGGATGTTGTAAATTCTTGTCAATTTTAAAGGCACATTTGGCGGGAAAATACATGCAAAGGTGTGGTTTGTTAAATGAAACACTTTTAACGGTATAGAATGCGAAATATATTTGCTAACTATTTAAACTGTTGAGTGTTTTATTTAATGTTTTCCACTATATCTATCTATACACTAACCCAAAGTTTCGTGATTGCATTCGATACAACTATTTTTAACGCCAAAAATATAAACTATACTATTATTACCAATATTTTTATAAAATACATTTGTCCTGCATCTACAATTATTTTTAACTAATTTTGTTTGTAAAAAAACGTAAAGAAAAATAGACTTAGCGTTATAAAGCAAAGTGAATTTTCATATTCTGATTATAATTGTATATTAGGATCCTATATAAAATGGAAACAGTATTTGCCCTATATTGTCTTCCACTAATGTGCCTTTAAAATGGTCTAGTTTTCAGACCATTCTGTAGATTGCTTATTTATTAATCTAGATTAAATGTAAATATATCTTTGAATCATCGCTGCGTTGTTTTTGATAAAACTTTATCGGTTCTGTTTGGTTGGTGCTCATTTTTTGTACCTTTGTAATTTTGGGTTCTACCTACCTACCATTGTGGGCAACATTATTCTTTTATTATTTCATAATATTATTAACACTTTGGTTTCTATTCACAGCTATTGTCGTTTGTCAGAAACAACGCTTTTAGCCGTCTATAAACGTGCGTTTGAGTTCGTTTCTATAGATTTTCCGGTGAAATTTCAGCTCCGTCCACTAGATATTTTATCGTGCAACTTTTATTGGATGCATTTTCAATGGACAGACGTTGCCAAATGTCCATTAATAATTCAACACTTTCGCATTATTTTGAGTTAACTGGTATTTTAGCGACGTCAGTCCTTACTTTAAATTTGACAAAAACGCGCGTTTATATAATTATGTTGGGACAATATACAAATATATATGGTAGTAGGGTAACAAAAAACAAAAGGCAATATAAATTGTGGAATAAAAGGTTATTGGTAATTAACCAGCAAGGCTAAGTAACTCTGATGTTAGACTATAAAGTTTAATCGAGGTAAAACTTTACAATACATTTATCCAAAAACGGTAATACCGTAAGGACAGTAGGTACGTAATCTCATAATGCCATTTTGGTAGAAAATAACATAGATTATTTGTATATGGTCACACATAACATTAATTCATCATGAATAATATAACTAGAAACCTATTTCGTCTCGAGTGCTAGTGTTGTTTTCTAAGAATCTAACGACGAAACAACGTCGATTTTGGTAAAGAAAATATTGCGATAAATACAATATTTTCTTTGAAAACCGATTTCTATTAAAAGTGGGAAGGGAATAACCAATCAGATTTAAGACACGAGTGTATCGCAAAGTTTAGTTAACACTAAAGCTATAAAATTTCGTCTACTAAATATCTCATTCATATACATACAGGAAACTTATTCTTTTTCAGTCTAGTTGTAAATAATACTTCCCTCTAGGACAATTCCTCGATAAGCCTTTTACACAGATATTAGTTAATATTAACGATGGAAATAGGTCGTCTTTTCAGCAAAACGAGTTAATATTGTTGTCTCTTTCTAACAATCCCTTACGAAGAACAAGGACGCAAAATGCTCAGTGGGCAATCGCTAAGCGTGACCCTTTCTGGTTGTAACTCGCCCTAGCGAATAGACACTAGTCTTCGTCTATTCGTTTATTTAAAAAGCAGTTATATCCTTGAAATCTGATTGGTTACTCTCGACAAGTCTTATCAAGAGTCACTTCTGTTGCTGTTTCACTCGCAAAGCAGCAGTAGCGATGTGCGCTGCGGTGTACTCGGTATATCTAGAATATTGCGTCCAAATGACGTCATCTTCATTAATAATGGCCGTAATGTCAAAGACCTGTCAAAATATTTGACAGCTCGATGTTTTGTTTTGCGACAGATTATTAATAAAAATGTACGTCTTGACACAGATTAGTCATGTGTTTATCGGAGGCAAACTATTATAACTAAGACAGTTCTTGTGCATAGTTTCGTTACTATTGGGTAATATGAAGAGGTTGTATTTACGAAACTATGAACGATTCTGTCAGGTGCCATAATAATTTGTCTCTAATATAATTATTTAAGCGCTTGTGCGTGGTTGTTTTTTGTTTATTATTATTTTTATAATTGTATTAATTGTTGATCATTTTACTAGTTTTGGGGGTCCCCATGTTATATTCTGTGTCTAAAATGCCAATTGTTTGTCTATGCAAAGTTTATCGTCTGTTCCGGGGGTTTACCTCTCATTCTAACACTGTAGTTTGGGGTCCCCATAAGAGATTTTCATAAGAATCTTAATTTAGCCAAAGAGATTGTTGTTAAATCGCTGTATCGATAAATATTAAATTATTATTGTTTATCTGAATCAATCGCGGGGCTCTGTCCCATAACTATTGTAATGTATAATACGTAACAGATTTATATAAGTATAGAAATATATATTTAAATGAGTAAATAAATTATTTGTTTTATTTTTGTATTCCCAATTACCCAATCTGTTGTTTGTTTTTTTAGCTTTTAACTCGTATTTCTATATTTAAGTATTGTATTGATTTGCTTTTATATTTTTAAAAGTGAGCAACAAAAATGTTATTTTGTCAACTTTTGTAAGCTGTCATTTACTATCAAGTATAAATAAGGCATCGTTCGCCGACAGATGGCGCTTAAATAAATTTGGCCAAATCAATATTCTCCATGAATGAATTAGGATAACAGGGAGTAACCCACCCATTCAAGACGATTCTTCAATAGATAATTTTTGACGTTTGTGGTATAATCTAGCCGAGAAAAGGTGCAAAGCGTTAGAACTCAATCTATCGTACTTTATAATGTTATGCCGCCTTTGTAATTAACAACGGCCAACTTAAATCAATTTTAACGGTTTAAAACTCGAGTACATATGTTGATTTATTCTTATTATTATATATTCCCAGCCGCATCACTAGGAGACTCTGTTTTCGTAAACCGTCGAGTTTGACATTAATGTTCTTTGTTCTTTCTAAATAATACCTAATATATAGGTACCCTTATAACAGAGGTTCAACACTAAGAAAATTGGCGGTCCAAGCCGAGGCCGCTCTTGGTCTAGCCGCAAACACACTCGCCCAAAAGCCCGGTTAGTATTCGTGATCCCGTCGGGACACAATACGAAATAGTCAATCAAAAAAAAACTAAGAAAATGTCTATCAAGTAAATCGATAATGCACCATTATCGATTCGTTTGATCTGAAACATTGCCGTAAAATATTATTTATTACACAAAAAAGGTTTTAAATTATTGACGATCATCATTCATTTTATTTGTAATTCTGCAATTTAAGTTAAACAAATTAGAGCATTAGGAGTTATTAGTTTAATGTATTCAAGATATATAAAAAAAATAGATGTTCTTAAACAACGTTTAAATAATTTAAAGGCCATAGCATTAATAATATATAAAATATCGTCTAAAATTCATTAGACCATTTATGCCAAGTACTTAGTCAGAGATATACTAGATTTAAAAGTCATTTAAAAAAATTTCTTGCCTTAAAACTTTGATTCTAGGTGAAAAATCGATATTTTTACTGACGTGAGCGATACTTCGTTTGAATTTGCCGCGTATGACGTAAGCAACGTTTCCTGACGTCACACATCCCCACCAAGCTACCTTTCTCTTTCTAGCGCAATTTGAACTTGTAAGATAAAGCGAAACAACAACAGTAACGTAAAGCTTGTGAATCAAGATATTTTTTTCAAGTGCCAGGGCTGTTTCATTGCGGCCTTCGGAACTGATAACAATACTATTACCTTAACACATGGTTGATTTACGACTTGTTTATATGTTAACTCAGTATCGACTACTAAAGATACCGATTAGACATGTTAATTTGCATAAAAAAAAACTAACGACTGAAGTAATTGTTACTTTGAAATCATTAATGAAACCTTTAAGACGCAGTTGTACCTCCCTAGCGAATGACGTGCGTGCCGGCAGCGCCACTGCGGTGAATATTCGAACTAACACCAGTACTCTGCTAGCTACCATCCTGTATGGGTTCAACGTAATTTTACACCGCGGTCGTACTCTAAAATGGCTTGCAATATCAAGCCTTTGCACAAAAGCAAGCATTTCCCGATAGACCAACTAGTATGCGTTGGAAACTACGAATTGGAAAAGACAATAGGGACAGGAAATTTCGCTGTAGTTAAACTTGCTACACATGTTATTACTAAGAGTAAGGTGGGTATAAGTGATTCTGTGTTTTATTTTGTGTTTTCTTTAACCAGTTAACACCGGATTTCGTTGTTAGTGATCTGTGAAGTGTTGGTATTTTTCGGGACACGACTACTGGAGATAAATATCAGGTTAGATATCCTTTGAACGAGATGAAAATTGCTGAACGTGTAAAAAAAATAAAGTTATAAACCGACTTGGTATGTGACACTTTGTTTATTACACTATCGACTCAGTTGAGGCACTTTTCAACTCAGTCGGCTTATACAAATCGTTCAAAAAGTTCTTACTACTTTTTTATTCTGTTATCTTAAATATGACCTCCAAAATGCCTGTGCGACAATTATTTTCAATTGGCAACATGCTTTGATGTACTCGGATCAATTATGTAGTTTAGTCTTCTTGGAGGAAACTTCATTGTCATAGTGTATCTTTTATCCTATTGGATAAAGTAGAATCTGTACTATTCAATTACTATGATATGAGTATAAAAAACAAATGCAAATAAAACGCATTTAGGGAAAAACTCATAATTTAAATTGTTGAACCTTTGAAAAGTGAATTACTATTTTCCTATTGGAATTCAGATAAAAGCTAGAGAAAATTAAACTCTTTAACTGTTTAAAACGCGATCTAATTTAGTTGATTGTTTTCGCACTGTGATCAAAGTACAAACCTTTCAGCAGCCATGGTCACAATGGGGCCGTAAAATTTACATAAAAAATAAAACATTTAAAGTTAGTTACTTATGTAGATTAATTTTACTACCAATCTTGAGAAACTTCTATGTTCCATTCAATTGGATACATATTATAATCTGTGTCACAAATCAAGATAAATGGACACTACTGTCCTTATATGGCAAGTCAAAGGCAGTGCATGGGTACTTTAAGAAAGATCTATCTTGTTTAAAATAAATCTTCCTGCATATTTTATATTGTTTGAAATACTTTAAATACTATACACAAACTACTTAATTTATTAACTGAATAAATTATTCATTATTCAAAAGTAGGGAAATAAACGCTATCTTTTCTTTATTAACACATGTTTTGTTTGTGCATAAATTGCAAAAGTTTTGAATAATCTTTCAGCGACAACTTTGGTTGTACTTGATAATTACTAAATTGCTCACTTCCTTATCCTTAAATAATGTGGACAGCAACAAAATATGCAATAGTAAACTCCGGTGAATCAGCTGTTAAAAAAAAGTTACGGAACAATAAAAAATACTTAATTGTGTGTAGATTAAAACTGCAAAGTGTATTAACTACAGATTATCATCATGTTTGTCATAGAATTATGTGATTTTGTTATTAATACCCCTCTGTTGGGTAAGGGACTCTTTTCTAAAAGATTTCGGATAGGACCCACCATGTTGCTCCACTGTTTACACACTTTTCATAGTTAATTTCCTATGATATACATAGTTCATGCCTTAGGCTCTATTAGAAAGTGTCTCACGCTTCTATTGTGTACATAACAATAGGATTCTTTAGTAGAAATTAGCTTTTAAACCTACTTCAGTTAATATAAAGTTTGTGACATAAACCATTGTTTACATGGATTAATAATATAGAAAAAAACTTACTAATGGAAGCCAAAATGGATATTATTTTCTTTTCTTCTTTTTCGTGTTTGTTTCTTTGTGTTGTGTATTATTTTAAAGTACATGAAAATCTTTTAAATTTTTTTTTTAGATATATATATTTTCATATAGAAGAATAGAAAACATAGTGTTGATTGAATTACCTTTATATAAATAGCAGGGACCTAGATTCAAATTAATTTAGCAAAGGAAGTACGATTTGTCTATCAATGATCGGCATTAAAACAGATTCTTGAAGATTGTCTATATATAATCTTTATTTTATAAATCTTTAAAAAAATATCAGACAGTCTTATAAAACTGCCTTTTGTTATTTGAATTATTACAATTGGAAATTAAAATCTAAGCCCTAAAAATATACAATCTTGATCGGTTTGAGGTTGATTTCAGGAATAATTCCTAACACCTGGGGGCGTGAGAAATGTCAGATCATTGACATTTACTTACTGATAAATTAAAACAATTAATTTTCCAGCTTCGTTGTTATAGCTGTATTAATGACATTTTAGAAGTTAGTAGAAGATAGTATTTATTCTTTTGCTTTGTCTGTATTAGCCTTGTCATATCTTAAAATATTACACAAAAACTGACACAAATATCACAGGGTTTGTATTTATAAGTAATACTCACTTGACTAGTGGAAAATTGCGATAATTCTATTTGTAATGAAAGAATAATTATATTGAGATTTTTTTATTGTAGAGACTAGAGATAATTATCACTTCAGTTAGATTAAATTAAGTGTAAAATAAACAAGATTGCCCCCATGACTCCACAGAGAAGTGCGATGTCTAAGTGGGAGTTTCAAAACATAAACATATTCGGTCGGGTAGGGCACGGTATTTTTATGATAGCGGAGGGCAGAGAAGCTCTGGATTCACTTGATAGTAGGTAATCCTATCTATATAACATCGAAGCTAGTTTCGCTGTCAACCTATTTTGGCTTTGGATATTCGGAAATCCACATACCGAACCGGGATTAAAATTCACAAGTTTTTCATTTGTGGACGGAATTCGATGATCCTACCACCTATTTAATACCCACACATTGCTGTGTCCGTTCACTTCGCTTTTACACACAGACAAGCAGATAATCAGGACTACCAGTTCCTTCGAACCCAGGACCTCGGTAACACATTTCCAGGCAACACGTTTATCATTTAGCTTTAGATGCGGTTTATTAAAGTACATAAGTGGGTTTAATTCTTAAAAACAACGGTTTACCCTACAAACTTTAGTTACACAGAACGAGTGTGCAATAACAATTAACACCTGTTTTATAGATCATCCTTCTATGCCTATGCGCATTTTATTAACATGTAAAACACGTTACACATAAAATTGTTTAGCATAAAATAATGCTTATTATTCTAGAGGCCATCTTGATTGTTTTATTATGTAACGGCGTCTTGAGAAATATGATATGAGATTTCGCATTATTCGTTAGACGTTTCAAGACTTTATCACTCATATTGGATACGAATGTTTGTGCTTCTTTCGGCAAAACGGCTTGACTGAAACTGATAAATTTTTAAGTGGTTGTCCTCAACTCACAGTATATTTTGTTAACTGTACTGAACTCTGCTGAAGGTAAAAGAAAACATATAGGCTGAGATAAAAGATATACCTAACCTATATGTATATTATATTCTACCGTTGCTCGTCGTTTAGTAGCACAGAAGAATATAATTTAAGTAATTTTCTTAATGGATCTAAAATCATTATGTCTCTTAATTTCAAGTGATTTTTAACGTACCTACGCCACAAATAATGTAGATCAATTGTATAGTTACGAACAGACAAAGATATTTTTCGTATTATTACTATCTAGGTACATAAATGTCTATACAAAAAAACATCGGGTCATTGTATCGATGTTGAAATGATATCGATTAAAAAAAAGAAATGGTTTGACGCTCGTCTGTCTTACAATACACATCTCCTGTTTTCATGCACTTATAAAAAAACATATGTAGAAACATATATAATTGAGGCTGCTAGACGCAGAGTGGCCTAATAAGAAAAAATGGTGGATGATAAAAATGGTGATGGTGGTCTCTGCGCTCTTGTAGATTTACATTTTTAGCACAGTAACAATATAAATAAGTCAAGTCATGAAATTGCACTTAGGCCACTCTGCCTCTAGCAGCCCTAATTATGTGTGTTAGTACGTTTGTCTTTTCTCTAATTTACTTAGCTGTACAAATATATTGGAATAATTAGTATTGCTCAGTGGCACAGGTAAACAAAAATATTATTTATTATCATTGGCAATTCATCTGAGCTGAGCGATCTCGGTGGAGTTATGGGAAATGATAAATTTTGATATAAGCCAAAGCGTGTTTTTAGGGTTTAGTAACTAATGCAACCATATGACGTCGCTGTCTGTTCGGGATTTTTTGGAAATTGTGTATTTGTGCTGCCGCTCTTATAAAACGTCATGAAACGAATGTTTTAAGTGCCTACCATACAAACAAAACGAAGTTTACTGACCTTTGTCTATCATATATGGCAACAAGTAGTCAAATAAAATATTCGCTAAATTCGGTGATTAATTTTTTATTTCATTATTAGGTATTTATACTCGTATATATGTATACAGTATATAATATTTAATTTATTAATTTTATTACTAATTAATAAAACTAAATTACTAAAGCGGGAGCTATAAAAATATTTTTGATTTTAATTAATATTTGAAAACGTAATGGTACGTCTCTCTCTTAAACCTCTTATGCACAACTAGCTGTGTCAGCGACTTCGTCCGCGAACAGTTACTTTGGGCATCCAAATTTGCAAACCACTTCATCGCGTCGCGTCGTCCTTGCAAATTTTAAACCATAAGGATATTATTTTAGATCATTTGAAGAGATTAGATTTTATACATATTTTTGGGGTATCCACATTATTGCTCATAAAGTGTTCAAGCAGTGGACACCGAACGGCTGAATCGATAGATAGATTCCTTAGGAATAATCATGAAAGAAATTTCTAATCATAAAACAAGAGTAGTTTGTGAAGCTTGAATACCTTTTTGTAGACAAATATTTAATTTGCACTTCAATCGTAAAATTAAATTCGACCTTGCCAATTTTATTTTCGGCTCGAAATGCAAAAATAGTATATTTTTAATTATTTCCGCCCAAATATATATACCGCATTTCGATAATTTGTAATCGAAGGTTTACCGGTCCCAAAATTAACTTATGCTATATCCAGTATCTATATATATTATATATATTAAAGTGTCATCTGTGTGAGTGTGTATGACTGGGAGTGAAATGCCATTTTAAATATGTTGGGGCATAGATCAAATGCATCACACATATAAAATATTTGCTAATGACCCCAAAACTTCTTGCTTGTGTGGTTTTACTATTTATTATTTTGTATTTGGCGATAAAAACACACAGTTTGTTAAGAAAATATTACCTACTTAAAAATGCTTTTTACTTCGCGTTTTGAACCGTTATTAATATTTTGTTTGACCCGCGTATACTACAAAATACCTATTTACTTAAATAATATAGACACTTTTACCTGATTGAAACGCGAGGTATCTAAGTTTATTATTAAACTATCAGCCTCGATGCTTGCAAGCTAACTTGTATATTTGAAATATTCATTAATAAAACTTAGGCACTTATGTCTACTCCTTACCACTTAGACCTCATAATCCTAATAAATAACCCACCCACTCATATCCTTTGATCTGTATGTGTATATAGATAAATGAATACTATAATCTGTTACATATATAGACGCAGACATTAACTTATAACGATAAAAAATTCAGGCAAGCCGATTATTGTGTATTTTGTTACTGAGAATTGAACTTGTGACTTCCATCGATCAAATCTAACTTGATATATAAAGCTGAAGAGTTTGTTTGTTTGAACGCGCTAATTTTATGAACCACGGGTTCGATTCGAAAAATTTAGCTATAAAACATCGTCGTGACACTATAATATACAGCGGGAAATGTGACAAAAATTGGGAAAATTTATTCATCATTATGGGTTTCCGAGGCGTATGTTGCAAAAACGCTAGAATCTAAGCTAAGAAGCTACCAGAAAACTATGTATGAAAGAATGATTCCTCTTTAAATGATCTAAAAAGAAGTCCGCGAAGGGACGCGACCCACGTCGTATAAAATAACAATTCCATGCGGACGAAGTCGCGAGCATTCCAGCCAGTGCACAATAAAGAAACATTTATACATTCTGTTTTGTAATAATATTACTAAATTATGACAAATTAATAATAAACTAATTTTCCATTATAAAATTTTAAAGGTAAAATTGTTAGGTATATGATATATCACCAAGATGCGCTCTCGACTTATTTTGACTTTGCAAACCGAAATACGATTAAGCTTTACGGATTTTCACCTGTGGAAGGTGGTTTTCCGGACGCAATTCTTTACTCCTACCACCCTTTATTATCCAGATTTCTAGACGAAGTCCGACCATGTTTCAGAAAAAAAAATCATTTATTAAAAACCAATAGCATGTTAGATCCGGTGGGGATATAAAGCACGACCCGTTGAGTATTACCCATACTTTGCTACTTGGACCAACCAGGCCGTCAAAGTTCTGATTGTCTAAAACTACATATAATACTTCCATCAAGCGAATACTTCAATCAATAAAAACAGCTAATATTAACATAAGAATTACATTTTCAATAGAAAGTCCTATGAAAACAAATCCATGTATAATTTAATGGTTTCTACGTGCCTATACAAAAAGGACATACATTTACGACCTTACTATGTCTTACGAACACAAAGACACCTCTCAAGTGCTGATAAAGCCGATTAGACTTGCAAACGTGACTATCCAAAACACTATACATTTTTGCACAGCCAAATCGTCTGAACGAAGGTCAAAGTAAAAGTCTTCCTAGATGAAAAACTTGAATATAAGACAAGTTAAGAATGAATTGTAATAATGTACTGGGTTCTGTATTCGTACTCAATACATTTATTACATAAATTAACTATTTAAATAAAAACTTTAACGGTTTAAAACAGCGATTTATATTAACGTCGGGCCGTAGCTAAAATATGTTTAACTTATGTATATCTTGTTTTAAACCGTTAGTGTTTTATTTAAATGTATATATCACGTAAACTATAGACAATATCTTTTTATTTAGAAGTTACTCTTTTGTTTTCGAACGCTAATAATTAGCCAAGTCTTTAATTTGTTATGCGTTGATTCTCATTTTTATTTGGCTTAAAAACGTCGTCGACCTGTTTTGGCTTCGGAAATCCAAGATCAAAACCAAAACGCGATCACAGCCTTTTCATCTGTGGACCATGGTTCGTGGCTCAGACGGAATGTCTATATTGCTACCACCCCATTTAACATCCAGGTTTCCAGGTGAACTCGGAAAATTGGAACTGTCGGGTATCATATATGTTACCATTAGAACAATGAGAGTTCTAACAGTTTTCCCGTCTACATAATATATAGTATAGAAAACATATAATAGGATTTATATGGAATTTTTATACCAGGCACAGAACAATAATACCAGTTGCCTTTGAGAGTTTTTGTACGACTTCGGAACTCTAAAGCTACCTCAAACAATCAATCCAAAACAACGCAGCGGTTCAGCAAGGCCACCGCCAAGGTGGGTCGATGACTGGACTTTTTTATTTTCGTTGAAGTACCTTGACTCTGGGTGTTAAATTGTAAGTTTTGCTCAAATTTTATGTCCTATGCAGATCCCGTAAGCATGGGGACGTTACAGACCAGTCAGTATCTAATCTATTTTTTTAAACATATTAGAGTTCATCTGAAAATGTGGATATTAATTGGGTGGTAGGAATACCGAAATTCCGTCCGGGTCACGAACCACTGTCCGGCGTCCGCAGATGAAGCGTGAAGTTTATTCGCGTCCCGGGCTCAGTCTGTGGATTTCCGATTATCCAAAGCCAAAATAGGTCGACATCGCATCTTGTGTAGATGTTATATGGCTGGAGTATTCCCCCTAACATCAACCCTACGCTAATCTGTTCTTCATAAGGGGGTCATTAGTTTGTTTATTCTTCTATTAATCAACAATCACAACTGTCACTATGTATTCTCTTTAAAAAAATTAAAACTAATGTAACGGATATATCTCGTTTTAAAACGTTGTGTTTTATTTTTATATCACTAAGCGAAGTCTGTGTTCGGCCAAAAATGATTGTAACGAATGTCAAGGAAGCGAGCATTTTTGTCGCTATAGTGTGCGTGTGTAATATGGGTGTTAAAAGCAACATAATAGAATTTTTCTGTTATGGAAAGTTTATCTCTATAACGAGTTTTCACAGTTGTACAGTAAGCACTGTAAATATGACTCTTTATTGATCACATTTTATAAAACAAAGTGTACTTTCTATTAAATAAATTTATTATTATTAAATAATGTAACACACACATTTATGGTGTAGTACCATATAGTAGAAATATATAAAGTTAAGAAGATTTCAATGTCACATCACTTGTTAGTAAACGGATCATTAGACGCACTAGGTACGCTAAACACTTATCCAAATACTACGGGAAAACCACGGATCCAATTTACAAGGAATTCATTGAATATTTATATACTTATATACAATGTATTGTTAAGTAATTCACAATACATACTTCTAAGCCAGAAGCGAGTCTGACGGGCCACCGAAGTGGTTGGTTTTATATTTTAGAAGGTCGCCTTTACGACTTTTTACCTAACCCAACGATCTTAGTGTATAAACTGCGCACCGCAGTGTCGTCCGTGTTCATAACGAAGGATCAGTTACACTGAGAAATAATGACATTGATTAAGATAATTAACGTGTGTTAATAACTTCTTGTCACTGGTCGGTGAACATTAACTAAAGTTGCTTTTTGTTGGTGGATGTGGGAGTTCTTAGACTGTCGTAGTTTTAACGTTGTAGTTTAAAGGTACGATTTGATATAGAACTTAAAAATCTCCTAAAAAAATATTTTTCACATGATAGCATGATATGAATTAAAAACAGTAGCTCAGTTAGAGCAGCAACACGGAACGCTGTGGATGTCAGTTCAAGAGTCGCACGTGTCGTATTTTTATTTATAATGTGCTTCTTATAAATCTTTACGAACGATATTAAACCACAAGTCTATAGGTGATCGCTGCAACTTTTGATGTTGAGAGGCGCCATTCTTATCAAACTATATCAAATGTTTGTTGTAGGTGGCCTAAGAATCAAACATAATAAATATTGGAGTTCTACAAATTGTTTTATGTGAATCAAAGATTGACATTATTATGACCGTCTGTCATTATACGGTTACAGACAGTTCGACACAACCCACCCCAAATAACAAACGTCGTAATTAGTCCACTCTATCATTATACGCTGATGCAAATGAAACAGAATAACATATGCAATGATACAGTGAATTTAAAATCACGTGAATCCATGAAACTTCAGCGGTGTTAGCACAACTGCCCCCTAGCAACTGTATAACTGGGTCGCTGTGTCAAGGACGCGACCTTAGCACATACAGAAGTGACTCTCAGACGGCGTGTTCGTTGTTCACTGATACAACTTACCAGAATTACGCGACGTATTCCACCAGCTTCTGACCTTGGAATGGTGTAGATCCTCCGCTACGACGACTACCACTCTAAGCTTTGACTCGCTCGATGTCGAGTATTTTTTTTGATAAAAATTTTTCGTGACCGGTGGTTCGATCGCCACTGGTTGCGACATTTTTAATTTTTATATAAAACACATTAACGTCTAAAACGCGATGAATATTAGTTAAATATATAATATATATTTTTATTATTGTCTGTCCTCTATCATAAAAAAGGTGACAGTTTAATATTAATTAAAACGGTTTAAAAGTGTATTTAAGTGTGACATATTAGCATAATAAAACGAATAGCAAAGCAATAAAGTTTAATATACTGAACAGAAGTTTCGTATCAAAATAAACATCGTTTATCATACCTCAATGGTCCTTGTATGATTTTGACGCCCAGAAATCTATTAGAAAGCCTTGTATGGGTGAATCCTTGGCATGAGGTCGAGAGATCTGAAGGCTGAATCCAACTAAGGTCACGAATAAAAGACCTTGAAATGACAGTACTCGTGAGAAAACTTATGGGTTTCTCGTGGGACTCATACGATATTTCTGAGTTCCGTAACTTTATCTACTACTTACGTAATCCTTTTAAATCCGACATAAAAATAAAATAATTTATTTAATTTGTAATTCCTTATCCTCACCGAGCTCAGCATGTTTCCATAATTTTTCTGAAATATGTCGGACTTCGTCTGGAAATCTGGATATTGAATTTGTGGTAGCAATATCGATAAGTCCGTCCGTGTCACTGTTTTAGTCGATGGATTTCCGAATATACAAAGCCAAAACTGTCAAATAGTCGATAGCATATTATGTTGTTTAGATGCTCTGGAGTATTTCATCTACCATTAAGTGAACTTGCTTTTCTGTTGTATCAATAAAAAAATGTGAACAGATTTTAAATAAGTAATCATTAATAAAATGGGCAAAAAATCAATTGCCGTTATTTTATCTATTCGTTTATTTTTTAGTAACACAAAAAGTCAAGTAGCCACAAAATGTAGTGCGTATCTCATTTCGGTGAATGATCTCGTGATATTGAAGCGAGAACGTAAAGATCATTTGCTGATAAGGTGATAACGCTGTGATAAACTGATAAACAGCTGATATCTGGACAAGAGTACGTACCATTTTTAAACGTGTTCACAGCGTTATTTTATTGTCTGTCGTAGCAAATGATTTGAGTTTAGAACACTAGACGATATACTGTCACGTTTATTAAAAAGGGGGCGATTTGTGTCAAAATTCATATTTCATTATAGATATATGTATCTAGTACTAGTAGGTAAATGCCATCTTTTATTTATTTAACTACGAGCAGACGTTTCGAATGCTTTGTAGCAGTGGTCACGGGGGGTAATGAAGATGTAGGGCGTCCCTAGCAGATTTGACATTGCCATAGGTACACGTTTGCCAAATGTGGATACGTAGTTGGAGTGGTGGAGTCGTGAATTTTTTCAAATCATTATCGATTTTTTATTTGGTATAGATAGTTACGATATATTAAAAATACATAAACTATTTATTTATTTGACATTTTAAACTGTTAAAAATATTTTATTTAAATAATGAAGTACATACAAATGAAAGAAATATTTTTGAAATGATGCCACTTGTTTTAACATACGTTTTACGAAAAGATCAGGTGATGGTATGGTTATAAAAATACAAAGATGTCAGAACGAAATAATCAGTTGAAAACGCCTTATACCATCATTTTGTTGATCTCGAGTATTGATAATATTACTGACTGCTATAATGCTGACTATTATAATTTTTTATCTGTTTTTAAATCTGGTACTTATGCACAGATGTTACGAAAATAATAAAAAAACAATTAAAGAGACTTAACAATAAAAATAAAAAATATAAATCTATAGACAAAAGATTTTAATAAAACCCCTATTAAAGATCTAATGTTGTTTCAGGTGGCAATAAAAATAATAGACAAATCAAGGTTAGATGAAGATAATCTAAAGAAGACGTTCAGAGAAATAGCAATTATGAAACGATTAAGGCACCCACACATAGTCAAACTATATCAGGTGAGTGAAATCCTATTTATTGTACAAATATAAGATCCATTGATTTATCTGATCTTTGATATCAACGATCTTAATTTACTTATGTACAGACAACAAGTAGTTTAGTCATAGTACAAATAAGTGCTATATATTATTTCAGGTCATGGAGAGCACTCACACGCTATATTTGGTGACAGAGTACGCGCCAAATGGCGAGATATTTGGTAAGCTTCATAAGAATATTAAAACTACCTTATCCCCGCTTTAACAATCAGCCAACTTATGTTGTTTTAAAATGCGGGTAGATCACCTCGTATCTCGTGGCCGCATGCCCGAGTCGGAAGCGGCGCGAGCGTTTGCCCAAATGGTCGCTGCAGTCGGGTACTGTCACGCAAACGGAGTGGTCCATAGGGATCTGAAAGCAGAGAACCTTTTGTTAGATAAGGATATGAATATTAAGGTATGACATACTTATGGCTCAGGTTTCTATTTGAACATTAATGACACTTTAAATGTTGAGATAATAATGTTAATATCGATGTTGTTTCTCAGTTAGCAGACTTCGGGTTCAGCAATGAATACACAACAGGATCACCTCTATCGACGTGGTGTGGGAGCCCTCCGTATGCTGCACCTGAATTGTTTGAAGGCAGACAATATGATGGGCCTAAAGCTGATATTTGGGTATGTTTGCTTTATTTATTGTTATTGCAATTGCTCGAAAAATACATTTCTGTTAGTGGTGGAAATAAAATGAGAACATAAGGATTAGTCCACATGTGACTGTAATACAGCGTTTGACTAAATCGAACACTCTTTTTTCAGTCTCTCGGTGTTGTATTGTATGTGTTAGTCTGTGGAGCGCTTCCGTTCGATGGCGGCACACTCAGCGAACTGCGTAGTGTTGTAGTGAGCGGCAAGTTTAGAATTCCCTATTTCATGTCACAAGGTGAGTCCCGGGGCTGTCACAAGGGTCTACCCTAGGCCCACTGATGTAAAAAGAGTTATGTGCTAAGAGTAACAAAATTATAGTTGTTGCTTCGTTTCAGATTGTGAGCATCTAATACGTCATATGCTTGTGGTTGAACCAGACAGACGACTAACACTACGAAGCGTCGCCAGGCACCGCTGGTTGCGGCAAAATGGGCCTTCACAACCTACATCTCATTCCTATGGTATTTATTTTATAACCTCCATATTATTGGTGTATCGATAAAAAGAATACAAAACGGTTTTTTTTACGTTTTGTATTTTTTTATACACCAAAAACGATTTATCAGCTTTCCATGTACTCGTATCTACATAGATCCTCTCTGATAATCTAAAATAATATATCTCCACAAATTTTCCAGAATTGTCAGAGGGGCAATGCGGTTGTCATTTAGGGGTTAATGAGGGGGTATCGAGCGGCGCAAGTGGGGCGTTAGCACAGATGTTGTCTTTACCTGGACTAACGCACGAGATTATCCAACAGGTAATCCATGTGTTCGAAATAGATAGATAAGAATAATCTTTTATGAATTCAAGGAGTCGAATACTGATTTTCTGACAACTGCCATATAGTTAATAATATAATGTCGTTTTAGTCAGTGGAAGAGGAACGGTTCGATCACATATCGGCCATATACCATTTGCTTGTGGACAAACTAACACAGAAGGAAGAAACCGCACAAATTGGTAAGGCACATATTTTTTAAATCTACCTCTTGGTAAACCTAAACCATAATAAAACTGTTGTCTTTGTTATTCTAAAAAAACCTTTTTGATGTTTTGGAAAATAATTTCAGATTCGTTAGACTCGAACACGGGTCTACCCCTGGATCTCACTAGTTGTAAGGTAAGTGCTTCAAACCTTACTCGTATTAAGACCCTAATATACCTCGCATGTGTTTTAATAAATAAGTAGGATTATTATTTAACACGTTGAGAAAAACATTTTTTATGAACATTGATATACTTTTTTTTCTTCCTATGACTTATATAGATAATTATATAGAGTTATGACTATTTTTGCAACATTTCTTTATATCCTATTTTGAATAAATCCATCATTCCAGACTGAAAGTAGCGGCGTAGAAAGTATGGACGCAGAAGAAACCCTCGCCTACCTCACTGGGGATGGAGAGGATCATGCTTTGGAAAGGGTAATTTCAATGTTTACTCTATCTTACATAGTACTTTGATAATTCAAGAGCCCTTAAAAATATACCTATTTAACATACATATATTTACAGTTTGGTGAGGTATCTGTAACGACAGAGGAACCTCGTCAACGCGTCACCGACTGTCACGCTACAAGGCGGCACACTGTTGGCCCAGGAGACTGCAGACATACGCAGCATCCTCAGGTATTAACAAGATTTTCCAATGAGGGTAAGAGGGTACGAGGGTAGATGTAAAAAAGACTTCTGTTTTTCTCGTCTGTATAGATAATATTAACAAAACAAACAAACAAAAAATACTTTACAAAATAAAACTTAATTTAAAAATCCAAAATGTAGCGAGAAAAGACTGTGTTATTATTATTGTTGAATCTATAATACTACAAATAAACGGTAATAGCATTAAACTAATAATTGGCATTACATATAGACAACGTAAAAACGACGTCATAACTCTTAATTATATTTTTTTCATAGCCCAGCGAACAATCGTCGTTTGGAGCTGCTTCAGCGGATCTAAGACCCGCTCCCCTCTGCGCATCGACACATCTCCATGTAAGATTATTATCGGCTATTACACTTGTGATACACCATTTAAAATGGTGTATATAAACGAGAACGTATGTATATTAAAAAGGGTTTTAATTAAATAAATATTAAATTTCCAGCAACAAGCTGCAGCGCGTGTGTCCCTGTTGCCGCATACAGACTTGGCTGGTAAGCTGCCTGCGGTACAGCATCGACCACCACATCACTTTAGCGTGAAAGACCAACAGCTGTTAAAACCACCGCAAGCTATGTTGAATGCAGGTAAGTAGGACGAAGCCAGCAAAATCAATTTCTATTAGTTAAACCTACTTGGGGTTACGAGCTGTTTGGTTTTCGTAATTTAGAAATGCTTATTGACTTCGTTATCACGAATGGGTGGATTCATCCGGCTCGAAGTACTATGTACAAGTTTTATACAATAATGCACTGAGTCGTATGTTGTCGCGCTGTTCGTACAAAACATGCTTATTTGTTAGCATGTTTTGTACGAACGGTTTGCAACGTGGCCACGTAAATCTTGTACAACTTGTAAAGTAATAATTATATTACACGAATATATTTAGGGATACAACAAAAATAATATTAACTAACGAATTGAAGGTTTAAATTTGTTTTACTCCGATAGTCTATTTTTCCGACATTTGTTTCATTAAACAGAGTTTTTTTTCAGCGTCATCCTTCGGTCGTCGAGCTTCTGATGGCGGCGCACATGTGGGTCGCGCACATTCACAGAGCGCTGCGCATACGCACGCACATCATGTAAGTTTTGACTTTAAACATTTATTACATAATTCTCAATGTATAAGTAAAACTTCACTTACCGGAAAAAATGTAACAACTCTCTATCAAATATATTTATTGTATTTGACGGCCTGGGTAGTTCGGTATAGAATGGGACGGCGATACAGCACACGTGCTACTAATGCAACCGATTACCTCATTCCTTAATGTTTGAGCCGGAAAAGGCTGGCTCCGTTGTATCGCGAGGCATTCTTGTACGGAGTCGTCTAGGACTACTGTCTCTAGTAACACGTCACCAAGCCTATTATAGTGATTCATTTTGTCATAATAAATGATGTTTTATAATGTGGGGTTGAAGTTATAATGGTCATACCTGAATTATATTTATTTATGAAAATCCTTTTAATTATCTGCAGGTATCAGATAGTGGTAGCACGAATCGTGGAGAGGAAAGCGACCGGTCAGACGATCAAGGCTCAGATTCGCAATACAACAGCACTTTGAGCAGGTTTGTGCACTTTCTTGCAATGGTTAAAACATATGGAACTCGCAGGATACGATGAAGGAAGAGCAGACAATTTTTTTGTTGTTTAAATAAAAATACTTTGAACGGGTTAAAACGCAAAATATAGTATTTAATTGTTTTTTAAATTTTCATTGGGTAATAGTAATAATAAAATACTTTTTACGGTTTAACAAATTAGTTAACTTATTAACGATTTATTTTATCTACGACCCGATATGTCAGCTGCTTTGCTGCAGCCGTTGTTACGAGGGACTTGAATGATTACTAGAGACAATACAAACAATTTAATGTTTGTGTACGATAGCGCAATAATTGACTTTCAAAGTACTGATAAATATCTTATGCAAATCGTCCAAAATTATTCTCTCTTACAGTTTTAAAATATCAATAATGCACAATGTAAAATTTTTATTATTCTAGGTACATGTTGAATAGAGGCAGCAACAAACGGCATACGATGGCAACACCGGAGGATGCAGCCACTGTATGTGCTTCTACTAACATGGTAAATATTTGAAACATTTTACTCTTCACGTGTTAATTCATAATCTTTAATAATTTAAGAAATTTGTACCCACGACTAATAAATAACAGTGTAACTTTTTTTTATGAAAAAGGAGTATAGACAAAAACTTGATGGTAGACGAAATACTGCAGCCTTATAACATCTAAATAAGATGCGATGTCGACCTATTTATATATATATATTCGGAAATCCATTTTATATTTAAAATTACCAGATAGTACTTACTAGATGTGAAAATGCTGGACCCGATGACATGATACAATGCTACCATTAAACGTTTTCGGCTAAGTCCTGTAACATCGATGTACTTAATAATTTTGACATCATGGTAAATGTTTTATCAAACGGAATGGTAATTATAATACCTCCGCTATTTTCAGTCTGTAATAACGGTGTTGTTTCGGTCGGAAAGGGCACATGAGTCTGATCAATTGTTGCTTTTATATAAAATAGACAAACGGACTAATGTATTTGCCCCACGACCCAATAAGAAAACTAGCTCCTAATACCTAATAAATTCCTAAACCTTAATAACTGTTAAACATCCAGCAGGCCAGTTCATCCCCTTCTTCGTCAGCGAACATTCGCGTGAGGCGTACTGGTCTACTCACAGTCACAGAAAGACCCCCAGGTAAGTGGGAAGTAGGCAGTAGAGGTAGTCCCGTGTAGTAGATTTTTGTAAAGTGTTGTAGTAGTGAACTGATTGAAGATTTAAAACCCAATTTTATCAAGAAAAAGTTTACTTTGAACAAAATTCAAATTGTATGAGAGTTATTAAAATTTATTGTTTTATACACACAGTTATAAAACTCTTATCTTAAGAAGAAAAAGAATTCATAAAAAACTATTCTTGTCAAAATTGGTCTTAGTTGGTTGGTATGTTTTAATTTATTAGTTCTCAAAGCCTCAGTTGTTGAAAGATAGATTTCTATAATGCTGTAAAACAGCGTCCAAAATGTCGGTTACTGATTAACTTGACTATCTATTACATTTTTGTTTTCAAAAACTGAGAATTAAGTAGATTTGAATTTTTAATAATTTGCATGACACCGATATTTTTGTCAGTTTAAAATGATAGCGATAAAATCATGCTTGAAGTAGTTTTTGTATTATGTGGTTATTTTTTACGATAATTTAAAGCACATTTTTAGGAATAATTGTAGTTTTATGCATGCAGCTAAGTTTTTGTTCTTTTTTTTTAAATTTTGTTTTTGTTTTTTTAACACTAGTTATAAGTCCGGAATTAGTTATGGAGGTCGAGGCAAGAATGAAACGGAATTATCTGCCGCCGTCTATTCAGGGGCAATATGGTCAAGGGTATTCAAGCCCCCCGCACTCAGGGCAAAGCCCCCCCACACCAGGGTCTATCACGGCTGGTACCCCAAACTTCCACAAATATATGCCCCCAATACAATCATACAATGCTGGGTACTCAAGCCCACCGCACTCAAGTCAGAGCCCACCATCCCAAGGATCTATTACGGCTGGCACGCCAAACTTTAGTAAATCTATAAAACCAGTTCTAGAAACCATACCCCAGGGTAGCATTATGGGATCTATAACTTCTGGCACGCCTATTACCCAAGCGGTATCCCCCTTTACACCAACGCTCTCCCAGTATTCCCCTAATCAAGGTACTGTGGTTGCCCCCATTCAAAATCCAGGATCTATAGTTTCTGGGACTCCTATGAACGTGGAATATAACTCCTTTTCCAATTTCAACTATCCTAATATGGGCTCGACTAGTTCTGGAGCACCAAACTTTCCACCTGCTTCTAGTTTCAGCATGGGATCCATAACTAGTGGAACCCCTAGCTATTCAAATACTGGCAACAATTTTAGTAGTAACCTAAGTTCCATAAGTGGGCCTACCAGTTTTCCGAGCAGTATGGGCTGTATAACCACCGGTACCCCGAATTTCCCCAGCATGGGTTCGATCACCAGTGGTACTCCTAATGTAAATAGTAACATGGGTTCGATAACAAACGGCACCCCAGTTAATAACATACTGTCGAGTGGAAATGCGATACCGAGCGGATCGATCACAGCTGGCACTGCATACAACAGGCAAAGGAAATACTCTGGCCCGCAGCGTGTCAAGCTGCAAATGTTGGCGACTGTACAGGAAATGGGTAAATGTATTGAGTTTTTTGGGTGGTGGGTAGATCTAGTTAATGGATGACTACCGTCATTTTCGTTTTCGATTTTATATATACCTCAGCGCTGAAGATGACATTTATATAAACATCATTTAAGGTGAGGGTTTTTTACAGGGAACACTGTTCCCATTTGCACTTTTTGATAAGAGTTGCTTGAGTGTGTTTTTTTGCATTGTGTTGAGTGTAATTGGTGTGTGCAGTGTGAACTTAACAAAATTTGATAGGAATTTGCTTTTCCAAATCAAAATGGGATGTAAAAAGATGGCTATAAATGAAAACAGATATATAAAGCCAAGTAACAAATATTTTAGTTTAATATAACTTGATGATCTTATAACTCCACTATCTCTCTAGAAAGATTTTTTACTACAAAAGCTGTCTTTTTATACTGCACATTTCTGATTATTTAAAATGAGACCCTTATATTAATATTGCCATTTAATCAACAGCTCGCGAACACGCGGAACGGTATTCGCCCGTTCGCCGAGCAGAATGTTCGCCGCCGAGGCAAACCCACGACATAGCATCTGCAAGACTAGAATATCAACAGTTACAGGTACACCAACCACTACCAACTAATAATTAAAGTTTGGTGTTCTCCTAACCGCTTATGTAGCTAAATGTTTAAATGTGTTATTGATTCGGTCTAGCAGGGCACATAAGTCTGATCAACTACTTCCGTGTAAAACTGATACGAAACAGACAAAGAAATGTATTTAGCCAAAGGCTAACGTTGGTAAACAGGATTTCACTTAAATACTGTCTGTAGTAAAAATATTTTCAAATGACAGGGCTGCAACAGCCCTTCCGGCTTCAAAACAGCGTTGTCTGAATCTGCTCTCGCCACTGCCACCATACTCCGGCCTTTGCAACATCCAGATATTTTCTTAATTCGTGTGACTATGAATCTTGTTTTTTACGGTATAGTCATTACAATGCACATAGGTTAAAAATTCATTCTTATACTATTGCAGCGTGGCTTGGAGCGTCGTTCAGGACAGAGTGGAGCTTCGCCCTCTGAGCCTAGACTGCATCCAGCCTCGTTACCAGGTTTGAATTTTAGACTATATAAAATCTGCTTATATTTAGGTTAAAACGATGTATTAAAAAACTCATTGCCATTATGGAGTATAAAATTTACGACTATAATTACTTTTTCATAACAGGTTCCCCAATACACACGGGTGCTTCGCCCCCGCTCGACTTATCAGGGGATCATCAGAGAGATAGGGTAATTATCCTTTTAAATGTTTTTAATTATATTTAACGTGTACCATTAGTAAAGATAATTTTACGAAATATTTTGTATAGATTCTGCAAGTTCGTAGTTTTTGGACGTACGTTAAATGTTTTTTTTTCTCTTCACAGGACCTAGCGTTGAAATTGGGCTTGAACCTTAACAATCTATATTCCCCCCACATGTCTCAAGACGTCCTAAAGTCCATACATTCATTCACGAACTTTGGTCGAGCTTCCCCAGCTAGTCCAGGATCACCGCTCCATCAAATCACAGAAGGATTAAGCTATCTCCACACCGGTTCGATAACACGGGGTACCCCCCAAAACCAAACTCCTCTAGACCTGCGCAGCAATGTCGAAATGGAGACAAACTACCCTCAATTACTAGTCCATCCTCAAATACACATGGTTGCCCATAGATCTTTAAATAACTCCCCGATTTCAAATCCTGGATCTCCCTTAGACATGATACAGGAAGAAATTGGCAATGGAAACCACAACGGTGACCAGCTTCCACGGTACTCCGCGTATCCGCCCACCCACCCCCAAATCAGCTTGACGGACTGTCTAGGTTCTGAAATTACCCTCGTCGCATCGTCATCAGAAGACAGCGTGGATAGTTTAGAAAACGCAAAATATCCCTTACCCCAATTTGTCATATCCGAACCTTCTGATTTGGACGACAGACCGTCTATAACGAAAGGCATCGGTAGAAAGGTCAGCCAAGAAACGGAAGCAGTAGATAAAGACTCCGAAATGACGTCACCTAAAGAAGACGACAAATTCTTAGAAAGACCTAGAAGGGGTAGCGATAAATCTTTAGGATTCAGCGATGATTCGTTAAGTAACGACTCCGCTAATGCCTCTCCTAATTGCGAACAAAATATCCAATCCATATATTCAAATATTGTTTCAATAAGTTCAGGTTTTAGTGAAAATCGAGGTAGCTTCTCCGAGCATAGAGAATCGTTTTCATTCTCCGACCGAGGTAGCTTTTCAGAGCGAGGGGATTTCGGAAGATCCTCGTTTTCAGAGAAATCAGACTTCGGCCGCGGAAGCTTCTCCGAAAAGGGTGAGACCCCAAGATCATCGTTCTCCGCTCAAGGCGTGCTAGATGAAGTCAAAGAATATTATGAAGACGTGTGTATGCCGAAAGAGGAAGAAATAGAGAAAATACAACGATCCACGATGGATTTACGTTTGACGGAAATTTGTAGGCCAGAAGAGAAGATACCGATCCTACTCAGCCCCCAGCAAGTATCGTGCGTACAAGAGTATTACGAAGTAGCGTTATCTACCGTTTGTTCGCAGTTAGACTCGCAAAGAATAGTAGAGCTACTTAAAGAGGCAATCAATAAATCGGTGCCACCACAAAACATATTCGTCGAAAACGCGGATGATGAATTAACCGGTTTTTTGAACTTGGAGTATTCGGGAGGGATTCAAATAGAGTTAATGGTGTGTGAGAAAGCGAAGGAGATGAAAGGTTTGAAAATGAGGAGGATCTCAGGAGATCAGAGAGAGTACGGGAAACTATGTCAACAGTTGATTACTAGCTTGACTGTATAATTCTATAGCTAGAGAAACGGAACTGGGGTTTTATAATATAAATATGCTAAAAGTATTATTTAACGAACTACTCATATTCTGAATTCCTTCATTATGAAAGACAATATAATCTTTATTATAAGTAATACTGAATTTTTACATATCATTTCTTTTAGGTTTGTATAAATATTTGTTTTACGTTGTTTTAACCCCAGTTCCATTGAAGTCTAGCTGCTATATTCCGATTAAACCGTCCTTCAAGAAATTAATATATCACTTTCCATTTTTTTAATTAATTGCAAGGGAAAGTTCCCTAAAATCAATAAACGTAATAATTATAACTTGACCATATGTATATTCAAAATGTAATCTTTAAAATTTGCATTTCTATTCTAGATGGCGCTAAAAGTAGATTTATAAGAATTAACGACTCCTATTATTTACTTAAGTGAAATACGATTCTTTGGGTGAAAATCGCGCCTTTAGTTAAAATTATTGCCCAGTATAACTATTAAATAGGTACATCTTAAAAGAAGTCGTGAGATAAACTCATGCGCACAAAAATAAGGCAATAGATAACAAATAACTTCGTTAGGCATTTAAAATGTACGTTAGGAATGATTTCAAAATAGCGGTCAAGCGTTTAAACAAACGGCAACATATTTTTTTCTTTTGGGACTCGACACCTTATATCATTGTTTTGTATTTTAATATCGCTTTTGTAGGCTATAGCTCTACAAATTTAAGGAAAAAATATTAAGAACGCGAGAAACTTCATAGTCCTGAACAATACGAATATTCACTTGTAAATACATTGATAGCAATATGTAATATTTTTTTGTATAAATCCATTTGTATATTTTGTTGTTATATTACGTTTTATTTATTCACTTCGTGTAAATATAATTTTAGCATTTTTGGTTTAAACCGAATTTATGTTACTTTCCGTTTGCTCGATGGCGGGACATTTATGAAAGCGCGGCTGGTTCGTGACCTCTTCTTGTGTATTCTTGGAAATTATCGAAAATGAGTTTCAGAATGGTTTATCAAGCAAACGGCTGACTTTATCGAGAAATTGGTGTTTTCAACATGTCCAATGTTTGTTAAATCATTGTTATGTGATAAATAGTGTCTTAATCGTCTCTTTGATTTGGTCCCATCATGTGACAAGATGCCTAGTATTAAGTTTAGCTGAGATAGGAATCGCCATAGAGTAGTTAGTCCGTTTAAATGCTGTAAATAATATTTTAATAAATAATTCCAATCGTATCGTTTACAATTGATTTATTTCTACCTATAATTAACCAGGTGATCTAGCAAACGTTTGTTTGCAAGATTGATATTATTATGTTGTAGATAAACAAATAATTTGCAAAATTAATTATTTCGACCGATTTTTATAGTCTTGCGAATTAATCTAGAAGGGTAGACATGTATACGGACGAGACAGTATTGTCTCGACATTTATTTAGATCATTTAAATAGAAATGTTTCTTTCATACACATTTTTTGGTTTCGCCGCCAACGGAAGCCCTGAAAATGAATAATTTCCTCAATTTTTTCCACTGTCTCTTCATCCACATTGATCGCACCATGTTAAATAGCCTAGCCTTCCTCGATAAATGCTCCTGAGATTAAACCAACACACTCATCACCTTTATAATATTAGTATAGATAATCAAGTTTCGGAAGCGAAATTAAAACTGAATCGTTCCAAATACTATTTTAATATATGTGATACTATAGGAATAATCTATTCAAACTGATAAAGTATATATTATATAACTAGTCAGTGATGTATTCTGTCTACTTGCAACACAAGCTGACTATAATATAGTGAATTAAAAATCTATTTGGATTTTTTTTTAAATACACTACGCACTACTTTTCTATTTCTGTAACTTTTTTAAGTCGTAATATCTTTTGAAGGGTAGGTGATATACACAATCAGGTCAGACTACATGGATTGACTTAGTTAAATGTATAAAGTTTTAGTGAAATGTAAAACGTAGTTATTGGTAACAAAACGAAAAAAGGTAGATAACCACATTTGTACCACATATTAGTGTTCCATCCTTTATTGTTCGATTGAATCTCAAACTCTAGGACTACTCTTCTAAGATTATGCAAATTCGTAGGTACCCAACTAGAAAGTCAAAGGGTGCATAATATTATAAGGTCCATTCCTATTCCCTAATACCTATCCTGATTAACAAGAAGATAATTAATTTCTTCCTCGTCCGTGGCGGACGTCCTTTTTATTATAAAGGAAACGGAAAGAGACAATAAATTGTGACTTTTGTTAGTTTTGCATACATTTCCTATTTCGGAAATTCGGTAAACGGACGTTGACTACCCTAAATCTATTGAATTACAGATGACAGTACAATTCTTTATCTATACTAATAATATAAAGCTAAAGAGTTTGTATTTTATATAAAACACTTTAACGGTTTAAAACGCGATTATTAGTTAAACTTATTTGAAAATGATTTTTAACTTCGGCCCGACGTTTCGGATGCTTTGCAGCAGCCGTGGTCATGGGGAGACACGTGGTCTCCCCGTTACCACGGCTTATTTCAAATAAGTTTACTAATATATCGCGTTTTCAACCGTTAAAGTGTTTTATTTAAATGTGTACTACTCGCGTAAACTATAGACAATATCTAAAGAGGTTGTATGTTTGTTTGAACGCGATAATCTCAGGAACTAGTTAGTCGAATTGAAACATTATTTTTGTGTTTGTTGGACCATTTATCAAGATAGACTTTAGGCTATAAAATATTCGGCTGCGACCTGCGATAGGAGAAAAGGGAGGAAATGAAGAGGAAAAATGGGGAAAAATCTTCAACGTTGATATATAGATACCGAAAAATATGTATAAAACAATTATTCTTAAATAATGTAAAAAGCATGAGTGCTTGGTTTTTCTGCCTCTCGATGTGTTATAATATGGTCTATGGTTCTTGACATCACGACGACGACGAGGATGCCGACGTGGATTATTTATTATACCCTTACTCTCAAATGTATTCTCTTGGCTTTGTTTTTTATGTTTATTGAAAAAAAAAAACCTACTAGGTAAGTAATATTACTTTATTGTGAACTACCAGTGCCCGCGACTTCGTCGGCGTAGAATAGTGACTTGGGGTAGAATTTTTAATTATTAAGGCTGTTTATTAATTTATGTAAGGGCGTATTTAAGGCAGCCAATCTATGTTGTAAGTGCTACTTTGCCGCAACAATCCGACCTCACATCACTCGTACTCTAACTCCCACTCTCATTCCTACACTCACTCCTACTCCCACGTCTATTCCCAAAAAGCCAAAGATGAAAGTTTCATTGTTTTAGCAAACCATTTCCTTTCCATACATCCTCATTTTCAACCACTATGTCCTTTCTCAGGCTCTAAAATATCTGTGTACCAAATTTCATTTAAGTCAATTCAGTAGTTTCGGTGTTAAAGCCGGACAGACAGAGTAAATATCGCATTTATAATATGTACTACATTCAATAACAAAGCACTGCTTTCGTTTCGTTTAACGTACTATTATTTGAATACATTAGCCCAACATCCGATATCGAATTTTATTCAACAAAAAAACAAGATTGGCCCGATACATACAAGATTGATGTATTTTAAAATACGTGCCTGCCACGTGTGTCCACAGGAAGATCAAAAAAGTCAGGGGCAGCAAACTTTTTACCATTTTATATCTGGAAATGTTTAACCAGTATTGTCTATTGATAGTTTTGAGATTAATTAAATTTAATGTAATTTAAACAAAAAGTAAAAAATAATAATTAATAATAGTCAATTGTCAACATATTTGCGTTGACACAGGCAATTTGTGTGACTTTGTAAACAGCAAAAGCTAACATATAATACATATTTATTTTAACAGATTATTTCGTATAATATGCAAAATAAATACAAACTAGACTTATGTATATCATTCTAGCGTATACGAGTTGGGCCGTAGTTAAAATAAATTGTTCTTAGGTTTACAAATGCATTTAGCGTTTTAAATTACTAAAAGTGTTTTCTTTAAATGTCTACTCGCAAAAACTATAGACAGAAATTGAGCGTGTTCTTACTTATAATAATCTGGCAACAATAATAATCTAGCCAATAAGGATTTTGACATAACATAAATAAATAGCTTCAAAATGTTGTGCACCCCTGAGGCGTTTTTGCGCGGGCACCCGACCCGCCAAATTTTGACAAGTAAACTAAACGGATGTAACTAATTTCTTATTTTGTCTCGAAATAAGCTGTTTAGACGAATTCCGGCTTGACGCAAACCCAACTCAAATCTACTTAGGGACATTGTTAGGGGATAATGGCCGTTTTTATCAAATCGTTTTGCCGCCGTTTCCGTTTGAAAGATTTTTTTTACGATCACGGAGTTTCTAATTGTCTGACTGTTGAACGTTAATTTTGACTTGTTTTGAATAAAGGCGCCATTTAAATGAATATTAGTAAAACTTAATAAGGAATTCATATCATGTAGATTTCATTAAAATCATTTTAATTATTTTACTTTTATAATCAATGTTCATTTCAAAATTAAGTTTATATAGTGTCATCATGTGCAATAACATGTGAAAAACGTTTAATGTTTTCAGAAATAAAGTTTAAAAATTTTAAATATTTTATAATTATAATTACTATATAATTTAAAAATCGAAAATAACTTGAAAAAATGTTCGACTCGGGCAGGACTTGAACCGGCATCGTCCGAGTGACTCGGTAGCTCAATTCCTAGAGCAACAGCACGGAACGCTGACGATGCCGGTTCAAGTCCTGCCCGAGTCGAAAATGTTTTCAATTTATATGATATTTTAATCGATAGTATAAAACGTACCCGTTAAATAAAAAAAAAACATTATAATAAACAGTTTGGACTTCGTCTGGAAATCTGGATATTAAATTGGTGGCAGGACTATCGAAAATCCATTCGGGTCACAAACCACCGTCCACAGATGAAAAACACGCGAAATTCAATCGCATCTCGGTTTTAGGCTGTGGATTTCCAAATATAGAAAGCCAAATTAGGCCGACAGCGCATCTTGCCTACGTTATCACCTCCCATCAAATGAACCCCGTGTTTGTCTGCCCTCCTCTGTCATTAAAAAAACATAGAGTCGTCCAGAGATTCGTATCCAAGACCTCTCATGCTTGGCATTTAGCCACAGAGCCATCTGGCGTGGGAGGAAATGTAAATAATTTTAGCGACACAAGCCCAATGAACAAAAGACAGGAAAGTATAATAAATCAAACGTATCCTTTCTTAAGACTTCCGATATAAAACAAAGTAAACGGAATGCCTTTTGTTACTGTCACGTGGGGCTTTGGGAATCTTTGGCGGGAATTTTATCATCTGTTTAAACAACGACCTACTGTGAAGAACGCTTTTGTTTATCTGTATGTTTTGTCCCTTTTTAAAAATACACTAAAGGGAAGTTAACTCTTTAATCTTAACGTAAATAAATTAACAAAGTTATAATCAAGTAATGTATTGTATGTTCTTTGCTCTAGTGGTTGTTGCATTAGGCTGATCACGGGGTTCTGGATTCGACTAGCAGATTTTGTTTTTACAAGAATTGCAAAGCAATGCAATTTCTAACCGGCCGGTAAATAGCTTTTATTTCCATTCCCCATGCAAAGATTTTGTTTGTTGAAGGTTTTTCAATAATAATAAGTATGGACAAAAACTATTCATAGAATAGATTGTTATTTTAGTGTAAAACTTTGGGCCTACATCAATTATTATAGTTTAATGCTATTTTATGTATCAATATTGCTATATTATTTAAATAAAAGACTTTTTAAAGTTTTGCAATTTGCATTCTATTTTAACTACCGGCTGACGTTTTAGATGCTTAGTAGCAGCCGTGGTCACGGTGGCACAGTCGTCCTGGGTACTGTGTATAAAATGTAAGTAAGTACTATTTACGCAATATAGTAGTGTTTAAAGTTTTAAGTACGCAATATTTAAGTTTATAGTTTCTAGTAAAAATATCTTATTTTATCCGTCAAAAATCTCATAATCACACCTTTTTGAAAACCCGTAACGTTTTTTTTATGTTGGCAGTCCTTATTAATTTAAGTTCCGGCCAGGATACGTGTCTTTATCACGTTTAAAAATGAAAAAACAGGAAAGGGACAGTTTAAGACCCCTAATTTTATAGCCTATTGTAAACCACCGGAACAGAAAACATCGCTTTGAGCTTAAGTCAGACGGACGTACACTTTTATTATATATACAAAAGGTGGGCAACCATTAGACGGAAGCGGACGGTGGACTCAAATATTAACTTTTGATCCCACCTTCCGGTGAGCGGATACAGTGTTTATTTTTTATATTATAGCAACGTCCAATGGGCCATTTTTATATAAACAATTGAAAAAATAAGATATATAAAGATGGTTTGTCGTTAGTACGATACTGATATAGTTTCAATGACTGAACTTTAATACGAAAGATCTGTTGTATTTAAATAAAACACTTTAACGGTTTAAACGCGATATATTAGTTAAACTTATTTGAAAATGGTTTTTGACTTCGGCTCGACGTTTCGGACCCTATGCAGCAGTCGTGGTCACGTCATGGGGAGCATACGTAACGTCGGGCCGAAGTCAAAATAATTTCCAAATAAGTTTAGCTAATATATATTGCGTTTGAAATCTGTCTTTTTATTTATCCTAGGATCCTATTCAACTCCACGATTTTTAGTTTGCACTTAGAATGTTGGTAAATGACCGGGTCTCGAACATCGACCTTGCTAAGATGGGTTCACAAACCAATAGACCAACTCGGCTCTAATAACTAAATGAGACAGGCCAAAAATATACCAACATCCTAAAATTAAAATTAACTGTAAACTCGAGAGTCATTTAAATTACGATAAAACACACGCATAAATTTCCAAGAACATCATAAACACATGTAACCATTCATAAAAGTGTCAAGTGTGCGAAAAAAAAATTAACGCCCGCCGTTTCCGAAAATAATTTTGGCGGGAAATCGAAATAGCTGCGGATGCTCGCGCCCTTATTAGATTTCCTGTTTCTAAAAGATTAAAAATCAATAAACGGTAATATTCTAAAATATTCTTTCATAGAACCCAAGAAGGTCTAATTTATATTTGCCGAATAATGGTTTATCAAACGTTTTTCCACTGAGCATGTATACGGAAACGATTAGTTTCAGGCCACATGCTGACAGGATGCGTGAATTCATTATCGATTCAAAAACATATGTTGTTTCTCTTTCTTACGTTAAAATTTGAGCTAAGTGCGAGAGGGACAGAGAAAATCCCGCATCCGGCTACGAAACCGCGCAATGTGCGTTTAAATAACTTTCTAATCCAAAATGACGTAAGTGATATATGCTGATTTGCTAATGTGTACTCTATTACCTTGTGATAGAGTTGCGTTTAAACTATACCTATATTACGACTTTGTGGTGTTTATTTCGGTGAAAGATTAAGGGTATTCTCGGCGCTATTTTGCGTCAGACAAGAGCCACGACAGAAATCAAAATTGGTCATTCTGTTTTCGACTGAGTGTGCGCACGGACGTATTCAGCCGTTTGTATCAATAATTCCGTAAAGAAAATTCGGTGTATTAAATTCAAATTACTGAGAAATTAGTTGGTTTAACAGTGAACGTCGAACGTTTGAAGTGCAAGTGCTACCGTTAATATAAAGGGATTGACAAAATATTTTGGTGAGTTAATTTATTTGATAATATTGATATAATAAAGTATATTAAAAAATCATTTTAATATACGTTAAACACAACAGTAGTTTAATAATTTTTTATACAAGAGTAGACTTTAAGTAAAACTCGTTTATTTTTTTTAAATTATTTTGTATAAGTTGTAATAAATAATACCTAATTCTTTATTTCATATTAAAATACAAATACCTGTATTGATTTCCGTAGATATAGTGAAAATTTCTTCAAGCAAACAAACATGTTTACAAAAGGTTTTGGTTACTTATATAATAACAAATTTTCATCAAACACTAACATAGACAAAACATACTTGTAGCCCTGTAGCCCCTTTAATCAAGAAAAACCCGTAAATTGTCCGTACCTTGCCCGTAGGCTGTAAATACTAAGTACTCCAAGTCCATATACATTTTCTAGACAGTAAATAGACAATTAGCAGTAAGAAACATATTAAGTGGTATACCTTATAATAATATAGAAAACCCCAAAATTACACTATTTACATCCAAGACGGCATAACTTCTGTACTGTGACACGCACACTTGCCAATTTCCGCCAATTGTTTGAGTACTTTCTAACGCGTACCATAATTATCACTTTCCCGCGGTCTTCTCTCTTCCGGCATCGCGTTATTTATTCAAACAGAAGCTATCTAATTGGGAAAAGTTTTTCTTTGAATGTGATGATGATGAAGGGTCTAGAAAAATTGGGAAACCCCGGTGAATCTGACAAAAATCTTTTCTCTTTATCTGTATTAGATTATAATAATTTTAAAACATATCTGTAGGAAAGAGAGATTGTTATATAAATAGAGGGCATTAAACTAGCGGTATCATAAGATTGACGTGTCTCTGTATATCTGTTTTCATGGGACCGTGGGTTTTACAGAAATAAATTGGTTTCAATCTAATTGTTTTTGTTTGAATAAATTCTTATCGACTGGGTTTTGGTTTGGTGTGGTATGTAAAGGACTTATATAAGACTATTCTTCCTTTAGGTATAAGGTTTTAGATATGAGAGATGGTTTAGTAGCTTAATATACAAAGATTTCAATATGGACTGTCTTCAAAAATATTTCTATCATAGTATATACCGGAATATACAATGTCAATTATTTTGTTTATGTTTTACACAATTTAAATTGAAGAGAAAATAGTTCTCTTAAATAATAATTAAAGACCGTACTATCGTATTACATATATGTAAATGCAACAGATGCATCTTCGGCACTACAAAAACGACGGACTATTAATTATGATCGGAAACTCATTACCATCTGCCGCCTATTTACAAAACAATGAGACGTTAAACGATCTACGTCACTACCGACAATGCGTTCCTTTTTCGAATTGAACGGAAGTGTCGATTTCGATTATGGAACGTCCGCCCGTTTGGCGGGAAGACGGCGCGCGCGCTTCCGCTACACTCTTTTAGGGAAATACTTGGCACATGCCCGATGTGAGAAGAAAAAAAGTTAAAAAAAAATACACCTGGATATCCAAAAGTGATGGGTATAGTCATCGCGGTCAATGCCTCCAAGTTGTTTCTCTGTGATATATTGGAATTATGTTATATTTAAATAAAACACTTTAACGGTTTAAAACGCGATATATTAGTTAAACTTATTTGAAAATGATGCTTTGCAGCAGCCGTGGTCACGGGGAGACCCCGTCTCCCCGTGACCACGGCTGCTGCAAAGCATCCGAAACGTCGGGCCGAAGTTAAAAATCATTTTCAAATAAGTTTAACTAATATATCGCGTTTTAAACCGTTAAAGTGTTTTATTTAAATGTGTACTACTCGCGTAAACTATAGACATTATGTTATATTCCATTTGATATGCCTCATGTATTTTAACTATAATAGAAGAATACACCTTATACGAATAGTCAATTCCAGATAATTTGTTATACTAATATTATAAAGCTAAAGAGTTTGTTTCTCATTTGGTATGCAAACAAAAACTACTGGATTGAATTGAAAAATTGTGTATTGGATAAGCCATTGGTCGAAGGATTTAGGCTCTAAATCACGCTGCGACCAATAAACGAAGGAACAATAGAAAAAGTGGAAAACACGGGTAAAATTGTTCGCCTTTCGGGTTTTCACTGCGTACGCTACAAAAACGGTCCAAGAAAACAAAATATGTATGAAAGAATGATTCGTTTGAATAATTTAAAAATGTCCGCTATTAATATGTGTCTATCTTTATCAACATAACAATATTTATCTTCCAAACAACAAAACAACGTTTGCCAGATCATCTATTATCTAATTAATTCGTTTATCGCCAAGTCCTAATCCCCAAAATATTTCAATTTGAGCTTTATTTACAAACAATAGACAAAGCTATAACCGATACATATAGGTTGATATCAGTACCTAAACCGTGTTTGTATTGTCACATTGCAAGGACGAACATCAATAATACAGCATAATAACATCGGATTTCCGTTACACAAAAATCGGGAAGCGCAAATAAAAACTTGTATGGCAACAATGCGACGGAAACCAAAGAACATAATGGCGGAAACCGGATGTGGGCCACACGACTCAACTAATGACAGATAAACTGTCAGTTATATAACTTATTAAGCGGAAATAATTCGTTAGATGATAATAGCAATTATAATAATGCAAGTAAAAGAAGTGTATTGAGATCGTTATAACGTTGATGAATTTTTTGCAAATGTCATTAGGCTCATCTATTGAACGGTTTGTTGTTTACACACTGCTGTGATAAGTGTAAAATGTCTTAGGTTTGGATTCCGGTGAAATGCTTAGTCTTTTATCGAATGTGGCAGATATTGTGGTTATAATCCATGTTTAATACTGTAAACCTGTATTAAACCTAACATGTACAGAAAAACAACAAAACTGATAATATTGAGGGTATAACTTGCAATATAAACATGATATTTGATTAAATAAATATATACCCATTCACGCTTCAATAATGTTAAGATGTTTGCTAGAAAATGGTGTATGTGTAAGCTACAATCAACAGAAGAATCTATGAATCAATTTCCATCACGCACATAGACATATAACCAAACAAAATCACATGCATATTGTTTTATGCTTTTCTCATTCAAATATATAATTTAATTTAATGATGTGGGAAAGTTGAGAATCATAGCGCAGGTATTATTTACTTATAAGGGTTTCACAGATAAAACTAGATCAAAATTTATCTACTTATATTTTTTTTATTTATTGTATAATTAAGAAGATTTTAATTTTATTTCAGATGCTCAAAATGCCAACCCAAGCGCGCTGCGATAGAGTACCTCCTACTGACGGAGGGTGGGGCCCTCTGGACCTTCGGGTTCTACAAGAAGATGATTTGCCTCTCGGTGAGATATTTATTTGTATTACATTATCAAAGAATCTATTAGTAAATCCCCCCGAAACCACGGCTGCTGCAACGTATTCAAAACCTCCTAGTAGTTAAAATAAATCAAAAATAGGTTAACTATAAGCATTGTGTGTAGTTTACTCGAGTAGATTAAATAAAACACCTTTAACGGTTTAAACCGCAAAATATATTAAATATAATAAGTTAACTAATATATTTTGCGCTTTAAACCGTTAGAAGCGTTTAATTTAATTGTTCACACTCGTGTGTGTGATCTACACACTTCTTTCTTTTCTTGTTGCCTTTGTGCATGGCACGTCTGTTTTACTGAACAATTCAAGTGTTTCTTTGAACAACAAAACAATTCTTCAGCTTTATAATATTAGTATAGTTAAATTTAAACTATTAATATAATCTCCATAAATATTAGACCCCAGAACTTGGTGCCGAGCGGATGTCGGTACGTGGGTGTCTCGCAGTGGTGGTCTACCAGAACGATTCCCAATGAATGGGAAAGCGTTATGTCTTATGTCTCGGGAGATGTTCGCCGCAAGAGTTCCTCGTAGCGGCGATGTACTACATCAAGTGAGTTATTTTTTATCTACTGTTAACTTCTGTAGCCTGAAGTGTATTTTTTCTAACTTCAGGTCAGACCACGATTAATATGGCCGATTTAAAATAAATATTTTGAAATTATATTAACTACGGCCCGACCTTTCGGATGCTTTCGTGACCACGGCATTAAAATTATTTCCAAAAAAGTTCAACTAATATATATCGCGGTTTTAAACCGTTAAAACCGTGTTTTATTATAAATGTGTACTACGTAAACTATATACAGAATTTAATATGGACGATATTAAACCATAGAGACCCGTTTCTAACGCTTTTCAGCGATCGTGCATGAGGGGACTTGACTTGACGTAAATGTCAAACTAAAGAAATTATAGTCTGTCCATTAACGTAATTTTTTAAAGATTTTTATTAATATAGCATGAAGTTGTGGTTTTATTGGTTTAATATATAAACCGGTGTTCTCAAAATGTTTTTTGTGAAAATCAAAAAATAAAAATGTAACTTATGTTGGAAAATCACGATTTCATGTAAATTGGACCAAAAAGGACATGTTACAAAAAATCGTATATTATTTAAATTCTATTTCAAAATATGTAATATTATTAACAATAAATCCTTCTGTTCACAGGACTTCAGACGTCGACTGGCGAAAGCGTTAGCACTGCAAGAACTATTGGAAAAATTGGCGAATAAGTAAATTGAAGCAAAAATTAGAAATTACTAAGTACATATCACTTTCTGTAGAATGTTAAATCATATTTGTATATCCAAGATGGTTGGGTTACTAAACTTAAAACTTGGAAGTGAATGGTGAAGCCGTCGCGACTACTCCAAACTGGAGTAGTTCCATAACGAGTCCCTCGAACATAATTCTATTATATTGTGTTACTTGTCTCATATGGGTCAAGTAATTGTGCATTACTTCTTTTGGGGTAACAGTATATAGGCCTGATGGACCCTGTGGCTTGCTCCTTTTGGTTAGTTCAGTATTCTGTGGCCACTTTATGATCATCGTGGAAAGGTGACTCAACGTAGAAAGTAGAATTACTTTCGATTTATGTAAGTCATGATTGCGGAATAATTCCTTCACTTTCCATTTCTATTGTATCTCATTATAGTCTATGACTTTTAACTTAAATGGTAATGTGTAAAATAACAAACAATGACGTCATACTTTTAGTCTTATTAGAGAATACTAGTAGTTTTTAGTAGCCGTTTTAAAATAAAATAAGTATTAAAACAATTCTTTGCGTCTCGGTAGGTTAGGTTAGGTACATAACGCGTTACGTAACGTACAGCTTTATCCATCACAGTAGATACATAATATCATGTCAAAGCCTACCTTTGCTAAGTGTATCTATCGTTTACCTTATAAAAACAAGCAATTATTAAATTTTTTTTATTGAAATATATTCAGTTTTAATATATATGAGACACTATAAAGGTTGTTGACTTCTGAAACGATCCATGATACATGTTTCAAGGTATGACGTCTTATTATCATAATAGTTTGACATTCTATGTAAAATATTATATAAGAGTTATAACTTGTGACTTTAGTATAGGTTTATGAAGTTTTTTGTTATTCGAGGCTTTTTATAAGTTCCTATACGATTTCTATGTGTATATTTTGAATGTATTTTTGTAATCACTTTTTAGCACGATTGTATCTAACAGTATTATGTGGTAGAAATATAATAATTGTTTTATGACACATGTAATATCTAGCTTTTATATTAAGAGTTGAATACTAAACTAATAGTTGAATTACCTAAAACCCAGTGTTAAAACAGCTTTGTAACGACCAAATGTAAAATAATTAGCGAAATAAATTTTAGTTAATTAATCTAGTCAAGCAATATGTAAATAAATGTTGCTGCATTGAAATAACCGGTTTTTATTTTACTGAATTTACAATTTGGTAAGAGTCTAGCTAATAAAAAGTGGATTCTTTCTTATCCTACGCTGGTAATGCCCCACCACGGGGGCATGGGGTGAACACATTATTTTTATGTCCATTTTACTGATCGTTTTATCGGCAAGTAGTTGATCAGACTTCTGTGCCCAACCGAAACAATCTATTATTTTCACAGGATTCAAACCTCTCGCGCTTAACGCAATACTAGGCAACACCAATAGAGACAGATATATTTCTTTCATTATCTGTCTAATTACTACAAAAATACTAGTTTTTTCTTAAGGAACAATTGAAAGACGTTAAAATCTGGCGCCATTCCTGTTCTTTGACAATGACATATTGATCAATACCATGTCTGTACACTGTACAGAGTATATTCATTAATGAGAACTTAAATAATATTATATTTTTAACAAATGTAAGAGTTCATCAAATTCATATCACGCTCAATTTATTTATATGAAAATATACCAGATCAAATAAAATACGAATACGATTTGAAACAATTATAACAATTGTAAAAGTGTAGTAACACGGGTAGGACATTTTTTAATTTATAATCATATTTTGAATTATATAAGTACAAAGCATGTGAAAATAATAAAGTTTTCAAATATACTAAGAGTTAAAACTTTGCTATCTGTTGAACTGACAACTCTTTCGTTCAAAATGTCAATCCAAATGAGTCAAACGTCAACTCTGTATGTCAAAATATTTATGTAATTCAAAAACAAGAAAAATCCGAATTTTCATCTGGTTTCCAATCTCAAAATATTGTTTAAAAGATCTAATTAACTAAATAGAAATGGGTACCGTGCATGCTAAGGTAGTGTAGAATTTAATTAAACATAATTTTGAATTAAACATAATTTAAAAAGGTTATGAGGTAATAGTTTTATTTCGGCATTTCAAACTTTATTCAAATCTCACTAAAGTAACTTAAATTTATTAGACCAGTTCTTATTACAGGCTCACATGTTGCAAGATATGGAATCTGAAAGTGGTTTTTGTAGTATGTTTTATCCATTAAAATCGAAATAAGATAATTTCGGATATGATAAAGTGTAGGCTTTATATAGAATCTGAAGCCTACATACATGCGATCTTTTAATCTTTATATAAAATTAAAAGATCGCATGTATGTAGGCTTATTTATTTACAAAGTAGGCAGTCAAGGTATATACTACAGTTAGGATCATTAATTTGCATGTATCATAATTAATTACTATGTTATATATAATATATAAAGTTAGTAGAGACTGCTTATATTGTGAACTATTTGGGGTGTATTTTAAAATCTAAGAATTTGTATAACTTTTATAAATAATAAGTATTTACAGGCACAAACTGAAAATGTAAATTCAGTGGGAGGTGGTTTATTTGACTTCGAGGAACCAGAGACACTAGAAGAAGCCATCCCCAAACCGACTATTAAGCTTAATGGTGTCAGGGTAAGCGTTATAATTTGTTACCATCTTGGAATTTTTGTTCCTTTCTATTGACACAATACGCATGACACTTGACTATTTTGATATACGACTTAGATCTTGTATGACAGGGGTATTTCATTGATCATCAAGTGAAATACTTATCTTTCCTCTGCAAATTTATTTTTTTTACAAAATTTATATTGTTTAAATAATAAGACACAGTGTATTTCTGTAACTAGGCTCGTGTGGACAGAGTCCACGTGGACGGTCTGAGCAGGACTAAAGACGACATTGTCCGCAGTGCTGTCGATGAACTTTTCCATGCAACCGACTTTGAAGATGTTATCCTGAAGGCACACAAGGTAAAGTCATCTAAAAAAAAATATTAAAAAGTGTTACAAGATAAAATAAATACAAAATAAAATTTAGTAAAACGTAACCTGGGCTAAATGCTTAGGGACTTAAGTATTTGTCTGTACATTTTTTTTTAAAGGTTCGTCGCTCACTCGATTCATTGGGATGTTTCAAAGATATTGGAGTGTTCATAGATGTATCTAATGGTCCGGGTGCTACTCCTGAAGGGCTTGAGGTAATATTAATGTAATAAATATAATTATGAGGTATTAATGCAAAAAATAGAAAATATAGTTTACTGTATTGTCATGTTTTCAGGTGACTTTCCAAGTTCGCGAATTAACTCGTATCGTTGGCGGTATTAACACAACAGTTAGCGAGAATGAAGGAAATCTTGTTCTTGGTAAGTAACAAACCTTTTAAAAGTATACTATTTCCTGTTATGGAAAAGGAAATATGTATATTCTAAAAATATGTATGTACGTAATATGGGTGGTTGCATCAAAAAGCTTCTAGCCTTCTATTGGTAGCAATTGAAAATAATAATATTTCCCGTTGTACAAAGTATATACATGTTGAATGTTACTTTAAGTAGTTGTTGAGAAAAAAAGTAAAAAAAATCCACAGAAACATTCCTATGTGGCATATGTGCATATAACTGTTGTAGTTATATCTTACCTTAAGAGACACCTTTAAAAATATCTGCTTACTTACTGTGTACTCGCAGTATATTTATGAAAATGTATTGTATGCCCATAAGAATAAAAGCAAGTTTAGCAAGAATAGTGATAGGCATCATTTTAACTTACGAAATAAGGATAAACTAGCTATCCCCAAATATACCCTCCATAAAATATCTAAGTCATTTGCGGGAAATTGTATTTGTATTTATAATACATTGCCAGTCGAGATTTAAAATTTATCGATAAATAAATTTAAAAACTTATAAAATGTAGATTATCTCAAAAGGCGTATTATTGTGTGGACGATTTCTATAATGACAAGACCGCCTGGCTGTAATATGAATTGCTCCTGTCAATGAATTAAGAAAAATGTATTAGTTTATAGGATATATTTAAAAAAGCCGGACTGAGTATCTTGGGTGTTCTTCTCAGTTTTGTTGCTCTTTTGAACACTCTGTAGAAACAGACAGACAAACGAAAAAAAAATTGACGAATCTAAATACTTTTTCAATTTTAAAGAGTATAAAGTATATTTTATTTTATTTTGCTTAATCGGTGAAACAGGCATACAGAATGCACATTCACATGCTCAATATAACAAGCGCAAATAGTTCTGGTTTCTAATAGGATTTAGAGGTAACTAGATTCCCCACATTATAGATAAATAATCTTTATATGTGGGTAATTTACATTTATATATGAGGCTGCTAGAGGCAGAGTGGCTTAATAACAAAAAAAATATTTTCAATAAGGAGGAAAATAAAAATGCACAATTAACGTAAGCAAATAATTATTGTACTGTTATTTGTGTAAGACTTGTTAACAATTTTCGGTCACTGCGCTCTTGTAGATTAACATTTTTAGGCTATAAAAATATAAATAAGTTAGGTCATAATATTGCAGTTAGGCTACAATGTATTTAGCGGCTTCATATACTAGGTAAACCTAATATACTGAGACTAATTGAACTAAATAGATCATTCAATCGATCAACCATTCACTCAGGTGTCCGCCTTCCGAATGTAGCGGGGCGTGGTGAACGAGTGTCGGCAGAGTACAGTGTGGGCCATCGCAGCTCATCTAACTTTAGTGTCGCTGCCACAAAACCCTTCACTAGGAGCGCCTTACAACCTGTGTTAGTACCTAAAATTCAAATAATTTTATCCCCATCAAAGCACATACCAAGAATATACAGATATTATACAATGATAAAAAACATTGCTGAGGAAGGACATCCCTCAGCTATCGCTGCAACAAAACTGTTGTTACAGTAACACCTGAGTGATTTTCAGAGTGACAGCCAGAAATAATAAGGAAGCTAATAAGGAGGAAATACAAGTATACATGTAAAATAAACTACAATGCAACAAAATAAAATAAGCATATTATAAACTATAAAATAAAATTAATACTCTAAGAAAGAGATACTAACAACTTCAGATTCACTACACACGCCTCTAAGTGAGATCCCTATACTCCGAAAGACATTTTTTGTATTTTAATTTAAAGAAATTTAGCCCAACGATTACTGGTGTTTATTTATTTTTGCAAACCTCAACTCAGATTTTTGCCTCTAGAAATATCTACAATAAATATATACTAGCTGTGCCCGCGTAACAACCAGGTTACGTGGAGTCACTTTAAATGAGGGTTTAGATTCAAAATTTAATATGTGGACCTCACTTTTATAAACTACGTGCCGTCGTTTTTGCAAGTTAATTTTAACAGATAGACATATTGATGCGGACATATTTTTAGATAATTTAAAGACGAGTTATTTTTCACCCATAAGCAATGCACTCAATGAGAAATAATTTTCCCGTTTCGTCCACATTTCCCGCTGTTGTTCCTATTGATGTTTTATAGGTAAAATGGTCCTACTGCGTTGGTAGGACCAAAAGTATATTTCAATTCGAGTTAGTACTTCCGAGAGTAGTAGTTCAAACAAACAAACTCTTCAGCTTTATAATATTAGTATAGATTTTTTAAATTGAGTGCAATTTTCAGGCTAACGACTTCAGTGTACCAACAAAACCACGAGTATCCATGGTCTGGGTATAGACTTCTAGATCGTGGGGTGTTGCTAGATATCGCTTTTAGAACTTCACCTGCTGTAAGTCATCTGCAATAAACAATTTTCATTCTTTGATTATATCCACTTCTAATTATAATATCCTGTTATCGTTTTTTCAGACAAAACATAACCTACAATGGGAGGGAATGGTCCGCGACACATCAGTACTGAGTAAAACTACCAGCTTTAAAGTTCGAGAAAGCAGTGGTAAGTAAACCCAAGGCTTGTCCTATATATTTGATGTGTTTGTTGGTGTAATGCTAACAATGTACGGCTAATAAGCAACGGGTCGTGGATTGGATCCCCATCGGGTCCAATGTTTTTAATTCATTTATAATTCTTCTGAAATATGTCGGACTTCGTCTGGAAATCCGCATATTATATGGGTGGTAGTAATATCAAAATTCCGTCCGGGTCACAAAAAAAAAAATCCGTTTCCGGGAAATATCCGTAACGTTTAGTCACGTTTCGGTTTCAGTCTGTAGATTTCCCAATATCTAAAGCCAAGATAGGACGACAGCGCATTTTGTTTAGATGCTACAGGCCTATTTAATCTAGCATTAAATGAACTTCATACGCGTCTATCCACTATCATTAAAATAAAATATATATATGTAAAAATTTACTAAGGTCAGAGAAACATGACATTTATTTATATATTTAAATATTCTTTATTGCACAAAACATAATAATGATCGAAATTAAACTTATATACTAGAATGAAGAGCAACTTAATATTTGTTTAAAAATCATACAATAAATGACGAAAAATTTCATCAAATCTGGTCAAGCCATGAGCTTATAAAAGTAACATTTTTTTATAATATTAGTAATAATATCTGTTCATACAAAAGCCTTTAGATTTCCGCCTTTCACTCTTCACTCGTTCGTTCTCCAGGTCCCGTCTTGAAGTCGGTAATCCGGCACATAGTAACAGTGGATCACAGAGACGAATCGATATTCCCGACGCGCGGTACGTGGGTTCAATTCTCGAGCGAATTGGCTGGACTCGGCGGCGGAGTCGCTAACATCAAGACGGAATTACAAGCGGAGGCTAATAAGGAGATTGTACCTGGTTTTGTGAGTAATATAACACTAGCTGTGCCAGCGACTTCGTCTGAGTAGAATAGTTATTTTAGGCGTCAAAATTTGTCTCTCTCTTCTCATCTCTATTACTTATAGCTGTATACCACGACGTCCGTCGCGTGCCGTCATTCTTGAAACTTAATCATAAAAGATATATAGCGTCGCGGACTTTTTTTAGGTCATACATTCTTTCATTCATATTCTCTGGGTATTTTGAACCGTTGTCGCAGCGTAAGCGTTGAAATCCTACGGAGATGAATAATTTTCCCCTTGTTTTTCACATTTCCCGCTGCTTCTTCACTCCTATTAGTCACGTTTATAGCTTATAATCTCCCTCGATAAATGCTTTAACCAACGCAAAAATATTTTTTCAATTCGAACCAGTAGTTCCCGAGATAAGCGCGTTCAAACAAACAAACTCTTCTTTTATATATTAGTGTAGATAGATTCGTTTTCAATATTTGTATGTATAAGTATGCAGTTAAGTAAATAAAAGACTTTATATTATTATAGGTAGTCCAACTAACTGGGGCAGCGGGAGTGCTACACGACGTCTTCGGTACGGAGCTGCCGGAGTTCTTCTATCTTGGAGGGCCAGCGACGTTACGGGGATTCCAGCAGAGAGGTGCGGGACCTCATTGCGATGGTCTAGCGACTGGTGGCACTGTGAGTATGTTGGGAAGGGAGAACATTAAGCTGTTCTTATGGGCTCGTTGCTCAATGGATGCATGGCCTATAACCAACGGGCTGCGGGTTCGATTTCTACCAAGTCTTAGTTTTATAATTCTTTAAATATTATATATCTGAGAAATATTGACATTAAGTAGCTATTGGGAACTTCGAAATTCAGTGTGGATCACAAATCACTCTTCATTTTTGAATTGTATAAACCTTTAATAGGTTGACAATCTATGCCAAATGGCGATCTTAGTCAAATGCTGTGTAAGTCGCAAATCGTCATTAGAACTACTAATTTATAATTTTTAATGAATTATGTATGCCATGCATTTAATTAAGAATTTAAATAAGTTATTATTTTTCTTTTGTCATAGATGTATTGGGCGTCAGGTCTGCACCTGTACACCCCCCTCCCCTTCCAGCCGGGGAAAGGTGGACTAGGAGAGTTGTTTAGATCTCATCTCTTCCTCAATGGTGGCTGTTTGGCGCACCCAGGTATGAAAATATAAATGGACTAGCTGGTGTCCGCGACTTCGTCTACGCAGGATTAGTATTAGGATTACGTAGTATCGCGGATTTAAACTAAATGATGTCTATCATATCGTACATTACATAATTATATGTAACTAACGTTTATGGCAGCGCACGCCAGAATAGCTCGCAGAAAGGTAGGTTTTTTTTCTAGTTACTTGGCACTTAATGTCATATTTTGGACAGCTCACACAATATCATTATAAATTATAGCCTATGTGTTATTCTGATGCATAAGCTATATTATTGGAAAGTTTAATTTAAATCCATTCAGTAGTTTTTGCGTGAAAGAGTAAGAAACATCCATCCACACATACAAACTTTTATAATATTAGTAGGATTTGCATAAATATAAATGAAACTCCGTTTTTCCCCTAACAGTTTTATTAATTAACAGTATAGTAGGTCATTAGACTCCTGTTCGCGGCGAACACAGTTCAAGGTAGTGAAAAAATATGTTAAAATACCTTCCTTCTTCTCCTAACTTGTCTAGGTTTTAAGATTAACTTGAAGAACGATGTGGACGAAGTCGCTGACACAGCTAGTATATATATTTCATTGTAGTCGTTCTATATATTTCAGAGGAGAATAGCCAAGCGATAATCGAAGCGTTGTCCGCTGTGCGGGTCTCGTGCGGCGCCGGAGTGGCGTTGCGTTTGGGTCGTGTCGCGCGAGTCGAGCTCAACTATTGCTTCCCGCTGAAGGCGAGCGCGGGAGATGCGCCTGCGCCGGGTCTGCAACTGGGTGTCTCAGCGCACTTCTTGTAGAAGTCAGTATTTTGCTTATCTCTCTCTTTCTCTCTTTCTCTCCTTCGTTAGTACCTATTATACTGGCTAGATGACGTTGAGTAGAACAAAATTGGAGATACTTAAACCAAGATAGGACGATTGACCAATCCAGGCCCGTATATACTGTATGTAGTTTACGCAAGTAGTACACATTTAAACAAAAAACTTTAACGGTTTAAAGCGCGATATATATTAGTTAAACTTACTTGAAAATGATTTTTAACTACAAACGTCGGGCGGTAAAGTCGCGTTGTACACCGTTACAGTGTTTTATTTAAACAACTTAGTAATAAAAAGTAACTTGTCTTTTTCTTTGAACCATTCTAGAACAAACTAGTGTAACATATAAATCAACCTACATGAGTAGTAATCCTAAATTACTTGACATAAAATTTTTCATGGCCCCCACCAACAGGTTAAATAGGATTATAGGAAAGGCATTATAGGATTCTTAGGATTGTTTTTAATAGACTCATACTCTATAAAAAAAACACACGGTCAGCTTCTAAAGCTTCCCACTTTGCGGTGGTCCAAGCTGAGTCCGATACCCCCTTTGGGACACTCTTGGTCTGGCCGCAAAACGTCAGATTAGCATAGGTGGCTCCGGAAAAAAATAATAAACAACGAGAGTAAATACCTAGATTCATGATGAATGTATTTTTTTTTCAGGTACAAAAGGGACCGAATTTAATACATATAATAGTTCTGATGAAACAAATGTAAATTATTTGCGTATCTGTAGACCTTGTTGTGTTGAAATAAACAATAATTGTTACCATTTTGTGTTTTAGTTTGTTACAACACAATATTGCGTTGAGTGGTTCTTTTCGATTCACGAGTCTGGAAGCGCTAGCTATATCCGGCGACATTCGCTAGTACATCTAAGAATTTAGATCCCTCCGTAAGATCTAAATTCGTGACCATGTTCACGAAGGTGCCAACGGTTCTCGTCTGATCGTCTAGAAGTTTCGACATAACCGACTCGAATTTCGAAAACTCCACGTTCGTCGCGTCCGTGACGTCATCGAACAGGTGTCGCACCTTTTCTTCTGTCACTCTGACTCCATCGATAAGTTCGTCTACAAAATATAATTACAAACAAAAGTACTATTATGAATCTATGAGGGAAAACTCTTAAAACTGGAGGTAATCAATAAGTAATTTTTCGTCTAGTTTGACTAATTAGACGGAGAAAAATGGCAGTGTTTGTCTTCGAGTTATTAAAGATATTGAATGTGAGGCTGCTAGAGGCAGAATGGCCTAATAATAAAAAACATGATTTTCAATAAGCAGGAAAAAAAACATGCGCAATTAACTTAGGCGAAAATGATGATGTTTTTGTAAGAATGATGTTAACAATTTTCGGACATTTTTAGACTATGATATAACTCAAGTTATAAAATTGCAGTTAGGCTACTCTGTCTCTAACTACCTCATAGGTAGAAGACAAGTAACAAAGTATGATTTCTATAGGATTGTACCTAGCTGAAGTCTCGTGATAGTTTGTAATGGTGGTTTTTCTACTAATATATTATAATTGAACTGTTGTCTGTTGTATTGTACTAGGAGTTTATTTGTTAGCTCTAGTTAGATTGTTAATGAAGTTATTTTAGTGTTATTAACATACGTACGAGATCTTAGTATCCTACACAGTAATCAATTTAATCTGACTTAGGCTTTGAGTTTTTATTAACGTCCTACAAATTAAAATTTTTAAGGAATATTTTGACGAGCGCATTGGTCTTATGGTAGCGATGTATGGCTAAATCAATGGATCGTGGGTTAGCTCCAATTTTTCAATTTATAATTGTTCTGAAACATGCTGGACTTCGTCTGAATACCAGCATGTTAAATAGGTGATAAGAATATAGAAATTCCGCCCGTGTCACAAACCACCGTCCACAGATGAAAAAACCGTGAAGCTTAATCGCGTTTAGGTGTCAGTATGTGGCTTTCGGAATATTAAAGCCAAAATAGGTCAAGAGCACAACTTGTTTATGCCATAAGCTGGAGTATATCACCTAGAATCAAGTGAACCATTATTATGCTATTTCTGTCCTCCTGTAACTGTAATTAAAAAATCCTCATGTCTTCGTATTCAGTACAAAATAGTCAAAATTATACTCACTGTCTTTCATTAGCAATATAATGTTATCCACAGAATTTAATTTTGCGTTTTGAAGTTTCTTGAACGCGATAAGCAAATACACAAAAAGCAGGACGCACATTATTCAAATTTTCCTTTTTGCACAAATCCAATTACGACGATAACCCAAAATTAACGTGTCAATGTAATTTGCACAGATTATGTTCTGTTTAGAATTAACCACGAAGGAGGTAAATTTGAATGTGTTTTTATAAGTTATTGTTAATTGGGTTGCGGAAATTAGATTTTTTCTACAGAAACACATAGTTACTTAGAAATGACACGCAAAACTATATATTCAGCTTAATTAATTTATAATTAATAAAATTTATCTCTATCTCAATTTGTCGTGTGTTTTTAAACTATAATATTATGTCATTCGCACAAACACAATAAAAAAAGCAAAGTTACCTATGTTCGGATAGAAGACCTCCTTTATTTGATGTCAAAGAAAAATATAATTAAAACAAACATATTATTAAGTAATCATTTATTGTGACAAGGTTTCTAGATTTAATTTTGTTCGTGTTTAAATTTTTTTTACGTAATAAGTTCTTTTGTTTATACATTTCATTTTTACACCCTATCTAATGACGGTACTACTTAAAAGGTACAAAAAAATACGACACGGGCAGGCCTGGAACCGGCATCGTCAGCTTCCCGTGCTGTTGCTCTACCAATTGAGCAACCGAGTCCTACACGTCATCGTCGAATTTTTTCAACTTATTGATGCATGTACCTCTCGCGTAGTGTAATTTCATGGTATGGTAACACTTAAAATCTATAAAACAATTCTCTGTTAATTGTCAAATTCATTTAAATTGTAGTATTACCTACAACACATCTTTTATAACGGAAGATAGACCGGATCGAGGTTTAATCTTAAGGAGAAACTTATTTTCGACTATTTCAACGGTTAGTGGTCCGGACAGAATTTTAATATTACTAAGTCTTTAAAAACATTGTTACCGGTGGGAATTGACCCGACGACCAGTTGTCAGGTGGTAGTTTATTTCATTATTATGTAGCGCTACAACAAATATAATTTCTACATTTAGAATGCTAAAAAAGGCCGCTGTTTTCTTGGTATATTTGAATAAACTTAGGGGTTGTCCATTAATCACGTGACCTTTTTTTAGAATTTTTAAACCCCCACTCCCCCATTGGTGATACGTAGTGAGGTTCAAGACCCAAGAAAATCGCGCGTTTGACGAAAAAATAAATACACGAGATATCTTATCCCCCCCCCTCCTGTGGTAATTTTCGTGATTTTTATCAAACCCCCCCCCCCCCCTTTAAAGCCTCACGTGATAAATGGACAACCCCTTACCTAAAATAGTTGTGGTCAGTACAGTCTATTTCTAGGCCTAAATGCCAAAAATATCGAATACTAGCAGACCTGGCAATCGTTCCATATAAAGTACTAGCTGTGTCAGCGATTTCCTCCGCGTCGTCCTTCATCTTTATAAACTTAGCTGTTACCCACGACGTCCATCGCTTCCCTTCCCATCGTTCTTGCAAATTAATCTTAAAAGATAGACATAATATGGCGTCGCGGACTTTTTTAGATTATTTAAAGAGGAATAATTCTTTTATACATATTTTTTGGGTATCTTGAACCGTTTTCACAGAAACCCTTAAAGAAAAAACAATTTTCCCCGTTCTTTCCACAATTCCTACTGTTTCTTCGCTCCAATTGGTCTCAGCGTGATGTTTTATAGCCTAGAGTCTTCTTCGACCAACACCAGAATTCTTCAATTCGAACCAGGAGTTCCTGAGATTAGCGCGTTTAAACAAACAAACTCTCCAGCTTTATAATACTAATATAGATTATCATTTATGTAACTTTCAACCTTTTTTACACATTTCCACTCATTATTTCAGCTAACTAGGCAAATTACTACTTGAAGTAGTACAAAAGTCAGTTTCGAAAAATATCGCGGAGAGCAATAGAGCCTGCGCGGGCGCAAGAAACACTGCTGGTAGGCGATACAGGCCGACTCGAGGGCACGTTGATGAAATCCAATCTAAAGAAAGTTTCAAATTATTACCATTAATATAATATTAATAAGGTATTATTAGCTTAAAAATTGATTATAATTTGAAAAAAATTACGACTAGGGCAGGACTCGAACCGGCATCCACAGCGTTGCTGTTACTCTAACCAATTGAGCTACTGAGCTTTAATTCAGAATCCACTATTAATTTATATCATGTGGAAAATATTAAAGTTTTTAAATGTTACCTAGGCGTTTAAAATGTTTAATGTTCTAAATGACTTAATGTTCTTCGTGCATAAAGCGCCAGAGGTCCTGGGTTCGAGGACCTGGAATTATATTATGGAGTTCTCTTGATGGCCGGTGAAATATCCTAGCCATATAATATCGAAACCAGATACGTTGTCAACCTGTTTTTGGATATTCGAAAATCCACAGACTGAAACCGGAACATTTTTCTGTGGATTTCCGAATATCCAATGACAAAATAGATGATAAGGCGGGGGGGGGGTGTGTGTAATTCACCTACCAAGTAAACCCCATGTTAGTCTGTTCTCCTCAATCATAAATAATATATTACCGTTTCTAGTTGACTTTGGAGTAGACACAAGTAACAATAATTGAGCTTCGTGAATGTCTAGAAGTCTGCATTTCACGTAGAGGTAACTCGCGACCGAGACTGTACTTAACCAGCTTGCAACTGAAAATAGATCGTTGGAACATTTCAACAGTTTAAAATGCGAGCTATATTATCTAGCTAAAATAGTTATTTTGGGCGTCAAAGTGTGTTTTTGCAAACCTTTTCTTTATAAATTACTACCTGTGCCCGCGACTTCGTCCGTGTGGAATAGTGACTTGGAGTAGGATTTTTAATTATTTGGGCTGTTTATTAATTTATGTAAGGGCGCATTTAAGGCAGCACATTTATGGTAAGTGCTACTTTGCCGCAACACTCGCACCTCACATCACTCCTACTCTAACACCCACTCTCATTCCTACACTCACTCCCACTCCCACGCCTTCTCCCACCCCCATGCCCACGCCTTCTCCCACTCGAACTCCTATTCCCAAAAAGCCAAAGAAGTAAGTTTACTTGTTCTATCTTTAAAAACCACTAATTTCCGTACAACTTTTCAACCCCCCCTTTTAACCCCTAACAATCCCCTTTTCGCGATGAATACGCAATTACGTGAATGAATAAACAGCCTATATATTTAAAAATTCTACCCGAAGTCACTATTCCACGCGAAAGAAGTCGCGGGCGCAACTAGTATGAGTGTAAATCAAAAAGTCAGGATCTTACCTAGAACTAAAGTTGAAATGACGTCCGATATATAAAATATGCCTTCGGCTTCTAATAACAAGCTGCAACAATCCACATACAAGAGTAATAAAGCTGATAGCTTACTTATAGTTGGACCTGAGGAGAGAAAGAGACGGCTACACAATTGTGATTGAAGCATTATTTAATATGATTTTTTATGAGAAAAGGACAGACAGGGGTTTAATGGATGGTAGGTGAAATACCCCAGCTATAACATGTAAACAATATGCGCTATCGACCTATTTTGCCTTTGGATATTCGGAAATCAACAGACTGAAACCGATACGCGACTAAACTTCGTGGCTTTTTTGTCGTCACCCGGACGGAGCTTTCGATATTCCAACCATCCAATTCGCTTCCCGATTTTCACACGAAGTCCAACATGTGTCAGAAAATTTATACATTGATTGGAAACATGTTGGACCCGGTGGGCATCGAACCCGCAACCAGGTGATCGTTAGCCGTACATTACTACCATTACGCCAAAGAGCCTGTGATGATTGAACAGTGATTAGAAATAGGCCAGTCTTTCTTTGATTATTTTATCTTTAAAAAAAAGAAGATATTCGCCGTGGGGTTTGGGCAAACAAATTTCTGTATCAAGCTGTTCATCTGATTCCTTTGCTCAGTTCAGAAACTCGTATCCTTAACACATAGCTAGGCAACACGTCGACCAATTGAGCTTGGCGGTCAGTATTAAAAAAAAAAAGTGTTTTCATTTAGAAATATATTTACCGTATTGATTTTTACTGGCAGTGGCGTAAGTACCAACTAAGTAAGGTAACGCCGCAGTCACAGCGACCGCTTTTAATTCTTCTAGTGGAGGAATTGGGGCTTTTCCACACTGTAAAGTTATGTTTACTATGATTATCTTGAAAAACTTTATATTATTATCACACTTTAAGCATAATTTAAATATATCAGCAGTGGCGTAGCTATCGTAGAGCCCGGTGGTACATTGCACCAGGGCCCTGGCCCTCGACGGGCCCTTTTCCCTTTAACCTAAGTTGAAAAAAGCGAGTAAGCCAACTCGCCCGCTTTTGAAGATAGGCAACCTCGACTCTGCTTGCAAGATTTTTTTTTTTAATTTCATGATTTTATGTCCATGGCATCATGTTCTTTCATATATTGATTTCATCTGGGTAATAAATATTTTATACTGTCATGTGCGTCGTTGCGTTTTTAATCCTATTTTCTTTTATCAAACACAACGATCCTACCCCTTATAGAGATGACGTATGGATTTAGCCTACTAATGAAAAGTTCATCCCACAGTATCCTTTATTTTATTCCATTTATATTCCTAAGAGGGGGTGAGGCCCCGATTCTTTTTCTATGCACCGGGGTCCTTGCCCCTGCAGCTACGCTACTGAACATATGTGGATTGGACCCCTTTTATTTATATAATCCTGACATTTGAAATTTAAAAAGAACAGCGTTAAACTCTATAGTTTAATATTTAACATTTTTATGCATATCCTATGCAAGCAGTAATAAAATTTTATCATTGTATTTTTTTCCTATACCTGTATTTACTTTTCTTTCTATGCTAGTTCTATAGATAAGATAAATAGAGAAAAACAATGTTGAAATTTTATTCTCTAAATACTTTACCAATAGTAAGTGTGTTAGCGGTGTAGTCAGCAGGGACACCATGTAGGTGCATCCAGCCAGTAACGGTGTGGTCCCGTTCATATAAAACGACAATGATACCCAAGCACAAGGACCGCTAGAACTCGCTAACATAGCGCTGAAAACAAACAAATTTTAACTCGTGCGCCGTTTATTTATTCGTCGATATTAATTTTCAGACTACCGTCTTACCATTCCTTGTGGGTACTTTGTAATAAATTAAAATTGGTGGCAGGAACATCAAAATTACGTCCGGGCTATCCCTCTTTTTTGTTGCAGTCTGTGGCTTTTCGAATATCCAATTTAATTGTTTAGATGTTATATGGCTCGGGTAATGTACCTACCATTGATTGGACCCCAGGCTTTCTATCCTCTATCATTTAATATTTAGATAACCAACCAACTTGTCAATACAAAAATAAACTTCATATAATAATTTATGAATATTAATAAACTCACCCCTCTATAACTCGTTTATCAACAGCCACAGATAATGCATTTACAGTGACAGCACAGAGTATAACGCTTGCGACATTAGCATGAAACGCGGTCAACATATACAACCTCGGTCGAGCTGGTCGGTATGGAAGACGTCCAGCATTGAAGTATATGCACGACAGGGGTATGTAGCTGAAATACTCCGAAAGGCTTCCTGTGAAAACAACATTGGCTTATAGGCACAGATACTAATCTAACACATACATTTAGAATCATCATAGGCAATTAATAAAAGTTATAAATACTTTTTCGAGTTTTTATTTTTATAATATTATTAATGGTCGCTGCGGGTATATTTTAAATGAGTATTACGAAATGGATTATTAGAAAGATAAGAAGTGATTATCTTAAGGAAAAGTAAAATGTTTTTAATTATAATATTTCATGCATAAGGAAAGTGCGAAGAGAATTGACGTTCTATTCCTTAGCGCACGAATAGACGTTTAGACTTTTGTAACAGTTCCTCAGCTAACAAGCATAATTTTATTGATTCTATTGATGTCTAAAAATTTTAATATTTTCACATTATATAAATTAAAAATCGATTAAGATCGATTTTTTTTGGACATGGTAACGGCACGCAACGCCGTGGATGGCGTTTTATGTTCCGCCTAGATGTAGATGTTTTTAAATCTAAATATATTTATAACGAATTAATTATGTTGGTTCAGTAATTCAAACACTAGAAATCTAGAGATCTGTAGTCGAATGTAAAGCACTGTACAACGGAGGCACAATAAATGTTCAAATGGCTTTTTTTTATAGAAGAGGACATAATAATAATAATTAAATAAAATATAATAAATTCTCTTACAAATTAAAAAAAATATTATGTAGATAGTACATAATATATATTATCCAACTGGATAACTACACTATCTAATAATTAAAAGTTTATTAGTTTTACGAAGTTCATCTCGTAAATCTTAGTGTCTAGATTGAGATGTTGTGTATGTATGTCACTAATTATATAATTGCAGACACCTTATTTTTAGCTTTAAGAATAAAGTGGATGTATTTTTATGATATAGGTCATACAAGTAGGGAGATGAATGGTAAAATACGCAAGCCGTATAGAATTTATAAAGACGATTTAGATTTTTACGGTTTATCCAATTCTGCTAACGAGTTGCAAATACATTGTGTTATATAAGAAGTAATCGCGAAAATTGAATAAATGATAATGATAGTTTTAATGGTACTCTACAAATCTATAAATCTTTCTGTCGACGTCGAAATTTTGGGCCGTAGTTTATTTATTTATTATTGCTTTATTATTTATAAAACACACCACAGTAAATACATATAATTGAGGAAAAATCTTACTTCCTAACTTATAAATAAAAGGCGGCCTAGTTTAGTTAGTTAGTAGTAGTTAGTTTAGTTAATATATATCGCGTTTTAAACCGTTTAAATCGCGTGATAAAGTGTTTTATTTGATTTTGTTTATTCTGAATATGAATTTCCAATTTTCAAAATGTTATTCAAATATCTTGCAAGTGTAAAAATGTTATTTGTCAAGGAAGTTTATAAGTGCTGAATAAAACAAGCAATTACCTAATCTACTCAACTAATAGATGAAAGAAAATGGTCATCACAGTTTTAAGAATTAAATGATCATTACACGGCTGATAGTGCAAGAGCTAAACTAAGCATGCATTATTCATTGCCTCCAGGGGCGCCGTATTTTGGCGCCAAAACCGCTAACGCTACGACCACGAGAACACCAAACAGAAGCCAACGCTTTTTAAATTCACACCATAAATCCACTCGGTATTCACTATTTGTAACTATTTTTTGTCGCTCATATTTATAAATGAGTGCAGTAGAGCTAGAATTTTGCATTTTTTAAATTATTTTTTATATTTATAACTGTGCACAATTTTTAACTTTATCTATAACTTAACGTAACGTATTCTGTATTGAATTATTATCTCCGAATTTCAATTCGAGCTTTGCAAGATTGTGGAATCAATTCAAGTTGTGATTTTACATTTGAAATACCGCGCTGCGCAGTGCGCATCTGCATTGCTACACAACTGTCAAAATGACAACCCTAACGGCAGCGTTCAGTTATCGAATTAAAATATATATATTTTAAAATTTTGTTTAATAAATAGGATAATGCTTTATTTAACAAATTTAAATAAAAAAAAATTAAAATTAAACTGAACTGCAATTTTATACACATGTTCATAAAAAGACAAAGACATTAAATATAATATTACTTTTAATTTTATGGTTTTAAACCAGTCAGTACATAGCAAATAACATTTATTCAATTGTCATGAAAATTGCTTTATTATCGCTGTAATGTTGTATTTAGTACGAAAAGCTACGTAAATAAATAAACTATAGAACATAAGCCTCTCTCCTCACTTTTGTAGCAATCTAAAAATTTAATAATAGGACTTTTAACAAGTTTATATGTTTTTATGTAGATGTAATATTTATTATGTTTTCGTCATGGACATTGTGTTTGACAGAAATTGACATAAAATCTAGATGTTCGTTATTTTCGAATTTGATTTCTTAAATTATAAATTATAGTGATTAAAACATGGAAGACTTGTTTAAAAATCTACAAAAAGACGGTAAAAATACCGTCGATAACTTAATAAAATGGATGAAAGATTGTAAGTAGACAATACGTGTAAATAGCCATGTTTTAGTAGGTTCTTGAGGGAGATAGGGAGGGGAGATAGGTAAGCTTATCTTGAGAACTGAATATTTATTACCATTCTTATTTTTATATCAATATGTTTTTGTAAAAAATCTGTAATTATTTCGTATTGTCTTCTAGCTAAAATTATTGATGGCAAGACAGAGACAGAAGAAAAGGCGCGGAAGTTGTTCGATGACGTTTCGGATGCCAAGAATGTAGAACTTTCCAAATTTAAGGCTGCCTTGTCAAAACTCGCCACAGAGCAGCAGAAGAGCGTGGAGGGCTTAATGAAAACTCTTGCGGATGAAGGGCCGAAGTTCCTGAATGCCGCTGCAGAGGCAGCGAGTGCTGCCGCTAGTGCTTTTAAAGATGCTCTGAAGTTTAAATAATCATTAAAAGACGGGCGAACTTTTCTGTCTTTCTTTATTATATAGTATATACCCTCATAATAGAACATTTTGTTTAATACTCTCGATGTAGAGGTATGTTGGCTATTGAACTGGAGTGTCCTGCCCGAAGGAGTAATTTACCGAGAATCGAACCTAATTCTCTCGTCAGTAATTCAGTGTTAGGATTTATGCAATATTTTTGTTGCCGTTTAAAGTGATTTATTTTAAGATTCTGAAAAAAATATTGTATATAAACCACAGACCCTGCAATATTTAGAATACGGTGAGCTGTTTGTCATGTGTTTGCCATTAGCATAGGTAACAAATATTATAATAGTGTCATAATTAGATAGCATATGTGATTTCGCCGGCCGGCCGGTTAGGCCAAGTGACTTCCGTTTTTGCATATTAGGCACATGATGGACTGGACCTTAGTTAACGTTTGAACATTTTATTTCATATTGCAAATTTTATAATTCTGAAATATCAACACACAGAATGAACTTAAATGTTTATCCTTACTATAATATATATATTATAAATTGTAATATTATAAATGCGAAAGTACCTCTATCTGTCTGTAACTTTTTCACGCCAAAACTACTGAACGGATTTGAATGAAATTTGGTACACAGATGGTCTAGACCATGAGAAAGAACATAGGCACATACTTTTTATTGCGAAAAAAGGGGTTGTAATGGGTTAAAAAAGGGGGGGGGGGTGAATGTTTGTTTGGCAATTCGAATTTTTTTAAAGCTAGAACAATGAACCTTTTTTCTTTGGCTTTTTGGGAATGGGCGTGGGAGTGGGAGTGGGAGTAGGAATGATGTGAGGTGAGAGTGTTGCACTTACAACATAAATTGGCTGCGAAGAATGCACAATTACATAAATTAATAAACAGCCTACATAATTAAAAATTCTACCCCAAGTCACTATTCCACGCGAACAAAGTCGCGGGCACAGCTAGTACATAATGTAAAGAAATATTGTAAATTATTTTTTGATTGTTATTCTATTTACATATTTGTGTTATTTAGAAGTTGACTTCCGTTTCCCTTTGTGATTTTATTTACAGTCAGTGCCTGTAAATAAAACCAACCCCAGTCCCCAGGATTCGTACCAAAACCATTTAGCTACAGAGGCGGTCTGTTGGTCGGTGTCTTTTACACAATCCTTGATGATTTTTTACTTTTTGCAAAATGTTGCCACAACTAAAAATTCGTTTCTTTTTTTCTATAAACTATATAATTAATATTTTTATCTAATTATGAATACTAACTTATACTAAGATGTCACCAAACATCACATAAAATTATAATTTTCCTCGAAATATAGACTTCCTTTTGCTCAATTTCTTTATTTCCTGACAACGCCCTGTGCATAATAACAATGCAATTAGAGAGAATTTAAATATTTATTTTATTCATTAGTGTTGCCTATTGCCAGTTGCCACATGACTTAAGACATTATTGATTCTATAGTTTACTTTATAGATAATTTATTACTTCAAGAGAATATTCATATTTGTATTGAATGCCTTTTACGGGAGTAAAAAAAAACGTCACGTGCAGTGGGAGATTAATATGGCAAAGAATCAACGGGGCGTGGGTCCGCTCCAACCAGCATTAACATGTTTCTAATCAATTTGGATATTTTCAATGTGTTTCGATTGCTGTCTGTGGATTATCAAATGCCAAGGTCAAACATAGGATAGCGACAGTGCATCTTCGTCCGTACCCTTACGTAGAGGTACTTACAGTCACTGTAATAACAATACAGTTGTAAGAACCTTCCTCGTAAAATATTCGTAGACTTGTAATGTAACCTCAAATTACTGTCGCTTGAAAATTAAATACGTTATTTTCGTTTCGTTGCGGTTATCAGACTTCCGACCTTTACAATATGATTATATAATTTTATTTCCTCAGTGTCATTTAATATACTGCGATATACATTAATTCTATTAAACATGAATAGCTGTTTGAAAAATTTATAATTTTTTACATGTTATTATAGCACATGAAGGCACTATATAATTTAAAAATCGAAAATAAATTAAAAAAATTTCAGACTTGGGCAGGACTTGAACCGGAGTCTTCAGCAGTCCGGGCTGTTGCTTAATTTTTCAAACTGCTAATCGATTTTTAATTTATAGACTGCCATCGTGTACAATAGAACGTGAAAAATATTAAACTTTTACTTATATTAAAAAGTAATAAATTAACTATAGAGTTAAAAGGTAAGGGATTCTTACTAAAACCCCTCTCTTCGTTGACAACGAACATAGGGGCCCATCAGGTTAAAACCAAATCCAGTTCAAGGTAGAGCCAGAAGTATACTGCTGGAGCTGGAGTCATGTTTTTATCAACCGATTTCAAAAAAAGTAGGTCCTATTTTATGTTTGTTCACGCATAAATTCGTTTATTGTTGATATTTTTTTTTAAATGGAAAGTAGATGTCTCCATATTGGTTTAGTTTTCCTATTTTTGGAGACTATCGTATGGAAGGTAGCGTTAGTAAGTTTTTCAAACATTTGGTACTTTAAAGCATTATAATTTAATACAATTATGTGCGATATATAGTAACAGAATGTATTACTGTAGGTAATAAGGTAAAAAAACAATGATATTTCATAGTTAAGATTATTTAAATATAACACTTTAACGGTTTAAAACTCGATATATTTGTTAAACTTATTTGAAAATGATTTTTAACTTCGGCCCGACGTTTCGGATGCTTTGCAGCAGCCGTGGTCACGGGGGTCTCCACTTAAACTATAAGTAGACAGTATTTAGTTAAGATTATTTTAATTAATGTATAGCGTTTTAAACCGTTTAAAAGTGTGTTATTAAAAATTTATTTAACCAAAATCCCAATTTTAGGGCCTATGTATAAACCCAATGTCACAGTTATCTACGTCAAAATGAGTCAAGCGGTCGACACTTTCGAGTTTTATTAGTTTTGTAAATATAGGTATGTATACCAACTCGTTTTGTCGAAGCGTCACAAAACTAACTTTTTCACGGAATACGAACGTTGGTTTTATTCTAAGAATAATTTTATTTTTGTTTGTTTAAATCAACTTTTTTTTTCGCGGTTTTTCTTATTTAATTTGGTACTATGTGCTTGGGAATTGTCGTTTAGTGATTATTGTCAGGTTTAGCAAGTTCAATATTAAATAAAACCTCATTATCGGCTTAAAACTAAAAATATTTGACGTTTAGAATGCTTTGCAGCAGCTGTACAAAGTAGTAGTATTTTTTACATAATATTTGTAGTTAACATTAATTAAATATTCTTAATATACTATTAGATTCTATAATGTATTAACAGATATATACATACACTAACACTTAATACGTTTTGCCTTTTTTCAACAATCCCAGGCTATTTATAATTTGATTTTGCTGGCATTAAATATTGTCTGCTTCTTCCTCCAACCTTATATGCCTCATGCTACAAAACTACAAAAAGATACTTCTAAATGACTTAAGCCTAAGACGAATTTGTTTCCAGTTTCTAAATTGAAAAGGTCAACGGTAAACGTCAAAAAATTATATGTGTCGAAAGCAGTTTTTTAATCCGACATAAGTTATTCGAAAGACGTCATTTAATAAAATATTCCGAATCTTACGCATCATAAGGGTTTTCCCTAAGTATAATTCGCGAAACGAAACAGAACCACGGCAGTCGCGGTTCAAGCGCGAAGTTTAGATCGCGTCTCAATGTTGTCTGTGGTTCGCGCGCAAATTGAGTGACAGTTTCATTTTTTTTATTTTATTTTTTTTATAATGAAAGGTCAGAGCAAACGATTTGTGAACCACAAAGGTCAAGCGCATGACATGGGTGTGAGGAATAATGAAAATATTGGATTTCTCGATTTGGTATGTGCTTTTCGTACTTTAATTCTTTTATTTTTACGTGCGTCGATATGTCAAAAAAACAGATAAGTTCAACGTTTATTAAACTATTATTTATCTTAAGTAAACAGAGATACATATTTAATAAAGTTTTCTTATTATCTTTGTCCAACTAGAATAGTTAAGTGTTAATTTTCGTGCTTATTTACAGCTTAATTTTCGTTTCTTACAAATTTAAATATATATAAGCTATAAATTTATAATATATTTGTAATACTTAAAGTTATCTACGTCTATTATAGGTACATTTAGTTATAATTGACTATCTTTAGTCTGTCATTATTTTGAAGATTCGATGAACGATTTATAATTCCACAGATTTGCAATTATTATTTTGTGAGTTAAATAAATGTGTGACTGACCTTTTGGTTTTTTATACAAGTTGATAATTACAACGACTTATACAAGTTTTGTCGGCAATAAAATCAAAGCTTTGTCAATTTCATATAAATATATTGTTTAAGAGAAACTCATTCATAATAAAAATTGTTTTAAAGAGTCGTGTTCTTTTAACAGTAGGGCTTACTAATGTGTTTTTGTAGTCAACAAGCAGTTTGACCTAATTTTATATCGAGAACCTTAGAGTTATGTAACTTTAGCCTTTTTATAATGTTAAATACATTGTAAAAAGAACTGATAATATTATTTTTAAATACATTTAATATATTTCTTTGTTACGCGGTTGAATACGGTTTAAAAAGATATGTTACGAATAAGTAAAATGTTATCGTTTCGTTGTATGAAAAGTCAAAAAATGTATTGTTATTGTATAGCTTTTAACAAGAATAACTTTCCAGTTGTTAATAAAACGCCTAAAACGGTTTTAAACACGGTATATTCTAGTTAACTAACAAACGGGTCGTGGTTAAAGTTAAAATAAAAAAAATTGAAATAACTTTAATTTACGAAATATAATAATTTTTAAAAAGTGTTTTACTCAAATGCGTTGATACTAGTCGCGTAAACTATAGACACTACTTTGATTGTAAGTAAATAGAGTTTTATAGAAGTTAGTACTTATAATATCAGTGAGTTTTCATCAAAAGTGTTGTAAAATTGTATTACACTAAAATTGTAACACATGTTTTACTTCGTATACCTAAAACAAAAAAAATGTCCTATTCCTTGCAGTGGTAGTCCTGCGGTAAAAAATATTAAATTTTTAAAAAGTTTTCATTGAAATCTAGTTTGTTTAAACATCGATTTAATACATTTTTAGTCTGTGAATGCGATAAAACAGACACAGAATATGTCTGTCACAGAGTATGATCTGCACTGGGGATCGGGATATCAATACATTTATTTATAGCTCTATTTGCTAATTTCTTACGAGACATATGAATCTGAATACAAACTTCCATCGTCACATCTCGCGTTAGAAAAAGAATAAGTCAACAAAATTACAAGATGTTCGACGGGTTTTGAGTTGTATAGATATTATATGTACTAATCACACACCGATTCTTATAGGTTATTTATGATTTAAAAAAGAGGAAACGGCCAAGTGCGAGTTGCACGTATGCATAGTGGTTCACACATTTAAGCTATTTTTTTTAAATAATTATTTTCATTACTTTATAATCTATGGCTTCTCTACTTGGCTTAAAGGTCTCGCTTCCAGGCCATAAAATATTATATGAAAAAAATTTAACGCTGTTCACTGTGTAGTCTTCTTTAAATCAGATGTTGGTTAGATAAAAAGGTTATACGTTCAAGTTTTTGCCCCGAAAACATTCCTGTTATGTCAATTGTCAAGGAAAATGTCGTGAGGAAACCTCTATTTTGAAGACCGAAAATTCCTCATCACGTTTTGTGTGATAAACCATACTTGGTTAATTATTTAAATCTTAGCAATAATATCTTAAGAATTTAAACAAGACAGAGTCATTTTAAGATTAGTCACATGTACTTAATTATTTTTTATATTGGTGAAGTATTTCAAAGGAATAAAATACCCAAGAGCTTTAAACCCAATACCAACAGCGTATAGTGCGTACACGCTACCGAATTTTAGTTTTAAAATACAAAATGTAATAAGATTTTAAACAATAATATTGTAGCGTTTTTTATCCCATTTTATATTACCATTCCGGAACATAATCTGTAACAAACACAGTTTAAAAGAACCCTAAAGCTGTGTCCATCTAATTTGGCCGTGTAACCTTCTCGGGTCATTGACACTTAGCTTATCCATGACAACCACATCACATGTTAAGCGCAAGAAGTCCAAAGTTCGACTTTAGAGCAAATTATGCCTGTTGACTGCATCTCCCTCGTGGTCACGGTTGTTGCAAAGTAGCCGACTCGTCGGGCCGTAGTTAAAATATATTTTAAATAACTAATACTTGTCTTGTTTTAAACCGTTAAAAGTGTTCTATTTAAATGTACACAATGCACAATTAAATATACTTTGTTCACTTTCACCGGTTTCAAACGTGAAATTTATTAGCTAACTTATTTTTAACTTGTCCGATGATTCGGACGCTTGGTCATGGGGGACGAACTGGTGTTACATTAGCACGAATAGACTAAATGAACTAATAAACATTATTCACGAATTTCAACTTTTAAAAAGCCTTAAATAAAACTTTAACGGTTTAAGCGCGATATATATTAGTTAAAATTATTTATTTACTAATATATATCGCGATTAAACCGTTAAAGTGTTTTATTTAAATATTTTTTATTGGTATATTAAAATTGCGATGATCTAAACGTAACAATTATATTAAAAGTCCACACATGTTGGTGTTTGTAATTTGTTTGTTTTTTTTTTTGTTAAAAAGAACATTTGCAATAACGTGTAATAGGTTTAAAGATATATGAATGAAATTGCCGGCTAGAGTCTTTACCATATTGAAAATTACAAGTAACTATTAAACCTAATAACGTTTGAGGAAAACGGTATGTGTAATTTAATTGTGAGGAAAATTATCGATCTTTATGTTTTTCAAACGATCGCTATAGTTAAGTAGCAATAGCGGCAACGAGGCTTTGGATGGGTATTATAATTTTGGATTTTCATTATTATAAATATTTATAATAATTTTAGTTAAGTTTTTCATCGGAAAGTGAAAAATGTATAGTGTAAAGCTGAAGAGTTTGTATGTTTGAACGTGCTTATCTCGAAACCTACTGGTTCGAATTGAAAACGTTTTTTGTGTTGGTTAAATTTTTAATCAACTTATTTATTTAGAAATATTTTTTACAACAGCCCGACGTTTTGAAGCTCCTCGTGACCAAAGCTGAAAAGCATACGAAATGTAGAATAAATTGTAAATAAGTTTAACTAATACATTTCGCGTTTTAAACCGTTGAAGTGCTTTATTTAAATATCTTGTACCGTTTACGCAACAGCGATCCTTAAACATAATAATTTTCTCCGTTTATTTAAATGTGTACTACTCGCGTAAACCACAGACGGCATGAGATACTCAAAACATATGCAGGAAAGAATGATTCCTACTTAAATTATCAAAAAAAATGTCTGCGACAGTATATGTGTAAATTTTAAGATTAACTTGCAAGAACGACGGGACCCGGACGTAGTGGGTAACAGCTTTAATTACCAAGATGAGGTTTGCAGTTACAAATTTTGATACACAAAATTACTCTTCTAAGCGGACGAAGTCGCGAGCACAGCTATTTATGAACAGATTGTTTATGAACGCAACTAAACTAAACTAAGTATTAGGCGGTGCCTTATACCAATAACAGACAATTATGAACAATTAAACACAATGTTCTCAGAGCAATAAATGATTTCCTTGAACCGACGTAAAATATATCACATATTATATATAACAGACGCACTTACGTTATTTTAAATAAACTTTAATTACTTAAGATCTCGAATCTGTAACTAATTAATACATCCATAATAAATGCCATCGACTTCGTCTGCGTAGCATCGCGTTTTGGAAAAGCACCATTCTTGACGACGTCGGTCGCGTCTCGTCGTTCTTGCAAGTTAATATTAAAAGATAGAGATATATTTAGACCATTTAAAGATGAATTATTATTTCATAAATATTTTTGGTTATCTTGAAGCGTACGCAAGTTTAGCGCGTTTAAACATACTCAGATTTATATAATATTAGTCTAGATATATTGTGGCATTTGCTAGTTAACGCAAATGAAGAGCGACAGTTGTGCTGCACCATAATATTGTGTCAAATCTCATAACGGCTTTTTAAACTCCGAAACGGCTGTACCAATTTTTATGTAATTATGTTTACTTAAGACACGATTTTGAAATATTCCGATTAGGGCCTTTGACGTACGATATACGGTTGGCGTACATTTTGTTACTGTACATACAAGTTACTCTGGTTTTTCAGATAAATATAGGTTATATTTGTCGAGTTGAGGAAAATACGACAGTTTATAAATCAGACGGCACATTCATCAACGCTGGGGTTTCCATGTATCCGTTCCCGCGGATAGAAAGTATTAGATTACCGCACTGTGTGTTAGATTACTACGATCTATCTATCAATATCCACGTTTTATTATTAAATAAATCGTTTATAATTTCCCGGTTTCCTATACGGCGAATGGGGTAGATCTCGTTGGTGTTCCAATGCATGGCAAATAATCAGCATCAAGGCACCCAGCACGTCCATCATGTTACTGAACAATTTATAAATTTTCTGAAACATTTTGGACTTCGTGTGGAAATCGGCTCTCGAGCCGTCCACACACAGATCAAAAAGCTGTCAAGTTTAATCGCGTGTCTGTGGGCTTCTGAATATCCAAGAATTCCAAATAACCAAAGCTAAAATAGGTCGACAACACTATTTGTAGGTTAAGTTAAAAATCTATATAGATTTAAAAAAATACGACACGGGTAAGACTAGAACCGTCATCCACAGCGCTCCGTGCTGTTGCTCTAACCAATTGAGCTGAGAACGCTATGGATGGCGTTTCAAGTCCCGCCCGTGTCTTAAATTGTTTTCAATCCAAAAAAGATCTTGAATTTATGTAATGCCATCCAAAATATTAAAGCTTTCGAATATTTGTACAATGCCTTTTGAAACAGCAAATTTATGAAACATTAATATTTTTTTCCAATTTATTTATCATAATTGTAAGTAAAAAATCTTTATGAATTATGTATTTACATTTAATGTGTATATTAACAACAATAAAAGATAACACCTGTTTTAAGTAACCTTCTTAGATAATTGTAATTGACTTTAATTACTAAATATAGTAATGATAACAAAACCCCGTTTTAAAAAAATGCTATATTAAAATAATCTGTATAGGAAGTGATTTAAGTTATTTTACAAGTTGAAGTGGCGAGTTAAAATGCGTAGTATCATAGCTATTGTCTATTTCCCACGATAATGACCCGTTGACACTAACCTTCATTTAATTATTAATTAGCTGTTTATTGTTTGTTTAAGAGTTGTATAATGTGGTTAAATAACATTTGCGGAGGTCAGCTTACTAATATTATAAAACTGAAAGTGTTTGTTTGTACGCGTTAACTAAGGAACTACTGGTTCGAATTGAAAATGTATTTTTGTGTCGGTTAAACTATTTATCTAGGATGGCTTTAGGCTATAAAACATCAGGCTGTGACCAATAATAGCGTAGGAAAACGGGAAAATTAATTCATCTTTGAGCTTTGTAATTGGACCAAAGAAACCAACAATATGTAAGTATTAAAGAACGGTGCATTAAATTATCTAAAAATATCTACGATATGTCTATCTTTTAAGATTAACTTGCAAAAAAGACAGACGACGTCGTGGGTAATAGGTGTAGTTTATATATTATAGCTTGCAAAAACAAATTTTGCCGCCCAAAATAACTATTCAACGCGGACGTAGTCGCTGGCACAGCTAGTTTGTAAATAAAATTCTTAAATATTTTGTGATCCTACTCAAAAGAAATATTGTATGATAGATTAACCTGAGACCCAGTCCCCATAAAAGAGGAAAACGTTATTTTGGGGTAATCTATGGAATGAATTCTCATTATCTGTATAACCTATGGACTATACAGATAATGAGAATTCCTTTAACAATACATTTTTGACATTGACAATTGACAATATATTTTCGACATTGACTATTGACAAAATAGTGTACTGTGTATCATTTTGTGGGTTAAGCTAAATGTCCTACAAAGGAATAAAGGTGGTTTGGTAAGAGTACTCACCACAAAGTCGCGATGACATGCGGCGGAAACATTCGGGCTACATGATTTTAACGTATTCTAGATTATTAAGAAGATATAAATTAAAAGGAGCAATGACGAATGACAAATAGTTGCGGTTGAAAATAATCTTCAATTCTCTCTGGTCAGTAAACATATAAATCGAATAACAAAAGACGCATAAATCATATTATAGAACCAATTTATAATGCCACGTTTATTTTATTATTATCACTTATTTACTCAACGTAACGTGTATACATTAAAAGAAAAATAATTAACAACGCTTTTTGTTCTAATGGAGTAATTGCTAATTTTATTAAAAATATGTTAAAAGGAAATTGTAAAAACAAATATTATAAATAATGTTTTTTATAAAATAAGTTTTACAACTTGTCTCGTATTAATTAAATATTTGTAAAAAGGTTTTTAATATTTATAGGAAAACTAGCTGCGTCAGCGACTTTGTCCGTGAGAGTCGTTATTATGGGCATCCTAATTACTTTTTGCAAACCCCATTTACCTTTATAAACTTAAGCTTTTACCCACAACGTCGATCGCGTCTCTTTCCGTCGTTCTTGAAAGTTAATCTTAAAAGATAGACGTATAGAGTCAAGAACTTTTTTGTAGATCCTTTAAAGAGAAATAATTCTTGCATACATAGTTTTTGGGTGTTTTGAACCGTTTTTGCAGCGTACGCCTCGGAAACCTATAATGATGAATAATTTTCCCATTTTTTTTCACATTCTCCCTGTATCTTTGTATTCGTCACAGGGCGGGTGTTTAATAGCCTTCCTCGATAAATTCTCTAACCAACACAAAAATAATTTTTCAATTCGAACCAGTAGTTTCTGAGATTAGAGCTTCAAATAAACAAACTCTTCGGCTTTATATATTAGTATAGATTGTAAAACGTTACTTTTTGAATGCTTGGAATTTAAAAAACTTTATTAAAAATTCTTGTTCCGTAAAAAAGGTTAAAATTACGATAGTTTAAATTGCAGAATAAATTAATATTATTTAAGAAAATTGTTCCTCTATACACGTAATAGAGATGAATGAAAATTAGAGTTATGATACATTGTCATACATTACGAGGTATTCTACAGTTTTATTGCGGGATATCCGCGTACAAAACATAACTCAAAGTATAATTCTATGTTTACAATAAGATATTATAGATTTTTTTAAGAAATTTGTGTCTATATCTTTAGCGACATATTTAAAAACAATATTTTTAACAATTCAAAACGCGTCATACTGGAGCTTCCTTGTGGCGACATCTGCTGAATAAAATGTTAAGCGTTAGGTCCATAAAATAAGTTAACTAATATATTTCGCGTTTTAAACGAGTGATTTATTTAGATTTTACAGTTTCTGTGAAATTTTAGTTATTTATCCACGGTAATTAAGCGATATTTAAGCTACTTCTAATCTTTTTATGAGCTTTTGAAGTCTTCCTGTTTCGTTCCAAGAAAACAAAGATCGCAATTGTGCGGGAATCCCAATACATAATGCAATACAACAAGTTTGACAGCTTGAGTGACCATACATTTTGAAACTGTCGTCTATTTTATCAGAAATAAACCGCTGCTATATTTTTAAGTTAACCTTTGTACCTTTGTAGCTTTGTAACAGTTAAATGTGTAACCTAGCTTGGCGTTTGCCACAGGTACTGGGTTCGGACCCCGGGAAAACGATAAATTATTTCGGTCGATCGGTAGTCTAAACTTAGACTTAGTTGCTTTAAAAAAAACGTTCTATGAAATAGATAAAGGAATGTGCTTAACCCGGCCCCAGAGAATGTTTCTGTGTAATTGTGTAATTTATTGTTTATGCACGAATGAAAATTGCCCTGCCAACCCCAAAAACAAAGGAAGATTCGCTGACGATATTCTTTTGTTATTTAGTATTTGTGGTGATTGATATGTGGGTTCACCAATGTTATCGCTGGGAACTTGGACAATCCAGACGTTACTCTGAAGAGGATAACAATATAATAATAAACTGCATATAGTACCTACAGTAGTTATTTTTAAAGGAAAAGGTACCCTTTTCTTGTTCGGAAATAAAACGGTATTTATTGTTTTTTACACCTTTTTAAAAATGAAAAGATAAACAAAGGAATTATAACGCTGATAATAATTATCATTTTGGTTAATTAGTGATTTTAATAAGTTAATAAGGTATTGTTTAATTATAATTTTTGTTGGACTCTGTTAATTTCAAATCAAAAATGCATTATTCATAATTGAGTACGTGTAATCGTTAATGAACTTGAAGTTAAATATAACTAAATTAAGTTTAACTGCAAGTCCTCAAATTATGGGCAAAATGAAACAACCCGCCGCTAATCCTTTAAAAACTCCTCTTTTTTTTATTCTCCCAAGTTTCAACTTACAGAGACTGCACTTAAAGTGTAGTGACAAAAATATGCAAAAAATCTAGTTAATGATCAAATTAGAATTATAATCTTATACTATTATAGGTGAAATACCTATTTTGACTTCGGATATTTGGAAATCCACAGATTGAAGATTTTCGTCTATGGAAATTTCAATATAGAAAAATTATAAATTAATTTGAACAATGTTGGACTCCGTGGGGATCGAATCCACGACCCCTTGATTATTATACACTGCCCGTCAAAACCGTTCTTTGTACTCACCATAGAAGTGCAGAGACGTGGTCACACGAAACTTTCTTTGATGCAAAAAACCGGTTTTAAAATTGATTGAGGTCATTGCGTGTTAAAGACCTCAGTTGTTGGAGTATCAGGGTTCAGTCCCGATTTCGAAAGTAAGCGATTAATTATAAACATCTACGGTGACTGTACACGGTGCGGGGAAACACTGTCAAGTAAGTTAACAGCGATGTGTTAAATATTTATGAATGAAGCATAAAAATACAAGGAAAAATTTAATTCGACGAACTCGTAACAATCTGTGTGCTAATAATCAACCAGTCGTGGATTCGATTCCCATTATGCCCATAATTTTTCTTATCAATTTACATTTGTTTTTCAAACAAACTTTTTCGTCTAGAAATCTGTATTAATGTAATTGTATGACAAAATGTTATCCTTATTTTTAAGTTTAATTTATTATTATTTAAATACTTAGCATATGATAACTTTATAAGTAGATACTAAGTTTTTCATTGTTTTTCTCGAAATGCACCGGAAGAATCTAGCCGCCCAAGACAAAGGGAACCCTAGTGTGAGGGCTAGCACACCCTATAATGATATGTACACAGTTTTGGTGAATAAAGAATTTTGAATTTGAATATTGAATGGGTCGTTCAAATATCGAAAATTCCGTCCGGGTCCACGAACTATTGTTCTCAGACGAAAAAGCTGTGAAGTTTTATCACGTGTCAGTTTTAGTCTGGATCTCAGATTATCCAAAGCCAAAATAGGACGACAGCACATCTTGTTTAGTTGTTATATGGCTGGGGTATTTCACCTATCATAAAAAAATACTTAGGTCTCCCTTCTGTCTCTTTCGTCTAGACTCTAGTGGTTAGTGTACCCGAATGTTGATAACGACGATATAGACTGATGTTTTCGCTAAATCATTTTTTATAATGAACTTATGATCGATGAATCACCTTAATAGAGATTTAAATAAACAAGAACACGTGTAAAAATACTGCGTAATTTTTACAACGATCTGGTAAACACTTATATTTACGTCTATAGTAATTAATATGTAATGTAAATGTTATGTAATAATAGTATGAAATAACCTATTCATAAATATATTTGCATATTTATCTTTTTCATACAAAGCTTACGATAATTATATAAATTTGATCGACTAGCTGTTTTGTATACTGTTCATATTGGCTCTAGTGCTCTGTGTCGCTGGATTGAAAGAGGTTAAGTAAATATGATCCCATCAAAAACATTAACGTAAAAGGGGAGCGGAGTTTAAAACAAAAATTGTGCTTTGCTACGCCGTAAAAAGAAAGGAGATCTAAATAATATCCAAGTATATACTTATAGGAACAAATTAATACTATGAACAATTGATAGACTCTATTTCTTTGCTTTATTGCACATGTACAATAATTGCTGTTATTAAAAAAAATTGAAAACTTTGGGTTTAAAGTTACCTAGTTAAGTTAGTTAGTGAGAAGATACTCTTAGCGCTGCCTAGCCAGTTACTTTGCTAGAAGTAAAAAAATGTATTAGAGAATATTTAACTATATTTATTATTAGAATTATATTTATTACTTAATTCTAATAAATACAACAAATAAACAAAAACATATGATCCTTGTATGACATTAAAATTAAAACCTATCCAAACGTTCAAACAAAGAGGTCGTATATGAATCATACTAAGACATTGTTCTTACGACAAAATGCAAAAAATACTTGTACGGTGTTAACACCGTACAAGTATTATCATTAGATAATATCAGAATTTGACAAATTCAGGTGAACAACTGGTTCAAGCAGGAAGCTATAAATTATCAACAAAAATTGAATTGGATTTTCCTTATACAGCTTTCGTTTTATTATTCAGTTTTATTATATTACGTAAAGGGGAGGTTGGGTAAACGTAAAACTAACAGGGCCGGATTTAAGAAAGGACGCCCGGAGCCAACGCAATAGATTTCGGATTTCTCTTAATTGTATAAAAAAGTTACGCTGAAATTTATTTTCTGATTTTTATCGAAAATATTTATTGCTTTGTTAAATACTAAAACATTCTAATTCATGTCAAAATAAATTATTTACTCACAAACTCGACAGAGAAAGTATTTTGTTTTCAGAAATATTTTACTCTTTTGTTGCCCTCGAGGCATGTATACTTCTAAATCCGGTCCTGAATACTTATATATTATCATGGTGGTAACTACTATTTTTGAATAACATACATTATAAAATATAATCCTTACCTCGCATTAGCAAGCCCGCGACTTCGTCCGCGTTGATCTTGCGGGTTAATCTTAAAACACATTTTTTTAGATCGTATAATGTAGAATAATTCTTTTATACATATTTGTAGGTACCTTAACCGTTTTCGCAGCTCACGCAACGTAAACCCTCAAAGATATATTTGTAATAATTATTATAATGTCGTGAATCTGGTTTTGTTTATTAAACGTTATAGTCTTTAGTCTATAAAAGCTTCCTTACACATCATGCAGTCAAATCATTAACATAAAAGATAAGCAAAATACATTCTATATAGAATTATTATATCATAGACCTCTCGATGTACTGAACACATCAGTATCCCGAATATCCAAAGCCAAAAGCCGACAGCGCATCTTGTTGAGATGGTATATAGCTGCCCTATCATACAAAAAAGCATGTTCGAGGAGTCGAAATATCGTGTTTAATTAATTAAAACAAAACACAATTTTACAATGATTTTAATAACAATTGTAATCATTATTTTTTGTCCCCAGTGGCGATACGCAACATGGCTAGAAGTTGCAGCCACAACAGCTGCTGTTATCTGCGGTTTCCTGTGTTCGTTGGGTCTGGTGGGAGCGGTATTAATATATGGGGAACTGACTGCCCTCTTTATACAAAGGGATCAGGCGAAACGACCGCCAGCAGAACCTATGTTATTGGAGCTTTTTGGCGGTGGGATAACGTTGTAAGTGTATTGGGTGTCCTGATTTGATACTTTTTGCACGGGAACCGAACCCGGAAACTACAGCCTAGGGCGCCATCTTACCAGTGAGTTGCGTCGGTATGTGTACATTACTTTCGATTGTCTAAGCCAAAGCCGATGCGCCCTTCGGCACCATTGGTCTAGTCGTAAAACGTCTGGTTATTATTGGCCCGGATTAAATTACAGAATAATCTTTTGACAATTTTCATTATGTGATTTTATATTGAAAAAAAAAAATACGTCACAGGCACGATTTAAATCGGCATCCATAGCGTTCCGTACTGTTGCTCTAATAGAACGCTATGGAGGTTTAAAAAAAGGGTAGGTAAGTGCTTTTTCAATACTTAATTGACAAGAAGTAACCATATATACTGTCTGTAGTTTACGCGAGTAATACACATTTAAATAAAACACTTTAACGGTTTAAAAGGCGATATATTAGTTAAACTTCTCCTCTCTCCCCTCTGACCTGAGACCCCTCCCCGTGACCACGGCTGCTGCAAAGCATCCGAAACGTCCGACCGAAGTTAAAAATCATTCCCAAATAAGTTTAACTAATATATCGCATATAGTAACCATATATATTCACGTGCTAAATATGTTGTCAAATATATCACTTCAATAGTTACATATAACATTTATAGTACTACCTTTGAAAGTATCTAGGAATAAACGAGGCATATTATTTCTCTGCACCTACGGTTGCTTTTTAAAGCCTTATGTCTACAAAATATTAGTTTAATAAACCTTACTGTTAATATACAATAGCTGATCCTAATATATTTTTACAGAAACGATGGTAACAGAAGCCTTCACATGGACGCGTTGGTGGACGATTCTGTCGCCTTCGCATCAGCTAGTGTAGCCATCATGATGCTACAAATGTTCTTCGCCACAATTGCAGTCAGTTTGGCAAACTGGGCGGCTGCTAGAATGGTAAGACTTGAGCAAAGCAATTTTTGTAACTAAAGACAGTATTCAATTTTTGTATGCAATTTTTGTAATGCCTCTCTACTCTGGCTACCGAAGTAGGTAGTAATACCAACTAAAAACAATCTCACCTGGCCACCATACTGAAACTGTGCCTGTGCCATTCATCCCGGAGACCTAATGGATATTTAACATCAGAATTTCAGGGGGGATGAGCTCCTAGAAGGCGGCCGTACCTCCTTCTACTCCTCTAGCCCTCATAGGATGTGTAGCGGAGCGTTCTCTTGCTCCGCTGATTCTTTTTGCAATGTGATCCAAACCCAGGCCACTTGACACCATTTGTTGAATGATACACAGGCCCAGACTATACCCAACTACTGACTGCAGGTCGAACAGGTACCTAAGTGTGGTACTTCTATATATGAAATCTTTACGTTTTCAGATAGCACGAATCCGATGGCGGCTCCTCCGCTCCGTATTGAGTCAAGAAACTGCCTTTTTTGACATGAATACAACAATGAATTTTGCCACGACAATCACAGAGTGAGTTTAGCAAGTAGGGTGAAAAACAAATATTAAGAGCATTACTTGCTCAAAGTAAAATATACACGGATAGAGAGAAACCACTGATCTTGAGAAACTTACATTTAAAAATTAAGTTAGGTAATTCAGTTCAATAGTAAGAACTATACTTACTATACGCTTGTTTACCTGGCAACCCACAGGAGAATTTAACTTAACTACAGAGTAAAGTTAACATTCAACTATTTTCTTTAATAAGTCAATGTGCATGTTAAAGAAAGCACGGCATCGGTTTTTTCACAACCAAGTCTTTGATTAGACTTCTGTGCCCTGCGTGACCGAAATAATCCATTGTTTCCGCGGGATTCGACAGGACCTCCCGCATTTAACGCAATGCTAAAAAACGCGTTTAATAATTTGGCTATAGAGATGGCAGAGGTTAAAGAAAATATGGGAACCTTTTATTATTTTCTGAATGGTTCTATACTTGATCATGGCGGGATCAGTCCCCAAAATCAGCTAACTTCACCCAACTTCCACTTCCCCGTGGTAGAAACCCCAGCTGTGCTAAAAGAAACTTTATCCCACTTTCAGAGACACGGACAAGCTAAAAGCCGGTGTGGGTCAGCAGATCGCGATGATGTCATATCTAGGTGGCAGTGTGATCTCCGCTGGACTAGTCGCCATGTTGTATGGCTGGCAGCTAACTCTTGCTGGTCTGGTCGTCGTTCCAGTGGCGCTGATGATAGTCTCATTTGCTGCTAAGGTTTGTAAATCGATAAATATCGATAAAGATCAGATAAAGCTTTGCAGTTTAAATGTGTTTCATTTACAGTCTGTGATGTCCGAATTGTCATTGTCTGTCTCCCTCTCTCATGAAAACCGATTTATCAAAAGAGATTATTCTGTGGGACAAATATCTTGGTGGTGTTAAAAACCTTATTAAATCATTATATATAGTTACAGTCTAAGATTTCGTATATGTTACAGTACCAAACGAAGTATACTTCTGAAGAAGTGACGTCATATGGAACAGCGGGTAGAATGGTAGAACAAGCCTTAGCTGCTATAAGGACCGTCAGAGCGTATGCTGGTGAAGAGAAGGAGGTTTCTAGGTGAGTCTCATCGGCTGATATTTATTTTGCTATAGATTTGTTTCATTAATCATTTGATGATGAGACTACCTCTGTAGCCTATTGGTCAAACGTGTTGCCTAACACAGCGTTATTCGCGAGAGCTCCTGGATTCGAATCCCGGTGACAATTAGATTTTAACCGATCGGGCAGGGCACAGAAGTCTGATTAGCTACTTGATGGTTAAAGAATCCATCCAATTTACCTAATAAACAAAATTAGAACTCTTTAGAATAAATATAAAATATAAATAATACAAAGATGCAATATACATTTTACACAATACATAAAGGAAGGAATATTTAATAATGTAAAACATTATTATTAAAATATTATTTTTCTGTTTATGAAGAAACTCCCCCTTTATTAAATCCATTTCAGATAAAATCAACCATAATGTTTAGTACGCCACACAAATTCACGAATAACTCGTTCCTAATAATAATAACTACTAATGATAACTTCCAGCTATGAAAACTCCTTGCAATCTGCAAGCTCCTCTACCCAAAAACGTTGTTTATGGACAGGCGCAGGGTCCGGCGTGAGCTGGCTTCTAACTTACATCTTAAACTCTATTGTCTTTGCCTATGGGACAGCTCTATGCGTTCAGGACATGGACTTGCCAGCTGAAGAGAGAATTTATCATCCTGGAGTTATGGTTACGGTAAGAAATATACGAAAGGTTTTTTTTAAACAACACAACTTTTAAAGAAATACTTTTATCCTGGAGCAACTTAAACCGTTCAAACTTAAGGAAATAAAATAGATAATTGGTCATTTGTGGCTTTTATTAAAAACGTTTGATCGACGAAACGGAAAATCTTAGAACTTACAACTTTCAACCCTTTTAAAAGACCAAAATACTGCTTTCCTTGCTCTATCTGCCATACTACATATTAACGAATAGATTGAAATATTAAAAAAAAAACTCTTCAGGTCCTATTCTGCTGCTTCATGGCTGCTCAGAACACGGCAATGTGCACCACCCATCTCGAGATCTTCTCCACAGCACGGGGAGCTGCTAAATCTCTCTTTAATTTACTCGAGAAGAAGTCCAAGATTGATCCATTACTTGAGACTGGTGCGAAGCCTGCTAAGTTCGAAGGAAACATGTCGTTCGAGAACTTGTATTTTAATTATCCTTCGAGGCCGGATGTCAAGGTTAGGGTATATAGAGTCGTATATCCCTTCGAAGGTGTTTATTTGGCACACATCTGGCTATATATAATCCTTTTTTAGGCGGAAGGGGAGTCATAAGTAAACTATGCACTAAATAAAAAACAGAACTTTTTCAAAAGAATACAATATGTACACGAGTATGTACAAAATTATAAAGCGTATAAGTAAGTCAGTCAAGTTCAAAAATCATTTTTTCACGTAGGTACAATTATGAACGTCACAAAACTAAAGAATCTAACTTTACATTTACTTTTCTCAAATCGATGGGGGTAGAACGAACGTGAAGAACTGGCAAAAAACTCGCCGCTACTTCTTTTATCGCCAAGTTTAATTTTTCAGTGAGAAGAAATGTGTGATTATCAATCACACATTTCATTTACATGAAATTTTATCATATTCAATCTAGCCATTTTAAGGTAAAAAATAAAAGTTGCTAATCTAAAAAAATTAATACGAATGATGTAAATTATTTTTTAGGTTCTTCGTGGCATGACACTAAGGATAAAGGCTGGAGAAACTGTGGCTTTGGTGGGTGGTTCTGGATGTGGTAAATCCACTCTTCTTCAGCTCCTGCAACGAGCATACGAGCCTGACAGTGGTAACATTACGGTAGACGGTCATGGTCTGAGGGAACTGAACCTGCATCACTTCAGAACTCACATAGGTAAGTTACAGACTCCTATAACTAACATGGACCAAGTGCTTTCGTGAACTAAAATTTACAACCAGCATTTACAGTGTTCCATGCTGTTTTAACTATTTAGTTTTTAATAGATTTTTTTACTAGTAGCTTCATTAGGTATTATCTGCTAACGAAAAGTCTGTTACCACTTACTTTTGGTATTAACTATTGAAATTGGTAATGTTATTTTTTTTGTAATATTTTTTAATCTATGATACAGGGACTCAAACCCGCAACCGAAGGCGTAGTGTAGCTCTGGTAACTATGCAACAACGCAAGGTTTCAACTCTTTTGTGTATTACAAATAAAAAATTTAGTTTTTTTAAACTACCTCAATATCTCTTAAGACATGTATCATCAGTTATTAAAATATAAATAACATTTTATTTTCCAGGTGTTGTTGGTCAAGAGCCAGTATTATTCAGTGGCACGATACGCGACAACATTACTTTGGGTGTAGAGGGTGCCACTGAAGATGACATTATTTCAGCAGCAAAAACTGCGCATGCCCATCAATTTATAATGAAATTGGCTCACGTAAGTAATGATAAATAAATAATCTTGTACTCAATTTTTCGGATGTGAAACCCTTGTGGACGTGGCAAAGGCAGGTTTTTTACCAAGCTTCCATGTCGGAATAAAACAATAATTTTCCCCCGGAATTTGAACCCAGGACTATACCAGGACACCATTAGCGTATTGATAGGTCTATATATCCCTCAAAATTAACATCTACTGGCCACGTCATTTCTTCTCAAGAAGTATATTTTTTTAATTTATCAACTTTCTGTATCAGGGTTACGACACTATTCTTGGAGAAGGTGGGGCTCAATTGTCAGGTGGTCAAAAACAAAGAGTTGCCATAGCCAGAGCTCTATTGAGGAAGCCAGCGATTCTTCTGCTGGATGAACCCACATCAGCACTTGACCCTGCGTCTGAAAGACAGGTAATGTTCTTGAATTCTTGACAGCTAATCTGGCCTAGTTCTATTGATGTTTAATCGGCAGTTTGATTCCCGCTTGCACACTTAATTTGCCTTTATGAACTTACTTATAAAGGTCTTTTGTAGTTAACCTATAAATCGGTAACTAAGATTCTCCACTTTTAGGTACAATTGGCGTTAGATGCTGCTAGCAAAGGACGGACTACTCTAGTAGTATCACACAGGTATGCATTAAAAATCCCTGATTCTAAATAAATATTTATTCCAAAAACTATATCATTTCCAAGGCAGTCATTAAGTGGTTGCCTAATCACTCAGCACCACCATAGCAGTCTACCGTCTTTAATAACATCGGTATCATATTTTTTTTTAGTCAATTTTGATAAATTGAAAATAATTCACCTAATTAATCCCCCCCCCCAGCATTACAATGTACTTAACAAATTTGTCTTCTAGATTATCGACCATCGTTAACGCTTCTCGCATCGTGTACATCGAACAAGGCTCAGTACTTGAAGCTGGAACTCATATAGACCTGTTGGAGAAGAAGGGCGCTTATTGGAAACTGGTCCAGGATGATATGACGCATAGGTAAATTTGCGAGTAGAGTATAACTGATGTATTAAATCGAAAAATTAATATGAATTCTCAGTATATGAGGAATTTAATAAATTAACCTATTATTACAGAAGTATAGAAGCCGTGCAAGAGGAGTGTTCAGATGACGAAGTAATAGAAGAGAAGACAGTAAGGGTTAGGCGAACCAGCAGCATCCGTTCACAAAAAGGTATACATGAATAAAACACAATTTTAGCGGTTTAAAATGCCAAATGAATAACTTATACTTTACATAAAGTATTCGTGACCAGTACTAACAAATTTTGTTTTGTTTTTAATTTTTAATTCCTTATGTCATTTATAACGTGTGTTTTTCAACAGACTCTTTCGTGCGTGAGAGTTTCTCCAGAGGAAGTCGTCGAGTTGCCTCGGTTGCATCACTGTATCCACCGCCAGACGTCATACCACAAGATGTAAGCTACGTTTAGGAGTTTATACGAAGTAAACAAATAATGGGAGCGGTCTTGTTCTAGAGATATAAGGTCGTTGGTTCAATAGAAGCAATGCATGGCTTATGTTCGAGAATATGAAACATATTTAATATGATACGATTCGGCTCGAAGGACCATGTAATAGGTTGATAGAATGTTAACGACAGCGGCTGGTTTTTAATATGGTTTTGCACTTTACATTCTTTATACATATAACAATCAAAACATGTTAAAAATGTTAGATGTTCTCGAACAGCTTAGAACCAATCTTTGGTTAGATTTTCACCAGGTCTTATCTGTTAAAAAATAATTTTCTCATATTCTGCATTTCATTTTCACGTCATATATTTTTCAGGAACCTGTTCCGGAGAAGGAAGTGACTGTGTCAAATTGGGAAATACTGAAACTGAATGCTGAAGAATGGCCCTTACTTTTAACTGGCGGGATAGCTTCGCTCATCATTGGAGCTACTATGCCGGTGTTTGCCTTATTGCTGTCAAAGTTATATGGGGTAAGAAAGGCTCATTTTGTCAAATGTATTTCGAACATATTTAATTTCCGTAAATATGGTTAAAAGCTTTCATTTCAAGACATTTTCGTAGATTATTTAACGAAGGTTAATTCTTTTATACATACGTTTGTGTATCTTAAACCATTTTCTCTTCGTGTTATCCACTTCCACTGTCTCTTCGCCCCTGTAAGTCGTAGTGAGATGTTTATAAGTCAATAATCCAACGAGATTCGAATTGATAAGTTCTATTCAATTCGAATCCCGTGATTCCTAAGATAAGCGCGTTCGAACAAACTCTTCCGCTTCTTGTTATTTTAGGTAGGACACATAATTGCTAGAAGTCCACATATCGTTACTAGATTCGCAGAGTAAACTTTTGTACTTTTGCTAATCTCAACTAATTTGTTGTACACCTTTTCCAGATGTTCTCCTTACCTGAACCAGAAGAAATCCTCCGTCAGTCAGAATTATACGCCGGTCTCTTTGCCCTGGTTGCAGCTGTCAGTGGTCTAGTTACATTCCTACAAACCTGGCTTTTCGGTTTAGCAGGTGCCAGATTAACAAACCGATTGAGGGTCATGATGTTCTCAAATTATTTACAACAGGTCAGTTCATCAAACAATGCACATATGCATTAAATAATTTTTCTTTCATGTGTTTTTGTGGTTACTGGTTTCGCCGAACTATTTTATTCAGCTTCGTAGCCTCGCCCACATTTTTAATGCTCCATCAATTCTATCATACTTGCATAGTGCCGCATAAAACCCAATGATATAATTTTCAATCTAAGCTCGAATTTTTGTAAATTTTATTTTTTCTCACATGAACAACAGCACGGAACGCTGTGGATGTCGGTTCAAGTCCTGCCCGAGTAATTTCGTTTTTAATCGATTTCAATGAAAAAAGGTTAACATTACAGGAACAAGGGTGGTTCGACGAACCGTCCAACTCCGTTGGGGCGTTGTGTGCTCGTCTCGCCACTGACTGTGCAGCAGTACAGGGCGCTACAGGTATACAACATCACCAAAATATTTATTTTAATTAATTGAATTAAGAAAGGAACTTATGCACTATAATATTTACGCGTTTATTGTATTGTATTCATATTTTTTTTGTAGTTTACGCGTGTAGTACAAATTGAAATGAAACACTTTTAACCGTTTATAACGCGAAATATATTTAAACTTATCGTCGTTTCGGATCGAAGACTGAAGCTGGAGGGTATTCCTACCTCTTTCGATGTAGTTTATATTTTGCGAAAGTAACTGATGTTCTTACAGAGGGATAGTTATAGTAACCACAATTGAACTAATATATTTCGCCTATTCAACCGTTAAGTGTTGATTTAAATGAAATTATACTTAGCTAAAACAATTTTCACAGGAGACCATGTCTTTGGTTCACACGTGCACGATAAAATGCGTATTACGCTCGCGAACACGGTCGTGGGTTCGAATCCCTAGGAAACGATAAATTGTCGACTAACACAAGGCTTTGTTGATAAAACCAATCAGGCAAACGGACATAGAAATGTGTTTGCTCCATGCCCCATTGGTGAAAATTTATTTGTCACCTTTTATTTATTTGTTGTTATTTGGTATATTGTTTCATTAAATTTAAAACGTATTCTCTTATCCAGGAACCAGACTGGGTACGATGCTCCAAGGTATCAGCACGATGGTGTTAGGTGTCGGTCTGGCGATGTTCTACTCATGGAAGATGACACTTATTAGTCTTCTTAGCGTTCCTTGTGTAAGTACCAAATGTTTATTAATGTAGTATTTTATATCATAGAGGGCAGACAAGGTTTTTCATAATGGGCGAGATTGGATCTTAAATGAAATTGATTTTAGATTGAAAATAATTTACGACACGGACAGGACCTACCGGCATCCAGTTCCATGCTGTTGCTCTAAACAATTGAGTTATTGAAACATCTCTCGCGCATTTTAATTATCTATAATATCCAGATTGCCAAACGAAGCCCAACATGTTTCTGAAAAAATGTAAATTGATTACAAAAACATTTAAATAAAACACTTTAACGGTTTAAAACGCGATATATTAGTTAAACTTATTTGGAAATGACGAACTTCGGCCCGACGTTTCGGATGCTTTGCAGCAGCCGTGGTCACGGGGAGACTAAAGATGGAGGATGCCTCTGACGTCAAAGTAAAAAGTTGCTACGCTAGCGCCATCTGTTCCGTCGAAGTTGGTATTTGGCGAAACTGGCCGGGTCCTTGCAGAATTGACTAACGGTGTCTTCGCGTTTGCCGGTAAAATGCCGGAGGCGTTAAAGTGTTTTATTTAAATGTGTACTACTCGCGAAAACACTACTTGATTAGAAAAAACGTTAAACCCGATTGGGAGCAACTGACATGTTTTTTATATAAGTCTTTATTGATTAATTTAAACAGGTCATAGGTGGTATCTGCCTTGAAGGCTGGGTGAACAAAAAATCGGAAGTGAAGGAGCAAGAGGCTTTGGAGGAGGCTTCGAGGCTTGCTACGGAAGCAGTACTCAATGTGAGAACGGTCCATAGTCTCGGTAAGTTACAAAACATTAATTTCTAGAAGTTTTCTTTGTGTAAATTAAAAATTCCTAATCGTTTCTTAAATATTGATAAAATATCGTTAAAAGTATTGGCTGTAGTTAACGCAAGTAATACTGATTTAAATAAAACACTTTTAACGGTTTTATACGCAATATGTATTGCTTAACTTATTTACAATTTACTTGAACTATGGCCTTACGTTGCGGATACTTTGCAGTCCTCCCGTGACCATGGCTGATGCGTTCGAAACGTCGGGCTGTATTGGAATACAATGTATATAAATTTACTAATACATTTCGCGTTTTTAACCGTTAAAAGTAATTTAAAAATTCAATTGATGTATAAGTGATATAATAGAAAATATTTAACTACCCTCAGGTGTAGAACAAGCCCTCCTAAACAAGTACGAGCAAGCTCTCATCGAAGCAGACAAGCGAGCGGGTGTAAGCCGCCACATTCGCGGATTGGTGTACGGCCTATGTCTGTGTGCTCCTACATTGGGATACGCACTGTCTCTCGCCAGCGGTGGTTATCTGATCGCTAGAGAAGGATTGCCCTATGAATATGTTATATTGTAAGTATTTTTTTACAATCTCTTGTCAAAGTAATGAAATTTAGGAAAAACCATAGCAAGTATATAAAAAATAATATTGTCTAAGTAGTTATAAATATAGTGTTGATCCTATAACTTTAAAATAAACATACAGACTTTGAAGTAATTAAATAAATTTTAGCTAAACGAGAAAGGATATGATTAACCTTTAAGAATATTTTTAAGAGACAATTATTATTTTATGTATGGAACTCGTTTTTATAAAAAATCTAAATCTTTCAAATAAAACATTTTTAACGGTTTAAATGCGAAATATATTAGTGGACTATAAACTACGTCCGTGACCATTGCGTTTAACATTTAAAAGGTCCTGAGATCTGAATCGAAAATCTCTTTTTACAGGATAGGAGGATCGTTGCTTGTAAATAAAATTGATTAGTGAAACGGATTCAGTTTTTCGCCCCCGAAAGGGGGGAAACGAGTATAATTAGTAGAGTAGTAGTATAGTAGTATACTTATAGTGATTGTAATATTAATACAGAGTATCAGAAGCATTGATTTATGGAGCTTGGATGCTGGCGGAGGCGTTGTCGTTCGCCCCAAGCTTTGCTGCTGCGCAAAGAGCTGGTGGACGCGTTCTGCGTGCGTTGCACCGAACGCCGCGCGTTATAAGCGAATGCTCGGATGAACCGAATTGGGTGAGCAACTAGTTACTGAAAAGAATGAAAATTTTAATAGTGAATGTTCAGATAGAAAAAGTATTAAGTCATTTTACTTGTATCTAGTCATTATCGTATTAATATTTTGACCTCCTCAGTAGCCAAATGGTTAAACATATTGCTTAGGATTGCGTTAAGCGCGAGAGGTCCTGGGTTTGAATCCCAAGGGAACGAAAAAAAATAAGTTGTTCCGGTCGGGTAGGGCACAAAAGTCTGATCAAATATTTGCCTGTTAAAGTTAAAAAACGGATCAGTGAAACGAACACAGAAATGTGTTCGCCCCATGGCCCACGAGGGGTTGGAGGTTGAAAAAATCGACCATGACCTGTAGGACTCGGCAGCTCATTTGGTTAGAGCAACAGCACGGAACGCTGTAAATGCCGGTTCAAGGCCTGCCCGTGTTAGTGTTGCCCAAACGCAAGAACAAGACGAGACTTAGCCAGTCTTGGTCTTGGTCTTGCGCCAATACACCTGGTCTTGGTCTTGGTCTTGGTCTTGCGCTCCCAGTCTTGGTCTTGCAGCAAGAGTCTTGCAAGTCTTGCAAGTCTTGCAATTACCTATTAGTCTATTACTATTTATTAAAGTTTACTTTAAATCCTAGAAAAACGTATTAGAATTGGAACATAGTGAGCTTGAATGAATATAGCCATAGTAAAGATCAAGCAGATTAATAATTAACTGATTTGATAAGAAGTTCGAAAAATCAACTGACCTATATGTCGTTTTCCATGGAAGTAACTGCTTCTTAATAAACATTTATGATTTATAAGCTTACATTTGCTAAAACTCAAACTCTCGTTACTCGGACTAGAATAATTTGAATCTTCGTCGCTCATATGAAATTGTACACGTGATACGTTTTTAGAAAACAACGAGAATTAGTAAAAACAATTATTAAGTTAGACTCGAAGCACAGCTCAATTGGAAATGACTGGAATTAAAATAATTCCTTTGTTTATAGTACGTTTCCTTGCTTTCTACCGCGCCGCCTCGCCACGTGCCGGCTCTATGATAAGGATGCCGCCGCAAATCAAACAATAATATAAAGCGTGTAAAAAAATTCGAAATTATTTTGCATGAGTATACCTTCGCCCTATGGCGGCAATCAAATAGTGTCAAATGTTATGATTTCGGCGTGGCGGCAACGATTGTTTTAGATTTCAAAAGAAGCCGCCGGCGCGTGTATCATAACCATGTACTTCCGAAAAGCGGCAAATTTCTTTGAGAAGTAAGTACAAAACCTTTGATGCCGCATTATCAAAGTGCCGATGGTTAAAACATAACTATGCATGCACTCAGTTTGATTTTAATAATTTTTTTATTCGCTATGTTTATGGTATTAGTCGTAATGCGCATAGGTCCAGTTTTTCATATTCTTTGATACAGTTTTTTGCGTCTCATAGAATTCCTAAGCGTAACTACCTATACACCGAACTGTTACACCTAACTACTCAGTGAAATAGCGCTAAGTCCTAGCTGCAAGACGCAAGAGTCTTGCAGGCTATGTCTTGTTCTTGCTCAAGTCTTGCACGGTCAGTCTTGGTCTTGGTCTTGCTAAAAATACGCGGTCTTGTTCTTGGTCTTGCAAAAACGCAAGAACAAGACCAAGACTGCAAGACCAAGACTGAATTTGGGCAACACTAGCCCGTGTCCTAATTTTTTCAATCTGTACAAATTAGAGACGTATTTTAATTGAAAAGCAGAGGTATACTTAAGTAATAAAACAATATATTACATTAGTATTGATTTTTTTTTTAATGGATCTTACGTATTCAGTCGCGACGGGACCTCGAATACTAACCGGGCGTTTGGGCGCCGTGTTTGCGGCTAGACCAAGGGTGCCCCGAGGGGGTTGATTTTAATAAAGAAAAACTTGTTTTAAGTATATTGGTATTCAGTTAGTGCGATCTAACAACGATCCATATTTCGCGTAGCGCCATCTAGTAGCAGGTCGCGTAACATATGTACACAATCTGTAATCGATTTTTAATTTATATAGTGCCATCATGTGGAAAAATACTAGTCTTCAATTTTTTTAATTTGCTATTGTTTTTATGAACTTAAAACTATAGTATAGTATACTATATAACAAATATTTTGAGTAACATGTAAATTCTGCACTGATTTTTTGTAGTACATAATAAAATTGCCAAAATATAAATGTATAGCGTTTAAGTATGATGATAATTTGTTTCAGGTCTCATCAGGAAACATTAGCTTTTCCAACGTTCACTTCAAATATCCCACAAGGCTCCACCAGCCCGTTTTACGAGGCCTCAATTTGGAAGTCCCAGCCGGTCGCACTGTGGCCCTAGTGGGTCCCTCGGGTTGTGGTAAGAGTACCATTATGCACCTGATCTTGAGGAGTTATGATCCAGAAAACGGATGTGTGGTAAATATCTTTTCGTATATACAATATCCCAATATATTAAGTACATAATTTGAAATTTATATAAATATAAATTAATAGAAAATTGAAACTTTACGTACACAAGGAAAATAATAAAACCACCAAAACAAAATGAATATTTAATTTCGAACGCGACATTTAAACAAAAAAAGCGATGTATTATATATTAGTTAAATTTATTTGAAAATTATTTTAACTAAGGTTCGACGTTTCAAAGCATTCGAAACGTCGGGCCGCGTATACACCGCGTTTTAAACGGTTAAAGTGGTTTATTTAAAAGAAACTTTAAATAACTAGTATTCTAAATTGAATTCAGACCCTCGACGGCCGAAATATTAAATCGAGGCTGACTCTACCTCGTCTCCGCGCACAACTGGGTCTGGTCCAACAAGAGCCAGTTATGTTTGAGCGGTCAATACGAGACAATATTGCTTATGGCGACAACGGGAGAGAAGTTGGCATGGACGAGATTATTGATGCGGCTACGAAGGCCAATGTACATGGATTCGTTGCTAGTTTGCCCCTGGTGAGTAGAACTCAGCATTTTAATAGAAGTTAAAAAAATATAACTGATAGAGCCATGTATATAATTATTAGCTGTCCTGGCAAACAATATTTTGTCATCTGAAGTACTAGCTGTGTCAGTTCGTCCGCGTAGAACAGTTATTTTGGGAATGAGAATTAGTTTTTGCAAACCGAGGAGGTTTATCTTTATACATTTAAGCTTTACCCGCGACGTCGGTCGTTTTACGTAGTTCTTGCAAGTAAACCTTAAAAGATAGAAATGCACTCTTACTATAAAACAAGGACTTACAAAAAACCTGATTTAGGCCCTGGTTTATTTGAAATCAGTACATATTACAAAACGAAGTTTAACGTTTACTTAGATTTATTTAGGCCATGGTTTAAGAGTTAAACCAAGACTCCGCGGTTCAGGTTTAAGTATGTTTTGGAATAAGGTCGATAGAGTCATGAACACTGTTTAAGATCACATATAGAGCTATCACCTTTCAAACATATTTTTCTATATTAGTCAAACTTATTTGAAAATGATTTTCAAATAAGTTTAACTAATATATCGCGTTTTAAACCGTTAAAGTGTTTTATTTAAACCTTAAACTTATGAAGTAATATTACCATATTATGGAATTTAAAAAACAACACTCACATTGTCTAGATTAATTTAATAACGTTGACTTCGAATATTAAATTGTTCTTCATTAACCAGGGATACGACACAGTGCTAGAAGCGGGAAGCGCAGCGCTCTCTGGTGGCCAGAAGCAACGGGTTGCTATAGCCCGCGCGTTAGTCCGAGATCCGAGGGTCTTGTTGCTGGATGAGGCTACTTCGGCGTTAGATGCTGCTAGCGAAAAGGTTTGTAACCTCCTATTGTTGTCTAAGGGTACAAATTTACGGTGATAATTCAACGTTTATGCAATCGAAAAAGAAAAAAATATCCAAAGCTACAATACGTCGACAACACATCTTGTATATATTGTCTGTAGTTTACGCGAATAGTACACATTTAAATACAACACTTTAAATGTTTAATTAGTTCAACTTGTTTGTAAATTATTTTAACTACGGCTCGACGTCTGGGATGCTTTGCAACAGCCGTGGTCTGTTTAACATTTTTGAGGCGTTTTAAACCGTTAAAATGTTTTATTTAAACATCTTGTCTAGATTGTTTGTGGAGCATTTCACCTACCATCAAGTGAATCCCTTGCTGTCCTCCTCTGTCATAAAGAAAATGTGTAAAAAAATTGTTGTTCCAGGTAGTACAAGCAGCTTTAGAAACAGCGTCTCGTGGTCGCACCACGGTCATAATAGCCCACAGACTCGCAACAATTAGGCATGCAGATATAATCTGTGTTGTGGATAAAGGTATTATTCCGTTTTTTTTCTGCTTCATTTAAAACTTTTCCATGCTTTTTCTTGTTAACAATATTTTGTTCATTTTTTTGTTTGAGTACTGTCTGTGCGATTCAATCTTTCTAAGATGCATATTTTTCATTACTATTATCTCAATTATTTATAATACCCCACACAACAAAAAGAGAAAAGATCTTACGTTCTTATTAATAAATAAAAGGCCTTATCGCTCAGCGGCGATCTCTTCCAGGCAATCTGAATCTTTTTTAACTATTATATCCTAAGGTTCTTTTATTATTGATACACAGAAAATTATCTTGTACTATTTTTTGTTTATAGCTTTTGAAATAAGATACAAATTAGCTAAAAATATTTTAAATATATACAAATTCTTTAAAATTTGAGTTCTTCGCTGTCTAAAAATTTCACTGACATTTTCACAGGTGCCGTAGCTGAAAGTGGATCCCACGAAGAATTAGTGAAAAGGAGAGGCCTATATTGGGAACTATTACAACAACAGGCACCCAACGATGCTGCATAGTTCAAAGTTTGTTCACAATGATAAAAATAAGTGAAAATGGCTATAGTATTAAAACACTTAATTAATCAACCATAGGTTTACTTACCAAAGAAGATTTACAACTTGTATCCATAGAGCTCTCTATACTCGGAACTAGCAAATGGAAGTAATTCTTATTCTGTTTGAGATTAGGTATATGAAAAAAAAAACAAGAAAACGCTATTTATATCTGCGCAGTCAGTTAAATACAATAATTATTTCTTCCCCGGTTTTAAACACGTTGAAGTTAAGTTTTGTCCATTAAAAGTTGTCTCAACTGGACGTCGCACTTGTATTAGTGAATTTAGAAATTATTTATTAATAAGAATAACACTGTGATTGTAGAATTAAGTTAATAAAGTTGTTGAAAAGAATACTCTATTTTATTCCGTGATTTCTTAATAACATTACAATATTGTCTGCAGACTACACAGAGTAGTACACATAAAAACAATTGATGGTTTAAAACGCGAAATATATTATGCTGCACTTATTTTAAATTGTTTTATTGAAGCCGCAATACAGCCGAAACGTTGGACCATAGTTAATAAGTCAACATATATATTTCGCGTTTTAAACCACTAAAAGTGTGTTATTTAAGCATTAAGCTAGATTTTCCAGACCTCATTGCGTATTTCGTATATCTCGAATCACATCGTCTCGAACCGATTTAAATAAATTACAATATACATCTATATCCGTCCTGGACTCTCTGGACAAGATGCCGAAGAGCTGGATAAATTGGACCAGCGATAAGCCCTCGTGGTTCGGACACAGTCGCTCATAGGACTTCACAAAGAAGCCCTCGGTTATAATCCTACCGTCAATGATTTTGCACTCCTTAAACCATTTTAATATGACGTTGAAATGGACAGATTCACCATCGCTGTTACCCCTTAACGTTACGTAAATTTCTTCCAAATTCATTTGAGTTTTAATCGCAATATGGAGACATAAAATCTCATTGGTCACGATTTAGTTAAATACTGTCTATAGTTTACGCGAGTAGTACACATTTAAATAAAACACTTTAACGATTTAAAACGCGATATATTAGTTAAACTTAGTAGAAACGACGTGATCACGGGGAGACCACCGTGACCACGGCTGCTGCATCCGAACCTTGGGCCGAAGTTAAAAATCATTTTCAAATAAGTTTAACTAATATATCGCGTTTTAAACCGTTAAAGTGTTTATTGAAACAAGATTTAGTTGGTAACTTGGACATTTTCCATCTATGGTCATCGGTGTAATATTAGCGATGTATGGCTAATAAACAATGGATCGAGGGTGGAAATATCGAAATTCCGTCCACAGATGAAAGTGCCGTCAAGTTTAATTATGTTTCGGGTTCAGTCTGTGGATTAACGAATATCCAAGGCCAAAACAGGCCGTAAGCGCATCTTGTTTATATAGCAATGTATTCCAAATGGGATAGTGTTCTTCGCTCCCCAGACATCGATCAACTCGGCTAACAAAGTCAAAGTTGGGTTTTCCCATTTCTTAGTATCACTGAAGGTTTAATATAAATAAGTTCTATAGTTTGAAAATGACCTATGTGCTAAGCGCGACAAAATATAAAAAAGGGTATAGGGAGCTTTTACAATCTGACTTGAAAAAATAAACTAAAATCGATTATAAATTAAAACAATTTACAACTCGGACAGGGCTTGAGCCGGCATCCGAAGCGTTCCGTGCTGTTTCTCTAACCAATTGAGCTAAACGTCATCGCCGGATTTTTTCAACCTTTTTTTATTTCAGTTTGAAAAGTCTAATATTTTTTCCATGTTGACACTATATAAATTAAAAATCGATTATAAATTGAAAAAAAAATGTTAATGTCAATCAGTAATAGTCAAAACGCACCTTCACTTTTTATTCAACAAAAAATAATCTATTATTTACATTTTAACTAAAAATTCAATAGCTAACTACAATAAGAACATCTTTTAGAGTCCTACTTAAATCAGATTCACCAAAATTTGGTAAAAATCATTGAGCCGGCAAACCTTTTGCTTATAAATTATAATTCCTCCTGTCTGTTATACAATTTGCTGTAATGCAGTTGGCTTGCAAGCATATCATCTTCATTTATATTAATATGAAGAGGTGGAATCAATGCTGCGGCTACCGACCTGTGAATTGTAATATTATAATAAAATATACAGTATCTAAAAGTTTTAGTTGCATTTATTTTTTATTTTAACTACAGCCCGACGTTTCGGATGCTTTGCAGCAGCCGTTGTCACGGAGATACTAAAGATGGAGGGTGTTTCTAATGTCAAAGTAAAAAAAACTGCTACGCTAGCGCCATCTGTTCCAACGCAGTTGGTATTTGGCGAAACTGACCGGGCAAAGCAAAGAATCCAAAACGGCCAATCACACCGTAGTTAAAATAATTTTCAAATATTTTTATTTTGTTTTATTTAAATGTGTACTACACAGTACATACAGTATTTAAAGTGTTATTATTATAATCTATAGTAAATTTAATAAAGACAGTAGAACCTTTATAAGTCGAATATCAAGGGAGACGCCAAAAAATTCGAGTTGTAGAGTTTTCGACTTAAAGTGTGTTTCGTTGTAAAATAAGACGTTGCTATTTTCAACATGCAGAGGTAAAATAATTTTTCGAGTTATGGAGGGAATATATGTACCGCATTGGCTTGGAGGGACTCACTCATTATTTCGACTAATAGAGGGTTGAGATTTCGAATAACGGAGGTTTTGGTGTTTAAATGGAAGACAACACAAAATTTTATCTCAGATGTGGAGTTTGTTGACTTATCGAGGTTCTACTGTATCAAAATTGGTAAAATCAGTTAGTTTACTGATGTATGTACATACTAGCTGTACCCGCGACTTCGTTGCGTGGAATAGTGACTTGGGCTAGAATTTTTTATTAATCAGGCTGTTTATTAATTTATATAAGGGCACATTCATCGCAGCCAATCTACGTTGTAAGTGCTACTTTGCCGCAACACTCTCACCTTACATCGCTCCTACTTTAACTCCCACTCTCATTCCTACTCCTATTTCCAAAAAAGCCAAAGAAGAAAGTCATTCAATGTTCTAGCTTAAAAAAACACGAATTTCCATACAAACTTTCATCCCTTTTTCAACCCTATCAACCCTTATTTGGCAATAAAAAGCCCATGTCCTTTCTCAGGCTCTAAAATATCTGTGTACCAAATTTCATTTAAATCAGTTCAGAATTAAAGCCGGACAGAGAGACAGACAGAGTTACTTTCGCATTTATAATATTAGTAAGGATTTGATGGTGTTACTTATAGCCTTATTACTTTTATACATGTCATAATTACCTGCCCTCTGAGTTAAGGAAATTAAATGTGGAACAAGCATGCTCAGTTGGTAGTATTTCTACGTTTAACTTAACTTCTCGACTTGCTTTAAACACTGAGTTTAGAACTTTCCGTTCACTGGACTCTAAGCCTATTACCTGAAAAATGCAATTTGTATTAATTCAAGTTCACATATCCTTAGAAAGAGAGGTGTAGAAACCCATAATAATTTTGTGCCCAGCCAGCTTATCCATATTCCATGCCATTGCTGACCAAGTCCAAGTGCAAACAATGGTATGAACAATTTACTCTTTCCTTACCAGTAAATCGATTTTTGGCTCGAGTAGTTTGAATAATGTTAGTGATTCTGCTGTAATTTCATCTGAGTTATGCACCTGCCATGATAGGACAGTTCTGGAAATTAGACATGAATTTAGATAAAATGCTTAGAGTAACTGCAAGTATTTTAGTTGTGACACCATATTATTTTTTAAGACATTCAGCTATTTTGTTGTGATTCCTTTTCTAATTTTATAAAGCTAAACTATTATATAAGAAATTATTTTTCCCATTATCTCAATTATGGTTCAAAAGTATACATCTAGTCAATTGTTATAACTAGTACTAATATATTTAGATTTTTACCGGGGAAATATTGCCATTGGGCCTACCACAGTGAGACCATTGTTCAGACGAAATCCAAACTGAAATTAATTATAATAATATAAAATAAGTAGAGCTGTTTTGTTGTAGTTGTTGTCTGTATCGTGTTAAAGTTATTATATATATATATATTTAAAACACTAAACAACCGAACAAGATCTGCAACGGAAGGTTTAAATGGGACATGGTGACAGTTGGATAACCCAAAAACCTCTGCACAGGGAAAATTGTTGAACAACTGATGGTGCAGACCGATCACCTGGCCTTCTACTGGTGTCCCCGGCAGAAAATAATAATAATAACCGCACAAGTTTAGAGAAAATGGTGCTAGTTTAGTTTCAGGGGCCAAGACTCACTTTAGGTTGCTGCAGCAGCGGAGTATTATTATTATTTTTAGTTATAGTATTAAGTTATAATATTTATAACGAAGTATATTTTTAGAAAGTCACGCAGAGTTGTGAAAAACACTTACCGTTCCGTACGAATCTATGATGAGCCCAATATTTGGATCTTGATTGATAATACGTACTGTTGTTTTACCATCACCATCATACGCCGCTTTGTGGCGTGATACGCTGAAAATACGTATTTCATATTCTCAAATTGTTTAACAGGATGTTACAAATGGAAAGGTAAGGAAACTGCACGAAATGTACAAACAAACTTACGTGTTTACTGAAAATTTATTAATATTATTTTTCAATGGACTGCATGTCGCAGCCCCTATGGCGAGCCGAAACTTATTTATAAACATTTTTAACAATATTTAAATAGATTTATTCAATCCGATATTAAAAATGATCCTGGCTCATTTCAAAATAAATATTTTATTGTCAACTGTCAATGTCGAGTTTGACGTTTGTAACTTTGTACACAGTATGTCTATTTAAAAGACTTCATTAATTATTGTAGTTTAATGAGCTATTTTACAATGCAAAAAATATAGCGTCAATCACTGTTATCAGTATCAAATATAGGTTTATAATAAATGCTTTCTGGCGTTAAAGCTGTTTTCTCTGCATTAAAAATAAATAAATTTGTAACTCTTTTTTTTACTTTAATCACTGTTAAAGTGTAAATGTTTGGTACAAATACGTGTAGATTGTAGATCTATAGGTCGATATACACCAAAGGCCAATAACAAGGTCCTGACGTCACTAGCCGTATTGTAGCGTTATTTCGGGTTCTTAAGATCTACCAAATAATATAGTGCACCTTTTTAAAGTCAGTCTAATAACTATGTCTGCCTGCTCATCGTTCACAATCAGAACTATATAGCAAAATGAGCATATTGCCTAATCAAATGGCATTATTTTGCCATAATATACGAGATTCTTCTATTTTATACTATGTTTTATGCATTATTCCTCTCTATAAAGAGGTTTATTATACCAACATAAGCCGTATGTATGACTGCCCATTTACGTTATTCCTCTCCGTTAGCATCATTCGAATTTCATATCGACTCAAGCACCGGTTTTCTACCAATTAGGAGGCCCTTGCCCCTCTCCGTTCCTCAGTTATCCAATAAGACATTATCATCTATAATATTCCGAAGAGACCCAGAACAGCTCGGATTTTAAACACCTAATTTTCAATAAAACAAACATGAAGATTAATAAAATGTTTTATAAAGTAAACTTATTTACCAACTATCAGTACAAAAATATAATACTTGCGTATGCACTTTATTTACAAATAACACAAGTAAAGCGGTAAACGAGTATAATATTGATTACAGAGTCTTCAGAAGTTAACTATGAGGAACAGTTACAGTTGCCAAACACAATATCATCCAATACACGTTGCACGTTAAAAAAGAGGGTAGTCATATAAATTATAATTATGATAATAATTCGAATTTGTTAAATAATTTCAAAAATGGAATAAAACCTAGCAAACAATTAGTATATTCGATAAAAATATATCATTAAAAATTAATTATAAAGGCGACGTTTTGTGACACGATCTTTAAAAAGCCTCTAAACATAATACAATCTGTTTTCTTCTAGCAAGATAAAAGACGGTAGGTTAAGTCTTGCGCCCTTGTCAGAAAAGGACTTAGAAGTATCCTTCCTCATGTAATCGTAATGTCTAAAGCTTAATGGCTTTTACGAGAAATCATTTTTTTAACAAGCGTAAGCTATTTTGTGCATACATCATTTAGCAGTCTGTATTTCATTTGTACAAAATCTGGTAACTGTGTTATAGCTATGGCGTTAGATTACAACATGGCGCCGAATTTATGGGTAAACATGCTCTGGACAAGACACGCGAAAATATTGACCTCGATATCTTTTGCTTTAAACATGGTAACACTGGTTCGAGGCTTGACTAGTACCTTATATACAGGCGAGTCTTTATATTAAGTGGGACTCGTTCATAACTTATATAATTAAAACCTCCTTTTTATCTGGAAAGAACGCACTTCTTTCCAGATAAAAAAGAGACTGGATGTCTATTTGGGCTTTAAATTGTAGTAAACGCGTAACATTTAAATAAGACCATTTTTAACGGTTTGATACTTGAATAGAATTTCTACGTTTCACGTTATAAAATTAAGTAGAACTAAGAAAACTTATTTAATTACTTTTTTAAATTAAAATGCAAATGCAAAAATAACGTCTCTTTTACACCGGCTCAAATTTCATGTTAAAACTTAAATAAAACAGTAACGGTTTAAAACGCTTAGCCACGGGGAGACCAACGGCTGCTACAAAGCATCCGAAACGTTGAGCTGTAATTAAAATAATTATAAAATAGGTTTAATTAATATATTTCGCGTTTGAAACCGTTAAAAGGTTTTATTTAAATGTCTACTACTCGCGTGAGCTACACAGTATTTAATGATAAAAGTCAAATTGATTAAAAATAGAATTCATTTTGAACCCTAGTACATCCGTCTCCTTTGACTTTTGATGCTAAGTTATATCCAGAACATCTGATCTGCAACTGGTCACTTATTAATGCTTGGCTGCTCCCGCGTCGGCCTCTTTGGTATGAACGAAACAGTCATCATGTCGTCCTCTTCTTGCAATAGGCAACCCTCCGTCGGCTTGTTTCTTTGAAATAATCTGTATACAGGTTAAGCAATGTATTTTAGACTAGTTACAAAATAATATATCATTTACTTTGTAGACTCTTGGTGGTAACTTTGTAAATATGGGCTATTTGACTACGCGTATAACTTTATAAAAGTAAAACAGTCACATACGTTAAAAATTATACTTGATTTAATTAAAAAGGCGCAAACTAAAGTTACTTTTTAAACATTCGTCACGTGACACAAAACTCTCCTGATTGGTCGGGTTTATGATGACGTCACTTGCTTATAAACAGTGCTACAAACAGCTAGTATTGAAACTGTTATATTCTCTGCTTTATTAATAAATACATTTAGATTGTAGATCATTTGATCGACAAACACCAATGGCCAATTCAAGGTCGTAACTCGCACGTCGCGTGTTTAGGCGCACATTTTAAATGATGGATTTTTAGCTAGTATATATCAGAATTGAAAAATACTTTTCTGGGATTCCTTAATATCTACCAAATAATATAAAGTACATTTTAAAAATCAGTCAAATAGCCCATTGGAAGTCCATGATGTATGAATACTGTATCACTTAAGTTGAAATCTTATAACAAGGTTGTGTTTATAAACTAACAAAAAAAAAAACATCACAAAAACAAAACAAAGCAAGTGTATAAAAAAACTCAATGATAAATAATATTATGACCAAGCCTGGCACGAAAGAACAGTTCAGTTGAAGAAATGTCATAAAAAAAAATCTTAACTGTGACGGTAAATATTTCTTATTTCAAACACAGAAAGCCTTTTAGAGCCATCACCGTAGAACACGCACAAACAAAAAAAATAAATTAGTCAAAAACACACCAAAAACGGCTAGACCTTTAATAGCGCTGTTTTCAACGAGTCCCGCCTTTTGCTGGAGTGAAACAAAATATTGTGTGAGTGAGAGATAAACTAAATACGTATATAAAATATCAATTAGTACATATGTGTAAATAGTTACTTAAGTATTGTGTGTAGTTAATTCGAGGAGTAAATATTAAATAAAACACTTTTAATGGTTGAATTGACCAAATTCAAGAAACAGATGGCGCTAGTGTATCCTATATTGACTTTGGGGGCGGTTAACCACCACTACAAATAGTACGCGTTTAAATCCAGATAAAAGTGTTTTATTTAAAAGAATATTTGTTTGTTTGTTTGATTATCTTTTTTTAAATTTGTAAGTCCTTTCAATTATGTTAGTTCTCATATGTGTTTTTGGTTATTTACAAAGCATACTACCTAAAATAAAGTAGTAATTCTTGATATAAGTTATCGAGAAGACACATTTGTGTGCGTTTCACTTATATTTTTTATTTAGAGGAAGGAAGTAAATAAAACTTTCTCCGACCGTAACTATTGTTTCGTCGGGAATAGAATCCACGACCTCTATTGCTTAACGAAATTCTAGATAATAACTAAGACACGTTAAGAAAACTGTTAGTTAGAAAAATTCGGCTGTCGTAATTGAAATATGGTTCTCGACATGAGATGGCACGTTGCTCAACTAATCGAAGAATTGAAATTTTGCAAAAACGGGCCGATATGGTACTGTACAACGTTTAGTGTGATGCTTAATCTCTCTAGAAAAATTGGAGTATAAGAGAATGTTTGTTTTATTCCATATTTAAATACTAACTTTGCAAGTGGCGAGGCTCTCGTGTCCGGGTACACTTTGTCGTCTAAGCCGCGATGTACAGACACTGAGTCCAACTCTTCCAAATGTATAGATTGCAGGTACTCCGTCGTACGGAGATCCTCTACATTTGGTTTACTGAAACTGGAAAAAACTTACAATGTATCGGGGGTAGTTTAACTTTTAATGGTCACTTTTTAGTCAATCTAAATAGATTTTTTATATATATGTAGACTTTTAAATGTTTATGGTATGGTATATTTAGTATTGTACGTTTCCTTACGTCTTAAGTAACAAACTGGAGCAAACGACTGACACAGAACTCATCGCCATAGCAGCTGACGCCATCCAGGGCTGAAAAGGAAATAAGTCTCAGTGAGGAAAATATAACGTAAAGTCCCACAGCTGGGTATAAGCTGCGGTTTAAAAGCTTCAATCGACAACGCTCTTCCACTGTGGGTAGGCAGTTTTGAACAACTACCGCCACTTAATAAGTGGTGACGACTTAATGTGATCTCCCAGGCACGAGGGTTATTAAATTTTCTTATAAATATTGAATCGGCATTTAAATATTTAACACGTCCGAAGATATTTGAGACAATTAACTCCGTGACGTGTGACTAAACAACTAAGTATTTGAATATTTCCATTTTTTATATTAAATTAGATAAATATGGTCCCATATTAAATCAATTTCCAAATCTAAAATACTTGTTTAATACTAAGCAGCTAAGCCCTACATCTGCCCCTCTCTATCACTTTTGCTATCTCTTTCACTCACCTGCAACTGTAGTCCAAGAAGAGCGAACGCACCGCTCGCTAAAGGAATTCCCAGCAAGTTGTATACACTCGCGAATATAAAGTTGAGTCGGATTCTTCTTACTGTCGTTCTTGATAGGTCTAAACACGCCACTACATCTAAGAGATCGTTCTGGAAACGTTTATTTAAGACATAACTATAAAAATAAAATAAAAGCTAATTTCAATATGTTTCCCAAAAAGCTTAACAAGTACTAGAAAACTTATAGAGACCTTTAGAAACACGTTAGACGACGTAGTTTAACCGACAGTTTCCCCGGAATATAGAGGCGGCAAATTTTTAATAGTACTCGTAAAAAATATTTAAATACCCTCATGAGCACGAGATCAGCAGCTTCAACAGCGACATCTGTACCACTAGCTATGGCAATACCGACATCAGCCTGCGCCAGCGCAGGTGAGTCGTTCACTCCATCACCGACCTGAGAAAATTAAAATATATTTGTTTATTAATTATTACGTTGGTTTATTAGCGAGCGGTATTGTAGAAATTCGTGTTGTGTAACTTAGTGTAATATGTAGTACTAAGTATATTTTTACACTAGCTATGTCAACGACTTCGTCCGCGTGGAATAGTTATTTTGGGCGTCAAAATTTGTTTTTGCACACCTCCTGGCCATCATTTTTAACTATAGTTACCCACAACGCGTCGTCCTTGCAATTTATCTAAAAGATAGAAATATATACTATCGCGGACGTTTTTATTAACATTTATTTTTTTGAGTATCTTGAATAATTTTCGTAACGCACACAATGAACATTTCCTACTCGTATTATCTATCGCACTATCTTCAATTAGTCGCAACGTGATATCTTATAGTCTAAAGCATTCCTCGATAAATGCTCTAACCAACAAACAAACAAACTCCATAGCTTTATAAAATTAGTATAAATATATATTTTTGTTATTTTGTAAGATTTTAACTTACCATTGCAACCTTCTGTCCCTTTTCTTGTAATTTTTGTATCTTCGCGACTTTGTGAGATGGTAACACTTCTGCGTACACTTTGTTGATTCCAACCTGGAAATATATATCGATAAATGTATTGTACATGATATGCATGAGAGGTTCTCTTTTCAATTCTCGGAAAAGTGGTTTTAATTTTAGGATACGAGCAGGTCTTCAAACAGCTTCTACAAGGTTTCCTGCTTTTGCACTACTCTTGTTACTTATATTATAGATTAAAAAAAAAACACTTTAACAGTTTAAAAAAAAGGAATGAGAAAAATATTTTTCACTGCGGCCCGATGTTTCGGCTGCTGCCGTAAAGTGTTATGTAAATGTGTACTACTCGCGTAAACTACAGATAGTATTATTTTATTGACATCGATTTTTTAATTTATATAGTGTCATCATATAATAATAAGTTTTCAAACTACTGGACAAATAGGTCGACAGTACATGTTATTTAGATGATATATAGCTTGAGTATTCATCTACCTACCTACCACCTACCATCAAGTGGACCTCATCCTTGTCTTCCCCCCCCCCCTCTATTTTCTATAATATAATTTAATAGGATAAGTTACATTGTTCTTACCTGTCTGGCTATGGCGACAGCGGTCTTTCTATTATCGCCAGTGAGCAAGCACACTTCTAAGCCCATTTTCTTGAGACAGTATACAGCTAAATGCGCCTCTGGTTTAACTTCGTCAGCTACGCCGATTGTACAAACTAATTGATCTGAAAAGAAAATCAAAATAATGTACTAAGTACTAGAAGTAGCTAGAGTTATTCTGTATGCTAGTAAAGCACGTTTTGTTTAGTAACGCGTTACGCCTTGTTTTTCAAGCTTTCCCTCAATCTTACGCGAAGCGCGAATTATAATTCGTAGAGTTAGTTGTTTCTTGTCAAGTTTTTTTAAAGAGAATCTTTGCTAGTACATAATATTCATAGCTAAATGTATCTTAAGTATTGGCTGTATTTTACGAGAGGTGTACACATTCACAAAACACTTTTAACGGTTTAAAACGCGAAGTATATAAGATGTGACTACGACTGCTGCAAAGGATCCGAAACAAGCCGTTAAATCAAATTTAAATAAGTTAACTAATATATTTCACGTTTGAACCCGTTAAAAGTCCTTTATTTACGTAAAGTAAGATTTTTCTAGCCATCAGAGATTGAACCTTAACACGCAAGTCTTGAAATTGAAAAGACATTGCGCGAGAGTTCCGTTAACAATACGTAAAAAATTAGACAATAACGTGTACGACACGGCAGCGCAATTGGTTAAAGCAACAGCACGGAAGTCCTGCCCGTGTCGTAAAATTTTCTCTAATCGATTTTTAATTTACATAATGCCATCACGTGCAAAATAGTTTTCAAAGTTACCGGAAATCAAACCTTGTACCTGTAATGTCGGTAGATTAGTAGTTAGTTCTTATTTAGTGTTAGTTTGTAGGTAGCTACAACTTGTATGTAATAAACTGTTGTTCTATGGATCCCGCGTTTAATTGACGTATCATTGGCGACGAGATCGGGAATTTCCATAATTTTGTGTTGTTGCGAGTTTAGTATTTCAAGATGTCCATCGGTAAAATTGAACCATTTATCATAAATTCTAAGCAATGGCCGGCGTATATTCGACGCGTAAATCAGTTTATAAAGTTAAATGGTGTCAAGGACGAACTAAAAGTGCCCATGTTAATAACGGTGGTTGGCGAAGAAACGTATTCGTTGATGTGTGATCTCTGTGCACCACGATTTCCTGAAAATACGACGTACGAGGAGCTCGTAAGTCTAGTGGCACAACATCTAGAACCACAACGCTCAGAAATCGCCGAGCGCCATGTTTTTAGACTAAGGCGGCAACACAAGGGCGAAACGTTGACGCAATATTTACAATCTCTGAAACATCTCGCAGCAAATTGTAATTTTGGAAAATGCAAATCTTGCAATACATTGGAGGAAAACTTAAGGGATCAATTTGTATCTGGTTTAGCCAATGACGCAATGCGTGCAAGGATTTTTGCTGAAAAGAAAATCACCTATAAAGAGGCGGTGGAACTAGCGCTCGCATTGGAAGCCGCTGAAAAGCATGCGGAGGTGAGCGGGGCCACCGGGCCTTCGGCGGGGACATCCGGGACTACGGGCGAAGCAAGTGAGGGCTTGCACTACGCGCGACGCGGCGGAGGTCGCGCGGAGCGACAGCGCGCGCAATCCACGGGCGCCCGGGGCGCGTGGGACTCGGCGCGCAGGCAGGACGGCGGCGAACCGGCTTTAGGCCAGGGTGCGCGCCCGTGCTGGCGCTGCGGAAAGGCGCATGCTCCAGATAAGTGTAGGTTCAAGCACTACAATTGTGATCAGTGTGGCCAGCGGGGCCACTTAAAAGTGATGTGTAAGTGCAGTGGCGGTCGGCATAATTTCGTGTTCGAAGAGTCGGACGAGGGTTTATTTAATCTACAAGTGTCGTCTAAAGGTAACCAACCTTATTTTGTTAATGTGACAGTAGATAAATATGTTATTCGTTGTGAAGTCGATACGGGCAGCCGTATATCGGCGATAAATGAGGATACCTATAGAGTAATGTTTTTACATAAGTCAGTTGTATCTGATAATTTAATGTTGCGTTCCTACTCGGGATCTCGAATTGAGTCTCTAGGATATATTGAAGTAGACGTACAGTTAGGGGGTACGAAAGTTAAGTCATTGCCTTTATATATTATAAAAGGAGGTGCCCGTCCTTTGCTAGGGCGTGACTGGATGCGCGCATTAAATATTTCTCAAATTGAACTAAATAAAATCTTAGACGACTCATTTGTAAATAAATTGCAGAAAGAATATCCTGAGGTTTTCTGTGACAAGCTAGGTACTTGCAAGAACTCAATTCAATTACGCCTGTGCGATAACGAACCGGTTTACGTGCGAGCGAGACCCGTACCGCTCGCGTTGCGCGTGAGAGTCGAACGCGAGTTAGCCCGACTCGAGGCAGACGGCTCCATCTATCGCGTAGAATATTCGGACTATGGGACTCCGATTGTTCCCGTGGTAAAAAAGAATGGAGACATACGTATTTGTGGGGACTATAAGATAACGATAAATCCTAAATTAAAACGAGACTTTTATCCGCTACCTCGTATAGATGAGTTATTCGCTTGCTTAAAGGGAGGTATTCAATATACTAAAATCGATTTATCTCATGCATACGAACAATGTTTGCTATCTGAGGATTCTCAAGCCGTTACCGCGATAACCACCCACATAGGGACGTTCGCGTACCGTCGCACACCATACGGTCTGTCTTGTATACCGGAGAAATTTCAAAAGTTGATGGAGGAAACGTTGCGCGGTGTCGATGGATGCGTTGTTTTCTTAGATGACATCTGCGTCACGGGTTCTAGTAAAACGGAACACATTCGTAACGTCAGAGCGGTACTCGAACGGTTGCGCGGTATGGGACTCACCGTTAAACTTAATAAATGTAAATTTTTGCAAGATAGTGTTAAGTACTTAGGTTTTATTATTAATAAGGACGGATTGCAACCGGACCCGGATAAGTTGAGTGCTATTTCGAATGCACCGACACCAACGAATGTGTCTCAGCTTAAAAGTTTTTTAGGTATGTTAAACTATTATGGAAGATTTATTGTCAATTTAAGCTCTTTGTTACACCCGTTACACAATTTGTTAAAAAAAAATGTTTCATGGAAATGGGACGCTAGTTGTAGGGATGCCTTTGTAAATGCGAAGCGATCTCTCTTAAGCGAGCGGGTGTTAGCACATTACGAAGAGGGACGCGACTTGGTACTGTCAGTAGACAGCAGCGCATACGGGTTGGGCGCCGTGCTGGCGCATCGCTACCCGGGAGGCGCCGAGCGGCCCGTGAGCTGTGTGTCACGCACGCTTAACGTTGCCGAACGCAACTACAGCCAGCTCGATAAGGAAGCGCTCGCCATTATTTACGGGGTCACTAAACATCATCAATATCTTTTTGGGAGGCGTTTCATTTTACGTACTGATCACCAGCCGTTGGCTTATATTTTCGGGAGCAAAGGTGGTATACCGCAAACGGCGGCGAGCCGACTGCAGAGATGGGCGGCTCGATTGGCCGCTTACGATTATAAAATTGAATTTGTACGTTCGGCGGACAACGGTCCGGCCGATGCGTTGTCGCGATTACCGCTCCCTTGCGAGGGTCGCTTCGAAAAATGTTTAGACTATTTGAATTTAATAGCGGATTCATTACCGATATCTTATAAGGATATAGCCAAAGAGACCGAACGAGATAAGCTGTTGAGCAAAATTAAAAATTACGTTGTATTCGGTTGGCCGTGTGGCCCGAGTTGCGACGAGGAAAAATCATACTTTTCTAGAAAACACGATTTAAGTGTTGAACACGGGTGTGTTGTGTATAAATATAGGATCGTCGTCCCTCAGAGTTTGCAAAAACGCGTTTTAACTGAGATTCATGAAGGTCATCTCGGGATGAACAAAATGAAAACAATATCTCGGGGTTACGTGTACTGGGCGAGCCTCGACCGCGACATCGAAAATACGTGTCGGGAGTGCGGTGCGTGCCGTTCTGTCCTGGACGCGCCACCCCGAGCGCAGCTGCACCCGTGGGAGTTTCCCTTACACCCGTGGCAGCGACTTCATGCCGATTTTGCAGATTGTGAGGGCAAGCGATATTTGATCGTTGTAGACGCGCATTCGAAGTGGATCGAAGTCGAAATAATGAATAATACCAATGCTTCGTCTACTATTAAGGTTTTAAGAGGTATTTTTGCAAGGTTCGGGTTACCATCGCAACTCGTGACAGATAACGGTCCACCATTTTCGTCGTATGAATTTAAGATTTTTTGTGATAATAATTGTATAAGACACACGACATCGGCTCCCTATCGACCTCAAGGAAACGGGGCAGCGGAAAATGCTGTAAAAACGGTTAAGAAAGCTATTAAAAGGGCTGTATTTGAAAACGAGGATGTGAACACGGCACTCACAAAATTTTTATTTAAATATAGGAATTGCGAACACGCCACCACAGGCGTCTCGCCAGCTATGTCTTTGCAAGGGCGGCGTTTGCGGAGTCGTTTGGACGCTCTGCGACCAGACCTCGCCGCAATCGTGCGCGAGCGGCAGGAGAAGCAGATGGCGAGGGGCCCAATAGGTTCACAAGGTAACGGGATCATTTGGCGAAGACATGCCGATCAATTAATAGCTTCAAAAAAGAGATTTTCTTTATCGCGTTTAAGTTTACCGCCAGGTAAAGATTCCGATCTTGAGGTCGAAGAGGGTCGCGTGGCTGAGACGGGGGAGGATGTAGTCAGTGGGGATGAGCCTATTTCGTTAACATCTGATCAGTCCCCACCAACCGTGATCGAGCCTTCACCGTCGCAGGCGAACGAGGTAAAGTCCCCGGACATGTCCGCTCGAGCACTGCGTGCATTAAAGCGGGCAAACAAAGCCGTATAGTTTAGTATAGTTTAGTTTAGTTTCATAAGCTTGTTGAGGAGAAGTGTAATGTCGGTAGATTAGTAGTTAGTTCTTATTTAGTGTTAGTTTGTAGGTAGCTACAACTTGTATGTAATAAACTGTTGTTCTATGGATCCCGCGTTTAATTGACGTATCAGTACCCACCATTAATTGCAACTAGCACTGCAGTCCTGCCCAATTCCTCGTCATCTCTCAACACGCGTTGCACCCTCCTGGGGACAGTCACACCGTTACGTGTCATCCATTCCCTGTTTCCAATCAGCACTATTTGTTCAACTTCCTGTTAAATTAAAAATTATTATCTTTTAACTATGTCTTAGGTGACGACGGCGTGTTCTTATTCAGTTTAAGGCACATTTACATATGGGCAACAATCATTGTTTAATAATTATAAAAATATATAATAAATATTTAAATTTGCTGTTTGCATTATAATCACAATCATAAACTGTTATTTCATGAATTAATTTTCTTTGAGACATTGTTATGACTATTTTGTCAACATTTGATTCGTAATATCGATTATTTAATTGATGTGCGTCCAACTAGTGGCGCCATCTGTTGAAGTTGTTTGTGATCTTGGGAGGAAATGACGTTTATTTGTAGAACAAATTTATTTCGTGTAAAATAAATAATTAGGAATTATGTAAGGTTCATAATAATATTAATTTAGAATATTAAACTATATTTTAAGGTTTTTAAAACAATATACACTGTTATGAGGACTTCTATACATAAGTATCTTTTATAAGTCGTAAGTTAAATGTACTACTCTATAAAAATCGAAATTATTAATATAATCTATAAAAATTTTAAAAAGTAGATAGTTTACTACTAGTTTCGAAATGAACTGTGCTACGATTTTTTTTTTATTAGTATTATTTTTTTAAGAGAAACTGTGCTACACTCATTCGGCTTAAATAATTGAACGTTTTCTTGGAAGAAAGGTGCCTAGCCCCGCCACTCCTGCGCACTACTAGACCAGAAGGTATCTGACCTTAGATTCGAGTCACAAGTCCGATAAAACATTGTTCATATATAGATTACCTGTTCAACATCCGTTCGTATGATAGCGTTAAGTCTGTGCGCCGCTTGAGCTGAGCTGAGGGCGGAGTCGCCTTCGCTCTCGATCATGTCAACTGTTACACCTGCCAGCTGGAAAGACGAGGTTTCTCTGTAAGAAAAACAGATGTAATTAAAATAAATTATATTTTTCACATTATTTATGATGGCATTATAAAAAATTAAAATCGAATTTAGATTAAAAAATACACTGCTGCTGCAAAGTAAAAGACATTGAACCTTGATGAGCAAGTGTTAAGGTTGAAATTAAATTGCTCGAGAGCTACATTGAACAATAGGTTGAAAAATTCAGTGGCGGCAGTTTTAGTAACATCACGGATCGCTATGGATGCCAGTTCTGGTCATGACAGTGTGTAATTTTTTTTTAATGTTTAATATTATAGATTTAAGAAGATTAAAAAGTAATTATTATATAAGGACGTGAAAATTATTTATGACTCCATCTTTAAATCTAAAAACATGATAAATATCCCCAACCCTTATACCCCAATACCCCATCCCTTGAATTGCATACTTATATGAACCAAACAGTGCATCTGACACTGAAATGTGTACTGGCAATATTTTTTAAGTACCCAAAATACCTAAAGTGAAAAGATTCATTTTGAATTTGAATAAGACAAGATAGAGATAGAGTGATCTCACACTATATTTTATAAGTTTATCGTAGTTTTGGTGTTACAAGTGTAAACTTTTATAGGTCTTACCGATCTCCCAATGCCGCAGTATCCAAGGGTAATGGCGTCGTTCGCGCGCGCAGAGTAAGTCTAGCCCGCAAACCGCACCCGGGCGCGGCTGTAAACCCGCTGCACTGCGCCCGATCAGACGAGCCCAACACTGCGCTACACCAACGCACTATCGCTGTATATATAAATGTCGAAATTAGAATTCAAGGCACTTCCTATATCCTATTATAGTTGAAAAAAAATATCGTATTTAAATAAAACACTTTAACGGTCTAAAACGCGATTTATTTTAGTTAAACTGTGTTTTATTTAAATGTGTACTACTCGCGTAAACTACAGACAGTAGAAAATATCGTAGTTTTAAAAATTACTTTAACAATTTTTCCATAAATTTTTCGTCACTAAATAAGCGACAACACGTATATCCAACTGTATATACTGTAATAGAAGTTTGTAGCCAAAGTTTAATCCGAAACAATGACATTTATAATTAAATATGAATATAGGAGCCATGTACATTTTATAACAATGACTTATAAGATACATAACTTTACGAGAAGTTTTTTTATGATACAACATAATAACATCTAAATAATATGCCCTGTTCACTAATTTTGGCTTTGGATATTTGGAAATCCACAGACTAAAACCACATCGCGATTAAACTTGACGGGATTTTAGTATTCCTACCCATTTAACATATAGATACTAAGTCCAAAGTGTTTCAGAAAAATTATAAAATGATTAGAATTATGTTGCACCCGGTGGGGATGGTACCCAAAACCCGTTAGTAATAAGCCATTGCTACCATTAGACTAACGAGCGCGTCAGAAACAACTAACTTGAATGTCTAGTCTAAGTAACTCACCGGAAGCTACAGGATGTTCCGAATTGAGCTCCGCAGTCAAAATACAAGCGAGGATATCTGGTAGCATGTTTGGTTCGCCTGTTAGGAGCGAGACTCTGGCAACTGTAGTGCTGCCTCGTGTGATTGTTCCAGTTTTGTCGAATATCACTGTTTTAACCTATAGAAAAACCAAAATGTATATAACAGAAAGATAAGCATATGGTTCACTTAATGGATGAACTGCCTTTGGTTATTTATTGAAAAGAGTTTCCATGGAGACTCATATTGGTGTCCCATCAAAATTTACTATCTACATTTAACTACGTTACTGCGCGACGTTTCGGATACTTTGTAGCAGTGACCCTGTGGCCACGGCTACTGCAAAGCATCCGAAACGTCGGGCAGTAATTAAAATACTTCTCAAATAAGTCTAACTAATATATTTCGCGTTTTAAACCGTTAAAAGTGTTTTTCTCGCGTAAACTACAGACGCTAACTAAATAGTTAAACATTAATTGAATAATCAGTTAGATTGTTTGTAATTGATTACCTTATGTGCGTTCTCCAAGGGTTCTGCCCCCTTTATCAATAAGCCCAATTTGGCTCCCACCCCCGTGGCGACCATGACCGCGGTGGGCGTGGCCAAGCCGAGCGCACAGGGACACGCTATCGCCAGAACTGAGAGCGCAAAGTGGAAAGACGTTTGCACTATCAATTCCCAGTCGGAGAAGTCGCGATAGATTTCCTAGAAGCGATTATAGGTAGATTATAGTTACAATTAAATATTATAAAGTCTGTGTGAGATTAAGCTACTTCGTTACAAAATGCGTTACGACACCTTCTAGCTTTTCACGTCTTACGCTTATGGTCTAATAATATTAACAAGTACATTATTTTGATTAGTTGAAATTCGGTGGCATTCTGTCTAAATGGGCATCTCTAGAACTAAAAGACAAGCTTTACAACAATAAGTTTTAGATTTGTTAAAACCCTTCGTCTAACTGCCCCAAATTTGACGGGCTAATTTAATTTAAAAATCGAAAATAAATTGAAAAAAAAAATCGACTCGGGCAGGACTTTAACCGGCATCGTCAGCATTCCGTGCTGTTGCTCTGGCTGTATTTTGTTTGCTTTTCTTTTTTTCGTACTCTAAAGCATATGTTTTGTATAGTGTCTGAAAATAACGCAATTTTATGTGTGTCAAAAATAGAGATATATATATATATATATATATATATATATATATATATATATATATATATATATATACATATGTATACAGTCTCCCCGTGACCACGACTGCTGCAAAGAATCCGAAACGTCGGGCCGAAGTTAAAAATCATTATCAAATAAGTTTAACTAATATATCGCGTTTTAAACCGTTAGTGTTTTATTTAAATGTGTACTACTCGCGTAAACTATAGACAGTATTTAAAAATTGATATTTTAAATCCTTTCTTCAAATAAGTTACGTCAATCAACATTAATAATTACACTGAGAGCAGTCACGTATAATATTTGATACCAAAATTACAGCAAATTTTATTTTATATTTGATTGTTAGTTATAAATAGTATTAGTAGTGTTGTATAAATACCAAATAAATAAATAAAAACACTTACAGGTGTGATAGCTTTTATCCTGTCGACATCTATAGCACCACTTATAATCCAGCACACCAGCGTCAGTATGGAGAGAAAGACCACGATTGGCACAAAATATCTGAAAGAAATTACATTATAATATTATTTTAGTTTAATTACAAGAATACTTTTTTTCTAGAGGCAGACAACAGTTTTGTGATGTATATTCTAATTTATATACTTTACATTTTATTTAGACCGGCTAACAATCTTTATCTTTAAGTCGTTAAAAAGTGGACAGTTTACCTAATAAACTAGTGCAAAGCATCACAAACGTCGGGTCGTTGTAAAAATAGTTAATATATTTCGCGTTATAAACCCTTATATATTATTATGTCAAGTGTTACATTTCAATGTGAAATACTTATTAATAATATTTAACGTGATTTTATTTGTACAACTGGCGTAAAATACAAACAATACTTAAAAAATATACTTCACGTTTTAAACCGTTAAATATTTATCTATTCACTTAATAATATTTTCTATGATAACCCACGGTTCGAAAATATAAATAATATTCATTCATCATTTATATATAAATTATTTCCTGTATTTTTGCAGATATTTCTAATATGAATCTGTCTATACTCACCCAGCTATCGTATCCGCAAGTCTCTGCACAGGTGCTTTGCTACTCTGTGCCTCTTCTACCAATCGCACGATCTGCGCAAGAGTCGACGCTTCGCCTGTGTGTGTAGCGCGCATGAGTAATGCGCCGTGTTGGTTAATACTACCGCCTATTACCAGCGAATCTGTAGAAATATACATCAAGCATAATAATCATACTATTGTTAGACGAATACAGGGATGACGTCATTAAGAGATAAGAAGTGGTGACAGGTCTATAGGGTATAGTACAACCAATATGGCCGATTTCAAACCATAGAGAACCAGAAGACGACTCATTTTTTAATTGTTTTATGTCATTGTAAATGTCAAATTAAAGAAAATTTAATCTGTGCATTGAGCATGACAAATTAAAGATATTTATACAAATCTGATAAAAACAAATACAAATATTCTTTATTGTCACAGAACAAGACAACAAAAATATATAACAATTGACGGTTATTAAGGACAAACGGCGACTTTATAGCTATCCATCTAAATAGCTATCGCTTCCAAGCAACCGCGGTAGAAATGAAAATTCAGTAATAAAAAATTACTAAACCTCATAATAAACAATAATACAAAATGAGTTTAATCTAAAAATCATTCATAACATCTTAACTAAGTTACTTAGGCATAAATAAATAAACACAAATAAAAACGTCAAAATAAGGTAATCTATATGACTACTTATTACTACGTATTTACACACTATACTACCAGATCATCAATAATCATCATCTTCATCAATCAGCGGTGGTCACCAGATGGGCATTGTTTTGTTGAAACAGCTAATTATAATAATATGACGCGTTTTAATCGGTCAGAGTTATGGTATTATCAGGAACTAAACAGAGCAATGAAGTCACTAGAGTAACATAAGCTGCAAAGAGATGTGTACCTTTGGTTTTAGCAACTGGCATAGACTCGCCGGTTATAAGAGATTCATCACACGTGCTCTGCCCAGTTATAACCTTGCCATCCACTGGGATTTTTGCGCCTGGAACTACCTGTCGATGAGAATATCTCTTTACTATGCAATTTATACTAATATTATACAGGTGAAGATGTTTGTTATAACGTGCTAAACTCAGGAAATGGTGGTTCGAAGTGAAACATTATTTTTGTATTAAAAAGACCATGTACCAAGGCTTCAGACAATAAAACATCAGGCTGGGACTAATAGGATCGAAGAAACAGTGGAATGCGGAAAAGATTAAAAACATTATTGATCTTTGAGGGAATCCATTGCGTGCGCTGCAAAAACGGTTCAAGATACCCAAAAGATATAATAAAATAATTATTCGTCTTTAAATTATCTAAAAGAATGTCTTCTACGGTATATGTATCTCTTCTTTTTTAATATTAACTGTTTTAAAATAAACTTAAATTTAATCTTGCGAAACAGCTTCAATTTTATAAAGATGAGAAAGAGGTTTGCGAAACCAAATTTTGATGCCCAAAATGACACAGCGTAAGATTATAATTAATACTAGAGTAAGATAGAGAAGATACCTTTAAAACGTCACCTCTCTCTACGAGCTCAACTGGTATATTCTTCTCGGAAATCTCTCGACCCTCAGCATCAAGAGTGACCAGTACAGCTTCAGTCGGCTTCAAGGAGAGCAACTTGGATAGGGCTTCTGATGTTTTGCCCTAGAAATTATTATAATATTGTAAAATAAAAAAAATCGTGTAAGAAGTGGCGAAAGAAAATTAAAAGCAAAAAAAGGGAATTATGTTTTTATTTATTTCTATAGTATTTAAATAAATTAAAGCTTACAGTGATAAAAGATTTAGTAACAAGAAGTATAGAACAGTGAAGAATTAAAACAAAATACCAACATTAAGCTACAACCGACCGTTCATGACTTGAACCTTAATGCGATGTGAAGGTTGCAATTTGACTGAGCAAGAGAACGATGTTGTGTTGAGAAAATTCAATGTCCGTGAAGGGGACAAGCTTGATAAATTGGTATCACCAACCACCAATCTACCAATGCTAGCATCGGAACAGAACGTGGTCGTTGGTACGTGGAGAAACGTGTATTTTGTTTTAATTAGCCTCAGTTTGAAGGATTTACCTTAGCGATATGTTCAAGCCATCTTCCCAGAGATACAAAGACTAACAACATCGGCGGTGTGTCGAAGAAGGTTAACGGGCTGGTGTCTTTCTCTAGAGCCATCGCTGCTATCACGACTGCTAGGGAATACGCGTAACTGTAATTAAAAAGTATTGTTTTAAGAAGTAGTTAACGCGAGTAGCACACAGTATAATAAAAACTTTTTTACGGTTCAAAACGCGAAATGTATTAGCAAACAAACTCAACACGACATTGAAGTTAACTAATACATTTCGCGTTTTAAATCGTTAAATGTTTTATTAAAAGATGCAACAAAATCTTATTGAATCTTAATTTTTTACTTCTATATTTAAACTTAGTTAAAGCACAGAATAAATGTACTAAGAAGAATTATACTTCGGTATTGAAATTGTATGTCCATAAACATGTCTTGTCAAATGTTGACTTTACAACAGCTCAAGTTCGTTTAAGGAATTAAATTCTACTTTGAAAAATAATCAGACTGAACATAAATTAAATTACAAACGATTATGTACCTTATTGTAGTAGTCATAGAGATCAACACGTCCATATTGGATGTTCCGTGTCTTAGTGCCTTGTACGCTTGCTTGTAGAAGTGCCAACCACCGATAAACTAAAAAAAAATACAGTTTATTACACGACATTTAACTGATTGATGATACAGTATATTTTAATCTTATAACACGAACATTGCGCGAAAGAAGTTTCTATATAACTGCAGCCTATACTAAAATTTCGTTCCAGTGTTATTGTTTGTCCCTCGTGTGTTCCTTCTCGTTCTAACCACGAAGCTATCTAAATTTTTATATGTTTTAAAGGCTACAGAAATATTCGCATGGTTACATTTAAACACTAGTACTAGATAGCGCGCGAGTTGAATGCAGTCGGGGTCTGAGGTAAAGAGCGGGAGCATGTCCCCCCGCTATCCGCACGCCCCACCTCACGCGCCTGCAGTGTAGTGCTGTGCCGTCCTTGTCAACTATCGTACGATTACCGTGTTATTGTGTTAATACTGAAGTTCCCATGTTATTTTCTTTATTTTAACATAGCATGGGATAACATAACATATGTATATACAAATTGACTATTCTGTTACTTAGATTTTTTCGTATAATTGTAGGTTTTTAACTAACAAGCTGATTATTTTCCATACCTGTACAGGCGTAGCCAGCGCCATCATAATCAAGTTTTCAAGACTCAACCCCGGTACCACACAGCACATATCCCGAGCGGAATGCCCGGGGCCCATGTGCGACATAAAATACACCATCGCCGCCATACAGGGTGCTCCGAAAATTAGCGAAATTAAAAACGCGTTCCGCCATTTTCTTATTTCTTCTCTAAAAATATACAGATAATATTTTATTTTAGGTCGGCAAGTTGTTTTTCAGGAGCACATAAACCGAATACTCACTTGTGTTCTAAGTAATTGCCACTGTTCCTAATACTAGATGTGACCAGGCTAGCATCGAACCCGAGACTGTTCACTGCGTCGCAGATCTTACGGGCACCTATGACCTCTGGATCGTATTTCACTTTACCTCTGTAATACAAGACAATACGTATTTAGATACTGTCTATAGTTTACGCGAGTAGTACACATTTAAATAAAACACTTTAACGGTTTAAAACGCGATATATTAGTTAAACTTATTTGAAAATGATTTTTAACTTCGGCCCGACGTTTCGGATGCTTTGCAGCAGCCGTGGTCACGGGGAGACTCAACGTCGGGCCGAAGTTAAAAATCATTTTCAAATAAGTTTAACTAATATATCGCGTTTTAAACCGTTAAAGTGTTTTATTTAAATCATATATTTATTTTTGCAAATAACCTCAGCTTTATAAATAATAGCTGAAACCATCGTTTTTGCAAGTCAATCTTAAAAGATAGACATAATACTGTCGCAGATATTTTGTTAGATTATTTTAAAAAGAATAATTCTTTTTCTTGCATAATTATCTTCAACCGTTTTCGCAGCGCGTGCAACTGAAACCCTCAAAAATGCATAATATTCCCCCTTTTTTCCACATTTCCCACAGCTTCTTCGCTCCCTATTGGTCGCAGCGTAATGTTAGATGCTGTCTATAAATTAAAGCCTTCCTCAGTACATTATCACCAACACAAATAATTGTTCAAGTCGAACTAGCAGTTCCTGTGACAACCTTTTTAGTCGATGTGGTGTAAATAGCAGACGAATAGGCAAACATTTTATGTGTAATCAAATAACTTACTTGGATGTAGTGAGCGCGACAACACAAGACGCGACTCCGTTTAGTTTGAGCAAAGTTTTCTCGATTTTGTTGACACAAGACGCGCACGTCATTCCTTTTATCTAAAAAGAAATCAAATTATTAATGTTAGCACCCGAAACGTCGGGTCGTAGTTCAATTGCATAAATTGCAAAATATGTTAACTAATATATTTCGCGTTTTCTACCGGTTGAAATGTTTTATTTATATGCATATTACTTGCGTAAACTTTTTGTTTAAGCTTACGTAAAACGAGCCGTGGATTCGATCCCCATCGGATTCAACATGTTTCTAGTTAATTTATAATTTTTCTGAAACATGTAGAGCTTCGCTTCGAAATATAGATATTAAATGGATGGTAAACACGGATAGAGCCATCCATCCAATTCGGGTTTCATTTCCAGTCTGTGGATTACAGAAAGTCCAAAGTCAAAATAGGCCGACAGCACATCTTGTTCAGATTTTATATGGCTAGGTTATTTCACCTCACATCAAATGAATACTATGCTTACTCCTCTATCATAAAAAAAACACTGTTCTGTTTCGATACTAACCAGAAGTGTCAAATCTCTAGGTGCACCACTCTCGCTGATGACCTCAGCTGGAAAACCCAATTCTGTGATGGATTGCGCTATAGACGTCGCCGGTATTTTGTTCGGCTCGAACCTAACTTCTGCTTTAGCTGCTAACAACGCTATCACGATCGAATGTACACCTGCAAAAAAATATATAATCTCCGTTCTTTAAGATTTTTTTATATTTGCCAAGAAAACAATTCATTTTACAGTCGTTCCTTTCCTTATTAGAGCGGGTTCCTCCAATACCCAAGATTTTTTATCATTAAGACATTGATTTAAGTTGTAATTACATGTAATTACAACGATCCTTTGCACCAGCCACGCGGAAAACATTTGGTCCTAGTTAAAAAATCCCTATACTGTTGAATTTCCTGTTTTAGACCGTTCAAAATGTTCCAATAAAAGCGTTCTGATTTAATAAACTATACAACACTTATTAAATTGTTATTTCATATAAAAAGCATACGTTAAAAGTTTCCGATACATTCAAAATGCTTACCATATAACTTAGAACAGTGTTTCTCAATAGCTGCGACACAGGACGCGCACGTCATTCCTCTGACCTCTAACGTGCACTGGGATATTTCCTCTGGCGGCGGTGATATTGTACCCTGGAAAATTATCTTTATAGACCCGGTTTTTAACATAATAACAATGGTTTGAGACTATACCTACACAGGAAAGGGTCACAATTGTTTGTGGGAACAAAAAAAAAAAAAAAAAAAAAAATGACACGGGCGAGACTCGAAGCTGAGCCGAGCTGTTGAGCTATAGCTTATAGAATTTTCTTTCTCTTATAACGATTTAACCTATAGTGTATTTTTTTCTAACTTGGCATTTTTGGTAAACAAGCACACAATTTACATAAAATTGTGATCACACAAGGTTTACATAGCTTTAGAAAACGCACACTAGAGTAACAAGTGTTTTAATTATAATAATTAAATACTAACATTAGCAGGACCTCCATTTTTAATCGGTGATGCTTTGAAACCGTCTCCGGAGGCTTGTAGGTGACCATTTTCTGGAACGAGCACATAATTATTATGGATTTATATTTTGTTTTAGACAAATTATTATTATATGTATTGGTAATATTGCTGAACAGAGTAAGAAAGTATATTTCTTTATACAGAGTTTATTTTTATACAAAGAAAGTTTTTTAGAGTACGGTTTACTTGTTGGACGGTGAAATACTCTAAACATGCGCAAGATTCGCCGCCGGCCTATTCTATCTATCTGTTTTGGGTAATCGGAAATCTGCAGACTTATACAGCTGTAGCTTTCACATCGGTGAAGGGTTGTAACGACGACCGGAATTCCCTATTATATACCTATATTTTTTATTTTTTTAAAGTCCTACATGGTTCAGAAAAATTACAAATTGATTAGACACAATATGTCGGTGCTGGTGGAGATCAAACCCGTTACTCATACCATTGCTATCCGCACAATGTCACTGTAACGAGCAATTGAATTAGTATTATTTAACAGGTAAAACCATAAATTTTACACAATTTACACTTTGGTTTATTAAAAACCATTTAATAAACCAAAGTGTACAGCAAAAGCAAAGTAACCATTAGCACTCTAATAAAAAAACACTTTTAACGGTTTTAAACGCGTAATATTTGATAGCGCGTTCGTAGTTGATAATAAGTATTACCCAATTTTAACCGTTAAAAGTGTTCCACGTATATATAATATAGTGTAAGTTAATATACACACCACTAAAAGACTTCCCATCGACGTTTGTTATGTCCACATCAAATCCGAGCGAATATATTGCGTCGGCAATCTGTTTTGGTGTAATTGCCTCGCGCGAGAACCGAACCACCGCTGAGTTGTCTACCAGACTCACTACGCTATGCAGGACACCCGGCATTTCTGATAGACTGCCTGAAAATGTACATTAAGATTTCTATGTAACCGTTTTATTCGGTAAAAAGAAACAGAACAAACATTATTTATTTATTTCAAAGAGGCTTACTAACTAAATCTATACTAAATACTGTCTATAGTTTACGCGAGTAGTACACATTTAAATAAAACACTTTAACGGTTTAAAACGCGATATATTAGTTAAACTTATTTGAAAATGATTTTTAACTTCGGCCTTGGGGAGACTCCCCGTGACCACGGCTGCTGCAAAGCATCCGAAACATCGGGCCGAAGTTAAAAATCATTTTCAAATAAGTTTAACTAATATATCGCGTTTTAAACCGTTAAGGTGTTTTATTTAAATAAATCTATACTAATATTTGAAAGCTGAAGGGTTTTTTGTTTGAACGCAGTTTATATCAGGAAATGCTGGTTCAATTTGATTTTTTTTGTGTTGGTTGGAGCATATATCAACGAAGGCTTTAGGCCATAAAGCCCGCTGCGATCAGTAATATAAAATAATACAAAATGCTCACACAGCTAAAAGCCCTTTTGCATTCCTGTTTTAGGAATGACCACGATAGAAAAAACACTTCTCATAAAGACAACGCTAATGTTGATTCGGTATCTATAAATAGAGCAAAACGTCTAAAATAATCACCCTGTATAGTGTTGACACAGGACTGACAAGTCATGCCCGCGACTCCTATCACCGCGACGCTCTCCGCGGGGGCTCCCGTCATGTCGATCAGCAAGTCAGTGGGTATTTCTCGCTCTAGCAAATTTCTGGAACAGAGCAACCGAATTATTGTGTCGGCTTCATTGTACTATTTCATTAAAAGTAGTTTTACTTTGGTTAGTTTAGTACGTAAATTCGTCCTGCTTTATATTACAATCAAAGGCGAGAAAGAAGTTTAAAAATCTATTTACATTGTATAAAAAGTACAACACGCTATTGGTTTTGGTGAAGTGAGCTACAGTGAGACTTTTAAATAAAACTTTAACGGTTTAAAACGGGATATATATTAGTTAAACTTATTTTAAAATTATTTTTAACTTTGGCCCGACGTTTCGGATGCTTTGCAGCAGCCGTGGTCACTGAGAGACAAGGGGAAACGTCGGGCCGATGTTAAAAATCATATTAAAATAAGTTTGACTAATATATATCGCGTTTAAACCCGTTAAAGTGTTTTATTTTAATGTGTGGAAATTGTGGATGCCGGTTCAAGTCCCGTCCGTGTCGTCATTTTTTTTTCTTTATAGATTTTTAATTTATAAAATGCCATCATATGTAAATTATATGTAAAAAAAAATCAAAACAGTAGTAGCTCACTTGGTTTCGTCTGCTGCGGTGTCTGTGGGCACTTCGAAGCCCATTTCTTCTATGTGAGCGCGGATGGCAGGCGCTGAACAAGCGCGAGGGTCATATCTGAAGTAACCAGCCTTTTCCGATAGCTCCACCTGAAATACATAAAAAGATTTCGTGACAAACGAGACCAGGTAAGCATGTGGTTAACATGATGGTAGATGAAATAAATCATATGCCCTTTAACATAAAAACGCACTTTTAACACTTAACTTTTTACTTTAACATCCTTTATTTTCAGTCGATCCCCGTGACCACGATTGCTACAAAGCATCCGAAACGTCGGGTCGTAGTAAATTTAAATTGTAAATAAGTTCACTACATACTAGTTATCGCGTTTTAAACCGTTGAAAGTGTTTTATTTTATTAAATGTGTACCTACTACTCCTGTTAATTAGTACTTAAATATATGAATTATTTTAGTATATAAAATTACTCTAGCTATAAAAATTGTGTGGATACTGACATTGGTTCCCAATAAATATATACTGTTAACAGTGACAAACGATTTCGATTATCTATAATATTTTGACCATTGGACTAATACTAATGTGTTCTGATGCGTTGATTTTTATCTGAACAGGTAATAATTAAATCTATGTCATTGAATATGTATAAACTAAAAATGTAGTTAATATCTATACATAACCACATAAACATTTTAGTTAAAAGAACAATACATTTATTTTTCTCTCTGCTATTTTGATAGCTTGACACCGATTATTTTCTTCTGATTCTCTCTTACCTTGACGTGCCTGACTCCAGGTAATTCTCGCACGGATCCCTCTATGCTCCGGACGCAGGACTGGCACGTCATGCCATTGATCGGCACGCGGATAGACACCGGCTCTTCCCCGGAATCCCTGTTGACAGAGTATTTATTTTAAAAACATACTAAATTATAAATTTAGGGATTCTGTGTGATTGGGCCTTATAATCATAATAATAAAAACATTTATTGAAGACTTTTGGAAGTTTGATATATTCTCGTTTAAACCCGTTTAATACTCGCGCAATATACAGTAAAACACGTTTAATGCTTGTTAACACTATTACCTCTGTAATCATCTTAAAGTAAAATATAACCGTTAATATTAACAGCACCATAAAATGTGGGTTTTAAAATTAAAGCACGTACAAATAAACCAATTATAATATTTATGTACACAAGTGAACAGTAATTTAAATTATGATCTAATGGTTTTCCACATAAGGATAAGATAATTAAAATGTCTTAATAGAGATTGTGGTATAACCTCTTTTCGTGTAAACCTCTTGAGTTTGTACAGGTTTAAAAATAAACAATAGTACCTGGGGGGCAAGGGAAGGAAGATAAGCTACCCTTTGGCTAACGAGCAGAATTATATTATCCGAAACTGAAAAGGCCTATCTCGTATTACATGGCCATTTTAAGGTCCTTAAAGCTGAGTTAAGACAAAAAATCAGAATCCGGATACGCTCATGAACTATGTTTAATTATGTACATGTATATTTTTCTACACATAGACAGATCTGACCCGTACGCTCCGAGTATTAGAAGTGTTCTTTAAGTATATCAACTAACAAATAAATTTAATTAAAACGATTAATCTATTTTTTGGAATGTAAAAAACAAAGGCTTTTGATAAAGTAACTTACACTTCTAATAGAAACGTCAATACCAAATTAACTTAATTGAGACTGTCTAGCTATCACGGTTCTAATAAGAAGGCACAACGCCACCGTTGAAGTTTCTACTTGAAATAGAACATTTCCTCGCAGACAAAGTCAGGGACCGACGCTATTGTTTTATTAAATAGTATCATAATCCTTGCTGACAATCACGTACAATTTTCAAGGTATCGCGGACAAGGTGACAGATGTATGTTTGCCTTTGTCTATACACAGTGCGTGGAAACTAGAACGATTATGTGAATAGTATGGAGCACTACCGCGAAAATATCCCGGGAAAATTATCACCAATAATCCACGACCCCCCCCCCCGTTCACGTGGCCGCGGAAGAATAACCATAATCCACTTAAAGAAAATCCTATCAGGATAAATAAAAAATACTACCGACTTGCTTTTTTAAAAGAACAGTATGTGGGTGCGTCACCAAATACTTATTTAAGAATACGAACTCATAAAATAAATCTTTGGGAACTGAGAAACATATACAGACACACGTAGTACTTTACTTCGCTAAGCGAAACTAAATGATCTGAACTAATTGTATGTGTACTCACGATTCAAACAAAACGAGAAACACTAAAAACTCTTTAAACCGGACGGTAACTATTTTGAAAATTCTTTACAGCAATAATATAACAATTATATAAATACACAAACTTCCTTCTTTGTTACGTGTACGAGAAAATGATAGCAATTTGTACTGGTAGCAACGGGTAAGTAAAAATCTTTGCGGTCTTGCGGTATGCGACGAGTGCAAAACTGCGAACCGTACAGCGCTTGCGGCGGTTAATATATTAATTATTTTTTTATTTGGTGGAAGGTGATATATCCTAGCCATATAACATCTAAACTTTAATATTTCTCACATGTTGCACATGCTGGCACTATATAATAAAAATAAAAAAATTTTAGTCTCCGGCATTACCTGAACCGGCATCGTCAGCGCTCCGTGCTGTTACTCTAACCAATTAACCGATTTAAAAAATATAGTTAATTTAATCTTTTTTTTCTTTTAATTTCTTACCAGTAACAATTTTGTCTGCGGATAAGTTGTTACACGTAAATTTATATGGAAATCATTAAGTACACCCTCAAATTTTAAAATTACAAGCTTATTTATAATTGAAATAGATCTATTAGAATTCCAGAAATAAAATTTGAAACAATGCAATCATTACATTTTAAGAAATAAATATTCCAGCGCTCTTATCGCTTACAGCGCTTTTCCATTCCATTAAGTGTCGTGTGAATTCACTTCACACGAACCTACTGACTCTAGATCTCTTGATTTCCTCAAAGACTATTTGTTAAACACTAAATTTCTCACATCAGTTAATTATTGTCAGTGAAATATCCATTCGCTTAATATAATTTAATTTGACATTGATTAAAATTAGAAATTTTCTATCGGCGCGTGCGCATAAATTGTTTACATAATAATAATGACTTATAAACACAGTTGGCATTAATTTTAGTGTTAACAAGGCCGTTAACTGTCGCATAGAAAACCAACCCAAACTCAAATAATTTTTTATAGCCCTTGGTTATACCTATGTAAAGTAAGAAAGAAAGACTCATCATGAATTTATTAAAGGGAGGTAAGTGTTTTAAAATAGCTTTTTTTCTAACTGTAAAATGTTAGTTCTAAATTTGAAATATTTAGAACCATTACAAGGTAACGTCAAATATTATTAAAATGACAAATGCCGCCTGGTTTCCTTACAACTGAAAGCTATGTCTGTATTAGATGTTAGATACAAAGAATACCCTCTCTCTGTTAAGATTAAAGAGCGGTCTTGTAGTTGTTGTTAGTAAAAACAAACAACAAAGAAATATATATTACAGAATAATTGTACCTATGAATTCTAAAAATAAGTGAAATTGAAAAATCGATAATTAATTAAAAAAAATGTTTCGCCACGGGCAGGACTTGAACCGGCATCGTGAGCGTTCAGCACGGTTTTAATGCCATCATGTGCAGTAACATATGAAAAATATTAAAGTTTTCAAAGTAAAATTTAGTAGGTAAGACCTAAGACTTACCAACTACCAGCACGTCTACCGCCCAACTGAATGCAGTTAACAAAATGGCGGCTTGTTTTAACAACACCCCAGTGCTTAGTTATAAATAAGTCATTGTTTTATTTTTGCTTAGTTGTAACAGCTCTATATAGTTTCATAAACTATCCTTTGTTAGCGGAACAGACTCACAGAGTACAGTGTTCGCTTGTGACGTTCAAACATCAGTTAGAATTAACGACGTCAAAAATTTAAGACGTCATAAATTCAGGTCTTGTTTGGTTTAAGTAGAGGAAATACTAAAGTTTTATAGCCACATTTCTGTGTCCGTTTCACTTATTGATCTTCATTCCAGATTACTTAAGCTAGTGTGATTTATTCTTTATGACATCTTCTACAAAGTCTTTTCCTGAAAAGGTTAACCTAGTTATTTCGACATAGGCAATCCGTCAGCCCATTTTTAAAATAAGCGATTATTTGTAAACAATGCGCCATTGTTACTATAAACCGGCGCGGGCGCACTGGAAACACTTATTCGGTTGTATTTCAACCACAGTACTCTTACTCAACAGTGATTCATTTCTATTTATTTAGATAAGCTTTTAGTGCAGTTTTTTCTGTTTTAATTTCTGTATTTACTTCATGGTAAAGGAGATTAATAAAGAACAAACATATTATAATGGTGAAAGGATTACGTATTTTAATAAACATTATCATACTTATATCACTTGTTATTTTAGTGATTAGTAGGCATCTCTTAGATAATGCTAACTGAAGAATTATAAAGATCAGATTAGTAATCCGTATTCGGATATAGAGGATTCGATATATTCAATTACTATTTTTTCGATCGATATTTTGCACGTTATCAAAATAATTTAAGAGTTTCTAACCGGTGGCGATCTAAACAATTTTTAGTAAATATGAGCTTATTCGAGTAATATTTTTTAAGTTTATTTTTTTAAATCTTTAAAATGCCGTCTGTATATTTTTATAATGCTTAGATGAAATGAAGATCTATAAAAAATATAAATTTCATGCAGTATATAATATATTATTTATTTAAATCACTTTAACGGTTTAAATCGCGATATATATAAGTTAAACCTATTTGAAAATTATTTTAACTACGGCCCAACGTTTTTGTTTATACTATTATACATTAACTAGTGTCCACCACCATTCACATTTTAGAATATCTTAACGTTAAATAAAATGATTAAAGGAAAAAAAATAAACGAAAAATATATTTATATTGAACCACTGTGTTTCTATTATTATATATATTCTGTATGACACGGTAGTCTAGATATTCTCGTGATAACCGAAGGCTGCCTTTCTCTAACCGGTTCTCGTTAACAAATTATTACAAGTTATTTATTGGGTAATTTTTGTATAATTATGATTTATTTTTACGCATACATTTTATGATCTACATTCCTTATTGGAAGTTTGCACTCAATCATATAAAAAAATAATATAAATACCTAAAATGATTTTGAACGACATACGAATATGAAAATTATTAAATTATGTACCTACCCACTTATACTGATTGGAAACGCAAAATATAGCCGTACCGTTAGATACGCGTTTTAAGCCGTTAAACGTGTTTTATTTTAAGGTACTGTGCGTTACCTACATATAGATACAACATAGGCCTTTATGTTTAAATGCTTAATTACGTTTGGGAGACAGAAAATAAAGAATATTTGTACAGTACAGGTGACTGAAAATTGTATACTTAGATATTTTCCTTCTATGAGACACGGACACAATATGGCATAATCGTCAAGGTGATTGTATATACCTTCTAATTCAAATCATGGGCCTTCGTCATGGGGCTTACCATATTATACAGAGAGGGCCATTAGTGTATTTTTGCTAACTTGAGACCAAGAGTAAAGAAACACAAATAACATGAAATCGTGACTTCCTCACAAGTTTTACATTGATTTACACTAAAAACACTTAGAGACACTGATTTAACTAATGAAAGTACTGTAAATTCACTTATTAAAAACCATTTTAATATGCTTAAATTAATAAGAATCCTAAAAATGAGTTGACACAAATGGACAGATAACAAGAATTAAAAAAATAAGGCCGTCATGTTATTTTTAATATTGATGTCCTTTGGTCTATATAATCGATGATTATTATCCCTATGTGTCTATCTGTGGCATCAACTATACTCTATAAAAGGTCACTAGGTCTCTATGCCTTGAGATCATTTGCCAAATTAGAAAAAATCACTGTCTATAAAGAAGACCTTAGGTAAGAGTAACGTAATGCTTTATTATCCTTTGTCGATGTATTCTTTGACGGGCTAGTAATTAACGGGTCGTGAGTTCGACTCGCGAGTGCAAAATTTTTCATTTTTCTAAAACGTGTCTGACTGTCTGAAAATATGGATATTAAGTGGGTGGTAGGAATATCAAAATTTCATCTGGGTCACGAACCGCTGTGAAATTTAATCGCGTTTCGGCTTCAGTCTGTGATTTTCATATATGAAAAGCCAAAATAGGTTGACAGTACAACGTGCTTAGATGTCATATGGCGTGGGTATCTCAGCCTTCATCTATTGAACTCCATGCGTGTCTGTTCTCTTTCTTCCTCTATCATAAAAGTCAGTAAAGCAACAATTAAGTGTGAATTAATAAACAAAATACTTCTACCCTAGGGAATATAGGCTAAAATAAAAGTTCTCTGGCAATTTCCCACAATGACGTCATCCGCCCGCCCTATCAGTAGGCGGCGAGCATTCCGCCCACAGGAATGTTTAATATCGAGCCTTATTTGGTATTTCATTCGTTTATCTGATATCTGTATATTTTAGTTGACAGGCCATATTAAGTTTAATTAATATGGCTTATTTTTACGGATTGAAATTTAAACAAATTTATCTTCATAAGATTTTTATACTGTCTGTAGTTTACGCCAGTAGTACACATAAAAAAAACTCTAACTCTCTGTGAATAGATCACTCTCTTGTCTTTGAAATAAAATACTATGCCCCTTTGGACTCGAAAGTCAGGATGCGGAGCGTCAGGTCACATGAAAATGACATCCAAAACGACCTCAATGAAATCGTTTATCGCCGACATACTATCTGACACTTGAAAACATATCAAATTATCGCCGCTTCACATTGTCAGAATTATTTTGCGAATTATTATTTTAACTACGGCCCGACATATCGGATGCTTTTGCTTTAATGCTATTTTCAAACAAGTTTAACTAATATAAGTTAGTGTTTTATTTAAATGTGTACTACCCGCGTATACTACAGACAGTATGTGTACATTTAATTTAGCAAACGCCAATATCGATTTGAATAGAACCGCTCATAATTCAAGGACTGTGATCAATTAACTTGGAGCTATAAAAACAGAACTATCTAAATTGCTTTCGGATACCGCGTCTGGTATGGCTTCCCTTATTAACGAATTACACAATAAAAAGTACAAGCAGCTCTTACCAAGACAACTAAGTTTAAAAAAATCATAATACAACACAACGTAGATTTTATCATAGAGAATGGTTGAGGGTGGGTACCAATATTTTGCTACAATATATATACCCCTATATGTATACTAATAATTAAAATAATAATGATTTGTCTTTAAACGATCTAAAAATGGGTCCACAACAGTATATGTCTATCTTGTATCTCGTCCCGTCGCATACATTTTTAGAGTTGAACACGAGGTTCGCAAAAACAAATTTGATGCCCAAAATAAATATTCTACGCGGACGAAGTCGCTGACACAACTAGTTTATAATATTTGGCAGATTAACTAACCTAGGTTCGAATTTTTTTTTCAACCAAAAAAAAGAATATTATATTTGACTTACAAAATCAAATAACATTGATATGTAATACTAAAACTAAAAAAAATCATTATTGATAAAAAAATGTTAACAGACAAATAAATTGCGTATTAATTTATTCAAATTTGTTTTAATACGACCTAACATAAACTATAATAACAAAATAACTATAATTATTCACTCGAGAAGTCAAAGGAAGCGGTGCACATTATGTTAAACAATTTAACTGTTTAAAACGCGAAATATTTAACTTAATCTATTTCTCCATGTGCATCCAAACTATCGAATCTAAGTGATCATAAATTATGTATTACATTGTACGTTTTAAACGGTAAAATGTGAAAAAAGTTTAAAAAAGTTCTTACCCAAAATCCTCATCGTCCAAGCGCGAATATTTTATTCCTTTCGACAACATTGTTAGCACTTCACTTACACGTTCATATTACACGTCCACTTTAGACACAATATCACTATAGGTGTTTATACTCTGTACACGGAGGTAATCAATAATTTAAATTAGCTAGGAAAACTGATCGGTTATTTACACTATATATAAGTTCGAATCCGGGCTAAGCAACATGCGAACATGGGGCTTAATTCAAGCCTAGGGTATATGTATCCGCATACTTCAGATTCCCAACAGTGGGAACAATTGAAAATCTAGTAAAGTTTTACGATACGCGAAAAACGAAGTGATCTAAATACTGATACAATTAAGACAGTCTATCTAGTGCGCTCCGAAAAAGGTTGAAGAAACCAGAAAAATATGTATAATGAATTGATGAATGATTCTTTGAATGATCTAAAAATGTCCGTAGCGGTGTATCTATTTTTGATATGAATAATGTTTCGCGTTTTTTTAAACATTGTTTTTTATCCCACTGTTTCTTTACTTTCATTGGTAGCAGCGTAATATTTTACAGCCTATAGCCTTCTTCGATAAATGCTCTAATAAACACAAATTTTCCAATTCGAACGCGTAGTTCCTGAGATTAGCGCGTTCAAACAAACAAACAAACTCTTCAGCTTTATATATTAGTACAGATGTTGTTGAAGGCAACGATCTAAACGTCAATTATATGTTGATTTAAATAGACTTTTTCCTCAACATCCACATTTCGGGTTTGAGCAAATTTATCAGGAAAATAAACAACATATAAAATGTTCGCTGGATATTTGATAATGAGAACAAGTCGGAACGAATTCTTAAGTTGAATATTAATCAATACCTACTAATAATGACGTCTTTAAGTACTATTGTCCTGAAAATATTAAAATGTAGATAAAAGTTCATAGGACACGGTAGCTCAATTGGTTAGAGCAACAGCACGGAACGATGTGGATGTCGGTTCAAGTCCTGCCTGTGTAAACTTCTTTCAATTTAAATAGACTTTTAATTTAAATAACAAATAAAATAAATATACACCTAAAAGCAAGACACATAAAAATAGGATTATTGTATTGGAACTATACAAGTTTTATAGGCTACTAGCTGACCTGGCAAACGTTGTTCTGCCATATAAAAATAAGAGTTGATTGTAGAAGGGTGAAAATTGAGAATTATATGTGTTTTTGTATGTTGTATCATAAAAAAATAGAAATTAAAAATTTTGTCTTAAAAAATAAAAAAAAGTTAGGGGTGGACTACCCCTAACATTTAGGGGAATGCAAAATAGATGTTAGCCGATTCTCATAGATATCGGATAAGCACAAAAAATTTCATCAAAATCGGTCAAGCCGTTTCGGAGGAGTTCAAGTTCGAACACCGTGACACGAGAATTTTATATATTAGATATAAATAAATACAAAAATAGAGACATCATATAACATACACATCCATAGACAATCCAATAACAAAGGAAATAAAACGACAAGCGCGTATTTTGCATCTGTGCACGTCAGTTCAAGATAAAACAAGCTTTAAAACAAATTACTGTCTGTAGTTCACACGAGTCGTACACATTTAAATGAAACACTTTAACGGTGTAAATCGTGATAATATATATTAGTTAAACTTATTTGAAATCATTTTTAACTACGGCCCGACGTTTCGACGGCCAGTTTCGCCAAACAGCACCGCTAGCGTAGCAGATTTTTACTTTGACGTCAGAGACATCTTCCATCTCTAGTCTCCCCGTGACCACGGCTGCTGCAAAGCATCCGAAACGTCGGACCGCTAAAGATAATTTTAAATAAGTTTAAGTAATATATATCGCGATTTAAACCGTTAAAAGTGTCATATTTTAATGTATACTACTCGCCTAAACTACAGACACTACCTAGTATTTCATATTATGACTATGGAAGATGACACTTAACCCATATTTTTGTCTAACTGGGTAAACGCAAGTGAAGCTTGAAATAATTATTGTATAATCGGGCGCGGTGTAACGTTAATCGTGACGTCACGAACTTTCACTTTCAACGAGCTATTTGACCATTTCAAGTTTTGAACAATTGTAACTTTTATTTACATAATACAAAGTATTGCTTTGGTCGTTAAAGTAACTACTTCTTAAATACTGTCTATAGTTTACGCAAGTAGTACACATTTAAATAAAATCTAACGGTTTAAAACGCCCGTGAACGTCGGGCCGAAGTTAAAAATCATTTTTAAATAAGTCTATCTAATATATCGCGTTTTAAACCGTTAAAGTGTTTTATTTAAGTACTTCTTGTTAACCTGAACATGGTCTCATCATGGCTTTAGAGGTTCCCACAGGTACGACTGTGTGCTATGTGGGCTAGCCTCTGTCACGCTGACCAAATTAGTCTTGGTAGATGTGATTTTTTTGTGATAGACCAGGACAGACGAGTATTGAGTTCATTTCACGGGAGATGAAATACCGCAGCCACATAACATCTAAACCGTTGTCGAACGATTTTGGCTTTAGATATAGAAATCCCGGACTGAAACGATAACGCGATTAAACTTGACGACTTTTCCATCTGCGGACGGTGGTACGTGTCCCGGACGGAATTTCGATATTCCTACCACACATTTAATATCCAGATTTCCAGACGAAGTCTAACATGTTACAGAAATAATATTAACTGTTTAGAAAATGTTGGGCCCTGATGGGGATCGAACCTCGATTATACGCCGCACAATGATACTATTGTTGGTTTCCTAGTAGCGCGTTCTTTTGTTATCTTCCACTGAAGAACACGAATCCAACAAAGGTAAATCTTGCACGACCAGGATCCGAACTTTTGACCTCCGAAACTAGCTAGCCCTAGCATACACATACTGAATACATAAAAACTTGGATTATCTTCGCTTAATCGACATAATTAGAGGTTTGTAACAGATGGAGTTTTAATTGGCACAGTCTAGTTCAGCATGTTTATACATGGTGGAGGAACTTAATTATTACATAATGAATGCATGCACTAAAAACGAAAAAACTTGTTTAGCGAATCGTGTGAAAAAAGCAATAGTATTTTTTGCACTCTAAATAATAGATCTTGAATTTTTTTTTTCATATTAAACAGTGATTGTCAAAAAAATATAGCTACATAATGACATACATTGACTCTGGATAATGATATTAAAAATATTTTTAGAAAATCAACAAAAACGGCTGTACGTATTTCAATACATTTTTATGGTTTACCTTATATTTATAATGATGTTAAAAATATGCAGCCGAATAAAATATATATATTGTATGAGTGTTTTAAGTTTGTTGCTAATGTCAAAAATGTAATGTGAATAATTTAGTTATGGAAAAAGTATACATCAAATAAAACATTTTTAAAGGTTTAAACGGTTAACGTATTTAAAATTTATTTTTTTAACACCCACCATGACCATGGCCATACATAACATCCGAAACTTTGGCCCGTAGCTAAAATATATTGTAATAGTTAACTAAAACATTTCGTGAATTACACCGTTAAAATGTGTGTTTTACTCGCGTAAACTCAAGACATAGGCATGTAAATTTAGATTTTTTTTGTTTTACTCTAAAACTAAAGTCAGTCCACGTCAGGAACAAAATGTATCAGCCCTACTCATGACCGGGTAAGTAACAAAGAATATATTTACATGTCATATTATAACACCATTGTATACAGACAATAACATTCTTAATAAAACTACTAATATACTCTGTCGGCTAATTTAGGAAATTTTCTCACGAACAGATTGATCTATTCTAATATTATAAATGCGAAAGTAGCTCTGTCTGTCTGTCTGTCCGGCTTTAACGCCGAAACTAATGAACCGATTTAAATAAAATTTGGTACACAGATATTATAGAGCCTGTGAAAGGACATAGCCTTTTTAATGCCAAGGAAGTTGTAAGGGGTTGAAAAGAGGGATGAAAGTATGTATGGAAATTCATAAGTTTTGAAGATAGAACAATAAGACTTTCTTCTTTGGCTTTTTTGGAATGGGAGTGAAAGTGGAAGTGAATATAGGAATGAGAGTGGGAGTGGAAGTTAGGGTAGGAGTGATGTGAGGTGAGAGTGGGAATTTAAAATTCTATCCAAAGTCACTATTCCACGCGGACGAAGTCGCGGGCACATCTAGTTATTATAGAGCAATACACGTTACAACTTACAACCCTAAAAATTAAAAATTCTCAAATATAAAGACATCTTTAAATACCTACACACTTAGTGATATTCCAAACTTCGTTTTACGGTCCACGTTTTTATTGGTTTATCCGTTGTATATTTGAACTACACTCGTTATCTGCTACTATCGCAGATATCGTATCGGGAGCTCTTGTACTAACTACGTCTCAAATACACGTAGGGAACGTAGTTCTTGGGCGATTAGTAAATAATAATAAAATCTTATCAAGTCATAAATGTGACATTGAATAAACATGCGTGCTCAGCAGAGCTGCATGGCTGGCATGGTTTATTAAATTAGTATCGAAATAAAGAAAAAAGGCAGGTAATTGAAAAGATGCGAAGACAAAGATACAACAGGAAATACGTGGATTAGAATAGCAAAACTAAGAGACAAGTGAAAGAAGTGTTTAGAAAGAGCCAAACAAACACACAGCTAATGAACTACCTCGAATTCACTTGGTAAAAACCTTAAATTTCATACTAAAATTAATAAACATCTTAGCAATAAATTTACGTAAATGCACAGATTAAAATTACTTTAGTGTGTCATTTGCATAAGGATGTGCTGTAAGCAGAGTCTACGACAACATAAGCGCTGAAAAGCGTTACAAACACCGAGTTACATAAAAAATAATAAAACAAAAATGTTGTCATAAAAGTGATTTATGGATATTTCATTAACCCTGTATCATCTGTGGCAATGACCATCTACACTCTATAGAAGGGCAACACTAAGTCCACATGGTTTGAAATCGGCTATATTTGTTTTGTTATTTTGCCAAGTTAGAAGAAATTCACTATTATTGTAACAGCGGGACATTATTAGGTTATTATATGCGTGCAATTAAAGAATATTTTTTTCTAAAGTATTTTGCTTTTCGACTATCATTTTTGATATAAACGATTACCTAGTTACACAACGAGATAACCCGCATTACAGTCTTATTACATTTTAATTCGACGATACAGCTAATATGATTATTGTGATAAAATAATCGATTCAGGCGCATCAGGCAAAAACAATATTTTTGTCGTTTTTAATTTATATTTTAAACAAGCAAGGGGTTCACTTAAGGGTATTTGGAATACCCTAGCTACATAACATCGCAGCGAGATGTGCTACCGGCCTATTTTGACTTATGTCATTCGGAAATCCACAGACTGTCATTTCACACACTGTCAATTTCATCTGTGGACGGTGATTCGTCATCCATTTAATTTCCAGAAGTCCAATGTGTTTGAGAAAGATTATAAATTTATTAGAAAGATCTTATAGTACCATAGTACACATTTAAATAAAACACTTTAACGGTTTAAAACGCGATATATTAGTTAGAACTTATTTGGGGAGAGTCTCCCCCGACCACGCGCTGCTGCATCCGAAACGTCGGGCCGAAGTTAAAATCATTTTTTAAATAAGTTTAACTAATATATCACGTTTTAAACGTTAGTGTTTTATTTAAATTATTAGAAAGATGTTGGACCCGATGGGGATGGCAACCACGACTCGTCGATTACCACACAGTGCTACCAACACACCAAGAGTATTTTCGTATATTTATTTATTTCACGACATGGGCAGAATCCGAACCATTAGCACAACATAGCGTGCTGTTGCTTTACCGTCTATAAAAGATAAATAAATTCTATGTACAGGACATAGAATTTCTTTAATCGAATTAAATTCAATTTAACCTCCAGCTTAACGTGATACCAACGTTTAAGACTTACAAGTAAAGATTTTATCCTAAGCTATAAGAAAATCACCCGCTAAGTCGAGAGTGGTTTGAATACCGTACGTGTCATATAAGTAATAAATTATCATCTAATTTAAAAACGTAATTAAATCTTAGTTTACGCGAGGCGGTGTTTTATTTGAGTAGAATCTCCATTGTCTCCCCGTGACCACGGCTGCTGTAAAGCATCGAAACGTCGGGCTTTTCAATATATTTAATTAAGTGTTTTATTTAAATAGTACGTAATTCTAATTAGAGCTACCTATTTAAAACAGATAAAAATACTATCTACTTTGACTGTCGATGTTTTTAGCAAAGTCGCGAGTTGCTCTATATCACTTGTTAGTACCTACTTGGTTCACTTCTTAACTATTTAAATAATGCCTTATCTTTAGTAGACAAACGCAGTAGAACAATAATAGTGCAAGTAAATAACTATACATTACTTATCTTGTAAGTACAACTGGCATTAGTTTTACAAGTGAATGACACGAGGCCGACTAGAACTACTAACTAGAAGCGAATGCGTTAACTTTTTAAATACATTTTAATTCCAATATACTTGCCCGTATACCAGTGCACGTAAAAAAAAAGTAAGACTTAAAGACGAAAATAACACAACTACTAAGAAACATCCGTACGGCGAAACCAGATTGAGTGGAAAAAAAGACAATCTAGAATTGGTTTTCCCGTTGATAAACTATATACAGCAAAGAACTAGTAGGTGTATGAACAACTTTAATTATCGACTGTGGTTTGTGCGGGTAGTAAAAAACTATATAAAACCGTTTAAAACGCGAAATTTATAAATTAATTGTTAACTGTGTAAACTGATGTTTTGAATGCTTTGTAGCCGTAGCCATGGGGGAACTCCCCGGGGGATTTATTGAATGTATACATTTTTTTAATTAAATACTTTATTTTTTTACAAACAACGGAAATCTTTAATTCTCCAAGCGATCTCTTCTAGACAACCCAAATGGACAGAAGCTTAACAAATAAAATAAAAGTTAGCGTTCCACTTAATGTATCTAGTATTGTATTGTACTCGATGTACTTAATCACTCGGAGTAGAATAGATCTCTATATTAAACTTAAGGGTTGAGAAAAGATTTACCACATTTTCGGCAAAAATAAGCAGCTAAACGATTTAAAAACGCTTAATACGCGCAAAAAAGAATGATTTAACTAAAATTTTCATAATAAGTTCATGGATAAGAGCTTATATAATTTTAAAGAGTCTATATTAGGATGTATATCATTTTAGATTATTTGGATAAACAAGAGAAATGAACTCGTTTAAACAATTAATAATTATTATCTCATTATCTACAGCTTAGCAAATTGCTAATCCCGCTCGCAAATTCTTTTGAATTATCACATAGTATTTAAGTTTTATTTCTTAAATATTTTATAAAGAAAGTATAGCACTAAAAAACAATTTAACTAACATTTTATGTATTCCAACATATACTTAACCGAAGACTTTTTTAAAACACAGTTTAGATAAACAATTTAAACACAAAAAATAATACCACACCATCGCTAGTTTACCACATATAAACTTTCCCTTTAAAGCGCAATTCAAGTTTCTCAATTGTGAGAGAAAATCTATAAAAATTACCATTTGCTCGTTTAATAAAAAAAAAACACAGAGTATAAACACAAGCACAGAACACACTTCACAATATCAACTGCGCGTAACTTTTTTTTTTTCAATTGAAAAGCGCGCGTAATCTCGAGACGTTTATTCGACGTCACTTTTCGTACTGAGTGCAAGAGTGCCGTGCGAAGGCTGAATGGGAGGCTGTAGTGATGTGCACGGTCGATATGACGCTATCGATAACTTTATCCCTTGCAATGATTCGATTATATAGACTGTTTTACTTACAGTTTAAAACTCGATATATATAAGTTAAACTTGTTTGTAAATTATTTTAACTAGTACACGACGTTTTGGATGCTTTGCAGCAGCCATGGTCACAGGAGGTCTCTCATGTCGTATTGAAACTCGCTTAAACTGCAGACTTGTATTTAGATTATATAGATTTAAGAGATTCTATAGATTAAACGTTGATTGTTTACGCCATCTTTAAAAAAAGAGTTACGCCAAATATATCTTCGTGGCGCAGTAGCGTCTTCAATATATGTATCTATGTATATATTATTTGTTTTAACATGTTACTATGTATGGTTAAATTTTTGTTATTACATTTTAACAATATACAATATTTAGTTTTTACTATAAGTATCATGGAATGTACCGTACAAGTAAATCGCTCATGCCAATTCTTCGTTACCGTTTTCGCAAAGTCATCGCCAAGTCACAGCACATCACTATGCCGATTACGCACCAATCAACCTACTAATTCCGATATCTCCTATATATTTAACGTAAATTCGACTCTATGAACAGCGATGAAAGTCTAATTTCATTTAAGTTTTTTTCTCAATGGCTAGATTAGATTGTATAAGGAGAGTTCACACTGACAGTATTGAGACATGTTTTCTGTTCCCTTGGTAACCAGTCAATTATGCCAATTTTAATTTATAAAGTGTTTTTTTTTTAACTTAATAATACTAACTTAGCTAATAAATAAATAGCATTATGGAAGTAACAAAACAATTTTTTTTACTTACCCCGATTTATCCTTTTCCATCATTTCTGTAGCCTCACCTGAAACAAATGAACACTGTATTATAATAAATTTTATTATTATAATAAGCACAAATTTCTATGTTTAAGTATATAATATTTGTTATTTTTAAATTCTTCTTTTTCTAGCTTTATATATGATAAAAGAACTATATTCACTTAATCTCTTATATGTAATACTCACTGGACATGTCACTTCTGTCAGTGATCATTATCACATGTTATCTGTTATCACCATTCCTCTGCAACAAAGAAGAACACTTATACTCTTATGCAACTCCCTTGCATTGAAAGGACACTGTTGATAGCTAGTAGTCTTGTGTTGCAATAATTTATGGCACAAAGAATAATGATCAATTACTTTTCTGTAAATAAAATTAACCAGCTAAATAGGCAATAGTCCCAATCAGTAAATCCTTGGCAAATAACTTACACAATCTTAGTTTTACCATGTTGTTGGCTGTAGTGGTACCATACAACATAGGATCCAGTAGTAGGAGATAGGAAGCATGGCATGACTTATTTATAGCTTCAACAGCTATATAAAATATAGTAGACATCATTACCAAACAACAAGATTGTAAGTAACACTAAAATTTGAGATTAATTTGTACTGGAATTCATAAACTTTTTTACTATAATTTTGTTGTAACATTACATTTTGGTTAAGTTGAATAGTTCTAAGTTAGAGCTATTAAATTAATATAATACATTGGCAAACTTAAATTTAACTGAACAAATTACGTAATTTATATCTTCAAAAACTGTGATAAAAGAATTTAGCATAAGACAATTCAAAAAAGGTAAACAGACACCAAGTTTTGAATAAATTATTAAATATTTAAGAGTAATAGAAATTTTTATATTGCTGAAATATCAAACAATATACTTAAAATGTTTAAACAAAGACTCGCTGTTTTTTATGCAAATTTGATGTAAATGGTTAGCACTTTTACTTTTAGTTCCTACCTTTGTTGATAATACTATTAAACAACTTCGTGTAACTTATCATTAGAATTATTATAAAGCGGCACTTACGTTCAACAAAGCCACGCTGTTGACCTTTATTTAGGCCATGAAAACACTTCCAAAGACTTGCAAAACGCGAAATCCTAGTTACACCTATATACAAGTAATAGCACAAATCTCCTTTTATGAACTTTCTAATAAAAATTAACAAAGCTGTGCAATGACTATTTACATTACAAATTTACCACTTAGTGCACAAGTTTACATAATTAAACCTGAGAATATCGGTTATTAAAAGCTATTATTATTGTAAAACTCCTAATGGGTGTAAAAATTAAAAATATTTTTTTTGAAATAAAGGTCTCGTTGAATGACACTGACATTGACAGCTGACAGATCATTATTTTAACACAAAAATACACATTCTGGGATTCAGGTGATGTTTTTTATATCATTGGTCTAAAAACAAAATAACAATAACAAATTATACCGTCATACATTCCTCTCATGGACCCACGAGATTGGCAGAATCCATTCAAAATGGTAAAGCCATCAAATTAAGAAGAAGAAGACACATGGATTTAACGACATACGGAAATGTGAAAGTCAAATTAGGAAGAAGAAAAAGACGTACGGTACACAGTGTCAATGTCAGTCCAGTCTTGGTCATGTCTAGATAGTAGACATCGAAGTTATCAAATCAGCTGTAAATATTATTGTTATAAAAATTAAAGATCGATAATTATCAATTGTTTTAACAATCTACACAAAAATGTACACTGAAGTAGATGTGTTCGTTTCGAACTATACGCTAATAGATCCAGAAATATATCAGCTTTGGATTGAAGGATGTTCCTGTAAGGCTATCAAATTACAAATTGCTTGAAATCTAATAAGAAATGTATTAAAAGTCAAAATTTCGTTATATGGGTTTTAAAATTAATGTATAAACTATATGTGATTATTAGTTATTTCAAATACTATTACGATGTGAAGGTTTGATATAAAAAATATGGAAAATTCATTTTATAAACATTTCTAGCAAGTGAAGCTGTCTCAACATTACATCAAAGAGCGGCTGCAAAACAAACCGGAGCTACTGTTGAGCTCATAGCTAGTGATGTATTGGACCATTACAGGTACACCTTACATAATTAGTTTAACTTCTAGAAATAGGCTACAAAGAAATTCTTGTGGCATACATTCTTATTATTGTGATTCAAACAGATGAAGAAAACTTAAGTGTATTTTTATTTCTCATCTTAATACTTACTTATTTTTAATATTATATTTGAATGATATTTTCTATGTAAAACTTTTTTATTGTTTTTAGAACCTTCGCACTATTGGAGCGATTATTGACAGTACCAGCAAAGCTTTCAGAGCAGATGATATTTCAAATTGATGAACCAACCAAGCAGATGCTTATTGAGAAGTAAGAAAAGTTACCATTTTTTTTTTCTAGTTTAAATAAAACCGCCATGGCCAGGACTCACTACAGCTATCTGTGCTGTAAAGATAATTGAGTCGTTGTTGGAATAAATTATGAATAAGTTAACATAATTTGCATTTCAAAATGTTAATATTGTTCTATTTAATATTTATTTTTTTTAATTATTTATTATTATTTGCACAATACAGTTTGTAATTCTAGTTTTAATGTAGGTACTATGAATTGGACGATGCTGTGATACGGGAATTACTTGGCAGAAAACTATCTTCCAGACATAGAAAGGATCTCGATGAGGTAACTTATATTTTAGAGTGCATTGGCCACTATTAATTATCAAGTATATCGTTTATATATATATATTAAAGACATAACCACTGTTTCTTTGCTCCTATTGGTCACAGCATCATGTTTTATAGCCTAAACTCTAAAGCCTGCATAAATTTGATGTTTATGCAGGCAGGATTTGATCCTTGATAAATGCTCTAACCGAAAAAAAGAAGTTTTTGACTTCGAACTAGGCAATCATTGAGAGATTAGTGAGTTCAAAAAACAAACTCTTTAACTTTATAATATTAATATAGAATTATCATATAGGAAAATACTCTGGTGTTTTCCTAGTCTGGGTCTTCTAGATGTTCGGTATACTCATCACATATATAACTATCTTAAAGGTTTCAGAGAGGTCAGGCGCACCATTGCGTTGCTGTCGCCGCCAGTTCGACAATGTACGCCGGGTCTTCAAAGCGGTTGAAGAAATGCCTGGTTCTGTGGAAAGTAACATCCGGGCGACGTTCTTGCTATCAGAGCGACTCGCTAGGAAATATGGTGCAGTCGTGTTCCTAGCCTGTATGCGATTCGAGACGAACAAACGGAAACTCCAATATCTTTCGTTCACGGACTTGTACCAGGTCAGTAGAAGGTGTATGGTGTTTTTTTAGGGCAAGCTTACTTGGAAAATGTTCTTTTGTATGCTAAAAGAATGTTTGCCGGGTTAGCTAGTTCGGCTAAATTTTATTTCCATAAAAACGATTTGTAGTAGTTAATCTTAAACGATAGACCGTCGCCGACATTTTTTTAGATTATTTAAAGAAGAATAAAAGTTTCGAAAATGTTTTTCGCTAACTTGAACCGTTTTGCGAACAATGGAAGCCCTCAAATATGAATAATTTCGTTTCCTCAATATTTCCAACTGTTTCATCGCATTATTGGTCGCAGCGTGATGTCATATAGCCTAAAGGCTTCTTCAATAAATGGTCTGACCAACACAAAAGTATTTATCCGATTCAAACCGCAGGAAGTCCATTCCTGAGATTACTTTTCATATTTAATTTTAGTGCGCCCGCGCAATACAATCCGGCTGGACATACAGCTGTACAGGCCCGGAATATTATGACACCGAGATGGACAGGGAGTTTTTACTCGAACTTCGTGATTTGAGGATTTTACTCGAAAAAGAGAAAGAACATAAGCAGTATGTACTTACTAATCCTTAAATATTTTAAAATTTTTAAAATCGTACCAGAAGTTCCTGGGATTAGCGCGACAACAAACAAACTGTTCAGCTTTATATATTAGTATATATCTATGACCAGTAATTAAATAGACGAACAATAAAATTGTGTGATCGTTTCCCCCTGTGGGGCAAGGGGCGACCACATTTACATTTCACTGTTCATTTCACTGATCGGTTTTATTTACAGAGTTGTTCAGACCTCAATGCCCTGCCCGACCGAAAGAATCTATTGTTGCCCCGGATACTAAAAGAAAGCCTCCTTAAACGTATTGGCATTATAAGTTAATATTATAATAATCAAGCTGCAAGGCGTAAGACGTTGAACCTTATTCGCAAGTGTTAAGGTTGAACTTACATCGCGCGAGATGATTAGATTAGAGCAACAGCATGGAACGCTGAGGATGCCGTTTAAGATCTGAACATGTCGTAATTTTTTTATCAATCTAAAATTGATTTTTAATTTACATTGTCACATACTCACTTTCAGTTTGATCTGCATGCGACTGAAACCGAAAGTTCTAGAGAAATCCTATCAAGAGCTGGAGTTGAATTTTAGGTAAAAATACTTTAATTCATCAAGAAATTGCTGATAAAGTCATGAAAAAGTCGCAAAAACAATAAAGCACAACATTTAAATAAAACACTTTAATGGTTTAAAACGCGATATATTAGTTAAACTTATTTGACAATGTTTTTAACTTCGGCCCTACGTTTCGGATGCTTTGCAGCAGCCGTGGTCACGGGGAGACTAAAGATGGAGGGTGTCTCTGATGTCTTCGCGTTAGCTGTTTTTTGGAATCCAGAGTTTTTTATATGGGATTCCAAGTATTTGATAACTTCAGGCCGGCCGTATATATCGCGTTTCGAACCGTTAAGTGTTTTATTTAAATGTGTACTCGCGAAAACTACAGACAGTATATAAATCACAATATTACTTACAGATTATATACACGCGCTCTCGTTGGTGTTGCCTGTAATTTGCACCGCGCCAGAGAACTACGCTCTCTATTTGTGGATCTGCTAGAGAGGTTAGTGAATAATAAAACACACACACAAATCCCAAAGAAGGGTGTTGACATCCCCCCCCCCTTGTTGGTAATATTATTTTAAAGATACCTTACAATTCGGTCTAATATTTTATTTCAGGTGTGTAGAACCGCTGCGCATGGGCGGCTGGCCCAAAACGGACCTCACTCAATTTCTATGCGCTTACGAGCAATGCGCACTACAAATGGATGTGCTAAGGTAAATTCATTGTAAGATTTTTAAATAACATTTTAACGGTTTAATACGCGATATATATTAGTTAAACTTATTTGAAAATAATTTTAACCACGGCACTTTTATTTTTGATGGAGGGCAATCGTTAGACAAGTTCGCTGCACCATCTAATTTAAATCAGCCGTCGACTTATTTTTAATATCAAGTTAATAACATTTCTTTTTTTTTCAGGGAAGCGGATCTGAAGTCGGTATGGGAACGATACATGCGAGTTATAAGCCAGTGCTTACTCACCATGTACCATACATAACGTGTTGAGATTGTGTGATTAAGTGTAGAGAGAGTGAGAAAGATATGCTTGTCTCATTTGTATTGTAACATTCTCTGGATTTAAGTAAAAGTTAAAGATTTAGTCATCTTATATTTAAAAGTTGATGTGTTAATTATTATGTAAGAACTACTGATTGTATCCCATTTTGAGTGGTGTTTTTGTTTCCTGTCATATAATGTAGATATTAAAAAACTTTTATTTCAATACCAATTTGGTTAAGCGTTTGTGGTTTTAAGCATAAATAACAACAATAAAGGACAAATACCTTTTATTTAAATTTCATTGTGCATATTTTGGTAAATATAAAAAAAAAATCGCAAAACAAAACATAACTTAGCGTGCATTCTCGACAACGTCTTTATCGATTAAAACAGGACCTAAGTATATAACAACAACTTTATACATAATTTTTTATCTGTCAAAAATAATTGTCTCCAAATTTTAATCTGCCATCGATAAATCTATGAGACGGAAGCTGTTCGTAGACTAGAATGTTCCGGGATGCGCAGACGACCCCGAGCGATAATAAAGTAGCTCTTTTACCCGCCAATTGCGCAGCTTTTACAGCTGTCACCGTGACAGCTGTCAAACTGCATTGACAGTTCACAAACCGCCCAAGAATACCGATAAACCTTACCGCTAGATATATTTTATTACATACATTATTCTATACTAAGCAGCAGACTAGAATAGAATGGCGTCTACATAACATTACAATAATTTATATTATTTTATACATATGTAAAGAACTCGAAGATATTAGACGAAAAGAAAAAACTCGTTGTTATCGTTATGATCGCGAAATGAACATCAAACTTACATCCGAATATCGTCGAGATTCATGTGCAACACTAACAGTAAAAAAAAGATTTATTTAAATATTATGAAAAATGTACAACTTGACGTCATCTCTAATCTATTCGTTATCCAAAGTCACAAGTGACCTGCGCCATAAATCTCAGGGGGGCAATTCTCAAACATGAAGTTTCATATTATGTAGATCTCGTTGTTGCGAATTGCGCCCTTGAGTTCCTACAATACTCATTATGATTTCGAACAAATGTCAAATCTGACATATTTGAGTAAAGAGGTCGCAGCCATTTCTGATACACGATTCTAGATGTTCACAATATACATAATATAATAACCACTCTTATAGTATTGTGCCCGCTTAAAACCGTTCGTCAATAAAGCGCTTTAAAATGCCAGCCCTCAGTTTGAAATAGGGCTGGGCCATCTATTTGGTAATTGCGCCACATTATATACAATCTTTAACTCTTTCACGCCGTTACAGGATGGGGGCGACTCTCAACTAAATGACATAATATACGTCATACAAAACTGTAATTACGATACGAGAATCGCTCCATAAACAGCCATTATAGTGAGTGATGTTCACACATGTCGATAAATGTACGTAGTAACGTTTGCGATGCGAATACCGATACTAGTACTTTTCGCAAACATATGCTATATTCTTATATTATTTCACCGTTCTATCTATCACGAATACTAACAAACGTTATCGTAATCACCCCTATCTTGACGTAACGAATACATTATAACAAAGACAAAAACATATTTCCGTCATCGATCACATTGTAATGCTGTTGAAAAATAGCGTTTACTTGGCATCTAGCTATTTTTATAAATACATATAACTATTAGTATATATTACGTAGATATAAAGTAATCGATTTGAAAGCGTCAACGATATTTTTAATAATTAATTAAAACAGGTTCTGGAAGTTTTCTTTTCGACTTACCAAAACTTAATTAATTTTCCATTCAAATTCAGCAGAATCCAAGCTTATGGGAACTTATTATGCGCGCAACTATATGCTAATTAAGCTGTCTTGAGCTAAAACTGGAGGAAAACTGATCAACAGACATCAATATTAAAATACAACTTACATATTGCTCGTTATACTGCACCAGTGAAAACTCGTTTCACATCTCTAGTACAGCTAATTACAAAATATAGATCTCAATTTTTAAGGAATAAATAGTAATGAGCTTTTAACGTACAAACTATCGATAAGTGAAACTGGCACACATGCCTAAGGTCACATAGAACGGAGGAAGGCACCTCGCCGCACCAACATAGCACTAGCTGGTCGTATACTCACAATAAGTTAAAATTATAAAGACAAAAATACATCATGACTAATTATAAAAGTAACGCCGCAAAAAGACATGCCGAGTCATACTTAAAATACCTTAATAAATCATATTTAAATCCGTTTAAATTATTACAATTGAATACTCGCGTAAACTAATCGAATTAATTTATATTAAGCAAATAAAAATAGTGAGCATTACGGGTGGGTTGTTTCAATCTGTCGGTTAATGTAACGGAATATTTTTTTTATAAACCGGCCGTTAAAACTTTTTTATTAACAACGCTTTAGTTAGAAATATCAGTGCCAACGATGATACAACCCGCCCAAAGTCTTAGTCGAATAAAGCCTCAAGTTTCAAGAACGTCATGGCGCGCCATCGTTCACTCTGCATGAAAGGACCTTATAGATTCAACCCGCCCAAACTGACAAGAACCACAAATCGAGACGTCTTTATATGGCTTAGTATACCTAGAAAATGTTTACATCGAGAACATAACTATACAGCATTAACTTTCAACTTACAACTCGTGTCGACAAAGTGGAAAATTTTATAATTTTATAACCTTAAATAAATGAGGTCTGTATGCACGAACGTCGACAATCCTTTCAAAAATTTCGTTCGACGTTCGTATTTACACTACCGAAGAAGTTTTTTTTGTGATTTCAATTTTTTTTAGAATAACCAAGCTCGCAAACCGTAGAAGGGTTCTTATCTAAGGGTGACGAAGGCGAAAATCCTAAGAGATCTCAAAATAAGGTATACCGCAACCGAGCGTACAATGTCAAAATGTGTGATTCAACGCAAGAGCGCGCGCGCCGAGTAATATTTAACAGGGATATGTAAACAGTTACGTATTAGACCCGATTTAATGTTTGGTTAAATGACCGTCAACCGAGATTCGAGGCAAATTTTTTTAAAGATTTGGACAGCCGTTAACAAACAATTATCAGTTAAATTGGGCCTTAAAATACAAAGTTTATCTCGAATTGTAGGTATAACTTTCGAACCAATTATTTACAAGCCTGTATTCCGATCTTTCAATACGTTATATGTATTTAACTTTTGAAAAAAATACATAATACAGTAAAATCCATTTACTTTGCGCTCCGAAGGCTTGACAGATATTGATAGAATTTTATGTCATTGTAGCTGTCATGCTACTTTATTTTGAACTGTCATGTTCCTATGGGTATACAAGGGCAGAAAATACTTTACTAAGTTCCTATTGTCCCCAAAAGTTGAATGGTACAATGTATATAAATTACGGACAACGATAACTTCATCTCCATATTTACCTGGATACTTCGTAATTCGTTAAATATTAACTTTGTTATACCTACATTACATTATCGCACGTATTGCAATCACAATAAGGTTTAAAATAGCATTTTAGGTTACAGACAATTTGGAAAAATATTTAACAATTAACGCTTCGTGATAAAACTAGAATTATTTAGCAATTAAAAGTGTTTTTTTTTATTTATTGTGCCAATCATTAGACTTGGAGTTTATTTATGCGTCTAATTCATCATTATCGACTCTAAACCCCATCACTTTTTCAATTCGATAAAAATAAAATTTAAAAAACTCTTGATTTTTTTTTTTGAAATACGAGGACAGATAAGCGTCTAAACAAGATGCGCTATCGACCTATTTTGGGTTTTTGGAAGTCCAGACTGCAACCGAAACGCGATTAAGCTTAACGGCTTTTACATCTGTAGACGGTTTTCTACCACGCATTTAATATCAACCCAACTATTAATGTTGACTGTTAAAGATGTAATTTTGGTAGACTACCATCTATTTTTTTTTATTGCAACATCATTAAAAATCTTGACATATAACTTAAAATATATATTTGTGTATTAGTTTCGACGATCTCCATCTTTATAGTAGTGTCATGCGATAGCCATTATAGATTCACTTTGAAAACCACAAAATAAACTATGCTTGCGTCAATGGGAACATTTGAACTTTACACTGCCCAGTATTTTATACATCTCATTGCTCTAACACAATTCGACTACGTTCATAGTCCGTTGTAATATAATGTAATCATATATTTACGTGAGGTACATTCGTTCAATTGATGTCAGACTTGCTCGTCAGATCCTGAAAAGAAAATGCACATTAAATGTACATCTATAGGGTATTTTTTCTAACTTGGCAAAAGACCACAAATATGGCCGATTTTAAACCATAAAGTCTTTTTATAGAGCAAAGTTGATGCCACAAATGAAGTGGGGATAGAAAAATTTAATATTTAATGTATTAAACAACCTTTATTGTACTTTTTAATGATATTATTATTTAACTCGACGTTGGTGTTGCTTTTCAGCGATCGAGCATTATTGGGACTTCTACCTTCTACTACCCTTGTCTTTGATTACATTCCAGTCCCTATGTCACTAAGAAATTTTAATTCTACTGATTGGCGTTTTACATTTCTGAGCGTTACAATAGAATTTGTTTTCCGGAATTTCAACCCGAAACTTCTTGCGCTCTAAACCACTGAACAATGACAGTGTACAAATGAAACTTACTAACTGAGCTACGGTGCTATGGAGAGCGGTCTGAAGCGCCTAGCCCTAGCGGCGTTGTTATGAGGGGCTGCAGGGGGCGCTGGTGGTGGGGCGGGGGGTGCCCCAGGGGGAGGAGCTGGCGGAGGGGAGCCTGATGATGACGACCCTGATCCACTGGAACCCGCTCGGACCGCACTAGAACTATAACATATGAACCAAAACTTAATCAATGAACGAATAAATCTAATATAAAGCTTAGGAGTTTGCTTGTTTGAACGCGCTCATCTCAGGAACTACTGGTTCGAATTGAAAGGCTTTAGGCCATTTAGGCGTTTTAACATCAAGCTGGGACCAACATGAGCGAAGACACACCTTTCAGAACTTACTTTGCTTGCGCAGCTAAAATGGTTTAAGAAACCACAAAATTTATTATATTATTTAAATGATAAAAAAAACTCTACGACAGTTGGCGTGTATCTTTTAACTATAAGTTATAAAAGCTGAGGAGGTAGTTTGCAAAAATAATATCAAGATCAAAATAAGTCATCCACGCGGACGAAGTCGGGCGGGGCGGGCAAAGCTAGTTAATTATTAGAATACGAACTCACTTTGTAACAGGTTGTGTTGTCTGTCTGTGCCTAGGTCTCGCGAAACGCAGGTTAAGTTCCCGAGCAGGGTCCACGGCGTACTTATCCGCATTTTGTCGGCGACGGCGCAACGCTGAAATGATTAATATTAAATAATAAGAGATCCACTGTGACTGTAGTGTTCATGTAGTTAACTAGATACACTTATAAACAGCGAAACAAACAAAAAAAAGACTCTAAATTTACATTAATTGCCAAGTTCTCAAATTACGAGCCAAGAACAAGAGCTGGCAAGAAACTCGCCATCACTCGCCCTTAATTAGGGGACTGGTAGTAAATGTAGAGTTTAATTTTTAACTGTATTGACGTTCATAAGTGTTCCTAACAACCTACATGAATAAATGTTTTTTGAATTTGGTTTTGAAGGAGTCCTTGGTCCAAATACAAAAAAGTAGTGAAATCTCGTTTCCTCGTTCCGTGGGGCATAGGGCGAACACATTTTTGTGCCCGTTTCACTGATCGGTTTTATTTACAGTCAAATAGGTGAACAGACTTCTGTGTCCTGCCCGACCGAAACATTTTACTGTTTCCCCAGGATTCGAACCCAGGACCACTCGCGCTTAACGCAATGCTAAGCGATACGTTAAACCATTTAGCTACAGAGGCGATCAAGGAGGAACAAACAAAAGCATCATTAAATATGCGAGTATGACACTAAAGTTTACCCTTACAGGACCATAAGATGGCTGAGACTATGTGAATACAACACAATATTTTTGGTATTTTGTATATATTTCCTAAAATTGTATAATCGATAGCGACTTTTGTGGCAGTGAAAGATATTTTCCTCGAGAGACCCTTTCAGAGTTATATATTACTTACCGGGCGTCAAATCGTCAACCGTGTGCCGACACTGGTCCTGGTCACCGCTCCACGAAGCGCATTTCGCGAGTCTATGCTCGGAGCCACTCACGACACGAGCCACTGGGATCCGCGATCCGCTGCCCACAGACCTCTGCAATGAAACATAGCAATGTTATCAAAACGTCCTTTTTTTAAAGGCGGAGTGAAGGATTTATGATACTTCGCGTTTTAAACCGTTGAACGTTGTATTATTAATTCTAGCGTAAACTACAGCCTTGAATATACAATGACCTAGTTTTTTATGAGGTAGAAAATTAACACCAGACGGGCTCGTTGGTGACATGGTTGCAATGTACAGCTAATATTCAACGGGTCTTAGATTCGATCTCACACACACCCCCCCCCCCCCATCCCACCAGGTACAATATGTTTCTAATCAATTTATATATTTTTCTGAAATGAGGTGGTGGACCATATCTGGAAATCTGGACATTAGATGGGTACTGTCTATAGTTTACGCGAGTAGTACACATTTAAATAAAACACTTTAACGGTTTAAAACGCGATATATTAGTCAAACTTATTTGAGAGGGGTCAAGGGGACGTGACCGTGACCGCGGCTGCTGCAAAGCATCCGAAACGTCGAGCCGAAATTAAAAATCATTTTCAAATAAGTTTAACTAATATATCGCATTTTAAACCGTTTAAAGTGTTTTATTTAAATTAAATGCGTGGTAAAAATATCGCAAATCCGTTCCGCTGAAAAAAATCCTGAATTTAAATGGCGTTTCGTTTTCAGTTCTCTGAATTTCCGAACATCCAAGGCTAAATAGGTCAACACCACCATGTTGAAATCTTAATTTTGCTTGTCTCACCTCCTTTACCATTAAAAATGCTTTCGAGCAAGCATAGTGTTTGTTAGGCCACCTTCGTTGGAGCACCCGGGTTGAACTGTACCATACGTTCTCAAAATGATGAAGAGGAAGCATCGGGTCATATTTTTAATTTCTACAATATAATCAACTACTAATTTAAGAAGGACAAACCTGTTAGCATAATTTATCATTACCAATTAATTTTATCGACTACTAAATACGGCAGTATCTTATCGGTTTTACAATCATTCGATAAGCCTCATTGCCTGTTGGGTGTCCAAGAATGTCGTTGTTACACTTCGGATTATTTCTGTCACTTTTAAGTGCTTCTTATAGCCAAGTTCAACCTGTGAACGGCAAGATCAGGGTGCAAATCGGCGGAACAGCCGGATGTCCGTTTGTGGCTAGATATATAACGGAGAGTGTCGGACCAGTTTTCGCCAAGTATGGTCAATTTTTGGACATCGAATTCGTACCATGGGGGAAGACTAGAAGGTACAAGCCATTTTGCTATTAAGACTTGTTATATTTGACAACTTTAATATTTTTAACATGTTAATAACTAAGTGTTAAGGTTGAAATTACATCGCGCGAGAGGTACATGTGTCAATAGCTTGAAAAAGATCGACGATGACGTATAGCTCAATTGGTTAGAGCAACAGCACGCAACGCTGAGGATGCCGGTTCAAGTCCTGCCCGTGTCGTTTTTTAATTTAATATCGATTTTAATCTGATGGTTGAAAATAATTTTAAAGCGATTTCTTTATAAATGTTTAACTTATTCTTAGAACTGAAAACGGCGAACTAGAATGTCAGTTTGGAAAGCGCGACTGCTGGGCGAACCGTTTACACCGATGTGCCATCGACTTATTGAAGGATGACCCGGCAGCGATGGTGCGATACATGGTCTGCGAGTTTACAACTCCCAAGCCGGGATATAACGGGAGTTACCAATGCGCTAGAGATGTTGGTCTGCGTCTTATCGAAGTTGACAACTGTATGGCAACAGAAGCAGGTATGTTTATGCACAAGCCATGGGTAAAAGAGAGGTAGAAGGCCGGGTGTGTGTGTAAAAGGTAGCAAGTAAGTGTGTGTGAAAAGATAGGAAGAGTGTGTTTAAATAGTAGGAATTGTTCGTGTAAAAGGTACGAAGATACTGTGTGTGTAAGGAGTAGTAGGTAAGTGTGTGAAAAGTAAGTGTGTGTGAAAAGGTAGAAAGTGTGCGTGTATGTGTCTTATGAATGCTAAATAAGAACCTATTAGAGGCCAAAGTTACCCTAATTTTATTTCTTACTTTTACTACATAACTGCGATATTTACCATATTATTTTCAGGAGATCGACTGGCGGTAGCAGCCGAGTCCGCTGCCACCGAGGCGATAAATACATTCGGATCCATTCCCTACACGGTGATAAATGGCATAGTGAATAGAGACGTTTCGGTACAAGCGAGAGAGAGGCTGGAGAGCGTGATTTGTTTCGCCCTGGCTGACGACCCTAACTCAGGGATAAAAGCTTGTAAAATTTAATCAATTGCATTGATGAATAAAGTAAAGGTTTTTTGAACAAATCAGTTAAAGATGCTATGTTTTACTATGTCAATAGAGGACTGGAAAATACCCTTAACGGTTTGAAACGCGAAATATATTTGATCATTTGTGTGGTCTTTACAGTTTATCTAAAAACATTGAAATGTCATCGTAGTTAAAACAAAAGTCGATAATATAAATGTGAAAAAGTATATTCTAGTTTAAAGAAGACGCATAACTTAGGAATATTGTTTTTAAAGCAATGAATAACATTGGCTAAAATGTTACCATATTAAATATTGTACATTTGGATTCAGTATCTCGATTGAGTAAATTCAAATTACACGGGCAAGAATTGAATCCCAGACCGTGTTAAGGTTAAGAATAAAGTACTAGAGTTGTGCACTTGCATAAATGGATTAAATAATTAGGACACCAACACAATTGGTAAAAGCAACAACATGAAACGTCGAGGATGTGGGTTCGAGGCTTATAAGTGTCATTGACTAATTTTCTATGTAGGTTTTTTAATTCGTAAAACAGAATCAAATGTGCTATGTAATAAAAAAAAACAGTAATTCTTAGTCTTCTATAGTATATCTATTTTTAGAAGAAAACTTGTAATTCTGAAAATACCAATAGTACAATCGACAAGTAGTACCATAGTATTTAAATAAAACACTTTAACGGTTTAAAACGCGATATATTAGTTAAACTTATTTGGAAATGATTTTTTTGAATGTGTACTACTCGCGTAAACTATAGACAGTATTTAGTACCATAGTACATTAAATTGAGGTGGGCAGATAAACCATGGGTTCACTCGATGGAAGAAAAAATCCCCAGCCTTATAACATCCGTACAATATGCGCGTCCAACTTATTTTTTGCTATGAATATACATAACTCATCGTGTCGTTTTATCTGGGAATCTTACAGTCATGTCGATTGTAAAATTAAATAAAAGATGATATCAGCGAATAGAAAACAAAAGCAAGACGTGACCAGGTATCTCAAGATTCAAATCTTATGAAATTTTAAGGACCTTTTAAATAAAACACTTTAACGGTTTAAAACGCGATATATTAGTTAAACTTACCGCCGTAGCCGTGGTCACGGGGAGACTCACGGCTGCTGCAAAGCATCCGAAACGTCGGGCCGAAGTTCAAAATCATTTTCAAATAAGTTTAACTAATATATCGCGTTTTAAACCGTTAAAGTATTTTATTTAAAAGTGTACTACTCGCGTAAACTATAGACAGTATTTTATAAGGACCTTTACACTTAACACTTCAAACTCTAACTTAAAAACATGTTTCCTATTAAAATACGTAAAAGATTTCGTGCGCGTGATTGCCGATCGCGGAGTTCCAGGTTTGAATTCTGGATCGGGCGAAATGTTAATCAAAAGACACTGCTTAAGCTAGACCGGATTTAGGTTGTAATAGGTGTGATCGCGCCCGTGTCTCGATGGGCGCGTTAAGCCGGCGGTTTCAGATATCATTACTGTCATTGGGGATTGTTGGTGTAATTGTAAGAATGCATTGCTAATAATCAAGTGGTCTTATCATATCATATGACACAAATATTGAAACCCACCAACGCACTGAAGCAGTTTGTCGGCCTCTTAAATAAATAAATATGAAATATTTTTTCCCGTTTCCATTATTAACTATTGTACAACTCTACAACAAACAACGCCGTTTATTTAAAATAATGTTTTGTCAAACATCCCTAGCGACAGAAGAATATAACGTTTCCAAACGTAGAAGGGTAAAAAATGTAAAATTGTATGAGCAATTTTTTTTATAAATAAATGAAAACACAACACAACAAACATCAACACGTTTTCTATTTAAGACATTCTTCCAGCATGACACCGGTGCTCGGATCCTTAGCTAGCGCTGAACAAATAACTTCAACTATCCCCAATCTAGCGGTTTCAGACAGGGCTCGCTCCATCACACCATTAATCACCAAATAAGGGACGAAGTTAATCACCCTCATGGCTTCAGCCGCTCTGGCCTCCATCTCTCGATCCAAAGCATCACCAGTGGTAGACACACAGTAGTCGACATCAACAATACGCAAACCCATCTTCTGGACGCACGAGTAACTTCCCGAAAACGCCGGGAGAGGGCGTGTGAACTCACAAACCATGTACTTCATGACCGAATCCTGGTCGTTTAGTCTGCTCAGCACGCATCTGTGGACACGGTTCGCCCAGCAGTCCTGAACACCGAATTGGCAGTCCAGGCCGTTCGCGAGACGTCTAGTCCGGCCCCAGGGGACGAAATCGACCTCCAAGAATTGACGGTATTTTTCATAGATTGGGGAAAAGGTGTGGATGAAATTGTGCGCGTCGTTGCATCGCGATGTTAGGCCGATCTCGAGTTTAATTGTGCCGTTTATAAGCTGCACTTGGGCCGTGGCGGTGGACAGAGTGGCGAAAAGTAAGAACCACATGTTGTAGGTTTTCAGTAGAAATGCTTCGTTAGTCAATACCGTTGTTTTATATACGAAATAGTCCAAGTGATAAAGTTTGAGAGCTGACAACATTTTTTTATGATAGAGGATATACAAAAAGTATTGGATCCACTTGATGCTAAGTGTAATATCCCAGAAATATAACATCTAAGCAAGACGCGCTGTCTATTTTAGCTTTGGATATTCGGAAATACAGACTGCAACCGAAATGCGATAAAACTTCTTGGCTTCGTCTGTGAACGGTGGTTCGTAACCCGGACGGCGTTTTGATATACCAACCCAATTAATATCCAGATTTCCAGACGATGTCCAACATGTTTCAGAAAAATTAATAAACATGTTAGACCTGATGAGGATCTTACCCAAGATCTGTTGTTTATCAGCCATACATTGCTACAAAACGGTCAAACGACCATCGAGTCTGTCAATAATTATCTACTATATGAGTGACTAAAAAACTTATGTACATATTGCAACAGTAGGAAAGTTTAACAATTAAGGTTCCAGTACTATAATGCAAATGTGAGGCGCGAATAAGCATTTTTGTAATGAAAACTGCAACTTTGATTGGGTAAACTTTTGTATGTTATAAAATAGTAGAGTTATAATTATGCTATAATGTCAATTGTTTGGCACAATTGATATTTAAATAAAACACTGTAACGGTTTAAAACGCGATATATTAGTTAAACCTATTTGAAAATGCTTTTTAACTTCGGCTCGACGTTGTCTCGCGTGACCACGGCTGCTGCAAAGCATCCGAAACGTCGGGCCGAAGTTAATAATAATTTTCAAATAAGTTTAACCAATATATCGCGTTTTAAACCGTTAAAGTGTTTTATTTAAATGTGTACCACTCGCGTAAACTATAAACAATTGGTATTATTTTTTTCGAAGAGTAAATAAAAAATATAATTTCATTTAGCTCTTAGACTGCTTGATCTAACAGCGTATATCAATCATGATAATCGAAATAGGAATTATGGTGATAATTACCCTATTATTTTTTTGTCACGATTACAAAACACATCGACCGTACGACTGACATTATACTTTTTGTAAAATTTTGGATAACGGCTTTATATATATACTCACTAATAATACACTATAATACATTGAAATTATATAAGATTTCTCTCTAATTAAAAAGAGTCAACAACTTCTGTATCCGTTCAACTAATCGGTTTTATTTACAAGCAAGTAGTTAATCAGACTTGTGTCCTACCCGAAACACTCTCTTGTTTCCCCGCAATTCAATTTGTGAGGTTCCTATTACCCATTTATCATGTAGATTTCCAGGCGAAGTGAAATATGTTTCAGAAAAACATAAACCAATTAAAAACTCAAATACTGTCTATAGTTAACGCGAGTAGTACACATTTAAATAAAACACTGTAACGGTTTAAAACGCGATATATTAGTTAAACTTATTTGAAGATGATTTTTAACTTCAGCAGTCTCCCCGTGACCTGCTGCTGCAAAGCATCCGAAACGTCGGGCCGAAGTTAAAAATCATATTCAAATAAGTTTAACTAATATATCGCGTTTTAAATCGTTCAAGTGTTTTATCAATCAAAAACTTCTTGAAAGTAGAGCAACAAGCCCCTCAAATCAACTTCTATCTATATCGCATTTACTTATAATTATAATACATACGTCTCTAAGGCTTGAGGCATCCCCAGCTGCGCTTGCGTCGCGCCGAACTGAACTGCTTCTGAAATATAATTTTCAATGTCATTTACTATGCTTCCTTTAATTGCTTCGAGCTTAAGAAATTGGGAATGAAAATTAAAACCTCTAATTTCAAACTTTCGGCGTCTAAATCTATACAAATATTATAAAGCCGAAGAGTTTGTTTTGTTTGAACGCGCTAATCTCAGGAACTACAGGTTCGAATTGAAAAATATTTTTATGTTAAGTAGACCAATTATCGACGAAGGCTTTGGATATACATATAACATCATAGTGCGAAGAAACAGTGGCACATGTTGAAAAAAAAAAAGGGAATATTTATTCATCTAGGAGGGTTTAAGAAACCAAAAAATATGTATGAAGAAATGATCCCTCTTTAAGTAATCTAAAAAAATGTCCACGACAGTCTATGGCCTTTCAAGATTGACTTGCAAGAACGAAGAGACGGAGACGACGTCGTGAGAAGACATATATTATATTTTATAAAGCTGAGGTGTTTGTTTGCAATAATATGATGCCCAAAATTCCAGGCGGACGAAATAGCGGATACAGCTAGTTTAATATTATCATGACGAAGTAAAATAGCAACTTAAAAGCCTAGTACTGTATAAGCATATATAGAAATCGTGCCTTCACCTGTCATGTATAGCATCTAGTCTCGATCTCTCGACAGCTGGACTGTGACTCTTCTCCGCGCTGCGTGTCGACGACCTGGAATCGAGACAACAGACTTCTAGTAAAACATAGATCTTGATTTCCTTAAATCAAGTATACACTTTGAACCTATTAAAGTTACGCACCGTTTGTCCCGGTGATGTTCTGTGGCGTCGTAGTACACGGATGCCTCCTCGTGGTTAACACGAGCGCCTTCTGCGCCGGCGCCGCAAACCACAGACTGAATGCGCACTGGATTACACAATTAGTATGATTACAAATTTTCAATTCAACAATAATATTTGATATGTCTAAAAAAAAATCATCTACTGTAAACGAAATATACCGTATATCCGGCTCAAAGGACCATATTTATCAATTTTAAAGGATAAACCGAATATATTAAAAAGTAAATTTAGTTTATTTATGTAAAGGTAAGCGTGATGTGTTTACAAACCGGAATGTAAAGGCGAAGCGTTGTCAGTCTGTCTCACTCTTATCTCTAGGCGACTGGATACAGTGGATTCACGTGGTGCAGGAGCCACTACTGCTGGAGTAGGTGCTACGGGCGGTGGAGAGGTACTCGACCGCGATACGCTCTAGAAATTAAGCTCCGAGTAAGTTATTACGGTCTGGTACTCTGCTATAACAATACCACCTTTGTTTTCTAGATACTATTATTGTTTATAGTAGGTTTCAATTTAAAATTAATAACTACAATAGCCTACTTACTACTTCTATAAGACATTCTTCGAGCGGGAAAAACAAGTAGTACTAGGACAGCATAAAGCAAATGAAATAGACTAACCGGCAGACTCTTATGCCTGACTAGCTTCGGCGGCGAGGGGTCGTGGGGTTCAAACCTCGCCGCAACACCGCGCATCACGTCGACACGGTATCGCAGCGCAGCACCAGTTCCATCGTCGAACGATGCTTGTTGCAGCAGCGGCGGCCGAATATCGCGAACATGGGAACCTGTGGCATACGACACATTGAAATAGAGACCATTTTGGCTTCCTAAAACAATCACTAACCGTGTCTAAGTATATCCTGAATGTGTTAAAATCTTTAGATGATTAACAATATGGCATTGTTTGTTTTGTTTCAAAATATTTGTAAAAGTACCAAATATGTGTTGTATATATTTTGTTGGGGTTGACACAGGCGCCAGTTTAAAAATATAGTTCAGTAAATAGTGAAACCTTCCATGGTGTTCTAAAATAAAATAATACTTGCCCTAAACTACTGCTAGGCCTAGTCTATGTATAGGGGCTTAACTAAGCAGTGAAATAAAAAAGTTGTCACGAGATCAACATATTTATTAAACATAAATAATTATTCGAGAGTTTAACATTTCGTATTGATTATACTGACACCTATCGTTGTAATTACAAAACTACAGTCACCTGTTTCAAAAATGATTGACATTAAAGAGATAAAAGCAACCGCTTACGGCAACACCTGTACAACATTTAGAAGATTCAAAGCAGAATACAAGTACACTACTTACATGCCAATATTTACGAATTAGATAAAACCAATATAATTCAATTAAAAAGCTTAAAGATTCTATAAAACATTCTTAAGCGGAAAGCGAACCCGTATAGTGAAAGTATAAAGCGATCTATCTCAACGCACCGATAGCGGGCAGGGACCAACTCCGGGGCAGAACGGGAACAACGCGTGGGAATCTCTCGACACCGGCACTATGCAAACAGCAGCGAGCCAGACGGGTCTTTTCGACAGTTTCCACCTTTTCCGCGTCGCGTTCTGGCTGTTCTGGTTTCTCCGCCTGTTGAGATTGATAAAACTAAGATACCTACCACAAGAATTATATTTTTCATTCTAAATATTAAGTACACTTGTGTACATTACAGTTTAAAATTAAAAAAAAATCAACATTTACATTTACTACCAGCCTTCAAATTAAGAAAGTAGTAGGAACGAAAAGAATTGGCAATCAACTTGCCGCCACTCCTCTTATAAATTTTTCTTGTTATTATAAACCCCAAAAGGTTATTGTTTAAAATTTATTTACCTAATAATAACCCTTTTTTACTTTGTATTCTACATTCTATTTAAACTTATTTATGTAACTTCAAGATGTATGGTATTAGTGAAACTTATGACTCATAATCACAGGGGTGGATTCTAAAAATTTATAGTTTTTTTGAAAAATGTCGGACTTCGTCTGAAATTGGATATTAAAGGGGTGGTACAATATATCAAAATTCCATCCAATCACCTTAGCTCCAAATAGCTCCATAGCGCATCATGTTTAAAACCAAAGGGCATAACACCGTGTTGTGACTTGTATGTCTTAGAAACATTTTTAGCGGGAAAATTAAACTTATAGAAAATACAGCAATAAAACAAACACACTAACCGGCTGATTCGTAGGCGAGAGCTTCATGTCCTTAACACTGGGCACTAGTACGCTGATTTGCGTGGGTTGCGTCTGCTGCGTGGGTTGTGTTTGCTGCGTTTGCTGCGTTGGCTGCGTGTGTGTATGATGCTGCGATGTGTGAGTGAGGGGCAGTTGAGACCGCGGCTCCTTGCTCGACGATGACACGGCCGAGGCGCGTTGACGGTGTTCTGGTGACTGTTTGAAAGAAAATTGTCATAGTACTGATATTATATTTTGGTTTTTCATACCTCTTCATCCTTATAAATTATAGTTATGTTGACCAACGACATCGTTTGTGAACTGTCGTTCTTGATTACAAATCTTAAAAGATAGAAATATACTATCTTGGTCATTGTTCAGACCATTCAAATAGGAACCATTCTTTTAAACATAAGTATTTTATGAGTACCTTAATCCGTTCTCGCAGAGCACGCAACGGAAACCCTCAAACATAAAAAATTTACCCCCATTTTTTACATTTTCCACTGTTTCTTCGCCTTATGTTTATAGCCTAAAGCCTTCCTTGATAAATGCTCTAACCAACATGATAAGATTTTTTCCAGTAATTGCTGAGATTAATTCAAACAAAGAAACAAACTCTGCATCTTTATAGAATATATCAGTATAGATAAACAATTTACAAGTAAATTTTACATTCCTAAAGATCGCCTCAATAACGATATTTGTTTTAATCATTCTAATACTGAACAAATTGGGTTTGTACATGTTACAATTTTTAGTAGATGATGAAGTTGCTTAAGCTAGTTTTACAGATTACAAGATACCTGCGCATGCTCATGTTTCCACTCGTTATCTGTGGTTTCAGACGAATCGTCGAACTGGGACTTCCACAGTGACACGAGCGTCAGGGCTCCCCCCTTCGTAACTTGTTGCAGGGCGGAGACGTTCTCGTCTTCCATCACCGCGAACTGGGTGTAGCTCTGCTCACCGCGGGTGCCACCCCTACCACGTCTACCACCTTGTAAAATTAAATACGTAAGTTACTGGGTGTGTGGAACTGTAACTTATATAAAAACTATTTCGCACGATTTGACTAAACACCCCCCACTTAACGCAATGCTTGACGAGGTCGTTGGTAAATAGGCCGTGGGTTCAATTCCCACCAGGTCAACATTTTTTTAATCGCATTATAGTTTCGTGGACTGTTTGACTTCACCTGGAAATATGGATTTTAAATAGAAATATCGAAATTTAGTCCGAGTCGAAAATCACCTGCCACAAAGGCCGTTTGATCGTGTTACGTTTTCAGTCTGTGGATTTTCGAATAAGCAAAGCAAAAATAGGCCGACAGCGCATCTTGTCAAAAAGTTATATAGCTGGGGTATTTCACCTTTCATCAACTCCTTTGTCTGTTCTTCTTTATCGTAAAAATGCTACGCGTTACAAAAGCCACTCAGGCGTTATATTGTACTACACGAATTCTAAGATATCATCATATTTAAATCAATAATACATTTTCAATTGATATACGTTCACAGCAATAATGTCAAAATTAAAACATTTGTTTGAAAACAGTACATTGTCTTCAATCCCTTCTCTAAACATTTGACAAGGGCGGGCATCTAAAACTATACCAATGCTGATCTTTACATAAAATATTTTTATGTATATAAAATGTACTTACCTCGTTTAAAGTGCGTATCTGAATGAACACTGTCCACGTCAGCTACTATACGGGGACTACTAGCTTCACCTAAGGGAAATAACACAATCTAAAACACACACTCATTTAAAATAGCACAATGGATCTAATTAAATAAAACACTGATACGATTTAAGACACGAAATATTTATAATAATCTTGTTTAAATATTATTTTTAACTACAGCCCGACGTTTCGAATGCTATGCAGCAGCCGTTGTCACAGGAAGACTAAAGATGAAGTGTGTTCCTTTCGTCTTAGTCGGTTTTTGAACGGAAGAGATGGCGCTAGCGTAGCGTATTTCTACATTAACATTAGAAAGAATACTCTCCATCTTTAGTCGCCCCGTGACCACGGCGGCTGCACGGTATCCAACGTCGACGTAGTTAAAAATAATTTTCAAACAAGATTATTATATTCCGCGTTTTAAATCGTTAAAGTTTTTTATTTAAATGTGTACTACTCGCGTAAACTACACAAAATGGATGTATTGTCATTACAGAAACATAATTGTACCTGTGATCGATGGCGACGCGTGCGCAAGTTCTTGTACGCATGTGGGCGGGGCAGTCACGACACGTAAACGAGCCAACGTTGAACCTGTACAGAAAGTATAAAAAATTTTAAAATATTTAAATAAAAAATCTATTGAAAAACATTGGACAACGCAGTCGGGCCTCGAAACGGTATCAACGACGTTCCGAGCTGTTGCTCTAACTAATTGAGCTACGGTGTCAATCGCGTGTTGCTTTATATAAAATATGGCATTATATGTGAATAATATTAAATAGAAGTCTCTTTGCGACAACGTTAAATTTCTACGACCTCTCGCGCAATATAATTTTCAATTTAACACGTTAAAGTATTTTTATGTTATTTATTTATTGTTTTATAAGGATTTACAGCTTACAAAAAAAAACGCGTCCGTACGTAGAAATTAAAAGGATACTTATATATTATTGTTAAAGAGTTTAATATAATAATGTCATAGCTTAGGCTTTATTTTAAGTTGAATAGTGACGGGCGATATCACTGAAAAATAAATAAATGGTTTGTCCTTTATATCTGCGACTTGCGACTTCGTCCGCGTAGACATCAGTTATTTTGGGCACAAAAGTTTGTTTTCAAACATCATGTTCAACTCTTAACGTTAAGCTGTTACCCACAACAACGTACGCGTCCCGTTGTTTTTGCAATTTAATCTTAAAAGATAGACATATTCAGTCGCGGACAATTTTTTGGATCATTTAAGGATTAATCATTTTTCATACATATTTTTTACGTTTTTGCAGCGTACGCAACGCTGGAAAATTATACAACCACAAGGTTGTATAATTTTCACCGTTTTCCACTTTCCCACTGTGCCTTCGCTCCTTATCGCAATGTGTTATTGCCTATAGCCTTCCTCAATAAACGCTCTAACCAACACAAAAATAATTTTTCAATTCGAACCAGTAATAATAGTTTGAGATTAGCGCGTTCAAACAGGCAAACAAACTCTCCCTCAGCTATGTATATCAGTATATAGATTTGTTCTTTTAAAATAACTATTGTACCTTTGTATGGTAAAAAAAGTAATATTATGTTACCTGCAGCACTGGGTCTTGGCTTGCAGGGCGGCACACTCTGTCTCTCCGGCCGCGTAGCTGTGTTGCTAGCTAAAGCTGAAGTCGAAGATTCCTACGGGTTCAAAATAAATATTATTACCTCAGGGTTCAAGAACTTATTGGCCCAAATAATTTATTCCCAATAAATAATTTATGGCCCGAATTAAAAATGTTCTTTGTAATTAAGTAAAGTCTGTGTAGAGGGGTTACTCATGAGTGTAGCGGTGAATTGGGTAAAATATGTAGAAGGTGATTGGACCCGGCTTGTAACAGTGTCCCCATAGAAAATAATAAGTATTATCTGTACGTTTATCCAGTGTACACATTTAAACAAAAAGTAAGTTTAATGTTGGCCGAAATTAAAATAAATTGTAAATAAGTTAACTGATATCTTTTGCGTTTTAAATCGTTGAATGTGTTTTGTTCCAATCTTTGTATCGTTTTTGATATTAATATTTTACATATCTTAATATGTGTGTCTTATTGTTTAGTCATTAATTTATATTCACCTTGACATGTCTGTCTGGAGAGGGCGCTGGTGTCGTCTTAACTTCAGGCTCTTTCTCTTTCTCAACTTTCTCTACAGTCGCCGACTGAAAACAAATGAGAGTTAATTAAATTTAATTTTGCAATGTCAGCAGATTGTTCAGACGGGGTAGCGTGTCAGCCAAGCCAGTGTGGCGAGGTGCGACAAGTGTATCTTTACGCGAACTAACCACTTTTCCCTCCTCGTAACTTTTGACAATCCACAGACTGAAAACGAAACGCTATTTAACTTGACACCTTTTTCATCTTCAGACACCCGTTCGTCACCCGGATGGTATTTTTAAAACTCTTATCATACATGTAATATCCAGATTTCCAGCCGAAGTCAAACATGTTTCAGAAATAATATAAATTAATTTAAAAAATGTTGAACCCGTTGGGGGCCGAACCTATGTTTTTGATAGAATCTATATATATTCTTTTGTTTAACAAATTTTGGAATTTAATTTACTACCGTGCTCTTTGTCATAGTTTAAAATAATATTCATTCATTATAGATAACACGCTTTGATGTGTTGATGATATGTTTTCGCCCTATAGACTTGAATGCAGTTAATAGGAAAGAAAACTCACATATCCATTGAGGTGGGCGTGTCTTGGCGAAGTGCGTACGTTGCTCTGAGTCTCCGTACCCGCTGCAGTTGTAGCATCCGGTTCACGACGACGGGATGGCTGAAGACATTTGAGATACATTAAGCACACTACATTAAGTGGATTTCCAAATGTCAAAATATACGATAGCACATCTTGTTTAGATGTTATATGTGCTAGAGTATTTCAACTACCTAATGCTTCTTTATCCTTTTCTCTCATATTTTTTTTATTAATGTTCCAGAGATGCACTAGCTAACCTCTTAGAATGGAAGCTTAGACCCACCATGGTACACCAATGTGGCTAGGCGGACTTTCACTAAATTAGTGGTTATAAACATCGGTTTAACTTGCTCTGCGAGGCAGAAATGTTTGTATTTGTTCGTGTTTTAGGATGTATTTTGAAACCTTGTTTTTAACTTAACTAGAAGTAATTATGGTTATATATATATATATATATATAATATACATACATTAATTTTTAAGCTTATTTAATATACTCACTCTATCCGGAAGATCCGTTTGCAGAGGGAGGTCAGGCGTTGGTTGTAACGTGACACGCGCGCGGTTCGGTACACTCTGTAAATTATTATTATAATTAATGGTATGTCTTTATAGCGTGTTTGTCATAGACTAGGTGTCAGCGACTTCGTCCGCCAAGAGTAGTTATATTGTGAATACAAATTTGTGTTTCCAAACCTCCTCTTCATCTTGTTAAACTGAGCTGTCACGACGGCTTAAAATATGCATATACTGTCCCGGAAATTATTTAGATCATTTCAAGACGAATCATTCCTATATCCATAATTTTTGGGTATCTCGAACCGTTTTTGCAGCTTACGCAACAGAAATCTTCAAAGTCGAATAATTTTCCCCGTTTTTCACATTTTTCCCTGTTTCTAAGCTTCTATTAGTCGCAGTGCGAAATATCGTCTAACGAAGACTAATAACTCTATAGCCTTCCTCAACGAATGCTCTAACCAACACATAAATAACTTTTTAATTTCCAACAGTAATTTCTGAGATTAGTGCGTTTAAACAAACTTTCCAGCTTTATATATTTGTATAGACAGTGTCACTTACATCTTTCTCCCAATCGTAAGGATCCGTATCGCGTATACCACGCCGTTTGCAGCACCGCTCCAGCAGGCCAGCCAGCATAGCATAGTCTGGTGTATCAGCATACTCCAATGCCTGCACGTGCTCAAGGAACTGACGAAGTTCAGATGGCAAATGCTTCAGGAGCAAACGGTGGTCGTACTTCTCCTTCATCAGACCGACCTTTGGGGGTAATAAGTTGATTATTAATTGTCTGGTGAAGGTTTTACCAGCATTTTAATAAGAATTTAGTAAATAATTAAGATAGGAAGAGCAGCATGGTACACTGTGGTTGCCTGTTCAAGTCTCTTCTGTGTCATAGTTTTTAAAGACAAGTCTATTTTTCTGTAAAAAGGTGAAGAAATAAATATGACATTAATTTTAATATAAAAAATTAATATTTTCAGTTACTTCAAAGTATTTAATTTTTTTTCACTCTTTAAAACGCAACATATAGTCCTTCCTGACCTCGTTTGCTATAAAACATGCGAAACGTCGGATCGTATTTAAAATAAATGAAACACAAGTTTATAAAATACATCCTGTGTTTTAAACCGTTAAAAATGTTCTATTTAAATGTGTACTACTCACGTAAGTACTTCATTTTCACTCCTTATTAAGTGTACTTTTCTTAAAACTTCCAATGTAAGAATGAGAATTTCCAACAATTTTATTATTAATAAATAACAAACAGAATACACACTTGTTCCTTATCCTTTATCTTCCTCCACGGCAGCTGGCCATTGACAAACTCCACGAGCATATAAAAGAGAGACCAGAGATCATCGTGTCTCCCCATTTCCTTATTCTTGTGGGCATTAATTGAAGCGTATCGAACTGTGCCTGTTAAAAAATACAAAATTATAAGTTTAAGGTATTGCATTTTAAATTATAATAATATTGTTTATTACTAACAAATGTACTGTAATTTAAACCTAATCAGTAACTTTTGAAGTTTATAGGGCTTGGTACTGCACTGTGAGAATTCAGTTTTCTTATTATAAACAAAAAAACTTGTATACACTCATATGTGTAATTAAATTTTCACATTTTCAGCAACTAGATCGCTTTTTTTTTAAATCCTGCCTTTGTTTAAATTTATAGTGCAATAATTATTTTTTTCTAACCAATTGAGATTAAAAGTGAAATCCTGTTTCCCTCTCATGGGGCATGAGGCGAACACATTTTTGTGTCCGTTTTACTAAACCATTCTTTAACAGGCAAATAGTATATTCATTTTTTCCAGATTTCCGTGCCCTGCCCGACCGAAACAATTTTTTGTTTCCCTGTGATTCGAACGCAGGACCTCTCGCGCTTTACGCCATGCTAGGCAATACGTTTAACCATTTGGCTACAGAGGCGATTAACTAAACGATGTGAATGCAGGTTCAAGTCCTGCCCGTGTCGTAAAAATCGATTTTTAAGTTATAAAGACTTAACAGTTAAATTTATCAAATTATTTCTTTACATAACCTACATACCTCTAAATCCAGCTGCAGCTCGTGGTGGCCTGACAGCCCCGGTGCTGGTGGTGTACTGGCGAGCCAGACCAAAGTCCAGCATATAAACGCGGCGACAGTTGGCCGGATGACGACCAATACTAAAGTTACTCTGCAACGTAGATATAAAGATCTTTACGTCTTCTGTTATCCTGGTACTTAGGATTTGCTATCATAGCAATTATAAAGTTTACTCACTTTTTTGGAAGAGAGAAGTAAATATAAAATTAACGGTTTAAAACGCGAAATATATTAGTTTAATCATTCTTATACGATCAAACGTTTTGCATAGTTTTATTTGGACCGTCCTTAAGATTATATTATATTCCTTTATAATCTTGTAATACTGATACTTATTTTCTCTTAGAAACCCGTGACCCGTCCCCGTGACCACGGCTGCTGCATAGCATCCGAAACGTCGGGCCAAAGTTAAAACTAATTTTCAAATAAGTTTAACCAATATATCGCGTTTTAAACCCTTAAAGTTTTTTATTTAAATTACTTACTACTCTTGAATATTTTTAAAGATTTTTTAACCACATTCTATACTTACAGGTTTAATATCTCTATGCAGGAAGCCAACTGAATGTATGGAATCAATTGCTTTTAATATTTGAAGACCGAGCCTGGAACAATTTTGTTCATTGAGTATTTTATCTAACTTCGAAATCTCCATACTTTCAAGGTAGCACTCACCGCAGAGTGGTGGATAGAGAAAAAGCACCGCGAGGCTGGGCCCGCCTAAGTTCAGCTAAATTCCGCCCTTGCAGCTGCATCACAACGTAGTTGAAACGCGCGTTGCGTCCGCACCCGATGAAGCGACAAACGTGCTCTTTGCCTGAAAGGAAACAATCGCATTGGCATCAAGTTTATGTTGATTTACTCTACTTATAGCGTACACAACTTATAACAGCATTTACGATGGCTAATAAAAGATACACTTACCCTGTAACTTCTTCAACACAGCCACCTCCATCTTGAGCACCTGTTTCGCCTGCCTGGCTGACTCCACTTTGAGTGCCACCTGTTCTTGCGTGACCAAATCCAAACCCTCGTAGATCTCTCCAAAACCACCACCTCCGATTTTCTTTATCACCTACAGATAAATTTTATTCAAAAAGTTGTATTAAAAATTGTTGTTTCACGTTTGCTTACTAGGGCATAAGAAATAGAACGCACCTTCCATCTCTCCTTAACGACGTGTCCGGGTTGCAACAGATCCTCGGTTGCCATGGTGATGTGATGCGCTCGCCGCGAGGTGTCGCACCTCGACCCTTCCTTAGAACCCTTCCCTCCGAAATTCGGTAGCGTACGCGATCTACGAACATCCAAATGTTTATGAGAGCCCGGTATTTGAAATATCTGTAATACCATATACGCAGGATTAATTTATATATTTAATCTTTATACCACTTTACTTTATACACCTTGATTTTTTCACAATCGTCTTAATCACTACACCACAACACTCCTAGTACCCTAGTACAACACGTATTTTCGTTAACAATTAATAAAGAACGATAGCCACACCTGTACAAGACGTGCTCTCGACCTTTTGTGGCTTCGGATATTCGGAAATTCAAAACTGAAAAAATTTAACTGCTGTAACAGATGAAAAGCTTCCACGTTTTTGTATAGCTTTTTCATCTGTGGACATGGTGCCTTACACTAACTAAATTTCAATATTCCTATCACCCGTTTATTATCCAGATTTCCAAAGTCCAACATGTAGCAGAAAAATATATTTTTTTTAGAAACATGTTAGATATGGTGAGCCAATGAGCCCGTAGCAAAGATTATCTCCAGGAAATACAACTTTTGATTTTGAACGAAATGTAATATAATCATAGTACCAATAATTATAATCCTCATTGCGGTTGACAATAAATCATTCGATCAGCACCTCAAGGATGGTAATAATAGAGGATAGAAGAGACGCAGTGTTATATTACTCACTATATAGTTAGTAACATAACACTGTGCTAACTGTCTGTAAACTAACTATGTAGTTACTAGTTAGTTATAATTAGTAATTCAGTAACGAGATTGTTTTTATATAACCACGATTATCTATCCTGAATTATTAGCCGGGATTCGAATCTCTAACTTCTAATCAATGTGGGACAAGGTCTCATTCACATCTAACTTATTATTTCGTAAGCGCTAATGTATGTAATCAAGGCTAAATTTCACTAAGCCATAATGACATTGATTAAAGTTAACCGACCGTTAAGTAATTTATTACCTCAATAGGGGGTTGGGCTGCACTCTTGGCGTAGTCTGCTCCGCGCACCGTTCCTGCTTCTGAAATACAAAATACATATAGTGAAAACATACAATCAACAAAATATATTTCGGATATGCTTTGCAGCAGCCGTGGTCACGGGAAGACATGTCTCCCCGTAACAGTGTTTTATTTACATGTGTACTAAGTACTCGCGTCAGCATATAGACATGCTGTCTACTACTTAACAAAATATCTTTTATCTATACTTACATCATACCTGAATATATAGTATAAACCTGAGAGTTAATCTCTCAGGAACTACGGGTTCGAATTGAAACATTAATTTTTTTGTAGGTTAGAACATATATCGAGGAAGGCTTTAGGCGATAAAATACTGCTACCAATAGGAGCAAAAAAACAGCGGAAATGTGGAACAAATGGGGAAATGCATCTTTGAGCAGCTAATGTTGACGCCAAAAATAAATATTCTACGCGGACCAAGTCGCTTGCGCAGCTAGTGGGCATATAAAACTATTTTTATATCACCATAAGTTTAATTAATTTATATAATTGTATCCTAATTTATATAAATAAACGAAAAAAATTTCTAACGGTGGTGGAAACGGACACTTATAATTAGGTATGAAATATATAAAAGGTAATTCTTAGACAAATATTATATACATATATATATATATGTGTGTGATAGTAAGTTTGCCACAATCATTGTAAGTCAATATTGTCTTGCGGACTGCTGCAGTAACGTACAATTATTCATTAGAACGAAATATTAAAGAATTACAATTAATATACGATACACATTCTTTTAAAAGATCGGCGTTTGCGTGCCTATATTTTATCTTATCGACAGACAAACCTGCTTACCTGAGGTTCATGTTTCTTCGGTTTGGGCTGTTCTACTGATCCGGAGCCCTGGGACGCAGTGTCCGCTGATGATGAAGATGACTCTGAAAGCGAGACACAGACTTCAATAACCGTTCAAATTCTATAATGTTGTATATGTAGCTGTCATGCGAAAAGTTGAAAAACTTAACGGGTTAAAACGCGATGTATATTATAATTATTTGGAAATTATTTTAACTACGTGTCTCCCCGTGACCACGGCTGCTGCAAAGCGTCCGAAACGTCGGGCCGTAGTTAAAATATTTTTCAAATAAGATTAACCATATATATAATACAATAATAATAATATATGTCGTTTTAAACCGTTAAAGTGTTTTATTTAAATGCCTGGCAGCTATTAGAGACCAGAAAACTAAAATAAATCAAACTATAAACTATGATTTTGTGCATAGTAATTCCCCGAGAACTATTCAGTATACTATCAGAAAAATCTGAAATTGATTTACACCCATTGGGAATTGAACCCACGGCCGGTCTGTATTAGCGTATATTAAATTTTCAATATAACCTCCTCTGTAGCTTAATGGTTAGATTTGTTGCCCAGCATAGCGTTAATCGCGAGAGGGCCTGGGTTCGAATCTCGAAGTCTTAATCAACTACTTGCCTGCAAAAGAGTCGATTAGTGAAACGGACACAGAAATATGTTCGCCCCATGCCCCACGGTAAAGGGATTACACTTTTTATATTTTAAATTGGTGCAATTTTGTGGCAATTAATTTTTTGTACACTGTAATACTGTTTTGTTCCTTACTAGATCGACGAATAGGGCGCGGCGCGACGAGAGGGTACGGCTCGCGATCACACCCTGTTTGCTCCCTGCAAGAGAATATAATGATAATCGATTTTATTATGCCTTATAATACAGGAATGACCTTGTATTCAAGGCCTCTAAGATTCCTTATCTCCTGGTATTCAAAATGTAGAAATCATTTCACTGTCAACCCATCTACCACATCTTTGAAAACCCAAAATTTTCTTCTCGTATGGCAAATATTTACCGCGCCCTAGGTTCGATTCTTGCCACTGATCAATTTATAATTTTCAACATGTTGGACTTTGTCTAGAAAGTTTTAATTTTTAATAGATGGCAAAAATATCGAAATTTCGGTTACGAACCGCAAGATGAAAACGGTACGGTTTTGAGTCTGCGGATTTCCGAATGTCCAAAACCAAAATAAGTTGACTATACAAATGAGGACCCATCAGAAAGCTACTGTAGGAAACTAGGCACTATGGAACTTTAGTTTTGAATATTGAATAGAATAGAATTTGATTAGTAGCTTATTTAGTATTTGTTAAGTCTAGTTAAATTGATTTTAAAATTGAACAATAACTAGGTTGCATTGGAAAATTGGATGAAATGGTCATAGTGTGCGGCTAATTAACTAGCCTTTAATTGGTGTCAGTAAGCCTAAAAAGTTATAACTGCTGAATTGGTTCATTAAAAAGTCAAGACTTGTATTAGTAAAGTAACAAACTCAGTGTAATTAAATAATGTTTATCAAAGGCTTGTTTACCAATTTATGTTTGATTATTTAGTTCTAATCTATCTATGACTTAACGAAACCCTATAACGTCAGACGCAATATGATGAATTATGCCACATTAGTGCAACTAAGTATATTATGACGTCTTATAATAAACTTAAAAAGGCAGGCATCGGATTTATGTTATGATTTTTTTAAATATCCCAGCTCTCTTTAAACTTACTTAGGTATATTTAAACTTTTAAAAACAGGTACTAATAGAGTAGTTTGTGATATATAACATATTAAACAATTAACATACTCAAATGTCTTGCTTTAAAATCTGATTGGTTTTAGTACTGTACCTTCGATAAGACAGTAAGTACAACAGCTTTTTTCTTTTTTATGATGTAAAATATGTCTTTTTACACAATATTACCTTATAGTATTGTAATTATATATAATATATAATGACATGAAATTACTTTGGCCCTTGTCTTAACAAAGGTGATATTATGTGCCTCAGGCCTAAATCAACTTTCCTGTATTTAAAAAACAGTTGCTAAATTAATTGTATTAAATTGTCAGTTAATCACACACTTAAATTCTGTTAACATATGGACTATTATACAGTAAAGGTTAATATGGAATGTCAGAAGTCCCGAATAACCCCGGAACATAGTAAAAAGGTTATCACTTCTGACATTTATTCTGAATATGACATAAGCTATTAATAGCTAAGTACATGCCTCTATGACTAATTATTAAGTAATGTGTTGTTTTCATGTTATCTGCATGTTATAAAAATTCAATATTATAAAAAGTTTGCACAGATAGGAAATTATGAAAAGTTAAATCAGTATTGGCGAAAATGAATGAGACCAAAATGTATGAAACTTTTTATTTTAAATATAATTAGGGTGAGTAATATTAGATAAGATAATATATAATTTTAAGAAATCATAATGGTATATTGTCCTATTTTTTTTTCTTATTAGAAACTATCGGACTAAACTGTTTGTAGTATTACATATAATACTTTATTTTAACCATAGGTGTAAACAAATAAACAATGGACAATTTTAATTTCCTATTGCCCTCCAAGTTCTTATTTACTTAAAATTGTATTTTTAAATAGTGTATGGACGTTTTGAAAAATAACACCTCCCGACACAAAATTGGAATTTTGTGGGACACCCATAAGAAAGGGACAAGTATAGACACACAACAATATTCCTTGCACTGTGACACTACGCTACTACCTAGGGTTACGTCACTTTTCACCGTGAACGGGTAATACTAGAAAGAGATAGCAAGATCAGCGGGTACACCCACATAAAATCGATTTTTCTCAATTCACAGTGAAAATTAATGAGAAAACTATGTAAAAATATGAAATTAATTACCCATTAAAATTTATAAGCTGTCTTATCGGCAGTAGATCCCTAAAAATTCAAAACTCACCGAAGACTATTGTGATAGTTGCTCTGTGAATAAATTTAGATCCGTTGAAATTTCACTGAAACTACACACCACTAGACAACTATGGGGACAATTATTATTGTAAAATGCGAGAGATCACAGCCACTGTGTTGGTATAGCTTTTTATCGCTGCATGCGACATATTATCGCATTTTTCGCGTTTTTAATACGGGAGACACATCGATCGAGCAACCATGACAGATTTTCACTATTATGAAGTTGGCTGCGTTTGATGTTCGCTCAGCTGACGGATCCCCATGTCTGCTCCGTTGTCGAGTGAAGTTCGTGTGAAAAGGCCGCAAAAGGTCATTGAACCCTTGACAAGAAGTTGTAATAATTAACTCTAATAAAAAGTTTTATTGCTTTGTTATACGAGTTTTCCGCAGTTTTCTTTCTTGTAACTCTTAAGTATATATGTTTAATAAATATTTCATACTTTTTAGTTATTTTACTACAATGTTTCGATCGTAATATATTGCTATTGACATTTTTACAGGCGCTATCAGATGTTGGCAGAACGAAAATGTATTTTTACATGAAATCTACATTATTACGTATTATTTTATTAAAACAATCAACAATTTGCCTGACGTTATACGTAGCTTTTACTTGGGGACCTATGAAAAATAATTCCCGATTTAGTTAATTTAAATAATCCAGATCACATGTGAAATTACCATAAATTAAATTAATAGAGATAAAGAATAAAGTCAAGTTTATTTTAATGCAAAGAGTTTTGGACTTACCACGGTATAGAATTGGTCCAGTCCAACTGGACCCTCCTGGGCGCAACTAGCGACATCTCTTTCTTTCCTTCGGCCACTATCGATTTATTTAGAATTAAACTAGTCTAGCATGTATCGCAGTTTAGCTAACCAATTACTCTGAGCGGAATTTTAATTTAGTGCGATTCGTCATAATTTCTTCTGTCTGTAGTTAATTGTCTATGAATTTTACTCTTTTACCACTACGAAAATCTGTAACAAATACAAAAGTTTTTATTATACATTACATATATATTTCTTTATCGCCAAAACAGTAAAACAGTATTTTATTTTCATTCGGCCAGTATCTTTAGATTTACATGTGAAAAAAAACAAAATGTATATTAAAATAATATTTATTTCTATGGTTTTACACTTTTAAATCGATTGAAAGTAAAATTCGGTTTAAGGACATTGATTTCACAGTAACATCTCGGAATAATGTGGTCGTATGATCAGAATAAAATTCTTTGAAACTTAATTAGATTCTTAGTTCTTTTTACTTTTTTAACAAACAGATTATTAATAAGTACATGCGATACAGTATTAAATTATAGTTCGGCAATGTCGAGACACGGTGGGTAATAAATTTAATGTCATAATAGCAGTCAAAACATTTTTGCGTTTCCTAAAGTAAAAATAGTAGATACTATTTATAACGTTTTTCAAAGAATGTAATAAACTCTGTTTACAAAACCGATCGTACCGCGCAGTAAAATTATATTTATTACCTCATCTGTCATGTATGTACAGTGTGTCAATCTTGTAGTTCATTAAATTTTTTCGTAAGAACAGATAAGTCGAAAGGTTATGTTAAACTAAAGTAGGTAAACAAAATAGTTATGCAGTTACAGTAGTTAAACTTTGTGTATACGTCAATGGAATTTAAATAATCTTTATTGCACAAACATTTTGAGAATAAGAACGGTACATAATTACATATACAAAATAAAACATTTTTGTGCAAGGGCGGCCTTTTCCCCTTTGCCAAAACTTTTTTTTTTTTTTAAAAAAAATTTTTTTTTTTAAAAAAGGAACTACTTGGATGAGGTTGCGTCCAGAGGAACTTCGGCCAGAGGAAGCAGACAGAAAAATCCGCACTGTGTGTCCTTCAGGCAGCATTCAGCTGAGTCTGAAGACCGATTTGCAAAAAAAAAAAAAAATCTTTAGTCGTTCTGTTTGTACTTTTGTAGTTTATTGGCAATAAACAATTTTTTATTTCTTTCTTTCATATGGCTGGGGTATTTCTTCCAATGCTTCTTTGTCCTCTATCTATCTCTAACAAAAAATGGAGGCAACCAGTTGACAAAGCAGTACTCCCCCTTAACAAACGTTTGAATCTCTGTATATTATATTCCAATATTTCATATTAATTTTGGAAACTGCCGCCCTCGTGGGCCAGTGGTAGGCGCTAAGTTTATTTCGGAGCATCGATGCGATTCCCGTGCGATGAAATACATCAGGAATTTAAATAAAACACTTTAACGGTAAAAGGATATATTAGTTAAACTTATTTGAAAATGATTTTTAACTTCGGCCGACGTTTCGGAGCTTTGAGTAGCCGTGGTCACGGAGAGACGTTAAAACGTACTACATAAAACGTTTTACATCAGGAATGCTGTTAATTTGAAATATGCTTCATGGCCATGTCCGTCTTATGTATGTTTGTTATCAAGTTGTTTATACATCCATCATAATAAATAAAAGTAATTACTGATCAATTCAGCCGACGTTTCGTAAAACCATTAAAACCGTTTTATACATTTATTTCCAGTCTTAAAAATAACGAGCATTACATTTAGGATCAAAGAACGTATTATTTACTTTATCTGAGAGCCGTGCGCACGCGACTAGAGTACATGTGGTGAGGTGTTCGATTCACAGTTGTTCACAATATTTATATCAAGTGTTCTCTGGTCAAAGCACAGGCCGCCGCAATAAACTTAATTTAAAACGACAAAATATAGGGCCCCATGGCAACGACTGATGCAAGAAGGTTAGGTTATAATTAGAAGTACATATTATGTATTTCAAATGTTAATACTGTCTATATTTACGCGCGTAGTACACATTTTTTATATATCATTCAAAATTTTTTTTTGAATTTTTTTTTTTTGGCCCGCCGTTTTTTTTGCCGTTTGCCGTTAACCGTGGTCAGGGGTATTTGCAACTAAGTCTGTAAGGGTGTATATTTCAAATGTTTTTGTTTTTTTATTATATTCAAATTTGCGTGAGCCCTAATACTGGGTGCAACTAAAGCCGAGTGGTGTAGGGACACCAGTCAGCCTTTGTTCGAGGGCCATTTTTAAATATCTATTTTTCTGATTCTGTGTTTTCTGTTTTTTTTATGTGGAATTAATGATTTGATATTGTGTAAAACTATCAACAATAAAAGTATTGGAAAAAGATTTAAGTATGTGATTTGTTTCAAAATTAAACAATAGTTACCGCCATTTGGTTTTTATCTAATCTCATTGATTGATTGCTAATTAATAAGACATAGTTTATTCTGGTATTTTCAAAGAACGCATTGCATCAGAGATTTGGAAATAAAAGGAACATTCCGTAACGCCCACTGTTTTCCGTGTGAAGAAATAACTTGCTTTGGAACGTATTGTAACACGCTAGATTTCAGTTTTAAACAGATGCATTTTAAAATTTCAACAATTACTTGTTATAATCTAGACTTTGCTTAGACATTTGTTGGAGTTGGAGTTGAGGTATGTGAAATCTTAAAATAGGTTTGATTAAATGTATTGAAGTCTTGATTTTATAGAAAATCTTTCTTTAACGAATATACCGCCTTAGTTATTAGTTTAGATTTTTATTTAAAAGACCACGTCGTCCTGGGTTCGAATCCGGGAAAATATATGAACATTAATATTATAAAGCTAAAGTCGTTTGTTTGTTCGAACACGCTTATCTCAGGAACTACTGGTTCAAATTGAAAATTATTTTTGTGTTGGTTAGGCCTTTTATCTACTAATGCTATAAGCTATAAATTATCAGACTGCGATCAATAGGGGTAAATAGTGGAAAGTGGAAAAGAACGGGAAAAATATTCACTTTGAACGTAACGGGGACCCCCGGTGGGGGGTGTTGGAAAAGGGGGTTTATTTTAAAATTTATTTCTTTTTTATATAATATGGCAAAAGAACGTTCAGGTCAGCTAGTTAAAAAAGTTTTGGTCTAAAACTGTATCAAGTACCTATTTAATGAAATGACGAAATAATATGTATTTTATTTAAATCTTAAGTTGTTTAAGATAGCAAAAAATTTCAGTTCAAATATTATCTTACACAATTTTTCTTTCATACTGCATATAAAATATAAATAAAATCCTCAAAGGAGATCGTGTTTTTCCAAGATTGGTACGCGAACAATTGAAATCAAAAAACAACGAAGTTTCAATAGGGAGGACGGCCTCAAATTATGAAAAGGGATCCCATATTAAAAATTGATCCCAATAAAAATACCGGAAAGCGAAAATAGTAATTCTTAAGGACCGGCAGTTTCGCCAAATACCAACTTCGACGGAACAGATGGCGCTAGCGTAGCAATTTTTTGATCAGAACATCCTCCATCTTTAGTCTCTGACCAGGCTGTTCTAAGATCAAAGTCAGCAATTAAAAATCATTTTCAAATGAAGTTTAACGAATATTATCGCGTTGTAAACCGTATAAAGTGTTTTATTTACATACTTCATTATATTTTCTATTTATTTGTCCAAATGGGTGTAGATGAAGCATCAATATGCAATGGCGCTATAGTACTAAAATCAATAAACAATATTATGTAGAGTGAGGTGACAAACACAAAAGCGTAAGAGTCGGCAGGCAGATAAATTACAATGAAAATAAACTATTTTTACCATGCTCAAACTATTCAAGTGGACCACAATCGCAAAAGGCATCGCAAGGGTCATAGCCATCTAGATTCTAGATATTCTGACATCTGACAGAAGGATCTGACAGCTCAACGGGAGGCGCAAACGTCATGTGTCAATCAAATATGTAATACTAGCTGTGCCAGCGACTTCGTCCGCGAGAATCGTTATTTTGGGTATCCGAATTCGTTTTTGCAAACCCCTTTCTTTATAAGCTTAAGCTGTTAATTCTCGCGGACTTTGTTAGTTCATTTTTGGGAAATAATTCCTTGTTTTGAAACGTTTTCGCAGCGTACGCAGTGGAAGCCCACAAGGATGAATGATTATTCCAGTTTTTTCAACATTTCCCGTTGTTTCTTCGCTGCTATTAGTCACATTGATATTTTTTTAGCCTTCCTCAATAAACCAACACAAAAAGATTTCAATTCGAACCAGTAGTGCCTGAGATTAGCACGTTCAAACAAACAAACAACCTTCAGCCTTTTATATTAATATAGATTATCAACCCAACAGTCTTTGTTATGTACGTGTGGATCTTTGTTATTAACGTTCGAATGGCTTAACCAATATTGATAAACTTTGTAGTGTTAATATAGCCGAGTTTATTAGTAATACTTTTTGTGCAGGAAATATGTCCTGTTCTAATAAAATGTTTACTTCTATGAAATATGACTTTCTAGCCATTAATTTTTTTTTAGCAATTACATCTAGGGGTTTACAAGACACGAATTGTCGGTTTAACTTCCGACCGCATCTTATTTTTTTGTGTAAATAGAATTAGTATTGTCTGCTAGTATTTACGCGAGTAGTACAACTAAATAAAAATTTAGGTCACGAAATTTATTAGTTAACTTTACAATGTACTTTTAAAATACTTTAATGTTGTTCACATGTTACTGTACATGATACCACTATAATTTAAAAATCGAAAGTACCACTCGAAAAAAAAATCGATTGGTTTGCCGCATCCTGCCTTTAAAAAGGTTGTTTTAAAAAATCCGAAACGTCAGGCCATAGTTTTTGCGTTTTAAACCGTTAAGAGTGTTTCATTTATTTAATAGATTTTTAATTTATATCGGCGACTTCGAGACGAAACTTGTACTCACCACGCATTTCAATCAGAACTTTGAGAACTCATCGTGATGCGTGTATTCTGGAATAACGCCAAATGTCAAAAGTACTAGACGCTCGGAAACACGCTCTCAGTTTATGTAATTTAAATTATTGAGAGGATTATTGCTCTTGAGATAGTGGAAGTGCGTTTAATGCTGAAACTATCAATTTGAATATCATTACATTTGTTACTTAAATCTCGTGTATATTGTTGGCGGTCTCATGGTAGCAATGTAAATACTAAATACTGTTTACGCGCGTAGTACACATTCAAATACTTAAACGGTTTACAACGCGAAATATATCAGTTCATGTGGACCTCCTCGCGACCACGGCTGCTGCAAAGCATCCGAAACGTCGGGCGGGAGTTAAAATATTCAAACAAGTTTAACTAAAAAAGTTTAAAGTGTTTTTTTAATGGTAGTAATGTATTGTTAATCATTAACGGTGCGTTCAAAATGACTACAATTTGTAATATTTATCAAATGTGTCTTTGTGTGGAGAATTTGGACATTGAGGTGAAACAGTCCTAATGTTTGATCGCGTTTCGGTTTGAGTCGGCTGTGTATCCAAAGCCAAAAAAGGTCGATTTCATTATAAATTGTAAAAACAAGCCAAAGGAATGTTATTAACTTAAATCCTTTTGTAAATAATGCAAAATAATAAAGAAAAACATGTCTTCAAGAAATAAGTCACCTTAAGACTGATGACGTGCGTATTTTAAACTTTTAAATAAGTAAAAAGTTCATGTTTACAACTGTCTAAAATGTTGCATTTATTTACTTCACTAGTGTTAAAAGATATTTTGTGTGTTTGTATAATCGTTTTATTACTACTTATTCTACGAATATTTATATTTTTATAGCAAATGTTTATCTACAAGAACAGTGGCCGAAAATTGTTAACATAATTCTTTCACAATTAATAGTGCCAATTAATTTTCGCCCATGTTAATCGTGCATTTTTATTTTCCTCCGTATTGAAAATCATGTCATTTGTTATTAGGCCAGTCTGGCTCTAACAGCCTCATATGACCTATAGGTAACCTAACCTAAATATAGTCCACCACAGATTATAGTTCAACCATTTATTTATTTTAGCATTTCAATCTCCGCCCTTCACTGAACGCCTAGTACAATATCGAAGGATAGCTATAATTAGCGGAACAAATGTTTAAAATTCACACCGCTCTAAGTATAAATAGAGTAACGTACGTGAAACATGCGTTATAAATACGAAAACACAAAGATCCTTTGTCTATTCATTCCTTGCATTTAATATAACTTTAAAAGTACAAGTCATTGTTAACTTTTGTTTATATTTAAGTAAAACAATATCAAACGCTTCATTGTGCAAAGCGAAACGTCGAGTAGCTAAATAAAATAATTTGTAAACAAGTTAACCAATAGATTTCGTGTTTTAAACCGTTAAAAGTGTTTTATTTAAATATGCACTAACGATAACTATTGTTTAACTAGAATTATACACCTTAGATTCTAATCTCGGAAGAACATGAATGAAATGTTTCGGTCAAATAGGGCACAGATATGCAGAGAGAGAACAAATGTCCCGTTAATAGCGGTAGGTAACACTTTAATCATTAATGCTGGTTCAAAGTATTAGTTTTTTTTTTAATATTGGCTGTAGTTTTAGTAGTATACAACTATAACGCAAAATGTAGCAGTGCCCCTGGGACAGAGCCTGCTGCAAAGCAACCGAACCATCGGACCGGAGTTGATATAAACTAACTACATAATATATAATTCGCGTTTTAAACTGTTAAAAGTGTTTTATTAAAAATATACTTTTAAAACGGTTTTATTATATTTTTACCGGATATCTAAAGCCAAAATAGGCCGAGAGCGCATCTTGTTTTGTTGTTATATGGCAGTGTTTCACCTATGTCCCCATGCCATACATCTTCTATCACAAATAAAAAAAATATAAGTGAAAACATCGCTTAGTTTCAATTAAGTAAATTTACGAATTAAACACCTTATTCATCGTACGCCTTAGTTACGTAATGCGTTACGGGGCCAGTCTGTCTGGCTTTCCTATTTCTCCAAGAAGGCTAGGTTAATTTACAATTCAGGCGTCCGATGATACAAATTTATTTTTAAACGAACAAAGCCAACGACTTGACTTGACTTACTTTTGTATCCCTATTATCTATTTCCCGAAAACGTAGTATTTGCTGGCAGCGTTAAATAGACACGGAATCGCAGACGCAGGCGCAGGTAACTTGGCAACATATTAAATTTGTCAACTATTTTTGTTTTAAATTTTCACAGGACTTAAAAAATCTCTGTGTATTTATTAATTTTATTTAATGATCCACTTAAAATAGTAATTCAATTTTTGACTATGTTTTCTTCTCTTAGAATCGTCTTAAGCATCGTCTCTAGTTTACGCGAGTAGTTCACATTTAAATAAAACATATAACAATTAAAAACGCGAAATTTAATTTATTTCAACTACAGGCCAATGTTTTGGATGACATGAAGTTTGTTGGTTTGTTTGTTTGTGGTTGACGCGCCAATTGCAGGCAGGTTTGAATTACGAAAAATATTTTTGCGTTCGATAAAGCTAAAAGATAAAGGAAAGATATAGGATATATAACATCACGCTGCGACCAATAGAAGCGAAGAACCATATGCGGTAAAAACGGGGAGAAATTCATCTTTAATGGCTTCCGTTGACTGCGCTACGAAAAACCGGTCGTTCGTCCGAGAAACCAAAAAATGTGTGAGACAGAATTCCTCTTTAAATGATCTAAATAAATATCGTCGTCTTTATGTTTAACCCCCAAGAACGAAAGAACGACGTCGTGGTTAACAGCTTTAATTTAAAAAGCTGAGGAGATTGTTCGCAAAAAAGAAGTATTATGATTTAAATAAAACATCGCAGACGCGATCTCCCCGTGACCACGGCTGCTGCAAAGTATCTGAAACGTCGGGCCGAAGTTAAAAATCATTTTCAAATAAGTTTAACTAATATATCGAGTTTTAAACCGTTTATGTGTTTTATTTAAATGTGTACTACTCGTGTAACCTATAGACAGTATTTAAGTATTATGATGCCCAAAATAATTACTTCCCGCGGACAGTTAGATATGAATAAAGACACGTATGATATAAAACTGCATACTTTATTGCAGTCAAATGAACGCTTTATAATATACTTGATGCAAGGTAAGTGTGAATGAACGAAATCGTTTGGAAATCGAGATATTTTCAACAGTGCGTTTGTCTTTTGTTAAAAACAAATTTGGTTGTTTGGAGACGACGGGCTCGAGAAATATGATTAAAAATAAACAGGTAGATTCTATCTAGACCAAGGGCTCTTGGTCAGTTGGTCTTTGGTGTATCTAATCAATTTATAATCTTTCTGAAACGTGTTGGATTCTGTCTGCTCGTCTGGATATTAAATCGTTGGTGCGAATCGAGATTCCGTCCTGCTCACGTCACAACATAATATAAAAAAAAACCATTTACTAACGTCTCGCTTTCTGTATGTGGTTTTCCAAATGTACAAAGCGAAAGTAGGTTTGATCTTATTTAGTTGTTATATGCTTTGGATATTTCATCTTCAATTGAATCCTATTATTGCCTGTTTTCCTCTGTCATATAAAAAAATCGGATTATTTTGAAATACATAATACTTACACAATTAAACATATGTGTACTTAAAACGGTTTTGAAATTTTGTAATTCGTTGTCTTTGCAGGACCACAGTAGACAAAGAGTTCTGTACAAATTTTCATATAGTAATTTAAGAATATTGTTATACCGATTATATTTGATTAGTAGAAGTTTCAGTTACCATCTCATTCTTCTTATATACTATTTCTATCTCCTTCCGTTTCCTCTGAAAATGTACACATTCCTAAATTATTTGCCATTTATTCAAATACAAGGAATATAATCTATTCTATTCTTTAACATTTGCCCCTAAATAAAAGCTAGATTTAAGTTTCTCAAATTCTAAATCATTTTAGACGAACATTTCTTTACGGCTGATTAATAGCGGAGATTGTATAAGTGTTTGAAGGTAGAGCAATTTATAGTGTCTCTTAGTCAGACTTAGAGTTTTGAAAGTATTTTTTTTTTTGAAGTATTTTTATCTATACTAATATTATTAAGCTTAGATGTATCTACCTGTGTTGGATAAACCATTTGTGGAAGGCTTGAAATTATAATAACATCACACTGAAACGGACTGCAAAGAAAGGCGGATAAAATGTGGAAAACAGTTTAAGAAATAAAAAAATATGTTGACATGAATGATTCATTTTTAATAGTCTAAAAAAATGTTCGTAACAGTATATATCTATGTTTTAAGATTAACTTGCAGGAACCGTTTTTATTGTGAACAAAGTTGTTCGAAATTAATTCATTATTACCAATTATTTGGTAGAGTTGTGACAATATAAAAAATCTTGCAACGGTTGCCGGATTACCTAGTTGTTGAATAACTTGGCAGTGGTCAAAGTTTTTTGATACAGCGTAAATGCTTACGCAAGGGAGTCGCAATGCAATATTGTTAGCACTCATAAAAAACTCTTCTAACGGTAAGAAATAAGAAATCTATTAAGCAGTTATTTTTAACTAGCTGTGTCAGCGACTTCATCCGCGTAGAATAATTACTTTGGCCATCCAAATTTGTTTTTGCTAACCTCTATATTTTTTATAAATGTAAGCTGTTTCCCCCGTTTTGTTGACATTCCCCGCTGTATCTTCGCTTCTATTAGTCAGAGGGCGATGTTTTATAGCCTACCTCGATAAATGATTTAACCAACACAAAAATAATTTTACAATTTGAACCCGCTTTTCCTGAGATTAACGCGTTCAAACAAACTTTAAACAGCTCAATACAGCTTTATATATTAGTATAGATTATAGTCCAAAATTTAAGATGTTTTACAAGGGTTACAAAGGATAACTGTCAGAGAGTTTCGAAGTGTTTATTTAAAGTCAATTAAATGAAACACTTTAACTTTAAAAGGGATATATATTAGTTAAACTTATTTGAAAATTATTTTTAACTACGGCCCGACGTTTCGGATGCTTTGCAGCAGCCGTGGTCACAGGGAGTGTAATATACGGAGTATCTTACACAATATTAAGCGTTTATGGTTCCTATAGTTACGTAGTCAGTACATACGGTATATAACAAAAAATTTAAAACTCAAACATATTTTAAGAGACTTAAGCCATGACTTGTTACCCGTGACTACGGCTGCTGTAAAGCATCCAAAACGTCGTGCCGTAGTTAAAAATCAATTTCAAATAAGTTTAACTAATATATCGCGTTTTAAACCGTTAAAGTGTTTTATTTAAATGTATTATTTAAGTAAAAGTAAGCATTGTCCATTTTAAATGTCATTCCGATTTTAAAGAAAAAAAATATGTGACTCGTGATTTACTGATGGAAAATGCCCACGGAAAATCTTTCTTCCAGGTATACACTTTCAAAACATCGGTCATTCACATCTTAAACTAATTCAGAATTAGATTGACTGCTGTTCCCAATTCTATCTTTTTCGGCTTACTTCCGAAATCATAACAATGAGAGTGGAAAAATGACTCATCGTCTTTGTTTTTCACTGCTGCGACTCTGGCCTGAGGGTGTAGGTCTAACACGGTTCTAGCAACCAAATGCAACCACATTCCATATTTTTATTTTTTATCTGATTTATCCTATTAACCATATGTGTTGTCTCTTTCCTAAAATATATCTATATCAATATATATAGCCGAAGAGTTTGTTTAAAAGCGCTATTCTTAGGAGCTACTGGTTGATTGGAGGAAGGCTTAGGCTTTAAATCGCGTTGTGACTGATAGCATCTAAGAGTAGGAAATGTGAAAAAGCGGGAAAAAATGTGTTAAGACAACTTTATATTCTATTGGTTGACACAGTTAATCTCGAACAAAGAACAAAGGCAGAAACTTAAATTTTACAGTTATGTCTATATTGACTCAGATTGGTGAATAGTTCAGCATTCAAAAACTTAGCAAGTAAGAACTTTGTCTAGTTAGTAAGATTTTAATTATATTTTCGACCGGAAAAGCCTAGCCGCCCACGACACGGTGAACAATATTTTTGGTAATAAAGAATTTTGTATTTGTAGGTATCTTAGTTTGGTGAGTGATGCAGCTTTAAGAAGCTTAAGAAACACAACGATGCTTTTGAATTTTGAATATTACTGCTTTTCAAAATATGACGTTATTGAGTTACAAATAATACAGCACCTTGAAAATGGAGGTGAACGCCCGTGCAATTATAGAAAATAGGTCGAAACCTTATTTATTAGCGATTCCTTGTGATCTACGCTTGTCATATTGCCAACTTATATCGCGTACAGTCATACTACTTGGTCATTGATGGAACCACAATCGAAGTCAGAAGAATTAAGCTAAAAATTCAAATTGCCATCACACATGAAATTTTGATAATGTTGTCTGTACAGATGGCGGTAGCGTAGCAGTTTTTACTTTGACATTAGAGATACCCTCCATCTTTAGTCTCCTGTGACCTGCCTGTGTTATTTCACCTCCCATCGAGTAAACCTGCTTCTCTGTCCTCCACTATATTAAAAAAATATATTAGTTAACTTATTTTTAATTTATGTCGTGCCCACTCCTGCAAAGCATCTGAAACGTCGGACAGTGGTTAAAATAATTTGTAAATAAGGTATACGAAATATATTTCGTGTCTTAAACCGTTAAAGTGGTTTTAATGTGTACTACGCTTAAACTACAGATAGTTTCAGAAATTAGTCTAGGCCCTAAGTCTAAAATCTAAATCCATTGAAATAATCGTGGTGGACAAGAAGTTCCAAAATTATGACTATAGTTTTGAAAAGCCGTTTATATGAATTCAATATATTGTATAAATTTTTTTGTAACATAATTCAGGGTTTTTTCTCTTGTTCTATTTAATGCATGTGATATATATTTTAACTATAAATTAAAATATGTTTGTATCAGTAGAGTGTTGTACAATACCTTCTTTCAAACTCGAAAGAAATAATAATAAATGATAATATTGTTTGTAATTTATACGTATTACTAGTATTTAGATAAAACACTTTTAATGGTTTACAACGCGAAATTCATTCGTTTACTTATTATTCATTTATTATAACTACGGACTGACGTTTCGGATGCATTGCAGAAGCCGTGGTCACGATATTAATTAAAAATAAGTCAACTGATATCTTTCATGTTTTAAACCGTTAAAATTATTTGTTTTAAATAAGTTAATGTATATTCATCAAAATTCTTTGTTTCCAAACGGAGTAGACCCTTAAACAGTTGGTTCTGGGTTAAAAGATATTTTACGATACTTAAATGCGCTGTTTCCTCATCATCACGGGTGCCAAACCACAAAAATCTCGAAATGTGGAGTTTTATTGTGGTGCTGAAGCGGTCTGGATTCAGAGCGTTGCACTGGTCCGCCGTTCCTTGTTCATAAGTGGGTCATTTAAATATATCACTCGAAACTGGACACTTGTACACTTTTATCTTCACAATTAGTTTATTTGTTGGTTGCAAGATGTGACCTTTGTTTTATTTTTATTTTCTCGCACTTCGCAACAGACGAATTGCATTTTAGCTTTGTGGGAGAGTGGGGGGGGGACAAGATTAATGACGTGGAACTGTCTATTTTGGGTAATATAGTAGTTAAAAAGGGCTAACCAACGGGGATTAAAAACTAGACTAATCTGTACAATTTCAATATTAAGATATTATTAGGACTACTTAAATGCTAAAGTTTGAGTAATCTTTGTATTGGTGTCCTAGCTACCTATACCTCAATCATGATTTTCTATAAACAACACTTTTAATGGTTTAACCGCGACATAAGTTAATTTAGTTTTAACCGCTACACGGAGTTTGTATGTTGTACCTAAAGCATCCGTGATCTTTGATTCCATATCGATTTGCGATATGGAATATCGAAATAAAACACTTTTAAATGTGTTTATTTACGCGTAAATTACAGCCAATTCTATTTAATGTATCATTTTGAAAATAGAATTACCAGTTAAAACAAATTAATTATGTTTCACTGTACAGAGTTTATTAATAACCAGTAGCGTAGCTAGATGGACATAAAAAATGAATGGGGCTCTCATTCCGCGTATTTTAAACTTAAACCTTTAAAATTATAGACAAGAATTAAAACAGCTAATGGATGTTTTTTTTTACGCCTACTTCTTATCAAGATGAGATTAGAGAGCCCCTAAGCTCCGGGGCCCTACGGTAGCTACGCCACTGTTATTAACATAGTTGAGTTTGTTCACACTTTCAAATTTGTTGAATTCAACTTCAAATATAGTTTTGAATCGTCTGGAGTCGATTAAATTTGATTATGTAATTTACTTCCCACATCCTGTATAATTTAACACGCAGAGTAGAACAGTGTTTGTAATCAATAATTGCGTTGTATTATGAGCTACATCTCAGGTTTGTTTTTGCCAAATCTTTATAACGCATTCCGTTTAGACTAGTGGTTCATGGTGCAGTCGGAATATTTGTTGGGTATTTGAAAATGTTCTAGTTTAACGCTAGGAACTAGGGATTATCTAGATTTTGTATAAAATAGGAGGCAAACCACCATCGGCCGTCCATGGACTTCTACAATACTAGGGTCCTGGAGATCCTTCCCAGCCTCGTCTCACGCATGCTTCGTGGAGAGGAGGCCTGAAAAGCTGTCGCCACCTTCTACGAACTAGTGATACTGCAGAAGGCGACGGCTGAAAAAGTAAGAGAGAGTGGCTCTTATGACACACCACGAGTGGTCAGACGGGGATCAAGGATCCTTGCTGTCTGAAATAGGCATTGATGCTGAGAGCTTTAGAATAGTACAAAAGTGTATACAGGGCTTTCAAAAGCACTGTAGCGGGCTGTTAGTGTATTTAGTGGTCCTGGTCGACTATTGTCTCTGAGGGCATTGCCCATCGTGGGCGTGCATTATAAATTCACATCACCAGTTTAAAAAAGCGTTTTGTAGATACGTTTCCGGAATTTTACAAGAATATGCTCTTGTCTGGTCGCATCGGTTCGAAAATATTAAAGATACCAGACATCGAGATGGAAGGATTTTTTTTTACAAAGAACTCATTAAGGAACTAGTTATCGTCATTCATTTAGTGTTGATAATATTTAAAGTCTACCAATCCGGAGTAAAGCAAAATCATAGATTACTCTCTTATGATAAAGATCTACGTCCAGAATTGAAACATCTAGGCATAAGTATTAGGCATGTAAATAGGTTATGTATTTCGCGTTTCTGACTGAAACTATTATGAAATTTTACCATTATGTTTATAACAAAAGGTCCAACAAGGATGTCAAAAAATAGTGTTTTCAAGGTAATGCACAAAATCACAAAACGACGCTTAAGGAACTGGGGCCTCCGTTGAGTTTCCGTCAGAAAAGATTTGGAACTGACCTCTGGTTTTTTGTAAAGTACAATTTTCTGGTTATTTGACGTTATAAACCAAAAACTATGGATTATAATTCTAATTTTTGCACACTTCATGCAACCGTTGCATTTAGAGATAAAAATTACCATCAGATTATTCGGTTTATCCACGCTCGACGGTGTCGTGCCAAATTTTAAAATAGTTTACAAATTCTATAAGCAACTCCGGACGAGTTTTCAAACAGAAGTAATTTATTAAAGAGTCGACTCACAATGCGTAAAGACTTTACCAATTTTACCTATGAAAATGTCCTTATCATTATTTATGCATCGACGTGTGAGGTTCCATTTGGGGGGGCATGAAGCAGATACAAAAATATGTCTGTTGCATTTTCAATTTACTGGCAGAAAGTTATTCAAAATTTAATTCACATATTATGAACGCGATTTTGGGCAATGGACATTCTCTGTCTATGAAGACAAAGATGCATTGGATACAAGACCTTAGTAGATAATGAAAAACAAATTTATTGTACGAATGTGTAATAGCATTGTTTTCAAACAAAATTTCAAAGATAAACAACCCAACATTATTTGGTTTAAGATGTAAAAAAAGAGTTCTAAGCAACGATAATCAACGCGCCTTTAGTTATGTATCAAAAGCGAGTTAACATTTTGCGGTACTATGAGACGCTTACGATGTGCTGCTCTCTTATCCTATGGATTTTTAATAATGTATTTTGTACGAAGCCGGCGACATGGACGAGTGCAATGCTGAAGGTGATTTTTCTGGCACCCGCTGTGTTTACGCGAACGTTTCTTCACCTTTTTAACGACAGTACTATTTACATTAAGAGAACCTTGTGTTTCTTCGAATCTTTCAAATTTTAGGTCGCCTCACAGAACGGTACCATCTTCGTACTTCAGTTAAGGAAACATCACAAACACAGATAAGATCCAGGTTCATAGGGACTTTTTTAAGTGCTGTAAATTCTAGATTATAAATCAGAACATGTTAATTAAATGATACATTGAGAGGCCCCAATGGCATTAATCTACCGACCCAAGTAGACAATATTCGATGTACCAATCAATTATAAAGCTGAAGAGTTTTTATTGTTTGGTTTGAACGCGCTAATCTCATTAATAAACATGAATACAAATAATTAATCTAGAAAAACGTGGTTATATTATCATTGGTAAATACTAAAATAATCTATTTTATTAACAATAAAGTATTTATTATATAAGCTCGATCGAGAAAAAGTATTAACTTGATTTGGAAAATTTTGAGGCCAAGGGTCTTACTTTGTTGTACTTTGTTGCCTCCAGTTAATACGGCCCTGCAGTTAGTTAACATTTACAACCCCGATGAGAAACTTGTCCAGCTAAACTAACGACGGTAACAAGTTTTAAATTGTCTTAATTCGTATTATAATATTTACTCTCCACGCTTCTAGATTTGTATATTGGTAATAGCGTGCGTAATTAATTATGGCGTCAAAACACTTTAACGGTTTAAAACGCGAAGTATATTAGTTAAACTTATTTACAAATTATTTGAAATACGGCCCGACGTTTCAAATGCTTTGTAATTGTCATGGTTACGGGGGAGACTAAAAATGGAGAATTGTAAATAAGTTTAACTAACAAACTTCACGTTTTAAACCGTTCAAGTATTTTATTTCAATGTGTTATACTCAATTGTTTCAATGAGTTCAACTTTATATTCCATAGAATAGTCTGTGTGCAAATGATATTAGGTGTATAAGTATCTAACATTATATTAATTCTGTACATACGGTAAAAATAATTACACCTTGTGCCATAGAGTGCATGAGTTCTTTCTATGGTATGTACATCCAGTATACCTTAGAAAGTAAATATATAATAACAACCACAATAACGATATTTTTATGCTAGGATATTTTGAGGACTTTGATCCTTTAAATAAAAAACATTAATCGGTTTAAAACGCGGAATGTATTAGTTAACTTAATTTACAATTTATTTTAACTAGGACCCGACAGTTCAGATGCTTTGCAACAGCTGTGGTCGAAGGGACGCGGGGACCGCTAAAAACCTTTTAAACGTGTACTACTCGCGTAAACTACATGCAGTACGTAACATATAGAGTTATCTAACAATTAGATAACTTTCCTACTGGTACCCAGCTTATGTTTTTATAAATAAAACATAGTAACGTACATAGTTTGGCTCTACATTCGCCACGAGGAATGCTCTCAAACACAATACTGTTGGCATATTGGTATATTGATTGATATTGATAGATATGTATTGAAAATAGAGGCGATGAAATATATATTTTTAAGAAGCTTGTGGACAGATTTTGAACTACACGAGTTTTGTTTCATGTTTAGTTGGTTTATGTATGGAAAGATGCGAATGTTTTGCCCTACAAAACAGACAAAGGCAGGATATAAGTCACACGGTATGGTAACATTTTTTTAAACAAATTTTAAACTTGCTTAATAAATAAAGTATTATTTGAGTACCGGTCGTAGTCGAATAAGTGTTAGGCGCGAAAAGTTCTGATTTCAAATTGCGGGAAAACGTGGTAAATAGTGTCTATAGTTTACGCGAGTAGTACACATTTAAAAAAAACACTTTAACGTCCAAGTTTCTATTTTTTGTTTGTTTTTTCTTCCTTCTCTTTTTTTTATAAATGTTAGTTATTTAAGCTTATATTTAAGTTATTTATTCTGTTTTTTTAAATAAATGGTTTGAGTTTGAGTTTAACGGTTTAAACGCGATATATTAGTTAAATTTATTTGAAAATGATTTTTTTTTAAATTAAGGGCCGAAATTAAAAATCATTTTCAAATAAGTTTAACTAATATATCGCGTCTTAAACCGTTAAAGTGTTTCATTTAAAAGTGGTAAATAGTGTTTTTTGGACTGAAGCAAAAGTCTGGTAGAATACGTGTCTGTTAAAAAATACCTATCGATATGAACTATTTATTAAAAACCACTTTAACGGTTTAAAACGCAAAAAATATTATTTAAACCTATTTACGAATTATTTTAATTACGGCTCGACGTTTCGGATGCTTTACTTTTTGGTTTAGCTAATATATTTCGCAATTGAAAGCGATAAACTGTTTTTAAAGGTGTACTACTCGCGTAAACTACAGAGAGTTTGTATATTATAATTCAGACAATGCCCAAACTCATGCGCCTATGGTAAGAATCCCGTCACAACACTTAAAAAAATTGGCGGCAACTTCACAAGACTCAATCAAAATAAACATTAAAATCGTTTATTTTTAACACAACACTATACTTACAAAATCATAGCCGAACACAAGTCCACAACAGAGAGATAAAAATTATTTTTAAATCACTTTATTTCGGAACGAAAATACACGCGCACCAAATGGCAGCCAAGAGTCCCGCGCACACTGTGGACTCCGCCGGGAAACTGGGCAAATAGGGATTGGGGAAATATAAAATTACGGATGGTTTAGTGACGTTTTAATGTATCGATGAAGCTTAACATACATTCACTACTGATGTTATACTACGCGTCGAAATCTGAGTCTCCAAAGCTTTGAGACGTCTTGCAGCAGTTGTCATCTAAGACATCCCCGTTTTTTTAAGTAACTAAGTATATTACTATCCATGCAATTAAGAATATAATATATAAACCTACTTTACTTATTTTACGTATTTGATCTTAATAAGTATTTCCCAAATTCCATATACGACATTTTTGTACTTTATTTTAGTATGGAGCTATTTTGTGTTGTTACAAAAAAACTGAAATACATAAAACTAAAAATATTATTTAATTATATTTGTAAATATATCGATAAGTTGATCGCACATCACTAATTCGCAGCACCTGGAGTGAATTCGGGGAAGCGAATTGTTTATTTTCGCTCACGATGCCCACTGAAGCAACTGAACCCGCTGATATTCAGTCTCACTATACGATCTCAGTAATTACTGCGTTGCTGACTCATGTCGGGTAAATATTTATTCCATAGATAAATTGAAAACGATAAGGAAATTATTATGGTGTTAAATAGTTTTCCTGGAAGTGTTTACGGTTGGGAAAAACGTGTTTTTTAAATTTCCTTACAGCATTTGTAGGAAAATCGTGCTCTCCTTGCTTGATGGCATATGGTAAACAAAACAAATTATTGTGATGATTTTGAAATTATATTCTAAAAAGTTGGCCTGAATGTTGTTACAACCGAAGCCTAGCTGTGGCTTAATCGCTTTAAAAGTAATGTTTGTCTAAGCTTTTATAAAATATCGGTTCATTTTTACAATTTAAAAAAAAAGTAATTAGGCTACCTCCATCTAAGCAGATTTAAAACTTTTTTTATTATTAATGATGCTGGAATACCATATAAATAAAATTTATTTCATACTTACTTTAAAATTCAATTCATACTTACTTAATTAAACAAATATTTTAAATTCTAATCTTTAAGTTTGTTAGGAATTTCGGCCGATCATTGGATTCTATAATAGGTATATAATTTTGTTCAGCTTAGCATTCTACAAATTTTATGCTATTTTTATAAGAGTGAGGAGTAGAAGTCCACTAAAACAATTATATTTATCTCGACGTGCAATGGCTCTGTAGGGCATTATCAATCTATCATTACACATGCGGTCAAGGTGGAACACACAAACAGTTTCAACGTGTGTGTAATAATATGTCGTAGTTTGTATGAGAATCGACGCGGGCGCTTGTAAACTGTTTCCATTGTTATACGGCCAGTTCCGAAGACTAGTTGACCAAGCAAAGTCAGCAAACATAGAACCGGCAGGTAAGACTAATCCCTTTTTTTCCCGTCGGAAAATGCCTCCCTGGGTCCGGGTCAATGTAAAGCTAACACGTCTAACGACTGCTCAAGCGGCAACCCATATGTAAAAGCAAGCTAGCCTGTCTCCTTGGCCTAAATGGTGGGCTAACACAGTGGACACGGACCAAAGGCTGTCGCCCGCCCGTGCTACCTTAAGGGGAGATGCCGCGTGACTGCAGAAGACGATGCCGCCACACTTCGCCAGCGGACAGACAGGCGAATGGCCGCAGTCCACTCCCGGAGTTTGTTAAGAATACCCCTCGCGACGCGGTGCAATTGCGAGGGGTAATGTGGGTCTCTCCCACCTCGAAGGAGGTGGGCATACCGCACTAAAAACCGACTGCGCCGTCTTATCGCTTAAGGGTGAGTCACGGTATCAGCAGAGCCTTAACCACATGACCCACAGCAAAGCCGCAGCTCTCCTGAGCCGTTTTTGTTTCAGCATAGTAGCGCTAAAACAAAAACGGGCGAAAAGGCCCCCACCATTACGCATCCTGTAGGGTTCTCTTCTAAGAACTAATCAGGAGCCTATACTTCGTGGTGTTGGAGACACGCCATCCACCGTGCCGAAGCACCACTGAGTCCGAAGACCCGACGACAAAACGCGACGATCGCCCGAGCGATAAAACGCTCTCTTTCTGGCCGTTTAGGGTACGCCCGTGGAAACCCACCAGATTTGGTCCGCGCCGGTAGCCTAACTGCCGATAATCGTCATTATCTGACGACCATTCTCCTATCCGCCACCTGGGGACGCGCCCGGTGGAAGTCTGGCAGGGTACTCTGACCCCACAGGGTGCCGGGCGGTAAAACTAATCCCTACCCTAACACGCACGAACTTTTGTCCATCTTCCGTGCTGCTATAATTAATTTAACTATCGTATCTAACTCATTCCAACAATGCACTTCTTAAGTAGAAGCAATAAAATTTAAAAATATATTTAAGTTTTTAAATGTACATTGAACACAATTAAGATAACTGATAGTCCTATTAAATAATGTGTTACTTCACACACATTACCAATTATTTTATGAAAAGACTTGGGAGTACCGTAAGTAGGACAAAATAACTTGGCCTTAAATTAAAAAATTGTGTATAGTGTCTGAACTTTTTCCTGTTATGAACTATGCACATTTCATTATAAATTGAAAATTATTGAATTATTATCTTATTAAACATCTAATAACAATCGGCAAAAATTACAGTGGAAACACACATTCGTATCAACGTATAAATAGCCAATACTTGGTCAAAACCGCTTGCGCAAACCTTATCACGTCCTGATAAGGTCGCTTTTGAGATAACACACTTGTTTTTTCTTCATAACAAGTTTGTACATATAATTTGCGCTTGCTTAGTTGATCAGTATAGCCTTTAAATTTGTGATTCTGCGCGATTCGTAAGGTAAATCCATTTTTAATACATAAACGCAGACAAAATGGCGGCAAAATCTGACAGCGTGGAGAAGTTGCAAGCTTTACGTTTTAAAATTTGCTTCATTTTATTTTCGGCCTATTAATATAGTATTATGAGGAACAAGGAAGTTTTTAGCTAGCAATAGATGAAAAAGTATTGCAAGGTTAGGCGCAAATATTTTTAAATAGTGACGATTGAATAACTTTTATTAAATAACGGTTTAAAACTCGAAAAGTATTTAAACTTGTAACTTTGTAGTTTTAAACACCTGAAGTGTTAGACTTTGTCTGAATATTAGATGGACGGTAGGAATATCGAGATTCCGTTTGGATTACGAACCACTGTCACTGTCACATCATGTTTTCATGGGATGCGAACACATAACCACTTGTCCATATAATAACCGATGCAATTACTAAGCTGTAGAGATAACTCTCTCACTAGAAAGCTTTGGAACGAATCTACTATACGTTTACATGAATCTAATATATTTGTATCGACATTACACTAAATGATAAATCAGTGATTGGCTCATAATTTTGAATAGTTTCTCATAAATGATGCATTGGAAGCGACCAGAAAACGTGCCCAAGGGACAAGTATGGAGTAGATTTGAAGGTAGGGAGAGGAATGGAAACTCAGCATGCGTGTAAGTAGAACGATAAAAACAAGTATTTTTTGCTACTTGCTAATTTCCGTACCTTAAACATGGGAACTCACAACTTCGATTCCCGCTGAAACATTGTTTGGGTCGGACAGGGCACAGATGCCTAATCAAATCTCTACCTAAATCAATGAGACGGATACAGAAATATGTTCACTTCATACCGAAAGGAAAAAGGAACGTCACATAAGTTTTTCTGATAGTAAGTAGTATATTTTGACAGCAACGGTGTTTTGCTAAATATTTTTGTACTTTTTAGTACTTACTTAATAATTATATTTATTGAATTAATTACTATAATAATATATAAAAAAAATGAAATAAAAGAAAATAAATCGTAAATTTCAATATCCAGCTACCAAATACGGGATATGGACGAGAAGTGGAGGAAGCAATGTTTGGACATGATGCAGAAGACATTTCTTAATGATGAGCCTCTCTGTCAGATATTAGGTAATAGGTAATGCAAACTATCATACTAAAAGTAAAAGTATTGCTCGTTCTCGTAGTAACGCGGCGTTAGTATCTTATAGATAGAAATGTACAAAACGCTCTTGGTAGAAGTATTTACTATTTCTAGGTGCCTATAAAACAATTATAAACAGCTTAGGACGCGAAAAAGTTTTTTTTACAATAGACGATGACATATAAGCGTGAGGTTTACTTCATTGTGAAAAAGCCCTGTCATATAAACGAGATGCGTTTTCAGCCTGAAACGTGATTAAACTTCTCACCCTCTTCAATTGTGGACGGTGGTTGTGACCCGGACGGAATTTCGATATTCCCACACCCCATTTAAGACACGAAGTCCAACACGTTTCAGAAAAATTATAAATTTATTCGAAAAATGTTAGACTTGATGGAAATCGTAACTATTCCGTCAAAATGTAACTTCCTAGAGTACAATCTGCTACGTACAGATGGCGGTAGCATACCGGACTTGACTTTGCTACTTGTAATTTTACGATAGACAAGATAAACAGTATAAGTAGAATTACTTTGGCAGGGATACAAGATGATCCACCGTCTATAGAGACGATCAGATCGAACTGGGAAGCAATAGCTGATCAAGGTATTTGCATAGCTTGCTTCACTGAAGTGGATGGACAACCTAAGGATCTGGTTGGGTTCAATATCTTGGTTGTAAAATCTAGGCAAGATGATGAAGAGGATTTTGATAGCGTAAGTAAATTTCTCATTCCTTTAGTCCCACGGCTGGGACTAGAGCAGGTGTACGTTTGCAGATGACGTTTCGAGATTTCTTTCTTTGCAAATTGAAACAATACATACTTTGGTGCAGGTGTTTTAAATACATTGCGTATATATTGATCTAGGCCAAAATAATTAATTAAAATAAAATAAAGTGAATAAATGAACCCGTTTGCGGTAATTAAAAAAATATAACGTTATCACCACCATCAGGTATCAGACATCCCATGATTAAAATAGATAAATAAACTAATTTACTTAGAGTTTAAAATCGTACAAAATGTTTTATTTAAATATAAATTACAGACAATACTTAAACCGGGTATAAATACTTATTTTTTATCCACTGCATACATGTACCACATTAAATTCGGTAACGAACCAATTGCTTACAAAAAAGTGATTGCGAAGATGACTAAATACTACAACAAGTAGATATCTACTTGTGCTAAGAAGTTGACATTTCAGGATTACGCAGATAGAGGGTTGCTATTACGTATATGTCATAATACTTATACATTTTTAATAATAATAGAAGGTATATATTTTACAGATAAAGGGTGAGCAGTGGAAGAAACTCTTACGCACGTTAATCGCAGCAGAAGAGTTGGTAAACGTGTTCGATCACTACGGTGTTGAGGAATTTCTTACATCGAGCGGCTTAACAGTCCTGCCTGAACACCGAGGCCAGAATATAGGAGCTAAAATTATTGGTGCTAGGTGCGTACTGTTATAAAATTGTACGGACACTATCTTCTATATTACTTACTAGCTGTGGCCGCGACTTCGTCCACGTAGAATACGTGGACGAAACGTGTTTGGGTATTGCCAAACAGTAAAGGTGTTTTTAAACACAGACGTAACAACTTAGTGTAGAGTAAATACAGTATTTTTTTCGGAACGCTGTTTCGTTTGACCTATACGTAATATCAATTTTACCAACTTAAGGCGGACATATTTTTGTGTCCATTTATAGCTCAATTCAAAATTATCTATTAATCTGTTGTTCTAAAATACAATAATTTGTATATTTGAGTTTTATCCCTTCTTAACTAAATCAATAATACTTAGTACGTAATAGTTTTTCTCAATATTTTCAGAGAACAAATCTGCAAAGCATTCAATATACACGCCGTTGCGACAGTTTTCACGGCTATTACGTCGCAAGTTTTGGCTGCTAAGTGCGGCTATGACGTTCTAGGAGAATTACCATACTGTAACATGAGAGAGCACGGTATAGATCTTAGTGGGTGTCCAACAAAAACTGCAAAGTTAATGGGAAGGAAATATGGAATGTAGAGCACAATTTGACAGTTCCCTGTCCCGGCGAGACAACTTTCTCGACGAGCGCAAAACTCGCCGGAAGACAAACTTGCGAGGGAAGTTAGGAAACAACGCACAATTTCCAATAAAGATGCTCGAAATAGTCTGAGAGATGCCAATAGTAATTTTAAATGAATTTCATTTTTGGAAACATTTTTTCTAATACATATTAAAATGAAAGCTAAAACTTTTGTAATTGTTAAAATAAATTAACCAATACATTTAAGACTTAAGAGAGTTCGTGACCAGCATAGGGTGTATGAAATCCCGTTTCCCTTTGTGGGGCATGGGGCGAACACATTTATGTGTCCGTTTCACTGGTCGATTTTATTTACAGGCAAGTAGTTGATCAGACTTCTGTGCCCTGCCGACCGAAACAATCTATTGTTTCCCCGGGATTCGAACCCAGGACCTCTCGCGCTTTACACACTACTAGACAACACATTTAACCAATTAGCTACAGAGGCGGTCCAGCATGGGGTAAACTAGGTGCGGAATTCTAAAGATTAATACCGAATCGCACTTCTGCCAACTGAGTAAGAGCAGTCGACCATTACTTACTCACACAGTATAGCAGATATCCTAACGCTAGCAAGAAAACTTTCTCGACGAGCATTAAACTCGCCGATAGACCCATAAATAATCTCTCGCCCATAGACAAGCACAAAAAACTTATTGAACGCATAGTATGCCTTGCTAATTCCTATAAGCAACTATTGTATAGCCAAAATGGCTCATACGCACTGTAAGTATACATGAAGGTACTATATGGGCTAATAGGCTTCTAGATTATGTATTTATTAGCTTATGCTAATGGTAACTGCTCGTTTCACTGTTTTTTTATGTAAATAATATTTATATAATTATCAAGTCAAGGAAACTTAAAAATAAAAATAAAATCACACACATACTTCTTATTTACATATAAATATGTTTAAATGCAACACATCACAAATGTACATTAGACATAAAACATTTCTTACAAAAGATTTCTATAATTTATTTTAATATATCTTTTAAGGAATGTTATGAAATTACAAGATAAAAAGAATGTGACTTAAATTTATTAAAATGTTTTTTTCTATGTACCTCACGAATAAAAACATAAATTTCAACCTTAACACATGGGTATTAAGGTGGAATGTCCCATGTATTTATGTTGTCTATGTATTAGTATATGGCATATAAAGATTACAAAATTGAAAAATACAATGGCAAGACTTCCAAACAATTATGTGTCAAAGTACTATAAAGGTAAATGTACTTCAAATATATGTTCCTCTCGTATACATATAAACAGTTAATAAATAATCACTTAATTATAAATGTTATGAGTATGTCTCTTTTTTAAATTAGGTACACATTAAAAATTCTTATTCAATATATAATTTTTGTTTCAACCTATTAACATACCATAGTCACATGTCAAAAGTCCAGTAAAAATAAGTTTTGAACCACCCTGCTATCCCTGGGTAGAATATTACACTACTGAATAAGGGAAAATGCCTCAAAAAGCATGATGCCTGTGGGGGTTAACACCTTTCACTTATAAATTGTACCGATGGAAGTTAACATGTTGAGACGAATTTTGGAGGCTTTCTGACTGTCTCTTTAGTAAATAAAAATAATACATTTCCTAAAATACGTATGGTGAATCTTTGTTATCTTGGCTGTCTATCGTTTTAATTTATCGTTAAGCCATTCGTTGGTCAGTTCGTCTATCTCCCTGACTTCGAGTAATCGCGGGGCGCCGACGGCCGCGGCTAAGGCGCGCTGTGTACCTGCGTACATCACCTGAAAGATATAATAAGTTATAACCTATTGTTGGGCAAACTTTGCAAACAACAGGAGATTAATACATTTACATACATTTCAGAGTATCATAGTAATAATTTAAATTTGTTCTCTTCTTATAAGCTCTAAACATGTTTGCTAAAGTGTATGTGTATCTTTAAAACCTGGATGTTAATCACATGACTTCGGAATTTGTTAAGCACAAAAACTGATTACCTACTTGTCTCTGGATTAATGACTAAGCTATTCATATCCCCTTCTGCAAAGGAAATTGAATGTGTGTTTTTATTTACAGTCATAAGAAAATCTACCTGTAACTCCATATGTGCATCCCTAGGGGTGTAGAAGATAAAACACATTGGAAATGAAACTCGACCATCACTATGCTCCAATTTGTAACTGTAACAGAAATTGAAAAAGGTTTCTGTATTATTTATCTATTTAGGTGATTGATTTTATTAATAAGAAACATCAGAGCCATCTTTTGTAATCTACTGAACCCAAACTCTTACGTTTTAATGGTATCTAAGCTCAGATTCTTTTATAATAAATACGATGCTATGGTTAAATGAAACAACATGTTTAAATTTACATTTAAACATTTTAGATTTTTTTGCCATTTTACGGTGGCAAAAAACATTGTAGTCATAATAAATTAGAAATAAGCTATATATTTCATATATTAAATTATTAAAAGTGTTATTAAACTGTGTACTTGTGTTAACTACAGACAATATTTAAGCAATATATAATATATGGCTTATAATATATATGGCCATCTGTAAAGATTACCTGTAGACAATAAATCTTGGTTGATGAGAGGGCAGAATATCCTGTAGTTCTTCCAGCTCTATACTTTCCAGTTCTTCGTCAACTTCTAAAGCTTGCTTTTCACGATTAACCTGTAAATTGATGATAATAAATAACACCGGATTCGATAAGACATTTTTTAATTAAACGTACGCTGTTGTAGTGTTGATAGGGAAGTGAATGATAACAGGCCGCTAATTATGATTCATAGCTGTAAATAGAAAAAAACCTAAATTCATAAACAATTTTGCTAATGTAATAGAATTTCATGATTACTAGACAGTAGGTGATTTTGTTCACAGCATTTAGTTAAATATATGAATATACATATATAGGTACATAACGTAAACTTCCATCTGAATAAACTATATAAATGAAATAACAATTTACCTTTAAAATCAAAGCGCTATTGGATGTGTGTTTTTGAAAGCGAAACTTTTTTAACTTCTCTTTCACGTCGTCTCCAATATCACAAACATTTACATTGTGTCCAGACATTGTTTGGCTTGAGAAAGTTTTATTTATAAAATACCGCAAATAGTGTAACTACAACACCCCTTTAATTATCACTAAATAACACTCACAGAGTAAACCAAGTGAATTATATTGTATTAAATGTCACATGTGCTGTCATCTGTCAATGTCATTTGTAACCACAGAGAAAGTATGAATGAAAAGTTTACATATCTGTGAATGTAAGATTTAAAAGGACTAGATAATCTGCACTGTTTATTGTCTACAAAGAAAATTGATTTTTTTTTCTTAATGTGTAAGCCGAGTTCTAATAATGTAATTCTAATTTCTCACTGTTTTGTAAACGAAGGATTTCATGCTTGTATTATAGAAGTGACAACTACAAAATGTGAATTACTTTTCTTTGAAAGCAATACTTAGAGAAAAAAAACAATATTGCAAGGTATTGAACTAGTTTACAAGTGTTTTGTGTTAGTCAATTTCTGAAAGTATTTATTTATACTTTGAATAACATCAATTACGCATTTTCGGTCATATTTGTTGAAAGTTGTAAAGTATTTTACCAACGTTTCATATACATACACATACAAAAGGGAAATCTAGATATATGATGATGAAGTTTATTTATGTTTTGCTCATCAGACATTCTTCAAATAATATCCTGTAACTTATAAATATAACTCTCTTCAAATTTATTTTGTAAATGATTTTGTTGAGAAACACACAAGATATTTGTGTTATGTGATACTTTTATTAAAAATAAGTTACAATATTTACACAATAAATTTTCACTTAAGCTTAAACACAATAAAATACATTAAAAATATGAGATAACACAGATTTTACAGTATCTCAACTTTAAACATGATCTTATTAAGTACTAATGTCATTTTGATAATTTAGCACAGTAAACAAAATATATTTCTCTATTGTGTAAACTGTTAATTTAATGAGTACAGTAATTCTTTCGGGTAATTCTAATCATGCCATGTTCAAAGCAAAGTATGAAAGAAGTAGATAAAATCTTTGAAAGTTGACTCTTAAGAATTTATTGAAATGAGTTTTTAATATAACCAAATATATATAATGTAGTAATCTAATTTCAGTGACTATGTCTGAATCTGCAAAGGATGAATCTATTGCAACTGAAGAACCTGGACCTGGTGATGTAACAAACATGTTTGCGAGTGTCTGGGTCAAGGTGGAAGTGGAATCTGAATCTGGACAACCTTCTCCTTCATCCCCATCAATGTCTCCTCCTTCACCACCATCGCCACCATCACCCCCAAAAACTAGGTAAATTTATAATTTCATGCTACATACAACACATGTTTGTAAACGGTTCTTTCTCTTATTTTCTTATATGATTAATTTACCTCCTTATTGTACAACATTCTAAATTAAATATGCTACATAAATTTCAACTTAATAATATTTAATACAAATATCACAATTTCAGAAAAAAGAAGTCGCAAAAGAAGAATAAAGAATTACTTAAATGTGCAACCTGTGATTACACAACTATTCATAAAAACTGTCTAAAGTATCACATAGTGGGTCATGAGAATAAATTGCTTACATGCGACCAGTGTGACTACAGCACCAAGTACCCTAATTCGCTAAATAGGCACTGCAAAGTACAACATGCCACCTCACCAGAAGAAACCAATAAGCTGACCGTTTACAAGTGTGATTTTGAAAACTGCGAATATGTCACGTATTACAGGTGGAATTTAAACGTACATGTAAGGAAGCATAAACTTGAAAAACAACACAAATGCACTAAGTGTGACTATCGGACTGCTTACAGACACAATCTATTCAAACACAGCAAGAGTCACAATGAAGGGATGTTCTTCAAGTGCGATAAATGCCCCTTTGTCACAAAATATGAGGGCCACATAACGCGACATCTAGCTAAGATCCATAATGAGGTCTCCGTTGGGGCATTCCGGTGCGATATGTGCGATTTTTCAACTAAGGTTCGGTGGCGACTCAACACACACAAGGGTAGAAGTCGACAGGCACATACTTTGAAATGTGAGCACTGTGATTTCACAACGCAATATATGTGTGAACATAAAAAACATAGGGAGACCCACTTCAGTGAAATATACGGCAATAAGGGGGAGCAGAAAGATGTGGTCCCGCCACCTTTAAGAGAGTCCATTCCATTTCCCGAAGAAGAATCACACCGTGAGCAGTATGTAGTAGATCCAAACTGCCTCGATTGGAACAGCATTCAAGTGTTAGAGTCAGAGGACAAAGAACGGCCCTTCATGTGCCTAATGTGCAGTTACACTTCAAAATTCAAAGCAGCAGTTCAAAGGCACTTCCAACGCCATCACACAGGTAGCCACAACAGACCATACAAATGCTGCAATTGTGACTTCTCCACTAAGACTAAAGACCAAATTGCACTTCACAACAAAAGGAGCAAGTCCGACAAGCTGCAGTACTGCCCCATGTGTGAATTTACAACCTTCTATAAGTGTCAATACGTGATGCATCAAAAGAGCCACTATTCATACAAGTGTAACATATGTTCGTACACTTGCAAGCAAAAGTATGATCTACAGAAGCATTATACAGTGTTACATATGGGTAAAGGGTTGAAGTGTAGTTACTGCGAGTATGTAGCTGCTCGGAAGGAGAGTCTGTTGTGCCATGAAGCCATTCATACCGGGAATAAACCTTTTAAATGCACTCATTGCAAGTACAGCTCGGTTAGAAGGTCACTGCTGGATGTTCACGTGAGGCGCTACCATTGTGATCAAAAGAAAGATGTCACTATTGTCAGTGATGATAAGATTGAGTCTCTAAAGGTACCGTTACCGGAGCTCATCAATCAGTACAAAGATATTAATGAGTCTTACTCGTTAACGGAGCAACAGTGATGATAAATCTATTTTTAAATGAAAGAAAAGAAAATCTAGTGCGAGTTTGACTCGCGCACGATCTATAAAGCAGCAAAATCGTGATGTAGTTATAGCCAGAATAGAAAAACATATGTGAAACATCAAGTGTCTATCACAGGTTATGAGATACAGAGGGCTTAGTACCAGGGTCCCGTTTTACCATTTGAGTATCGAACCCTTAATTTTAGTGGCAACTACTAGAAAACAACAGCCTTGTATTGTAGCATTCTTTTAAGAATACTTCACATATTATACTTAATGCTAGTAACTTAAGGTTACCTAGATTTTATATATTGTACTATATGTGCTTGAAAATAAAAACGTGTTTATTTGTCGTTGCACTTGTAACAGATATACTAAAGATATTTTGCAGATTTTATAAGAACGATTTTTAAAGAGTATTATTTATGGGTTTGCAATATTCTTTTCGTTCCCTATTTAAAGATAAATTATAAGACTGGTTTCATTTAAAAATAAAAAAACTGAGAATTTTTTTATCAATTGGAGTGTAGTCAAATCTTCCCTACATATTAATGTTTATTGTGAAAATTGTATAGTTTTCATTGTAGATTATATTATATTGAAATTAATTTAAATATGGTTTTTAGTTTTATATATGTAAATAAAAGATAGCTATATTCATGGATATTTTATTTTTATAGTATGCCACGCCCAATTCGGCGCACGCGCAGATTACAGGAGTTTTTAACGTCCAAGAAAATTAAATTCTCGTACTCGAAAACTGTGTGTGTGTGTGATGGTTTTTTTCCTGGTACGAAACTTATGAGATCGGTGGCATTAGTAAAAATATTTCCTTGTTACTTTACCTTGTAATAGGAACCCAAGCCAAGAATTTATGAAACCATTTGTCCCTTGGCAGACACAATTATGTATCTGTTTTTTATTACCAGTACTGATGACAACGAAGGGGTCTGCCCCCAAATTTCGGATAGAATGCAGGTGTTTTTTAACTAAAATTTTCGATAGTTAGGCACAATCATAGTTATTTGAGGCTACTATTTTTGGGGGAACACTGAAGAAGTGTATCAGGTTCGTTACAACCAACCACTGTTAATAAGCCTTAGATAGCCAGTAGGTATATTTTTTAATGATCGTGACAGTATTGATATATAACAAAGTATAATTTAAAACAATTTATTAAATTTCATGACTACAAAAGTGTACATCTGTCTCGCTCGCGCGCACATCTCATATCACAAACTTGATAAGTACTCCAAGTTACATATTACAATCACTTTTTCAAACACTAACTCAGTTATTGCCAACTTGCAAAAGAACTATATCCGAAATTGATGACCACGCAATGAAAAATGTTCTACATTTTCTTAAGCAAAATTACATGGAATGTTTTTATTTATATTTTGCGTCTCAAATATAGTCCTATTTACAACAGAATTGAGATAATACAGGCTAGGAACATATAGCTATAAAGGTTTGATTTCAAATAACTTCCGAATCTTACTGATAGAGAACTCACTTAAACCCTTCTAAATAACATAACTTGTTAATTTACACACATTTGCATATGTTTGCGCTCCAACAATTCGTAGATACATGATTTGTCAAGCATTAAAATAATATCATTAAAAATAAATATATTTTACGCTTTTTATTAATTTAATAAAAGTATATTTAACGATGAATGTATACATAAGTATCATGTAAGTATCACGATCATAAGTACTTCGTTAAGTATTTTACGATACGTCTACACTAATAAAACTCGAATTTCTCCCTAATCAGCAGAGTATTTCGTATCTTAACTAAACAAATATAAGTCATATAAAATCACAAACTTTGAAAATCTAAATACGCGTTGCTTAGGTACGATAATTAACTAAGGATAAATTTATAGCATCAGTTATACAAGGATCAATAAATAATAAATATCTACAATAACATACGCGGTGTTACACTGCAATACTTTGAAATGTCATTAGTACAGACGCGTGTTTGACTGTTTGTAGTATTGCCCGGTATTTCTGAGAGAACTACCCGCAGTTGTACAACATACAAACCAGAATATAACCAGAGACAGTAGTTACTTGAATTGGATCTTGTGTAAATAGCGACAGTAGAATAATTCCAAGTGAGTAGTTTAATTTAATAACAGACAACGAACGCAAGCTGCCGATTTTATCCGAATAAGATCTTGATGACTAAATGCGTTGTCTCACTGTTGCCGTCACAAAAAAAATGCTGTCATAAGTAAGCCAAGTTTCGTAAGTTTGATGAATCCTAAATACCTTTAACGAAGTATGTATCCGAATCCGAAAGATGATTTGAAATAATGGTTCACTTACCACGCGTTGTAAAGGCGATTAAATGAATTTAGGAATTTTGAAAAGCGCCAAGTAGCAAGCGTTGTTTAGAATTCTCTCGAAAGAAATAGAACATGGTGTAACTATATCCTTAATGTCATATGTTGGATACTCGAGAGTGATCCAAAATATCATCTTTTCATTTAAACATTTCTCAAATTCGCGATAACATCAAATTCAACTTGTCCTAACTGTATTATATATTCGAGCTAAATCCAATACAATTATGTTGGACCCTATCCGCGTTACAGTATCACATCAGGGGCAGATAAATGACGATTTATTGTAGGTTTGGGTGCCCTACTAAAAACTATTACGGGATAAAAAGCAATTTAAGAAGTAGGTCTTTGTGGGTACTTGCTTGTTTATGGATAGTAGCGTCGTTACGTAACGTGTTATGGCGGTCTAGCTTCGCTGACGCTCTTCCTTTGTAACCCCTAGGACGGTTGTTAAGGAGCATATTTTCATATAGCCTTTCGTCTCTGTCGCGTAAATGCAATTTTTAATTGGAATGAAAGAGACAAAACAAGCTGTTCACGGGCATAGTTGATTGCAGGGCACCGTTGTCAGTCATCCACGCTTCAACCCATCCGTTGAATATACAGCCTAACTACAAACATTGTGACGAATTAAACATAGCATAAAATATAATCCATACAAGAGACTTTATCACTAAAACAACACAATTTACAAATAAACTATTTACAGCCAAACGTAAGTCGCTTTCGTCACATTTTCTCCATAAAATTGAGAAGTCACTAATTTCATCATATCTTTGTAGATATGTTTTATGGATGTATTAAAAACATACACTTTTTATTCTCTATCGCATTATCGAATTTGCGATCGTCACCGATGAGAAAGGACTTTTGTGCGGCTGGAACATTGACGGTGACGTCACAAAATTATGTATCAGAGAAAATTTTCAATTATTTGTACAATAAAACCACGTATTATTCTTATTCGCTTTTTCGCAGCATTATTTAAAAGTTCATTTTTTGTAAAATTAAATCGACTATATTTTTTTTCTTTCAATAGTGATATGAAAAGATACCTTGAAATAGTTCTTTGTACATAAATATACAGACGTTAAACGATAATACAAAATTACAATGTTGTACAAAATGGCGACAAAGTTATAAAACATACAGCAATGAATGACAATCTCGCAAGAGATTAGACCCTAATAAACCAGTTATATTTGGATTGTAATAAGGATTTTGTTCAATGACTATTATAAAGTACAGTTAGAGGGAATTATTAATACAAATCTTGTAATTTCAGTCTTTTTTATTGATGTGACATGTCTTCTTTGTGTGGAGATAAAATATAATTTGTATAGTATATATCTTTGTCGACATCTTGCATTTTATGAACGAAAACATACGAAGAAACAAAGCACGCGCATATGCTTAATTTTATACAATGAGTACAACAATTATAATCATATAGGATTTTACATTGGCATGTACAAGGAAAGGCTAAATATGGAAAATACGGCCCAATATTCGAGCATTATGTGTCAAAAAGGTTTGAATACACTTAACAATTTAATTGAGTCATAGTAACGTAATCAGACAAGGTAGTAAGGCTTACGCTCGATATCACACACAGTGTATATCACAACTCACAGTAGAGTCACGGCCGGCTGCGCAGATAACGACGGATCCAGCAGAGTAGCACTACGTTAGCGTGCCGTGTGTTCGGCCGCCGCTCCTCATATGTCTACTTCACAGATCTTACGTTTCTGCGGGAAGCCGCATTTCTCTTTCTTTATTAGTTCTTGTTTTAACCGCTGGTATGTCTCCAGTCTCGATAACGCAAACTCCTGTAAATTATTTGCATGTTTTAGGGAAGCATTCTAGGACCTCTACATTTCATTACTTACATTAATGATCGAATTAACAACATTGGTTACCTGGGTAACTTAAACGTGAAAAGTACCCCCATAGACTTTAATTTTTAAACAAATTCTAACCTATTAGCTAAATTAAAACATAAATGCTTCATATTCTACGTAATATGAATAATATTAAACTTACCCAGTACCCAAAGGGAATCTGGCTTTTAGACGCGTTGACGATAGACCAGAGAGTCCAGAAGAGGTCACAGACTGGTTGGAAGGCATCTACTTCATTGAGCAGCTGGTTCACATCATCGATGGAGGGTGTGTCGCAAACATCGGCACTGGCCGCACTACCACGAGCCGCCCAGCCTGCGTTTCTCCAATGTTTCAAGTACTCCTTTATGAAGATCTCCTGAGAAAATCATAACCCATTTAGATATTTAGCTATAAGCAAATATATCACACTGCTTAGTGTGTTGTTAAGACAATGAAGACTTAAGTGCTGCATACAAAGGTTTAATATCCTTAAACCTTTGTATAAAAAATAAATTCAAACGACATTCGTAACTGTAATTGTTTAAAATACATTTTTTGACGTTTTTAATAGTTCTATATTTTTGGACATTTTTGAAATCCATGGGCATCTGTAACCCTACACTCGACTTCCGTTTATGAGGTCGGGAGTTCGACAACGATTATGCAACAAAGACTGAGGGATCATCACGACAAAATTCTAGAACCAAAAATACGACTTGTGTTATCTGCCCTTATGTTGGCATTATTAAAGAGTGAAGAATTTTGGTAAATGAATTTCTTAATTATATAATAGATTTACACATAGTTATTCTCAATTGTCTTATCGTGACTCACTTTTTTCTTATCGTTGAAGTAGAAATTGTTCCCCGAATTTATGATACATTGAGGGTATTATTGAAAAATAACTATTATCTATACTGTAGAATTGTACACGTCATTCACGGTAAATGAAAAATGGTTCGCGCCTAAACTGGGTGTAACAAGTAGATTTGTCGAATAGAATTCTTATTTTAAAATATTGGTTTTTAGTTATGATCAAAATATCGACAAATCGACAAGCTACGCTGAAAAACTTTACGGGTCCGCCCACTTTGCCGCACCGTACAAACCACTATTTATTCATTTTTCAAACTTCTTTATGCTTTTCAAGTTTTAAATAACATAATTTTGGATCAACTAGAACTAATCATATATAAATGTTATTTACGGATACAGTAAGAACATATTTGTACGTTACGGTATAGTAGGCGGAGCCCTAGAAAATACGTCACTGAAGTCTTTGGTACATTTACTTGATGCGCAGTGTTAGCGCAGTGCTAGGCCAGTAGCTAGCTAGGCGTTGTACCGCGGCGGGACTCGTGTCCGGAAGTCAACGTGTTCCCAGTGCCATATCTACCCGCATCTTTACAGCGAGCACTAAAAAGAACCAGAACACACACAAGCGGCGTAATGGTGGCAACACTAACGCTGGGTTACCAGATCTAAACCAAAATCTCCCACAATTCTGCACCTCTTATGATAGAAAAGTAATGGTTTTTATAACTACGCAAATAAAAATGAGATGAATTCTTATGATTTCAGAATCTTTTAGGAGTTAAGCTGAACAAGATTTAAAACAATATGGTTGTAATATAGTTTAAATCTGTTATATATATATTTTTACCTTTTGCTCAAGCGTAGGTTCCTGGTCGGGAAACTCGTAGTAGAAGGGGCGCTGTGGATTCGTGTAGTCATAACTCCATTCCTGTATACAACAATATACTTATGACATCACCTGATATTTCTTATATCCTAGTACTTGCAATTATACACACCTAATAGATTTTAAATAGGTGATAAGAAATAATGTCACAAAATTAAAATCTAAATTGGATTTAGTCAAACCGAGTCGTCGTATACAAATATGTATACGATGACCAGATCATAAACGTGATATGTTGCGCATTATTATTTAGACGGCATTTAAATATTTTATTATACCATTGTTTTAACGTTTGACGCTAAACTGGTTCATTATTTTTTTCGTTTTAAGCATATATATTAAAATCAACACTGACGATATAATTAAGTTTTACTGTCAAACAATATTAAAACAGAATTAAGTATTTCAAAGGATTATAATAAATATATTTTTATCGAAATAAATAACCACAAAGGTAAATTTAAAACACTTTCTTAAAATTTGGCCCTTTCCCCTCCCTACTTAGACAAAATTTCAAAAACTTGAGACTAACCTGAAAATGATTGGAAATGTCGAACGCGCGATAGTTATACGCGCAGTACTCGAAGTCGATAAGCATCAGACGGGGTTCGCCCAGCGCCGGATCAGGGTCTGAAAGACCCGAAGCAGCTGAGTCGCTGCTTTCCTCGTCACTGGCCGCCCGGAGGAACACGCCCGATGCTTCGTCTCCCTCTATCGCGCTCTCTGTCCCGTTCTCTTCTAGCAGCAGAATGTTACCCTCCTGCATGTCGTTGTGGCAGAAAACTACTGGCGAGTTGACGGTGGTCGTGAGTTTCTTGACCCATTCGATTTCTGCCTCCCAGTCCACCATTCGTAGCCTCTCCATTATTTTCCGCTCTTCGCCTTTCTGTAATTGACACATAATAAGAATCGGTAAATAATAACAGAATAGAATAAAACAGAAAATTTTTCGAAAACAACACAAAAACAATATACAAAAAATTACAAATACATTTTAATTTACTAAGTACATATAAAATAATGAAAAATTGTTGCGTCCGAAAAGGAGTCCACTCAGCTACGTTGTTGGGACTAATGTTCCAAACACTGATATTCTGAGGTCCCTTTAAAGGTCGATCTAAGACAAGCGAGATAATTTCACATAAAGCTGATGAGTTTGAGAGAGCTGAAGGACTTTCAATTGAAAAATATTTTGATATTGGCGGGACCATTTATCGAGGAAGGACTACTTAAAGCAATAATAAAAAGAAAATGTGGAAGAAACGGGAAAATTATTCATGTTTGAGGGCTTTCGATGCGTGCGCTTCGAAAACAGTTCAAGAAACCAAAAAATATGTATGATTCCTCTTTAAAAGATCTAAAAACCTGCCCGCCAGTATATGTATATCCTTTTAACATTAATTCCCTAGGACTATTTATATTCTAGTAATATACCTATATAATAAAGTTGGACAATAAACATTCATACAGTCAATAGGTTACACTCACAACAATATTGTAAGAAAACCCCTATAAACGCTCTGAATACCCTAAGAAGACCTAACAGACCTTTGCACAATTTCTACTATCCTAGTTCCTTAAACGTCACTTACCAATTCTGTAGCGGCGAGCCGTTCCTCCCGCGCGGTCCTCAACCACTTGCCCATCGTCTTCCACAGCCAGTTGGGTTCCTTCGACAGAGGCACCTCCATGGAATGAATGGCAGCCATTTTCTCTGCTATTTTCATAGACAAGGCTGGCTCGGATAGCTCTTTTGTGAATAGAGAGCGTGCCTGTTAGTTGAAAGGGATCATTGTCTATAGTTTACGCGAGTGGTACATCTTTAAATAAAACATTTAACGGTTTAAAACGAGAAATATTAACTTATTTTTAATTTGTTATCTACTGCTTGCCGTTTCGGATACGTACACTAGTCGCGGACACTGTAAGTCTAAAATAAATTTACCTAAGATAATTCGCGTTAAGGTTTAATTTGACTCTTATTTACTAAATGGCTATAAAAACAACATTTTACTGCCTCTGTATCCGAATGGTTATACGTATTTCCCAGTATTGCGTTGAGCGTGCGAGATCCTGGGTTTGAACCCGGGTAAACAAAAGATTCTGTCGGCCGAGTAATGCATAGAAGTTACCTGCAAAAGATCCGATCACAGAAATGTGTTGGATCCATGTCCCACTGGGCGAAAATAGACTTCATTTACTCACATAGATATGAGGAAAAACGTACCGGTATGTACTCTTCAATTCTTCCACCAGAAAAAACTCCATGCAACTTCGGTCCCAGTCGTCGCTCCGATAGCAGTGTGAATATGACAGACTCTGTGACAATTGCGTCCATTGCGCGTTCACCGTGAACTTGACCATAGATACGCAATAGGACCTAGGGAATGGAACGAAAATTAACTTTTTTTTCTTTCTGTTACCACGGTACCATGATAAATAAATTTGGGGTCAAGCAAGACTTTAAACTACTACTAACTACGTCAACTAGAAACTTACAATATCTATACTAAAATTATAACACTGCAGTTTGTTTGTTTGAAGGCGCTAACATCGGGAACTACTGGTTCGAATTGAAAAAATCTTTTTGTGTTGGTTATACCATTCATCGTGGAAGGCTTTACAGTTAAGACTATAAACTATCGGGTTCTGTTACTTAGATCTTTTTGGTCGCAGACCCGATGGTTTTGGTTTTTCGATTCGAACCCATACTTCCTGAGATTATCGCGTTCAAACAAACTCTTTTCTATAATACTAGTATAGATACTAATTTCGGCGAAAAGATTCTAACCTTCTTCGGCTCGTCCAGCGAGAAAGAGTGGGCGCTGAGCTGTTTTTTCAGCCTCATATCTTGCTCTGTCTCTGGTGACACATCTCGCTGGTAACCACCAAGGCGAGCTACATCTGATGGCAGCGCCACATAGTAGAGAAAGTTGGATAAACCGCCACTGGAACAATAACATCTGGACTTAGTATAATAATAATGATAAGACGGATTGTTAAATAGTGTCTGTAGTTTACGCGAATTGTACACATTCAAATAAAACACTTTGACTGTTTAAAACGCGATATATATAGTCTTGGCCGTCGTCACGGGAAGACAACGTCTGCAGCAAAGCACCCAAACGTAGGTAAAATAGTTATCAAATAAGTTTAACTGATACATATCGCGTTTTAAACCGTTAAAGTGCTGTTAAAAAGATTGATCGTTGAAGGTAGGTGACGCACAGTAGCCGCTGTCCTCGATATAAATCACGCGATACAAAATATGCCGTTAATAATGACATGTAACTAAGTTTTCTACCCAAATATGTAGTAAACGAACTGTATTGCATTCTTAGAATAGCTATGACATATATTTAATTGTAGTGAATACGTCATATTTGAGTGCAACTGCCTTTTTAAGTGGTTATTACGACATTTTTTTATAGAGGAAGACAGACAAGTATGGCTAAAATATGACGACCTATTTTACCTTTGGATGAAACCGAAGCGCCATTACACCTAACAGCCTTTTCATCTTTGGACGGTGGGTCGTAACCCAGACGGAATTACGGTTTAACACCGATTAAATGTTGAGCCCGGTGGGGATGGAATACACGACCCGTTGTTACCTACAACAGCTATACATTGCAACCGTTACACGAACTAATTCGAATTAAAAGCTTTAATATTTCTCACATTGCAAATCAAGGCACTTTATAATTTAAAAATCGAAAATAAATTGAAAAAATTTTCGCCTCGGGCAGGATTTGCATCGGCATCGTCAGCGTTCTGTGCTGTTGCGCGAGAGGTGCATATATCAATAAGTTGAAACTATTCGACGACGAGGTGTAGGACTGGGTAGCTTAATTGGTAGAGCAACGACGATGCCAAAAATCACAGATAATAGATATATAATCATAGCTAATGCAAAATCATGGAAGAGTTTCTAAGCCAGACTAATTATTCTCTCTCATTCGATAGACTTTTTGCTAAAGTCCTAACGGGTAACGGCGTCATAGTACTGCGTTGTACATTTGAAAATTACGAGAAATACTCAAGTGATGTAGATAAGACTATATATTTATTCAATCACAATTCTGAGACGCAGGCAGCTATGTAGGGCATCGGAAAACTACCTACAGTTGATAACAGTTCGTTCAGTAATCATACTTATCATTAGAATTACGAGAACTATTAACTAATAGCTTTATGTAAAAACAATTAGGCATTTTTCGCTGTCTAACAAACAACGCGACGGTCTGAAATAGTTATTCAAATCAAAAATAATTTATTAATGTAGTTAGCTTAGTACACTTATGAACGTCAAAACAGGTAGAAATTTAAAACTCTAAATTTACAGTTACAGTTACTACCAGTTCCCAAGTTAGGGTGTAGAACGAACGAGAAGAACTGGCAAGAAACTCGCCGCCACTCCTTTTAACTGCCAAGTTTCTATTACATTTCCTTATATTCCTTACGCACTCATTGTGTACATTTCTTCCTTGATAGAGCGGGTTCCTCCATAGCCCAAGCATTTTTATCATTTAAATATTCATTTACGTTATAATAACCCTTTCCAAGCAGCTTTTGTTTAACAAACGTAAATCGTTTGTTAAACGAAAACTTATTTATTGACAGCGTTATTAAGGATACTTCTTTTAGAAGTAATAAAGTAACGAAAAAGAAGACAAAGTAAAGTTTTTGTTAATCTGTGAAAACCTCAAAAAAATACTAAGACATTCAGTTATTTAAATTTGGAAGTGGGAAAACTCAAACTAAGTATAAGGCATTCTATTTTCAAAAAGATATACGATCATACTCGGTGAAATAAACATCAACTGACGTAGCCTTACTAAGTTTGAGAATGACCATTTCAGGCCACAAACGGGCCAAAGACTTCTTGCGTGATTACAAAGTGCATTTATTTATTATTTAAAATGTACCTTAATATCTGAAAATACAATTAATATGTTTGCATTTGACAGAGTAACGAACGTATTTCTGACTAAATGGTGAACAAACTCCCTAATAGTTCTCACAATTATTGTTTTCAAGTATAAATTTAAATAACTTATATTGGTTGAAAGCTTTTTATTATAAACTAAAAGTTTTTCTTGATAAAAAAAGCCACGACCAATTACGTTAAAAAAGGGTTAAATTAAATTGCGCGTGAAGTACATGTGTACACTACTGCACACGTTAGCTCAAAAACACGGTACCTTCGTATTTCACGGGTTTAAGTCGCGCCTCAGTCTTAAGAATTTTCGATATAATTTTACGAAATTGAATTTAAAGTACATTCGAAATCGCTGAAATAAGATCCAACAAGAACAAAAACTTTTTTTAAATATCATATATTATTTTCATTTTATTGTTATTATACAAGCGATATGCAATTATGTCAGCAATAAAAATGGTGTACACACATCACAGTATTCAAGATGTGAAAAAAGATAAAAGATGTATTCAATTTTTTTTAATTGTCCCCCACAATGTCATACCAATTGCAGATTCGTGATACTTGCTGTGATTAATTACAAACTCTGTGAGTATTGTACTGTTTTATATCATTTACAAGATGACACGCCCAGCGTTGTATAATTAAAAAAAAACTCCATCTAACGTAACATTATGTTCATACTGATACTGTCTATAGTTTAAATAAAAACACTTTAACGGTTTAAAACGCGATATATTCGTTAAACTTATTTGAAAATGATTTTTAACTTCGGCCCGACGTTTCGGATGCTTTGCAGCAGCCGTGGTCACGGGGAGACTCTATTTAAAATATATATCGCGTTTTAAACCGTTAGTGTTTTATTTAAATGTGTACTACTCGCGTAAGCTATAGACAGTATCTGTCTATAGTTTACAAGAGTCAAATTTTCTATGTTAACGTCAATTGTTTCAGCGTTTAATCTATACTAATATATAAAGCTGAAGAAGAGTTTGTTTGTATGTTTGAACGCGCTAATCTCAGGAAGTGCGGATTCGAATTGAAAAATTATTTTTGTGTAGGTAGAGCATTTATAGAGAAGCCTTAATAGAGGGAGAATATAAACATCAAGATAAAGATATAGAATAAAAAAAATCTTCAACCTAACCATTCAGTTAATCCGAAGTTTAACCACTTGCCTTTGATACTTTTTTGTCTGAGTTAAACAAAAGAAGAAGAATTCGGTGCTAATTGCAGATAAAAAAATTTCTCATTAAAATAAATAAAAGAACCATAAGAAGAAGTAAGTGGAAATGTAGCGATCAACATTAGTTTGTCTAGCCTTGACTTTACCTGAAATTGGCGTTAAGGTCGACTAAGTGACGCCTAAGTTCGTACTTTGTGACGTGAAGAAAACGGAAAACTCATTATACGACATTTTACGTAGCGATAATTATGTCGCGAACATAAGGAAAACTCAACTTTTGTCTTATTCGAATTTAGAATGAGAGTCGTGACTGATAGTCCGAATGTAAATCCATTGATCTACTACGTTTGGATCCTGGAAAAACTTAACACAGCTTTAAATAAAACACATATAACGGTTTAAAACGTGAAACATAAAACTCCAAACAACAAAAAAAACTAAGGTCCAACGTTTCGAATGCTTTGCAGCATCTCTGGTGGGGGAGATGAAGATCGAGTGTCCCTAACGATCCAATACGTAGCATTATGTACTACGTAGCTTTATCTAAAACATTTCGCGTTTTAAGCCGTTAAATAGTTTTATTTGTAAACTACACGCGGAAACTACAGACAGAACATAACAACTAGTTCCAGTCGAACAGGTCACAGTATAAAGTAAACTGAGAAGTGAAACAGACGCAATTTTGTGTCTTCCCGTGGAATAAGTAAAAATACATTTTTAGGATGAACATATGCTATAATGGTATAGGCTCTGTAACAGATTGTAACTCGAAGTTTTAGTTCTGTTGTTAATAGTTAATTTTTTAATTTGATTAAAATTATCTCGGACAGTAGTCGATTTGATGGTCACACCTTCCCGTACTCTTTGCACTTCTTAGCGCTTGGTACAAGGCGTAAGATTACGCTAGTTCAAATAGAATCATACAAATGTGTTAATAGTTATGATACAAGTTCCAAATATCACAAGTCCGTCAGTTAAATCCGGATAGATGAAAGCATGAGAACACCACTGTTCAAAACTACGTCAGGCGATATGAACATGACAACATTGGAGATAGTATCGTACGACAAAAACACCCATCACACCACCTGTGATAGTATAGGATGATTATGATTTCGATAGCATTTTAAAAAACAATTAGGAAAGAAAAAAGATATCGTTCAAATTGTAAATGCAGTAGAATCTCGTTACCTGTCATTTGAAAAACATTAGTGTTCTTTTTTGAAAGTAAACGCAAAATCTTAACTTTATAATTGCCAGAAACTTCCCTTTGCCAAATTATCAGGGATTTCTTACTATAACTAGAAAAATCTATTTAGACAATTGAATATATATAGCAATATTTCTATTTTGACTATGAAATGATAAGGAAGATTGCCGCCACTCATTCAATATTAGATCTATTTTTAAGAACTGCACTATTTCTGTCAAATCTACTTAAGTAACTATAAAATGTATTTTTCGATTAACTGATTTTGTGATTAACTGAAGACATCCTATTATATTTAATTACCAACTGTTTAAATTTTTTGCATTATAAGAAAGTTATATCGTATAAAATTAATGTCATATGTTTGACGTATAGTATGCATACGAAAATACCGCGCTTAAAAGGTAGCCACTTACCCGTAAAAACAATAATTAAAGTGAAAATTCTTTAATTAGTTTTAGGCTACAATTAACATCCATCCAATTAGAAAATAACTAGATCTGCTTTAATTCTATGCACAAGAGCGATCGCGATCGCTTTTAAATTAAGTAACATACATTCGACGTCGCTCGTGTTTTATACCACAAAATGTTCGCTCGTTCAAGGACAAATAATATTTCCTTTATACACGACAAAACGGTAATGGCCTATTCTCGAAGAAACTAATAAAAACAGCCATTACTTCGTACCGTACATCGCAAAACATCTTCGTGTTTATTTTTAATTGAGTTTCGCGGAACACTTGGCGTTATTTAAAAAAAAAATCTGATTTACGTTCTAAGATAAACTAAAACTTAGTTATCTACTATTGATGTAAAAAATATAAGGTGACTGCTTGTGGCAATATTTTCTTATTAGCTCTATTTCGGCATCGTAATACTTGTAAATGATTTTTTCTATCTTTTTTTTAAAGTTATTATTATTTTCTATACACATAGATAGTCGGTTGATAAATCCACCTTATCTGCTAACCATTTCACCCATTTTCCCCTTATGCAGAGGACATCGGGTTATCCAAATATCCTTCAAATCTTCTGCCTCAGTAGAACCTGAATATTTGTTCTATCGTTAATTCTTTAATATTATCATCTGTTATATTGTCAATTCCCACGTGTGTTTGACTTAATAAGTTAAATATCCTTACGAGAAAATTGTCAAAGTTATCAAAATGTGTTTTATTTTGCGAGGGTGTGGGGAAAGAGCCAACGCTCTATTTACTCGTTTCGAAGTGTAATTTATCGTATCAAATTTAAACTTCGATCGTAGTATCTTAAAATCCCGTCGCAAAACATAAAATATTGATCCAGTTAATAATAACCGCGATATTGTTAGCGCAAAAGCGTTGCGACGCGATTCCCCAAGGCCATACAAGCGAACACGTCTCCACTTTATTTACAAACAATGTTGTTTATTTGCGCATGAGTCGAACTCGCGGTGTCCGGTTTGACAGGTAACGGGGGCTAAGACGTAAGAGTGTAATTATTTAATCCTTATAAGTCGATAGGTAACCATCGATAATAAGATTTCAGAACCAATTGAATACATGATCTATACTATATAGTTTGTTTGTTTGAACGCGCTAATAGCAGGAACTACTAATTAGATTTCAAAAAAAATAGTGTGGGTTAGACCATTTATCAAGAAACACTTTAGGGTATAAAATCGCGCTCCGACCGCTAGAAGCGAAGAAAGAGAGGGAAATGTGGAAAAACAGGGAATTCATCATTGAGGGTTTCCGTTGCGTGTGCTGCGAAAACGGTCTTAGATGCCAAATATATGCCTTCTTTTAAAAGGCACGAGAATAGTTTTTTTCATTTTTATCGTTGGAATTAAATTTAGACGAAATACTTCAACCGGTAAATGAGCGTTTGTTCTTTGTCAGCTAATTGCATAAAAAAAGGCTTACTCCAGCAAAATATTGCGACTTTTCGTCTTTGCAAATGTTAAGGTAGAAAAATCGGTTATAATTCAATTTACAAGTGCTTTGGCGTAAACCGCCGTTAATTTAGTAACCATAACTATGACTCACGGCTTTACTTGCTATCGATTAATGTGACCTCCTGGGAGAACTCGAGGTGAGCACCAGAGAATTAAAAAAAAAATCAAATATCGAACTAACAGATTCGAACCCACGACCTCGTGATCTGCAGTCGAGCGTACTGACCATTCGACCAAAGAGTTGCTGCTTAGTGATGTTTACGTGTTTTAATACGTTACTTTAACATTTTTGTATTCTCTACGGTGACCTGACGTAAACATAGCGATAACAGGTAAATCGATTATTGTGGAGACCGCACATCATGTGGTTCACCGCAAACTCATATTATGGAGTTATCTTTCATCTTTAAACAGAAAATGGTATTACACAACTGCTTTAGCCAAGGTCATTAATTACGGAACGATCGCATTTCGGAAGAAGCAAAGCCAACATAGGTCAACGCATCTTGTTGGGGGGGGGGGGTTCTGAAGTGAACAATGCTTGTCAAAAGCGAAACTTTATGATAAGATTTTGATAAAGTTTTGCAAAGTTATCGATGTTGGAAAAGTATAGTAGAACTGCAGCGGCCGGCAAGAGGCATTGATGGACGAACGTGTGACGTTAGGATGAGGCAAAACTGAGGAACACAGACGTAAGTCCCCAGTTAAAGGCTTGCATAGTAGGTACTTTTCTCGAACAATGCGCGTAATTAAAACTAAGTAGTACAATTAAAAACTTTAAAACCAATGACGAACAATAAGTAAATAAGTATTTCACTAAACAGCTTTCTATATGCAGTTCGAAAATTAAATCTTTGACAAGTTACCTCTCCGTTTGAAAACTAATATTTTGCACATGATGGCACTATACAATTTAAAAGTCGAAAATAAATCGGGCAGGACTTGAACCGACATCGTCAGCGTTCCGTGCTGTTGCGGTTCAAGTAAAAAAAAAAAAAATTGTAAGTTACCTCTTCCCCATGTTGCGGAGTAGAAGATCATTTAGATATTTTTAAACTCAGATATATTAACCGCCACTGAATTTCATACAACTATTGCTGGCTGCTCGACCAGTACAGCAAGTGCGATTTATCTCTACTTAGTAATTTAATACGACAGTCAAGCAGTAACGTCCCAGAAATAAAAAATGGTTCATGTGACAAAATATACCTGATCCTTCTAAAGTGCAGGTCACGCGGGTCTACCGTCTTCCAGGCGCCGTGGAGGTAGTTACGGCAAATACGTCCGGCTACTTCTCGCATCTCCTCCTCCGATCCGCACATTTGTAGCTTCTAGGATAAAATAAAATGACAATGTTAATATATTTTAGTATCTCAAATGATAGCATTAACAAGTAAGTTTGATCCCCAACAAGACTCACATCAATTTATAATTCGACTAAGCACGATAGACAGAATAAATAGAAAATCTGGACGACAGAGTCTTTCGTTTCACAGTCAGAAGAGGCATGGGTTAAAATCTAAGTGTCAAATCAAACCTGTGAGATAGTTAGGTGTAGATAATGTTCCTACTAACTTTTAGCTTTGAAATAACAGTTAAGTTAGCAGATTAAATTGATTTGCTTTAAAATCAAGGTTTGGATGGACAATCTTTTTGAATAAAATTCCACACATGAATGTGTATTGTAATATATATAATTAAATATGTATATATATAACGTAGTAAAACACCGTTAAGATGAAACGCGAGTCGAACATAGTTTCAATTTCTAAATCACCGTTAACGGTTAAAAACGCGAAATATTTCAGTTAACGTATTGGACTCCTATAAATATATATTTCGCGTTTCAAACCGTTAAATGTAAGTAGTACTCGCGCAATCTGCAATATCTGTATTGCAGTTAAACGTTGTGAATTGTAAACATGAACATAACTGGTCACTAATCAGCAATTATAACTTTTAATCTATTTCACAATTTATTGTTTTGTTTTTTGTTGACAACACGATCAAACAGGTGGGGCGCTCTTATTAATATCTGACAACATTGCCAGAAGTTTGTCTAGCATGACACTGTATGTTAGCTGTCTTGCAGATATATATCGTCGTATTTGAATAATACACTTCAAGTGTTTCATTTAAATGTGTAGGTACTACTCGCAGAAACTACAGACAGTATATATCGTCATCGTTTACTTGTATATATGTTTTTAAGCTTTCGCGCCCCGGTTTTAAAAAAGCTTTTAAAGGCATTTAAAACTATAATATTACACCCACACAGACATACACACCACCATCTAGATATTAAATTGTTGGTGGGAATTTTGAATTTGATGTCAGAATATCGAAAGCCAAAATAGGTTAAGTAACATGGCTTGTCCGTCCTCCTTTATCATAGTGGTGATCGGCACATGATGCCGTCTGTTCTATTTATCATTACTACGACAAAACGCACAGGACGCACTCCTGAGACCTGTTTGTCCAGCCTATTTCGCCAGGAATTCGAACCCACGATCTCTCGCGCTTACGTGAAGGCGCTGGACTATGGAGATGGAATACAGACGTCTGCAAATATGAATTGTGTAAATACCTATTTTCGATTAGTTTCGATTTTATCATTCCCTGATCCGGAATTAACAGTTTGAAATGTGACACCACATACAATGCGCTTATCACTACACTCTTATCAGTATCAGTTAATATCATTACACTATACTCCAGAGATTACAGTTTACTACTTAATAGTATCAAACATTCATGTACCTACTTGTCGACGTATGCGCATAACAATGTCAAGAATTTTATGACGTAATATAAATTAAATAAAACATCATACTCCATTTGGTTCGGTTTCAGACTCCATTTCCGAATATCCAAAAGTCAAATAGGTCGACGGCGCATAATTTTAAGATGTTAGAAGGCTAGAGTAATTCACCTTTGCCCAAGTAAAGCTTGTCTGTCCTTCCATTAAAACAATCTATTCTAATACACAAAGCTGAAGAGTTTGTTTGTTTGTATGAACGCGCTGATCTCAGGAACTACTGGTTCGAATTGAGAATCTTTGTGTGTTTTCGTCATCAATAAGGTTTACTAAACCCAAAAAATATTCAAAAAATAATGAATGAAGAATGGATTATTGCTCTTAATATGATCTCAAAAAATGTCCACGACAGTATATGTCTATCTTTTAAGTTTCACTTGCAAGGACGACGGAACGCGGGGACGGCGTGGGGAACAGCTAGAATTTATAAAGATGGATAGGTTGCAAAACCAAGTTCCGATGCCCAAAATTACTATACTATGCGGACGAAGTCGAGTCAACAGCTAGTGCTAAAGAAGTAAAAATCGATTTTGTAATAAACAATACCAGGCCGGACTAGGCCTTCCAAAATCGAGATATCATTCTCTTAGCAAGAAAGCCTGTATATCATAAAGAAACAATACTATAGTGTGAATTACTAACCTATCGTGCTTTTAACAGTTTTAAAAGCGGGCACGGTCACGGGGGGATTGAAGATGTGAGAAGAAAAGAAAGGGTGTTCCCTAATGTCAAAGTAGAAATTGCTATGTTAACGCCATCTGTTTCTTCGTATTTGGTTTACGATTAAAATAAAACACTGTAATAGATTAAAACGCGATATATTAGTTAAACTTATTTCAAAATGATTTTTAAGTTCCGCCCGCGTTTTAAACTGTTAAAGTATTAAACTTAAATGTGTACTACTCGCGTAAAAATTTATCGTTGTTAAAACTCGCCGAGAGACCTATAAGGCTTTCCATCGCGGCTTGAGTAAGTACGCAGTAAAACTTACCATAAAAAAAAACAATCCAAAGTTGAAGGCCATCTTATCAATTATCAGTACTGTTAGCGACGCAGGGTAATTTCCAAGCGGATTTGATACAATAACACACAAATCCGACGACACTTAAATATTATTGTTATTGTAGGCCTTTCGGCGCACGCGCGAACTGATAACTGATAACGGTAAGTTCATAAGTTTTGATACCAGTGCGCTAACGGAGTAACGGATACCTTCGTATATTCTTATATCCTGGTAAAAGTAACGCTCTGTGTCCTCTACATAGAACAGAAATATCTTGATTTAATAAAAAACATGTATCGCTTCAATGGTATGGTGGCATAATATGGCCGTGGTGTGACTAAATGGGTCGTGGGTTCGAATCCCAACCGGTCAACGCGCTTCCAATCAATTGACAATTTTACTTAAACGTGTTAGGCTTCCTATGTACATATTGATTTTAGGTATATATATGAAAACAAAATCACCTTATTATATTTGTGATAATAATTAAGTGGATTTTTAATTGGCAATGAAGTTATTGTATGTAGTTTACGCGAGCAGTACACATTTAAATAAAACATTTTTAACGGTTCAAATCACGCTTCACGCGCAATGTGTCGTTCCCGCCTGACCACGGCTGTTGCAAAGCATCGAAATGTTGGAGCATACTTACTTGAATAACATAAAAAATTAACATAATTCGCGTCTTAAACCGTTAAAAGTTTATAATGATATTATTTACTGTCTGCCATTTTCACATTTATTATATAATTATTGAATTAAGGCGATTACAGATATTTGCTATCTATTTATTACATAATATAAAACAAGCGGGATTATTTTTTACTGTTGCAATATTATTGGGGGTACTGACTTGTGCCTATAATTAGTTGTATCTAACGGCCAGTATCTAAGCATAAACATTGCATTTATAGTATGAAAGAGGAATAAATCTAATATTCAAAAATCAGATCAGTTTTTAAAAAATTCTAAAAACAAAGGTGTTTTGTACTTTTAGAATTTTTTTTGGGGCCTTGAATGTATCTACTATCTATCTATCTATTTATAGTTCAGTTGATCATAGATCTCTTTCCGGCTCAAACTACTTTCCTACCCTGAAGTTCACATCCAGAACCAGAGAATGTAGTGGCAAGTGATATTTCCTTAGCCCTTAAGCTACACAAGATATAAAGTTAACAACAATCATTTATATAATTATATTGATCAGATAATTAAATCATTAACAAAAAAATACTCTCAATACAGACAACTAAAAAAAAGGCCTTAATATTGTCAATTTGGTTATATGTTTATCTGTATTCTTCAGAGAAACATTATTTACTCCGCATGTATTTATACATGTGAAGTACATATTATAAAAGCAATGACATGTACACTGGAAATTTCCTTGATACATTATTTACTGAGTACAACCAGACGTCTGATTGTGATTTATTTGCAGAGCGTGCTTTATACTCATTATCTAAGATATTAATTATACACACTCTAGAAGTACTAAGAACTTGTACGTCATTACATTTTAACATTCAACTTAGTTAAATCAATACTGTACAGAAAGCAATATATTTCAGAATTTGACAAATATCACCGGTTTCACTTAAAAGACTCTTGTAGGTAATAAGTTTTTGAGTATGAATATATGAGATTGTCTGTTTGTAATAAATTTTTCAACCAATACTTATTGTTACCTCCTCTACTCAAGAGCTGGGAACAGGTCTTAACTTTTAAATAAAACACTTTAACGGTTTAAAACGCGATATATTAGTTAAACTCATTTGAAAATGATTTTTAACTTCGGCCCGACGTTTCGGATGCTTTGCAGCAGCCGTGACCACAGCTTTTTAAACTGTTAAAATGTTTTATTTAAATGTGTACTACTCATGTAAACTATAGACAGGTCTTAACTTTGTAGGCACAAGCAAGGCTCTTAAACCCAGAAATGATCCAGTGGCTTTAACAAGAACCGCCACTATTATATTCTTAAAACTTCACCTAAATTGGCATTAGAACCTACACCATTTACAGCCCAGTATTAAATCAAATGTTATTTGGATCACTGTATCGTTAAGAGTCTGGGTTTTTACACTCAGATTAACAAATTAAAATGTTGTTTATTAAGAACTAGTCATAAATTCTAACAACATAGTAACTGATAACATATCATTATGATGATTTCAATATCATTACTCATCACATTACATCAATATAAATAATGATTTTATCATTTTCCAGAAACTAGGCACATTTGTGTGGCTCCTCTGAACTCTATATGACAAAGTACTGTAAACATTGTTCAGTAGATATTATTTTCATTTATAAATATACAAATGTCTACTTTATTAATAATTGTATGCTATGCTAGTTTTACAATCTATAGAAGATAATTTCTTTAAGCCTTTTTCGTAAGAATTGAAATATTATACGAAGAATCATTAAACCATTGTACGACGGGCAGCCTGTCTTAAGTAATATGATGTTTGCAATACTAGTATATCAACCTAAAATTTTTAACATAATTCTAGTGTTGTGTGGGAATATATTATATAAGTTTTGGAATACCAGTCATTATAGCCACAGAGATGTCAAGCAAAAATTTTAAGATTAAGACAATAAATTCAAATTAATTTGGACATAACCATGAAAATATAATGTAGTAGTAATTTAGATTTTCTAAGTCCACGGCAAATAGAGGTTATTTTCGAATGAACGAAACATGGTAACGGGATATAAAATAGGAATTAACACTCGTTCAAGGAAGAATTTTGCTCTATACAATTACCAATACCGTTTCGGTATACCGTATAATTATCAGAAACATACCTTCCATTCGATTCGCGGAGGCTGCCACCTCGAACAGTACCGCGAGAAAGTCATTTGATAACATCGTCTGATGGCCGCGCCAAAACACACCATACCGATTACCGATCGCACTGTTTAATTACCTAATTACAGAAAACTATCGTAGTTTACTTTTCCGCCAAATTGTATATGTGTGTGTGACTGTACAAGTATTGATTTTTGACATTGACAGCCCGCGGCCATGCCACCCGAATATGCACCCTAAAATTTTTATTGAGGCAGTACAAATTACTTTTCCATAACTTCGCATGATGCAATAAATTAGCAGAAATTATTTAGAAGATAAATTAAACGCTTTTTCGTTTATCGAATAAATATAAATATAGTAGGCATTTTTTCGTTTGGTAATATAATACTTTGATGTATAATTTTGGATTATTTTAGTTCATACTTTTAAAAAGGTGTATTTATTTAAAATATCAGCGTTATATAGCATAATTTCTATCGACGGGTTAAGGAAACGCTATAAATTGCATAACTTGTGTACATAGTAATTATATTTGGGTCTTTTTTATAATTATTTGAAATTAATTATAAACGATAACGGGTTTTCGAGGCATCGTTCTTCATAGATTATTGATTACTGTTTATAGACCGTAATACTCAATTTTCAGTTTCAAATCATAAATACATACGTCATAGGGTGGTCTGATGTTGCATGCAAAATTTTTTTGCAAATACACTAAGAATAGCAATAACGCGTTACCGGAACTGAATTATTTACCTTTGCCATAGTGTTTTAACTGTCTTCTTCAAAAGTTATACAGAAACTTGTGTTTTTTAATTCAATTACAAAAATACACAAACAACTCTTCACATTTAACACACCCAAATTGTGCTACTTATAAATATCAACTGACGGGCACGGCGTAAGCGAACACAGAAATGAGAATTGCGAGTCTGACGCTTAACGTTCGATAAGGTGACAGTTAAAGCGAAAGAGATGGCTATATATAAAATTACAAAAACAACGCTAATATTACATAGGTAAGAAAGAGGCAGTATCAGCACACAGAACAACTTTAATATTGATGTATTTTAACTTTCCAACGTGTCTTGTCACTGCATTGCACATCATCTGACGTTTGTGTTTACTTTAAGGCGCCAAGTTTAAATTTAAAACCGTCAACAATAGTATCAAGAAGTAATTATAAACAAAACGCTCGTAAATATTATTAACAACAGTGAATACATTTCCGTATCAAAGAGAGAGTTGTTTATAATAGGCGTTTATGGCTTTATTACATACAGTGTAGTTTACGCGATACACATTTAAATAAAACACTTTAACGGTTTAAAACCGCGACAGTTTGTGACTCACTTTTGTCAATATGTAATAACGCTTTTATGAAATACGTGATTATATATAAATTTAACTATAATAATTGATTAATATTATTCTAATAGGACTCTATTAGGAAACAATCTGGATTTCATTATAATGTTTCATTTGCACTAATTGAACTAATAATACGTACGACATAATTTCATAAACAAGATAATATACATTTAGATACGCTGTATTTGTATAAGTATTACGTAGTTAGGTATATTAACTTATGATATTAAACATTTCGTCGCAGGAAAGCGATGTTTGTCGTATCTCGAAAAATGACAAAATAAGTTTTATACATTATTCGGTTTCATTTCTCTTAGACTATTTTTTTTAGATACGACATCGATATTTACATAAATAATTCAAAATCAAGACGAAAATATGTTGTAACTAAACTAAAATGTTTTTCTCACAAAGCTTACATTGATTTACACTAAAACACTTTGAGACACTGGATTAATCAATTAAACTACCTCAAATTCACTTAGTAAAAATTAAAATTTCACGATAAAAATATTACAAAAATGCAAAAATTAAAATTTCATTAGTTTGACATTTACATTGGGATGGAAAGTAAGCAAAGTCAATGACAATATAAGTAAGAAATCCCGGTCATGCACGATCTCTAAAAAGCATTACCAACGTCGAGTACCAATTGTACTAAAGGGTTATAGTCGTAGATAAGCTGTCATGGAGGTCACCATATTTTTTTACAAATACCATCTATGTAAAAAGCATGAAGGTCCCCGTGACTGATGTTCCCCTACTGTTCCTCTTAAATTGTATACCACAATGTAATAAAAAAAATAACTTCAGCCACAGCAACGCGTGGCCGAAGTTTATTATTATATAATAAACTTTATCTCTGTCATCTACCTGTCTCTGTTATGTTTGCGAGCAACATCACTCTCGAGACGGTTTGAAATCGGCCATAATTGTTGTGGTCTCTTGCCAAGTTAGAAAAAATACACTATTGGTGAATCGAATGTGATGTTTATATCTATACTCATATATAAAGGTGAAGAGTTTGTTTGTTTGTTTGAACGCGCATCTGGAACTATGGGTTGGAATTGAGAAAATATATTTTTTATATTTTTGTATTGATGAGAGATGAGAGCATTTATCGAGGAAGGTTTTGGCCTATAAAATATTGCGCTGTGACAAAGATACAGCGGGAAATATAAACAAAACGGTTCAAGACACCTAAAAAAACCTAAAATACGCGGGCAAAGTCGCTGGCACAGCCAGTGTTTGAATAAGAATCTTACCTTAACATCTTGCTTGGTTTTATGGGACAGCTTTTGGTTTTTCTGTATTATCGCCGAATAGTTGTTCTCACTCTGCCAAAATAAGTACTTTATTAGATTTGTTTGAAAAAAAAGCAGATTAATAATTTATAAGCAGGATACAAGTAGTAGTTTGTACCTAAAGAGTTATTTACAATGTCTGCGAGTAATAAAACGAATCTTAAGATAGAAGTCACAAGTACCTTTTATTATTTAATCCTTAACTGAAGTCTATTTTATCATTATGAATGATAGGTCTATCAGGCAATAAACTCCACAGTTACCCCTAACTGTCACGAATGTCATGAATCATAATATTTTGCACAATAAATTTGCATTACATTAAAATATGGTTTACTATCTCCAAGTTGACAGGAAAATTGCCACTGATACAAAATGGCGGAACAAAATTTAAACATAGCCGCCAAATTTATTTTTGAAACATCTTTTGTCCTTATTGTATTAGAGTAGTGGGAGAGAGACAACAACAGAAATGTATTTTAGGGAATATATTTTTGCATTGTGGAAGAATCTTCTTTCTATTATAGGTCCTTCAGCATATCGGTGGTGATCTTTTTCTGCCATTCATCCGTGTGAGTGATGCTATAGGACGTAGATACGTCACGGAAGAAGAGTAAGCTTAAATACATTTTAAGGGAGTGGCTTGTGGCCAGATGGCTCTTGGAGTTTTAGTAGGTTACGGCCGAATCGCACACATTCGATTCGCACGCACAAAGGAAACAAAACACGTCCTTGACTATTTCTTTAAACTAACCGTAAAATATAGATAAAACACTTTTAACGGTTTTAAACGCAAACGCAAAAGAGTTTTATGTGTACTACTTGCGTCAACTACACAGTACTTACAGTAAGCCTTTGTCGTTGCTCTAGATTAACGAGGCGTTTCTCCATAAAGCCAAGGCGCTTATTAAAGTCGTCTGCAATGCATTGACATAAGCTCATCGACTCGCCAAAGATGCGAGCTTTGCATTTAAACTGCTCGAAGTCCAAACGAAACCTAAAAACAAATATTTGTTTTGTCTGTATACTTTTGGCTCTCTTGGTTCTTCCATTTTAAAAGCATATACCATCGATCTATACTAATATTATGAAGCTGGGTTGAATGCTATAGGAGTACGGGTTCGAATTGTGAAAATATTTTTGTGTTAGTTGCACCTTTTATCGAGGTTAAGGCTGCGGCCAATAGAAGCGAAGAAACAGTGGCTGATGTAACAAATTATCAGAGAGAGAGTGGGTTGCGAATACGGTGCGAGAAACCCAAAAAAATGTATACAATCATTATTCATTCACAAAAACCGTTTATATAGTAATCACATTTGGTCGAAATACTCCATATTACAGAGGTACGGTCAGCTAGTTTTTATCTATACTTTATAACGTCCAATATTGTATGTAGTTTTAAGATACAAAGTTACTTATAAAGAGTCCGTTTATTGATGGACTTTCAAAATACCACCTGGCAAGAATATATTTTAAGTTATATCACTGATTTGTGCTACTGTAGTTGTAGCTACTCAGCGGTGAAAAAAGACCAAGGGTCACCTAGAAATCGAAGAAGTGAGAGACGTCCGCGAAGTTGAAGTGGCCGTGTCTATAGTGGTTGATGTCGTCGAGTCACTGGGTAAAGGGCATCGTCTATGCCCATGGGCGTCCCTGCCCCTCCATCCCCAAGCTTCAGCCCCTTCACTACTCGAAGACGAACGCTCCGCCTCAGCAGGACCGCGACGCATTGCCAATTTTGCCCAACCCGCCCCAGCTACAGGGAGCAAAATCAAACGGAATTCAAATAACAACTCTATGATTTGGATTGACGGCGATGACATTTTGATTAGCATTACATACTGTTGTCAGGGTGTTATGTTTATTTACGGAAACATAAAAACTCGTTGGTCCTGAGATATATTATCATTGGTTGACACAGAGGAATCAGTGTATTCAACATTGCTTAAAAAATATAACACCGTTACATGAAATTATAACAGTGCAATATTTAATGCCTAATAAATGTATTTATTATGTTTTCTAAAATGTAGAGAACTCTGATGTCAAATCTATATATATATATAGCTACATCATATTTGCATAGTTATTACGACTGGCCAAAATGGTAAACAAATATGGATTCTTAAAAACCAGCGTAAAGAATGAGACCGATTTAAGGTGATGTAACTTGTTTATTTTTTAATATTTGTATTTTTAGTATAATAAAGTAAACTAAGCAAGTATCAAAAGTCTAAAATACTTCCATCTAGCGTCGCCGCCGCAAAAATGTAAGCTTAAGGAAGGCTTCACTATATAATAATTTTAACGTCTCAGTGTTAAGTTTGCAAATAATGTAACTAGATGGCACTGCAAACAAAAAAATATATGTTTACAAAATACAGACAAGAAAAAAGGGGAAAATAATTTAAAACAAAAAAAAATCCCCATATCCATGTTTTTGACAATTACATACAATAACAATTTCAAAAAGAATAATCTGTAATTGTTGTTCATAAACAGCATGGCACATTAAAAATATCGTAAATTTGCCTACATTCAATCGTAATTGCCAATTAGTACTTTAAGAATAAATATTGTTTATACATACATAGAATATGAGATTAAAATAAGTATAATATTTTAACGAGTTGCAAACGGTTGCATATTCCGTAATCTTTCTTTAAAATTACATACCTACTGTTTGTAATTGTACACTTCAAAGACTCAAAAAGTTATGCATCGAATGGCATCTAGTGGCTATAACTGTTTTTGCATTTTGCGACAGCTTTACGTATGTGTATTATGTATTGCCGAGTTGACAAACCAGATAGTCTTTATATCTTCAAACAGTGGAAAAACAAAAATATTGTATATCCAAAAGAGTTACAATTAAACTTATATTACATTTATTATTTGTTTAGTTTCTTATCTCACCATTAAACTCACAATTTGCTTCATCTAAGCATAGGGTATACCTAGTGACTTATAATATGACTACGTTTTGTATCAGAAAACACTACCCTAAGGAAAATCTACACATACATTCAGACAAACTACATACGTATACGATAGCAGAGAATCTTTTCATCTGGCATAACGCGCTAATCTGTTTATCACGGCTTTACGCTCCCAAAATAAACATTCCTCCCGGAACGATTTACACGAAAAATTACGTTTAAATCCATCGCAATTCGCAATAAATCCCCCTCCCCTCCGTCGCGCTAACTCATCCGCTAATGAATAAATTAGCAAGGATACGCGAAGCTCCCTCCCAAGTAATGGAGGAGCTCAAAGTGCAAATTGAATTCGCGAACTTATAACTACATAGCTTTGCACTTTTTGATTGCGAATCATCGCTCGTCTAGATGAGTAATAAGTCTGAGTGATGGTAATCGATCGATTAGAAATTGTCTCTTCACGATAGATGACAGACGACATGTATGTTCCTCTGTCCTCTATCGATCGAGATTCACTTGATGTTAGTGAAATACCTCAGCCATGTTACCATCTTGTTTTGAACAAGATGCGCTATCGATCTATTTTGCTTATTGATATTCAGAAATTTAAATAAAACACTTTAACGGTTTAAAACACGATATATTAGTTAAACTTATTTGGAGTGACCACGGCTGCTGCAAAGCATCCGAAACGTCGGGCCGAAGTTAAAAATCATTTCCAAATAAGTTTAACTAATATATCGTGTTTTAAACCGTTAAAGTGTTTTATTTAAATGTGTACTACTCGCGTAAACTATAGACAGTATTTGATATTCAGAAATCCACAGACTATAACCGAAGCCCAATGAAAAATAAACGTCACGCTTTTTTCATCTGTGGACAGTGGTTTGTGACTTGGACGGAATTTATATATTATGTCCATTTCCTACGACCTATTTAATATCCAGATAATAAATATTTACTATGTCGAGACTTAATATATTGTCTAGTCTATTTTTTTATTTCGTCATACTTACACTGGCGTATCTGTCAACGTAAGTATACCGGTTGGAAAGGTTGTTTGAAAGGTTCTTTTTGCATTTTTCGGAACATTATAGCGTCATATAAAATAAAATTATTTAATCATAAATAAAAAAAAAACAGTTTGAATTAAATGTATATTTTACGAACTACAAAACTTAAAAATCGATAATTGCGGACACAGTAACTCTGTATCATCATGTTTTCTTAAGTAGATCTTTGATCGCTTTCAGACAAGACAGACTGTGCTCTTAACGGAACAATCAAAACGTAGGTAAGTTCGTCTATTTTTTTTTTTTAATCTTTATTTAGTAGGCTTTAACCTAATTAGGTTATGTCGCCCAATGATACAACATTTACAATTACAATACCGAATTAATAAAATATCTACACTCTAAACATATCTACATAGCCTTATGATATAAGTTTAGTAGCATCCTAGCCTCCCCCGAAAATGGAAAGGCTAAGACACTACCATACCACCCATCATTTTTAAAACATATAGATTTACTAACCAATTGTCTATAAGCCGCATTCCGTACACATTCCGACAAAACATGAGTGAGGTCTTCCACAACGTTACAATCTGTGCAATCAGGACTTGATGTTACTCTCATCAGATGTTTGAATTTGTTTGTCGGAATATGTCCGGAACGCAACCGCATTAAAGATACAACATCTCTTCTATTTATATTATTGAAAATGTACCACGGGTGAATTGGAGGGGCACATACAATCGTATGATACCAGATACCCTTTGTGAGAGTACTCTCATCGAAATAAACATTCCACATACTTCGACAATCTTGTCTCACCAAAAAAAGTACCTCAGAATATGCTCAGAATATATATATTTTAGCTCGCATTAATTGCAGCAAGATGTTTAATAGCTTTTCTCGATAAATGCTTTAACTAACACAAAAAAATCTGCCAGTAGTTCCTGAGATTAGCGCATTCAAACAAAAAAAACATAAATGGAGCTTTATATTAGTACATAATATATACATTATGCAAAACTATTATATATATAAAATCAATTAAATTTTATTTGTTTTACTGTTATTTAAGTTTTACTTCAGAGAACGTAAGTTACGTACTCAATCTTAATTTAATTTACATTTAATTAAAAAGAAATCTTTCTCAATTAGGACGGGTTAAAATTCATATCTTATGTAATTTGCCCGAAAATATTAACCCTTCAGAGATCGTCGACCGTTCACCCTAGGTATCACGTATTCATTAATTTAAAAATAATTGGGTAATCTCAAAACATATGAAACCAATGGAACTGAAAATTGTCTTTGTTAAATTAGAAAAGTTTTTTAAGTGTTGTCTGTTTACGCAAGCAATACACATTATAATAATTAATCATATATAATGGTTTGTATTTGGAGAACTACGACCAGTTGACGGTTTAAAACGAGATATTTATAAGTTCAACTTATTCGGAGATTATTTTAACGGATACTGGTCACGGAAACCAAGGCTGTTGGAAAGCATCCGTTAAAATATTATAATATTTATCGCGTTTTAAGCCGTTAAAATATTTTATTTGATTTCAAAGCAAATAGTAATAACTGGAAATGGTAAAATAAATATTCTGGGCGCCATTAAAACCAGAATAAATTCAAAAACGAAATCCCTTCCGCACACCTAATTACGCGCTATCCGCTTCGACCATCGTTGCCATGGCAACTACGCTTATTATGGGAAAATCTTCGCAAAATATCCTTCACAGTTCGTAGAATTATTGTCGATTGATTTCTTTGTGATTAGATTTGAATTTGAAAACGCGAAAGGTCTTTTCACTGGGGTACCGTCAGTTAAGAGATACCGACTATGTGATCCGGCAATGGTTGTTTTGTTGCTTAGTGTTTGTTGTTGAACTCTATATATTAGTTGAACTTATTTGAAAATGATTTTCAAATAAGTTTAACTAATATATCCCCTGACTACGGGGAGACGGAGAGTCTCCCGTGACCACGGCTGCTGCAAAGCATCCGAAACGTCGGGCCGAAGTTAAAAATCATTTTCAAATAAGTTTAACTAATATATCGCGTTTTAAACCGTTAAAGTGTTTTATTTAAACGCTATATATTAGTTAAACTAGTGAACTTATTTCAACTAATATATCGCGTTTTAAACCGTTAAAGTGTTTTATTTAAAGGAATCACTATTTCATAAATAGCTTTTTCTTAAACCGTTTTCGCAGCGCACGCAACATAAGCCATCAAAGATAAGTAAATTTCCCCATATTTTCCACATTTTCAATGTCCCTAATGTTCTTTTAGTCTCAACGTAGTTATATATACCTTCCTCGATAAATGGTCTATCCAGCTTTTTTCAACCAAACAAGAATCTGTTAATTCGAACAAGCAGTTATTGAGATTAGTACGTTTAAACAAACTTTTTAGTTTATTATTATTTTAGTATTAATACCATAGTAGAATTACTTTTATATTAGATGCGTGTAGGTAGTAGAGTATCCTGAAGAATGCGTGAGATTATGAACGTGTGTTTGTTACTATTTTACGATAGAACTGACGATCGGTTTTCAATGTACCTACTACAATATAATAAAAGGTCGGAGTAACTGCGCGACCCGAACAAATATTCGTTAGTACTAACATACAAAAATATAACATCCTAATCTACACCCTATTGTTTACAAGTTTCGAACCATATTCGTGTACAGTGCTTTTCAGTATGTAATGATGGATGTGACACAGTTTAAATACATAATTCATCCCTGTGACGCGAGGAATTTTGTGAATAGACGATCAACGGAAGTTATCCACAAATTGGGCGTAAATTGCGATCGTTCCTTATGCGGAGTTAAAGGCAACACAAACTGAAACGATAAAATTCCCAAAACCATTTTATTATATAATAATTGTAACAGGTTGGGTCTTTGACTATTTGTCTTGGAGCCTCTAATAACCCCCCCAAAACCACCCTATCTTAAAATTATTAAACTACATATTATCACGGTTCGTAGCCATATCATCTTATTTAGATGTGTTGTAAACTTATTTCGATTTTGGACTTTCGACATCAAGTTATTATTTGCGGCTGCTAGAGGCAGAGTGGCCTAACAAAAAACATGATTTTCAATGAGGAAAATAAAAATGCGCAATTAACGTAAGCGAAAATGAATTAGTACTATTATTGTGTAACAATTATGTTAACAATATTCGGTCACTGGGCTATTGTTGAGTAACATTCTTAGACTATGAATATATAAATAAGTAGAGTCATGATATTACAGTTAGGCTACTATGCCTCTAGGGGGATTTACAGCTAGTTGAACTTGGTGGTAATCGAAGCCACTATACTAGCCTTTGGTTATTGCTAATTGCTATTAGGCCTTAGGCGAGCTCGCAGTGAGAATTTAATATCATGGATTCTCTAATACTATAAAAATCATGATTTCCATTGGTTGTAACCCATACAAATGACAAAGCGACTCGAAAGGAAGAAAAACGTAACGATCACAAAAATAATTCTGTGTCGCTCCTTGTAAGGGTTGTCGAAACGTTCCGACACTTGTGTCGGGGGTGTCAGCTGACATCGCGACTTTATTTTCGTCATATTTGACGGGGGATCCATTAATTTTAATGATTCCTAGCTGTCAAACGGGACGCCGTCATTAATTATCCCATTTTTCGTGAAAGGGCGGAATTTGTAGCGGCCTATTGAAATTTTAATTGATGGCCTAAAATTCGGGCGATTCAAAACGTATTAATACTTGCTCTAATTAACATTTACGTGCGTTAAATAATCATCAATTGAGAGGTTGATATTAATTTAAATGAGCTGCACGAGAAATATGTTTGACCCCTTGTTGATCGAACTCGCAAACCATTGCCCAATTGCCTGGTATTTAAACTGTACGCTATAAACTTGATGTCATGGGTTTTATAAGGGGCGAGGTTACTTACTGATACTTCGCAAAGGGCATCAATACGAGGCCATCCTGTAGTCCGGGACAAATCCCGGGCCATTGAAAACAGGCTGCTTTCATACAATCTTCCCCCGCGAAACGAACCCTCGGTAACATAAAAGTTTAATGCGACCGAAGGTTTCTAAAATACGTGATATATATGTAAGTCCATGTCATATAGTTTTATATAAGTAGTAGTAGTAGTAGTCTGTAGTTTACACGAGTAGTACACATTTAAATAAAACGGTTTAAACGCGAAATATCTTAGTTGAACTTAGTATATAAATATGTTTAATCAGAAAATAACACAAATTTACAATAACAAACTAATTTTACAAATAAAATTACTAAATACAGATAAAATAAAATAATACAGTTGCCTCTGAAAAAGGGGTCCACTCAGCAGACTAATTGTCCCAACACTGATATTCTGTGGCCCCCTCAGAGGCCGAGCTAACACAATCGATACAGTTTGACATTTCTTAAATTATGCATCTTTTCACACAACACTGTACATATAATATAGTTATGTAAATATATACTTAAAATAAATAATATAGTTACCTAAATGTACCTACTAAACGATAGGTACTTAGAATTTTAGAAATTTTTAAGGGTGTCGTTTGTCTCATGGTAGTATGTAATCAACGCGTCGTGGTTTCAAATCCAACCGGTTTAAATATGTTTCGAGAGATGAATTTTCTGAAACATGTTGGATTTCGTTTTTAAATGTAGGTATTAATTAAAAATCGATTATGGATTCAAAAATTACGATACGGGCAGGACTTGAACCGACATGTACAGCGTTCCGTGCTGCTGCATGTCAATTGGTTAGAGTGTTAGCATCGGCTAGCGCTTTGGATGCCAGTTCAAGTCATGCCCGTGTTGTACATTTTTTTTAGGCTAAAATCGATTTCTCATTTACATAGAGAGCCATCATGTGCAATAACATGTGAAAATATGAAAGTTTAAAAAAAAACGAGATGAGTGATAGAAATATCGAAATTTCATCCCGGTCGAGAACCACAGCGTCCACAGATGAGAAGCCGTGAATTTTCAAGTTTGTAGATTTCCAATTATCCAAAGTCCAAATAGGTCGACGGCGCATCTTGTAGATATGTTATATGTCTGGGCTATTTCTCCAAACCCCATGCTTCTCTGTCCTCATCCATACTAATATATAAATCTGAAGAGTTTGTTTGAACACGCCAATCTCAGGACCTACAGGTTCTAATTGAATTGAAAAAATATTTTTGAGTCGATTAGAGCATCGAGGAAGGCTATATGGTATAAAACATCGCGCTGTGACTAATAGAAGCGAAGATACAGCGGGAAATGTGAACAAAATGGGGGAAATTAATTTCTGTATGTATGTAAAAATAAATTCTCTTTAAATGATCTAAAAAAAAGTCCGCAACGCTATAGGTCTATCTTTTAAGATTAACTTGCAAGAACGACGGGAAGGGACGCGACCGACGTCGTGGGGAACAGCTTAAGTTTATAAAGATGACGGGGTTTGCAAAAACTAATTTGAATGCCTAAAATAACGATTCTCGCGGACGAAGTCGCTGACACAGCTAGTTTATTATAAAAAGATAGCAGTTAATTGTACGATAGCTTCCTAATGTACTAACAGTACATTATCCATTGATACATGGTAACTGTTAACACTACAAAAAGCAATTGAAAAGCACTCCTTTAAAAGCACGTAATTGTTCTCGCAGTCAGCGGAATTACGAAGTATCGGTATCCGTTTGGCAAACGAAAACAATTTCGTAAATGCACACCATCGATATATCTCAAGAGATGTATTACACGGTAAGTCGCAGCTAAATCTTGATACGTGACATTTAGTGCGCTGCCCGAATTTTATTTATACGGTAACTTGTCATTTTGTTATAAATTCGGTGTTTGATAGAGTGCCCGGTACATTGATAAAATTGTTCTGTTATATACATAAAATTGGTATGTTTATTATATACTTTTTATGGAGATGGGGGGGGGGGGGCAAGCGACGCCTTGGACGCACTGGGGGGAAGGTGAAGTAGTTAGTAGAAGTTGATTATTGGCCATACATTACTACTATTTAACCATTACTTATTAATAATAATATGTCTGTCCTCGTCTGTCTGAACAAAAAGGTCATGTGTAAATAGTGTTTATAGTTTACGCGAGTAGTACACATTCCAATAAAACATTTTAATGGTTTAAAACGCGATATATTAGATAAATGTATTTGAAAATGATTTTTAATTTCGGACCGACGTTTCGGATGCTTTGCAGCGGCCGTGGTCACTGGAAGAATCATTTAATTTAATAATCAAATACGTTTTACGAATATATCGCGTTTTAAACCGTTTAAGTGTTTCATTTAAAGGTCATGTTTGTCCAATATTTTTCTGATATTATCCTGAACTGACAAAGCGTTTGTGTTGCAGTTGTATTATGACATTTCTACCCATACAGACGCTAGAATCGAATCTGCTATTAATTATTAGCTATTGTTAACACTGAGCTCATCGAATTTACTATCATGTAGACGGTTTTACGTTTTTGAGATAAAACAGTGTTAAAATACAAATAAAGCACTAACGGTTTAAAACGCCACATATATTAGTTGCTTATTTGACAATTATTTTAACTACGGCAGCCGTGGCCACCGGTTTTCCAAGATTGGAACGCAAAGCAATCAAAATTAAAAAAAAAAACAAAAAGAAATTAATAAGGTGGACGGTCTCAAGTGATCAAACACTTTGGATATCATAAAACAGCCGCGCGCGTTGTAGGGCCCGTTGGAAATACGTCGGAACAGATGGCGCTAGCGTAGCAGTTTATACTTTGACGTCAGAGACACCCTCCATCTTCCCAATCAAATCATCCGAAATGTCGGGCCGTAGTTAAAGTAAGTTTAACTAATATATATCGCATTTTAAACTGTTAAAGTGTTTTATTTGAATGTAAACTACTCGCGTAAACAGACAGTAGTGTTAAAATTATTTGCACACAAAACCGCAGTGAAATACACAGTGTTAAAATTTCAGTATTGCCATATGACACGATATTTTAGATCGTGTTCGTTGAGCAGCCAAATGGATTAGCATTATTCGGTGCGATATTTTATCACTTGATAAGCCGCATTGATAAATTTGACGTGGTGTTTACTGTACACAATTTTACTAATAACGCCTTGTTTTTTTGGAAAATTTAAAAAATTCGCCAATTATATGAATTATACGCTCTGTAATGGAAGAGATTATAATTTTTTATTATGTAATAACATAAATTAGCAAACAATACAAAGTCATAATTTCTTCATTTCTTTTAAACAGGCAGTAGAATTTGTTGTAAGGTGAGATATTTCACCCTTAAAAACATTCTTAAGATGTACATACATTACCACTTTATTAACTACTAGTTGTGCCCGCGACTTCACCCGTTTTAAATAGTTATTTTGGCCATATTTTTTTGTTAAAACAATCTCCTCAGCTTCATTAATTTTAACTGTTATTTTCGACGTCTGCGTCCCGTCGTTCTTACAAGTTAATCTTAATAGATAGATCTATACTTTAAAGACTTTTTCAGGATTTGAAGATCATTATATGACACATATTTTTTGGTTATTTCGAACTGTATTTGCAGCGCTGGCAACGGAAACTCAAAGATGAATAATATTTCCAGTTTTCTCTACATTTTCTATTTATCGCTTTTATTGGTCGCAGCCTGATGTTATATAGCTTAAAGTCTTTATAAATAAATGATGTGACCACAAAAAAAAACGAACTATTAGTTTCTGAGGTCATCATGTTCAAACAGACAATATCTTCAGCTTTATATATCAGTTTCGTTTCAAACGTCACAATGATCGTCACATCAAAGAATAGACTCTAGGAACTAGAGCACTTGAGTGATTTTCATTTGATTTACAACCTTCATCTTCAACAGATTAATTATTAACAATATTAGTCCAATAAACACAAAACTATGAGCAATTTGAATTGACAGGGAGCCTTTGAACTTATGCGGGCGGAAACGGCGAATTATGACATGCGATAGTTTAATATACTTTAGAAAAATTATTTAACTTATACATTTTAACGGTTTAAAACGCGATGTACATTACTTAAACTTATTTGTACAGTTGAGACAATAATATATATCGTGTTTTAAACCGTTCAAGTGTTTTATTTAAACGTGTACTCGCGTAAACTGCGGGCAGTACTTATTTAAAAATAATTATTATAATATATACATATTTTGTTGCTTATGTATTAAAAAAATTGTGTATGGAAAATTGAATTAGGATATCTTCTCAATCATGCTTGGAAATTTGAGCAGTATTTTGAAACTTATCGAGATAAATCGAACTTGCTATAGTGGTCGACCAGCGGCCGATAGTTGTACGAAAATCCATATCTGTCGTGTTTGAAAAAATTACTGTCAATCATTTTGTCGTATAATTTAAAAATGGAACGATTTTCTACTCAACAACTTCGTCTTCACCTCTGCGGACAGCTGAACTACTTGTTGTGGCCGTAAGTTTGTGTTCTACCCTTGTTTTTATTTATTCTGTTACTATATATAAATATAGATTTTTCATAAAGTTACTACAATCTACCTCTCTTTTATTATAAGTATCACTCGGATTTCATAAATAATGTAATTCAGTTATATATAAATAAGTAACAGGAAAATTATACTTCAATATTATGAGGAAATTAATTAAAAATTAGATAATTGTGTCATTGCTGTCTGTATCACTGTTATAAAAATACGTTATTAAAGTACAAGGTACTCTAATAATATCATAAAAGAGATTCAATTTTTACGCAATTCTGCAGATTAATATTCTCCACCTTTATACGTTCTGTTGAGAATAGAATATTTTATTAAAACGAAACAATTATTATATTTATTGAGGACACCTAAAAATACAATGATTATCACGTCTATGTTTCATCGAGGTTAAATTAATCTATACTAATATAAAGCTGAAGAGTTTGTTTGTTTGAACGCGCTGATTTCAGGAACTATGGATTTGTATTGAACAATTATTTTTGTGTCGGTTAGAGCATTTATAGCAAGGCTATAAAATATCGCCCTGATACAAGCGAAGCTACAGTGAGAAAAAAAAATATATACATGATCAAGAGTCTCCGAGGCATGGTACGCAAAAGTTGTACATATATGAAAGAATGATATCGCTATCTTTTAACATTAACTTGCAAGAACGAAGGAAGGGACGCGACCGACGTCGTGGGTAACTGTTAAAGTGTATAAACATGATGGGGCTGGCAAAAACAAATTTGTGTCTAAAATAAAGATTCCCGTGGACGAAGTCGCTGACACAGCTAGTCATAAATAATAAGCTATTATAATTTTTGTCTGTTCGTCTGCCGCAATCTCAAATGGCTTAACCGTTGTAGTTAAGGTTACAGTTGATATAGCTATATAATATCTGAAATAAGTAACACTTTCAGACAAGAACTGAACAAGTAGCGTCAGACATATTTTTTCGTCTGTTTTGATTTTAGTTATAAAAAATAAAATAAAATATACTTTATTCTCTTTTAAAATTTTAAAAATTATTTGGATTCGGTAAATTTGTTTTTTATTTGTCTGTATGTTCTACACAGTGTTCAAAAGAGCAACATAACTGAGAAGAACACACCAGAAACTCAGTCCGGCTTTATTTAATATGTCTTATAAACTAATACATTTTTGTAAATTTATTAACCTAAGGAGCAATTCATATTACTGCCAGGCGGACTTGTCATTAAAGAAATCGTTCAGATAATAACACGCCTTGAGATAATTTAATTTTTATAACTTTCTTACATTTATTTATCGATAAATTTGAACTCTCGACTGGCAAATCAAGAGATAAAAATTTAGCTTAGCTTAGAAGGCAGAGAATTAGTGCTACCCATAAAACTGTTGCTTTTGTTAAAGCTCTACTAGTAATAAAATACATAAACAAGCGCGGATCCAACCCTCAAAATAGGTTGTGGTCACAGCTACTAGAAAATCGGCCAAGTACAAGTCGGAGCATGAACGTGCTTATTAAAAATCATGCAAGTCGTTTATGAAATTTTTAATTAGATTATTTCCTTTTTTCTGAGCATGAGGTCTTTGGCCTTAGGAATGAAACTTAGGAGGAAGTCGGACCAGATCTTCAAATTAAATAGTAATTTTCCATCCAAACCTATTACAATCAATAACTTACATGTTTTTGTTCTTTTTTTCTATTAGCCAGTAAGCCAATAAAGGGACACTAGACTGAGTACGGCAATAAGTTGTCAAAAATGTGACATAAGTCATAACATGTCAGCATATCGTCTATGGCTCTTTGCTGCGTTCCGAATCACGCACGTTTTATGATTCATTGTGTTTTTTAAATGTTATTAAGGCATATCGTTTATTATCATTGGCCTATCGATCTCAATTTATCGTAAAAGTGTGACGTCACAAGTCTTTTAAAGTTGTGGGCATGCCTATCTTGCCCACAACGGTGGATCCGAGCTTGTACATAAACCATAAATCAAGTTAAATGAACTATGAACTATATCTATAACCAGTTGACCTGTTAAACGTTATTTTGCCATATGGTTAGGCTATTTTGTACTCCAGGACTGGATTTAGTTGAACTAGGCAATAGGTATCCAAAACGACCTTACATGTCCTCTAAGAAGTCCTTCCCACCAATAGCTTACCCCTCCTGCCCGCGTACTTCACTGCAGCAATGAAGACAGGCTTTGCAGAATTAGGACAGTTACCGGACACCGCGCCAGTGGATGACACCACTTTAACTAATTACTTACAAGTGGGTGAAGCCTGAAGAACTAATACTATTCGGTGAGTGCTTATTATCTTCCTTAATTTTATTTGCCTATTGTCTAATTAATTAGCCATTTTGGGTCCGTTTTTGATCCAATTATTATTGAGGGTAATCCAACGATTTATTTTTCGTATTTCAAAAACTTGTAACTTAACCAGCGCGTAATCACCATATCAACAGAAACGTTTCTTGCGAGTTATCTTAAAATATAGAAATACTATCGATATTTTTACGATTATTTGAAAAAGAATAATTCCTTCAGTCTAAAACATGTGTTTTAGGTATATTATACCTTTCACGCATCGCACGCAATGGAAACATTCAAAGATAAACGTATTTCTCCTTTTTTCCACATTTCCCAATGTCATTTCGCTCCAATTGGCCGCAACATAATATTTTATCTAAATCATCCTCGATAAACAATCAAACCAACACAAAACTTCTCAATTCAAACCAGTAGTTCCTGAGCCGTTCCAACAAAAAACTCTTCAGCTTTATAATAATAATCAAGATATAGGTATTAAAAAACAAAAAATCTTTTTTCTTATTATTAAATACGAAGGTACATTTTCAAATAGCCTGATATCACATTTCTCCAATTCTCCTCTGCGGAAAGTGTTAGTTCTTCTACTAAAACACACAGACTTCTTGCCTATACGCTTATACACTGTCACTGGAATTAAAATATATTTAATCTGCTCGCCTAGAAGGTGAGGTCATGTAGCCATAATCATTACGTTGATATTTATTAGTGTGAGACTGAGATTGATTGTATCGACGCACGTCATATTGGAGACACGTCACTGTGACGTCATTAATCTCACTTTGTCGCGCTTTGATGTATGCGATCCCGCGAAATGGGAAAGTTCCGACCTTTTATTGCCTAACTCTATAATAAACCGACCTCCGTTGCTCGGTAGACGAACAATTAATGCTTTCCCGGGACTCGAATCCCCACGGGCTTAATGCTAAGCAAGAGTTTTTTTTTACAATAGAGAAGTACAGACAAACATGGGTTCATATAACACTTAAATAACTAAATCGCTGTCAACCAATTTTGGGCTTTGGATATTCGAAATCCACAGATTGAAACCGAAACGCGTCAAACTTGAAGGCTGTTTCTAGTCGAAGTCCAATATAGTTACGGAAAAGTAAAAATTAATTATTATGAAACATACTGTCTATAGTTTACGCGAGTAGACACATTTTAATAAAACACTTTAACGGTTTAAAACGCGATATATTAGTTAAACTTGTTTGCAAATGATTTTAAACTTCGTTTCCAGCCGTGGCCACGGCCTCCCCGTGACCACGGCTGCTGCAAAGCATCCGAAACGTCGGGCCAAAGTAAAAAAACATTTACAAATAAGTTTAACTAATATATCGCGTTTTAAACCGTTAAAGTGTTTTATTTAAATATGAAGCATGTTACTCCTGGGGTGAACTATAGACCGTATCCAAAGAGCGCGACAAATTAATCTCTTTATTTGGCATTCATTAGTAGAAGTGGTAGAAATAAATGTAATTACAATAAAATTATTGTAAGAGTAATTCGCAGGATGCCAAAAATATAGCGAATAAAAGAAGTGTTTTCCGTAATTCGTCCTGAAACGAATAATTGCTCAATAATCGTCCTTAGAATAAACATTCCATTTCCCCGATCAAGGTTGGCGATCTCCGATTCGACTTAATATTTTTTTTCGATACAATCCAAATGAATCATAACAAATCAAGGATAACTTTACTATTTATCAATTTTTTTTAGTATAATAATATAATTGCCTTGTAATTTAATTTAAAAGTCTAATAAACATTAAAAACTATTTAATATTACACTAGTTCGTAGCTCTTATGTTGGGCACAGGTCAACGCTTCAAAGCTTAGACCCACCACGCTGTTCCAATGCGGATCGAAGGGCTAAAACGATCATCGCCACTAAATTAATGATGATAACCAATCCGTATATCAGTCCCTGGATATGAATCCAACACCTCTTGACTTGCAGTCGAGTACACTAAACACTACACTAACAAGCCAGTAGTACAGTAGAGTATGCCAAAAAACTACTTTTTAATTAAATTCCCATCAAAGTTTTACCTGGAGCATAAAAGTTTACGCTTTTCAAATACCTTGGCTAACTTCATTGTTAAGGCGGGAAAATAAGAGATTTTCTTTCCAATTCGACAAGCCCGATTTTCGTTTTTCCTTGTAATTAGAAATGGGGCTTTTTGGGACGGGAAAGTCTTAATAAAATGAACTTTTAAATTAAAATCATATTCGGCTCCCACGGACCATGGAATTTTAGAAAAATTAAATCTTATTTTTTACTTTTTTTAAATAAACAATGAGTAATTCTTATGAAGCTTTCCAATCATACCGTTTTCATGTCTGTTCAAGTACGATACCGAAGAATTGAAACTACCCTCACGATCATTTTTATATTAAAGTGTATCAATTCAATTATATTAAAATAAAAATTACAAGAATTTTGACATGAATACAAAGAATATATTATAATTGGGCAGGGCACAGAATAACACCTGACCCACTACGTGTCTATAAATCGTAATAATGAAACAGACTAAGTTTATGACCGTACCATGGGATGGATTTAGCTTAAAAACTAAATGTGTTTGAGTGTTGATGGCAGGACAAGAGTGATTGGTTTGCGGTCACCGACACACAAATTTGCGGCAAATAGATAGCACTCAGGATTAGAACCACAACATACATCTCTATGTATATTTTATATCGCATAGTATCATACATAATAAATTTGGCTGGAGGGAGAACAATCCATTATTTAAATACAAAACGTTTAACAGCTTGGGGCGCGAAATATATTTGTTTTTATACAACTTAGAAACGTCTATGAAAAAATTAATATAAAAAAATAATTATAATGAAAAATTTAACAAATAGATAACTCTATTCCTCTAATGTAGTTTCGCGTTTTTTAATATTTCTTGTTTCTTCTATTTTTGAGTCAGTTTAAGTTCAATTAACCCATGCTCCTTCTAGTCCTTGGGATCTCAAAAGGATCTCCACTAAAAATTTTTTTTAAAACAGTTAAAAATTATTGAAATTTTCTAATTCCTAACTACGACTTGGCATTGAGATGTGCAGCTGCTGCCAGGGACTAAATGCTGTCAAATTAATTCTGCTACGCAATTGGTGTTTATTTACACGTGTAAACTACGGATACGTTAGACTTTTAGTTATTTAATAATGTTTTACGCTAGTTATAAAGTACTTTTTCAAATTATGTTAGTTAAGCTGGCCCAAACCCCTTATACATGAATGACGTCATGTGTTGTAACGTTATCTCAGAGTAAATCCAATTTATATGTAACTGGCGTCATATATTTAGGACTCTAATCTGAATAACAAATCGGCTGTTAAGGGAAACGCGTTTTATTATCTTTTTAATTGTGTTACTGCTTCTATATATATTGGACTGCTAACAAAGATTACAAGAATTTAGTTATATATAATTTTTTTATACTAGATTTTCTGGCAAATGATTTTTTGTTGTTTGCAAAATTAATATTATTAAAAATGTTGATACAAATATAACTAATAATTTGTACATACTGCATTAATTTTGGCCAAATTTAATTACCGTAAAGACGGTGCCGCAGTTTGTTGCAGACATTTTTTGATTCTTAAAAGAGGAATCATTCTCTCATACATATTGTTTGGTTTCTTAACCATCATCGCAGCGCACGCAACAGAAGCCCTCAAAGATAAACTATTACTGAAATAGATTTGCTTAAAAAAGGTTTTTTTTTTCATTCGAACCATTGGTTACCGTGATCAATTAAACAAACTCTTCAGGTTTACACCAAGGAGCTTGTCAAATCATAGTTAACATCTTTACATACTTTGAGGCACGTCTCCTCAACCAATCCGGTATCAGTCGTGTTAAGGTGTCAGGGTGTCACGCTGTGTCACGTCACGTTGTCGTTATGTCACGTAGTCACGTTCAACGCCATTCACGCTATCATTTCGATCTTGCAATTTATGACTGCTTTAATTGCACTCTATACGTAAACTATGCTTTATTTTACTGCTCCACTAATAAAATTATATCTCAGTGGTTGATGCGTTTTATTTGTTTATTATTGGAGATTCTTAGAAGAAGTCCCGGTGAAATATAATATAGTTTTTCTTTATTTGACAAAAACTTTCATGTAATAATTTTTTCAGTTTCAAAATCTTAACACACTAAAACAATTCTCAATAAAGTACAAATAATATGAAATGCATATACTTTCAGCTAGATCGACTATTTATTATATTTACAAAAACTTTGTTAAAGATTGTTAAAAATATTTTTAACATTTAAAAAAAACACTTTAACGGTTTAAAACGCGATATATTTTAGTTACCGCCGTAGTTGCAGCCATGGCGACCACGGCTGCTGCAAAGCATTCGAAATGTAGGGCCGTAGTTAAAATAATTTTCAAATAAGTTTAACTAAAATATGTCCCGTTTTAAACCGTTAAAGGTGTTTTATTTAAATGTGTACTACTCGCGTAAACTACAGACGGTATTTAAAACTAGCTTTCTTAAATCAGTGACCCGAATATTTTTATTTTTCACACTAGTAAAACCGACACACACTTGACCAGTACAGTAGAAACACTGATGGAATTTTAACTTTCCTTAAATAGCATACATCAAAGAAAAACCTTAAATTTTATAAGAGGATTTCTTATTTCCTGTTTCATTATAAGCTTTACATAATGAATATTACCGTCTGTATGTACGGCTATGTAGGCGCTAAGTCCACAGCTAAATTAAAAACCGGCGCAAACACAATTTGAGAAGATAAACAGACACAGTGTAAGAGCTGAAAACAGTGGGGAATGTTTGTTGTACCCACTTCGTGCGAAGTTTATTTGCTGCATTTTGATTGAGTTTTCTAGGGAAAAGTTTTTTCCTACGCCGCTTTTACTGTTTGGTGTTAAAAAAAATCTATGTACACTTCACGTTTATCGAATTCTATTTTAAAATTTTGTAATCTATTAAATATAAACAATTTTGACTTTAATTTGATTGAACGGAGACAGTGATATATTTCGCGCTTAAACCCGTTAAAACTGTTTTAATTAAATGAATTGAGAACCTGAGAAATAAAAGTTATTTTTGAAGTTTTGAATCATAATAATATTATAATTAATGTTTTATTTTTATGGTCATTTAAGTCACGCATATATCGCTACACTAACTAACGGTACGCTGTCGCCCGCAGCTCGGACTCCTGTGCGTACCGTTAAAGTGATAAATAAGTAAACCAATAGATTTTGTGTTTTAAACCGTTAAAAGTTTCTCATTTATATACGTATTTGCGTAAAGCACGGACAGTATTAAGGCTCTTAACTCGTTTTGTGTATGAGGCCGCTAGAGGCAGAGTAGCCTAACTGAAAGTTTTATGAGTGAGTTATTTATATTTTCATAGTCTAAAAATGTTAATATAACACAGCAAATATGTTATACGTAATTGTTACAAAGACAATAGTACACATTAATTTTCGTCTAAGTTAATAGCGCGTTTTTATTTTCATCCTTATAGAAAATCATGTTCTATGTTATTAGGCCACTCTGCCTCTATGCTTTTAAGAACTCATTGAGGTCTTACATACTAGTTTCAAATATATTTTGCGTTCTCAGGTTTATTACCAGCGTGTCAATAAACGTACCCAATTACCAAAACAGCCGACACAGAAACTTAATTTTGACAATCAGCAGGAATTTTGTCTTGAAAGCCGTGCTCCACAAACAAACTCAACTAAATTACCCCACTTCAGTATTATGGCGATAGTTATCTAATAAAGAGATGAGTTATGCCCTCACGCGTTGGAACATACATACAGTAGCTTATAGTAATTGGGTAGGGTTGCCGCTTATGACATACTCCTATTAATAGACCTGAGGTATGCCACTCAGATGACCAATGCAGAAATTAGTGTGGATGACATTAGTCCAGCGACATACAGTGATTTGATCTGCAAGGAGACTTTGTCGTTGTCCATCAGAAGTAACAGATGTTATTAATATATGTTAATACAAACAATTGCTAAGCACTGTCTGTGGTTTACGCGAGTAGTACACATTTCAATAAAACCCTTTAACGGTTTAAAACGCGATATATACTAAATAAACTATTTGAAAATTATTTTAATTACGGCCCGACGTTTTAAATAGTTTGCAGCAGCGGTCACTGGGAGGCTCAAATAAGTTTAACTAATATATATCGCGTTTTAAATTGATAAAGGGTTTTATTTAAATGTAACGGTTTTTTATCTACCTGACGCCCTGTAGATTACTTAAATTAAACCTACATTTTACGCCATTAAAAAAACCATTATACTTGTGGCGTATGTATTTATGTGATGTTTTATATGAGATTGTATTTTCCACATTAAGGCCAATCGACGGCTTTTCTATAATTTCTGTTATATCGTGTTCAATGAAAGTTTAGTAATTCGCTTTCTCGGACTGAACCATTATTTATCCCTCCTCCACAGTTGCATAAAAGTAAAAAAAATAACATAGACAGCCAGACGAAGTGAACACAGTAAGAAAGGTTAACTTATAACAACAATATCGACTCTAGACAAATGTCAGCTTAACTAAGTAAACTTCAGAACATCGCTTATTAGGTGTTAAGTTTGAGTTCAGTTATAGATTGTAAGCTATACCTATTTGCCAACAATTAATTATTATTGAGTAGAGAATATAAGAAATTATATCTGAGAATTTAAATAAGACACTTTAACGGTTTAAAAGGCGATTTATTAGTCAAACTTATTTGAAAATTATTTTAACTACGGCACGACGTTTCAGATGCTTTGCAGCAACCGTGGAAACGGGGAGAGTCTCCACGTGACCACTCGGAGGATATTAAAGTAATATTGAGATTTTTCATTTTTAAATACATGTTTCTTTATACCATTAAAACATCCGTAAATAATTATATGTATTAATATAAAAGTAGTAAGAAGAATAATACAAAAGATAAACGTACCAAACAAAAAAAAGAAAAATTGTTATAAAAAAACAACTTACTTTTTAGTAAGTATAGATTAGAATTGGCTGTTTTATTTGCCATAAATAATACTACATTTTATTTTATTTTTAATAGCAACTTGACAATGACTACGTACTTGTGCGTAATGTAATGTATAAGGCACGTGTTTTTTTAAATAAAGTTTTAAGATACCCTGTCTAAAAAAAAAAAAATTTTTTTAAATTTTTTCCAAAGGGGGGTTTTAGAAAAGTGTAATATTTTATGAATAAAATAACTTTGGGAAATAAAATATACAAATAAACATTTAATTCTTTATTTAATTAATTGTGAAATAAATTACAACCACTTATTTATAAAAAAAACAAAAATATTAATTTTATTAGTAATAACAACTTGCTTAAACAATGGTTGAAGCACGCCGCATGTGGGCAGGTAATTTTTGAAAAAAAATTCCTTTTTTTTTTCCCTTTTTTTTTTTTTTTTAAAAAAATTCCCTTTTTTCTTTAAAGACTTTAATGTCGAATTAAATGTTCTGTAACTAACTTTTATAAACCTGTCAATAACACAAAATTGCGTAGCTTTATCGATATTAGCAACCGCTTCTAGGCAAGCCGTAGTTTTGTTTCATCGGTTAATTTGTTTTGATGATACTCAACTGGCAACCCTGCTAAAAGGACTAGGATCACGCGACACGATGAATGGTTCGCGCTAATTGTTACAGACTCGCGATCGACTAGTGTTGCCAATTTATATACTTTTATTAATGGTGCTTGGGCACGGTGTTGCATGTGGCAATACCGCTCAATAATGTCATTTATGTTAAACGTTTGTGTTTAGTTAAAAGTTCAATGTATAAACAAATTATCTAAAATTACATGTTTGTAGTTAAAGTATACCTCACAAGTTCGAATTATTGGCACTAAAGCATGTCGCACAATTTGACTTTATATAGAATCGATAAGTAAATAGGGCGCACATCCCTTTACCTCATCCACTAATGTTGACTATATAATACTCTAGACATTGTAGGTCCAGAGTATAAATAAAACACTTTCAATGATTTAAGAGCCGGCAAAATGGTTTTAAACATCCGAAACCTCGGGTCGTAGTAAAACTAAATTGTAAACAAGTTAACTAATATATATCGCGTTTTAAACCGTTACATGTTTTTTTTTTAATGTGTACTATTCGCGTAACTACACACAATACATAAGAATGCGCTCATAATAATTAGAAACATTGCTTTTGACGTTGCCCTGGTGTTTTTCAGGCCAAGGGCGTGAGTCGGATAAACTTCAAAGAAATAAATAAACAGTAATAAGGTCTGGTCCCAAATACAAAACTCATGTCGAGTAATATTCAAATAAATTCAAACACACGTACGATTATTTGAAATTCAATAAACAGAACACTCAATTTTTTATTTGTTTGCCTCCACATATCGGCTGAAACAGTTTTTACAGGCAGACGTGACCTCACATAACTACGCTCTCGCTTACTATCTAAACCTAACGATGCAAATGGCCGAGGTGGGTTTATCGCATTGTTCGCGTCCATTGCGCGCTAAGTACTGACCTTATTTTTAGCAATTTTTTTTTATGAAAGAGGAGGATAGACAAGCTTAGAGTGCATTTGATGGTAAATGATATACACCAATCTATAGGATCTTAACACGATGCACTATCGACCTATTTTGGCTTTGGATATTCGGAAATCCGCAGACTATAACCAAAACGTGATTAAGCTTCACTGCTGCTTATAAATTCAAAGCCAACCTTTAATATCCGATTTCCAGTCGTTTCCAACATGTTTTAAAAAAATTATAAATTGCAAAATTAGAACCATGTTAGACCATGCATAGACGCAAATACCCGCAACACGTTACGTATCGTTACGTAACGTGTTGCGTTTTTTTTATATAATATTGTATCACAGCATTAATGAATTTAACTAAAATTAGTTTAGGTTACGTTGTTTTTAAGTTTAGATTCCAAATGGGGATAAATTCATTTTTCAATGATAAAACCTAATGATAGGCTTGTAAATTTTAGTTTATATACTATCTTTAAAAGTGTCTCAGATATTTATAATATAAGAACATATAACCCAACTATGACAAACACAATGTGCTTGCTAAGGTAGATGAAAAAATAGGAACCTTAATAAATTTAACGTCATAAAAACCTTTTAAACATTTTTTAACAAATGTATTTGTTGTTAACTAAACAAATGGTATCTATACTAAAATAGAAAGCTGAAGATTGTTTGAACGCGCTTATCTCAGGAACTACGGGTTCGAATTGAAAAATGATTTCTGTGTTGGTTAGAGCATTTATAAAAGGAAATCTTAAAACAACACCCTGGGGAAGGTACAGCTAGAAATATGAAAAAAATTGGGAAAATTATTCATCGTTATGTGTTTTTGAGGCGAAGGCTACACAGCTGTACGAAGTCCCTTTTTTTTTTTTTTTTTTTTTTTTTACTTGGAGGAATCGACTCTTTACCGAGCCCCCGGGCCACGAAGTCCCTGACACAGCTAGTTAATAATGTAAATGCAGAATTCATGCAATTTCTCCTTAGTTTTTTTGTGGTTCGGTCATTCTATTTCGGTCTTATTTATTTTTAATAATCTTCTTGTACATGTATCCAGTGATAGAGAACTTACTACACAATTATATCAATAGACCATCCATTTAGAGCAGAGGTTTTAGCTAAAAAGAAATAACTCACTTGCCTCTTGCTTCTATATCATACCAACCAGTCCAGGCAGCGGTTTCTTTGGATCTACACTTTACAAAGCCGCAATGTACGCCTACATAAACAATATAACCTTAAAAGCATATCTCTGCGTGCTCATTACAGGCAGCCAATCAGAAGAGCAAACACCACGGCCTGTGTGTAAATGACAACTTGAATTTGAAGGCATTCATTAGCAGGTGACCACTAGTACTATAGGTATTAACTACGTAACTCAACCATTGGATATGATTCTGACAAGTAACAATCCGAACAGGATTAACAAATCTATTTATATAAAAAACTGTGTTCTACATTATTCATTACTCAAGAACGGCTGGATCGATTTGGATAAAAATTGGCTTTTTAAAACGTAGGAAAAATCTGACATTAAAAAAACGAAGCGAAAATTATATACAAAAGATTTTTTTTAATCCACAGACTAAAACCGAGATGCGATTAAACTTATGAGCTTTTTTATCTATGCATATTGGTTCGTCACCCGGTTGGAATTTCGTAATTCCTACTAAATTCCTATTAATTTAATATCCAGATTTCCCGGCGAAGTCGAACATCTTTCGGAAATAATAAAAAAATATTAAATTAAATTATCTTTTTTATTTCTTATTTCTACATGCAAAGGTTGCCTGGAAGCAATCGCCATAGGCGATAGAGCCGCCTTTACACAAACATGTTTTATTTTGTATATATAATTCTAAGTATCTCCGTTTTTATGTCTACGTTTGTGCAATAAAGAGTTTTTGCTATTATTATTATTGATTTGAAACATGGACCCAGTAGGAATCGAACCCGTTGATTGTTAGCCGTACATTGCTACTATCAACGAGGTCGTCAAAACGGACACACTAGCGTGTCAGTCGTACTCACCCCTGGAAATAAGAATTAAGTAAACAAGTAATAATATTTCAGTTATTTGGGTTAGAAAGAAACTTAGTAGTGGAATGTTATTCCCTAATTATTTAGGAAGTGGTTAGAGTACATTTTAGCGTCTTTTAGTCGTGTAGCGGTTACCTTTACAGGTACTCTTGCTACTACTCGCGTTTGTAGGTATTGAAATACTCATTAAAAATTGAAAAGGTCTCTCTACATGTTAACTTTATATGAAGAATATAAAGCTTAAGGCTTTTAGCTGTGCCCGCGACTTCGTCTGCGTGGAATAGTGATTTTATTTATGTTAGGGCGCATTTAAGGCAGCCAATCTATTTTCTAAGTGCTAATTTCCCACTCTCATTCCTAAACTCACTCCCACTTCCACTCCTATTCCTGTTCTAGCTTCAAAAACCACGAATTTCCATACCAACCTTCATCCCCCTTTTCAACCCCTAACAACACTTTTCCGGCATTAAAAGCAAGCCTTTGTCCTTTCCCAGGCTCTAGAATATTTGTGTACCAAATTTCATTTCAATCGATTAAGTAGTTTCGTCGTGAAAGCCGGACAGACAGACAGACGGAGTTACTTTCGAATTAATAATATTAGTATAGATTTAAGTACTTTTGTTAAAATATGTTATATGTACTACTATAGTCGCTGTGTTTTTAAAGGCGTTGTATGTAATAAAACAGAACTAAACATATATTTTATACATAATAAAATAAACAGCACCATGACTTTTATTTAAAACACTTTAAACGCTTTTAAACGCGATATACATTTGTTAAACATATTACCTATTTATTTTAATCATTGTCCGATGTTTCGGATGCTTAGAAACAGCCGTGGTCACAGGGGGACTGAGGTCTCCCCGTAAATGAGCAAAATAAATTTCCTTTAAGGGAAAAATAAATTGTAAATAAGTTTAGTTAAGATTTAAAAATCGAAAATAAATTGAAAAAAATTTCGACTCGGGCAGGACTTGAACCGGCATCGTCAGCGTTCCGTGCTGTTGCTCCACCAATTGAGCTACCGAGTCCTACACCTCATCATCAATTCTTTTTCCCCCAAGACCATTTTTATATACCCATCATACACAACCACCTTTTAAAAAATAAAATTTTCAAAGTTTAATTAATACATTTCGCGTTTTACACTGTTAAAAGTGTATTATTCGCGTAAACTACCGGGTAGTCCCTCTAATTTACTCTACGCTTAACACTATGACTAATAAAGCCGGCCACTTATTTATTAAAAAAAAAAAATTATTGAATGGATGGCAGGCGAGAATCGAACCTAGACTCAAGAGAGTCCCACAATTCTTCACCAATTGCGATCAAAGCCAGGTCAAAATAGCTATTATCAATCATTTTTTTTATTTACGTGCAGTTAAGTAAAAAAGGTTATGGTTGATAGCACTTTAAATAGAAACCCATGTGGACGCTGGTTCTGAACTTCTTCATTGACAGTAATTAAGACAATTTTAATAAACTAGGTGCATTAAATTAATTGTGGATAATTAAATTAATGTTAATAATGTTCCTATTGAGACCTCTTTGTTCTGTTCCGTGAAGAATAAAAAGGGGGTGAAATTATAAAGTCGTTTAAAAGCAGGTAACTTTGCATAATCATTGTTAAAGGAGTGAGTTTCTGAACTCACTTAAACAGCAATTAACTCTTGATGCACACCGCACGGTTTTTACTTAGCTCTTAGAAGTTTTTCATTATTAATAAGGTCTGCATCATTTGCTTCGTGCATTAGATAGGCCCTAGCTTCGAATCCCGGGAAGTTCATTAAATACTGACTGTGGTTTTCAAAAGTAGTACACATTTAAATAAAACACTTTTAACGGTTAAAATCGTGAACCTTAATAGTTAAAGTTGTCTAAATGTAAAATACTTGATAACTGTCTGAAACGTGAAATGTATTGGTTAAAATTTATTTCTGTGTTACTTTATTTCGATTGCTTTGCGTACCATTGGAAAAAACTCGACTTTTCTTTGCGAGGATTTTTGGTTGGTCAAAGCGAATGTAGTGATTGGGTCCTTGTGACTACTTTATTTTGGATAGATCATGGACTCACGGTCTTAACAACACTTGAAAAATATTCTTTACAAAAATATTAATTATGTGAGTCATTTTACTATGTCAGAACATGTAACTGCAATAGAAGATAATCTTCTGACAGGCTCGGTGGTCTAAGGCTACTAATCTACTGGTCGTGGATTCCATTCCCACCGGGTCCAATATGTTTTAAATCAATTTGTTTTTTTATTTATTTTGGAGCATGTTGGACCTCGTAAACTGATAATTAAATGTGTGAAAAATGTGAAATCCCGTTTCCCCCTCGTGGGGCATGGGGCGAACACATTTTTGTGTCCGTTTCACTGACTCGTCCTCAAACAGGCAAGTAGGTGATCTGACTTCTGTGCCCTGCCCGACCGAAACATTTTTTTGTTTTCCTGGGATCCGAACCCAGGACCTCTCGCGATTACCGCAATGCGTTTAACCATTTGGCTACAGGAATAGGCAGTGAATATTAAATGCGTGGTAGATATTTAAAAATTATGTCCGGGTCACGGATCACCGTCTATAAATGAAAAAAAGTAAAGCTTATTCGCGTGTTGGTTTCAGTCTGTGGATTTCCGAATATTCAAAGCCAAAGTAGATCAACAGCTTTTCTTGTCAAGATGTTGTATAGCTGGGTCCACCTGCCATCAAATGAACCATGCTTGTCTGTGTGTCTCTATGATAAAAAAGTTATATAAAATAAGCGACTTCGATCGGAATTGACTTGACAAACTACCACTGTAATAGCTTTTTTTATTTTGATTTGGCAGTTGAAACTATAACAAGAATAATTTTTTAAAGGTATTTTCCACAATTTGGCATTATAGCAATGAAAAGGCGAGTATAAATTGAAATAATTTACAATTCGGGCAGGACTTGCCCGGATCGTAAAATTTTTCAATATATAAATGATTTTTAAAGAATAATTTCTATTATAATCTCTTTATTACACAACACACATGACCCTTAAATTGAGTGTAATTGGCAGCTTTATCGCTATTTAGCTATCTCTTGCAAGCAAAACTTTACAGAATAATAAAATAAGAAATCCAAATTGAACCGTTTTAAAATTACATATTGTATCTAGAATGTAAAATCTGACAAATCTAAACGTAAAGTGATATAACAGTCATTAAGAAGTAACGTTAGTACATCTGTGCAGATCCGATTTCTCTGCATTGTTTGTTTAACGAGAAAGATTCTTTGTTTTGTGTGCATGTGTTACAATATTTAAATTGGCTACACAGTATAATTTAAAATCTAATATTATTTTTATTTTGCAAGCATTTGATATATTGACAGGCCTATTTTTAATTTTTTCCCAAAAAAATAGACGAGAACTATGGAAAAATAAATATCACATCCAGTCTTTCCAGTTGTTGATAAATAGAGATGCAATTTACTATGGTAATTTATATTTTAAAAATCTATTCCATTCCGTGCTGATGCGGTAGCTCAGTTGGTTAGAGCATTGTACGGAATGCTGTGGGTGCCGGTTCAAGTCCCGCCATAATAAAGTGCCATAATATTTTTCAATCTAGATAGATTTTTAATTTACATAATTCTACCATGTGTAATACACGTGAAAAATATTAATGTTTTCATACACTACTTATCTATTAAAAAAATATAATAATAATAATTTTGCGTGATCAAAAACCCATTCAATTTTGTTTTTATAATAAAACACTTATTTAACAAATAATTCGAAGTTAAAAAAAAATATTTTTCTGTTAACTTAGTATCGAACCTAACCTACGTGATAACCCCGTTTTAACAAGCGGCAGCTTACAGTGATAAATTGAGTAATATTACATTAGATCTTCGTTGATATAAATGTAGTTCTTCAGCACTTCCACTGATCACAATCAGCTATGGGAAAGGCTTCGAAGGATTTGTCCGCAACGGATGTGGGGGGAAGTGGGGGGTCTCACGGCGACGCACGGCTCACTAACGACCGTTTTTATTTCACTTCCCTCTGTTTTTGTGCACACAATTTATTCGTCTTGCGAGATAATGCCCCGCGTCTAGAGAATAAGTCTTGCAACAATTCGAAATTCGAAAAAGTTTTCATGACCGTTCCATTTTTAAAAATATACGCGACGTCGTTGTTAAGCTCAGTAACTGTACAGTAGATAAAATATAGTTATACCACAAGCTATGCAATTTATTTATTTAATTAATTAAGTATCCTAAGTAGTATCCTACTTTAATTAGACCAATTTCACAAATTAAAAAAAATGAATTTTACTAATTTTAACAGAATCATGTTGTTTTTATATCCTACTCAACTTTATTAGATCTTGTCTTGACGTGAAATTGATTCTCAGTAAAACCATTGAATATGGACAGCGATGCCTGGAGCAAAATGTGAAAGAGAAAAAATACACTCATGCGTTTCAGTGCCTTGGTAGTTCTAGTGAACATAATTTGATAATTATACCTAAATTAAAATAAATATTCATGCTTACTTATTCCGCGGGTTCAATTAACCATAGTGAACCAAACCGACTAAAATTGCTGATATTTCTTCTTGACGTATTAAGTATTTACATTTCATATATTTTTACTTTTATTTCAGTAAAATAAACTTAAGACTCCATTTGGATATCTGTATATTGAATTTTTGGAAAGAATAAAAAACTCTCCGTCCATAGATGAAATCGTAAAAATTGATTAATCTCGTTTCTGTTTCAATCTGTGCATTTCTGACTAGCCGAAGCCAAAATAGGACGTATCTTTTAAATAAAACACTCAAACGGTTTAAAACGCGATATATTAGTTAAACTTATTTGAAAATTATTTTTACCTTCGGCCCGACATTTCGGATGCTTGTGCAGCAGCCGTGGTCACGGGGGTCTCCACGTGGCTTTTAACTAACACGGAAGTTTAACTAATATATCGCGTTTTAAACTGTTAAAGTGTTTTATTTAAATGTGTACTACCCGCGTAAACTATAGACAGGACGTATCTTGTTGAGATGTTATATGGCTGGGGTAACTGACATTAGGTGAAGTACGGAATACCTTTTAAAGTTTAATTTGCTACAATCTACTAATTGTTTAACAATGTTTTCACAATTTTTTTAAATTTTAATAGTTCTATACTAGATACGTTTCCGAACAGCGCTAGTTTTGCGTATAATATTGTTAACTCGCTCTCCTGACGTACGTAGACCTAACAGCGAGCTATTAAATAGCCAATTACGTATACAATATACTCGTTGTAGGAACACAATGTCGCAGCCTAAACGAACCTGCACAGTGCGGAATGAGCACTAACCTTATTACGGAATAATGCATTGACTCGTAATGAGCAAACATGGTCAGGAACACTCGCATGGGCAGAAAATGTGCCTTTAGGCAGAATTCGTTCATCGTACTATACTGTATTTTTTCTAATTTGGCAAAAGACCACAGCAAACATCGCCGATTTTAAACCATAGAGTAAAGTTGCCACAGATGACACAGGGATAAAGAAATATGGATTATATGTGGAAAAACGACCTCGATATTCAAATTCACTCTTTTAATGAGTTATTTTTTGTCATTATTATTAAATATGACATTTATAACGCGATCGTGCGTGAGTAAGACTTTAACTTTCTTTAGAAAGTTTAATTTGTCAATTTACGTTATTTCATTTTTAGGCTCTTCATTCATTTTAACGTGAGATATAAACCTTGTGAGAAAATCACGTATTCATGTAAATTGTGTGTTAGTTTACTAAAAATGCTAAGATAAAAAAATACTCTATAGTTGTGTAATGTATATGTTCGAAAATTATTACGGTATATCACTTTTAACTGTCAAAGTCAGTTGCGCGACTATCGACTCACCTGTAGAACGTCGCCTGCGCCGGGTGTACGCGCTGACAATAGGAATGTAATCCATTTGCATCTCCATTATATTATATAACCAACGCGGTTAGGACACTTTGAGACTTAGTTACGCAGTTCAGAGTTCGAATCCCGGAAATTGTATAAAATGTTGAATCACAATACTTGCCTCGATGAGCATCGGTTCTGCTAAAATTACTAAGCATTAGTCATTAAAACTCGACAAACTGTACTGAAAAAGTGTGGTATATTTAAACCGGAGGTATAAGTTACTTGTTTCTGCTATTACATAAAAAAAGTTCACTCAAACACATGACAGACAGCAATTCATTTGATCCTAGATTTTTCGATGCAATCAACTCAAAATTTCGATCTTAACGCTGTAACGAATTTTGAACGTCGCACGGCATTCAACGTTGTACTTAGTCCCGCCGATGTCTTTATTATTTCATCAAGATTTGACTGAGTAACATTTCGTTTCTAGTAAGTAGGATATGGCGGTGACACTGTATCCATATTTACAGGCTTAAAGCTAATGAGATATCTGGTCACTGCTAAATAACTTATATATTGAAGTGTTTAAACATTAAGCCATTGAGAAGGCGAAGGCATAAAGATAATATTAATAAATTCTATTGGTGTAATTAACATATCCTATAATACGCTTATTTTATCCTTTTTATTGATTCTTTCTTTTCTTTAACAAAACATAGCGTTCAATTCTATACTAATTGGCTTTCTGTTCCTTTATTGTTCTGTCTTTTGTTTTGGTAAGTATTCATTCGATATAAATAAAAAGTGACTATTGTTATAATAAGTATGGATTACGTCGTAGCAGTGCTACGCGGCGGGCGCTACAGACGCGTTAGTCGCGAGAGGAATACCGTCGCGCATAGACGTGTCTGCTACGCGGAGAAATTCGAATTCGAAATCCGAATTAGTTCGAAACAACATATCAGCGGTGTTGTGTTGTGCAAATACGTGTTGTTTGTGTTGACCCTGCTGTTGTTGCGCCATTGTGCAGCCATGATCAAGATGAAAAGGATTTTTCATCTTATCTTTCGGCTCCTGTTTTTGCTTGACGGTAAGAGGATTTGTTGGGACTATTCAAACTAATATATGTATAGGTTTTACACAAGGATTTTATTAATATATAATTATTTAATTAGGTAATTTCATTATAGTTATTTTTTTTCTTTTATTTAAATTTAAAACGGAGATTGTATTAGGGAATAATATTTTATTTTAGTTATTATAAATACACAAAAGCAATCTGAAATAGAATGTTTGTGACTTCTTCTGAAATTATAATAAACTGACAGATTCTATCCTTATTTATAAGGTCGGAATGTCACACTAATGAGTGTATACATTTATAATGTATATTTTAATACATCGGAGACAAGGCGTATATCAGTCGTATGTCAAAGTAGTGTAAATTAAATCCGTAGTCGTGTTACAACAGTGTTAATCTCGCTTAATGTCGAATGAGAGATTTTAATTAAAATTTGACTCTTGTAATGAGTCTCGGGACAATTAACAATTCTGTGTCCGATTTAAATCAGAAGAGAATCAAATGAGCCCTTTTCAGTTGGAATTTAAAGTTTTGCAAACGAATTTAAACCGGCGGCCGCACCCGACACTTAAAGCATTTTTATGAATATTAAAGAAGTTATATTCTTGCGCTTTTAGCTTTCTGAGCTTCAGAATGTATAATTCGTCTATGGAATAGTTTTTGCGACTTCATTCTTAGTCCTTATTTGATTTAGTTATTCAGCAAGGGAACACAGTTTATAATAATAAAAATGGAAGTATGGCATGGTTTACAAATTTGATTAGGTACATTACTTCAATTAATATTAACAAATGAAGAGATCCTTAGTCATAATTTCTTGAGCGTTGCACGCGGGTAGAATTGTAAAAATAATGTTGATTTGTATAGTATTCTCAAGTAGGTGATCTTGTATCTTTTTTTGAGAAATAAATGTCTTTAAACTTTAAAATGTCTTTAAACCTTAATTGTTAAGTCAAACTTTACGAACATTCTTAGCATTGTATCCCATATTGTTACCCTTATCAATTATCATTTAAATCTCCATTAGACAGTGTTTAATACGTATTTTATTTGTAAAATATAATTATAATGAAATAACTGGCAAGTGTGTTGTTAACTGGCAATGGACGTTTACTTCTCAATCTCTATATTTATACATTAGAAGCCGAAACTTTTGATCACCCTCGGATGGCAGTGCCCACTTATTTACATTTTGACGAGCTGTTTGATGTAATGGTAGCAATGTACGGCTAATAATCGTAGGTTCGATCCCCGAGGGGTCCAACAGTTTTTTAATCAATTTATATATATAGTTTGGAAATCTGGATATTAAATGGGCGGTAGGAATATCGAAATTGCGACGGGGTCTCGAACCACCGTCCACAGATGAAGAAGCCGAGAAGTTGAATCACGTTTCGGTTCTAATATGTAGATATCCGAATATCCAAAGCCAAAATAGATCGACACCGCATCTCGTTTGGATGCTATAGGCTGAGATGTTTCACCTACTATCAAGTGTTCCTTACGGTTGTCTTTCCTCCTATATTATTTAAAAAAACACGTTATGTGGCTGGAGCATGACACCTACCATCAAGTAAACCATGCTTCCTTGGTATACTACATCTTTTAAGATTATCTTGCAAAAAAGGACGCGGACGACGTCATGAGTAACACCTTAAATTTAGATGTGAACAGGAGGTTTGCTAAAACTAATTTTGACCCCATTGTCTCCCCGTGACCGCGGCTGCTGCAATGCATCCGAAATGTCGGGCCGAAGTTAAAAATCATTTTAAAATAAGTTTAAATAATATATCGCGTTTTAAACCGTTAAAGTGTTTTATTTAAACAAAATTTGATGCAAGAAAAAACATTCTACGCGGATGAAGTCGCTGACACAGCTTGTGAAATGTGAGCTTGGTTATTTCTACACCTTATTATACTTTAAAATATGCTCAGTTAAAAATTCATTAAAACATGAATATTATAAAATACATTTAAATACTGTCTGTAGCTTACACTAGTAGTACAAGTTTAAAGAAATAACTTTAACGGTTTAAAACACGATATTTATTAGTTAAAATAATAAATTATATAAAAAAAAGTTAAATTGAAAATTATAGTAACTACGGCCCGATATTTCGCCCCGTGACCACGGCTGCTGCATCCGAAATGTCGGGCCGTAGTTAAAATAAGTTTCACTAATATCGCGTTTAAAAATGTTAAAGTGTTTTATTTAAATACACTTAATTCAACATGTGTTCCTTCACAGTCCGGTCCACTCAGTCCGCGACTGGGACATTTACAAATGAAATGATTCCGAGTTTATTATGCTTTCATTTCCTCAACTAAACAGAAATGTTCCCACTTCGACACCTTATTTATTGCACAGAGACTGAATTCTGTGAATTAAAGTTTCTTAATAAGAAAAATTCGTGGCAATTTGTTTTGGTTTAGATCTTAGTAGCACTTATTTCTTGTGAATGACGTTGAATATATAGTTGTTAATAGTTGGCACACACTGCAGATTACAAGGTCTTCGAGTTTGAAACCTGGGTCGGGCGAATTGTTGCCTCAGAGAGAAAATTTCTATTATCTCGAAGTTAAGAATTAGAAGTGTAGATGCCGGTTCAAGTCCTGCCCGAGTCAATTTTTTTTTTTCGATTTTTAATCTATTTATTGCCATCATGTGGAATAACATGAAAAAAATATGAAAGTTTTCAAGTAAGTGTCTTTGCCCTCTTACCTCGTACCTGGTGAAAACAGTAGTTGTTGTATGTGTTAGTAGGTAGTCAAGCCTACCCGCTTTTAGTATAGTAGATGTAAGGTAGCTACAAGAAATAATAAATTAGTTGTAACTGCACCTTGTCTTTATCTAGTCACAACAGTAGTATCGGCTTTTAACACTCACTTAGTAGTGATAGTTGCTGAAATAGAGCAAACCCCAGTACAGGAGCGAGGGAACAATTCATTTATATTGAAGCAAATACAGTTGTTTTAATTTCACTTGGTCAAAAAAAAACTTTGAAAATATTACTAATATTATAAAGATGAATAGTTTGTTTCTTTGAATGCGTTAACCTCGGGAAGTACTGGTTCGAATTGAAAAAATATTTTGTGTCGGTTGGACTATTTACTGAAAAAGGCTTTCAGCTAAAAACATTAGGTTGTGACTAATAGGAGCCTAGAAATAGAGGAAAGTGTGAGAATGACGGGGTAATCTTTGTATCTTTCGAAAACGGTTCAAGAAATAAAAACATATATATGAAAGAAAGATTAATTTTTAAGTGATCTAAAAAAATACCTACGATAGTATACATCTGTCCAAAATAACTAATCAACGCGGACAAAGTCGCGGGCTCAGCTATAAATAAACATACACTTACTCAAAGATTTTATTCCGTACTAACTACACCCTAATGTACAATTAACAATGATGATAACATCAGTAAAGGGGTCCTACACGGCTATTTTAATTTATTATAAGTGATCTGTTGATCAGTTTTCTTGCCCAATATACAAAATACACACACATAATCTGGCTGCACACAAATGCATTCCTTGGAACACAAGACGACAGCCGACGTTATTTGTCTCAGCTAATTGTAAATGCAACACTTCCAACGCAGCACCGCGTTTCAACCCATTCGTTATTTTCTCTTTAAAATCTATGTTCGCCTGGTATATATTCGAACTATTGTGTTAAATAGATAGGTACATTACTCTTCGTCCCACTCCCATGGCTGGGACTGAATGTGTATAAGGGTTTAAGCCTATATACACCACCCTGGCTTATTGCCAGATGTATGTTGGTTGTCACTATATTCGTAGTACAATATAATATTTGTTATTGGCATATTAAATATTTAAATAAAGCACTAACGGTTTAAAACGCGAAGTATTTTAGTTAAACTTATTTGAAAAATATATTTTAACTACGGTCCGTCTCCCCGTGACCACGGCTACTGCAAAGCATCCGAAACGTCGGGTCGTAGTAAAAATAAATTGTATACGAGTTAACTAAGATCTGTCGCGTTTTTAACCGTTAAAGTGTTTTATTTAAATGTGCACTACTCGCGTGTACTACAGACAATACTATTTATTGTAAAAGTATTATAAAGTACGGAAAAATACTATATATATTTTGTACAGGTAAATCAATCTTGTTTTTCAACATTTCGCCGAATAAATATTTGCAACATGTAGACACAACTTGGTTTAAAAAAAAAAAAAAGTTATATCATTGTCTTTCGGGCTGTTCGGCCGACGTGACCGAGAAGAGTTTCACACAATATATTAAGATAGAGTTAATTTAATTAAAACAATCCTAAAGGTTTGAAACACTTAACACATTAGGTAAAATTATTTTAAGTACGGATTTTATTATCTGAGTTCTATAATTATTTACTAATAAAGCTCTACAAACAATTTAACCGTTAAATATATTCCTAAACTTATTAGTAACCATACCCTGATCTTTAGGATGTAGATAGGTTTAAAGATAGATGACAATACTTTGCGTTTTAAACTGTTAAAATTGCTTTTTCTGTGTCCACATGACTACGACTGCAAAGTATCCGAAACGCCAGGTTGTAGTTAAAACAAATCGTAAAAAAGTTCTATATATTTACTTATTTTCCGAATTATGTTTATGTATCGCGTTTTAAACCGTTAAAATTATTGAAAGAAGGTATGTGTTTTGTGAAATAAATGCTTTTAGTTTAAGTTAAATATTCCCTCTAATTAATAAGTACGTATAATAAATTCCGTATAATTTTACAAGCGTATTCGAACTACTTTGTGAAATATGAACAATAACAGCATTATGTAGAGACCTGTTAAGATAATTTCCCCACGGAATACTCACTGCACTTCGATATTCACAAAACCTTTGATAAAAGTTAAAATATGGACTCTCTATCTTATTGCTTTTGCGTGCCTGATACGTTTTCTATTGAATTACAACATTTTATAAGTGTGTAAACCCGTTTCCCGCCGTCAAACATAAAGCGGACATATGTCTGTGTCCATTTCACTGATTGCCTCCTTAACAGGCCAGTAGTTGATGAGACTGTGCCCTGCCCGACCGAAACGATCTATTGTGTACCGGGATTCGAACACAGGACCTCTCGCGCTTTACGCAACGCCTTAAATAATTAATGAATGATTTTCCTCGTTTTTCCAGATTTCCCATTGTTTCTTCGCTTCTATTGGTCGTAACCTAAAGCCTTCCTCTATATTTATGGTTTTATAACTACTCATAAGTGGTTCAACCTACAAAAAAATCCAATTCGAACAAGGAATTCTTGAAATTAGCACTTTTAAACAAAAAAACAATTCAGCTATATTATAACGCTGAATTTAGTATAGATTAGATGTTAAAAAAGCGACTAAAAATGTGTTATAAACAAAACGTTATTATTTTCAAGAGACAAAATGAATTAAAAAACATTTCAATAACATACAAGTCAGTAACATTCGTTAAGATCATCTTATTGTAAATATTTATTATATAAAAAGCAATTAACTTATCCAATCGGACACAGGTCAGTCATTGTGATAACAGAGGTTATTGACCTTTGCGATTTTAGCACTAACGTTGGGCGTTTAAGCACAATATATATGTCTAAATATATATGCAACACACGGTTAGTGAAATCATCTGCAAATCTGTGCCCCCTCTACACGTAGGCAGATACGTCTGCCGACGACGTATTTTTAATCTTCTTATCTTACAATACAATTTCGTAATAATTTTTAGATTCCTCAGGCGGTTCTTGGTCGAGGAATTTTAATGTTTCATTTGTGCTCAAGATAGCCACACAACAAAAAGAGAAAAAAGAAATACTATCTATAGTTTACGCGAGTAGTACACATTTAAATAAAACACTTTAACGGTTTATAACGCGATATATTAGTAAAACTTGAAAATAGGATTTTTAACTTCGGCCCGATGTTTCCCCCGTGACTACGGCTGCTGCAAAGCATCCGAATCGTCGGGCCGAAGTTAAAAATCATTTTCAAATAAGTTTAACTAATATATCGCGTTTTAAACCGTTAAAGTGTTTTATTTAAAAGACATAGAAATATGTTCGTCTCTCGTTCTATGGAGGGCAACGGGATTTTTCTTTTTATATTTGACTAAGAGCTAGTGCTTCTAATATTTTCAATGAATTCCCGTTAGTATAAGTTAACTAATATATTTCGCGTTTTAAATCGTTATTTTTTATACGTCCACGCTTCAGAATACGAAAATGTTTATACTTCATTTACTATATATTGTTCATCTACTTACAATGTATATATTAACAAATTACATTACAAAGGGCGTTACCTACGTAACTCTTATACTTTTGTGGGTCTGTAAACATTTAAATTAGTTTAATGTACCAGGGAACAGAGCGCTGTCAGTGGTCAAGGGAAGTTCCAAAGTACCAGGAGCTGTGAAGTGGATATAGATAAGAGTAGTTGTTTCGACGTTTTTGGCCGGTTTGACAGAAAGGTGTTGAGAGTCTATTTATTTGAAACATTTAACGGTTTTAAACGCGATATAAAACATATAGAGCGACAGGGATTTTACACATTTAAATGAATCACATTAACGGTTTAAAACGCGATATATTAGTTAAACTCATTTGAAAATGATGTTTAACTTTGGCCCGACGTTTCGGAGCTTTGCACAGCCGTGTCACGGGGAGAATGACTGACATTACACGGCTTTTAAACGCGATATATTAGTTAAATTTATTTGAAAATGATGATCGCGTTTTAAACTCGGCCTAACGTTTTTATTTAACGGATGCTTACTGCGTAAACATACACAGTTATATAGTATATATTTTTTTATTTATAACTGTATAAATATATTTAGATTTGAAATAAAACTAAGCAAACAAAACTCGATCAAGATCTATAGAATAGAATAGAAGTGTGTATTTAAACATTATTTAATAAATAAAATTGTAGGAACTAGCAGCCGAAATTACAACGAAACTTTCACTTTGACAGTATATAAATGTAATATTTCATAAGTTAGTTACTCATTTATCGCGTTTTTTAGACAACACAGTTATCAAGTCCATTTCATCAAATTGAAATGGAAAAATATATATACTTTTTATGTTTTATTGTAACACCGAAACATGGTTTTTACTACTAAAAATTTATATCTATAGGCATTTTACCTAGTGTGTAAACCATGAACGACACGGCGCGGTGCCTATATTCATGTTACGATTTTGTGGTTTTATTCCCATGATTCGAACTCGGGACAACCTTTTCAATTCGATCACCAAATCTAAGCTTTACAGTGGCAAAATAAATAGAAATCTAGTAGAAACGTGCGGAATAAATTAAAACACATCTATTACGTTGATAAGAGAATGTTTTTTTTTTAAAGTTAACCAATGAAACCAAAAAAAAAACTGTAATCTGTGATGACAATTTAAAAGTAAAGTGGATTAAAAGACGACATTGGTATGGTCACTTGGAGATTATAGTGTAATACATGTGACGGTTCCGCTTATCTTCTTAATCCTAATAATCTGGCTTACAGCGCTAAATCAATGTTAGTGCCAATTCGTAAAATATATAATGAAACTTTTTAGAGCCTTAAAAGAAACAGGCCCTTTTTTGCCTTACGTAAGGCGTTCATTTGTTGAAAGTATATACACCTCTGCCATATAACATATAAATAAGATGCACTGGCCACTTTAACGGTTTAAAACGTGATATATTTAAGTTAAACTTTTTGAGAACTACGGCCCGTAGTTAAAAGGGTAGTCGGGCCGTAGTTGAAAATAATTCTCAAAAATGTTTAACTTTCTAGAAATTATATTATGAGTGTTTTTTTACGTAAACTAGCGACCCTCCCCGGCTTTGCTTGAGTGCAATGCTACTACTAAATATACTCTTGAATCACTATCTATTTAAAAATGCGTCATATTCCATTGCGTAGTTTTAAAGATTTAAGCGTACATGGGGCAGAAAAAGCGAGTCTGTTTTAAACTATGTACTCATATAATTTTTTTGTATAACTATATTATATACACATTTTGCTTTTGTATTGTTCTATAACATTAGTTGACACGATTCTCCAATATTAATCTTATCTTCAGAGTAGAGGAAGAGATTGTAGAGAACTAATAATGAAGACGTGTTCGTTTCCGCTTCGTTGGCTTGTGTGACGTTCTGACACTGGCCTTGTTACCTTCTAGCAATATCCAATTTATATAAACACGTTAATATGTTTGAGTATCTCTACTGATATATAAAGCTGAAGAGTTTGTTTGTTTGAACGCGCTAATCTCAGGAATTACTGGTTCGAATTGAAAAGTTATTTTTGCGTTGGTTAGAACGCTGTAGGCTACAAAACATCGCGATGACCCTAATATGAGCAATGAAACAGTGGGAAATGTGGAAAATGTGGAAAATAACGGGGGAAATTATTCATCTCTATGGGTTTCTGAGGCGTACGCTGCAAAGACGGTCCAATATATACAAAAAATATACATTTTTTCAATTGGTAGAGCAACAGCACGGAACGCTGACGATGCCGGTCCTGTCCGAGCCGAATTTTTACAATTTATTTTCGATTTTTAAAGAATAATATTAACTAAACGACATAAATAATAAATGAATTCCATTAAATAATACTTTAATTTATTTTTAATTATTAAGCATTAAATAATGCTATTGTGTATTAAGACTTTTTTTGACAAATGTAAACATAATTATTTTAAAGTTTAAATGACTTAATAATTGAATTTCTTTTAAAAAGTTTGAGTAATGCACGTCTCGTTTGCCCGTAAACTTTCTCATCTTTCATCTTGGGTTGCCTGGACGAGATCGCTCGCTAGCGATAAGGCAGCAGCAACATGAAACACTAATATTTAATTCTTTTATTAAGTCTTTAAGTCTTTTACTATTAAAGTAAAATACGTATTTTTTTATTTATGCAATAAAGTGATAATAAAAAAAATAATTTTTCTGATTACATGAATATTACGGTTTCAAATGTAACATATACAGTTTCACTCTATTTGTTAATTTACAAGTAATATGAGTTATTGTCAATACCCAGTTGTGAACAAACAGAGTTAAGTAGGTAAGATGGAAGCAAAGTAAAGGACTAAGTTGGGTCTCAATAAACTTTACGTTGTATATGTTACTGGTAATATGTAGAATCGGGTATTTTATAAAACGCCTTGACAATTTTAGGTAATTTTACGGCAGACTCGTTGGTATAATGTTAACAAAGTACGGCTAATAATCAATAGGTCGTGGGTTCGATGTCCACCGGGTCTAACATTATTCTAATCCGTTTTAAATTCTTCTGAAACATGTCAGACTTCATCTGGAAATCTGGATATTAAATTGGTGGTAGGAATCGAAATTCCGTCCGGGCACGAACTACCGTCCACAGATGAAAAAACCGTGAAGTTTAATGATTTTTAGGTTTCATTCTGTGGGTTTCCGAATATTCAAAGCCAAAATAGGGATCGACAGTGCATCTTGTTTAGATGCTATAGATTGAGGTTTTTCACCTTTCATCAAGTAAACCTCTTCTATCATAAAAAAAAAGATAAAACAGACACTTAACTTTACATACAACACAATAATGTTGTGTAATAAAATGCAAAATATATATTATTTAATGTGTTTCGTGGTTAAATAAAACGCTTTTAACAGTTTAAAACATAAAATTTATTAATTTGTTAACATATTTACAATATATTTCGCGCTAGCTACTTACTTAATTTATTTTACGATTTTAACCGTTTAATGCCATTTCGCCCATGCACTTAGTAGCTGAACTGAAACGGATTTTCCTTACAAATTATCTAGATATTGTGAAGAAAACCCTATTTGCTAGACTGTCGGTAACATATACACACACGACTTCGCTATGGTCTCTCCGTCAATATTGAAATGTCTCTATATTGAAGTGAACGAGTTCACAATAAAATTGATAAAGTGCCTCCATTGTATTCCCCTAGTGATACGATCTGGCTTCGTTTGTATATATGTTGATACCTATTAGTTTCCTTTCTATTAGTATCCACTGCTGTACTGTAGAAATATATAACTACCTTTTAAACGCCGTAGTTAAATTAATCATATTTTATAAATCAAGCTGAAAAGTTTATTTGATTGAACGTGTTTATCTCAGGAACTACTAGTCCGGAATTAGATTTACTTGCTGTTGGTCTGACCAATTTATCGACGAAGTCCTTAAAAAACCAGATAAGAGTAAATAGCACGAAACGACGTGTGACAAATTGCCGATTCAACTTTGAGCCTTCGATTTTTTTCAATTACGAATAAGACCGACACGACGGGACGCGATAACAGGGTAACCATATTTAATAAGCTTAGGAGGTGTTTGCAAAAATAAATATAATGTCAAAAAAACTGTTAGCAGACGAAGTCGCGGACACATCTAGTTAATAAAAAGTTCACGTTTTATTTAAATCAGTAAAGAAGTATCTTAAAAAAATGAGTTTATTTCGTTTTTTGTTGCGGTGTAAATACTATTTTCAAGAAAGAAATATTTAACGTTTTAATCCGTTAAAGGTGTTTTATTAAAACCCATAATTTGTCTTAGTCCTACGTCCACGTTCATAAAAAAACCATCGCAGCGGAGAGTTTAATGAATATCGTTTAACTAACGAATCTTGAAAATCCAGTTAGATTCTTTAACTAAAATATATCATGAACTATTAACGAAGACGTTAATTATCACACGTTATATTTATTATGTTTAGTTGTATCATAATTCAGGCGGCGACCACGTAAGTACAGTTCGCGGTAATTAGCTGGCAGTATTTTAGCTCGAGTTTCAACGAAAATAGCTCAGTCTAAGCTACAATAGCGCAGAATAAGCTTAGAAGTGAAATAGTTAACATATTCGTAAATTTGTAAGCATTGTACTGCGTTTGTCTATTGAATATTGCAATCTACTGCAGATTTGGGGATCAAGGTTCGAATTCAGGATCATACAAAATGTTTTTACTATGTTTAACGGCTCGTAGCTAGAATTTGTTTCCGAAAGAAAAGCGCGACTCGGGCAGGGCTCGAACCAGCTTCGTCAGCGCTCCGTGCTGTTGCTCTAACCAGTTGAGATACCGAGTCGTTTACATCATACGTATTTTTTTTTGTAAATATAGTTTTTTATATATTTATACAGCGCAGTTTTCAAATTGTTTTTGGTTTTACAATTTATATATTTTTTATACTTGTTAAACTTGGTAAACATCCATATAAGTATTTCACGCGAATAGTATAGATTTATGTATAATTAATTAATAATTTTTAATTAATAAATAATAATAATAGGTTTATATATACATTAATGTAAATAAAACACTTAAAACGGGTTTTAACCCGTTTTAAGTAACCTCGAGTCAAAAAATGTAAATAAACTGATAAAAGTGTCCTATTTAAATAATTCATCTGTTAGCAGAAGCTAAATGTTGTTTTTTTATTTGATACTCCGCTTCTTTGAGTGAATCATTCCGCTTTAACGAACTTAGGCCATTGAATAAGTGGTCTATTCATAGACTCTCGCATTTTTCTCTTATGAATTGCTGATAAAGGTTAGGTATCTAATACAGAACGCTTTCGAGAGGCCGGCAAAGCGAGCCGCACAAAGCACACTTTACATACAAAAGCAACATCTTCGCCGCACAACTCTAACTGATTCAGAAAACAACTTCATTACGTCACTAGACGCCCCCGCCCCCGCTGCCCCCCCTTGCCCCACCTGAACTCCGCCCCCCCACTCATGCAAATCCAAACACGGACTATAGTGCCTGAAATTCTTCCTATAAATGTGAAAATTTCGCTAAATATTCATATCTTCGGAATTGCATTTGAGATTTTTTAATACAACTCGCATCGGTTCGCTTCGACTCTTGTGTCTTCGGGCTTTCAAAGGAACGCGAAATATTCAGTTTTAGTTTGTGAGCTGAAACTAAAAAACTCTAGTGCCTTAAAGCAATATTTTAGAGTTAACTTGAGCGAGAATTATAATAATTTTCTATTTAAAACGCTTGGCTAGACTTCATCTGAAACGTTTATGTATTTTTCAAGATATATTACTGAATGTTATTGAAAAGAAACTTATAAATTAATTTAATTTTTCACTGCCAAGCTATTATTATTTGAATACTTTCTTTAGTTTACGCGAGTAGTACACATTTAAATGAAACACTTTAACGGTTTAAAACGCGATATATTAGTTAAACTTATTTGAAAATTATTTTTAACTTAGGCCCGACGTTTCGGATGCTTTGCAGCAGCCGTGGTTACTCGCGGGGAGACGCGGAGACGTCTCCACGTGAGTAAAATAAGTTTAACTAATATATCACGTTTTAAACCGTTAAAGTGTTTCATTTAAATATTATTATTTAATTTATCTATACTAACATAATAATGCTGAAAAGCTGATTTGTTTATTTCTTTCTTTGAACGCACTTAGTAATTACTCGTTAGAATTGGAAAGTCTTTCTGTTGGGGTGTCCATTTATAATGGAAATCTTTAAGCTATTAAACATCAGGCTCGACCAAACTTAAAGAGCAAGGAAATGTGGAAAAAAACGGGGAAAATTATTAAATTATTTGGATAGTATACGGCTGGTGTACCTTCCACCAAATGAACCCTAGGCTTGTCTGTCCTCCCATTATTATAACAGCTTACAATTCGTCACCCCTGACTTCATACTAGCAGATAGTATGAAGTCAGGGGTTGCGCACTTACAACTGCCAATCAAAGCACACCTCAATATGCTATAGAATGAATTATCAAATCGAATAATTAATCTATTCAACGATTAGTTTCGCTTCCATTAATTACGGAAAGTTTTTAGGCGAGGTTTAATGAAGCCTAATTTCGGTGAAATCGAATGAAACGGTACGGATCAAAGGTGGCTAGTAATTGGTCGGATCAAACGCTTCTCGCACTTTGCTTGTTATCTGTGGACGTCACGAAATTTGTGTCGTCCACGGAGAAACTAAATATGCTGTCAACGTGGCTGGCGGTGATCTATGAACCATCATCTAGGGACGTCTATATGCTTAGCAATTTGAGAAAAATGACAAAATTATTATTTTGTGCTGTATCGTGCGTTCCTGCTATCTGTTGAAAAAAATTGCATTTGTTTTTAAATTTTATGAAGTTATAATATTTATTGCTTTTTTGCAAAGTGGCGTAGTTGTACCAATGTGTATTAGATATTGTATGTACAAATCATGAAAAATTATAAGAAATTAAATAAATTTATGACTTATGTTAATTTATGTATTATAAGTGTTTTGTTTAACTTAGGCCTCACTCTTCAACTTTTTTATTTAACAAAAGACAACGGTAGATAAATTAAACTATTGACAGAAGATGAATATCCTAGACATTAACTCCTACACACGATGTACTGTCGACCCATCGCTTTGAATATGCAGAAATCTATATACTGAAAGTAAATGTAATTAAACTTGATGGCTTCTTTATCTATAGACTGATGACTCTGATGGAATTTCGATATTTGTACCACAAATATGTTGAACTTGGTGGGGATCGAACCTATCTATATATAATTGCTCCAAAAGAGCCCTTTCTTTGCTCAGTCGGATAAAAACGAGCCGAGAAAATAAATTAAGCCCAAAGAACTCTCGAAACCTTAAAGGACCAAAGAACCAACAAATACATTGAGAGATTGAAGACAAATAGACGGGCGTTAGCGGGAGCAACAGTCACAATCTTGAAAGCCAAACAGTGGCGCCCTCTACACTCGACTCGACAGCTCTTACCTTCGCTACAATGGCTCACTTCATTTACTTGACGAAAACTCTTGGAGTTTAAGCGAATTATTAACAGATTAATGAGATGTTACGCTCATAGGATCTGTGGTTTTGTTATATTCATGAAGTTTTGAAACATGACCACATTTGTGGAAATCTGGATATTAGATGGGTGGTAGGAATATCGAAATTCCATCCGGGTCACGAACCACCGTCCACAGACGAAAAAGGTTAAGTTTAGGTTGCGTATTGCATAGATGTAATATGGGTGGGCCATAGGGGGAATTTCCCCTCCCATCAAGTAACCTCATGTGTATCTGTTACCCTCTAAAGTCGCTATGTTACGACCAGACGACATTAAACATGTCTTAAATATTCTATAAAATTATGTGTCACTAAGTAATTTAAAGTAAATACTGCCTATAATTTACGCAAGTAGTAGATACACATTAAAATAAAACACTTTAACGGTTTAAAACGCGAAATATTAATATAACTTCTTTGAAAATTATTTTAGTATGCAGCAGCCGTCGTCTCCCCGTGATCACGGCTGCTGCAAAGCATCCGAAACGGCGAGCTGTAGTTAAAAATAATTTTCAAACAAGTTTAACAAAAATATTTCGCGTTTTAAACCGTTAAAGTGTTTTATTTAAATTTAAAGTAAGCTAAGTATATTTAATGCGATTATGCTACATACCTTTTCACAAAAAAGAAGCAGATGTGCCTATATATCCCGTGTTTTAAACCGTTAAAGTATTTAATTACTCGCAAATTTACAGACAATATTTAGCATATACCTATTTATATTTATTGTAGGTTTAATTCCAACCGGGTCTAACATTTTATATAATATTTCATTATTTGGTTTATATCTATCAATATTCTATCGTCTACAAATGAAAACTTAGTTGTTTTCACCAGATTGTTTGGAATACTTTCTCTTCCATCAAGCAAAACTCCATGTTGCCTGTCCTATACTGTCAAAAAGAAAATACGTATGGCCGTTTTATTACGTCATTAGCCGGACACAAATATCGTCCGAATAAATCGAAATCCACTCCGAATCTTGGCAGGTTTAAACGCGATTAAACGTTTATTTGTAACATTAATCTCGGTCTCAAGTCCCCCGTCCTTTGCCCCCGTTCTGGGGCCGAGTGAGTGTAAATCAGTGTGCAAAGTGCGCTATTAGTTTAGCTTTTAGCAAATGAGCGAACGAGGGATTACCGGCCCTCGGTAAACACTTGCCTTCCATGACGACACTTTAATTCAAACAAAAGAAAGGTTTACATTTCGCAATTATTAAAGTAGATGGTCTGAATTCGTTGGTAATAGTAGCAATGTATGGCTCAACGGGTCGTGGGTTCGACGCCTACCGGGTCCAACATTTTTATAATCTAGATACTCTAGATTATGCAAGTAGTACAGACGCAAATAAAACACTTACCGATTTAAAACGCAATATATATTTGTTAAAATTATTTGAAAAATATTTTAACTACGGCCCGTCGTTTCAAATCGTCGCTATAAGTTTAACTAATATATATCGCGTTTTAAACCGTTAAAGTGTTTTATTTAAATGTTGGATTTTGTCTGGACGTTGTTAAATGGGTGGTAGGAATACAATCCAGTAATAATATTGTTATTTGTGCGAAACTTTTGAACGGGCTTCGAGTTTGACAGAAAAGCGAGAAACAAAAGTGCAAATAGGCAAATGGAGCCAGTCGGGAAGCTAGCGCTTAGCGAACTCATGATAACTCACTTTGCTCTTACTCGCTGGAGTATGAACACTGTCCACTCTACTTACGTAAAAGGTTATAAAACTTGTACCACCAGATCAAGTTAAACTTACAACTTAAAATTCCTTATACGTTAAATACTGTTTTAGTAAAGTAGTACACTTCAAATAGACCACGTTGACAGTCTCCCAGGACCACGGCTGCTGCAAAGCATTCGAAACGTTGGGCCGGTGGATAAAATAAATTTCAAATAAGTTCAACTAATATATAACGCGTTTTAAACCGTTAAAGTGTTTTATTTAAAATAGGTAATAGTTAGTAATTGGACTACTTTGCCTTGCCCGACCGAAACTTATAAGCGTCCTCGGGTCTTTTGCAATTAGCTTTGAATATGGGAGGCAGAAATGCGCTCTCAAAAAGAATACTGAGTTTGAAACATGATTTCACATGTTATTGCACATAATCGCTTTTTTAAAAAAAGGAACGCTGAGAGGACTCGAACCTGCAACTAGAGCTTTCCGTACGTCCGGTTCCGTCTCTAGAAATGAAGGTGTAACCGGGGGGTTTGCTCTACCTACCTGAGCTACCGTGTTTCAGAAGTAAGACGCTACGTTTTCTAATTTTCCTGCATAGTTTTAATGTTACTAATAATATTTCCCAACAGTTTTCCGATAAAAATTCAACCGAGTATAAATGGCGTTAAAATTAAAAGCGAGTTAATGACGGTTAAACTTCATTGATGAGTATATTTATCCGTAGTCAACAACTCGCGGGCTGAACGAGAACAAACGTAATTTAGTTGTAATAGGGTTGAAAATGGATTATCCGTAGGGCGTATAGTAATTCATCGTTAATGATTTTCTATGAAAAGCCTTCAATTAGAGCCTCTAGTGACGCAAGCTCGCTTATATTAATTGACGGGATTTAATTGTTTACTCTCGATTATCTATCTCTAAATATTTAATCTGTATACAATACAATTTGTAAATAATGTAATTAAATTTATAAATTGGGAAATATGGATTGTTTAGGCGAGCAATACACATTTAACGGTTTAAAACGCGATATATATTAGTTAAACTTAAGTACTGTCTATAGTTTACGCGAGTAGTACACATTTAAATAAAACACTTTAACGCTTTAAAACGCGATATATTAGTTAAACTTATTTGAAAATGATTTTAAACTACTGCCCGACGTTTCGGATGCTTTGCAGCAGCCGTGGTCACGGGGAGAATGTTATAACTTAGGATTTTAGTAATTAAATATAATAACTATTGCATTGCGGGATTTTTTTTTGTTTTATTCATTGCACAATTGTCTCCGTATACAGTAAATTTAACAGTTACATAAATAGAAATGATAAGATGTCATGGGCGGGACTTGAACTGCACAAACAATGACCACCAATTATGTTAAAGTTAAATTGGGTACGCTATCACTTAATTAATATATTTCGTGTTTTAATCCGTAACTTTTGTTTGTCCTTTAAAACCAAACGCATAGATGACAGACATGTGACGTCACACGACCGTACAACGCCACACGCGAAATGCCATGTTTGTTATAATATCAAAATAATCTCTTAGAGATGATTTAGGCAGGGAACACTATAAAGAATACTGTGGATTTATTTACAACTAGAAAAATGATTTTATGGCATAGATTATAGACAGATTAAAAAGCTTTTAGTCACTCGAAATGACCCAACCCTTGACTAATTAAAATGCGCTGCCGACTTTTTTTGGTCCAAAACATAAGATTTAACTATACACATTTTTTATGATAGACGAGGATAGACAAGCACAGGGTCTACTTTATGGGGTAAAAGTTGAGCCATATAGCTACATATACATAAACACTGAACATGATGCGCTGTCGGCCTATTTCAGCTTCCGATATATTTAAATACTGTTTATAGTTTACGCGAGTAGTACACATTTAAATAAAACACTTTAACGGTTTAAAACGCGATATATTAGTTAAACTTATTTGAAAATGATTTTTAACTTCGGCCCGACGTTTTCCCGACGTGTCTCCCCGTGACCACGGCTGCTGCAAAGCATCCGAAACGTCGGGCCGAAGTTAAAAATCATTTTCAAATAAGTTTAACTAATATATCGCGTTTTTAACCGTTAAAGTGTTTTATTCAAATTCCGATATATTCATCATTATTTTGTATATGCGGTCGTTTTACTGTTTGTATTTTTTAATTAGAGATTATGTAACGTAATCGCAAACTATCCAACCATAGATGTATGTAAGTTGAAATCTAGAAACGCCTGGTACAAGTATGGAATGATATATCCCAACTCAACTGAACAATCGTTGAGGAATACGTTATAAGCCCCATTGTAAATCCTAACAGACAAGAGACAGCAGACGGCAGACAGACGGCAATGAATTTATAAGCGTCAATCTGCTACAGTAGATTTGTTTATGACAACGTGTCGTGGCTTTATTTACAATCGTATTCAAGTAGACGATATATTTGTTTGAAATAGGAATAAATAAGTCTAGAATTGTTAACGTGTCGACTTGTTTTAAATGTCATCAGAATTTATTGATCGTAATACCGTCATTTTCTGATTATACATATTTACTAGCTGTGTCAGTGACTTCGTCCGCGAGAATCGTTATTGTGGGCATCCCAATTCGTTTTTGTAAACCCCTTCATATTTATAAACTTAAGCTGTTACGCACGACGTCTGTCGCGTTCCGTCGTGCGTAACAAGCGTCTTGGAAGTTACTTTTAGAAGATAGACATATAGCGTCGCGGACTTTTTTTTAGATCATTTAGAGAGAAATCATTCTGTCTCACATATTTTTTGGGTGTCTCGAACCATTTTTGCAGCGTACGCCTCGGAAACCCATAATGATGAAGAACTTTCCCAATTTTTTGCAACTTTCTCGCTGTAACTTCTCTTGTATTAGTCACAGCTTTTACACAACACAAAAAAAATATTTATCAATTTAAACCCTCAGTTCCTTAGCGCGTTCAACATACAAACAAACTCTTCAACTTTATATACTAGTATAGATAAGAAGTGACTATATATACATTCTCGGTCGTTAGTTCAAAACGAGCTTATAATTTTTCTTATAAAATATATATTTAATAATATTTTTAAATTAAATTATATGAATTTTCGGAAGTGTTTGAATTTTTTTATTTCTATTATGGTTGTACGAAGGTCAGTTGTAAATGCGTCTCATTGCGTAAAACTTTAGAAACTTGGGTTTGAGTCTCGGAAACGATGATTATTTTATTTAAAATAAAGGAGCAACATAATATGCAACCCACCACACTTACAAAATATGGCTCGTCCAATTTATAGAAGTAATTACTTTTCGTATTGCTTCTTTATAATAGGGACTTATATATAAGATACGATATCTTTGTCTAATATAAACCGGACTAACAATAATTAAAAGTTCAATTATTGCAGTTATTCAATATTTATGTACTATCGGTCACCCCGAGAGCTACAGTTCAAAAGCTACGCTAGCGCCATCTTTTCGTTAAATACAAACTACGATGGCTATTGCGAAGCATGCAAGTCGGGCCGTAGTTACAATAATTTTCAAATAAGTTTAATTGATATATTGCGTTTTAAACCGTTAATTTTTTTATTTAAATGTGTGTAGGGACACACATTTGCAATGCGCTGTTAGCAGTGTAAGTTAGTGTGCCCGGCAAATGTTTTATATAAATTAAAATAGTTGAAGTTTATTTGTCATATTGTACAGACGTCTTATTGAAATAAAATAAACAAGAATTTAAAGCTTCATTGAAGCGAACACCCCGCACGTGCCCAGACGTGTACTACTCGCGTAAACTATAGACAGTATTTAACATATTTATATGTCAATCTTCGAGAATCGCTAGCTACAGTTCTCGAAGCTAAACAAGTAATAATTGATCGAGCAAAGTAATAGGTAATACATTTATGCCTGAATGTTCTCGAACGCGTGATGAGGGTTTGATGAAGTTAAGGATTCCCTGACAGCCATCGCCTCCTTTTATTTACCACACTTGCTGTCAAAAGCCCGCCCGGGTACGTGACGCAGAGCCTACACGAGCTCTGTTTAACAATTAAGGTTAATATAAACCTTCAAATGTAGAGTTTATTGAAGGTGTATTTCAAGCTGTTTGACGGCTTCATTGGTGTAATGGTTGCAATGTACGGCTAATAACTGGGTCGCGGGTTCGATCCCCATCGAATTATTTATAATTGGTCTGAAACATATCGGACTTTGGAAAGGGGATAATAGATGGGTAACAGGAATATTGAAATTACATCCGGATCACGAACCACAGTTCACAGATGAATGTAGTTTTATCGCGTTTCGGCTTCAGCCTTATAATTTCCGATTATGCGAATCCAAAATAGGTTGAACCCTCTTGTCTTAAATGCTATATGACTGTAATATTTCACCTTCCAACAAATTCACCTCTGTGCTTTCTATGACACTAAAATTTGAAAAATTGTGCTTTGCAAAAAAATTTGTTGTATCAGTTTATTATTAGATAAGTTGGATAGAATTCTGCGCCTAGTTCGAACAAAAACTATCAATAATATTTCGAGTAAAAAACAAATGAGAGAAATGAATAAATTATCGTGTATTTTTTTACAAGCGCGTTCTATAGCCGTACTAACATTCATAAAACTAAATAAATCTCAACTCGGAAAGCGGAACATTATTTAATGAAGACGGGAGATAATCCTTCCGAGAGATATCCGCGTTCGCGATAACGGAGTCGTTATAACGTAATCGCTACGGCGCCGTTACAGTAACGATATTAAGGCTACACACTCGAAGCAGGCTTGGCTCGGGGCTGACGATTAAAATTTGAATAATTTCGAGCATAAAACCTCTCTTTGATATCCAGTAATACGTTTACTTGTTATTACCTAACATTTCAGCCTCTGTTAAATGGTTAAACGCTTAGCATTGCGCTAACCGCAAGACGTCTTGGGTTCGAATCCCGGGAAAACACTAGATAGTTGGGTATGGCAAGAAAATAAAATAAACTATGTGCCTGTTAATCAAATGAATAGTGAAATAGATAGAGAAATATGTGCGCCCCATGCCTAACATGACGTATTAACACAACATCTACGATTAGTTGGTAGAAACTAACGGTAGATTATTTTTAATGTATATAATTAAATAAATACAATAACAAAATAGATTGTTTTAGTTTTTTTTTAAGTTTACGCGAGTAGTACACATTTAAACTCTTTAACGGTTTAGAACGCGATATATTAGTTAAAATTATTTAAAAATGGTTTTTAACTTCGGCTCCACGTTTCGGATGCTTTGCAGCCGTGGTCTCAGGGGGACATTTATTTAAAAACTCTTTATTTAAATAGTTTTTTTTATGATAGAGTACAACAGGCAAGCATGGGTTCACTAGATGCTAGGTGAAATAGCTCAGCCTTATAACATCTAAATAAGATGTGTTGTACCTTTGGCTTTCGATATTCGGAAATCCACTGACTCAAAACCTAAACAAACCACCCATTAAGGGCGAGATGCAAGACGAAGACCAACACGTTTCAAAAAAATTATAAATTGATTAGAAACATCGTGAAGTCGAACCCACGGCCTGTTGATTATTTCACATACATGGCTACTTTACACCAACGAGCCCGTATCTTTTTATCATAATAAAAGCTCGAGTTAAACACTTAATAGAACTAATTTATTCTGATGATGGCGCAGCACAGTTTTGTACTTAGCAGTCAGTTGGTCTAAGTATTCGTAGAAGTTTTGTTATTTAAACTTTTGTCTCGTCTGTCTAGAATTAACTCTTTCATACGCTGTAGTACAAACTTTATCGTTCTAAATTACTTCTCCAAGATTCCCTACATAGTTTATCTGAAAGTTTTTCAGGAGTCGTGAAAGCGAAGAGTTATATAGTAAACGTTTTTATGTCACTTTTCATACTTAAGACGTAAAGAAAAACCGATGAGGGTTCGTTGTCCATTTATTGCAATATCTATACTAATATATAAAGTTGAAGATTTTGTTTGTTTGATCACGCTAATCTCAGAAACTACGGGTTCGAATTGAAAAATTCTTTACGTATTGGTCAGAGTATTTTAAAGAAGGACAAAGCTAAAAAAATCATTGTGATTAATACAAGCAAGATACTGCGGGAAATGTGAAAAAAAATTGGGCAAATTATTCACCATTGTGGGCTTTCAAGGCGTACGCTGCAAAAACATTTCATGATACCCAAAAAATATGTATTAAAGAATGATTCCTCTTTAAATGATGTAAAACAAAGTGTAAAAAAATATGTCTATCTTTTAAGATTAACTTACAAGAACGACGGGAAGGGACGCGACCGACGTCGTGGGTAACTGCATAAGTTTATAAAGGAGTTTGGAAAAACGAATTTGGATGCCCAAAATAAATATTCTTAGCGGACGAAGTCGCCGGCTCAGCTAGTTATTTATATAAATATTAGAAATATAAATTGCAGTTATGAAAAATGTTCAGCATTTGATATATGTTTCAGTTTTATCCTAATAACCAAATTAAAAAATCATCTAAGACGGGTAGGCATAACAAATCATATCTTTCCCTTATTTGATAAAATTGAAGGCACTTTTAATAACTGAAAAAAAAGTTAGTTTTATTTTGTTATTTATTCCTACTATTTTTGTACAAGCCAGCACCGGTAGTAAGAGAGGCATTAATGAACGAACGTGGGAAAATAAATAAGTCCATCAATGCCTACTTGCGGCCAAGGCTTGTGGCGCACTTTTTTAAATAATGCGCAGAAATAAAACTTAGTAGTATAATCTACACTACTATAAAAAGATCAAGAATTTGTTTGTTTGTGTGTTTGAACACGCTAATCTCAGGAACTGCAGGTTCAAACTGAAAAATTATTTTTGTGTTAGAGCTCTTTAAATAATGTAAAAAAAAGTCCGCGACTTATGTCTATCTTTTAAGATTAACCTGCAAAAACGACGGGAAGGGACGCGACTGCCGTTGTGGGTAACAGCTTAAACAAAAAGATGAAATGGTTTGCAAAAACGGATTTGGATGCTCAAAATAACGATTCTCGCGGACGAAGTCGCTGACAAAGCTAGTTTAGGATAAAACCAATTACAAAATAGACGAAGTACTAATAAGTTATTTTTTTACTAATCAGCTATTTGCCCGTTCGAAATTTAAATTAAACCTTTGTTAAGTTCGTCATTGGTCGCCATGTTGCAGAGTAAAAGATGATTCTATTTTTAAATTATATGATAAACATAGTAATTCGACGAATGTATTTTCATACAACTATTGCCGGCCGCACGACCAGTACAGCAAGTTCGATGTATCTCGAAGAAAACTAAATACTATCTGTAGTTTACGCGAGTAGTACACATTTAAATAAAACACTTTAACGGTTTAAAACGCGATATTGCGTAAACTTATTTTAGTTAGTATAGTAGTTTTCAAGTGACCATGACTGCAGCAAAGCATCGCAAACGTCGGGCCGTTTCAATTTAAACCGTTTTAAACCATCAAAATAATGCAATACTCTATATTATTCAAAATGATATTTCTCGAAATAGAATTGGCTGTTAGAGAGATGATTACTCACTCTAAACATGTTATTAGTAAAGTTTGGGATCGAATCTGAACTTGCATTCGGTTCACGTGTTGGAACATGTCCAGACTGGTTAGCAGGGTGGGACGGGAAGCTGGATTTAGATACAAATTACCCAGGCTTTGATAAGCACTATTTAACCTGGTGACAATGAGTGGAAGGTACTTCAATTAGGTTGCTATTTTTGTAAAATATCTAAACGGATAATACACGTGGGCCAAAATACTTTTAAGTGCCTAATCCGAGAACACAATTCAGATTTTTTTTTCAAAATTGAAATACTTAATTTCCTTTTTTTAAATGCTGAAATAGATATGTTATAGTTCTATTTATAACACACCTACCTCAGCAGCGATGGTTTAAATGATTTAATAATATTTATAGCATATAATACATCAAGTTGTCGAGAAATTAAACAACTGCGTAACTATTTTACAGATGAGGTTATTATTTAATAAATCGGACATTGAGACTTAATAATACGTCAGTTTTAAACTGTAGTGATTATATAAATCACCTATAAAGCAAAATCACAGAAATAATCAGTTTCATCGAATATTCATGTTTAATTAGATACACTGCGTTACCTATGTTAAATATTAAAACTTAAACTTTTCCATAAATTACAAAAATAAACTTAAAATTAATTCCAATTGACAACATAGTATTGTTCTTGTCATAAATAGTACGTACGTATAAATTTAAGACATTTTTGACAATAAGAGTCCTTTGTATAATTAAAGATACAATAAAAACAAGAGGGACACAAAAGTAACGCAGTATTAATCTTCGTAACACAGTAGTATTTTTTATATACTATACTTTGTAGTTTTAATAGAGATCTTTATAACAAAACAATTTTAACTGTTCATGACTCGACATAAAATTAAGTACCTCAAGTAACATAAAACGTTTGCCTACGTCAATATTTGTTAAGAATTAATATACCTTGATGAGAAAATCAACTGTATAAACTAACGAGGCACTATATCTTCAGTCTCTCTTCAGAAATTTTTTGGCTTGTCATAATTGAAGTATAATCTTTTACCTTTCACGACAAGTTTGGGGTTAGGGACAATTTCTACAATGTTTTCGTATGGTTCGTAAGATATATCGGTATCTACTGCTTTGAATCTTTTGCCAGTGTCGTCAATTGTCTTGTAAAACATAATTTTAACGTCCCCTTCTTCATCAACTTTACTTTTAACAACACCAAGGAAAGTATATTATTTTTCCTTAACATAAGTAACTTTTACTAAAACATGGACACCTTCATATATCTTCGTAGGATGAACATTTTGCATTTTTTTGAAATTGCTGTATTTCACGTGCGTGTTCCTGTACGTTAGATGTTGACACTTGGCACAAGCTTGATAAGGGCTTCTCGTCAGAGCTAGAAGACGAATAATAAACTTCTAATAAATCTTGTAATACGTACCTTAAAGGTACGGCAACAATATTAGTAATGTCATCAAGGACTATATCATTATCCGATTCATCAAATGGAACGTCTTCTTTACGTGTGTCAATGATGGGATATGTTTGTATGCAGGCTGATATGTTTTTGGATTCATGCACTAACAAAAACCCCTCTTGCAAAAACAACTAAGGTCTCTTTAGCGAAGTTCACCCAAAGTGTGAGTAAAAACCTGATGTATTGCATCGTACCCTGAAGTGGCACTAGACTTTCAGGTAGTGTTTTTTCAACGTTATGAATATCACTGTCAGTCAGTGTCACCAAGTAAAAACGGACCTTGCTCAAGTCTTTTAGGGTGTCAAAAAAATCTTCTGCATTAGAAATATTTGAACTAACAGCAACTTTTTTATCTGCAATGCGTTTGAGATAGCCGCCAACACCATCAGCAGCCCCTTTGCCATGCCCAGCTTCAAAGAAATTCCATGTAACGCGTATGATCTTTTACTCAGTGAATATTCTGTGACTAATGAAATAAAAATTTTGCTTCTGTCGATACTGAGTAGCTGGTCCATCGGAGAAAAAATGAATTGTAGTTATGTTAGGATTGTTATGTTGTATGTCACTAATTATTGGATGTAAGTGTGCCCAGATAGAGGCTGGATTATTAGAATTATTTGCAGATATGGTACGAAATTCTCATAATCCAGCTTCAGCATTTTTTACCGGGTCTTGTTTCAATTTTTATCTATAGCGACGTTGTTTTTCTGCGTTTGTCAGCGCCATTTAGGACAGAAACTTTTTTCTGAGAAAAAAAGATACAATTTTCCTATAGCTATATCGGATTTAATAACGTATACTGTTTATAAGTAACAAAAATACAACTACGTTACCTATCTAACTACTGCGTTACTTTTTTTTGTAACGCAGTGTAGCAGTTACGCAGTTGTAAATATTTGACTAAATTGTAAATAATTTCCAAATCAAATAATAAAATCCAGATATTTTTACACTCACGGTTGCAATACATACCTAAATGCGTAATAAAACAATAATAACGTGAAATATCGTCAGGACGTAACATTAACAGCGGTAACTCAGCAGACAGACAATAGATACACGCACCTCCTTCACGGACCGGGACGCGACCAGCACGGCGAGAGTACTGCCCAAGCGCTGTTGCTGTCGTTTGTTAAACGAGTTACTACAAATCGAACCAAATAATGTGCAAGTAACCTTAATCCAATCATTTTAAAGTCTTTTTTCATACAGTAACGCAAGGTAGCTACGATATTGTTACTCGTTGGGGACACAGATACATTAATTTTTTATTTTACTAAATCTTCAATTTAAAACGTTTCTAATGCCATTCTAATAACGTCCAAACCTTGCATTTTTATTATACCATCTATAATTAACCGCCACCTAGGAAATATTTTGAGAAATTGTTCCGTATAGTTTGGCACACATGCTCAGGGACATAGATATTTAGTATGAAAAACGGCTGCGTTACTAAAAATGGCAACTTTGTTACTGTAAATTTTCAATTAATAACAATTATTTCAGTTTAAATCATGTGTTTTGTATTAGATAATAATGTTAAATTTTAAAATAATTATACTATTGTCACAATTTTGTAACCCACTCGCATTAAATGTAATGTTAATTCCAGGGACTGGTTTTTAGGCATAAAAAAGTATTTTGGCCCACGTAACTTTTTTATAGAGTCGTTTTAATGGTAGCAATGTATTAGCCATAAATCTATACTAATATATAAAGCTGAAGAGTTCGTATGTTCGAACGCGTTAATCGTGGTATTCCACTACTGGTTCAAATTGAAATATTTCTGTTGGTTACAGCATTTATTGAGAAACGCTATAGGCTATAAAACATAGCGATATGACGAAAAAAAAGAAACAGCGGTAAATGTCGCAAAAACGGGGGAATTTATTTATCCTTATGGGTCTCCATGGCATGCGCTGCGAGAAGGGTTCAAGATACAAAAAAAAGTCCGCGACAGTATATTATGTCTATTTAAATAAAACACTTTAACGGTTTAAAACGCGATATATTAATTAAACTTATTTGGAAATTATTTTTAACTTCGGCCCGACGTTTCGGATGCTTTGCAGCAGCCGTGGACACGGCTGCTGCTAAGCATCCGTGTCCACGACTTTAACTAATATTTCGCGTTTTAAACCGTTAAAGTGTTTATTTAAATGTGTACTACTCGCGTAAACTATAGACAGTGTTTAGTATATGTCTATCTTTTAAGATTAACATTCAAGAAGGACTGGATGTGGACGACGTCGTGGATAATAGCTTAAATCTATAGAGTTGAACGGAAGGTTTGAAAAAACAAAAATTGCTACCCAAAATAACTATTCTACATGTGAGTCAGCTAGTACTTTATACGATTTTAAATTTATGCCACTACACAAATTCAAAATCGATTATAGATGGAAAAAAATTTCGACACGGGCAGGATTTGAACCGGAATCTACAGCGTTCCGTGCTGTTGCTCTAACCAATTGAACTAGTTAGTTTGGTAGTTGATGAGACTTATGTGCCTTGTTCGGGAGTCAAACTCGGCACCTCTCACATTTAATGATAGGCTATTGAAACACGTTATCTTCTTAAATACAATAAGCTTTCATGTCAATTAACAATATAATGTGTTTTATATATAAATATTATAACACCGTTTAATTGACCATTGCAGAATGGTTGGCTCAATGTCCTAAAACTTTTTCCCAGTTAAAGAAGTCTATGTCCAGCTGTGGGACTTCAAATGTAACGATTTTATTCTGGTTTAATCAAACTCTAGCGTTGAACTTAATTAAGTGTAGATAAGTGATCGTTTTATCAAAAAATTCAATCGATGCCCGACGTTGGGTTGCGGCAATATATTAGGTGACAGGCAGAGATCGTCAAGCGGATAGGGTCAGGCGCCGGTTTTACGGCTAAAAATAAAAATAACACTGTGATAATTCGTATTGTCGACGTGATGAGTTTTTGTTTTCACGAATATTTGCAGAGGTTAGAAACATTTTTTATTGCATGTTGGCAAATATAGGATGATTTTAGGTTTACAATGTATGTACGCAAAGCGATTTTTTAAATCTACATTATTACTTTAATTAAAATGACGATACACTTTGTTAAGTTTATTTTTATATATAATATTCCAATAAACAGCATACCGGCGAAAGCGAAGACACCGTGAGTCAATTCTGTAAGGCCCGGCCAGTTTCGCCAAATATATTACCAAATTCGACGGAACAGATGGCGCTAGCGTAGCAATTTTTACTTTGACGTCAGAGACACCCTCCATCTTTAGTCTACCCGTGACCACGGCTGCTGCAAAGCATCCGAAATGTCGGGCCGTAGTTCAAAATAATTTTCAAACAAGTTTAGTGTTTCATTTAAATATGTACTTCTCGTGTAAAGTACAGACAGTATTTAATAAAACTTGTTTGTGATTCCGTAATTAACAGGCCAAATCTGCTTCACCGCTTCTTTTAAGTTGCGAATCACGAAACACGGTATCTCCTCCCGTTTCTCAAGATATATAATATATTTTACGTTTTAAACATTTCAAAATGTTTTATTAAAAAATATAAACCAGCCATATAACATCTAAGATCAATGCACTGTCGATCTATATGGCTTGAGATATTCGGAAATTCACGGACTGAAATCGAAACGCGATTAAACGGCTTTATCATCTGTGGACGGTGGTTCGTTAGCCGGACTGAATTTCGATAATCCTAGCCAGCCTTTTAGTATCTAGATTTCCATACGAAGTCTAACATTATCAGAAGAAATATAAATTGATAAGGAACGTGATGAACCAGGCGGAGTTCAAACCTACGACCCAATGATTATTAGCCATATATCAATTCAATTAAAATCAAATATCATAAATATCGGTCAATTTCTGTTCGACAAGCAACTTCATCGTTGTCTCCCCGTGACCACGGCTGCTGCAAAGCATCCGAAACGTCGGGCCGAAGTTAAAAATAATTTTTAAAATAAGTTTAACTATTATATCGCGTTTTAAACCGTTAAAGTGTTTTATTTAAAAGCAACTTCACTTGATGGAAGGATAACCCCCAGTCATATAACATCTGAACAAGATTCGCCGTCGACTTATTTTGGCTTTTGTTTAGAACATATAGATTTTGTTTTATTTTTCTTATATGACATTTATTAAGGTCGTTATCACGTTAAAGACCCTTTAGCATTTCTACATCGTTGGTTAACAAAGAGAATGCTAACCCAACAGATCGCGGTGGAAACCAAATCGACCGCGACCGGAACTATCGGATTTACAGGAATTGCCGCAAATTCTCGCATTATTCGGCTGTGTGCTGCGCCCGTGCTATGATTTCCACTTCATCCACGTCATTGCCTTTTGGCTACTTCTGAAACGAAGACAATTAATACCTAAATGATTTTTTGTAATGATAGAGGAGAATAGACACGCATGGCGTTCATTTAATAGGTGAAGTGCCAGTCTATTGCATCTAAACAAGAAGCGCTGACGATCTATCTTGGCTTTAGATATTCGGAAATACACGAATTAAAACCGAAGCGTGATAAAACTTCACGGCTTTTTTACGGAAACGAAGTTAACTTATAGAATTAATGTAATTCGTGTAAAATAAATCATTTGGAAGTATGTGAAATTCATTATAATATTAATTTAGAATACCTATTTAAGTTTTATTGTAGCAATTTTAATTATTTTGTTTTAAAGGACGTTGTGATTGTAATATGTAAAATACGGTTTAGTCTAATTCGTGCATAAATAAACCAAGCTGTTATCTGTGTGCGTTTTTTATTAATTTGGACTCGGACCACAAAACCTCTAGCGTATCGCCGACATGTACTACTCTCGTAAACTACAGATAGTTAAGCCAGATCTTTATATTTCTAAGGTGAATAAATACTGTCTATAGTTTACGCGAGTAGTACACATTTAAATAAAACACTTTAACGGTTTTCATAATTTCAAATAAGTTTAACTAATATATCGCGTTTTAAATCGTTAAAGTGTTTTATTTTAATGTGTACTACTCGCGTAAACTATAGACAGTATATAAAAATGCGTGTCTCCCCGTGACCACGGCTGCTGCAAAGCATCCGAAACGTCGGGCCGAAGTTAAAAATCATTTTCAAATAAGTTTTACTAATATATCGCGTTTTTAACCGTTAAAGTGTTTTATTTCAAAATATTTTTATGTTTGTTGAAGCATTTATTGAGGAAGGCTATAAAACATCGCCCTGTGACTAATACAAACGAAGATACAGAGAGAAATGTGAAAGGTTTTGGGAAAATAATTCATCATTATGGGTTTTCGAGGCGTACGCTGCTAAAAATATGTATGATAGAATGATTCCTCTTTAAAATATCTAAAAAAAAGCCCTCGACGCTATATATCTATATATATATCTTTTAAGATTAACTCGCAAAAATGACGGGAAGGGACGGCGACCGACGTCGTAGGTTAGCAAAAAACAAATTTGGATATATTTATAAAATCAAATAAAGAGAAAAACTTACATGTATAAAAAAGAACACCCCTTAGAAAATATAAAATTCTTCATTTAAAAGAAACAATTAAAGACGATTCTAACTGAAGATCATATTTTAAATCTACACAAAACGTATGTTTCATTACTCGAAATCGAACTTCCGTCCTTGTGAATGAAACTCACTATTTGGCAACCTGTTACTTGCCATTACAATAATCATTACCATCATTGTACATCATAAAATTCAGTATCAACATTGCAATGTTAATCTCTCGGCTACGACCGAGTTACATTGCATACAAAACAATAGCCTAGATATAATGACAGTATTTGCAATTAAGTACTAGCTCTAATGTACTAGATTGTAGCTTGAAGAAATAATAATTTATATAATATTTAAAAAGGAAGTTCTATGAGGGTAGTTTGATGAATAGTAGGTAGATGGTTCAGTTTAGATGCGCTGGTAGATCCACTCTTTGGATAGTTGGTTTGATTGGTTGGGCCAGTGTGTTTGTAAACACGTGAAAGCTATTATCATAAAATGGTTGATTCCAAATGCTTGAAAATTTGGGTCTATTTTTTATAACTTATCGGGTTCGTTGGTAAAGTAGTAGTAATGTATGGTTAATATCAACGGGGCCTGGATTAAATCCTCAGTGTGATCCAAGTTGGACATAGTTGGACATCTGAATTTTTAAAAGGGTGTAGGAATAAATAAATTGTGTAAGGCTTTCGCGGCCAGCGTTCAGCATACCATCTGAACGTCTTCCGGGCAAGAATTATTCTTCGAGCAATCGAGGAGTTAACATCTCCTGATGATGCCGTCGCACGTATGAGAACCTCTTCTCACTCACGTCGACCGACCAGCCCGAAAATCACGATCCCACCACAGATCAAAAACCGTTAGCATTACTAGCTTCTGGGGTTCAGTCTGTGGATTTTCAAATATCTAAAGCCAAAAGAGTTCGACGGCGCGTCGCGTTTAAATGTTATATGACTGGGGTACTTCAAGTATACCATTAAGTGGATGCCTGTCTCTATCATAACTATATCATAAGTTATAGGACCAAGGCATTCCACCTTCCAATTGGTTCTATGGTGGTCTATGGGTGTCTGTTCTTTTTCCAATTTGGATAACCAAATTTTAAGATAGAGTATATTATGATGAGTTTTTTTTTTTGTATCCGCAACTCACACAAACTTTTCATGGTACTCTTATTCATAAAGTTTATAAAATAAATACGCAGTCCATTCATTCTTGAATTGAATTTAAAAATACCGCGTACGAATGCCATTAAACTTCACGCCCCCATTCCCCAGCAGCGCGCAGTTTCAGTTAATTATTTCATTTATTAATAAATGATTTTCGATAAGAGTTGTGAATGAATATGAATTATTCGATCACGGTTCCCGTCAGCTGTGAACGAGGAGTTGCGAGTTGCAACAGAGGCGTTCACTCAATTGTCGATCACAATAATAAAATTGTAGTTTTCGTAAGGGGCGTTTACATGGCGCTTTTATATATTTTTTTTATGATGCAAAACTGGACAGACAAGCGATGGGAATCACTTGATGGTAGGTAAAATACCACAGCCATGTAACATCTAAACGAGATGCGCTAACGATCTATTTTAGTTTTGGATATTTGGATATACTAAAATCGACACCCGATTAAATTCGACCAATTATACAATTTTCGATATTCTTACATCCCATTAAATATCCAGTTTTCCGGACGAAGACCAACATGTTTCAGTAAGATTATAATTTGATTAGGAACATGATGGACCTAGTGGGGATCGAACGCGCAACCATTTATTACACCATTTACACCAGCGAGCCCATTAAAAAATTCCAATTAATTTAAGTGATTAAATACTGTCTAGTACGTGTACACATTTAAATAAAACACTTTAACACTTTAAAACACGATATATTACTAATAAATATATCGCGTTTTAAACCGTAAACTATAGACAGTATTTAATTAACAAGTACACGGGCTGGAAAATGCAAACATAACTAATATGTCGCGTTTTAAACCGTTAAAGTGTTTTATTTATATTTAAGTGATTTTTACGTTTAAATAAAATACTTTAACTTATCTATAATTTATTTAATTACGGCCCGACGTTTTGGATGCTTTACAACAGCCATATTCTCGTCTATTTGAATGTACTACTCGCGTAAACTATAGACAATACTTAATATATATGTTACTTACCGTTCATTTTAGATACGTTACATTTATTTAGTAAATTATAGTAATAATTACTTCAAACTCTGGGTTTGAAGTTATTATTATTCTCTCGCCTCTATAGTTTAACGCGTTAGGCGTGAGAGGTCTTGGATACGAATACCGGGGATATAAAATGAAATGTTGTATTTTGTAGAAGTCGGATTCAATCCTTGGTCAATAACAACTGTCTGTGACACATATGTGAAAGATTGAAATATATTTTTAGCAAATACATAAGTTAGATATGAAATTTACCCTTGTAACGGTTTAAAATGCAATTTTTTAACTACAATACGATACGACAGATGAAAAACCCGTCCAAATTAATCGTGTTGTGGATTTTGAAATATCCAAAGCCAAAATAAGTCTAAATTAGACTTGGTATGGCTGTGGTAATTCATCTACCATCGAGTAAACTCCATCTTTGTCTCATCTCATAAAAGACATATTTATTTAAAAAAAACACCTTCTAATAAATAAATTATAAATATTAAAATCTGCATGTAATACCACCTTTATTTGCGTGAAAACATCGATCCATTATGCGAAGTGCGAATAATTTTGTAATATTTTAAATATCGGAAGTTCGGTTTCATTAAAGCGCAGTTTCTGTCCACTGCGACCTGCAAAAATAATTACATATTTTATGAAAATTAATGGTCGGTTAATTTGGAGTTGGGATTTTACTTTTGGCGTACATTTTAACAATTCTTATCTGTTTATATCGCAGTTTATTCTGTTACCATTTGTGTGTGTCTGTACACACAGACAAACATGAGGAATCTATTCTATTATTATGAAGATAAAGCGTTTGTTTGAACGCGCTAATCTCAGGAACTACTGGCTTGAATTGAAACATTGTTCTTAAAATAATCAAAAATAATGTTCATGGCAGTATATGTCTAGAAATTGTGTATTCTCCAAATGTGCACATAGATTGAAAAAAATAAAGCACGGGCGGGTCTTGGACCGGCATCCACAGTGTTCTGTGCTGTTGCTCGATTTTTAGTTTACATCTATCTAAACAAAACACTTTAACGGTTTAAAACGCGATATATTAGTTAAACTTATTTGAAAATGATTTTTAACTTCGGCCCGACGTTTCGGATGCTTTGCAGCAGCCGTGGTCACTGGGAGACACGTGTATCTTTTAAAATTATCTTACGTTTATAAGAATAAGAATTGTAAATATATTTCATATGATAAAAAAACCTTTAGCTTTATAGGCTTTCCCGTAATTCAAATCTTATACTAGTGTAACGCGATTTGATGTTTGCGAGAATTGCTATTTCGGCATCCACATTCGTTTTTGCAAATCCCTTCATCTTTACAAACTTAATCTGTTACCCACGACGTCGGTCACGTCCCTTCCCGTCGTTCTTGCTAGTTAATGTTAAAAGACTCGCGGACTTTTTTTTACATCCCTTAAAGAGGAATCATTCTTTCATAAATATTTTTAGAGTATCTTGAACTCCACTAAATGAATATTTTCTCCCGTTTTTCCCACATTTTCCACTGTTACTTGTACTATTAGTCACGAAAGAATTTGAAGGCGTAGTTCAAGAGATTGGCGCGTTCAAACATACAAACAAACTCTTCAGCTTCAATTTTGCGTATCTCCAAAAGACTTGAGCCATTAGTTCCAAAGCTGAAACCAGTTAGCAGTTGCAGCACTCGGCTGAAGCCATAAAAATGAATTACTAAAGTGACTGCAGAGCTTACAGCGCTGGACAAATAAAACTACGTTGAACAATGCCCTGCACTGCGTTTCATATCGTATTACATAGAATGGGGTGCATATACGATGCATCTATATGAATAGGTATAGCATATGTATTAGTTTAAATAAAACACTTTTAACGGTTTAGATATTTTTTTCAACCTATCGATACACGCACATTTCACCCAACGTCATTTCAACCATAACATTAATATATCTTTGAAAACTTTTTTTTTTCATGGTATTGCACATGAAGGCACTATATAATTTAAAAATCGAAAATTAATTGTTTTTTTTTAACTCGGTAGCTCAATTGGTAGAGCAAGAGCACGGAACGCTGACGATGTCGGTTCAAGTCGTGGCCGAGGCAAAATTTTTGTAATATTTTTTAAAATCTAAGATTTACGTATTAAACAATACTGTCTGTAGTTTACGCGAGTAGTACACATTTAAATAAAACACTTTTCAGTTTAAAACGCGGTATATTTAGTTACACAGCAGCCCTGGTCACAGGGAGGCCACGTGCTGCTGCAAAGCATCTAAAACGTCGGGGTAGTTAAAAATAATTTTATAACAAGTTTAACTAAAATATATCGCGTTTAAAACCGTTGAAATGTTCTATTTAAATGTGTACTACTCGCGTTAACTACAGACAGTATTTTTAATACGTAAATCTTAGATATAAAAAAAATGACACAGGCGGGACTTAAGACGGCATCCACAGTGTTTTGTATTGCTCTGATCAGCTTGAGCTACCGGGTCCTGCACGTCATCGTCGAATTCTTCAACCTATTGATATATGCACCTCTCGCGCAATGTAATTTCAAACTTAACTCTTGCGTATTAGGGTTCAATATAAGACTATATAAGGCATTGCAGCTTAACGAAATGATTGAAGATGAAATTGCAAAGTTTAACGTTTGAAAACTTTTACATTTCTTACATATTATTATTGTACATGATTGTAGTATAAAAATTACATTGAAAACATTTTTTACGACTCTGTCAGGACTTGAAGTGGCATCCGGAGCGTCCGTAGCTGCTCTCACCAATTGAGCTACGGCGTCATAGTTTCCAACTTATTGACACATGCACCACTCGCGCATATTTAAAACTTATTGCGTATTAAAATTGTTACCCTCTACGGAACCCTAAAAAGTTTAATCTCGGAATCGTAGTTTAACTTCACAGTGCTCGGTGCAATAGATCTGATCTAGAGATATTAAAAGACGGCGTCTTGGTGTGAAGCGCCCCGCGGCGTTGGTCGAGGGCCAACACTCGCGAGAAATGTCCTTCCTTCCGTCTGTTTATTGCGTCATAATCAAATAAAGCCTTCTCGATGACAGAGACTGGGCGTTCTCATACGTTATTGTGTGCCCCCTTATGGGGCTTTATAGTATTTAAAACACTAAAGTTTCTATTAGAAGTACCTACTTGTTTATGAAAGAGGTCGGCCAAACGTTCCAAGGACGGTTTTTAACTCGAAGTGCGGTTAATATTTTGGCTTTTAAATATTTGCAATATTGGAAAATCCACAGACGAAACAGAGACGTGATCAACCTTTACGGCTTTTTAATTTTTAATTTAATGCACAAGGAAGACTTTATTAGTATACTTTTCATTTTTATTAATATATATTTGATTTTTTTACTTATTAGTTAATAAATGTTTTACATTAATTTGAAGCTGAAGTATTAAGATACTTGATGGCTTTGATATCTAAGTAATTTTATACCTTTTTATTTGTCGACGTGTAGTGGTTACTGACCCGGATGAAATTTAAATATTGCTAAAATCAGCACTTTCCGAAAAAATATGAACTAATGAGAACATAATCGAGAATAAGGAACCGTCAATAGTACAGTAAGACAAAAGGTAACAGTGTAATAAAATTACTTGTATTCAAATAAAAAACTTTTACGGTTTAAAACGCCGTGGCCATAGCTGCTACAAAACATCTGAAACATCAAGCCGTAGTTAAAATAATTTAAACTAATGTACATCGCGTTTTAAACAGGTAAAGTGTTTTATTTAAATGTGTACTCAACGCGTAAACTTGTGTAGGGTATATGTTTTGCATCATGAAATTAATAAATGGCCAATATTTTCAAAGTTTCAAATATTTTGCACCAAAAACGACCTTATAAACTAATTGAAAATTTATACATCCGCCACTCTACAGATCTCTCAGACTCTATATATTTATCTCAGTTATATACATACATTTCTTATACATTTACGTAAATACGTAGAAAAAAGGTGTAGCTAGGGAGCTTTCGAGTTTTTCCGCTAATAATAAAAATAAATAAAATAATAAACCTTATGATTATACACGTGTTCAAACTTATCAAACAGACCCAATTTATACTTTGCGAAGCCTTTGTACATTTCACAACACAATGCGAACAAATAGAAGTTTTCAATTTTCTGTATTCAATTTAGAGGTTATAAAGAATTTTCATAAAAAAAGTAATATTTTTTAATATAGAAATAGTATCAACACCGCTTGGAAGGCAATTATCAAAAAGTGCCGAAATATATCTTTATAATATATTTGCTCGTAAAGTGGATGTAATTACACCAATTTCAATATCGTAATGTATCTCATTACGCACTTGTGCGATAATGTAATGTAAAAGGCACGTGTTTTTTTCTCCTAGCAAAGAGGTTTTATGTGAAGAAATTGGTCAATATTTTATGAATAAAATTAACTTTGGGAAATAAAATATAACGAATAAACATTTAATTCTTTAAATTAATTAATTTTGACCATAAATTACAACCATTTATCTATAACAAAAACACAAAAATATTAATTTACTTTATTAGTAATACTGGCTGTTTTTGTACCTTTGCCTAAAAAAAACGTTAATGCGCGCGCATCGCTTATTTGTGGACAAGTAAAAAATATAATTCCGCGCGCTTTTTCTTTTCGCTGTATTGTTTTTATTTGAAAATGTCGTCATTTCGTCGTAAATATGTTATAAAACGTCGTATGACATACGTGCGCTTTGAAAATTACAGCCTCTGCTTTCTTACAGCCCTTGCCGATGGCTCGGGCTAGTAATATCGCCTCCGCTGTATTTTTCAACTTACCGCACTTATATCATAATGAACTATTTTACACTTTAATATATTTTTGTTTGAAAGTGCTAATTTGTACTAACCGCTTTTATTTTATTTTTTGGTTTTAGTCGGACCGTTTATCAAGGAAGTCTTTCGGTTATAAAAAATCTGGTGGCATATATGACATATAGGAGCGAAAAAACAGAGGGAAATGTGAAAATTCGGGAAAAAATAATTCTTTGACAGCTTTCGTTACGTGCGCTGCGAAAATGGTTTAAGATACCCAAAAATATGTAGAGTAATAAATTTTTACTGTTTAATTAATCAGTCAAGTCAAGTGACAGTACATTATGTCTATCTTTTCAGATTAACTCACGAGAACAGTTTTTTGTATGAATTTTTCTGTTCAGTATTTATTACAAATAAATGTACACGATCGTAATACTTCTACAAGCAAAGTCGCAGATACCATAGCAGTACTTTGTCTATTAAATTATCAATATGCCTAATTTAAAAATAAGTTAAAGTCATCACTTACATTATTTTAAAAACTAGTTTTTAGTTTTCTTTTTTTATGTCAATTTATGTAAAATTAATGTTAAGTGTTCCTAGTTTTAATTTTAACTATAATACTATAATCTTGATGGCTATTATTGTTTTTCATGGTCTAAAAATAACTTACACATTAAGTTATTGTTAAACCTCGATTTTGTCTGTGAAACTATTTAAGGGAATATTTGTATTCTATTTTTTTGTTTTTAATTCCTTATAATATGTTACAGTGATATTTCTGTTTTTTCCTGTTTTCTTAAATAAATTAATAAATATGTACTATATACATGTCTAATTCTAAAAAATGAAACGAACAGATACAGCTCAATCACGACCTTTAAAATCTACATCTTAATAAATGCTTAAGTTGGCGTTGATTTTAATAAGCTATAATTCCCTGATAATCTTAAAATTTTCCTCATTTCCCTTAGAACGAGTTCATGAAGTGTACGATTAAGGATAAGGAATGTTTAGTCCGAGAATTCGGAAACTTTTTTAATAATTCACTATCGTTCGGGCCTATTTCCGCGCCGTTTCACTCGTATTTATTATCTATATATTAGGGAATGTTTTCGCTACTAGGCAAGAGAAAAAATACATATTTTATTTAAACTAATATTATAATGAAATAGTAAGTTTAAAAGGCGAAATATATTAGCTAAACTTATTTATTTTTATAACTACGGCCCGACGTTTTTGATGCTTCAATTTTCAAGTTTAAAACTGTTGAAGTGTTTTATTTAAATGTATTCCATTCGCATAAACAACAGACATTGCTTAACATATATTTTTGTGACTTTCACAATAATTAAATTATATGTTATAATAAGTACTTATTCGAACTAGTAGTTCCTAAGTTTAGCGCGTATGTATTCCGACAATTCTAAGTTTAATTAAAATTGAACTACAAAAGTATTATAGTTACTAAGGCTTAATTGTAATTAATATATATTTTTGTTGCAGGTAAGACAAACGAATCTACAGGTAAACTAGTATTTAGTTAAGAGGCCATTAACTTTTCTATAGATCATTGACAGCGTTAAGTACAAACGTTTCGAATTTAAGTTACAAAAACATCGCTGTAATCTATCTCTAGATCAATTAGTGAGAGTAAATTACTTGTGAATTCGTGGAATGATATTAAGTTTCGTCTGAAGTGGGGGGAAAGGGGGGGTTGAGAACACTCGACTGGATGGGCACTGGTTATGCCGGGTTATTCGGTAAGTGTTTTCGGTTTTAATAGAAGTGATTGAACGATAAATCAATTAATCCATTCCTATTGCTAGTTTGTGAATTTTAACTTTCGAACGATCGAGTTTGTGATTGGAAATAGCTGAAATTCGAAAATAGAATAAAAATGTAGTGATGGCAGCAATGTACGGTTAATAATCAACGGGCCGGGTTCGATCCCCACCAGGTCTAATATTATACTCAACTTATAATATTTCTGAATTATGTTGGACTTCGTCTGAAATCGTTCGGAAATCTGCACATTAAATGCGTGGTAGGAATATTGAAATTCCGTCCTGGTCGCAAACTACCGACCGCAGATGAAAAAACTGTGAACTTAATCACGTTTCGGGTTCGGTCTGCGGATTTCTGAACATCCAAAGCCAAGATAGGTCGACCGCGCATCTTGTTTAGCTGATATAGGCTAAGGTATCACACCAAGGACAAATGAACACAATGCTTGTCCATCTTTCAATATCATAAAAAAGTAGATAAATAATACCCAACTACTGTCTCCTCGGTCTTGTGCTTAGTAAACTGTAACGTAGATTACAAGGTCCCAGATTCGAATCCCAGCTCAAGCGAAACGTTACTATTTGAATTTTCTAAGTAGGAAGTAACAATACTTCGGTAAGCTCTTAAAGCCCTCTCGGTTATCATCACTAAATAAGTAGTACCTACTCACTAAATAAGTAGTAAGTAATACTCGTTAAAACCCACCGATTCACTCTGGACTAGAGTCGTGGGTAGCGACTTAAGCCTTTAACGAGACATGTGACATATGCCCAGGTGTGGGCTATAAGAGGCGAAGCATCGATTTAACTGTTTTTAATTTTGATACTAATTTATATTTGAACTACACTGCACGCACTGGAGACCGCTAAAGATTGAATAATTTCCCACGTTTCTTTCACATTCCCCATTGTAAATCTAGCTTCTACAATAGATATGGATTACATATTATTTTGTAGTATTATAAATATTTATGTTTTTCCGAGTCTGTTTCGAAGATCGTAATGTCATCTCTTTATTAGTTTGTTCTTGTATGTTTTCTTCTCAATAAATATAGAGATTCTTTCTGAAAAATACTATGTTACATTAATAAAATTTTACGATGTCATTAGTAGAACAAGATTTTATTTTGTCTCTTGTTTTATCGGTTTTATATAAAGATTACTCTTGAGTTTCTACAAGTTTCTTTATTAATTTTTGTTATAAAAATGTATTTTTTTACTTCTTATTTTCTATATCAAATGTTAAACAATACTTTTCTTAAAACATTCACGTAAAGAAAATGGCTGTACGCGTGCGTATATCATTGTCTTTCGGTTTGTTCGCCCGATGTGGGCGAAAAGAGGTTCTCGACGTTTTGCCATCACGTGTGGACGGCATCATCAGGAGATGTTAGCTCCTCGATTGCTCGAAGAATTATGAGTTGTCCGTCGCGGTCTCAGATACAATTCTTTATAGCCTAAAGCCTTCCTCGATAAATAGTTTAAATCGAACCGGTAGTTCTTGATATTACCGCGTTGAAACAAACAAATTCTTCAGCTTTATAATAAAGCTATTCTTGACATCGGTGAAAGTACATTAAAAATGTCGGTCAATTATCAAATACCGACGTTTTGTAAAGCCTTTCTCCAAACAATTGATACAATTTAAATAAAACACTTTAACGTCTTTGTTCGGATGCTTTGCAGCATGGTCACGCTAGCGCCATCTGTTCCGTCGAAGTTGGTATTTGACGTTTGTTGTAATTACAATTTCTCATTAGTTTACATCTTAAATTCGATTACACATACAACAAACTATTAGATTTGAATAAAGCTAAAGAAACTAAAAAAGTCGAATGTAAACCAATGCGAAAGCGGGAATAACAACGCAAAGTTAAAACAAAGAAGACGCGTTAATTTCAAAGTTTCGTGTTTCGCTCGATCGAATTGCGACGCGTGGAAAAACACTGCTTTTTCGGTTCCACCGTTTCACTGCAACACTTGTTTCTACACGATTTATTTTCGGGACTTTAATTCATTTATACAGTCTCTTAAAAACAAGAAAGCGAAGAAACAGATTTCTGTGATTAAAGTTACACTAGCTGTGCCCGCGACATTGTCCGCGTGGAAAAATCACTTTGGGTAGATTTATTACTTAGGCGGTCTATTCAATTATTTGATAAATTTAATAAGACATATGACTAAATACAGTGTTTCACTACAAAGAGCTTATAAAGGTATTCATAATGAGTATATCTAAGGTATTGTATTTTTATATGCTTATGCCGAAGAGAATCTTCTACTTAATGTACACAAATCAAAATGCTAACTTCTCGATCTTGATTAGAAAACTATTGTTATTAAAACAAATTTACAGAATACCTATAACTATTTACACTCTATTTTACTTTTTACTGTAAACACAGAAATAAATCCTATTACTTTTTTAAAATCAGAAACTAAGTAGGTAATTAAGAACAGAAATAAATTAATATCATCAAAAGTACAGCGAAAGGTGCGCTGATGCGTGTCATCGAAAAGGGGGCATCGACACCGCCAATCTGTGTTTTAAGTGCTACTTTGCTGCAACATTCCCCCTCTCACCTCGCATCACTCCCACTCTCACTCCCATTCCCAAAAAATCAAAGAAGGAAGGTTCATTGTTCTAGCTTCAAAAATCACGAATTTCCATACAAACTTCCAACCCCCTTTTCAACCCAAAGTAGCATATGTCCTTTCTCAGGCTCTAGAATATCTGTGTACCAAATTTCATATAAATCGATACAGTCGTTTCGGCGTGAAAAGCGGACAGACATACAGACTTACAGTAGCTACATCACTACTAATAAGTACTGGTGTAGCTATTGTTTGTATTGTTCATATAGTAAGTATATACTGTCTATAGTTTACGCGAGTAGTACACATTTATATAAAACACTTTAACGGTATAAACGCGATATATATATACTATAATATAGACTGACCCGACTGGTCTCCCCGTGACCACGGCTGCTGCAAAGTATCCGAAACGTCGGGCAGAAGTTAAAAATAATCTTCAAATAAGTTTAACTAATATATCGCGTTTTAAACCGTTCAAGTGTTTCATTTAAATTTTACATAGAAGTAAGTTAAACATGATAGTTATGAAATTATATCTAATATTAGCCAAAATACGACGAGAGCGCATCGTGTTGAGGTATATGGCTGGGGTACTCACGTCACGTTCCCTCAAGTGAACTTTCATATCTATCTTCCGATCTATTTATTGCTTTTCTCCATTAAGAAAAAAAACTATATTTTTAAAGTAATATTTAAAAGTAGGGAACACATAGGGAACACACTTTTTCCGCTTCACCGATCAATTTTATTTACAGAAACACACAAATAGTCGATCAGACTTATCTGCCAAGCTCGACTGAGCTATTTTTTTCCCAGGGTCTAAACCCAGAACTTTTAGTGTTCAATAGTTGTAATCGTGTTATCATACTTTGAGGCAATTTCAGAATCTTCCTTATTTATTATACTATCCGGGGTATATATAAAAAAGGAAAGTTTCACTTTTAACTTCCTGCAAAGTCTGAAGTCGCTTTTAGCGTGTGACACACTCGAGACAACAAGTCGAGAGCGTATAGTATTCCTGTCTTAAGCTGAAACACGATATCAAAGGAAAACTCATAGAAAATTAACTAATAGTAACACGAATATCCAATAAATTCCTGGTACTTACATATACTGACACTTAGTAGATATTATTACATTACTGTCAAAAATAATCACTAATAAGTGCATTTAATAGATACAAGGATGGTTTAATACCGTCTGTAGGTTACGCGAGTAGTACACATTTAAATAAAACACTTTAACGGTTTAAAACGCGATATATTAGTTAAACTTATTTGAAAATTATTTTTAACTTCGGCCCGACGTTTCGGATACTTTGCAGCAGCCGTGGTCCCAAAATGGGTCGACAACGCATTTGTGTAGATGTTATATATAGATGCTTGTCTTTCCTTTTCTATTAAAAAAGAACGAGTAGGCACACAGATATCATACTATAACATTTTAAAAGTCTTCACTCGTAGCATTGACGTAGACTGTGCTACGTCGTAGGCCTTATATTCATTCCGACCAACTACTGTATTGTTTATAGTTTGTGTGTATATTATGCATAGTAATAAAACATGTTTAACGGTTTAAAACCCAAAATATATTAGTGTATATGATTTTAATTAACTCCGGCCCGAACGAAGTATATTGTAGTTGATATTTAATTGCAGTTTCTCCAAACATCAACTAGGAGAAAGCATATCTTGCTTCCGACCTCTGTCTATTACTAAAGATAAATAAATAACTAAAATCTATGTCATATGTACGATCGACGTGAACGAGATGGTTTAATTTGATTTATAAAATTGTTATTCTAGTTATTGTGATGGTAGAAATATATGACTAATAATTAACGAGCTGCGGGTTCGATTCCCACTAAATATGTTTTTTAATTTTATTTTAAAATCTGAAACTTTTTAGTTAGACTTCGTCGGGATATTAAATGAGTGGTAGTAACATTTTATCCGGGACACGAACCACCGTCCACACCGTTTCATTACTATGTGTCCTGTTTACCAAAGTTACGTCAAGTTACAGTATTTACCCTCCATCAACAAAACCTCATGCGTACCTAAAACAATATAGAAATCTCATGTTAAGCAAGACTAAAAATCTTGTATCTAAATTTAATTTCCCAAGGTGTATCCAGGAAAATTTAGAGCCATAATCAATTCATTTGGCGCGATTCATTGCGCTACCAACATGGCGCAACGTTAGATTAGTTTCAATAAGCTTCATATAAACATGCCCTATTGATTGTTAATTACTTGTATCGTGTTTGAGATGACCTTAATTGTCTCGATTCAGTTTTACTTCAGTACTGGCTTTCGGACCATAAATATTTTGTTTCTATACAAAGTAGAATCAGTTTATAGGCAGTTAAAGGCATTTAAATAAAACTTTAACGGTTTAAAACGCGATATATAATAGTTAAACTTATTTGAAAATTCGTTTAACTACGACTGGACGTGGTCACGGGGAGACTGTAATTCAATGAATTTGTAAATCATTTTAACTAATACATTTCGCGTTTTAAACCGTTAAAGTTTTATTTAAATGCCTTAAACTGCCTATAACTAAGTTCTAAAGCCACTAGACCAATAGTTTAGTAAATGACAAAACGTTACTCATATAATCGCTTTTTGAAGCCAAACACAAATGTGATATGAATAAAACTTGTATTATTAAGGCAAACATCTGGCCGATCCCACACTAAGCTTAATTAAACAGTTCGAATATAATTAAACTCAAACAAATGCAGTTAGCGAGCTCTAAAATAACTGAACACTCGAATAATGTAGCTGTGTATCTTTTAGACCGTCATAAAGAACCGCGCGGCTCGACCCGGGGTGAGACCGCTGTTCCAGTGCAAGCTAAGATATGATTAAACAGCCCCACGCACGCTTAACGGATGGGAGATCAAGCCAACATTATGTATTTGAACACCTCTTGAACACATAAATTCGTAACTTGAACATTTAATTTTAAAGTTTTGGATATTATCTATGATTTGAGCTAGAATACTTAGTGTTAACGTTGAAATTACATTGCGCTACATAAATTTGAGTTCTACTAAAGACCTAATTGATATATAAGATTGCTTTACTTGTTAAATGTTTGTCTTCAATTCTATGAAGTTAATATTTGATTAGTCAATTAAATTTAAAATGAGACTGTCATATGTTTTAATATGGTCTGATTTTGAGAGTTAAATATTGTTATATCATTTACGAATACTTAGACATAATATAACCTGAAAATTCTAACGACAGTCTCGTCGCTTATAGTCAACGGGTGAACGGTTCTGAACCGGTCCTGAACGGGTCCAACATGATACAAGATGGACTTCCTCTGAAAATGTGGATATTAAATGACGAAAGCTGTAAGGTAAATCTTTATATCGGCGTTTGTTTGTGGATGTCCAAATATCTTATACTAAAAAGCGTTATAAAAATATTTCAATTCCATTCAGGTCACGGACAACCGTTATCATACGAAAAAGCTGAGACATTATTAGATTTCCAAATAAATAAAGCTACAATGGGGTGACAGCACATTTTGTATAGGCATTATGGCTGGGTGATTTTATCTTCCACTAGCTGTATCAGCAACTTCATCCGAGAGAATCGTTATTTTGGGCATCCAAATTCGATTTTGCAACCCCCGTTCCCCCCGCCCCCACTCCCTTTCGTCTACATCTTAGAAAATAGACAAAGGCTTTGCGTTCTCTTAAGCGTTAAGGGGGAATCATTCTTTCCGAAAAAATTTTTGGTTTTCTTAAACCCTTCTTCCCACCAACCCCCCGGAACCCATATTGATAAATATTTATCACCGTTTTCACATTACCATATAGCCTATAGCGGACCAGTAGTTCCTGAGATTAGCGCAATTAAACATACAAACAAACAAACTCTTTAGCTTTTATATATTAGTATAGATTAATTGAATCCCGCGCCATTGTCTGTCTACTTCTATCATAAAAATGCTAAATCTAGAACCAATTACTTTATAGCATCTTATCGCTTAGCTTCTAGTGGACAAGTAAACGCGAGTTCAAATAGCCGGATCAAATAGTTGTGGCACGAGTCCGGGTGAGAGCCTCGGGTCGCGGTTCAGAAATAATCAACGCAAACTATGCCAATTGCGACCGGACCACCTAATTGAAACCCGGGTATCCGGATAACTGTATTCTTTACCCGTCTAATTGAATTATTCGTATTTTGTTTGGCTTGAATTATTAATACATATTTCAATTAATTAATAATTTTTGAGTGCTCTTTGGTCTAATGGAATCTATCGACGGGTCGTCGGGTCAATCCCAACTGGGTCTAATATATTTGTAAGTTATTATTTTTCTGAAATATGTTGGATGTTAAAAATCTGGGTATTAAAGGTGGTAGGAATATACCGTCAGGGTGACGTACCACCGGCCAAACATGAAAAAGCCGTGAAGTTAAAACACATTTCGGTGTTATCCTGTGAATTTGCTAAATCCAAAGGCAAATTAGTTCGACAGTGCATCTTGTTTAGATGTTATACGGCTGGCTATTTCACCTTCCAATAATGTATAGTAAATTTATATAAATTCTATTTCTTATTAATATCTATCGTAATTTATATATCGCATTCTGTCTGTTATTTATGCAAATACATACATATTTATACACATTTAAATAAAAAAAATAACGGTTTCAAACTCGTAATATACAAATTAACTTAAATATGGTAATTTATTTACTTCTATGTCCACGGTCCCCTTCCGTGTCCACTTCTGCTACAAAGCATCTGAAATTTCAACGGATATATTTCCCATTCAAGCCGTTAAAACTGTCTTATTTAGTGAATAGTGGCTTACGTTACAGACTCTTGTTAGCTAAGTTACCAGCTCGTCGTAAATAATTAATCTGAGAGTGTTTGAGTGAGGTCATAATAACAATGAATCCGTGTGCAACAGTCAACAAAGTGTCTGTGTGTGCGTTCAGCGAAGCCGGGAGATGCAGGACGTAATAAATCAAACTGTGAAGCCTCCCCCCCTTCCTCCATTCTGCACAGCCCTGTTATGAACATCCTACTTAAATAGTGCTGTGTGCATTACTTAGTTATATTTTAACCATTGTAATCTTAAATACTGTCTATAGTTTACGCGAGTAGTACACATTTAAATAAAACACTTTAACGGTTTAAAACGCGATATATTAGTTAAACTTATTTGAAAATGATTCTTAACTTCGGCCCGACGTTTCGGATGCTTTGCAGCAGCTGTGGTCACGGGGAGACTCCGGATTAGTTTAACAAATATATCGCGTTTTAAACCGTTAAAGTGTTTTATTTAAAAGTGAACTCCATGCTCGTCTGTCCTCCTTTATCATAAAATAAATCTATATAATTTCGATTTCAATACAATCTGCTTGCTTTTGTGGATGCTTAATCAATGTTTGTTTGTTCCATTAAAAACGAAAAAACGGTGTGTATTTCAGAAAAATAGTCCTTCAAATCTGCAGTTTCCGTTAAGCTTTACCTATCACGACGTATGTATTGTGATAGATAAAGCTTATCTAAATAATGGAATAACATTTCACATGATTTTAGATTCGAACCCTGGCCATCGTGACCTACAATAAAGTATCCTAACACTAGACTTACGAGGTAGTTAAAAGTGGTAGAGGCATAAATTAATGGAATATAATTGTGATCGTTCAATTGTTTAACTCTGTAACTGTTTTGATTTAAAAAATTCATTTCTTTTATCAGATTCATTTAATCTTTAATACGTTTTAATATCAAACCTAGATTTGTAAAAACATCGATAGTTTGGTACATCACTAGTAAATGAAACATTAACTTGAGATATCTAGAATTGTTACTTTCTTTGATGGATATGAAGTGCGACATTAATTAAATAATAACTCACAATGTGTATCAAAGATCGCAGGTTCGATTCTCAGGGGAAAATGTTTTTAAAATTCGTTTGTAATTATTTTGAAACAAATAGACTGCGTGAGGGAAATTTGGATATTAAAGATTGTTTTAATTTTATGCCACAAATTATTCTTCTTTAGGGGTGTAGATTTTATTATTTAACTAGTTTTTTTATATAAAACACTTTAACGGTTTAAAACGCGATATATTAGTTAAACTAATCCGGACTCTCCCCGAGACCACAGCTGCTGCAAAGCATCCGAAACGTCGGGCCGAAGTTAAAAATCATTTTTAAATAAGTTTAACTAATATATCGCGTTTTAAACCGTTAAAGTGTTTTATTTAAATGTGTACTACTCGCGTAAACTATAGACAGTATTTAACTAGTTTTTATTGAATCGACTAATCTGCTAACTTGATGTATTGTCCGTAGTTTACGTCAAGTAGTTAAGTTTACGTAAACACATTTAAATAAAACATTTTTATCCGTTTAAAATTTAAATTATTTACAATTTATTTAATAAGGGTACTTACTTACAATTTATTTTAACTACGACCAGAGTAGTTTAAATAAAGTGTTAGTAAGTTAATAACATATATCTCGTTTTAAGTTAAAAGGGTTTATATACATTTTTAACTAATTTGATGTATCAGTTAAAAATACACCCTAAAAAAAGAACCCTACATTAAAAAACTAGATGACTGATTGTTTCCTATCAATTTATAACCTTTCTTAAATATAATGACTTCGTCTTATGGATCTAAATATTAAAGAGTGGAAAGAATGTCAACATTACGGCCTGGACACGAAAGACCATTTACATATAAGCTCTGAAATATATATTTGCGTTTCGTTATCAGTCTGTGGTTTCTAAAACAAATAGGTCGACTACGCATATCCTTCATAATACAAACGTTTTATGAAGGAAGTATTTCGTCTTTCAGCTAGTGAACACCTACTTGTGCATTCTCTGTTGTAATTGTTTGATTGTAAGTAATATCTATCTCATTAACAAACAAAAACAATTTGAATCTTCGCCTCGTGTCGTACTCGTAAAACATAAACATCCTAATAACAATTAAGATCCGAAACAAGTTTAATTATCAATCCAAACAAAAACCCAATTTTAGAAATAATATTTCAAAACAAACAGCGACTGGAAGCGCTGAAATGAAATTAATACAATTCGTAGAGTTATTGTCTGTATCTGTGTGTTTATCCGAACGTACATTTAATTAAAACCATTTTTAGCGGTTTAAAACGCGATATATAACGTTTTCCTATGACTATGACTGTCGAAATAATAAATTGAATTTATATAAAACATTTTTAACAGTTTTAAACGTGATATATATCTCGTTTTCTGTGACCATTATTTCATCAAAGCGTCGGAATGGTCGGGTCCTAGATAAAGATAATTTTGTACATATATTTGTGGCTAACTCTACGAAATTAAATAAAACACTTTTAATCGTTTAAAATGCGATATACAACTAAGTTTGCCTGTCACCATGACTGCTTTCAAGCAAGTTAAAAAATCTGTCGCGTTTTAAACCGCTAAAGTGTTTTTATTTAAAAGAAATAAAAGGAAATATGGAGAAACCGGGGAAAAAATCTTTGTAGGCTTTCATTGCGTACGCAGGGAAAACTATTATACCAAGAATATAATAATTACTGTCTATAGTTTACGCGAGTAGTACACATTTAAATAAAACACTTTAACGGTTTAAAACTACCCTCGTCTCCCCGTAGCCTTCCCGTGACCACGGCTGCGGCAAAGCATCCGAAACGTCGGGCCGAAGTTAAAAATAATTTTCAAATAAGTTTAACTAATATATCGCGTTTTAAGCCGTTGACGTGTTTTATTTAAAAATATAATTATTGTTTTCTAATTGATGTAAAGAAATGTCCGCAACAATATATATTATGTCTATAATTTAAGACTAGCTGTGTCGTCTGTGTAGAATAGTTATTTACAAATTTAAACTGCTATCCGACATCGACAACGGACACGTCCCGACGCTCTCGACCCGTCGTTCAAAAGACATTAAACTCAAACTCAAACCATTTAGTGTCGCGGACATTTTTTTAAGTTATTTAAAAAGGAATCACTCTTTTATACATATTTTTAGGTATCTCGAACTGTTTTCGCAGCATACGCATCGGAATCCCACAGAGATGAAAACACTCTCCCGTTTTTTTCACATTTCCCGTTGCTTCTTCGCTCCTATTAGTCACAGCGCGATGTTTTATAGCATATAGCCTTCCTCGGAAAATGTTCTAACTAACACAAAAATAACTTTTCAATTCTAACCAGTACTTCCTGAGATTAGCGCGTTCGAACAAACACTAAATTCTTCAGGTTTATATATTAGTATAGATTAACTCATAAAAGCGACGTAACATGCTCGACGTCGTGGATAGCTATGATTTATAAAGTTGTTTGTAAAAATAAATAATATGATGTCCAAAACAACTATTCCACGCGCACGAAGTCGCAGGCACAGCTAGTGACATTTATAGTGTCATAACACAGTATTAAATAGATAGGTAATAGTCGCATTGTAGTAATGTAAATGAATTGTAAATAAGCCATCCTTTATCGGAATGTCCCGAAAATCATATTGTTGATGTTAATTACTATATAATTTAGCATTGTGGCTAATCTAATATCAATATTATGTATTCAGACTACATTATCACGTTATTGTGTTTGAAATGCAGTGGTTTTAGTTTTGCGAGGCGATAATGATGTTATAAAATGGTGTGTTATAAAATACTAGCTGTGCCAGCGACTTCGTCCGCGAGAATAGATATTTTGGCCATCCAAATTATTTTTTTCAAACCCCCCCTTTTTTTTTTACTTTTTTGGTTGTGCCCCGGGGTTGGGGGGGCTTTTTTTTTCTTTTTTTTTTAAAATTTTTATTATAAAATAGATATAAAGCGCCGCGGACTTTTAGACGGTTTAGAGAAAAACATTCGTTACATTTAGTTATAGTCCAACTAATATACGCGTTTTGGGGAAACCGTTAAAGATGTTTTATTTTCCCAAATGTGTACTTACTTGCGTAAACTTAGAACCAGTACTCAGAATATATAAAGGTATATTAAATATTTTTAAGCAGAAAATGAACGTTAGCTTGATATGTCAATGTCAGAATACAATCTAGGGAAAGCATTGATCTAATCAACGGGTCCAATCCAAAATTAATTTTTAATCTTTTTAAACTCGCAGGATCTTTTCTAACGTGAGGCTGAAGTTAAAAAAAAATAAAAAATGCATTTCACATTTTAAATCAGTCAAAGTATCCTTTATTTAAATAAATATCTTTTCTCGAAAAATCAAAAAATACGTAATCACCGCCCATTGGTCTCAACCTATCGCATCTTAAATACTGTCTATAGTTTACGCGGGTAGTACCCCTTTAAATAAAAACCTTTTTCGGTTTTAAAAGCGGTTTTTTTTTTTTTTTTTTTTTTTAATTTTTTTTTTCCCCCCCCCCCCGGCGGGGGGGGTTTGGGGGGGGGGGGGGGGGGGGGGGGGGGGGCCCCCCCCCCCCCCCCCCCCCCGCGCCCCTTTTTTTTTTTTTTTTTTTTTTTTCAAACTATCGCATCTTGTATTGACATTATATGACTGGGTTATGAATCCTGTGCTTGTCTGTATGGAATAAAAAAAAGAATGTTTTATTAAGTCTTCTTAATTTAAAACAGTAAATTACTGACTGCTAAAAGCAATTTTTGTTTTAAGTTGAAGCAAAGTTAAAATGATTGGGCAATATCAACATTTTGTACTGTAATATTATAAAATATGTTTATTTTATATACACATCACGGCTTCCCCTCGTATACCACGATGTGTCTCCGACCTTACAGTAGTACTGTACTGTATCAGCAAATATTCACTAATCGCACGAAACATATCGCTAAATTATTTGACTCCATCGTGCACTTGTCGACCCGCCGCAACCGTTCCTACTGACAAATTGATTAAATTTTCAAGAATTTACATAGAAATGGGGTCGGTTTGTGCCCCAGCTTGTGGCAAGCTAAACAGGGTGCAGGAAGCCGAGGAATAATTTAGTGGCTCGTCCCGAGTTACCCCTATTGTGCACTTACCCCAATCCATTGCGAGTAATGTACGGCGCTTAGTGGCACTTTTGTGTTTTTCTGACTAAACAAAACTATTACATTATTTATTCGTTGAACTTTATTAATTACTAGTGACCCGCCCTAGCTTGGCTCGGGTGAAATGATATTAAATACACTATAGAAAAACTGTCAATGTTGTTTATAAAGGAAGGTTTCTCTTGAATCATTCTATTTTAAGAAAACACTACCCGCCACACTAAGTATATAAACAGCCTCAGGTCTACACTTTTTCGCCGCTCTTGTACGGAACGGACTGTTGCCGGTCGATAGGTTTTGTTGAATTTTAATTTATTTAGTTGTTGTTTATTTTGTTTTTATTTTAGTAAATCCGCTTCTGATTCCTAAAATCAGCAGTGGGATAAAGATTTTCACGCCCTCAGATAATTACATTTTTGCTTTTTTATATCGAGATAGTTTTGACCGTAGGAAGTCGTCCGTTCTAAAGGGAAACGTATCCTCTGATACTTCGCGAAGTAGCGATACCAGCGTCCCGTAATTCGTAGGAGAGATATCGCCGTCGAAACGTCGACACGTGACGTTCTAGGTAGAGTTATCTTACAACGTACGTTTCTAGCTTAGAGACTATAGTTTCGCGTACTCAGGGAATACGCACAATCAAACTCCTACGGGTGAACGTTGAGGTTTTATCAACTCGGGGTACGGAAAATGACTTCTCGCATTTTCATTTCAACTATCCAAATATCAAGGTTATGATACGACTCTTTACTCTTCGCGGAGACCGCGGATCTGCGTACGTGTAGGGTTGTATTATTTTCACACGGGCATTCCACTTGTTTTTCTATTCTAACCTTCAATAGTTAGTAGGATATTTGTTTACTTTTGTCAAACCTCCATATTTCGTATCTCATTCGACCAAATTTTACATTAAAGTAATTCAAACGCGTTATCACCTTAGTCGAAATGTTTTGTTTGTATAAGGGGGCACATCTAATTCCCCAAAGGCTAACTAGTTGCCCCGTCACAACTTCCTTAGTTCTAACTATAGTAGTAATAGTTAAGTTGTACTGTTTAATTGTAATATTGTAAGAAAAAGGGCTGATATTAAAGATTGTTTTGCAAACAACATCTAAACACGAAAAAAAAGTAACGTAAATTTCTGTTCTACTTTAACATTAACAAAAATACATAGTGGTGTTTTTCACTAACTACTATGGATAGTGGCGATGGAGTTTCATTTTTCTTCGTCGGTAGTTAACTATATTTCTTAACCGGAATCATTAATAGTCAGTTAAAAGGAATAAGTGATTCAATTATTCATGTTAGTTCTTATGTAATCCTTACAATTGAACTTGAGGAGATCTCCTTCAGTAGGTTTATTATCGTCCTTATAAATGTCGTACAATGATAATTGAAAGTTCGCGAAATATTCTTTTACTAAGGGGATTATTCGCAATCCGAGTCTCCTTATTGAAGAACAGTACTTGTAGTAAAAAAGAAGGACGGCCGAACGGTTGACACAAAATGAAGTTGAGCAACACAGGCTGCTGCCCAATATATGGTTCCCTGGAAAGGAGAGTGGTGCCCAGATACGTGTGCATCTTTTCTTTGAATGTCAGTAATGTTTTTACTTAATGTTGCAGTTGAGAATGTGAGCATCGGCGATTGACTTCGCTGGTTGGTGGCGTGCAGCTGGCTGTATATGAAGTTCTGGGGAGCCCTAGATGCGACCTTCCCCATGGATGTTTAGCTGTGTGCACATCCTGGAGTTTTTTATGGATGTTTAGCTGTGTGCACATCCTGGAGTTTTTTATGGATGTTTAGCTTTGCACATCCTGGAGTCTTCTATGGATGTTTAGCTGTGTGACATCCTGAGTTTTCATGGATGTTTAGCTGTGTGCACATCCTGGAGTTTTCTATGGATGTTTAGCTTGTGCACATCCTGAGTTTTGTATGGATGTTTAGCTTTGCACATCCTGGAGTTTTCTATGGATGTTTAGCTTTGCACTCCTAGTTTTGTATGGATGTTTAGCTTTGCACATCCTGGGTGTCATTCTGCGGTAACTGATTAACTGGGCTCAAACCAGTGCAGCTCGGGGAATTTGCGTTACTAGGTTGGAACGGTTAGGCAAATTCAAGAAATGTACCATGGTGCATTTCAAAGTAGACTATTAATTGACATGTGGAAATATGTTAATTAATATAGGTAAAATGGATTTGGTATGCCTAGAATGATATTAAAGATGAGTGCCAATTTTATGTGACTTGATATTCATTTTTAAGAACTTGGTTTGAAAGGGGCCTTAAAGCAATGATATCGTACACAACTTTGCTGGGTTAGCCTAAACTATACAGACATGGTAATCTCCATTATAGGTGATAATCAGATGATTCGGCAAAGCAGGGCGCGAGCGGCGAGGTCCCAACATACCCGCTCATCGTGATGTGCGCTCATGCGTCCTCTCATCAATGTTGTGGTGCGAAGAAACGGTGCTTCGGGTTCCGTCACCGCTCAGCCGAAGTACAGAGGGCCTGCAGGCGCTCCCTAGGTCGTCGAGCTCGTCCCGGGCCCCTGTCGGCCCGCAGGCGACCCGGCTCGAGGCATCGGTTCGAGGACGACTGCGGTAGCTACGGGATGTAGCTCTCCATACTTCGGCCAACCGTTTTTTTCCATAAAAAGACAGCTTAGCTCAACGCGTGGTCACTTCCGCGGCTGCAGGTAGCCGTCCCCAGCCGCGCACAGACTCACGCGAGTGGGTCGCGACAGAGGAGGGCCCAGGACGGACACGGCAGGAGAGGCCGTGTTAGAAATCAGAAAAGCTCGACTACCCGCCACACTGAAGGCTATATAAACAAGCCTCAAACAACGGCTCGTACACTTTTTCGCCGCTCGTTGTACGGAACGGACGTGTTGCCGGTCGATAGGATTTTTTTGTTGAATTTTAATTTATTTAGTTGTTGTGTTATTTTTGTTTTTATTTTAGTAAATCCGCTTCTGATTCCTAAAACTATATATTAAAAAAAAAACCGCAACAAAATTCGTTGCGTAGTTGTAAAGATTTAAACGTACATAGGGACAGAAAAAGCGATTTTGCTTTTTTATTGTGTAGTGATAAACACCACAGGAAGGTTTAATTAAATAAAAACTTAGACTAGATAATAGGCGGCCTTATCGCTAAACAGCGATCTCTTCCAGGCAGCAAAATTTGAAGGGAGAACAAGAATAAAGAACAAATGAAAATATGACATAGATTAAATGAGGAATTTTAGAAAATAAACGCAAAGTCGCAAGAGTGGAAATTCGATTGATTTTTACACTGATGGAAAATAGATATTACGTTTAATAAATTGACACCGGCAGGACTTGAACCAACAGAGTTCCTTGCTGTTGCTCTAACCAATTAAGCTACGTGTCAAATGTTAAGATTCCTGTTCTTTTGTAAACACAAAATCTATACTAATATATAAAGCTGAAGAGTTTGTTTGTTTATTTGAACGCGCTAATCTCAGAACCTACGAGTTCAAATTGATTTTTATTTTTTTATTTGCGTCGGTTAGAGCATATTTCAAGGAAGGCTATAGGCTTTACACATTGCCCTGTGAACTAGCAAAGTGTGTGTACAAGCAAAGATACAGAGAAATGTGAAAAAGTTTGGGAAAATTATTCATCATAATGGGTTTAGGCGTACGCTGCAAAAAAGGGCTCAAGATACCAAAAAAATATGTATGAAAGAATGATTCCTCTTTAATAGATCTAAAAAAAGGTCCAGGACGCTGTTTGTCTATCCTTTTAGGATAATTTGCAAAACGACGCGACGAGGACGATGTCATCAACAGTTAAAAGTTATGTAGATGAGGAGGTTTGTAAAAACAAACTAGATGCCCAAAATAACTATTTCATATGCGGACAAAGTCGCAGGCACAGCTAGCCTAGTATGCAATTTAAATAACAATTTTTTAAATCGTGGTAACGGTGTTTCTTACGTAGTTACTCATATCGCATATACACATGTAGAACATTAACCAATTTTTAACTAACATAATGTTATTAAAAAAACACATGAAACAAGATAAAATTTATTACATTTTTATGTATGCATTAAAGGATACACGCGTAGTTCTAACAAAGTGAATTTTTAAAGGGAAATATATGGATGATTGAATGTAGCTTAGGTGTGGGTGAAAATCCGTTTTCCTCCTGATACAGTTCGATTTTCTATTATTGTTAATTTAAAGATATAAAAATCTTTATAAGGTATTACGTATTAAAGCTAAATGTAATTTTCTCCCCGAGACCACGGCTGTAAATCTAAAACACTAAAAAATAAATCATTTCGCGTTTAAGCCGTTAAAAGTGTTTTATTTAAATATGAATTAGTTGTCATTTTTCTTTGGGCAATCGGTTACTATTAAACGATTAAAATTACGAAAATTAACAACTGATTTAATTCTTTACATATACATAAAGTATTTATATTAAAAATATACACACACATTGAAAAGAAACTTCTTGGAACATTCTTGTTCAAATACGCATTATTAATAACGCGAAATGCAGTTTCGAAAACAATCTCGCAATGTTTGCACGAAACGAATGTATGATGAAACTTTGTAAATAGAAGCAATAAAAAAGCGCTCATAAAGTGTTTTGAAGCGCTTTATGGCGTGTGTAGTCAGATAAGAGTATTATTTGCAGCGGACCGGCCGCTGGATTACCGCGATACGCTGGAAATTTTTTGAAATTACTCAAAGCATATTTGCATAAAATGAGTCCGAAAAGAGATAGCGTCGGCTTTGTTTAAGCGTTTTATATGTAAATCCATTAGAAATACAAGTGGAAGTGTCAATTGAGTGCTTTGCTTTCTCTTAAAAGAGGAAAAAGTCCTCTCGAACTCCACTTAACGAAACTCTCGGCCTTTTTAATACAACTAGCTGGCCTGGCAACTTTTTTTTGCAATATTTGTCTACCTTTATGGTAACGGCTCTTGTCAGTCAATCTTTAAAAAATGGGTATATTATGGCTGATATTTGTTTAAGATTAGTTAAAGAAAAATGAATTTTATAGAGATTTTTATGAGTATCTTAAATCGTGTATAGCGCACGCAATGGTAACTCAAAGATATAGAGATATAGATAATTACCCCAGTTTTTTACGCATTCTATGTTTCTTCGCATCCATTGGTCGCAGCATGGTGGTTTATAGCCTAAAGCCTTCAACAAATGCTCTAACGAACACATTTTTATTTGGACCAGCAGTTCCTGTATATACTTGTATATGGACATCGTAGTTCATGCTCATTTCGTTAAAACCAAGTCACAGTCGATTGCATGTTGTGTTTGAATAGGTACCTCAGACCAAGCCGCTTTGTGTGAGGATAAACAGAACCTTGTAATCGGATCGCTGACACCTCAGCTGGGGTTTGGGACAGCGGCTTAGAGAACTCAAAGGGGCCAAGATTGTGGAGTGGCGTGGAACATGCTTTAATTTATTTTGCTTGAGAAAATCATAACTTGAGTGACGAAATTAAGCTGAATCTTGCTTAACTCATGAGATTACGTTTTCCTCTATGTGGAACAAGGGGGGGGGGGGTGTCATTTCTATGACTTTTTGTGTCTACAAGGTCAGATGTCTTCTGGACGGCACTATAATTCACTGCATAGAAGGCTAAGTACCCATGTAACATTAGCAAATTAGCTGTTGACCTATCAGTTACTGTGGGATTGGGAAATTCACAGAAACCAAAACACAAAGTAACTTTACGACTTTTCCATCTGTGTATGGTGGTTCGTCACCTGAACGAAATTTTTTTTCCACCACCGTCAATATCCCAGACGATGTCCGACATGTTTTAGAAAAATAAGTCAAACGTGTTAAAAAAACATAACACACTGCTTAGAAACACACTTGTCACGATGGGTTCGAATCCACGAGCCGTTGCTTATTATCCTTGCATTGCTAGCATTGAACCCGTCAATTTCCTAACATCGACCTTCTAAGAAAAATGACTTGCAAAGTGAGATAAATATGACGCAGGATAACGGCGATGCGTCTCCATTACCTCTAGATTAACGTACAATAACCCGTCTCTTTGTAATTTACGATTACCCCGCTGTGACGTTGCATTTTGAACCCTATCACAATGCGATAAGGTTGATTTTACGCGAATTGCTGTTATAAAAGTTTGGAATGTCTCCGCAGTTGTTTTGTTCGAATGTGGCCCAATTAATAAGATAACTTATTAACCCGTATGATTTCATTAATTTTCTATTAACTCGTAAACGCTCGAGTGATTATCGCAGGTGTTCGAAATTTGAAACTTTAAAGTGGTTACGTTCGAAGTTCGAACTTCAACTTGCTGATGTTCGATATACAATTTCTTTGGAACACCTTTACGTCCGATCCTTTAAGAAATCAGTTTTTAACCTTTATTTAATGTTTTATCTTACTAGATTATGTCGCCCCATAATATTTTAAAAATTCTAAAATTAACTAATTATAAAATACAAGCTGTGCCAGCGTATTCGTCCGCGTAGAAGAGTTATTTTGAATATCCAAATTAGTTTTTGCAAATTTCCTCCTTATATTTTTGAATTTAAGCTGTTACGTTTACGACGTCGGTCGCGTCCCGTAGTTCTTGCAAGTGAATCTTTAAAGATTATTTCCCGGATTTTTTTTGGAACTTTAAAAGAGGAAAAATTATTTTATAAATATTTTTTGGGTATCTTAAACCGCTGTCTATTAGCTACATCTAGATGTGTTCTAAAAAGAATTTTTAGATTCGAACCAGTAGTTTCTGAGATTAGCGTATTCAAACATACAAACAAACAAACGAACTCTTCAGCTTTATATATTAGATGGAAATTTTAACATTATGAATACACTAAAACTATCTACTTAATAGAATTATAATATAAGCGTATTAACATACTACCCTCCCGATGAAATATGCCACCAAACAATCTGAAAACTAATATATTTACTTCCCACAAACACAACACATGCGTCACGTTTTCCACAACGACACAATCTATACAATTAAGACTTGACGTTAATCTCATCAAATAAATTCAAATATAATAGAAAAAATACAACGGACAGGTATAGTTTTAAAAGTTGATTGTTATTTTTGAAGTATATAAGTAAGTTTCTTTGCATAAAGCGAAAAGGCCAAAACCAACAGCAGTGTTGATCAATATCGGTAAAAGACAAAAGGACGAGGTTATTGGAAGAGCAAACGGAACGAACCTCAACTCTCAAGAAAAACAATGACTTTTCGTAAACAATCCAATTAGTGCCTCGAGGTGCGGGCACAGATTGATAGTAACAGTAGAGCTTTACAACGCACACAAACAATCGCAAATAATAATTATTGGTGGTATCGTGTCAAGGTTTAGTGTTAATTGATTTATTCAAAAGGTATATTTGCGGCACGTGGAACTGTGTAAAGATCAAGATAATTAGAAATTGGATTTAATGTCAAAATAAACATCCGTTAGCTCCATTTTAACGGTTAGCTTAGAAAAAACACTGAATTTAAACAATTAAAACTAAAAATATTTGTTCTTTCAGGAATGCAGTCTGTAGTTTACGCAAATGACGGTTTATTTAATAAGCGTAACTTGTATATTTCGCGTTTAAACCGTTAAAATTGTTTTTTTTTATTCTTAATTTAGCTTTTAATGTCAAAACAAAGAAAGATTCGTTTTTTTTAAGGGTCAATATTAATAAGGAGGAAAAAATTTGTCTCTTAGGAATAATACCAAAGTCAGCTCAGAGTCTACGCAAATTACGGTTTAATTTAATAAGTTTAATATGAATACTGTCTATACTTTACGCGAGTAGTACACATTTAAATAAAACACTTTAACGGTTTAAAACGCGATATATTAGTTAAACTTATTTGAAAATTATTTTTAACTTCGGCCCGACGTTTCGGATGCTTTGCAGCAGCCGTGGTCACGGGGAGACTGACCTTTTCAAATATGTTTAACTAATATATCGCGTTTTAAACCGTTAAAGTGTTTTATTTCAAAGTTTAATATGATTCACGTTTTAAACCTTTAAAAATGTTTTTACTTTATTATAAATAGTTTTTTTTAAATTATAAGCGACGAACATTTTCCATTTAATCGGGATCTAACATATAAATATATTTTTATAATTTATTACGTATATCCAAAGTCAATAGGTACGACATCGTATTCAGTTCAGATGTTGATAAACTAAACCCCACGTCTGACTTTTGAATATAAAGAAATGACAAATAAATAACTGTTTACATAATTCCACCAGAACTAATACCATAATAAAGGGAATTGTGTATGAGAAAATGCAACTTGTAAGACACATCTTATAAGTTTGAAAACATTAATATTGTTTAAATGTTACTGCACATGAAGGCACTATATAATTTAAAAATCGAAAATTTATTGAAAAAATTTTCGACTCGGACAGGACTTGAACCGGCATCGTTACCAATTGGTAGAGCAACAGCACGGAACGCTGACGATGCCGGTTCAAGTCCTGCCCGAGTCGAAAATTTTTTTCAATATTAACTGTGATAAAACGCTGATAATTAAATAAAACACTTTAACGGTTTAAAACAGCCCCGATCCATCGGGAGCCGTCTCCCCGTGTCCACGGCTCCTGCAAAACTGCTGTTTTATTTAAATGTGTAATCTACAGATTATACTATCTGGTACGTTGGTGTTTAGAAAAATCTTGGTCTAATCCATCTGTTAGACAGGGCATATCTGTTTATACTTTCTACAGCACTACATTACTATATTTAGCCAAACTACTTAAAAACAAATAAATGCAGTCTTGTGTATCATAACGCTGTAATAAAAAACGATAGTTTAAAAGCACTTTAACGGTTTGGAACGTGATATATACTCGTTATAATAAAATTACTTTAAAAACGGCCCGACGTTTGTGGTCACGGGGAGATTAAAAAGAAACAAAGAAAATATGAAAGGTGTTTCTAACGTTAAAGTAAAAATTGCTATTAAATAATATGTCTCCCCTACCGCTGCTGCAAACATCCGAAACGTCGGGCCAAGTTAAAAATCATTTTCAAATAAGTTTAACTAATATATCGCGTTTTAAAGCGTTAAAGTAGTTTTATTTAAATAAATAATATGTATCGCGTTTCAAACCGTTAAAGTGTTTTATTTAAATATGTACTACTCGCGTAAACTGAAGACAGTATTTAAAAAGAATAGTTTTATCCCGACTGGTGATGTCAATCTGTGGTATAGGTGGGAGGAGGGGGGAGGAAAGTATTTGTGTTGCAGATCAAACGACAATAATTGGAACAATACTGCTGATGACAATCAGACTGTTTATGTCCCTTTATAGGCGCCAGTCATTTAGGGCTTCATAAGTAACGCTTGCGTACAGTGTGACATACATACCATGTTTAAATAAATGTTTAACGATTTATAACACGAAATAAAAGGAAGCAACGAGTAGTCGTAGTTAAAAAAATAAATATAAGTTAACTGATATATGAAGGTGAAGAGATTGTTTATCATATCTATGTTTTATAAAGGTTTGGAAGACAAGTTTGCACGTTTGGGGTTTGATTCTGAACATAGACATTTTCAGATTTCTCTAAACAGCGTCTGCAAGTTTTTTATTTTAAAGACGTTCTATTAAAATTCCGTTCCTTACTTCTTGAAAAGTCTTGAAGTTCAATAGTGTTTCAGTTACAGTTTTTAAGAATGTTGAATGTTGCAAGTCAAAAGCAAGGTATTAAGTATTGCCTACAGTAAACGCGAGAAGTACACATTTAAATAAAACACTTCTAACGGTTCAAAACTCGATATGTATTTCTTAGGTTATTTACAATATATTTAACTACGGCCGGATGGTGCGGAAGCTTTTCAGCAGCGGTGGTGGCGACCCCCCCCCCACCGCTGCCCCTCCCTCTCCTGTTACGTAATAAATTCGCGCTTTAAACCGTTAAAACTGTTTTATTTAACCGTTATTACTACGAAAAATCAATAAGATCGATTTTAATCGTAGTGTTCAATAAACAGTCCGGCTGAGACTAGAGAAATAGTCGAGAGTATTTTTAATACAGCCTCAAAAGGCCAGAGCCATTTCAAAACAACAAAAAATGATATTAGACTTCTTTTGTCCGCTTTATGAATTCGGTCGAATATTTCTGTCACGTAGCTAAAAAGGGGCGAGATCTCGCAAAAATATATTCGCCTTTAGAATAATACTTTTTTTATTGTTCGGGGTCGGAATAAACAACGCAAAACAAAGGCCGTGACGTGATAAGTGTTAGAATCTCTGAGATTTGCTCGCTTAATAAATGGTATTTGGATTTGGGGGTCTTCTAGAGAATTCCGTTTAAGAGGCTTTGTTTGCAATATAAATTATTAAGTAGTCCGTACCGTATGTGCGTGATATTATTTACGTTGTCGTTGGTGCAATAATGGGCCGTAGGATTGATCCTCTCCAGATCCAATCTGTTTCTAAACAATTTATAAATGGAGATTGTCTGGAAATCGGGATAATGAGGGGGGGCTAGGAAAATCTAATTTAATTGTCTATGAACCACCGTGATGTCAAACTGCTTTTCGGATTTCCGAATGTCCAAAGCCAAAACTTGGTTATTGGATGTTTTAATTAATACTAAAAAGTTAAAGTTCCGTTTCTTTTCACTTCTCGGCGGACACAATTTTGTGTCCACCTGTCATCTGCCCAAAATATACTATTGTCCCAAGACTCAAATCTAGATCCTCCCGTGTAATATGGCGTTTTAATAATAAATTTAATAGCACAAATGTAAATGTGGTACATTTGTGAATTATGTAAGCTTAATTAATTTTAAATGACTGAGCTTGAGGTATACGATCGCGCATATTGATTTTACACTACGTTTCATAAGTAACTTGGCGTTATTATTTTGGTGAAGATGTAATGCCAAATAGTTTAGCTTAGGTTTAAAGGCAGTATAAGCAGGTGTCTCAGTACTTTAACGTAACTATTACAATGTTAAAATTAAAACAAATCATTTTTTGTTTTTACTGTAACATTGTATTATATTATATTATAGTTTACATACTGTCTATAGTTTACGCGATTAATACACATTTAAATAAACACGGTTTAAAACGCGCAGTCTTCCCGGTGACCACGGCTGCTACAAAGCATCCGAAATGTCGGGCCGAAGTTAAAAATCATTTTCTAATAAGTCTAACTAATATAATATCGTGTTTTAAACCGTTAAAGTGTTTTTATTTAAATATAATAATAATATACTCTTTATTATATTTTAGTGATTTGCAGTATTCCTGGGCATGTCTTGTCAGGGTCAAAAGTCAGCCAAGTTAGGTCTTTTAACGAAATTATTTTTTAATAACAATTGTGCCTTGAATTTCAATGGTAGTTATGATTAAAGTAATTTTGATCATGATGAAGAATTTCAGAAAATCACTCCAACTAAATTAAACACTTAAAACGGTTCAAAAAGCAAAATATAATAATAAGTTTTTTTTTCATTTAATTTAACTTTAACCCGATGCTTCGAATACTTTACAGTAGCCAAGGGGGGTACTTTACAGTGGTCACGGAAGGTTGAATATTCTGATTTGCTGAGAGAAGCTAGACTAACTGGCTCTGTAACGCGTTATATAACGAAGTGGTTTCTGCTTAAATCTGATGAAAATTCAGATATAATCATCTCGTCTTCATTAATTGCGATTATAATTAGAATAGTTACGAAACTTACGTTTCGTACTCACCGCCGTTACCCCGCGTCACACCGTTATGCTAGACTAATATAACTGCGACATTCCCGCCGTATGAAGCTTTGACAAAATTAGCATGTCAGCCGTGTCGACATTAATTACAACTTGCAGCCGATTTCATAAGTTTCCTCGCAAATGTCTTGCTATTTGTTTGACAAACTCGATATTGAGTTTGTCGAAATTATAACAATCTATGAAATTAACATTCAGGGTTCACCTACGACATGCTACACTACATATATGAAGCTTATTTGTAATAGAAATTTTAGAAAAAAACATCTATACTTACTTATATATTCTACTATACTTATTTTTATATATATATATAATTACTAAATAAATAGAATATGTTTCTAAAGAAAATGGTGTCCATAATACGTTTTAACTAAAAGATGGCTGAACAAATTAGGATGAACACTGTTAGGACTCTATAGTTCTGAACAAAAAGACTTGTTATTAACCTTTTGTTTTTATGCAAATAGCCAATTTGAGTTGCGCCTTTGTCCATTTCGTACTTATACTGTTATTCAAAACAGGGGGTGTTTGTGTACGGACCTTTATACTGGGCTGGTTTTATTTTCTTTCGTTGTTTTCGCGCTTTTCAATTGTTTTTCCGCTTTAAGAACTACTTGTGTGTGACGCGTTTCCCACGTTCGTTACAAATCCTGTGGACTAATTAATAAACTACTTGACTGTGATTAAATTCGATCTGCAAACGTATAGAAAAATTGTACATCGGTTAGAAACGTGTTGGATCCAATATGTATCGAATATTCCTTTATTATTACCTATTGCTACGATAAGACTTACGAAAAAACTTTTCTTTCATTTAACCTAAAGAATCTAACAAAAACCGCTTTAACGGCTACAAATGCGAAATATATTAGTTAAACTAATTTTCTATTATATCTTCGGGCCATAATTAAAATAATTTGTGAATAAGTTTACCTGATACATTTCACGTTTTGGTTAATGTTTTATTTATCTAAAGAATCTTCTGTAATCTCAGAATGTTTGTCGTTTGATCTATAATGGAAAGGTTTTATAACCAGTCGGCTGCCTTCCTAGTTGATTTCCGACCAATAAAGACATCCAAAGATTATAAACAGGAAAAGTCCCTTCAAAGTGATTTAAGAACAATGGCGCGGAAAATGCGCGGGAAGTCGCCGGGAGTTGCGGAGTTATGACGAAAGTTGGGGAATGAGGATGTTTAGATGTCACTCGCGAGAAATGCTTTTAGAGCTAACGAAAATATTGCTTATTTTCGTGTTATGTTACTTGCAGGATAGTGTTACCAGATTTATTTACTGTTTATTTTAGCGGCGCAGTTGAGCTCGTCTGCGACTTTTACGTTTTAGGGTTCCTTATAATAAAACCCTATTCTATAATCCACTTACTATAGAGAATTTAACTTATGAAGGGTGTTAACTTGACAAAGACACTCCTAATTTTATAGAATAGATACAGAACCCACTGTCTCTAGCGACTCGGCTCGATGCAAGTTGTTAGATATAGCATTTTTATAACTAAAATGAAAAATCGTCTATAGTTTACGCGAGTAGTCACATTTAAATAAAACACTTTAACGGTTTAAAACGCGATATATTAGTTAAACTTATTTGGAAATTATTTTTAACTTCGGCCCGACGTTTCGGATGCTTTGCAGCAGCCGTGGTCACGGGCCAAACGGGCGAAACGTCGGGCCGAAGTTAAAAATCATTTCCAAATAAGTTTAACTAATATATCGCGTTTTAAACCGTTAAAGTGTTTTATTTAAATGTGTACTACTCGCGTAAACTATAGACAGTATTTTTCATTTTAGTTATAAAAATGCTATATCTAACAAACTTGCATCGAAGCCGAGTCCGACTAGCAGACAGTGGGTTCTGTATCTATTCTATAAAATTAGGAGTGTCTTTGTCAAGTTAACACCCTTCATAAGTTAAATTCTCTATAGTAAGTGGATTATAGAATAGGGTTTTATTATAAGGAACCCTAAAACGTAAAAGTCGCAGACGAGCTCAACTGCGCCGCTAAAATAAACAGTAAATAAATCTGGTAACACTATCCTGCAAGTAACATAACACGAAAATAAGCAATATTTTCGTTAGCTCTAAAAGCATTTCTCGCGAGTGACATCTAAACATCCTCAGTTCCCCAACTTTCGTCATAACTCCGCAACTCCCGGCGACGTTCCCGCGCATTTTCCGCGCCATTGTTCTTAAATCACTTTGATACGGCGACTTTTCCTGTTTATAATCTTTGGATGTCTTTATTGGTCGGAAATCAACTAGGAAGGCAGCCGACTGGTTATAAAACCTTTCCATTATAGATCAAACGACAAACATTCTGAGATTACAGAAGATTCTTTAGATAAATAAAACATTAACCAAAACGTGAAATGTATCAGGTAAACTTATTCACAAATTATTTTAATTATGGCCCGAAGATATAATAGAAAATTAGTTTAACTAATATATTTCGCATTTGTAGCCGTTAAAGCGGTTTTTGTTAGATTCTTTAGGTTAAATGAAAGAAAAGTTTTTTCGTAAGTCTTATCGTAGCAATAGGTAATAATAAAGGAATATTCGATACATATTGGATCCAACACGTTTCTAACCGATGTACAATTTTTCTATACGTTTGCAGATCGAATTTAATCACAGTCAAGTAGTTTATTAATTAGTCCACAGGATTTGTAACGCAACGCTGGGAAACGCGTCACACACAAGTAGTTCTTAAAGCGGAAAAACAATTGAAAAGCGCGAAAACAACGAAAGAAAATAAAACCAGCCCAGTATAAAGGTCCGTACACAAACACCCCCTGTTTTGAATAACAGTATAAGTACGAAATGGACAAAGGCGCAACTCAAATTGGCTATTTGCATAAAAACAACAGAGGTTAAGCGGGGAATTTGAATTGTCGATGATTTTGTTGGTAATTCAATACAAACAAGCTTTCGTTATAATTTGTATATTTATGAGGTAAGCGAGGCCGGGCGGTGATTAGTGGTTCATTCAGGTGTTTGAATAGTCAATAACTCTATAAATGCGACGTTAGACGCTAAGGTTATAACGTTGTAATTAATCGTTATACGTTATTCACGGGCGTTAGAAAATAATTTGACTACGACGACGTAACGACAAGATTAGGTACTAAAACTCTATTTAAAATTAAAAAAATATTTATGACACTTGCTGTTGTCAATTGAACTACCGTGTCTTTACTGTGTCGATTTTTAATGTATATAATGCTATCATGTGCAATAACAACAACATTTATACAACAACATTAATACGCAAGTGTTTAGGTTGAAATTTCTTTGCGGGGGGGGTGGTTTTTTTTTTTATTTGTAAAATTTCCGGGGGGGGGGGGGGGGGGGGTGGGTTTTTTGGGGGGGGGGGCCCCCGGGGGGGGGGCCGGTCCCGTTTCCCTCCCCCCCCCGGGGTTTTTTTTTTTTTTTTTTTTTTTTTTTTTAACAACATTTATATTAAAAATCTGTTTAGATTGAAAAAAAGTGACACGGTCGGGACTTGAACCGGAATAAACAGCGTTCTGTGCTGCTGTGAGCATGTGAAATTAAAGTTTTTTTTCTAGCAGTTTAAATTTATAATTGTCTGATGTATTTATAGAAGACTTTATTTGAATATTTTATGAATTGAACCTAATACCCCATAGTGATATACAAATAAAGTGACTTACATTACTTATCGTAGATAGGTAAATAATCTTGTCTAATAAGTAATGTTCCTTTAATAAGGAGTATTAAACCACAGCACACATACTAGTACAAACCACTTATTTAGTTAATAGTTTTATATAATTTATTTTTTCTTTGACATATTTTAGAGTTCCGTTTGTTTATATCGTGTGTAGTTAAGAGTTACTTCCTACCCCCAGGGGAGCACTGATAACCGGCGCATCACTGAGGTTGTGTTAGTGGTGTGGTACTCCCATTTCACATTTATTTATAGGTTAAAATTTATATTTGTTTACGTTAAAGTTGTAGGTAACAGATTTAAATGTAACATTTTAACGGTTTAACACGCGATTTATATTAATTAAACTTGTTTACAAATTATTTTAATCCACTCATCCGATTATCAGAAACATCAGACAGAAGCTTATAATACATTTCACATTTTAAACCGTCAGTGTTTTATTTAATTAAACGGTTTGAATTTAGTACTAATAACGGGGAATCAATTTTGTCTGTCAATATGAGAAGACAGACAGTCTTGCTTGAATGTCGCGTTCTAAGTTGTGAATGAATGTGAGAGAGAGTGTTAATCCTAGACTTGCCTTTTTCCTTCAGACAGTGCAAGAGAATTAGTTATGCTAATAAAATTGTCGTCAAAAGTTCTTCATAGCGAAGCCTCGAGGAAAATATTTTACAAGATCGATAATCTGTCCTTGGTATTCATTCGTTTTCCTCAAAGGATGGAGAGAAGCAATTTATATAATAACATATTTTTATAATAGCTTCGTAGTGTAATCCTTCTTGTTTAAGTCAGTTAATTCGTCAGATTTAAGATCTGTATATCTTTATTTGAAATAATATCTATAGTTTACGCGAGTGATACACATTTAGATAACACACTTTAACGGTTTAAAACGCGATATGTTTTATAGTTAAACTTCTTTAGCTTTTTTTTTAACTACGGCCGGGCGTTTCGGATGCTTTGCATCAGCCGTGGTCACGGGGAGACTAGAGATGGAGGATCGTAGTTGAAAATAATTTTCAAAGAAGTTTAACTAAAAACTATATCGCATATCATTGCCTTTCGGGCTGGCAAATCGTCGAGAACCGCCTGAAAGACAGTGATAGGTATGCTGAACGATGGCCGTGAGAGCCCTACACAATTTATTAAAATATATCGCGTTTCAAACCGGTAATGTGTTTTATTTAAATGGTTATATCTGTTCCGTACACATTGGTCGTCTTATTTTTATTTATTTTTTGTACATTTTGCGTTACCTAGTAAGCGATGAGATTACCTTTACATTATAAAAAAGAAATAATTGAATGATATGAAAAATATTAATATATATCTGCAACCAACGTGGACATATCAATATGATATACATATACATTAATATATTTTTTTATTTATTTAGATTCTAGATCTTCAAGATTAAACACTATTCCTCAGAATTGTAGAGTTTAAGCGTTACATGAAGATAGGCTTTATGGTTTAAAACACGAAAAGCTCGTTTGTTCTTTAAGATTTAAAAAAATATAATAATAATTAATAATTTAAAGATTTTCCTCATATTAATTACTTAATGCATAATACTATTAAAAGTATTAATAGTAGAAACTAGAGATACGTATCCATAAGTCGACAGCGCATTTGTTTAGATGTTTAAGTGAAACCCGTATTTGTCTGTCCTCTGCCATAAGCAAAATCTCAACTACAGAACAAACAGAGATTAAGGAAACCAAATCTATGACAGATAACCCAGTATCAGTACCAATCTTCGAGAGAGATCTCTAAATAGTTGCCAAACCTCTGGCCTTGGCATTTTTGCTTGTTGTTGGCAAATTTCCTAGTCCAATATATTTATTGTTCTTATCTTAGGCTCGACTCCATTAGAGAACAGATTTGGAATAACTCACACAATCTCCTCTATTTGCGGACGAAACAGAGTGGATGAAATTGGCAGACATAGACCATAGAGAAAATAAAGTGAACATGCTCTGTGGTATATATTATACTTGTTAGGACAAACAAAGCAATTCAAGATTATTTCTCTGTACTTTCGTGGTGGAACTGTGTAATATATTTTACTACTACTTACTATTAATTAAAAATAATGTATATTATGTACTGTGTATAGTTTACGCGAGTAGTACACATTTAAATAAAACACTTTAACGGTTTAAAACGCGATATATCAGTTAAACTTATTTGAAAATGAAAACATTTATCGTTTTATGTCGCGTTTTATGTCGCGTTTTAAACCGTTAAAGTGTTTTATTTAAATGTATATTATGTTTGTAGTTTACGCGAGTAGTATACATCAATTTACTCTTTTACCGGTTTAAAACGCGAAATGCGTGTGAATCCATCGTTATTACTGCAAAGCGAACGTTAAAACGTTTATGAGTGTTTCATTTAAATTAGTGAATATTGATATTTTTTTAACAGGTAGCATTAACGTGAAGTCTGACTTCGAATTTCAAAAATGACAAGTAGGGCGCAAAAGTATGGTTAACATTGAAACAACTTTGACTTTAAAGAAATTCAATTAGTGAAGCGGACACCAAGATGCGATCGTCTAAAGCCCAAAATGGCAAATGCGATTTGATTACACTATTTTTTTTTAATTTTTAAAACCAAAATAGGCTGACAGCATATCTTGTTATATCGCTGTAGTATTTTCACTTCATTTGTCGGGCCTCCTCTGTCATAAATAAAACAGTAATGTATTTCCTAAATCTTTATTTTTATTATGAAATATCTTTGTATGAAGCGATCTAGCTTTGAAAACACGCATATGATAGTACAATATAAATGGCGAGTTGAAGAAATTCGACGATGACGTTTAGAACTCGGCTGCTGAATTGGACAGCAGCAGCAGCACGGACCGCTGTGGATACTAGTTCAAGCCCCGCCCGTGCTTTTTTTTTACATCAGAATAGATGCTTAACTAAGTCATTATAATTTAGCGTTAGATGTCGTCGATTCAAACATTTAGACCAGAACTTCGGCTTCGTTAGATCCTTGTCTCGTTTAGTAAAACCTTCCGATTATAATCGCAAGCGCCGTTTCGCCCGCGTCCCGTCGACAACAATTTAGAAAGCTTTTAAAGCACCCACATGAGTTAAATTGAAATTTCCCGCCACCCGTAACGCTCTAAGACAAGATTAAGTTAAGCGTTCCTTAATGAAATAGTTTATGGAGGACTTAACGCTCTGTTACTTGCTAGCTACGGTTTATGCGCTGATATTGCGACGATTTTATAAATAGGAACGGTTTTAAACGTGAAACTAGTTAGTTATTTAAATAAAACACTTTAACGGCTTAAAACGCGATATATTAGTTAAACTTATTTGGGAATGATTTTTAACTTCGGCCCGACGTTTCGGATGCTTTGCAGCAGCCGTGGTCACGGGGAGACTATAGACAATATTTAGTTAGTTATTTTCTAACTAGAACCGACGATATGCATTTTAATTTTTTTCTTCTGTATACTGTCTGTAGTTTACGCGAGTAGTACACTTTTAAATAAAACACTTTAACGGTTTAAAACGCGATAGGTACTTGTTAAACTTATTTGAAAATTATTTTAACGACGGCTCGATTTTTAGGACATTTTTTTTCTTTTGTTTAAAAATCGATAATTGTCGGGATTTGAACAATTACAGATGTATTTTCGTATTCACGTCTTTGTGTGCAATTTCCTACTATGTTACTTCTAATTCTCAAATTGAGGCAAGATCTATCGAGGTTTCGATTGGATCTTATATCAATTATTCAAATTGCTTTATTATTTCTATTTAGATTCTTAAATTTACTGTATGATAATAGAAATAATACTGTTTGTAGTTTAAGCAAGTAGTAGTACACATTTAAATAAAATACTTTAACGGTTTAAAACGCGATATATATATAAGTTTAACTAATATATCCCTTTTTTCCAAATATAAGAATGGGTGAAGTCAAAAATAGGTCGACCACGCATCTTAATTGGATGATATTAAACTCGGGTATTTCACTTTAAAATGAAAGACACTTGCCAGAAGCGTAGCTCCTTTTCCACGTAAAGTATTTACGAATAAAAGCTCATAAAAAAATTAATATTATTACTATTAATACTTTATAGAATAGAAAAACAGATTTTCTACTTTATAACACATATGTCGTCGGTATCAGGTACGATGTGGCCATTGTTTACTGTTATGATAAAAAAATTATATGCGAATGGCTAACGCTAACATGGCGAGAGCGCATACTAATTGGATAATACAGAGCTTAGATATTTTGCCTTTAAAGACACTTGTCTGTCCTGAAAGTCTTTTCGAAATACCAAAATCAACAAATTGATTTTCAGAAGCGTGGCTCCTTTTCCACGCAAAGAACGAATATAAGAACCACATAATGAATGATATTAGATCTACGCCGATTCTACGTTGAAAATTCTCGAGTCTCGTCGCGCAGTATTTGCTTAAGACGAGGCTAATGAAGTCGGACGAAGAAATAATAAGGACGATCCTCACTTCGTCTCACTTGGAAACTTTTTGTTTTTAAGTTCCAACTGAAATAGGTTTACTTGACTTTCGTTTTGCCTCACCTTGGTTATAAGAATCACTTGGCAATGTGAGATATTAAATACTGTCTATAGTTTACGCGAGTAGTACACATTTAAATAAAACACTTTAACGGTTTAAAACGCGATATATTAGTTAAACTTATTTGAAAATGATTTTTAACTTCGGCCCGACGTTTCGGATGCTTTGCAGCAGCCGTGGTCACGGGGAGACTGTGAGATATTTTTTTGCCTACTTTCGTTCAAGTAGAAGTTTGCAAATTAAAAACAAATTATAAATTGAAAATTTTCGCGTTCCGTCCTGTTACTAGGAATTGTTTTTCAGGTCATAATCGAACGTGTGGAAAATAGTAAAGTTTTCAAATGTTACAGACGTAGTTTGTCTGTACATTGATAATTATTATCAAATATATTTAATCAATTTTATCCGCCTGGAATGTTTCGCTTATTTGTATTTGCTAAATATTAAAGTGAAAAACCCTATTAATTCAAGTGAACGTTATGCTAGTCTGTTTATCATTAAAATATATACAATGGGCCTAGTAGTTAAGGCGCAGAAATTATTTTATAAGAAGCTGTGATTATAGTGTGAAATCTCGTTTTCTACCGTGGGGTATAGGACAAACACATTGTTGTGTCCGAAACGACCTATTGTTTCCCCGAAATACAAACCCAGAACCTCTCGCCCTTAATGTATTGCAAGGTAACAATTTAACCATTTAGCTACAATAGCGGCCTCTCGCGAGTTTAAGTCGGTTTAAGTCCATATATATTAATTAATTTATCTTTATGGTCGACTTAATGTTTTAGAACTCAGATTACAGTTAACTTTTTAATTTTGTCTACATACAATCAGACAAAGAAATTTAAAAAAAAAATCTAATAACAAATAACCGAAGGTTACGTTTCTCAGTATGAACATATATATGTGAATAAATGTTATGTGATGTCACTTTTTACACAAAAATAGTACTCCATAAGTTCCACGTATTCTATACGTAATTATAAAATATATTTGACATTTAAAATGTTGTTGAATATTTGAAAATATGAGCCAAAAGCTAAACACAACCCTTCCCTTTTATTAAGATAATTAATATGAAAATAAATTCCGAAGTTAAGTATGACATTCAGAAAATTTCAAAAGGCTGGTGAATGGATGCCAGTCGGCGGAGGGTGAAAATTAAGAGAAGAAGTTGTCTCAGCGCGGTCTGAAATGCTGAGAAATAATAGGAAACGCTGAGAAATCTTGTGTCTGGAGCTTTCTTTGAGCAGCAAAAACTATTAACAATTTCAATTTCGCCGTTTCCTGGCGTCCATTTTAAACTTCGTTTTTGCCGACGACGGTCGAAACGATCATCGAAAGACTTGCACTTAAGCAAGTTGAAAGTACACATTTAAATAAAACACTTTAACGGTTTAAAACGCGATATATATTAGTTGTACTGATTTAAAAATTATTTTAACTACGGCCCGACGTTTCGGAGGCTTTGCAGCAGCCGTGGGAGACTGTTCAAATTTAACTAATGTGTATCGTGTTTCAAACCGTTAAAGTGTTTTATTTAAAATACTTCTAGTATTCTAGACTATTGACTAGATAGTACTTCAGGTTTAATAATTTTTTGTAAAGCATTCATTCGCAGATACTAATATTAAAAAGTTGTAGAGTCGGTTTAAACGCGCTAATCTCAAAAAAAGTTTCGAATTTTAAAATTATTTTTAAATAAAACACTTTTAACGGTTTATAACTCTAAATGTATTAGTTACTACCTTATTTGCAACTATTTTAGATACGGCCCGGCGTTTAGGATGCTTTGCTTTAAACAAAGCCATGGCTGCCCATGGCTTTAATTTTTTATATATGTATATTAAAAAAAAAAAATTAATATACATATATTTTTTCTGACAATCTGAGAATCTGGGTATTAAATGGGAATTGAGAATATCAAAAATTCCGTCCGGATCTCAAACCACCGTCCACAGATGAAAAAAACGTGAAATTTAATAGCGTTTCGATCTCAGTCTGTGAATTTCCGAATATCCAAAGAACAAATAGATCTACAGCACATCTTGTAGATGTTGTTGGCTGAGGAATTTCACCTCCCATCGAGTGAACCACGTTCTTCGCTATGATTAAAAAATACAAGTTGATTTCGTTTATAAATATTGTGTCCAACTTGTTTTTATTTAGTAATTTAATAAGTCAATGAATTTGTTTTTATCGAACGCGAATTTCCAATATAATAATTATATTCACTGTGCGTATAATATTAACGCAGTTACAAAGTGCGTCTGATGAGTGAGGTGCTGAAAGCGCGCGTAATTATCCCCCGAAAGCCTCCCCCGAGCGATAAATTAATTTACTCGGAACACGTCGAAAAAACTTCACGTCGAAATGAGAATAGACAGGCAAGGAAGAGCCGAAAGCTGAAACTAACGTCGTGTTCTTATTTTTCCGTTGTTACACCTGAATACGTTTGAATTCTGCACACACACACACACACACAAACACACACACACCTTTAAGTACACACAAAAACACCTGCTGGTTTTCTTGCCTTTAATACCTCTACTAGTTGTGCCCGCGACTTCCTCCGAGTAAAGTATAAATTACCTATATCTTTATAAATTATTGCAGTTACCCATGACGTCGCGTCCTCGTCCCGTCGTTCTTGCAAGTAAATCTTTTGGATGGTACCGGGACCCGGGAACCGGGACGTTTTTTGGATGATTTAAAGAGAAATTATTCATAACTTACATATTTTTTCGTATCTTGAATTAGTATTCGCAGACCACGCAAAATAAGACCTCAAAGATAAAAATAAATCGCTGAGATAAGCGTGTTCAAAAACAACAAACAAATAAACACTTCAGCTTTATAATATTAGTATGGATTTGTAACCTGTGATTTACTGTCAAAGATTTTCATAGTTTTAAGTTGTAACTAAGCCAAGGATGTAAACCAGAATAAATATCACCGGAAGAGTAGTAACCAAGGATGTGTTAGACTATGTACATATTTAAGAATTTTGTAAACACTCCAAAAGCTGGCACTGGGAATTCTTTGGGTTCTTAATATCTTCACCTCTCGCATAACTTTCCGAATATTCAAGCCCAAACAGGTCTGCGCATCTTATTTAAATGGCTGGAGTATTTTACCTAACATCAAGGGAGCCCCATGTTTGTCTATCTACCTTTAATAAAGCTATAATATATCGTAAAGAGCGACTAGAGTTAAAACATTTTCTTTATATAATGTTGCTAAAAAAATCTAAGGTATATTTGCAAAGTGTCGTTAAAGCGGACTAGTAATTTAAACAAAGGTAGTTTCTAAATTTAAAATAAGCATCTGTTTGTATTGTGAAGTTTGGTATTCGGAAATCAAATGACTGTAACCAAATCGATTGAACTTGGCTTTTCCATTTGTGTAACGTGGTTCATGACCCGTACGGAATTTCAATATTTATCCACCAATTTAATAAGACGTTTATCATTTTCTTCACTAGTTTCTAAAACATCAAAGGTGCGGTAAACGAATTTATCAAAAACTAGCTGAGTCAACGACTTCGTTCGCGTAGAATAGCTATTTTGGGCATGCAAAATTCTTTTTACATACCTACGTTATCGGACGCGTCCCTTCGCTCGCGACCCGCCGTTCGGTTCCCGTCCTTTTTGCGTGTTCATCTTAAGAGGTAGACATATACTGTCGCGGACATTTTTTTTATAATTTAAAGATGAACCATTCTCTCGTACATATTTTTTGTGTACCTTGAACCATTTTCGCAGCGTACGCCTCGGAAACCCATAATGATGAATAATATTTACAATTTTTTTTCACATTCTCGCTGTATCTTACTTGTATTAGTCACAGGGCGATGTTTTTATAGCATATAGCCTTCATAAATTAATGCTCTAAACAACACAAAGATAATTTTTCAATTCGAATCCGTAGTTTCTGAGATTAGCGCGTTCATATAAACGAACAAACAAACTCTTCAGCTTGATATAGTAGTATAGATATATATATTTTTTTTAAATTGGAACATAAACAATAATTATTTCGAACGAGAATTTTCTATTTTTTTGAACTCCAAACCACATTTAGAAATAATATTATTGAGTAAGCCGATTTGAGACCCTTATCTTGTTTACCAGGATCTAATGAACTCAGACAAGAAGCGAATAAGGCTGATTTTACCTGATGTTCCAGGGTTCTTTATTAGGCGGGTTTTTCAGTAAGAGTTTGACATTAAAGTATGATTTATGAAAGTCGGCGAGATCAAAGTTGAAGGCTGTTGAGGGGAGTGTAATTAGAAATAGGACACGAATTTACGCATGTTATAAAAACGAAAGACTATCGAATTAAAGTTTATTCAATTAAGGAACGCTAAGTGTTTTATCTAGTTTACGCGAGAAGTACAAATTTAAATAAAATACTTAAACGGTTTTAAACGCAGAATATAATAAATAGTAATTATGCGAAGTTTAGTAGTTAACTTCTTCTTTTAGCTACGACTCCACGTTTCGGTTGCTTTGCAGAAGACGTGGTCACGAAGAGACTCGCACTGTCGGGTCATTTAGAACACTAGCTGTGCCTGCGACTTCGACCGCTTTAATATAGTTATTTTAGGCATCAAAATTTATTTTTGCATACAACCTAAACAACTTAATGTGCCCACGACGTCGTCTACGTCCCATCGTTATTGCGTCTTAATCTTTTAACATAGACTTATATTATTTAGGACTTTTTTGTAGATCCATTAAAGAGAAATCATTATTTCACATATATTGTTTGATGTCTTGAACCGGTTTAGCAATGCCCGCAACGGTGAATAATTTTCCCAATTTTTTTCGCAATTTCTCCGCTCCTATTAATGGAAAAAAACTTTTCGATAAATGCTTTATCCAACATAATAAAAATCTAATTCGAACCCTTAGTTCCTGAGATTAGCGTGTTCAAACACATATACAAACACTTCGGCTTTATAATATTAGTAGATACTTATAATAACTACCAAAAATTGTCACCTTCTTATGTTTAATTGTTAAAGTTTTTAATTTAACAACATAGTTTATAAGCACAATAATTGTTCTGTATCGACGTTCCATCTAGACATAACAATATTGCAATGTGTTTTTTTTCTTCATATAAATAAATAAATAAAATATATATGTATGTATAATAATATTATGTAGTCGTCGACGTATACGACTAGACCAAAGAAGCTCTCACGGGTAACGTCAAATGAAAGAGATATTAGCAATGTTCTGGTGGAGACTAGACATTGATATATGCGCGAACTCCGACACCACTTAGCAATGGACGTCCGACACGGACGGATGACGTGACCACGCTGTAAACAAAACAATTAGGTTTGCACTTCCAGCTGAAAGTTTGATACAATTATAATAAAGGTTTAAAACGCAAAGAATCAGAAACGTCGAAATTTTATTAAAATTAAATGCTACTATTTTCGATTTGAAAGGTTGAAGGTGATTTATATAAACACTTTTAACGGCTTAAAACGCGTTAAAGTTCTGCTAGTTCCAATTCATTTTAACTACGGCTCGTAAGTACCACTTAGTAACCACGGCTGGTGCAAAGCAACCAAAAAATTGAGTTGAAATTAATTGTAAATGAAGTTATTTAATACATACTGTCTATAGTTTACGCGAGTAGTACACATTTAAATAAAACACTTTAACGGTTTAAAACGCGATATATTAGTTAAACTGATTTAAAAATGATTTTTAACTTCGGCCCGACGTTTCGGATGCTTTGCAGCAGCCGTGGTCTTGCACGTGCTGCAAAGTTTAACTAATATATTGCGTTTTACACCGTTAATGTGTTTTATTTAAATATTTAATACATTTCACGTTTTAAGCCATTGAAATTGTTTTATTAAAATATGTATGCCTCTCTGAGGTTAAAACAATAAATAATATTAATAAAAAATTAAAGTTTAAAACGCCATATTATATAACTTAGTTTTTATATGACCCAAATATCAAACATTTAGCAGCCATTGTGATAAAGGGAATGAGAATTAATTTTTATTTAATAAATTCGTGTTTTAAACCAATAAACATGGTTTCATTTTATTTATCGCGAAAACTTTTGATGAACTCCAATATATCGTTTTTGATTAAATATATAAATAAAAGCATGTTATATTTATAACTGGTGTGCTCGCGACTTCGTTCGCATGGAATAGTAATTATTTTATACGACGTCGGTCGCGTCCCTTCCCGTCGGTCTTGCGGGATAATCTTACAAGATAAAAATATTGCGTCGCGGATTTTTTTTTAGATCATTTAAAGCGGAATCATTATTTATATATATTTTTTGGTATCTTGTACCGTTTTTGCAGCGTACGCCTTCGGAAACCCATAATGAGTAATTTTTTTTTTCAATTTCTGTCGCGTTTCCCGCTGTATCTTCGCTCCTATTATTTTTTATTACTCACACAACGATGTTTTATAGCATACAGTCTTTCTCGACAAATGCTTTAACCAACACAAAATTACGAGATTAGCGCGTTCAAACAAACACTTCGGCTTTACACATTAGTGTTAGTATATAGATAAACATACATTATTAATTTCTTTTATGATAAAGGAGGGCAGATAAGCGAGGACTTGACTTGATGAATGGTGAAATAACCCAGCCATATAATATCTGAACTAGATGCGCTGTTGGCCTATTTTCTTTTGGATATTAGGAAGTCCGGAGACTGGCACCGCAACGCGATTAAACTTCACAGTTCTTTAATCCAGATTATCGGACGATACCATGTTTCAGAGAAATCATAAATGGACCCGTCGATTATTACATTATATCAGTCATTTTATAAAGTTATTTATATCTGATAACAACTGGCCAAGCCAATTCTTACATTTCAAGATTTCACATTTTTTTATTGTTATAAAACAAAGCAATAATACTCTTTACTTTTCCTCTTTTCCCAACCCCCCCCCCCCCCCCCCCCTTCCCCCCCCCCCCCCCCCCCTTGTTCGTAATATTATTTCGTTCCTATAAGTACATACTTAGATTTTGCATAGAACTTGGCACTAATCTAGATCTCCATTCTTTTACGAAGCCAAGCGTAATTTTTGTATCGAACTTGGCTTTCCTTTTTATTGTTTCGGTGGAATTTATTTAACCTTCTCTAACAGAACTATCTCAAATATCTCTACGATCAAGGCATCACTAATTGCTTGTCTTCTATCAATCAATACGGTTCGACGTAATCCCGGGGGGAATTAAGAAGAACGACATAGTACCGGGATTAGAAAAACAAGGCAATAAATCAAAGCTTGCGGTGAATACATCTATCACAGGTGAGTTCCATCCGTCAGTGCGAGCGCTAATCACCAGACAGACGAACATACATCATGATAGAATCGCTTTGAACGTCGTTAGCTTCTGATTGGTCGATAACGGACTGTTATTATATTTGAAAAAGTTAGATAATATTTTCAAGTCTCACATATCAACTAATACGTATTAGAGTCTAAACTCCAATTATACAATACTAGCTGAGTCACCGACTTCGTCCGCGTAGAAAAGTTATTTAATTTTTTTTAGAAATTTAGTCTGTTACCCATAACATCGTCCGAGTCCCATCGTTCTTGGAAGTTAATCTTATAAGTTGAATAATTTTCCCCGACTTTTCTACATTTTCCGCTGTTTCTTCGCTCCTAATTAGCTACAGCGCGATCTTTTATGGCCTTCCTCAATAAACATTCTAACCAACACACAAATATTTTTTTCAATTTGAACAAGTACTTCCCGAGATTTGCGTGTTCAAACAAACAAACTCTTCAAAAATCTAATCATGATCAATCTTTTTATATTATTACACATTTAAATAAAACACTTTAAGGTTTAAAAGCATATATTAGTTAAATTATTTGAAAATGATTTTTAATTTGGCCCATTTCGGATGTTCCTCTACACGACTTGCAAAATCAAAGTCGGGCCAAGATAAAAATCATTTTTCAAATAAGTTTAACTAATATATCGCGTTTTAAAGTTAATGTGTTTTATTTAAAATGATATTTTTAACATTAACTTGCAATAACGACGGGACGCGACGGACGTTGTGAGCAAAAGTTATGTCTATAAAAATAAAGAGAAGCTTTCCAACAAATTGATTCTAGACGGACGAAGTCGCTGACATAGCTAGTACGTATAAACTACTCGGCTTAACAAACTCTGTATGTAGATAGACGAATCCCACACTATACCGCGCGGGTTATTATATATACGTCCAGTGGGTGCAAAAGTGGCGTTTTATCCGGGTTTACGTGGTAATCCGGTAATTGTGGCGTATCCCAGCATTAGCAAAGAAAGGTGCCGGTTCCCTTTGTGCGTATTTACCCAACGTATTAATTATTCTGACGCACAGATGAAAAGTAAAATCACTTTTCATTTTCATGTAAGTAACCCGGTTGCTTTGATATTGTTTTGTTTGAGGCGGGAGGTACCTATTTAGGACTTGCTGTTTTAGACATGTATTTAGAATGAAAAGGTTTTTAGATTTGAAGCACTGAAAAAGTATAAAAAAGATATATTTAAGAATTACGTTAGGAAAGGTGGAAAGTAAATAATCAAAACAAAAAAATTATAAAAATAACAAATTTTCGCATAGTAATTTAAATAAAACACTTTAACGGTTTAAAACGCGATAAGGTTTATATCGCGTTTTAAACCGTTAAAGTGTTTTATTTAAATGTGTACTACTCGCGTAAACTATAGACAGTATTTCGCATAATAATATTTTTTGAAATGCGATCAAGCATATTGTTTTGTGTTTCGTTGTTAAAAATTAACTAAGATGCATTGTGTTTGTGTAAAATCCCGTGGCCCCTCGCGGGGCATGGGGCGAACACATTTTTGTGTCTGTTTCACGGATCTATTTTTATTTACAGGCAAGTAGTTGATAAGACTTCTGTGCTTTGCCCGACCGATCTTGATTATAAATCGTCGAAGAATCTATTTTTTATTTAAATACAGAGGGTCCTACTGAGATGCATTATAGCTAATGAATGATGAAATACGCATTCTGAACTGTTCATTTTTAATGAAACTAAGAATTTTACTTTTTATACTAAGTGAAGTTTTATATATTTATGTAGGGCATAGTAGATGGAGTTTGATGTGGTAAGTTTAAGATATAGCTTCTGTGCCCTGTCCGACTGCAAATATAATTATTTCTTCGGACTTCGGACCCAGGATTTTCCCCGCTAAACGTTTCTTTAAATTCGTGACTGTAAATAAATTGTTGAATTATAAAAAGAAAAAAGTTATAGTAAACAGTTTGTAGTTTGCGATGGGTAAATTTAACCTTTTTCCCCCCCCCTTTTTTTTGGTTTGGGGGGGTCCCCCCCCCCCCCCCCTTTTTTCCCCTTTTTTTTTTCTTCTTAAATATTATTTCTCAATTGGGTCCTGACCATTAATTGGAACAATTATAATGATAATAATTATTTGAGAATCAATAATTAACCAACGAACAGAATTTTCCCTTTAAATATACCTTCTTCTATTGACGATACCAAAACCTCCCCCAGCCGAAAATTTTTGTAAAAAAACCCCCCTTTTTTTTATTTTCTTATATGGGGGGTGATAAAAAACATAAATTAGTTAAACGCGATTATGATAGTAAAATTATTTTAACCACAGCCCGACGTTCCTCCCCGACGAGGCTCTCAGTTACCATGCAACCCTTGATCCGTGACCCTACTGCAAAGCATCCGAAATGCCGGGTCATAATTAAAATAATTTTCAAATAAGTCTAACTAATATATATCGCGTTTTAAACCGTTAAAGTGTTTTATACAAAAGTAATGTTAATAACTAAGTGCGGTTTTGTAATGCATTTCTTGTACAATATATTACAATTGTAAAGTCTAAATAACGTCTGCTCTAATTGTGAGAAAGAGTTGATACCTACTTCCCTTTATTACCTTCTCTGCACTGGGTAACTCTGATTTGTGTTCTCCCGAGAGTTAGAATAAATAAAAATTGAACAACATACAATATTCAATATTCTAAGCGATATGAATTAATGATATTTGAGTGTTATTTTACACATGTTAAGTGCATGTGAATACATATGTAATAATTTTACATTATTTAAAATAAAACAACCCCATGCCATGTATGTACTCCTCTATCATTAAAAAAACACTCTTTAATGGTTTAAAACAGTTCGTTTATCTAACAAATTTAGCAATTGTGTAGTTTTGTTTTGATATCTGAAGATGGTATATTATATAAACTTTTTGTTCTTTTATCTTATGTTGTCTGGAAGAGACAGCTCGTTAACGATAAGGCACATTGCACTCCATATTTTTATAAGTCTTATTTAAATTTTTTTCTTTGTGCAATAAATTGTTAATAAATAATGAATATTATTGTTTCGAGTTTTTTTTTGTAATTTCCGAAGTTGAAAATAGAAAATATCGTCTATTTATTGACACGAGTTATCAATTCGATAACACATTCAGAATACATAATCATTAAAATCGTGCTCAACAGGGAATTGAAGTGTAAAGTTTTAATGAAGTGAGTGGTTGATTAAATAACACTCAATTAATGATTAATGACGATTGGCTTTATACCAAGGCAGAAAACCGATTTTCGCATACAAAGTCGGAAAATATTGCACACGTTTTGTACTTATTTCGCTCGAAACATTAAATTGTTAACATGTTATCTACACTAGTATTATAGGCTACTGAATTTGAATTTAAAAAATATTTGTGTTGGTTAGGCTATTAATTGAGGAAAGTTTTGTGTTATAAAATATCGTGCTGAGAGTGAAGAAACAGCGGGAAATATTTGAGGGTTCTCGTTGCGTGCTCTGCACAAACGGTTCCAGTAACCAAGAAAACGTGTATGAAAAAATGGTTGCCCTTTGATTGATATATTTTTGTTTTGGATATTTTGAAATCGTTACGACTTTTCCATCGATGATTGGATCCGGAGGAAATTCGATATTTTTTACCACGTACTAAACGAAGGCCAATATATTTCAGACCAACATTTTTAAAATTACAGATAGTTTCGGGGGATCGAACCCGCCACTCCTTGAATATATCTATATGCCGACCGCACCGTTCAGGGTAGTTATTCCAGTGTAAATAAAAATCTATTATTACTTCACTTTTTCTATTTACACATATGAAGAGTCATTCTTTTGGAGATCAATGTTCCGTCTTATCTTTTCCAAACCCCTTCATACTTTCATGCCCATTCAGTCACTCCGGTTTACCCCTCCCTATCTCTTCACTTTTGTTTTCAACCACTAAGTTCATCTCTTTTCTCAATTAAAAAATAATTTACCTTTCAGATCTTTTTTTTTTAAAATTTTCCTTTATAACAATTATGGATTTATTTTTTTTTTTTTTTTACTCCTCCCTTCATTGTGTTCTTCCTCCCAGTCTCTGTACCTCTGGTTCACATCCCTTCTCTTTCATCCAATAGACAGTTATTAGTCTGTTATTCAAGTCTAATGGGCATATTTGTTTTCTCTTTGAATTTAAACCTTTAGTACGTAAGTACTTTCAATCCTCTTTACTCTGAAGGGCCTTTATACTTGGGATCTAACTGTTGATTTCTTTCCTCATTTTTTACAAATTCGCCTAAGAACTTATTGACCCTTAGTTTTCAAATGTTTTTACTCTCTTTTTTTTTCTCCCTTATCACTCGGCGTTGAGATCACTTCGCTCTATTACTGCTCAATTCGGTACTCCATGAACTCAAGGACTTGATCCTTACCTTTTGTTGCTAGTTCATCGCAAAGCTTCCTGCCACGACCGTTTACTAGTTCGCGGCAGAAGCATGGCTTTTAAAGTGCTCATTGTACGTTCGACCTGCCCGTTTGCCCGAGAACTCCCTGTTGCAATTAGGTGTAGTTTAATGTTTGCAGAATCGCAATACTCCAAAATCTTTCAGAACTCCCTATCCGATCGTTGGGCACCAAACAAGGATCTCCAACCGCTTTTATACTACTACGCATCGATTAAGTGGTGGAGTAAATTAGTAATCGATAAAAAATATCCTATTGTACTTTTCCCACTAAGCTTTCCATTCCATATTAAGTATGCCAAGGGATCGCTACCGGATGGGATGACCGGCTGGATTTTGCCAAGTGTGACTTTGAAATTTTGCATTGATGCAATTGTCAACAATTCTCACATATTTGGTCATTTATCAACCAATAAAGCTCGTAAACTTTCTCTAAGGTCTTTTCCCTCCCAAATCATCAACCCCTCCAATACTGACCACTCAAGGCGGGGTAGATGGGTAAGGGATTCCCTTACGCTGTATTTTACGATACCGCCGGCCACTCGTAAGTCTTTGCAATTCATCAGGAACTTCTTATCTTTAAGGTCACTCACCAACTTGCCAATTTCTTCGTCACGCTGTTGTTCTCTAAACATTCTAGTCAGCTCAGTAATATTAATTTGCTTTGATTGTACCTGTCGCTATGCGTATGCGCTTCTTTAACTGGAAGAGGGTTTCGTGAAAAGAAGTCCCATTCCATACCTACCATCGACGTGTACCACATCAAATCAAATCCCTGAGAAATGCCCACCATCTGTGGACCCGAGGCGTCAAATCCAGCTTTTTGCGAGTTGACTGAAGGGAGTTGCAGTCGGTTATGACAGTAAACTACGCCATGTAGATAATGGCAATGCTTAACCGTTTACAACACTAAGTCTCCAATTCGTATGATGATATTTAGACTCCGACTTATACGCTTACTAAAATAAGCAACTCATAGCTTACCTCCTTTTCTCTCTAGCACCGCGCCGTATCCAACCGCACTTCATCTGTATAACTCAGTCGGTAGATCTGGATCATAGATCATAAGAACCGGCTCTCGAGTTAGTTTGGAGATTATTTTTGTCTTACTGTCTCATGCTCCGACCTCCAATTTAACTTACAATTAGAGCTTGCGGTCAATCTACAATGTGCCATTGTCTGTGAGAATCCGCCAAAATTGTCGAAAATAGGAGGCCAACCCAATAAATTGACAAGCTGTGTTACTGTCTCTTGTGCAGGCCGTAAGAGCTTCAATCTTACGCGGGTTTGGACGAATCTCCCCCTGACTACCTCGAAGCCAAGGTTTCAACTTTTTGTTTTAAGAAGACACATTTTTTAATGTTTAAAGAAAACCCTTGGTCTGTATGAACTTTAAGTACGACTATTAAACGCTCAAGGGCTTCCTGTACCGTACTCGCTACTATAAGAACATCGTCCTTAAACCACCACGTACGTGTTAACTAGGTCGCCAAGTCGAGGTCGAGGTCCTTGCTCCTCTGCTTCGGGCAGCTGGATGCATAGTGTCCTTGTCCATGACAAGAGTAACAAGTAATGGGGAGTTGTTCCGCAGCAGACTTCTTACGGTTGTTGAAGTAAGTTTGGCTTCTGTCTTTGTCTCCATTTGTCTTCAAATTTCTCTTCGAGAAACACTGAGTTGACTTATGGCCTAGTTTCCCACAGTGAAAGCACTTTATGCTCGTGTGGTTTGTAGCTGGGCGAATTTTCTTAAAGTCTGTGGCGTCACTGCTGAGTGGGGCTTTTCTCTTTAGAAACGACACGGCTTAAGCTCTTGTTGTAGTCGTTTTCTTTATCGTTCAGTGGTAAAGGACATCCTATCGAGGCTCAATTGTGAAATTGGCCAAAACTGTAGCTACCGATCTGTTCTGTCGTCAAGCCTTCCACCTTGATAATAGAAGTCATCATGGCTGCACCATATGTAGCAAGATTCATTTTCTTTTGGTCTGCTTCCTGCCATATTTATAAGGTAAGAGGCCACAGTCTCAGGGCATCTACCTTGCAGTGAAAAGCTCCTTAAAATTTTCCCAGTATCCCTGAACATGGCCACGTCGATGTCCCCTTTCATTGCACATTACCAATATTAATGGGGCTCCGTTTGATAACCATCAGTAATGCAAGTGTCCGCTGTTATAATCCAACACGTCGTCCACATCACGTCGGTCTGGATCAAAATCAGGAAGGTGGAGGTCGTTCGGCGTTCGCGACTGCTTCACGGCCTCTATAGCAAAAAGTTTCTTTTTGCTGCTCCAATAACAACAATAACTTTTCGTCACTCTCACATTTATTTGCACACGTGGGGCGTTTTGGCTACATCCGCTTCTGATGTCGGAGCAGGACACTGACGTATCCGTCTCCGTCTTGATTGGGTGATGCAGGGTTCATTTCGCAGTGTAGAATAAAAATGTCCACTTCACTTATTCGTAATGATTACAACTCCGATTGAACCAAAGAAGAGGTAAACCGAAGTTCCGGGAGATGCGAACTGTTCCGCGCCCAAGTTCGAATGCCTTTTGCAAAACCCCCTCTCCAATACGACTCTTCCACCCCCATACAGTAACAACATACGTGTTCACCCCTCCCTCAGTACTACAATAGTCAAAACAACTTAATATTTAGCACATCGTTTTGCGACATATATATTGCTACCATTAAACCAACGAGTCCGTCAGTGTAGAATACTCAGATAATTAACTGAGAGAGGTTGTAATGAGTTGTTCAATTTTCCGGCCGTTACAACCAGACGAGACTCGCTTCGAAGCCTGTCAGTACCAACTGACGTGACAAGCATGTCACGTGGGGAAAGAAAACATTCCCTCTCACTTAACAATTGCGCTTCTTTGTAGATAATTGAGAGGGTGTGGTTAACCACCCTACAGAGAGTACCACACTTAAGAGTTTTATGACTGGAATTATTTAAAACACATTTACTACAAGCTGTGCCCGCGATTTCGTCCGCATGGAATAGTTATTTTGTACATCAGAATTTATTTTAAATACTGTCTATAGTTTACGCGAGTAGTACACATTTAAATAAAACACTTTAACGGTTTAAATGATATATCGCGTTTTAAACCGTTAAAGTGTTTTATTTAAAATTTTATTTTTGCAAACCTCTTCTTCTTTTAAATAAAACACTTTAACGGTTTAAAACGCGATATATTAGTTAAACTGATTTGAAAATGATTTTTAACTTGTGTCTCCCCGTGACCACGGCTGCTGCAAAGCATCCGAAACGTCGGGCCGAAGTTAAAAATCATTTTCAAATCAGTTTAACTAATACATCGCGTTTTAATCCGTTAAAGTGTTTTATTTAAATGTGTACTACTCGCGTAAACTGTAGACACTCTTCATTTTTTTTAAACAATAGCTGTTACCCACAACGTCAGCGTTCAGTCTTTCGTTCGAGTTAATCTTAAGCGATATTTACGTTTTAGATTATCAAAGAGGAATCATTCCTTTATATTATATATTTTTTGGTTTCGTGAACCGTTTTCGTAGCTCACGCACCGAAACCCTACAGAGATGAATCGTGTCTCCGTTTTTTTTTTCATATTTTTACTGTTTCTTCTATTGGTGGAAACGTGATGTTGTGTAGCCTTACTAGATAAATGATCTATCCAACACATGTCTTTTTATTGAGATTAGAGCATTTGAATTATCAAACTGTTCAGCATCACTTCTTTACATGTTATAAAGTAAATATTAAAATTCAAACGTTTTATGTAATTCAAAATTAATGTTTAATCAATGTTTTTATTTGTTTCAGGTATGAACTGCACAATTTACTGAAATCGATAAACAAAATATAGAAATACAGATAAGTACTTATTTATTATTGCTTTATTATTTATAAAACACACCACAGAAAATACATATAAATGAAGAAAAATCTTACACGCTAACTTATAAATAAAAGGCGGCCTTATCGCTAAGTAGCGATCTCTTCCAGGCAACCTGAAGTACAGGAGAAAAGAAATAGAAAATAATTTATTTATTGGGTAGGTGTAAGGTATAACAAAGAATATTAAAGGTACATAGTGACCTAAATAATAGTTAGTCATAGTTAAACTTAAATCATAGTTATTATTTAAATAAAACACTATAACGGTTTAAAACGCGATATATTAGTTAAACTTATTTAAAAATGTTTTTCAACTTCGGCCCGACATTTCGGATGCTTTGCAGCAGCCGTGGTCACGAAACGTCGGGCCGAAGTTAAAAATCATTTTCAAATAAGTTTAACTAATATATCGCGTTTTAAACCGTTAAAGTGTTTTATTTAAATGTGTACATCGTAAAAGACAGTATTATAGTTATTATAAAACAGTTAATAAATTAACAATGTTCTTACTTATATTCATTTATTTAACATATATATTACCATGTCTGTGGTTTAAATAAAGAGTTTTGTTAATAAATTACGTAAACATTGACTACCCGCATATAATTATATAGAAACACAATTGGGCCTCAAAACTTATTAAAATATTCACTTACTATATTGATTTTCTACAGGGTTACAGGTTAAGTCAACCCTGATCCTTTAAAGGGTGTATTTGTGTATAAAAGACCCTGTCCCAAAGTTAAGCATTTTTAAATTATGCCACATTTATAGACTTTTTAGAAAAAAAACAGATGTTTTGTTTATTATTTATGTTTCCGGCATGTCTTATTATGCATTATTCCCATCACTAAAATAGTAGATATTGGAATCAACTTGGCTGTAGAAGGCAATTGAAATTAAAAAAAAAAGGAAATTAGTTATTAATATATTTTTTTAAATATTTATTAAAAAAATTTTGGGGGGTTCTTCTTTTTTCCCCCTTCCCCCCCCCCCCCCCCTTCCCCCCCCGCCCCCCCCGATTTTTTTTTTTTTTTTCCCTGGGGGGGGGGGGGGGGGGAACCCCCCCCCGGGGGGGGGGGGGGACCCCCCCCCCCCCCCCCCCCCCCCCCCAAAAAAACCCCCCCCCCCCTTTTTTTTTCCCCCCCCCCGTGTAAAAAAATCAAAGCATTGCTAGCGCCATCTGTTTCTTTGTATTAAATATTTGTAGAAACCAGCTAGCGTCTTTAAAGGCCTGAATTACGTAACATTGTATTCCTCTTTGAAACAGCGCCCAGCAGTGGGAAATTAAGTAATTACCATATTGTGAGCAACAGCTACAATAAAATTAAAAGCGTCCTTTCGCGTGTCGCCGCGAGTCGTCAACAAGACATTTCGTTATTACGACTTTACATTATCCAAATGTTTAATAATATATTAGTTCGTAAAAATTGCTGTCTTAATTTGGCAACTTGGAACTCCGAGCTATTCGACCGTCGTAATTGAGAAATGGTTTTCGACGATTCTTCATTACACGTGTACGGCTTCTTTAGGCGATGTGAGGCGAGTTGAAGATCGCTACTGTTTAAACCCAAATAGCATCGTAATTAAGTTTACGAGTTTCCTGTTTAAAACCGTTAATCGTTGTCAAATCACTGTAATTAGAAGTTATTATCCTTTCAAATTTTCTTTTAAAAGATATAGTATTTTAGGTTATTTAAGAACAAACAAAACATCCAAAAATACGATTTGTAGCGAAACAGGACAGTATATCATAGAAAAACAGTCATATCTCCCCCCCCCCCCCAACTCTTTTTAGCAGTGAGTATATGACAACAAGATTTATATATAAAAGTATGTTAAAACAACAACATATATTAAAGAGAAATAATAAACAAAAACAATTAAAACTAACTATTTGTTGTAGCTATTAAAAACAAAACAGACAAACAGACACCCTATTAAAATACTTCCTAGTACGTAACTACTACGTAAGAAAGATGTATTGCGCCATAATTTCCCAGCCATAAATCGGCATAGCAGAACAACTAATATGCAAAGCTATGCGATGTTTGTCTCCACTGTACAACACAACATGACATTCCTAAATCACGTGCGGCATTCTCGCTGAGTGCTCCACAGAGCAACGTATATTGAATACAAGTAGCGCAGAGCAATGTGTAGCGTTCACAGAGGCCGCACTCGTTTGCCAAGTAGCTCTCGGAATTATAGCTCTAATTATAGCGCCGAAGTGTTATGCCACAGTCTATAGACGGCAGTTGTCTAATTGTTGGTCTAATGATAGAAATTCCGACCGGGTCACGAGCCACTGTCCACAGAAAAGCCGTGAAGCTTAGTCGCGTTTCGGTTTCACTCTGTAGATTTCCGAATATCTAAAGTCAAAATAGGTCGACCACGCATCTTGTTTAGATGCTATATATCTGGCCTATATGGCGGGGGTATATCACCTACTATCAAGTGAATTCCTTGCCATACCTGTCCTTCTATTATGATTAAAAAATAATGTAAGCACTCATTTGTGTGGTACTTACAGCTATAGCCCACTATTCAGCATGTGTTGTTGCTATCAAACATTTTCAGGCTAATAGTTAAATTGAAAAGTGACTAATTAAAAATGATAAGTAGCTTTATTACTTGTTAGGTTTTTTATTATCTATTCCAATGTTTGTTATCAGAAATCAACAATTATGATTATGCTCGTAAGGTGCAAACACACTTTAGCGTCCGTTTCACTGATCCATTGTAAATACATGAGTTAAGTGTTCATTATTTGGCAGGTGTTTTTGTACTCTACTCAACTGAAACTATGGTACTTTCGGGTTAAACAGGACCTCTCTCTTAGATCTGAAAAAAAGACACAGTCACGAAATTTTATATGTAACGAAAACATCTTTGATTTTAGTATTATTTTAGTCTGGTTATATTTTAATTAGTCGTAGATTAGAGGCTTATAATACGACTAATTAAAATTCCACTAAAATAAGATCAGGCCAAGTTTATTTTTCGAAATTAAACAACAAAGACACTAAAATCTTATGATTTTCCTATATTCCTGTTAGTCGCATTATACGCACTAAAATACCAGCCTCATGGCAATTCTATTTTTCGACATCAAAATTTCGCAACTGTCCAAACATAAACTGTCGCTGGTCTAGTCTGAATAACATTATAACCCGTTAATTATAACGATCCGCGTTATAACCGTTAGAAGTTAGTGTTGTACGCCGTGCGTAGTGAAAACATTTTACATAACCGTGTCCTTTTGAATAATAGACAATGTGCGACACTGTTGGACATTGTTACACTGTGTTGCATTCAGTATTAATATTAAAGGTGAATTTGGCATAAGTGCAGTATAATAAGGCTGCGGATGTGTTGCCTTATGTTAAATAATTAATATAATTGTTTGAAAACTTTAATACTTTTCACACATTGGCATTATATAAATTAGAAATCGAATTAACATATAACGATTCGGGCGGGATTTGAACTGGCATCCTCAGCGTTCACATGCTGTTGCTCTGACCAATTAAGCTACCGTGTCCAATAAATACGTCATCGATTCTTTGCAAACCATTGATATATACACCTCTTGCGCAATGTAATTTTAACCTCAATACTTGCTTTTTAAGCTAAGTCTAATATTGGAAAACTTTAATATTTTTCCCGTGTAATTGTTATTGCACATGATGGTATTATTTAAAAATCGAGTTTAGATAGAAAAAAAAATTATGATACGGACGAGACTTCAACTGGCATCCACACGAAACTAATTCACTGTGAAAAAATATTAAACTTTTCCATAAACGTTACACTTTGTAATGTCAATGATATTGTGACAAGTACCAAAATGGTCTCGCGTCAACATAAGTTACAACACATTCCACAACACTGATTTTCAAAACCTTGCTGTTTGTCTGTTAGACTGCGCTCATAATGACTTTTAAATACTGTCTGTTGTTTATGCGAGTAGTACACATTTAATTAAATCAATTTAACGGTTTACAGCGCGATATAGATTAGTTATAACAAAATTTAATTGAAAATTATTTTTAACTTGCGCCCGACGTTTCGGATACTTTGCAGCAGCCGTGATCACGGGGAGACTTAGTAAAACGAATATATTTCGCTCTTTAAACCGTTAAAGTGTTTTATTTCAATAATACTTATTTATATGTTCTAATAGCAAAGAATAATAAAATAGTGTATTAAGTACATTTGTTCAGGTAACAGTGCAGAGCAAACAACGGAACTCAAAGATGAATCTTTCCTGTTCCTTTTACATTTTCCAAAATTTCTTTGCTACTACCGGTCGCGGCGTAGTAGTACTAGGTACCAATGGCTTATCTTGACCGGGTCGTGGGTTCGATGTAACATGTTTCTAATGTGTCAATTGAACATTATAGATAGATCACTTACCATCAAGTAAGCCCCGCGCTTGTCCTCCTCATTAAAAATAGAAGTACCAGGCTAGCATAACAGTAGAGAAGAGAACCATCGGATAGAACATTTGATAATTGAATGAAGAAAAGTAGTGATTGAGTGGTAACCCTATACGGCCGACACGAAGCCAAACTCAATAGAGTGGCTGACACAAATTGAACCTCGCGCCCGGCTCGTTAGGAGCGAAACTTTTTTCCCCGTTTCAACTCTGATTTGAAATTCAAAAGTCTACCGCTGTTACGAATTCAGATAGTCCTTTGAATCTCGGACGAGGCTGCGGAGGCTCGTGTTTGCGTGGGTTTACTTGTTACAGTGTATCCACGATCTGGTTTAGATGATGTTTTAGATAGGTTGCCTTCGCTTTGAGCTGGTGTATCGTTAATATTCATATCTGTGCTAGTGTCGTTACTGTATGCTCGTGTGTACGAGATATATGCAATAATATGTTATGCGATCTATACTAATATATAAAGCTGAAGAGTTTGTTTGTTTGAACGCGCTAATCCCTAGAACTACGGGTTCTAATTGAAAACATTTTTGTGTTGGTTAAATAATTTATAGAGGAAGGTCTATAGGTTATAAAACATCGCGCTGCGAGTAATATGAGCGAAGAAAGAAACAGTAGGAAATATTTAAATAAAACACTTTAACGGTTTAAAACGCGATATATTAGTTAAACTTATTTGAAACATGTTTTTTAACCGACGGCCCGACGTTTCGGATGCTTTGCAGCAGCCATGGTCACGGGGAGACGAAGTTAAAAATCATTTTCAAATAAGTTTAACTAGTATATCGCGTTTTAAACCGTTAAAGTGTTTTATTTAAATCTGTACTACTCGCCAAACTAATATACATAGACAGTAGTATTTAGTAGGAAATATGAAAAAAATTGGAAAAATTATTAATCTTTGTGAGTTTCCGTTGCGCTGCGAAGACTTTTGAAAATACCCAAAAAATATGTATGAAAGAATGATTTCTCTTTAAATGATCTAAAAAATGTCCGCGACACTATATGTCTATCTTTTATGATAAACTTCCAAGAACGACGTAACGCGACGGACGAGAACTTAAAATGTTATGTTATTATATTGTTAAACAATTAAGCTACACTTTTAAAGGGCGAAACTACTAGGCACGTAAAATAACGTCTTTAGAATCACATAATTAATTTCAGTAAAACACCTTTAGCAGTTTAAAACGCCACTAAGTAACTTCTAACTTCGCCCCGACGTTTTACCCTAGGCCGTCTTGGCCCAGCGTCCGAAACGTCGAAACGTCGTCGATAAAATTAAAAAACTTTTTTTTTAAAGATGAGATGTAGATATGTGTACTAAATAATGGTTAGAAAATATTAAGTTCTTAAGGATTATGTTAAGGGGTTAGGACACTTAAAACATATACAATCACTGACTGCTAATTTACCTACCATTTATTATATACCGTTATTTGATTTCCCGTTTGCCCTTGCTGCCCATGAGCCGGACATATTTCTGTGTTCGTTTCACTAGTTATTTTTATTAACAGCTAAGTAGTTGATCTGACTTGCCCTCAATCAAACACCTCATCAAAACAGTTATTTATTTCTCGTGATTTATACTACTCTCGATCGCTATTATAGGTAACACGTAGCGCAATAGCTGGCGCTACGGTGGCTACGCCGTAGCTGACTTCAGCGGCTTCGTCCGCGAAGAAAAGATATTTTGGTCTCTCTCTCACCTTAATAGGTTTAAGCTATTGCCCAGGACGTCGGTCGCTTCCCGTCGTTCTTGGAACTTATTTTAGAAGATTGACATATAGTGTCGCGGACATTTTTTTGAATCATTTAAAGACGAATCATTCTTACACATCTTTTAAGTATTTTAAACTATTACGCAGAATACGCAACGGAAACCCACAAAGGTGAATAATTTTCCCCGTTTTCTTAACATTTTCTGCTGTTTCTTCGCGTTATATAACCTCCTCGATAATTGCTCTGACTAACACAAAAATATTTTTAATCCAAGTAGTTCCTGAGATTAGCGCAAAAAAACAAACAAACTCCTCAACTTTATATATTGGTCTAGATGCATTATTTGTTACCTACAGAACAGAGATTTACTTTTTATCTGAGCGAGCCCGATATCCGTTAGCCCTCGTTAGAACTAGTCTGACACGTGTTACAGCGTTAGGATGAAACGGTCACGCTGATAGCACACGTGACAGTTGTCAAGAGGCAATTTTCACAGTCATATGTTTCCCGTTTATATAGTCCTAGTACTTGCAGTAACAACACGAGGGCTTCAGTATGTGTTACCATATGTGAACCTACGTTTTGCACATGAGAGCATAATATAAATTTGCATTTATCGAACTATTTTATTTATTATTTGTTTTAAATACTGTCTATAGTTTATGCGAGTAGTGCACATTTAAATAAAACACTTTAACGGTTTAAAACGCGAGATATATTAGTTAAACTTATTTGAAAATTATTTTAACTACGGCCTGACGTTTCGGATGCTTTGCAGCAGCGTGGTCACGGGGACTGTCCTAGTTCAACAAATATATATCGCGTTTTAAACCGTTAAAGTGTTTATTTAAATTCGACTACTCGCGTATTTACATTTTTAGTGATATTCATAGGTGTTTCGCATACATTTGGCGAACTGTCAATGTAAGTAGGACTTTACTGCCGTTTTCAATAATTTTGAATTCTGCACTCGGCGTGTCAAACTCATTGCAAAAATGGGTTCAAGCCAGACAGACGTACGCCGGTCGCCACTCGCGTGAAGCGACATGTATTTGTCCCCGGTATTTTCACAATTCCCAAGGAGTAATAAATTTAGACACTTTGTCGTCTGGTGACGTCACAGACACTCAGACGCGAACTAGTATATTCTAGATGCTGTAAGATACTGCATCTAATTCTAATTCTAGGCTCCGTCATAATGTGAAAGCGGAAATTCTATTTAAATCTGTTTAAGCTATATCATCAGAAATGTTTAATTATTTTAAATATATATTTCAGTTCAGAATTTTTCTTATTTTATATCTCAACTATGAAGTAACGTATATCAATAAAGAAGTCTGAATGTCTAAAGTTAAAATAGGTCGACAGCCGATTTTAAGTCGATGTTAGAGCTAGGGTATTTCGCCTTCCATTAAGATACTTTTTTTGTCTGGTTTCTGTTATAAAAAAAGTATATTTAAATAAAACACTTTAACGGTTTAAAACGCGATATATATTTGTTAAACTAGGACAGTCCCCGTGACCACGCTGCTGCAAAGCATCTGAAAGGTCAGGCCGTAGTTAAAATAATTTTCAAATAAGTTTAACTAATATATCTCGCGTTTTAAACCGTTAAAGTGTTTTATTTAAATGTGTACTACTCGCGTAAACTATAGACAGTATTTAAAAAGTATATTTAATAATAATATATTGAATGTCAATTCAATAATAAAGTAAAACACGATTATGAATTAAACAGTATTTAAGTAACTAAAACACATATAAATATATGTAAATTTAACTAATACATTTTGCGTTCTATTCGGTGAAAAGTGTTTTATTTAAACATATGTTCTCTATCTAGTTTAAACAAGAATCACGTTTTGCATAAAACACTCCTATAAGGTTAGCTGTTCCACTTTGTCACACGAAGTCAAGCTCAAAGAGCCTCAAAGAAAGAGACTAATTGTCTCAATATCTTTATTCAGAGAACGAATGGAGAAGTTGTAGCGGGAGCGAGAAATCTGCATTTTAATCACGAAAAATACAAGGTTTTAAGTAAAAAATGTTTCGGTCACAAAGCGTACCTCGAATAGCTTTCAATAAGTAAAGCTTCGAACTATTGCAGGTCGGGCGCGCGGGGAAACGGACCTATTCACACCTTGACGCTAGGGCTGTCGCAAAAAAAAAACTTCAGAATTGCTAAATAATAATGATTTTTTTTTCAGTATATAAAAATTTAATAAATTACCAATATTTATAATAATTATTTTTGTAAATTAAAAAGTTTACAACTCGGACAAGACGTGAACCGGCATCGTAAGCGTTCAGTGCTGTTGCTCTTACCAATTGAGCTCCGAGTTCTACACGTCATCGTCGATTTTTTTCAATCTATTGACCTCCTATAGTCTCCCCGTGACTACGGCTGCTGCAAAGCATCTGAAACGTCGGGCCGAAGGTAAAAATAATTTCTAAATAAGTTTAAGTAATATATCGCGTTTTAAACCGTTAAAGTGTTTTATTTATATTTATGCATTCTTACGAAATTTCCATAATGTTGTGTGCCTGATGCAGTTTAACATTTTATACCCATTACAACGTTCACAATGCTGTGAAAATAGATCCCACGTTTTGATATTAACATTGTTCAAGTGACAGCCCTGGCGTCCGACACGGCTTTGCTCCGCATTCCCCCACACCTGGGACCACCCGCTGGGCCTGACAACCCCTAAAGTAAACTGAAAAATTTGCACCAACGCGAGTGGCCAGCGAACGTCGAGCAAAGATTTATTTTAAAACAAATTCGAGTGAGTGCCAGCAAATAGACGCTTTGTACTTCGTAGAGTTTGGTCGACTTGTCGCTTCGGGCTGAAATATTAACTTATTCGGAACTAGTCTATCTGCATACTTATTATAGTAACTTATTGAACTTCTAGCTGTGTCATTGTTTTTTTTGGGCAACCAAATTCGTTTTTGCAAACCCCTTTTTATACACTTATGATGTTACCGACTACGTCGGTCGCGTTCCTTCCCGCCGTTCTTGCAAGGTAATCATAAAGATTGACATATCGCGTCACTTTTTTAGATCATTTAATAGTTTGCGGCAAAATTTGAATCCTGGAAAACTAATATCGTGCAAGTAAGTCTATTAACTACTTGTCTTTGTATAAAATAGATTTGTGAAACGGACACGGAAGTGTCGGTCCCACTTGAGAAAAAACAAGTTGTTTTTCTTACTAAAAAACCACTTGTTTTTATTGTGACACACAGGTTTAGTGAGGTAGGTATTATTAAATACTGTTTACTGACATTGTATATAAATTTAGTTATTAGTGTAATTTATTTCCTACCAATAAATTTCTATGATTATAATTAGTATTTTCTGTATTGAAAGTAGTACATTTAAATTAAATACTTCTAAAAGTTTAAAAACATGAAAAATTATTAGTTAACTTATTGATAATTTACTTTCACTATGACTTGACGTTTCGGATGCTTTGTAATAGCCAAGGTCACCATGTTAACTACAAACTACGAAAACACTTCTTCAAACAGTACAAACTAATCGAAATATGTCATTTACTCTTTCGAAACATTAGATAAAACATTTTTAAACCGTTTATAAGGCGAAAATATTACGTAGCCTATTTTTAACTACGACCCGACGCTTTGGATGCTCTGCTGCAAGTGTATTTATTACGGCAAGCGAAAAGTTGGTCATGATTGGTCGTGTGTTTGAACCACGCCCGTTTTTATCTTGTAGTATCTTATTAGTAGCAGATGCGACTGTTTTGAAAAATTAATTTAAGTGAAGATATAAATCTAACCTGGAAAGAAATGCGAAACGAATTTTTAATTAACTGTACATTTTTTTTAATTATGTCTGACTAGGATTTTAATAAATGAAAAACATTCATGTTGACCCGTGGAATTAGTTGAAACATTTCTAAACAGTACCTTTGGCTACGCAGAAGTTGTTTCAAGACCCTCTCAATTCGGCACAAACTAATTAATTTCCCTTATGACCTGTATTTCTTCCCCCAGGTGAATTCTCGTGCTGAAGTAGAGTTATTCTGAAAACTACCCTCTTTGAGTGCTTGCAAATAGATTCGCTTTATTTATATTGCATTTTACACTTCTATCTCTTGTTCATTTGACTGTGAAACTTATGCAAATACATATGTGTCTATATCGATGTTTATGGTTTTTAACAGACGATCAGCTAACTATTATCTATAGTTCACGCGAGTAGTAAACATTTAAATTAAACGCTGACGGTTTAAAATGCGATATATTTTAGTTAAACTTATTTAGCCAAAGGCTATGTAGTGTTTAGAGTGTAGATATTTTATTAATTCGTAATTGTAATTGTAAATTTGTATATTGGAATAACTAATTAGTTAAATAACGATTTAAAAAAAAAAAGACACCCCGAGGTTTCGGATGCTTTGCAGTCGCCGTGTCTTAAATAATATATATCGCGTTTTAAACTGTTTTATTTAAATCTAAGTATTAGTCATAATTTAGTATCTGAGATATTGTATTTGTGTGTGTATATACTTCAAACATACATATACAGTACATTTAGTAGACTAAATGTGGGTCTTTGCATCTTTACAAAACTTACTCAGTACTGTGTTAATAGTTCGCTGGTATTATACAATGGACAAGTTGAAACCGCAATATTTGCCGCATTCCAGCAGCGTTCTCTTAAGGCACGGTGCACATAGCTCCGTAATGGGGCTTGGTTTTGTGACATTTGCTGCAAAGCAGTTTTTGGAGACAAAAGTGGAGCACAATTACATTATCCTTCATGACCTTCTTAAATGTTAACGTGAAGAGGGTTTATTTATCATACTATGTGTACTAATATTATAAAGCTTTATTTTATATATAGAGAATGACAATAATAAGAGATGAGCCACAACCATATAACATCGAAGATGTGCTGGGGGCTTTCTCACAGCTTTTTCAGGTTTGGACGACGGTTCGTGATCCGGGTGGAATAGAGATTGTGTTTGAACGCGCCAATCTCAGGAACTATGTACTGGTTCGATTTGAAAAATTATTTTGTTGTGGTTGGACCACTAATCCGGAAAGGTTTTAAAATATAAGGTGACCAATAGGAGCGAAGAAAAAAAGGGAAATGTGGAAAAAGCGGGAAAAATTAGAAAGCTGACGAGGATGTTTGCAAAAGGAATAATATGGTGTCCAAAATAACGTTTCCACGCGGACGGACGAAGTCACGGGCACACATAGTTAATTCTAAATGACAACTATTGTTAGTTCCGGAGTCACATTTAAATAAACAGAGAAACTCATTGAAAATGATTTTTAACTTCACCCGAGTTCGGATGCTTTGCAGCAGCCGGGAAGACTTTTCAAATAAATTTAAAGTGTTACGTTAAAGTGTTTTAGATGACAATTTATTTATTTTTTTAATTCGACAGTCTCGGTATATCTATCGTTAACTTGTTGCGTCGGTCCTGGGTTCGATTCTTGATTAAACAATACATCATTTCGATCAGGTCAGATTCCGAAACAGGTCATTAGCATAATTATAATAAGCTTTATTTACGGTCGGAATTATTGTCATAACAAGCTAATTAAACTTGAATTAATTTGAATAGAATTTTGAATAAAATAACATATAATAATTATAATATGTTATAAAATAAATATTTATATGTTTAAAAAAATGGTTCAAGGCACACAAAATATATGTATAAAAGAATATTTTCTGTTAACTGTATTAACCTTCACCCCTTAGTTTTTTTTTTTTTTCCCCCGGGGGGGGTTTTTTTTTTTTTTTTTTTAAAAAACCCCAGGGGGGGGGGGGCCCCCCCCCCCCCCTTTGGAGAAAAAACCCCCCCCGCCGGCCCCCGCCGCCCCCCCCCCCCCCCCCCCCCCAAAAAAATATATTTTTTTTTTTTTTTTTAAAATAAAAAAAAAAATTTTGATGCCCAAAATAACTTTTATACGCGGACGTAGACGTGGGCACAGGTAGTCATTTATAATAATTGACAGATAGGCACCCTGTGTCCTTCCTGACCGAAATAATTCACTTGTGTCCTCTAGATTCGAACCCTCGCACAATGCAGTGCATACAACGGTCGAGTGCGGAGGCAGTCTTTTGTTTCAGTAGCAGTTATTTTCAGTGCTATTTCATAGAGAACTTTATAAAGACTTTTGTAACACGCGATTTGAAATGGTGACAGTTGAACAATTGCTAGAGAATCACATTTGAGGGTCCGCACGACACGGGCGCGTCTCGCGGTCGCTTTGTCCGCAAAATGTATTATAAGCGAGCCATTGTTTCACGAGTGGACATGGCTTTTACACTTTACGACTATTATTTATCGGACTAAGATAATTTCTAGTTATTAATGTTCACCATCCGACACTTTACTTATATGGCATTTTATGGCGGGCTCGTTGCTACCATAACGTATGGGTAATTATACAACGAGCCGTGGGCGATTCCCCGGGTTCAAGATTGGTCTGAAAAACCGGACATTAAATCGAAATTTTGTTTAGGTTAGGACTTTTGAAAAATCCATCGAGTTTTATCGCGTTTTTAGATGTTATATAACCGGGGTACTTCACGTACTATCAAGTACCAAATATTATATAAACTGTATTCCTAATTATTGAAGGATCACGGAGTTTATTGCGCAGTACATTACCATACTAGACAAGTTACATATTATGTGATTACAACTTGTAATGAATTAAAAAGTTACTGATTTCTTACATTGAGAATAACGCCATCTATCGTCTAGATGTGACAGCTGTACCTTTACGTTATAAAAATCGTGTCGTATCGTGTAAAGACGAGTTTGACAATCGACTACACGTCCTGATAACGAGAACGTCCGAACAAAGGGCTGTAACAGCCAACAAGTAACAATAACTTCACAAAAACTACACTAAACGGGATCTCTGTATTAGAGCTTTCTATTCGTAACACAATTGTGGTGTGCGATGGTAGTTGAGATAAGATAATTTGCTCGTTCTAATGTACTTTGTATTTGATATTAAAATACTTGTGGTTTGTCATACTGAATCTTCTTTATAAGGTAGTAAACCAAGTTGTAAAGGATCTCACTTGATCGAAGGTGAATTGCCTCAGCCATATAAACAAGCTGTGCTGTCGGCCTTTAGTATTTCGGAAATGACAGACTGAATCCGAAACATGATTTAACCTTAACAGCTTTTCATCTATTTGGGTGATTCGTAACTCTGGCAGAATTTCGGTATTTCTACCACTCAGTATCCAAATCCAATTCTAAATTAAAATATTATTTGGATTTAAATAAAACACCACTTTACACAGTTAAAAACGCGATATATTTTAGTTAAACTTATTTGAAAATTATTTTTAACTACGGCCCGACGTGGACACTTGGAGACCCCTCCGTGACCACGGCTGCTGCAAAGTATCTGAAACAAGTTAAAATATATCACGTTTTAACTGTTAAAGTGTTTTATTTAAATGTGTACTACTCGTGTAGACTACAGACAGTATGATATTTGGAGATAAAAATATCACTTTGCTATTTAACAATTCAAAATGAGCGAAATATTTCTTGAAAATCAAATTTTTAACTTGTTAATCTAAATACGTTCAGTAACTATTAATATTTTTTTTAATTCATGGCCTTAAATCATGTATCAATTTTTGCCCTATCTATGAATACAATCTATTGTTTCCAAATTATTGAAAATATTAAAGTTTTCAAAGCAAGTAGTCATAGTTGATCTTCTTTTCCCCTTTTTAAAAAAATTTTTTTTTTCCTCGGATTCGAACCTAACCCCCCCCCTACCCGCGCGCTTAATACAAAACTAGGCATTTTTTAACCATTGAGCTACAGCGTCGGTTAATACACAGATAAAGAACTTAAAAGATCTCAGCCTAGATTGAGATTCACACGTTTTATACGCGAATTATAGTTAGCTTCTGAAACAAAGGGTTTGGATCAAACGAAATAGGTCGACGGCCAACCATTGATCTTTGTGTCGAGATGTCAAAATGTACCCGCGCGAAGTAGGACACTCTTCACATTCGAACACATGAATTAAGACAAAAAATGCGCAAGATTTTTTATGATAGAGAAGAAGAGACAAGCATTATGTCCAATCGATGGTAGCCCCAGCCATATAACATCCAAGCAAGATGCGCTATCGACCTATTTTTGCAGTAGATATTCGGAAATCCATAGACTAAATAAATACCTTTTTATCTCCAGACGTTGGTTCGAGACCCGGACAGAATTTCGATAATCCTTGTACCCATTTCACATCCAGAGGAAGTCAACTTGTTTAAAAAAAAATACATTGGAATTTGATCCGGTGGGAATCGAACCCTCGACTCGTTAATTGAGCTATACATTGCTACCATTAAACCAAAATTGTGTACATAAATATTAATGAAAGTTATATTTTATTTATCTTTGTTTTTACGCCGACCCGACGTTTCAGATCTTTGTAGGCAAGGTCGTACAGTTTATCTATTCGCGTTTTGAACCGTTCAAAATGTTTTATTTAAAAGTACTACTCGCGTAAACTACACACTCGGTAACTTATATGTATATTCTTTAGGGTATCAAACTGCCAAGGCGTTGTTATTATAGAACACTTTTCCTAAATTGGGTTGAAATGGATTTTTATTATAAAAACTCTGCTCGTATGAGAGAAGCAATAAACTCGTTGAGTTGTATTTTGTGATGTTTACAAAGGTCCCCGCTTGGGGTTATTTTTTCAAAAGGGGACCGAATGAGTAGAATGGACTCACTCCGGGTTGCTGCGCCGTTGGCGTAAGTGAATGAAATATTTATATTTTTAAAATTCGAACGTAAAGAATGTCCTAACGAATACTTTTATTCAACTACCTTATTTGGTTAAGCTATACTGTAAATATGTAGTCTTTTAATATAGTTCGAATTCGGCAAAATAAAATGAAAATAATTATATTTTTATTAAATCTCATAAGTTATATGTGGGTTATGTTACAACTCGATTTAACATAAGCAAAAAAAATAAACACTCCTAACAGTTTAAAACTCATGACTCGTAATTTTCTATACGACCTAACGTTTAGCAGTTATTATTATTGTTTATAACGTCGGGTCGTAGTTAATTAAAGTACCAAATACATTTCACGTTCAAAACCGTTTAAAGTTTTTTAACTATAGTGAATCACTTGCGTAAACTATCATGAATACAAACCGGCCAAGATTGTTGACTTATGAAATTGCCCGTAACATCTATATATCTGTTATGCTATATACTATGAAGAATGTATATTTTGACAGACTCCTTGGTGTGACGTGGAAAGGGTATAATCAACGTGTCGTGGGTTTGATTCCCACGAGGTCCAACATGTTTCTCATTAACTTATAATATTTCCGTCGCAAACATGATGGGCTGTAGGATTATCGAAATTCCGACCGAATCACGAACCACCATCCACAGACGAAACAGCCGTGATGTTTAATCGCGTGTTTCCATCTGTGAATATCCGAATATCCAAAGCCGAAATAGGTCGATAGAACATCTTCTCTAGCGACACTATATGTCTATGTTTTTAACATTAAGTTGCAAGAATGAAAGGACGCGACCAACGTCGTGGGTATCAGCTTAAATTTATAAAGATGACCCCCTCATCTCCCTCCCCCTCTTACACAAACGTATTTGGATACCAAAAATAACTATTCTACGCGGATGAAGTCGCTGACACTAGCTTTAAAATGCATTTCTTACCACGGCAATGAATTCTTCGCTAACTGTTCAGAGCATTAGTACAGTTCTTACTAACATCAACCATCTGGCAACAAATTAACAATTGCGCTGCAAACGGAGTACTTTATTCAGTGAATACAAATATGCCGTTTTTCAATCTTTCAGGAAATTGACTCGAAGTGCAAGTTGAGTTATACGCATAGTTCTTCGAGTTAAAATATTCTTGCTCATTCGAGTGAAAGCAAGTTATACTTAATGAACGATCTTTTGTTATTTATTTTGATTATGAAAAAGAAATAATTTACAGGAAATGTTATGTTAGGTAGTCTTTTTACATTTGATGTTTCAAACTTTATCGATAGGTTCAAAAAGTTCGACGATGACGTGTTGGACACGGTAGCTCAATTGATTAGAGAAAAGCGCTATTTTTAGCCAAGAGTTCAAGACTGGATCTCCACAGCAAACCAATTTGTGTATACACACCAATCACCGGCCTATCAGGTCAAATGGATTTTCTCGTAAAATTCGCAAACAAGCATCAGATCGCCGCTACAATGGATATGCCCGGGGCCGGAATGTAACGGCGCCAAATTTATTGGTGTCCGATTGTCAACCACTATTGATTCTCACCGATTTATTGGCTGTAATAGATTTCTGCCAATTACGCGTGTATCTGTCTTGAATGACGCGATTGCATTACAAGGGGATATACGACTTTACAAGAAAGATAAGGAAGGAACAACACTAAAAGTAAAATAGGTGAAGTTGATCGTTACAAATCTATACAAATATTATCCAGCTTAAGAGTTAGTTAGAACGCACTAATCTGAGAAACGGCTGTAACGAATTTAAAAATTCGTTTTGTGTTTGTTAGAGAATTTATCGAAGAAGGTACAATTCGCTATGACTAATGGGAGCGAAGAAACAGCGAGAAATTGAAAATGAAATTTTCGTTTTCGAGTTAAGGACTCATCATATTTCGTCTTTTAAACAGTTAAAACTGGTTTTTATTTTAATATAGAGTCCATTTTAGACCTTTATGACAACGTTTAAAACTTTCTTTACCCTCAAATGTTATACTTATACACTTCAAATCCAACTTAAAGTAACTACCAAGAATACTTACTGTTGTTAGTTAAAATGCAACTTCAGCTACGGTCCAAGTTTGTACAGAGGAAATACGTTCTTACAAACTATATAAACATTTAAATGCAAATCTTCGATATTATACAATAGTTATTTTTTTATTTATTATATCGTATCTCCTCTATATCTTGACCCGGCACCGTCAATACTATCCGGTCTGAAGCGACTTTTTATAAGAAGATGTAATTTCAAGAAAGAAGAGGACAGACAAGCACCGTACTTCATATATGCTGAAATTTTATATAATAAATTTAGATTATATAAAAAAATGACTTGAGCTTTAGCATATAACATTTACATGAAAAAAACAAGTACACGATATAAGTGTAGATATAGTAAACTTTTGTGGCTTCGAGTCCCGTCAGTGTCAACGAATTTTACTGCCTGAAAATTAATTATAATTATACCTTCATATAAATGATTTTTTAATTTGATATTGATTTTTTTGTAATAGGAGATGATGATGACACGGGGTTTACTCGGTGGTATGTGAAATACCCCGGACATTTTGGATATTTGGAAATCCCCAGATTGAAACCGAAACTTCACGTAATCAAGCTGTGGACGATAATTCGTTACTCAGCCGGTATTCCTACCATTTATTATCCAGATTTCTAGACGTCTAACTAACGTAAGTTTAACGTGCTTCAGAAAAACTATAAATTGTTTTGAAACATATTGGACTTGGTAGGGGATCGAATCGACAACCAGTTTATTAGCCACTGCTACCATGCGACCAACGAACTCGTCTCCGAGTACTTTAGTCTTGATAAATCGTTGTTTATTAGTATTTCTACTATAGTACTTAGAGAAATAGTTAAATACTAGACTTAGATTAATTATGTACATTTATGAGTTATCAATATAATAGTTTGCAACCGGGCAAAACGGCAAATTCAATTTCCTCAATCTGAAGTCTGTAGGCGATTGAATGGGATGTAATAAACAACCCCGGGTACACAATAGTTGAGTTAATGGGACGGACTGTGTACCATGACACAAAATGACGCGCTAGCGCAACTAGACTTTTGAAAACTTTAACATTTTTCAAATGTCGTTGCACACGATGGCATTATAACAATTGAGCTACAGTGTCCAAGAACACGGTAGCTCAATTGGTTATCTGTAAACAAAATAACGATTTGACTAAAAAAAACACCCAGTTTTTCCTAATACCAACGAAACAGAAGACGCTAGCGTAGCGGTTGTGAGTTTGACATTAAGAACACCCCTCTATACTTCAGACTCCCGTCACCATGACTACTGCAAAGTGTCGGAAACGTCGGGCCGTAGTTAAACTGAAGTGGAAATATGTTAATTTCACGATTTAAACCGTTAAAAGTGTTTTATTTAAATATGTAGTACTCGCGTACAAATAAAGACAATATTCTATTGGTTCTATACAGATAACAAATTATGCCGCTAATATCACTACTTCCCCGAATCCTCGTGTATAGACGGCCTAAGCGGAACCAGAATAGTAGTTAAGTACATTGTAATTATATCCGGGGATATTGCTTTACAGCTTCATATAAAGATAAAACCGAGGAAGCACAAATTTAAATAAAACACTTTCGGTTTAAATGATTTTAGTTAAACTTATTTGAAAATGATTTTTAACTTCGGCCCGATTTCGACGGACTGGTCACGGGGAGACTGCTGCAAAGTCAAACGTCGGGCCGAAGTTAAAAATCATTTTCAAATAAGTTTAACTAACATATCGCGTTTTAAACCGTTAAAGTGTTTTATTTAAACGTGTACTACCGCGTAAACTATAGACAGTATCTAGGCACAAATTTCTCAATAAATACTTAATGCAGTGTTTTAACGGTTTAGAACACGGCACTGCGGCCACTGCTAGGAGTCCAAAACTTAGGATCATCAGAAACAAACAAATTAATTGATAGAACGATTAATGAAGAGAAACCATACTGTTATTCTCTTACCTAAAATACTTTTTAAACAAAACACTTTAACGGTTAAAAATGAGTTATTTGAAAAAATGTCTCGTTGCTGCAAAGCATCCGAAACGTAGGGCCGTAGTTAAATCATTTTCAAATAAGTAATATATTTCGCGTTGTATATATCGTTTTTTTTTAATATTACTTAGGCGTTACCAAGAAAAAAACCTTATAAGAAGGAATTTTAAATAGAAAAAAATGTATCAAACGGCCGGACCTTAAATCCACAAGCCAGAGCTTACCGTGCCGAAAAATTTTATAATTAATTGTATGAATGTACGTTAAAAAAATGACAGATGGCAGTGATCAACAACTCATCATTTGAGATTTTTCATGACGTAAGTGTTTCATTGATAACGTAATGATGCATTTTTGAGTTGTGACATTGTTATTATCTGTTTTGACTTTTTCCTTAGGTAGAAAATTGAAAAGCACTCGTGTAGGATAAGGGACGTCATATACCCCGTATTACCTTTTGTATTTCCAGGTTCTCAAAGCTTTGGAAGAATACAATCGTTTTAAAAGATTTGGAAAGTACATGTGACAAAACCTTTTGTTAGTACGTTTAACTATATACATATGTATGTAATTGTTTTTACGATACACGATTCCCTGTTATGGGGCTTGGGGCAGACACATTGATATTTAATTAGTGACGTTGATCAATTAAATTTACCAAAAAACATTTTGCGATCTTTTAGGCGACAAAAATGGCTTACCTTAGTACTTGCACAAATAGATAAAACATAGCTTTTTTAAAGAAATAATTTTATTCTTGTTGTTTAATTATTTTTTAATAATAGACGAGGGCCTTGGAGGGAGGGATTGGATAACACATAATTATGCCTAATGAGCCGTTAAATATTAATTACCGAGTGATCAAAGACACAGAGTAATTGAAAAGCGATTAAGTGAATTAGCAACAAAGTTTATAACCGTTTGTAAGAAGAAACAAGACAACAACAAAACAACAATATCAATGAAACATCATTTGCATATCGAACTCAATTTGCTAGCGACACTTCCATTCCGTTATACTTAATGCTCATCGTGCGGTTCAAGTGAAGGACTTATCGCGATTTTATACTTTTAGTAATAATATAATGTCAAGTGTCACGGCAAGTTGCGCATCTATACAATCGCGCACGTAATTGATTGGATAACGTGACTGTACTAGTGAAGCGTCTTATTGGTCTGAGACACAACACGAGTGGGGAGCCAATCAACGCTAGCGCACATAACGTTCATTCACCCGCGCCTGCTTCCGTCCCTTCGATACCTTATCTATGACTTCTGCGTAGGATTCGTTCAGCGCTAAAAATCCGTGCCTCTACTTATAGGTAGTAAATGTAAAGTTAGACTTTTTTATTTTGTGCCGTTCATAAGTGTACTTTGTTACCTACACGAATAATTGATTTTTGACTTTGACTTGACGCACAACTTGATATTATTAAATGCAGTTGTATACTACTTAAGTTAGTAAGATATTCGTTTCATTATTTGTTGCCATAAAAGTCTCTTTGTCACTAGATTTATATATTTTATCAAATATTATTTACCTAACTTGTAAGACGATTCTGAGTAACATTACAGAGAAAAGTAGGATTTTTTAATACTTTCAATTTAATCAAAGTCTTAAAAAAAAATCAAAACTCTTTCGCCAATTGTTTTATGTATTATATAATCCTAGTTCATCAAATTAATGTAACTGGCTATGCCGTTTTAATTGTTGTATAATAAATAAAAAAATAACCAAAGAAAATTTTTCAATTTTTTGGTTTTTGATAGCCACACGTAAAAAAATAAGTAGCAATATTTAACCATAAAGCAAATGAGACAAACAATTGTAATAATTTAATAAATGAATATAGTAATATTCAAATATTTTTTATTTAACAAATATTTTTTTGTGTATAAGTTTGGAATATTCCTAATATTTCAATTAATTACATATAAATATTAACTGTCTGCAGTAGCAGCACATTTCTCGTAACATGGGCCACACATGAGCGGCCATGGAATGGAACTTAGTTGAGTTGTTCAGACAAAAGCTCTGTATTGGAGTTTGAAGACGTCTTTTATCTCTCGCGCGATAACTGCCGGCCAGATAATACCAATTGCTTATGCATATTCTTTGTTACGGACCTTTCTTATATAGGCTAAGTTCAGCCCCTAAATTGCACCCTTTGGCTTACCATTAAGTTACTAAACTACTCATGAAATCATGAGCTCGAAATTTAGGGTTTGTACTCTGGTGAAAGTCGAGAAGAATTTAAATAAAACACTTTAACGGTTTAAAACGCGATATATATTAGTTCAACTTGTTTTCCGCGTAAACTACCGACAGTGTTTGCTAAAGACTTTTCAATGGCCATAAGACATTTTATTCCCGTACTTATTACGGCTTGACATCTTTAAGAAATCCGTTGTCAATATTAAAAGTGAATTATCGCTAAAAGCTTGACCGAAATAAATGGGATTGAGTGCTTCTAATGAAATTGGGGCTAAATATTTGCTTCGTTTAACCAAAAAGAGAAAATAAAATACTGTTTTCTTTTAACAAGAATATTTATATAGGTAGGTACCTATATTATTTTATACGTCATAAGTATACTTATATTTTTTTATGAAACACTTTTAACTTTTTAAAACGGATACATAAAAACGGATGTACTATTTCCAAAAATATTTAGAAGTATCTAATAAATATAAGATTAAATCAATTTTTACCAGCTAAATTTAGTTTTTTTACGTATACACTGTTACCACTAGACTTGTCACATTTGTAATGTAATGTGGTTTGGTAGATAAACAGCTTATTTCTAAAATGCCTAAAAATCAGCCAAGTAGTTTAGGTTAAGTATTTCTGAACAAAAAACCTCTGAATAAAACACTTTAACGGTTTACAACGCGATATATTAGTTAAACTTATTTGAAAATGATTTTTAACTTCGGCCCGACGTTTCGGATGCTTTGCAGCAGCCGTGTCTCCCCGTGACCACGGTTTTATTTAAATGTGTACTACTCGCGTAAACTATAGACAGTATTAAAAAAACCTCTGATTATACCTACGGTAATTTGAATGAATCACAATCATTTATTGTAGTTTAATCGCGATTTCGTCTCTACTGATTTCCGAATATCCAAAACCAAATAAATAGGACGACAGTGCAACTTTGTCTAGATTTTTTAGGGCTGAACTGTTTCCCCTTCTAAGTTAAATACTTTCTTGTCTCGCCTCTGTCTGAAAATATTTAATTTACAATGTTACATACTTGTTTACACATTCTTTAAAGTATATTTATAAAGTTCTGTCTATTAACTTAACAAAAAACTGCGTAATCATGCTCCAAATAAGATTGGTACACGTGAGCGCCGCCATTTTGTCTTCGCTTTTTGTGGAACACCGTGGTTATTCGTTACTCTCAAAATTATAAATGCGTTGTTTTGGTACTAAGATCAAAGGATGCGTGAATTTCCGCGTTCACTCGCGTGTAATGAAGACAGGCTTCACATATTTTTAACGGATTTTAAGTTGCTGTAAGCAGTTGTTTTATCGCTTGGTGGGACGTGAAAATAGCGAGCGTAACAGTATTTCCCTCCATTATATTTCGTTTGATGTTAAGCACGTGTCATTTCAACCTATTCTCCTCTTGTATACGAGTATAAGAATTTAGACCCACCGCGCTAGTCCAGTGCGGGTTGGTGGGTTTTAAATTGTATCGCGACTAAGTTCGTACCACCTGACACTGATTTCAGATGTTAGACTAACAAATTATAGTTAAACTTATTTACAATTTATTTTAACTAAGGCCCGACGTTTCGAAGTTTTAAGAAAATATATGTATGTTAATATTTCTTCTATATTAGCAGAAACAAATCGAACTCCTTTTGATTTTGCTAGGGGGGGAAGTAAGTTACAGGGTATTAATATTAAATACTTACTCAAAGGAACCCCCTTTTGTGTATTTAGTATTAAACTTTTGGCTAAGCTTTATTTGTTTTAGTAAATTATTCAAGAATTTTATTTATATTTACCAGATACATATGATAATTATATTACTAATAAGAAAACGAATAACATTTGCGTTTTACACCGATAAAGTGTTTTATTTTAAATATGTAAAAAGTACATGCGTGTGATAAAGTTGAAATTTTATTGCGCGAGAAATTCCACAATGACGATTTTTTTAATATCCGTAGTTATTTGGTTCAAAATTAGAAATTGAATAGAGTACCTTCCCGTTATCAGATTGATTTTAAATTAGTTCACAGTTTAATTTAGATGACAATATAATATAATAAAATCAATAACATTATAAATCCAAGATGGCCGCCCATACAAAATGGCGGATTACATATTTTTCCTTAACACCATCAATATGGGTATCAAATGAAAGGGTTACACTAGTAAAACACGAAAATGTTAGGCAATTTTTTGTAGTTTACAGTGCACTAAAAATAAAACCGTTTAACTTAAAAGTTTTTTACCGATTTTTATTTAGTTCCCCTCAATTTACTGCACCCGTATAAGGAAAATCTTAAGGATGTTTCACGGATCATATTATTCTGAATGCAAGTATAAGTTTCACTTAATTTAAACTCGAGATGCGTAAAATCTAACAAAGCAGACATAACAAGCAAAGTTCAGTTAATTAAAGTGAACGATCTCTAATGAAAACACCAGATACGAGTCAAAAGTTTCGTAATCTAATTACTATGTTTATTTCTCTCGCTAATAGTATATCTTGGAAGGTCTTACGAGAAATGATAGAAGAGTAAGTTAAGTTAGTTGTCAATAGTGTATACTGTGGAGTGCCGTAAGAGGCAGACATATTGAGACTACCGTGCGAGTTCTAAAAAGATCCCGGGATGCTTCATATTTGTGTCAGAGGTTTTTATTGTGGGGTTTTAGTCGGTTTAAGTCCGACATAACCCATTTGCTCCTTCTAGTGCGGTAGGTATCCGAAAGGATTTCCCCACGTAAAAAAGAAAGATTAAGTGACAAATTCCTTTTGATGAGGTTACCGTCATGGCTTAATGCTTAGATGTGCATTGCGTTAAACATAAGACGTACTGGGGTTCCATTAAATAAGGTTAATTTCAACGTACAAAATAATTTATCCTTGTAACTAGGTACACTTATGGTCGGTATTTGGTTATAAAAAAATCTGTCGGGCAGGGCATAGATAAGAACTTACTAAACATTAAATCGATTGGGAAAATAGACATGGGGTAAATTTGAAAGGGGAACATTGATATTTCATTTGAAAATTTTTACAACTAAAATTTTATTTAATGTATACTACACGCGTAAACTACGAATAATAGTAGTAAATCATAGCATTGTATAGACGAAGAAACAAGCGTCCAAAAGTTTTGACGATGACGTGTAGAACATGCTACCTCATTTGGTTAGAGTAGCGGTACGGAACGCAGTGAATACCGTTTCAAGACCCACCCGTGTCGTAAATATTATTCATATATTTATAGATTTTTTAATGTTGTAAAACATGAGGGTAAGTTCCTGGAGCCTGAAAAGACATTCCTCATGCATTTCGTCGGGGTAAGTAGGACAAGCTTTATAAAAACCTCAAAAGCGCCTGTGAACGAATCCACCCAACCAATCACTATTCCCGTACCGAGTAAAAGGAACCGCTCTTTGCATTCTTAACACCGCATTTCCTTGCAAATAGAGAGAAACACTATCTATTTCTAAATTAAACTGAAGTAAACGCGGAGCACAGTTTATTTGTGGACAGTTCGACGAGTTTCGAAGATATCTTTGTTTAGGATTGTACAACTACGTTAAGACGATAGTATTTATTTACATAAAGTACTTTAACGGTTTAAAACGCGAAATATATTTGTTACAATTATATAAATTTCATTAATTGTTTTAACTGCGGCCTGACGTTTTGGATGATTTGTAACAGTCGTGCAAAGTCACGGGGAGACTAAAGTAAAGGGAGATCTAATGTCAAAGTAAAAACTGCTACGCTAGCGTCATCTGTTCCGTCGTAGTTGGTATTTGGCGAAGTGTTTTATATAAACTCGCGTAAACTATCGCGTAAAGTAGTTGTTGGAATAAATAATTTGTACCATTTATTACATGTTATTATATTAAATAATGTTTAATTTAATATTAAGTGTGCGTTCAAAATTCAAATCAGTTGTGGTGAAGATGCAAATAATGTTCGCCTCATGCCCCAAATGACAATGGGGATGTCACAAAAAATGTTTTTTTCCCCCTCATTAAAGGCCACATATTTTTCCTTAAATTCAATCTTTCTTTACACATAAGGTAAAGTATTGTAAAATATACAAAACCTTGTACAAAATACAATAAAAGCCTTTTAAACCCAATGTTTCACTGCATTTAACATCTGTGTTTAATAAAATCTCTCAGAAGATACAAATTCTAGGCGGCATTTTTACAGAAGATTTCGTTCAAGCTGTGAGACCCATGCAGGCAGGGTAAATTCAATTCAATCCGATTAAAAACTAAGATTTCTACAAATTTAAAAGTGTCCTCTAATATCTATTTAAAAATACGCGATGTTTTAAATCCTTAAACACAAACCTATTTTCTCTGTCTTTCCCTAACACTTTCTTATTTTATTTTATTACATGATACGTATACTTACACTTAATTTATATTATTTTTGTGTTTGGATGTTGAATTACTATTAAAACATTATTATAATGCTACTATCCTTTTTAATTTGTTGTAATTTAAGTATAGTTTTTCATAAATCACAATTTTTTAACTATTTTAAACTGCTTAAATAAAATTATGTTGATCCACCTTAATTTTGGGTCGTAAGCGAGAGGTTTTGGGTTTGAAATAATGGGAAACAAGATTTTTTTCGGTCGGGCGGGGCGGATAAATTTTTATATTATATTTAAACTTCTTTCAAGAAACATATTAAATTTTAGTATGTTCATTTTTATTTTCCGGACCTTTTTTAGGGTTCCGTATACAAAATACGTAACTTTATAGAAACGATTATATTTCCTCTATTGGTTGATGCTAAGACTGTTTTACTGTTAGCGGGACATAAACGAAGGTAGTTGGACAATATAATAAATATTTATTGAGCCGTTTCTGTGCGGAACCGTCCCTGCATTTTTTATACTTACCTTATAAAATTATTATCTAATACTATATAGTATTTAGTGACTATACTCTTACGACATTCTGCTTTTAGTAACAAAATACTGCGATCAAGATAATCGAGAGTAAAGTATGTAAATACTTTACTCTCGAAAACAAAAACCCCCGATTCCAATTCTAAACACCTGGGATCCTATTAATTAAAAACTCTGGATCCCAATAAACAGCATACCGGCAAACGCGAAGACACCGTTAGTCAATTCTGTAAGGACCCGGTCAGTTTCGCCAAATACCAACTTCGACTGAACAGATGGCGCTAGCGTAGCAATTTTTTACTTTGACGACAGAGACATCCTTCATTTTTAGTCTCCCCGTGACCACGGCTGCTGCAAGGCATCCGAAACGTCGGGCCGAAGTTAAGAATCATTTTGAAATAAGTTTAACTAATATATCGCGTTTTAAACCGTTAAAGTGTTTTATTTAAATGTGTACTACTCGCGTAAACTGTAGACAGTATTTAATACGTTTCGTGTTTTTGAACCGTGAAAAGTATTTTATTTAAATGTGTACTACTCGCGTGGATTGAAGACAGAGGGTAAGTTAACGAATATATGTCGCTTTTCGAACCGTTAAAAGTGTTTTATTTTAAAATTTACTAAGCTAACCTAAACAATACATAAGTTAACTAACATTTACCGCGTTAAAAAGCGGGGAAAGTGTTTTTATTAATATGTATTTGCGTAAACTACAGACACTAAATTCAGTCTGTAGTATACGCGAGTAGTACACATTAAAATATTACTATTAAGTGTAATGTAAGTATATTATTAAGTGACCACGGTTGCTGCAAAGCAGCCTTCGATATACATTACCGTGAAAGAACTTTCAACACTAAAACATTCCACTTTTAAAATATCATCCGCCAGACAAGTGTATCAAGTTAGAGACAATTTGCAGCTAAGTGCGCGTCGAAAGAGAAATATCTCCCCGCTGGAGCCAGCTCTTGTGAAGCTAATGCGAGTACATTACTGGACTTTATGGGGCACATTTGACGAATTAGCCCCTTTTTTGATAGGACAGGCAAGCACGAGGTTCACTTCGTGTAAGTTGCTACCCAGCCAACATCTAAACAAGATGCACTATTAAAATAAACCATTTTAACGGTTTAAAACGCAATATATATTTTTGAAACTTATTTAAATTACTATTTAACTAATCTATTATTTTGGAAATTTTAATTTAATTTATTAGTTGAGGACGCGGCGAAAACGATTCAAAGTAACTAAAAAATGTCTATAAAAGAATTATTCCTCTTTAAATAATAATCAAAAAAAATTCCGCGACGCTATATTACGTCTATCTTTTAAGATTAGGTTGCAAGAACAACGGGAAGGGACACCATCCACGACGTGGCTAACAGCTTAAGTTTGTAAGGATGAAGGGGTTCTGCAAAACTTAATCTGGATGCCCAAAATAACGATTCTCGCAGAAGAAGTCGCTGGCACAGCTAGTATATAATAAAGAAAGCGACCCCCAAAATCTTACACAACCTTCTTTCAAAACTAATTGAATCATTATCTATATTACAATTGAAATCGATTCCACAAATGAATGTACAATGTTCCAATGCCCCCTCTCTCCCCACGTTCCCCCCTGTCAGCTCCACCTTCGCTTGTGCCACAAAAATTGTTATTCCGCGCAAGATTGGAGACAAGCCAATTTATTCCGTAACGAAGTGAGCTTTGCTGGACCCGTCGCCCCTCGTCCTATACGTTAGACGATGTGTGTACAATGAAAAGTATTGCAACTATTTTGACTATAGCGCGTAGTGTTACCCCGTTGTCCCCTAACGAGAGTATAAATTCGCTACTGCAGTTTCCTAGCGAGGCTTTAATCGATCGTTCCAAGATTCGAATCTTTACATAATATACAGTTTCAAGAAGAACTAAGAGTCTAAAGGGTCAAAAGTTCGATCGGGTCAAAGGTTCGATCGGGTCAAAGGTTCGATGGGGTCTAAGGTTCGATCGGGTCAAAGGTTCGATGGGGTCTAAGGTTCGATCGGGTCTAAGATTCGATCCCCACCAGGTCCAACATGTTTCTAATTTTTCTGAATGTTGGACTTTGTCTGGACATTAAGTGGAAGTCGTAGAGTTTGATCGCGTTTCGGTTTCAGTCTGTGTATTTTTGAATATCGAAAGTCAAAATAGGGCGACAGCGTATCTTGTTTAGGTGTTATATGGCTAGGATATTTCAACTTTACTCTAAATAAGATTATTTTATGTTTCAAATTATTTAATAATATTTATCCGGGTATCGAAGCCAGGTTAACGAACTTCTACAAGGGTTACATATTTACCATGGCATTAAGTTTGATTAATTAAATTATAAATAATTAATTGTATTTACTAAATGACATTATCTATACTAATATTATAAATGCGAAAGTAACTTTGTCTGTGTGTCCGGCTTTAACTCCGAAACTACCGAACTGATTTAAATGAGATTTGGTACACAGATATTTAATTCCAAAAAAGGGTTGAAAAAGGGGATGAATGTTTGTATGAAAATTCGTGGTTTTTGAAGCTAGAAAAATGAAACTTTTTTGTTTGGCTTTTTGGGAATAGGAGTGGGAGTGGGAGTGAGTGTAGGAATGAGAGTGGGAGTTACAGTAGGAGTGATGTGAGGTGAGAGTGTTGCGGCAAAGTAGCACTACAACATAGATGGCTGCCTTAAATGCGCCCTTACATAAATAAATCCCTAAATAATTAAAAATTCTAACCCAAGTCACTATTCCACGGACGAAGTCGCGAGCACAGCAATACTTATTTTAATTACTTTATATACTAATATATAACTTAGGCATAAAGAATTTGCTTCCATATAAACAAACATTAATACTATAAAAAATGGAGATAAAAAGAAGTTTATTCTTGTGTGAGTTATGATAAATGATGATTCTTCAGTATTACCGTTGTCTCTTTACAGGAGTTTAAGAAGAGATAACAAAAAGTAAAACAAATGGGATATAATAGAACATCTTATAAGATATGAACTCAAACTTTATCTAAAATTAACTGCTTTAGAAAGTTTTCCCACGGAGCATGGGACGAACATATTTTTATGTCCGTTCAAATCGACTATTTAAATTACAGGCAAGTAGTATTATATATTAAATTTCTGTACAACAAACTAACGGACTAAATACTTTAAGGATACTGAAATTATGTCAAAAGCAGCCATTTGATTGATCGTCAAAGGAAGATGTTTGACACTGTCTATAGTTTACGCGATTAGTACACGTTTGAATAAAATACTTTAACGGTTAAAAACGCCATATATTAGATAAACTTATTTGAAAATGATTTTTAACTTCGGCCCGACGTTTCGGCCGTGGTCACGGGGAGATATCGCGTTTGATATTTAATAGTGCGAATTATATGTTATATAATTAATTTTCAGTGACAATTTAATGATTTATATAAATGTAAAAAGCAGTTATAATAGATATATAGTGCACATATAATCTGACAGATCTGACAGAGGCAGAGTGGCCTTATAACAAAAACATAATTTACAGAAGAAGGAAAATAAAAATGCGCATTTAACTTAGGTGAAAATGAATTTAACTATCACAAATAATAGTTAATTCACTTAATTTTTATTTTATTTTTACAATTTTTATAATAAATTTACTTTTATCCATTTTTAGTCACTGTGCGCTTGTAGATTAACAAATTTAGACTATGGAAGTATAAATAACTCAAGTTATAAAAATTGCAGTTAGGCTACTCTGCCTCTAGCGGCCTCATGTACATTAAAGGTCAAAGAACTTAAAACACGAATAATATGAGTAGTAGATTGTCCCAGCTGTGGGAACTATTAACAGGCGCCACATAACATGTGTATAATTTTCTAGTAAAAGCTACACAAATAACTCCATCCATCAGGATCATATTGATTGATTCCTATTTGGTATTCGGGGAACATAGAAATATCAACCTTATACCGAAATATCTGAAAATGTAGGCGTAACTTTTGTATGTTGGTTGTTACAGACATATATCCATCCTTTTACATATATATATGTATTCTTTTTGAACACTTAATTTTTTTTCACATGTTATTACACATCATGGCATTACATGACACGGTAGCTCAATTGGTTAGAGCACTGTACGTTTTCAATTGTGGCTCAATTTCCACCTGTTTGATTTTTTAAATCTGAATGGATTTTTAACTTATTTAAAATGTTTGAAAACATGAATATATTTTAAATGTTATTGCACACAAAGGCTCTTCTAATTCTCGGACTCCAGGACTCGGTAGCTCAATTGATAGAGCAACAGCACGGAACGCTGACGATGTCGGCTCAAGTCCTGCCCGAGTCGAAAATTTTTTTCAATTTACTTTCGATTTTTACATTATATAGTGCCTTCGATAGAAGTATAGTGCCTTAGATAGTGCATTGTCGGTTTTTAAATTATTTAAAATGACATGCAATTAAGTTACAAAGCTTTGCCTTAAGTCTTAAGTTTACTTTTACTGACTTAGTTAATCTTAGCTACATAACCCGTTTAATTTAAAATGTTAAAAGTGATTTATTTTATTATTACTACTACGTTAATTACACAAAGCGCTTTTAATTATTACCTTTCATTAAAGTAATAATAATTATATCCATTGGCTAAGAAAGATCTATTTCTAGTTTTAATGGGTTTAAATGTAAAATATAAGGATTTTTTTCGATTCGAATACTTCAAAGCGTCCAATATTAACAGCAGTGTCATCTTGTAGAAATAATGAAATTGTGTCAACAAAGAGGCTAGGTTCATAAATATTTATTCCATTGTCAAGCTTGTTAGAGGGAAAAATAAGGAAATGTCACCGCTAAGGGGCAGTTCGGACGATCTGCGGAAAATAATACGCGGATCGGATGACAGACCGAGTACAATGAGAATGTGTGATATGGCAATCTTATTGGTATAGGAAATCTATTGTGGCTTACAGATTTTACTTGTCATATATAAATAGACTTTTAGGAGCGACAAGCATGAGGTTTAGTTGATATAATTACTTAGTCTTATAGCATCTAAACGTAATGCGACCTTTGGCTTTGGAAATCTACTCACGAACATAAAAATTACAGAGTTAAACGTTTTTTTTTTTAATTTTTGCACATGTATGTATGTTGCACATGATGACATTATATAAATTAAAAATATATTTTTAAACTATCTGAATTTGTCATCATAATGATAATAATTATCTGATTTAATTACCGGCCTAACAATACGATACTTTCTTATATACATTTGTATTTTTATTATAAGGATGCAACCGAGCTAAACGTAACCGTAAAATATGAGACTGGATATAGATTATTAAAGTTTAATGCATAAGTGTTAAGGTCAAAATTACATAGGGCGAGAGGAGAATGTATAAATAGAATTTTAAATTAGACATGGTAGCTCAATTGGTTAAAGCATCAGGACAGAACGCGGTGAATGGTGGCTCAAGTGCCAATTTTCTTCAATCTTATATACATGTTTAATTGAACGTTGATGTAATACATACTTATTAAATTACATACATTGTATAATTGTTGTTTACCTTAAAATACTTTCTACCTTTAACCATTCCGGAAACCGATAACCTCAAGGTGAAAATAGCAGCTACGTTCAAGCGTTCCACATAATTAGCGAAACGGGGTGCCATTTTGTTGAAAATAAAAAAACCCTCGAAATAAACAGCGGTATTTGCTAAAAGTTCCAGCAAGTTTCACGTCCACTCGACCGGATTTATGTGCCGGCCCCGGTTTTAATAAAACCCAACAAATGTCCGCGAATTCGATCAATTTATGCCCTTCCGTTCGGCCGTCGTTAATGAATTAATGGCATCTGTTCCATTAATTTTACACTTCATTTGAATGTCGTTGATTGCATTGTTCTAATTGTTATGATAGAAAACGACAGACAATACCCCAGACATATAATATCTAGCCAGATGTGCTATCGACCTATTTTGGCTTAGGATATTTAGGGAATACACAGACTGACACTAAAACACCATTAAATGTCACGCTTGTTTCATATGTAGATGGTGGTTGGTGTCATATGTAGATTTCCAGACGGTCTGTTGTTCACTTGAGTAGTACACTTTTAAATAAGGAAATTTTTAAAATGTTATAGTTTACTTATATTTACATATTATATCTTTGGTTTGTTAAATAACTAAATATAATATTGTAACATTGAGTCAAAAATGTTTTAATCAATTTTCTATGGTTTTAAATTTTGCTAGTTGTATTGAATAAACCCTGCATTGTGTATCGCAGTCCACTCGGTATAAATCGCTTTGAAATATTTTCTGCGTTCATAGAAAGTCGTTCAAGTGTAAAAATACTAAACGAATTTGTCCTATAGTTTTCTACAGATAATATAACGTGAAATGCCACATAAAATTTTAAAAAGATATAAACACAGACCTTTTTAAAACCCGCCTCCGTAAATCAGTAGTTAAACGTGTTGCCTAGCATTACTCTCGAGACGTAGGGGGGTTCCAATCCCAGTAATAATAACTTTTTTCCGGGCAAGGCTTAAAAATCAACTTCATGCCTGTTAATATAATTGATCTACACGAACACAAACCAGACTTAGCCCCATGCCCCACAGGGGAAACGGGATTTCACTTTTCTGACCGTATATAAGACGAGAAGAGGTCAATGAGGCGTACTTTAGATTGAAAAGAAGATAGAGTAAAAGGAAATTGATGTGACTCAAACCGCAAGAATAGAAACAAATAATATTCCTAACACTAAATTTAAAGTAAAAAGGTTTTAAGGGAATAAAACGCGTTTTTACTTTGTATTACAGACTAACAATATATATTAGTAGCTTAAACAAATTTTACGCAAGCAGGCACAGAAACATGTCTGCTATAGCGTATATACTAAATAGGGGAAATTATATTTGAAAAACAAATGAACATGAACAACACAAAGCTTTAATAATACCTACATTGAAAAATTTTCAATGACCGTGCAACTTTTCTGTAATTTCAAATTTTCAACTTTTCTCAGTTCAAGTAATAAGTTATATGCGTATACAGATTGTAACTTTTTTGACAGGCTCATCGGTCCATTAGTAGTATTAGTATTATCCAATAGTAGTAGTAGCAAGATATGATTACTAATAAATAGGCTGACTGTTCTATTCCCATTGGTTCCAACGTAAAAATGTTTGTAAAATAACTTCAACATTTTCATGAACCACTGTCTATAAACAAAACGGTTTAAAACGCGATATATGTCTCCCCGTGGCTGCTGCAAAGCACCTCAAACGTCGGGCCGAAGTTAAAAATCATTTTCAAACAAGTTTAAATAATATATCGCGTTTGAACCGTTAAAGAGTTTTATTTCTCGGTTTGAGTTTGTGGATTTTAAAATCTCCGAATCCCAAATAGGTCAACAGCGCCATGCCTGACTGTCCTCCTCTGCTGTAACAAAAACGTACATATAAAAATCTATTCGTTAACGGTACAGAAGAAATATGTCCAGAAATTAGCTTTACTAAAACTGACTATAGCTTAGAATCGTTTTCTTTTCTGTTACTTCTTAGTCACGTAAACAATCTCTTGTAAATGCGTAATATTCGTTGCATTTTCCATTTCCCCTGAATCAAACAATATACAATGGAAAGTCAGAGATAACGGAATTTTTCTTAACAATTTTTCTCTCTCAATAAAACAACTTGGAGCAGATCACAACGTCCTAACGAACAAAATATTATTTTAAAACTAAGCGAAGTTCGCAAGTCTGCAACTTCCCAACTAAGAATATTGTATTTTCAATTTAATGTTAAGAAAACGATATACCAAGTTTAAAAGGTTACGGGAAATGTTATCGGACAAAGAAAAAACATGATAATTTATCACAAGTTTAACTGAATTAAAACTCGATTTTAAGACACGGGCAGGACTAAAACCGGCATTCACAGCGTTCCGTGCTCTTGCTCTAACCAATTGAGCTACCGTGTCCTACACGTCAGAGTCGAATTTAATACGCAGATGTTAACTCAAATGGCTAGAGTACTTAAAATCTGAAGTGGGTTGTAAGAACATCGAAATTCAGTCCTTGTCACGAACCATCGTACACCGATGAAAAACCATGAAGTTTAATCGCGTTTCGCTTTCAGTCTGTGTATTTCCGAATATCCAAAGCGAAATAGGTTGATGTATTGCTGCTATAATAAACAATTTTCCCGTATTAAAATAAATGAGTGTTAACTGTAATTACGAAAAGTATCTGTTTTTAATGTAATCCTCGTATAGAGTTTAAGCTTTAGCCGAAAGTAATGAGGGATCTGATAATTATTTCAGGATTATGTTACATACAAGGTTAACGTGTTTTCCTTATTAATTTAATTATAAAGACATAAATCCGTTTAAAAACATAAATACGTGTTATAAAACATAAATTAAATAAATATGTAGATAAAGTAATACCACAGCCGTAGTCACTGGGGTACCAAGGAATAAATTTTCAATTAGTCAACAAGTACATTTCGCGTTTTAAACCGTTATTTTTTTTTAATTTTTGTACAACTCTTATGAAAACTTTAATATTTTACTTTAATATTCTCGGTACGCAATTATGCCGGTTCAAGTCCTGCTCAAGTCAATTTTTTTTTCAATTTATTTTCGATTTTTAAATTTGTACAAGTCGCTAAGTATACCATTCTAAGTAACTTGCAAATTTCTTAAGGACACCATTTTTAGGCTTTCAATCATAGCTATAAAGCATACCAACGACGGATGTGCATATGTAAAAAAATAACTAATATATTTGGCGTTTTAAAGTGTTTAAATGTTTTATAAAGTCTAGGTACGTTATCCTTTCACCACTCGATTTAACTGAATACTTTTTGCGTACACGACACAGGCGAGATTTTATGGATAATCATCATTTATAATTTTAGTTCGGATGTTCTATCAAAATCTGCCTTTTTGTCCCCTTTTAAGTGATGATAAACCAAATTAGCAATGTCGGATTATTTGCATCCAAAGGCTAAGCGAGTCCCACGGGAAATTATGAACTAACAGCTTCCCTCTCTGTACTGCTCCCAACTACTTAGCCCTAATGTATTGGCGATAAGTTGTGATAAAATGGGAATAGAAAGAGATGACGACTGCGTTTGTCTCTTTCACGCAACAATTTACTTATTGCGCAAGAGGTGTAAGTATGGGTTAAAGATATTCGATGATGACGTGTTAGACACGGTAGCTGAATTGGTTAGAGCATCAGCACGGATCGCTATAGACGCCAGTTCGAGACCCGGCTGTTAGATTTTTACAATCTTTTATAAGTAATCTCAACCATTCATTTCCTTTATTCTTTAACGATAAAAATAAAATTTAAGAAAGTACTATCTGTAATTTACGCGAGTAGTATATATTTAAATTAAACGCTTTTAACGGTTCAATACGCGAAATAGATTAATTAACTTATTGACAATTAATTTTAACTACAGCCCAATTAGATTTGTAAAACAAATATTATTAAATTAATAATAATTTGTAATACGTGAAATATATTTTTTATTTAAAAAGTTTAAAACGCAGGGGAGACCCCCCGCCAGGTGCTGCAAAGCAGCCGAAACGTTAAAAATCACTTTCAAATAAGTTTAACCAATATATCGCGTTTGTTTTAAAATGTATCGCCAAAACTATAGGCAGTACTTACACTCTAATTTTACTATATATTTCGTGTTTTAAACCGGTAAAAGTGCTTTAATTATTTATATAATATACTCTGAGTTACAAATTCAACCAAATATGATATTCAAATGCTGTTCGCAATTCGAGTGTTACATTGTTTGGTCTTTATATAATGCTGGCATGCAGCAATTAAAATAATAATTAAGTTACACTAGGTTCATATATTTAACACTAAACTTAGTGCTTTCAGCGCTTCTCTAGTAATTTCAGAAATAACAGCTAAATTACTGCATAGTTGTGCCAATAACCTAACTTTGCAAGTTGCTCAAAGTTGTATGTACGATCCCTCTTGATATACATCCATGAGAAGTGTGGGACATTCCCCTTAGTGATGGGTGGGGTGGACATATTTCTGTGTCTGCTACACTGATTTATTTATAAGTGAGTCTTTAAGTTGCTTGCCTGATCGTAAATATATTCCTGAATTCGAACCTTGTACCAGGACTCTAATAATTATGAATTCTTTAGAATTTACAATTTTTCTGAAACATGTTGGCCTTCGTCTGGAAAATCTGGATAATAATGGGTGGTTGGAATATCGATATTCCATCCAGACTTGATATCGGATAAAAAAAATCGTTCATTAGTATATATAGATGGCTAAATACTGTAGTTCACTCGAGTAGTACACATTGAAATAAAACACTTTCACGGTTTCAAACGCGAAATATATTAGTTAAACTTAATTACAAATTTATTTTAACTATGGTCAGTTTCACCAAATACTAAATACGACGCAACAGATGGCGCTAGCATAGCAGCTTTGACAGAGATGTCCTCCATCTTAGGGTTTCCCATTACCACGACTGCTGCAAAATATTCAAAACGTCAATTTAAAGCAATTAAAAAAAGGTTACCTAATATATTTTGCGTTTTAAACTGCTAAATTTACATGGCTTGCGCCAGGTACAATAATACATATTGACCTTCATATATAGCTAGCTGTGTCAGCGACTTCGTCCGCGTAGAATACTTATTTTGGGCATCCAAATTTGTTTTTGCAAACCTCTACACCATTCTTTATAAACTCTCTATCTTTATAATTTTTAGCTGCGCACGATATCGGTCGCGTCCCGTCGCTCGCGACCCGTTGTCCGGGCCACGTCGTTCTTGCAAGTCAACCTTAAAAAATAGACATAGTGTGGCGAACATTTTTTGAACATTTTCTTAAATGTTTCTATAACCTTTCTCGATAAATGTTCTAACCAACACAAAAATTATTTTTCAATTCGAACTCGTAGTTCCCGAGATTAGCGCGTTCAAACAAACAAACTCTCCAACTTTATATATTAGTATAGATATCGCTATTTTTCTTCCATCCAGCCATTCCCATGCTTTACTCGCTTTGTCTATAATAAAAGAGAAATAGAAAACTCTATTCTGTATTTCTTATGAAGCTATAAAAGCGTTTAACACATGAAATAAACGTACCAGACTCTCGCGGTCGTGACTTGCAAACTATGTACATTAATTATGGCTAATAATAATTAAGAAGCACAACAATGTTGTGCATGTACCCGAGCCGCCATTTTGAATTTATTATGACAGCAGAATTCTCCGTCCAGATAACTTCCGAGGCTTCTACGCTGCGGTTTACTGTTTTAAGGCGGGAATAAAGATAATATTATATTCAACTAGAGCGTTCATTCGACCTTATAACCAACGTGGTTATAACGGAGTGTGAGTTAACTAATATATTTTGTTAATTAAAAATCGATTATGATTTGAATAAAATCACGACTCGAGCAGGACTTGAACCGGCATCTACAGCGTTCCATGTATTAAGGTACCGAGTCCTACACGTCATCGTCGAGTTTTTCAAACTATTGATACATGCACAATTACAGAGTTTCACGTTGCAAAACTAAGTATATACGATACTTTGTTTAAATAAAACACTTTAACGGATTGAAACCCGATATTATTTAAACTTATTTGAAAATTATTTTAATTGCGCGCGACGTTTACAATAACATTAATATTGAGATTAAACGCGTGTGCGGTTCGCACACTAGGGAAAAAGACTTTAGCTCAATCGCCAAGATCGAATACTGAAATTCTTACAAGATTAACAGGTTTTGAAGCAGCTTCCAGCACCCACACACACACTAGATAACGATTATGGGGTTTTAGATAAACACACCACGTTAATGCCACGGTATCTTTCGACTTCGATTTCGATTAGAATTAGGCTTCTGCCTTCGGCCACCACAGTACCCGATCGGCTGGAACATTCCGTATCGATCCGAGCGATCTAATACAAAGTTTCCTCCGCTTAACGCTAGATGGCGTTAGTGGTGCCGAAACATCGAGTTTTAAACCGTTATAGTGTTTTATTTAAATGAGGACTACTCGCGTAAACTACAGACGGTATTTATTATATTTTGTGTTTTAAACCGTTAAAATGTGTCATTTAAGTGGATACTACTCGCGTAAACTTCAGACGGTATTTTATATATTTTGTTTTTTAAACCGTTAAAATCTTTTATTTAAATGCGTTCAACTCGCGTAAATTACATACAATAACGTGGGTTTACTTTCCGCGAGTATTACGTATATATATAAATGTAATAATTTAAACTTGTTACACTTCAGGAAATCAGATTTGAATAAAACACTTTTAACGCGAACTATTAGTTAGGTAACTTATAAACTATTTATTTTAACTACCGCCCGATGTTTCGGATGCTTAACAGTAGCCGTGACCACGATATAATTCGCGTTTTAAACAGTTAAAACTGTTTTCTTTAAATGTAGTATTAAACTACAGACAATATTTAAAGAATATCCGATTTGGTCTGAATCATGAACCACAGATGGAAAAGCTGTTAGGGGAGAGGGGGGCATAATGGGGACGTTAAGGCAAATACACATTAAATTGATTAACGCAATTTTTTTATTAATTAAAACTAATCACAACACTTTGGTTACTTATTAATCTATCATTTGGCATAGAATTTGGTAATGTAAATAATCATAAAAAGTTGTAATTCTAATTGTTTGAAACTTGAATGAAAACCCCATCGTGCCCCAGGGTAGGGGCAGTATGGGGTACGTATTCATTTTACGTCACAGTACAAACAGATGTGGATTTCTTCTGTATTGTCGTCGTCTACACCAGCACAAGCTGTATGAGCCCACCGTTCACATAGTTGGCAAGCCACCCAACCTTCCGAAGACTTTAAATAAGTGTGGTTCACGTCGAGGCAGTAGTGGATTCCGACATTTAAAGGCACTGTTTCAGACTCATCGTTCGCTAGCGTCTGTGGTTGATGCAGCTAAAAAATCTGAATCTGTAAAGTTATTCTGCTTAAAAGGCCATATGCCACATTTTTGGAAGGCATTGATTGCGGTGGACATTACCCCATCGTACCCCGCAGCCATGTCCCCGTCATGCCCCAACTCTCACATTATTTAAAATAAAAAACCAAATGAAATTAGTGACGGAGGGAGTATTTTTGTTCCAAACATATCAATAAATAATATATCTGCAAAAACAAAATTAATACATGATTGTAGCGACATAAACACTTACCTTTTTATATGCGTATTCGTAGTCACTCAAAATTACATGGAATTACGTTGAGAATCGTTTTTTGTTTTTAAAAACAAACGCGCGCAGTCTAGTCAACGGTCACTGTCAGACTATAGAGAGATACAACTTGGCTACCTATTAGCGAAAACAAAACACATCTAGAGCTTATAGTTCTCTGTAAGTGTGGAGGGCCCCGTCGTGCCTCGCGACCCCGTCATGCCCCCCTCTCCCCTATGTATATATTCGCTTTTTGGTCTCACTTCGATACACAAGTCGAAAAAGTTCGACAGCGCATCTTAAAAATATACAACAAAGAACGTTGATAGAGAATGGTCCTCTGTTATACAAAAAAACATTTTACTTTTGTATTATATATTATATTGTAGAAAACTTATGTGGATAATAAGCTCCACTTAAAATCTTCATAAAACCTAATAGGTTGATAGTTGAATTGTGAAGTGAGTGATAGTTCTCGGTGAGTTGAGCTTTTTATAACACGGATGTATGGAGAATGCCGGTTCAAGTCCTGCCTGAGTCGTAATCTTTTTAAATTCATATAGAGCCACCATATGCAATAACACGTTAAAAATATTTAAGTATTCAAACTTACTGTTTTATTTTCCATATCATTACTAATATATAAAGCTGAAGAGTTTGTTTGTTTGTATGTTTGAACGCGCTAATCTCAGGAACTACGGGTTCGAATCGAACCTTACCCTGTAACTAATACAAGCGAAGATACAGCGATAAATGTGAAAAGAATTGTCTAAAATAATTATTGTACGCGGAAGAAGTCGCGGACACAGCTAGTAAATAATAATTGCCATCATGTTCAAATAAATAAATAAATAAAATTAATTAACCATATTGTATAGAATTCTCAGTAGTGGGATTAAAATGAATATATTATCCCACAAGTGGATAATATTATGCTTTGATCACCAACTTTCGTATTGGCACAGTCGGGTTTAATCATATCCAAGCTTCTGCTTAATTTGGCATGGAGATTATGTTAATATTGAACTGGCAGTGATTATCATTAGTGGATATTCAATTGTGTGTCTGGCAGTGTCTGGTTGTGTCTGCCAACGTGCCAATATGGCCTGGCAGGGGGCCAGGTGGCGTGGTGAGTTCGGATTATTGTTATTTTAAACTGGAATGATACAACTCTGCCGTCTTAATGTATCCGATCGTGAAGTAGATATACGTGCTTGAAGAAACGGATTTTACGTTAAAAGTAATTCTTATTTTTGACTAAAAATATTGGTTAGATACTGTCTGTAGTTTACGCGAGTAGCACACGTTTGAATATAACATTTTAACGGTTTAAAACGCGAAATATATTACTTAAACTTCGGGCCGCAGTTAAAGCAATTTTGAAATAAGTTTAACTAATATATTTCGCGTTTCAATTTGCAAAGAGCTTTACTAAAATATTGGTTGTATACTGTCTATAGTTTACGCGAGTAGTACACATTTAAATAAAACACTTTAACGGTTTAAAACGCGATATATTAGTTAAACTATTTGAAAATGATTTTTAATTTCGGCCCAACGTCTCGGCTGCTGTTAAGCAGCATAGTTTAACTAATATATCGCGTTTTAAACCGTTAAAGTGTTTTATTTAAATATTGGTTGTATTCAAGTTGTGTCGTTAAATTAAATAATACATGATTATTAATAAAATATAACAAGTTTACAGCTTGAAAAATATTTTTGAAAGACCTTTGAAATTAATATCTTTGAATTGGTTTAATGGTAGCAATGTATTGCTAATAATCAACTAATCCTGGATTCGATTCCCACTGATCATTTAATAATGATATTATAATTTAAAAATCGAAAATAAATATATACCGAGTTCCGATAACTCAATTGGTAGAGCAACAGCACGGAACGCTGACTGACGATGCCGGTTCGAGTCCTGCCCGAGGCGAAAATTTTTACAATTTATTTTCATATTTTAAATTATATAGTGCCTTCATATTGTGCAATAACATGTAAAAAATAATAAACTTTTCAAATGATATTATATTTTTTATAAAAGTTTGTGGTAGAAATATCAAAATTTCGTCCGATCATTAGGACGATCTACTTCAATTCCTCCCATACGGCTGCAAAGCGATCGTGTTTAGGAAAAACTAATACTATTGCGTTTTAGATCTTTCAAATTGTTTCATTTCACAATGTATTGGTGATATTCCGCATCTGGGGCAAACATTTTTGCGTCCGTACCACTAATTAATTATATTTATTGGCAAGCAGAGTATAAGACTTGTAAACCCCGCCCGACCACAACGATTTCTTAGTTACACTGCTGACTGAGCTACGGAGGTGGGTGGGTGTATGCTTACATTTTCAAGGGTAGCAATGACGTGAAAGTATTACAAAAAATGATTTATTAACAACGACCTCAATTACTCAAAATCTAAGCGACCGTTTTCGCTCGTCTAACCTATTTAAGACAATGGGGCAACTGAGAAAAACACCTTTTGTGTTCTCAAAGCGGGCTCTCAAAGAATTCCCGACGTATCCCGAGTATTAAACACGTGTTGGCGGATAATTAAAACGGAATTCCTAAACAAGGCATCATTATGATTGTTCAGAAGTCGGTCGCGCGAACAATGACGTAGGCAGGGGTGCTACACCTTTTTACGAACTATCATATATGCTGTGATTATTCTTCTCTGGACTGTCGTAACAAACCTTTGTGGTTTATTAATGATCTACTGTGTAATGTAATTCTTTTTGTTTTTATTATCCATCAAATTAAATTAAAAGTGATCTATAAAAATAATATAATAAAAAGATTCAATTTAAAATAAATTTATTTAAATTAAAATCTTTGTGAGTCTTTTATAACATATTGTATTGAAGAATGCGTTGTTAAATATATTACTAAAGGCAATGTATTACACAAAACATATTGACATACTCTGCCTTTATTCATGTATTGTACTTTAGCCGTTGTTAAAATAATTATTTATATTAATTTATACAAAGCTTTAATCTAACAATAGCGGAAGTTAATTTAAGTTTTAACAAGTTAGCTTATGGCATTTACAACAAACTCATTTTTGTTCTGTATCCGAAATAATTTCACATTAGGGACATCCCCCTGTGACCTACTGTAACTAACTTTAACTAATACATTTTGCGTTTTAAACTGTTAAAAGATTATTATTTAAACCGATATAATATGTAAAATATTTCAAGTACCGCGGCTTTAATAAGGTGTCAATATAAAGAGAAATAATAAAACCTATTTAAGTTTACTTTAAGTTAGATTAAAAACCTCTCGATATTGTATCGATACTGTAATAAACATGTAAAAATGACTTTTTTGTAGTTTGTTGGACCATTGGTAGAAATGTTTGGCTAATAATAGGCCGCGGGTTCACTTCCCACCGGATGTAACGTGTGTCTACTCAATTTAATTTTTTTTTAATTATATTAGCTTTCGTCTGGAAATCTGGATATTCAATAGATGGTAGGAATATCAAAATTATTTCCCTGTCACAAATCATAATCCACAGATAAGAAGCTGTGAGGATTACTTTCGTATTTTCGTACAGTACTTTCAGTCTGTGGATTTCACAATAGGTTTGGGGGTTTTTCACGTATTACAAATTACTAACAAAAGGCTAAATACATCATTTAAATAAAACACTTTAACGGTTTAAAACGCGATATATTAGTTAAACTTATTTGAAAATGATTTTTAACTTCGGCCCGACGTTTCAATCAAGTGTAGCTAATATATCGCGTTTTAGACGGTTAAAGCGTTTTATTTAAATATGTACTACTCGCGTAAACTATACAAATATATCAGTTAAATCGGCAATCTAAATTCATCGAAGCTAGTAAATCTGCTGCATAATAAGCCGTATTCGACGATCGGTGTCAGCCCTAATGAAAGCGGGCCCTTTGATCGGAGGCTTCGATCAAGCAATTTTCCGGCCACAAATTTACAATCAGTCGGTGACAATAGCCGGCGGCGGTGCGTTTTTCATTTCGGGGAACCCTAATAAATGTTCAAACGATCATTGTACACGACAAATCACTGACTTCTAACCGAATACCGAACTCTATAGACATCTATTTTAGGTTTTACGTGGTTTCAAAAAAACTGTTGACGACTGAGATTTACGACAGTAGTATAAATTTACAGTCTGTGGATTTCCGAATATCTATAGTCACAATAGGTTTGGGGGGTTTCTCTCGTATTACAAATTACTAACAAAAGGCTAAATACATCATTTAAATAAAACACTTTAACGGTTTAAAACGCGATATATTAGTTAAACATATTTGAAAATGATTTTTAATTTCGGCCCGACGTTTCGGATGCTTTTCAGCAGCTGCAACGGAACGCTGTTGTTCTTGGTTTTAGTCCCATCTAATGCCCTCATACTCAGCCCTACTTTTTGAGTAAAATATCAATATTTTTCTTATTCTGTTATATGTGTGCTTAGTTATAATGTAAGAAAATCATATTTTGCGCATTACCCTCTGAAATATGAAGGTATAAAATAGAGGAATTTCCCCACACATTTAGCATGTAGCATTTTGTACAATTGTGCGATGTTTTAGATCAATATCTGTGTAATAATATACTAAAGTACTACACGATGCAGGATATTTAAAATATGCTTGTTAATTTAATTACATATTCTTTTATTTTGTGTGTTAATATCCTTGTGGGTTTCCGTTGCGTACGCTACAAAAACGGTTTAAGATAACCGTAAAATATGTATAAAAGAATGATTACTCTTTAAATGATCAAAAAAAAAAATGTTCGCGTCGGTATATGACAATATTTTAAGATTAACACGTAAGAACGCCGAGACGCGGGAGACGTGGAGGAAGTTTGTAAAAACTAATTTTGTCTACCAATAACTATTCTACGCGCACGAAGTCGCTGAAAATAAAAACAGAAGAAATAAAATAATGCACAATTATTATATTTATAACAATATTACACAAAGCCTCAGTAAATCTCCTTGTGGTTCTACGAATTTGGGTATAAGATATTTGATCTCTTAAGTAAGAAAGCCCCGCGCTGGTATTGAGGGCAGATGGAGAGGGCCGTTTTGGAGTTCGTTAGTTGAATTAATATCAACAGAGTTAAGGACGTTTAAGTATAATCGGAAAAATCATACGACTTAAAATAGAAACATTGAAATAAGAATTAAATAAATATATTTTAGATGAGAACAAAGAAGCATTTTGTTCACATGACGGAAGGCGAAATATGCTAAGTTTATCACATATAAAATTGGACATTGCGACAAGATGCGCTCTCTACCTAATTTAAAGGCCAAAAGTGAATATTAAAAAAAAAAGTGGATACTCTAAAACATTTAATTAAATAATTTAAAAGATTAAATAGATTCCTTAGCTAACGTACGAGAGGTTCTAGCTTCAAATCCCGGTTAAACATACGTAATTTACGCGACTAGTACACATTTAAATAAAACACTTCAACGGTTTAAAACGCGATATATTAGTTAAACTTATTTGAGAATTGAAAAAAATTTCGGCCCGACGTTTCGGATGCTTTGCAGCAGCCGTGGTCACGGGGAGACTCGGCTGGTGCAAAGCATCCGAAACGTCGGGCCGAAGTTAAAAATCATTCTGAAATAAGTTTAACTAATATATCGCGTTTTAAACCGTTAAAGTGTTTTATTTAAATTAGTTAAAGTTTTCTAAATAAAACACTTTTAACTATTTACAACATGCCTTGCAGTAGCCGTCCGTGACACAGATCAGTTGGTTAGAGCAACAGCACGGGATGGTGTAGAGTCGGTTCAAGTCCCGTGTTGTTCTTTTTTTATGAAAGAAGAACACAAACAACTTTACTTGATGGTAGGTGACATAACCTAGCCTATAGCATCTAAGCGAGATGCGCTATCAACTTATTTTGGCTTTGGATATTCGGAAAACCATAGACTGAAACCGATTAAGCTTCACGACTCTTTCATCTGTGGATGGTGGTTCGTGACCCGATCGGAATTTCTATATTTCTAGCACCCAATTAATATCCAGACTTCCAGACGAAGTCCAACAAGTTTCAGGAAAATCAATTAGAAACATCTCGGACCCGATGAGGATCGGACCCACGACCACGTTGACTATTAGCCATACATTGTAATGGTAGCAATGAGCGTCGTTTTTCAATAAAGATTTTCACTCTAATATCATACAGAACTAACGAAATATTATTTTGAAATCTTTCAGCCGATTTACTTTTAAAAGCCTTTCAGCAGATTTAAGTAGCGGAGGTTTCCCCTGGACCTTTCTTGGATTTGTTGTTATTGACGGAAAATATTCTGCGATAAAGGGAATTTTTGAGATAACGTTTTAGATTTATGAAAGGCTTTTCATTCAATAAATACGCTTTTATCCGTTAAACTACTCGGGAGACATAATTTAGGAAACGGTTTTTCGTTATTTCTATCTATTAGAAAAGGTAAATAAATGATTTTAAATTTTAACTATTTTAATAGCCAAATTTGTTTAAGCATTTGAATAAAACACTTGTAACGGTATACACAGCGAAATATTTTGTCTATTAAAATGCTTTGTAGCAGCCGAGACGTCGTCGGGCCGTAGTTAAATATATTTAAGATATACTTTTATATTTTGCGTTTGGAACAGTTAAAAGTGTTTGAATACCATTAGTTACAATATTTTAAGGGTAATTGCTGAATGGTTAAACGTGTTGCCTAGTATTGTGTTGGGCGCGAGAGGCCCTGGGCTCGAATCTCAGACAAAAAATAATAATTGGACGTGAAAGGCACAGAAGTCTGATCAATTACTTGCCTGTAATAGAACCGGTGAGTGATACGGACACAAAAATGTGTTCACCCCATGCCCCACTAGGGGAAAATGGATTTCCCTTTCAATGTTGATTATAAATCGACACTGTAGATATGCATAGAAACAAAATACAAAGCTATTTATAATATAACTTTTGAAAAAACTTTTTCACAAAAACAAATTCTTTATTGTTTGAAAATTTTATTAATTTTTACATGTTATTGCACATGAAGGCACTATATAATTTAAAAGTCCAGAGACTCGGTAGCTCAATTGGTAGAGAACGCTCACGATGCCGGTTCAAGTCCTGCCCGAGTCGAAAATGTTTTCAATTTATTTTCGATTTTTAAATTAAATTCTTCCCAAAAAATATTGCTTACTTTTCGTCTTAGAGCGTACTAGCCGCCACTAGAATTCTGTTTGGAGCGGCTTGTCTCTTCCGTCTCCACGTGACCACGGCTGCTGCAAAGCATCGTCAAAACTTAAAAGTACAGGATACATTTTTGTCACTTATAAATATATAAGTCTCCATCGAAGTACCGGGCATCATAAATAAAGATATGTATTTTAAAGCAACGCAGTGAGTGGCTCCAATAGCCAAGTAAAAACCATTTGGCATCGGAGAGTACACTCGCGGAGAAAATACGATAATAACGAAGTTGGAGGGCCCTCAGAACGGCTCCTGGGTGGAATGTATAAGTGGAGTGTTTTTACGTTTTGTCTGCGACTGTACCCAGCCCACCTGATCGTCGTCAAACAATCTCAGGGTCTGATTTGGGCCGAGGCGGGTCAATTGTTTATTTTACGTGTTTTTATCAGTTATCTTGATAGAAGATTTTTGGATAGAGATGTTTGTCGTACATAGGTATATAATAACTTTGCCTGGTAAAGGTAAATCCCCCCCTTCTCCTCGAGAGAAATTGTGTGTCTGAAGTTACTAGATACGTTCTGAAGCTTGTATATATCGATTTCCTAAAATCCTTTATGTGTTCGTCCCGTATCCCACGGGGGAAGGAGGGGGTCCTTCCAAAACCAAATTTTATTAATATTAAGGAGTTGATTACATTGTTGTGCCCTACCCGATCAATGTTTTTTTTCCCCAGGATTGGAACTCGGGCCTTTTTGCGCTTAACGCGACATGTTTTACCATTTGGCTACAGGTTTTGCTTGTAGTGGTTGTTTTATATATTAATATTATATACGTACAGATATTAATTGTTTAAAAAATAAGTCTAACACTAAACAGCCGGCCAGAACTTACCGCAATGAAGATAAATAGCTATCAACAATAAAAAGTTTATTTTCTCTTCCCAAGTACAAACACATTTTTAATAAGCTTGCCGGCTGAATTCTTCTGAATTTCAGCGAAAAACCTGTTTGAAGAACTCGGGCGATGTTTTAAATTCACCATTTTAATTTAAAACGTAATGTTTTATCAAATAAAAACTATTTAAAACATGGCTGAAATTATACACTGAACTTTATTAAGTAGCTGTAGAAGATTTTTTTTAATAAAACACTTTTAACGGGTATTAACGCGAAAAATATTAGTTGACTGTACAGGTCTGGTCTTATAAGCCCCTTGTAAAGCTGGTGTTACGTCCGGCCCAGTTAGAATAGAATAGAAGACGTTTCGGAAACAACACAAGACATTTAACAAACACAATGTAAAAATCATTACAAATAAAATAAAAATTAACTAATTACATATAAAATAGTTGCCTTCGAAAAAGGGTCCACTCAGCTACTGATATTCTGTGGCCCCTTGAGAGGCCAAGCTAACACAAGCGAGATAGTTTCACAATGTGCCAATTAAGTACGTTGTACACAAACACTTTACAACAACCAAATTACATTACATAGTGTACATATACATTATAAAAATTGCTTAACAAAATAGATTACCCACAATTCGTGCACTTACGTTTCTTCATAAGTTAAACATATAGGGATTATATTTACATTTCTATGATTTTTAATAAACATATAATACTGGTTTAGTTCTGTTTTTATCAAATATTCACAATATTCCTATTATAACATAATTTATTTTATGGGAAGATAGATGTAACATCTTCGAGTTTTAAATGTACGTTTTGCATAAGACGGCGTTTGACGCGCAAAGACTTGTCCATTTCTAGTCCACACATAGTGTCGTTAAATTTTAAAAAGTGAACTACTATATTTCGAGTTTCAAACCGTTGAAAGTGTTTTGTTTAAATGTGTACTACTCGCGTTTACTTGAATTAATAATAAAACTACTATAAATAAGCATGGGCATAACATCTACATGATCTGCTGTTGACCTATTTTGGCTTTGGATAATTGATTTGTCTCAAATAACTGAAACTACACATAATTGAACTATAAGTACGTAGTTGAGTTGTTAATGTTATTCTTTAGTATTGCATTTAGCATGTGAAGTCCTGCGTCCGATTCCTGACGAATTAACAAATTTCTAACTTCAACTTACATATAAAATAAGTAAAAGTGTATACATGTAAATGTACCTACACAGTAGTAACTGCTCCGCGTCAGACCGAAACAATTTCTTGATTCGGTCTGGTTACTGAAAACCGTACACGGGGAAAGGAGTTTCCACGTTCAGTCCGTCTTAAATAAATTCATAAATTTTTACCCCTTTAATGAAAACAATTGGTTAAAATAATTAATTTTATTAATTAATTAAGTTAATTGGTTTAAAATGCGATATATTATTATATTTATTTGTATATTATTAGTTATATTTATTTGAAAATTATTTTAACAACGGCCCGACGTTTCGAATACTTAGCAGCAGCCGAGAGGGACACTCTAAAATATGTGCTATCACGTAAACTACAGACAGTATTCAGTAGCGTAGCTAGGTGAGCAAGGGCCTGGGTCTACCTAGTCCTAAGGCCAGAAAGAATCAGGTCCTCATCCCCTCTATTAGCATAGCTTGAATTAAATGAACCTCCAAAATTATAAATAGCAACATATTCGTTAAAAATCCTTTTCTTCTACGCTTACATCTTCTCAAAGATAATTTTAGAGGGCCCCCAAGTTCCGGAGCCCTGGTGCACAACACCACCTGGTCCTACGATAGCCACACCATGTCTGTCAGTATTTATTTCTTACCCCCTTCAACGATGAATAACGAAAGCATAAAATGCTCGCTACTTCCGAACAACGACATAGCAGGTATTTTAAAACGGTAGTAACAAAAGCCTCAACAAGGTCCGTGTTACTGCAGCCGAGAAAACTTTTCACGAAGTTGATGAAAACTTAATAAGAAGCTGGTAAATTAGAACGGTCTAGCTCTGAAATATACTCTGAAACTTACTACACGCCAGACCGGGGGGAATTGGGGCTCGGTAGGGCTTCGCTGACTGCAGCGGGATAAAGACGTGTAATATTAGTGGAGATTAGGTTTCATGATTTGAAAATCTTTAGGAAGGCGATCTCGTTAGAAACTGTGATTAGAAATAATAAAGTACTCTTCATAAGTACGTTTATAAAAGATTATAGACTATTACTACATAGATAAAAGTTATCTATACTGATGTATAAAGCTGAAGAGTTTGTTTTTTTTTTGTTTGAATACGCTAATCTCAGGAATAGTTCGAATTGATTTTTTTTTGTGTTGATAAGATCATTTATTGAGGAAGCCTATAGGCTATAAAACATCGCCCTGTGACTAATACAAGCGACGATACAGCGAGAAATGTGACAAAAATTGGGAAAATTAATATTTATTATGGGTTTCCGAGGCGTATGCTGCAAAAACGGCTGAAGATATCCCAAAAATATATAATAAAGAATGATTCCTCTTTGGGTGATCTAAAAAAAGTCCTTTGATGCTATATATCTATCTTTTAAGATTAACTTGCAAGAACGCCGGGAAGACGACGTTGTGGGTAACATCTTAAGTTTATAAAGATAAAAGGGTTTGCAAAAACGCATTTGGTTACCCAAAATAACGATTCTGGCGGACGAAGTCGCTGACACAGCTATTACTATATAAACCTAGTAGAATAAAAAAGCTATTGTATGTTTTCCTTATTTAATATTTAAAACACATGCATATTTATGTACAATCATAAATTTAATCTGTTTTAATCCACCAGACAATATAATCTTTCGAAAAACAAAAGTATTTTATAGACGATATTTCGTCTAAAAATTATTACTTTACAAAATATATATTTAATATGATAATATCAGCCATAACAGCTGCTTGTGCACACTAACTTATACTTTTATCATGATTCTATAGTAGTTACTAGCTTATACTTACGCGTAGACCATGCTCAAAATATCAAACATAGAATAACATTTTCAAGAAAACTAATATTTTATGCCTATGATGACATTTACGACTTTACAAATTAACGACACGGGCGGGATTCGAACCGGTATTCACAGCCTTCCGTGCTTCTCTAATCAATCGAATTGACACGGTAGCTCAATTGGTTATAGTAGCAGCACGGAACGCTATGAATGACGATTCAAGTCCCGCTCATGTCGTAAATAAACGTCAATCTAAATATTTTTTTTTATTTAAAACATTAGATGAATTAGAAAAAAAACATATAACAAGCGACTATAAATAAAAACGTAGGTAATCATAGTTCCTATAAAAATCCTCCGTTCCTTATCTCCAGTTGAGAATAAGTTGAATAATTCCGTAATATCTGAGATAGGAGCTGAAAGGATACGTCAGAGATGGGAATAGCTAACAGACGACAGTATCTGCTGGTTGGTATCTGCTCGCGAATATTTCTGATATAACTGAGTGTTGCATAACTCTATCGCGATAGGCTTACACACTGTGATCGTACGATATCGCGAGTCGAAGCGATATATTATGTTTTACGTGTAGATATAGCTTGTGTTCCGGACACCACTTGACATAATTAATAAACTTAAATAAAACATGTTGACAGTTTAAAATGCAAATTATATTCTAGTTTCTTAAAAACGGCATACTAATAAACGTGAGGACACCGTGAGCCAGTTTTGTGAGAAGTTTCTCCAAATACCATCTATGACGAAACAGAAGGCGCTGATTGGCAAATCAAAGTCTGCTATACTACCCTCCGATGTCCCAACACTGGCCTACTTTACACTATCTACAGGCTTCCCCGTCACCATGGCTGCTACCAAGCATCTGAAACGTAATTATAAATTGTAATATGTTGACTCATATATGTCGGGTTATAAGCCGTTAAAAGTATTTGACTTACATGTTTAATATTATTAAAAAAATTATCTACATAAATCCTCTTTATTACTTTGAACATTTAAAATATGAAGTGAAGTTGCGACTCCATACATGTTTTTCCATACATTCATCCATGTTTTAAATGTGCAAAATTGCTATAGACTTCTAAAACACATAAATAAAAAAATGTTTTTTGTATGCATTATACATGGAAAAAGATTCATCCGAACGTTAAAGATCTGTACAAAGCCTTCTTACTCTAGAACCGCGACAATGGACCGCGATATCGATCATCACAGTGTGTAAACCTCGGCATTGTTATTCTAGCGACAGCTGAATTGAACGCGACACCTCCACAAAGAAACGCTTGTGAATTCACTCGCGATCCTTATTTTATTGTAAATCTGTGACCGCACTACCGAACAGCATCTAAGGCTCGGTGTAGACGAAAGTTGAGCCGCCTTTTGTTGGGGGATATTTGGTAGGTTTTCTTGGGGTTCTTCGCAGCATAGTATAAAAAAGTCGCTTTTCATATCCCTATATGCTTAAATCTTTAAAACTACGAAATTGATTTTGATGCAAAGTTGTAAAGGTCTACTTTAAATAGTGTACGCGAGTAGTACACGTTCAAAAAAACACTTTAAACCGTTTAAAACGCGGAATGTATTTGTTACGAATATATATCGTGTTTAAACTGTTCAGAGTGATTTATTTAAAACGTCAGTCATATCTTTAGTTTAAGTTAAATAGCGTACAACTATTTATAAAGTAAACATAGTCTAAAGCAAAAATCAGATCATATCACATTCTACCAATGTGAGATTTCATTTCACTTCGCTTCCTTTGAAAATTATTTTTTAATAATTATGCTATTTATTGTGTATGTTTCATATCAATTTTTTTCACTTAAACCATTTACTATCCAATGTGATATATGCCATTTTGTTTATCATACAGCCTAACAGTAAATATAAAGATCGCCTTTTATATAAACGAAGTAGTAGGCACATTTATTTTAGTTCTATTATATATTCCTGAACCTTCTCCTCCTTTTTACCCAGGATCATGCCATGTTTAACTATAGAGGCGTAAAAGCGGTTACATTACAGTATAGTATATATTAAAAGGGTGGTTGGAATATAGAGTCCGTCCGTGTCACGAACCGTCGATAAGCCATGACGGTTAATCGCGTTTCGGTTTCAGTCTGTGAATTTCCGAATATCCAAAGCCCTAATAGGTCGATAGCGCATCTTGCTAAGATGTTATATGGCTTGGGTATATCACCTACTATCAAGTGAACTCCAGGCCATGTCTGTCTTTCTCTATTATAAAAAATCTTATATCCATAGTGAGAAAGACGCCTTACAATGCTCGCGCTGAATTGAAAACACAGCCTATATCTAAGTAATTTCAATGAATGCAAAGTTTAAACCGTTAAACCGAGTCGAATCAAATCGTGATTGAAATTAAATGTTTTATACCGCGCGGATTCTGTGGGATTGCGACTTTTTCATTGTTACATTACTTCCACGGGGTCGTTGGTGTTAGTAACGTATAATATCAATGAGTCTTGAATTCGAACCCCAATGGGTCCAACGTAAAGGTAAGGCAAAAGATATGGATTATTACCAATTTATTGGTAATGTTGTTTCAACATAATGATATCAATCTCGCAAACGAAAAAACATTAAACAAAGTTAAGACACGGGCGAGCCTCGAACCTACGATCACAGCTTACCGTGCTATCTACCATTTATCTAACCTCTGTGGAAATAATACGTGGACATTGTAATCATGAATAGATAGCTGTGAAGTTTTGATTGACGTTTTAATTTCTGTTATTAATTTCAAAAAGTCTATTTAAAACGATGGGTCGACAGCCCATCGTAATTGGGACTGCGAGAGCTAGCTAGAGCATTTACCTTATCTTTTAAGAAATTACTCTCTTAAAACAAATAAGACAAGTGTAATATTACAAATTTCTGCTTATTATGTGAAATAAAAAGTTAATCAAAATTGCTTTTTCAGAAAAATTGTACGTAGCAATATTAATTGTTGAAAATAATGTTTCGTCATAATTGTTAATATTGTGTTTTTTCACGCGTTCTACATCAAAGAATATTTATTTTTAGCTCAAAAGAGACTAAAGTACAGCGAGATCAAATGTTATGTTATAATAATAACCAGATGAATATAGACATATTGCTTTCAGATCTTTAAAACACTAACTGCTTTGGGATATTTTCCCGCGGAGCATGGAACAAACACATATGTCAGTTTAATTTGACGGTTCTAATTATTTAAATAAAACACTTTAAACGTCGGGCCGAAGTTAAAAATCATTTTCAAATAAGTTTAACTAATATATCGCGTTTTAAACCGTTAAAGTGTTTTATTTAAATGTGTACTACTCACGTAAACTATAGACGGTTCTAATTACTTGTAATGTAAATTATCTGTGCTTTTTAAATTAATTGTTTCCCCACGACCTCTAGTAGACCGTTAGTATACCTAGACTAACGGTCTAACTACTTTAAAGGATATAGAAATTATTTCAAAAGAATGGATAGATATTGCTCGTTAGAAAAATTTTGGAAACGTCAAATAGTGCGAAATATATATTGTATACATTTGAACGAAACACTTTAACGGTTTAAAACGCGATATATTTTAGTTACACTTGTTTAAAAACTATTTTTAACTACCGCCCGACGTTTCGGATTCTTTGCAGCTGTGGTCACGGTAGGACAAAAGTTGGGGGGTGACTCTAACGTCTAAAGTGAAAAAAATGCTAACGCTAGCGCCATTTGTTTCGTCGAAATTTGTATTAGACAAAACCGTATTTAGCATAGACCGTCAATTAACCACTTTAAAGACTTTTGAACCGATCTAGCTACCGTCTCGTGTTTTAATCTAAACAGTATCCAACGCTGTAGATGCCGCTTCAAGTCCTACCCGTGTCGTAATTTTTTTTCAATGTAATATTAATTTTTAAATTATATTTATTGCCATCATGTGTGAAATATTAAAATTTTCAGATTTCTGTTTTTAATGAAAATTGTCACTTCTCTAAAATTTTTGTTTAACTAATATATTCTTATCTTCTAAAGAAATTATTGAGATCAGATTTACCATTATTAAAGCCATATCTAGAGATATTTACGTTTAATTTAAACTCTTTTTCCTTAGACCTGAACAAGTTTACCGTTCACGAGTACTTAATCTACGCTAAAGTTAGATAAAAGTTCGCTTCGCTTTCTACTCACTCAGTTCTCATGATAACCGTGCTTAATCTCTAAGCCGGAAAGAATATTCATTGTTGATCTCTAAACTTCTTTGAAATTCTACGTAGATATTACTCGTTGAGAGATAATATATTTGAAATCTCGCAAACAGACAGAAATTTGACCATTATTTTCACAACCTTCTTCGAGATAAATGGAACTTGCTGGTCGAGCAGCGGCCGGCAAACGTATATGACCATCAATTTGTCGTGTTTAACAGTTAATGATTTAAAATCTTAATGTCGGGATCCTTTTCGCCAAAAATTGTTTGACCGATTATCACTTGCCAAAAAACGTTTTCACTTTGACGACTAACGATTTTCAAATTTTTGTATGACAACGTTTCATTTGGTAATATTATTGTTACGCTGATTATTGTAATGACAAAAAACGTTTGGGGCATTTATTTTTTGTCAAATTATTTATTAGGCCAGGCAACATTTAGACGAATAACGTTTCGTATGTGTAATAGTTCCCTTTTCGTACATTTGTATAATACAAACTAACAAAACGTAAGCTAAGTTTGACATACAGATGAATTATATAAAATCCGCCATCTTGGATGTACTGCCATTTTGAATAAGAGAGAAATCATTCTTTCGTACATATTTTTTGGGTATCTTGAAGCGTTTTTAAAGCGTACGCTTCGGAAACCCACAATATTGACTAATATTCCCCGTTTTTTCCACATTTTCCGCTGTTGACTTTTAAGTCTATAACCAATAGGGAGGACGGCCTCAAATTATCAAACACCTGGGAACCCATATTAAAAACTCTGGATCCCAATAAACAGCATACCGGCAAACGCAAAGACATCGTTAGTCGATTCTGCAAGGACCCGGCCAGTTTCGCCAAATACCAACTTCGACGGAACAGAGGGCGCTAGTGTAGCAATTTTTTACTTTGACGTCAGAGACATCCTCCATCTAGTCTCCCCGTGACCACGGCTGCTGGAAAGCATCCGAAACGTCGAGCCGAAGTTAAAAATCATTTCTAAATAAATTTAACTAATTTATCGCGTTTTAAACCGTTAAAGTGTTTTATTTAAAAGTCTATGATCTTCCAAGATGAATCCTCTAAACGGCACAAAACTATTTTTTCAATTCGAACTAGTAGATTCTGAGATTAGCGCGTTCAAACAAACAAATTCTTCAGCTTTATATATTAGTATAGATAATAACATTAACACGTGTGATATAGAGATCGTAAAATGTAATTCGAGAGATTCACCCTTGAACACAAATGAACTGTACTAAAACGGAAACTTTTTACACAATAGCGGAACCGAATTCAGCGAGCCATAACGAAGAGATAATAACAATAACGATAGAGCTGGAGGATAATAAAATTAATTAGGTACCGCTTTAGGGCTGTTCCGCTAATTGCTTGTAATATTTTCATTAATTACCGTTTAATAGCCCCTTTTGGGGACTGAGTTATACCGCGGACGCGACTTACATTTTCATCGCTCACTTTGCGTGATAGAGGTGTTGAAGAAAATACATAAACACTGTCTGTAGTTTACCTGAGTAGTACACATTTTAATAAATCGCTTTTAACGGTTTGAAACGCGAAATATAAAATATGCCATGGTCACAGGGGAGTCCCACTATTTACTGCCACGCATGCGTAGTTAAATAATTTTCAAATTAGTTCAACTAATTTGAATATATTTACATATCGCGTTTTAAACCGTTAAAGTGTTTCTATTTAAATGTGTACTACTCGAATAAGCTACAGATAGTATTTAGTTAAGGAAAGCAAAACAATACATATTATGAGCTAGTGAAGGGTGCAATTGTCTCAAAAATTTTAAAATTAAAAACTTTCGTTATTTAAATGCTGTCTATAGTTTACGCGAGTAGTACACTTTTAAATCAAACACTTTAACGGTTTAAAACGCGATATATTAGTTAAACTTATTTGGAAATGATTTTTAACTTCGGCCCGACGTTTCGGATGCTTTGCAGCAGCCGTCTCCCCGTGACCACGGCTTTTGAAACTTTCGTTATCTTTTTACAGGTATAACCGACGGACGTGATTAACAATTTGAGGGTATAATAAACTGTTAACCCGCATTCGCATTGTTTAAAAATGTACCCCATAAGACCCTGAAAACAATTTTAGGGTTCCGCACTCGAAGGACAAACAGAACGCTGTTATTTAGTTTGACACTGTTTTTGTCATCAAATACAATAGCAATAATTGCGACGGTTAGAGTTAGAATGTTCACAAATTAACAAATTTATAAAAAAAACCGTTAAGCGGGGCACTAAAATAAATACCGTAATATTTAAATTGTTCGTCTATACTTATATTATAAAACTGAAGAGTTTGTTTGTTTGAACACGCTTATCTCAGGAACTACTTGTTCCGATGGAAAAATTATTTATAAGAGGGAAAAAATATACGGAAATTATTTATCTCTTCAAGAAATCAAAAAATATGTATAAAATAATGAATCCATTATAAAGTATCTAAAAAATGTCCGCGATACTATATGTCTATCTTTTAAGACTGACTCGCAAGAACGACGAACGTCGTGGTATCAGCTATAATTTTATATAGCTCAGGAGGTTGTTTGCAAGAATAAATAATATCATGCCCTAAATAAATACTTCACGTGGACGAAGTCGCGGGCACAGCTAGTATAAAAATGTAATATAATTAGTTGTACCATTAAATAGTTAAAGAAGATTTAATAAAATGTGTATGCTATCTACTATTACTTACCTAGTCAATGGTACGGAACCGTACGTACGCGAGCCCCACTTGCGCATGGTCAGTTTTATTTTTTTTATCTCTAGCTCCTTTATAATTTTAATTGAGCCGTAAAACTTCGGAAAGACATCGAATTCACGTCCCTTAAGCTTTACGATCTCTCGTAGACGTAAAATTATTTATGTGTTATCTCCACAGAGTTTTATATCGAAGTGTTAGAAGGAAATGTTTTAAAACTGTGCTTTTACGATGTTTTCAAAGGTATATCTTATATACTTTATTCGGTTTTCTGAGAATAATGGATAGGATTTGTGGTATTCATGAAATTCTGAGTAATGAGAAAGCGATGAGAGTTTATTTTAGAAACGTGAACGTGAAGATAGAGAAGAATTGAAAAATTTGTGAAGATATACCGACTGAGGATAAACGAGTGTAGTATAAGGATTTTGTTAGATTATCTGTGCAATGTCAAAACATTGATTTAATGTTGGGAGGACTGTTTACTTTTCTTGCCTTTTGTTGGTAGTACATGTAAAATCTTTATGTTATTGTTTTCCCGCTCTCTTGCATACGGACCGTTCTAGAAAGTGTGATGCAATATAAAAACAATTTGATTATTTAATTAAATCTCGGCCTCTTATTTCAAAATTAACTTCAGTTTCATATATTTTATGAAGCCTGATAATTCGACTTATTTAAATGAAGATATAAAAAAAACGTAGTAGGTATATACTACTTAATACTTATGTTAATACCCACTAACTCATCTTCAAGACTTAAGGCATATTGTAATTTTTTACAGTACACAGTCATAATATTTTAATACAAATATAATATTCAGATGAAAATTATATACTAATACATATTATAAAGCTAAAGAGTTTGTATGAACGCGCTTAGGAACTTCTATCTCTATCTATCTACTACTTCTATCTTCTATTTACTCTATTTATCGAGGAAGGCTTTATAAAACTTCACGCTGCGACCCAAGAACAAAGAAACAGTGGGAAATGTGAACGAAATTAGGCAAAATTCATCTTTAACGGTTTCTGTTGCGTACGTTGCAAAAACGGTTCTAGAAAGTTTTGGTATAAGAAATAATGCTTCCTCGTTCAATTATCTAAAAAAAATGACTGCGTTACTATATTTCGCAGATAATGGTCATCAATACTGAAAGAATTGTCTGATTTTGCAATTCTGATGTTGTCCTAATGTAATTGGTACATGGCCTATTTTTAAGTGTAATTCTTTAGCTTTGTGTACTTCTTTCCAATGAATGTAACTGGCTTTTGCCGTTTTAATTGTTTATAATAAATAAATGAAAAAAAATACTATCTTTTAAGATTGACTTACGACGGGACGCGACCAGCGTCGTGGGTTTTTTATGATTAGGAAGAGGTTTGCAAAAACATATTGTGATAAACGAAATAAGTATTCTACGCGGACGAAGTCGCTGGCACGGCTAGTGATTACTAAGTTTCCAGCACGTGCCAAAGAGGTTTAATAATATCTAACCTCATTTCACTAATATTAGGTAATAATGAATATGAGACCCGCGTCACTCAATGTCCGCTCGTCAGGGTTGCCACTAGATTGTATCTGTTTAATTGTTTAACTAGAATGTGCCAGTCCTTCGTCAAACCGTGAATATAGGCCCATATTGTCAGGTGACGAATATTTGCATTCCTCAGATGTACCTGTATGAAGGGGTCATCCATATTTTGTATCACACGTAGAAGACACATTTTTGCACCCAATTTTCGTGTTCTACCCGAAAGATCCTTAGATACTGTCTATAGTTTACGCGAGTAGTACACATTTAAATAAAACACTTTAACGGTTTAAAACGCGATTTATTAGTTAAACTTATTTGAAAATGGTTTTTAACTTCGGCCCGACGTTTCGGACGCTTTGCAGCAGTGATCACGGGGAATCTCCCCGTGACCACGGGTCATTTTCAAATAAGTTTAACTAATATATCGCGTTTTAAACCGTTAAAGTGTTTTATTTAAACGAAACATCCTTATTAAAAATTTATTTAGTTCAAACATCCTTACAAAATAATAAACACATACCATATGCAATGTAAGTGTTATATTTAATAGGGGCTTACGAGTTATATACACACTTTAACGGTTTAAAACGCGATATATTAGTTAAATTTATTTAGAAATGATTTTTAACTTCGGCTCGACGTTTCGGATGCTTTCCAGCAGCCGTGGTTACGGGGAGACTAAATATGAAGGATGCCTCTTTTCTTTTTGTAAAGTAGGGATTCTCGTGAAGATATATTATGTTTTATTTATTTATTTTTTATTGTTTCTAGAACTTATGATAACAGTTTTTTATAGTTTTCATATGACCTTATAACAGCTACTTTAGGATAAAACGTATTTTATTTCCAGTGTATATTTTTGTAAAGACAAACGTTGCGGCCGGAATGGAAATTCTTTTCCTCCGCCCTACATCTCCCTTACATTTACGAGACAATACCGAAAGCCTGTCGCCATAGTAACAAATCTACATTCTCTACTGTCAATACCAAGCAATCAAACTCTTCGCCAGTGCAAACCTCGCCCCACCGCCCCCTCCTCACGAACTAGGCCGTCAGGTAACACTTGTCTTCGATTATCTGAAGTGGAACGGATTAAACTGCACTCGAATCAATTAGAACTCACCCCCATTGATCTACGATTAATGGAATTTTAAATTCAATTTGATTGGTTTCGAAATTCATCAAGACGGATTAAAGGGGAAAGTATTTTAATTTTCGAATCGGGCCGTTTTATATCGTATTAATTAATCAAAGTGGCTGGCTAATTTATTAGAAATATGTTAAAGCCAATAATTATTGTCTTTAGTTTATGCGAGTAACATATTTATGTACACTTTAGCGGTTTAAAACGCGAAATATATTAGTTAATGCATTAAGGGAACCTTTATCAGAGCCTGTTACCCTGGCTTTTTAAAATTTAACTGAATTTTTCCAACACTAGAATGCCACGGGCCGTAGTCAAATTTAGTTAAAATAAGTTAAGATATATAAGTATTTCGTAATTGTAAACCGTTAAAAGTGTCTATTTTTAATGTGTAGGTATATCTCGGAGCGGAGGAACTATATTTAACACATAATATTTAATAATATACTTAGTTTTGACCCTCATAAAAAAACATTTGCTTGTTTTATTACTACTGTGTTTAATAAATTATTGTTTATATAAATTATGATTCGAAGGTTTTATTTAACACTATATATACTATAGACTACATCATACTCATACATATACCTCTATTGAGAATAAATTTTGTTAACTAAAAACCAATAAAAATTAGTCATTAGCTATCTAGCTTGTAATAAGAATAAACAATATTTAGTACTTGATCTCCTATTAACTTACAAAGTGTATCATATTTTATCCGTATTAAAATATGCAAATCCTACAAAGAGATTTTGTTAAACTCCACGAGAGGCGAGTCAGCTTTCATTTCCTTTTAGCTAATTGAATGCGTAGTACACAACAATGGTGCTTCGTGTGCTAAACCCTCGACGCTGTCCTTGGTTGAAATCATCCTGTATAACTTTAAACAAACAGCGAAAAGGTTAAACTTCAAAGACCCCGCATTTTTTGTGTTGAAACTATTTTGTTTAAACGCGTAAAGGCATTGATTAATTTAAGTATTTAAAGTGAAAAAAACATTATTTTTTTTAATATATAGGTACATATATATTACATAAATAAATAGGCAAAACTAAGCTTTGGTGTTTATGCGAGAGGTGCGATAGGTTGAGAAAATTTGTCAATGACGTGGTAGACGCGGCTCAATTGGTTAGAGCACGCAACGCTGTGAATGCAAAAAATCGTTTTTTTTGTTGTCTAGTTACAAAAATTAAAATAAAATTTCTTTGCTCTTTGTTTGGCTGTTTCATGGCAGCTATAAGCAGCAAATGTACTTACTTACTTATTCCGAAATGGTTCTTGGCCTCCACAACAAGCGAACGCCACTTCCGCCGATCCTGCGTCACGGTTCGCCATTCGGAAACACCGAATTCCTCCAGGACAAGCTCAACGGCGTCTTTCCAGCGGTATCTGGGCCGGCTAACGGGTCGACGGCTATTCGGGATTCCGAGATACGCCTTCTTGACGCTTCGATGCTCTTCCATTCTTTCGATGTGGTCGGTCCAGAGGATTCTTTGAGCTCGAGCTTCTCCCATGATGTTAGGGGCGGCAAACAGCTTTTCGAGCTCCTCGTTCTTTCGCGGCCGCCTTCTTTCCGTGTTTCGCGACCGCCTTCTTTCCGTGTTTCGCGACCGTCGTCCTTCTGTGTCGGTCCCAGAATCTTCCGCAGTATTTTGCGTTCTGCTACTAAAAGCTTTTCCTCTTCTTTAAGTGTTAGCGTCGACGTTTCGCAGCTGTGCGGATTGGTCTATAAAAAAAATGTATTGGAATGTAAAAAAAATCTGTAAAAGTGTTTTAACTTCCATGCTTCAATTTAAGTTGGCTAAAAAAATATTTAAATATAAAAGTACAGGTAATATATTAATAGGTACAGTGCCAATAAATTAAAAGTCAATTTTAGATTGAAAAAAAGTTACAACACGCAAACGATAGCTCAGTTGGTTAGAGCACCGGATGCCCGACCTGCCCGAGTTTTTAATTATTACATTTTAAAAATCGATTTTAATGTATGCTCATAGTTATTCGGAAAACTAAACGAAATTTTCAATCATAGGCGTCACAGAATTCCATTTTTAAAAGTATTCGTCTCCCGAACGTTCGATTGACGAACAAGTGAAGTCACGCCGCGTTACTTATTACGTGGCAAGCGGCCAAAACGACCCGCGCAACTTAAAAACGGCAAAAGCCATAAATTGCCACATACTTCCACATTTCACTGCGCCTCCGAGTACATTTCGGGGTTATAATGTACCCGCGTTGTTTTTTTCGTTTGAGGTTTCCTATTCGAGCAAAGCTTTTGTCCAGAACACTTTAAAACAAGCGCAGCTGGAATTGCCGATGTTTTTCAGCATTGTGCAGCGAAGCGATAGCGTTTTAAAACTGAAAGGAACGCTAACGTATTTCAATGGTGCTGAAATTAATATTTAAATATTCGACACCCGTCGCCCGAGTTGAAAATATTGTTTCTTTGTTGCAAAACGAGATGAAAAAATAACGAAGAACTCGGGCAACTTGTAGACTTCTTACTTGATAAAGTACAGTTTTAAATTAGCTTTGCGAGTTTTTACAGGATTGTGACAAAAGGATTTACTTGAATTAAAAGTTTTTAAGGCTTGATAAAGTATGACGATGTTTAATTTAATTGAATATTTGCAACACTGGGATTGAAATTGTTACGTGTAGTAATGCAAAATATGTTAGTTAACTACAATCCGACGTTGATTAAAAACATCGTAATCGTCGGTCGTTTAAAAAATAATTAATTATAATAAATTGCAAAAAAAAATATCTTATATATATTACGGTTTGTACGATTACAAAATATTCATATTTAGTCTGCCACTCACGTGACTTTGAGAAACCGTTAAAGTGTTTTATTTAAATACTTCAAATATCTCATACGCCTACGCTGTTAAATTTTGAATAATCTTTGAACTTTTTATGAATATTATCGTGAGCAGCGTATTCGTGTCAGCGTTTTAGAATTGAAGCCAGAGAAGGGTTAATCTTTAGAAATCTATTATCGTTCGCATGTTTTCGGTGAAAGCTTTTAACCTATAGTTCACATCTGCTATCAAGCAATATTGCCATAGCATTTTGGGGCGGCAGTTATTGAAGCAACTTTTTACAAAGGATTTATTAATCAGACACGTTTTACATAAACACGGGCAAAAAAAGACTGAGCCTACAAAATAAGTAAAGATAATAATAAAAAATAACTAATAGGTCACAGACGTGTACACGTACAGACAAGAGACTAAGCTAAGGGAATATTAGTAAAAATTGTATATATTAAAAATCTCTTTTGAATCAAAAATAAATGGTATAGTGTTTTATTGAATCTAAATAAATAATAAATAATAAAATCTAATTAAAAAATTAATAAAAATATTTTTAGATTGAAAAAAAAAATACATCACGGGTGGCACTTGAAACGACAACCACGGCGTTCCGTGCTTTCCCTCTAGCCGATTGAGCTACCGTGTCTTATGTCATTATCGAATTTAAATCAATTGGCTTATATAATACCAACATTTGTAAAATAAGATATTGACCTTAATACGTAAGTAAATAATATATTTGTGAACAAGTAATTCGGAATTACGCGTTTTATCTAGTATCGAATTTTGTAAATGATAAAAGACATTCTCATTGATCTGCGTTGATTGAAAACTGCAGCTCAAAGATTAAAACACACCTCACACAATTTGTTCGGATTGAATGTAAACTTCGTTAATAATTTAAGTGCAGCGCGTTTCAATTTTTGGCTGGTACCAATTAAAAAGTATACAGAACGCGTTATTGGTCGGGATCAGGGACGAAAGTGGAGCTTTTACAGGCTGTGTTTTTAATATTTGTATGTTTTATTCTCGCTCGTTCGTACATAAATAATTATTACTGACCTGTTTATGACAAGCTTTTGTTTTAAAATGTAATTTTTGTTAATTAAATTGATTCAATTTACGTTTTAAATAAGCTTATTAGCTAAAGTAATAGTTTATACATTATTTTAAGTTTTAGCTTCTGTGTTTTTAGATTTTTAACGTTTGAGTACGCTAATGGTAAGGAAATGGTAAAAAACAAATTAATAATGCGAAGAAGATTGTTCTTAATCATGTGGATTGTATAACCTTCTACTTCGATCTCACTTAAAACCGTTCAAATCGGGTATTTATCATAGCCCGCATTACATAAACAGTTCATCAGATTTAAAAGGTACGCTTTCTTTTATTTTACATCACCCGGTTATTAAAAAATATGAAACTCTTGTAACGGTATAACTCAAAATCTTATTTTATTATTTATAACCCATGACAGCACAGAAAAAAATACTTATAAAAAGAGGAAACCATCTTACGTACTTACGTATAAATAAAAGGCGGCCTTATAGCTAAGCAGCGATCTCTTCCAGACAACCTGAAGTACAGGAAAAAAGTAATTCTTACTGTAAGCGAAAGATATCATTTTTAAATGAAACTCTTAAAACGATTTTAAACGCGAAATGTATTGGTTAACCTCTGAACAAATTATTTTAACACATACATTGTAAATATTAGATAACTAATATATTTCGCGTTGTTACCATTAACAGTGCTTTAGTTAAAAGTGTACTACTCCCGTAAACTACAGACATCACTTAAGTTTTCCCGTTTTACTGTTTTTTTTCTTCTCTCTATTCTAAGACGCGGTTGAGCGGTTCCCCAACGGATCCCTAAAAGGTGTTTTAATTTAAAGTCCCTAACAATAACGTAACCTGCGAGGATGCGCATGCGGGCAACAAGGGTACTCCAGCCGCAATCAAAAGTTGCGGAACTTCGCGTTTCGAGGTCTGTTCAACATCCACCGACGGCGGAGTTTCTAAAGAAAATTCATAAGGCTGTTATGAATTTTCCGCCCTCTTGACTCGAGTGCCGCGAGACGTCAGTCTTTGTTTTTAATTTTCCCACTTTGACGGCTGATGTAATATATGAATTACTTTGGTAGCTCAATTGATTAGAGCAAAATTAAGAATTATTTATTCATGTAGGTAAGCTAGGTACACTTATGTACGTCGAAACAGTTAAAAATTTAAAATTTCCATTTACCCACTACTACTACTAGTTCCCAAATTTGAGGCGTAGAGCGAAAGAGAAGGACTGGCTAATAACTCGCCGACACTCCTTTCAATTGTCAAGTTTTTTTACAATCCTTACCCACTTAATGTGTGCATCTTCCTTGTTAGAGGAAGATGCACACATTCCTTCCTTTCTTCCATACCTCAAGCAATATAAATGCTAAAATTTAAATTGTCATTTACGTTATAATAACCCTTTTCAAGCAGTTTTTGTTTAACATACGATTTAAACTTATTTATTGACAGTGTTTTACTTCACTAGGGATTTTATTAAAATACCGTATGCAGTTACCATACCATACATATAAAAACTTACTTGTTTTATGGAGCCTTTTGGAGTACGTAGCAGCAATACAGAACGCTGTAAATGCCGGTTCGAGTGCCGCCCGTGTCGTAATCTTTTTCCAATGTTAATATATTTTTTATTTAAACTTTGTTTCAAACCGTTAAAAGTGTAATTTAAAAGTTTAATTTTATTCTGTACTCGCGTATTCTCTGTAGCTAAAACCACTTAAGTAACTAACGGATTAAACGTGCTGGCTTGCATTGAGTCAAGCTGTAAGGTGCAGGGTGCGAATTTCGGAGAAACAATAGATTTTTTGTGTCGGACATAGACGTCTTATTAACTACTTACCTGTAAATAAAACTGTTTAGTGGAACGGACAAAAAATGTGTTAGCAACATACCCCACGGAGAGAAATTACGATCTCTCGTAAGTTCCCTCACAACCATGACTTCTTTAAAGCATGCAAATCGTCGGGTTGTTTTATTGTTCATTATTAATTTGCTAATAGAATTAGCATATTAAAAGTATTTCTTAAATAAATAAGAGTTTTATAGGTATAATTCTAACGAAGAAATTATTTTGAATAAAGAATTATCTTATCTAGGCAATAAATTAACTGCTCGAAAACCTAAATAGCCTTTAGATTACAATTAAAAGGTGCACACAAATAGCAACGTGGCCACACCCTTGTATCTGTTACAGACTCACACACACAATACAAAAAATATTAAAGCAATCGCAGACCCCACAAGTATAATCTACTTTACACTCGTCGTTACATAGTGAACGAGAACTCTTTCTCAATAAAAGGCATCACCAGATGGTAACAACTTGCGAGAAGAAATTCACAAAACTTCAGAACGATGCAAAATCAATTCTATTTCCATTGCCTAACGTCCGATTTCCAATAATGGTCAAGTATTACAATTCTGACGCGAGTTAATCAAATATGAACCTTAATTTCTAGCAATAGGATTCAATGCGAAAGTGGGTCGCGTTATAGAAATTTAAAGGATGAAGTATTGAAGCAAGTAGATATATTGAGGCGTGTGATTTGAACCAAGCTTCGAGATTAGTGAGGGTTTAGTTGAGCTTTGTGGCATACTAATTATTCCGACTGTTTGAAACGGAATTTTCATATTCTTAAGTGTGATGGAGTTCACTTCCCCGTAACCGTGGCTAAAACAAGCATCTAAAACGTAACGTAGTAAGTAGTTAAAATCACATGTAAATTAACTAATATAATTCGTGGTTTAAACCGTTTTAAGTAATTAATAGTTTAATTCTGCTTCTAAAGATTACAAAAAAGTGAAAACATAAAATTTTTCATTACAGTATTTTTTTTTTTAAACGACGAAGATATACATAGGATTCGCGTGATATGATTACTCTATATAATTTAAATAAAACACTTTAACGGTTTAAAACGCGATATATTAGTTAAACTTATTTGAAAATGATTTCTAACTTCGGCCCGACGTTTCGGATGCTTTGCAGCAGCCGTGGTCACGGGGAGACTCACTGTCTCAACTGTTTCAAATAAGTTTAACTAATATATCGCGTTTTAAACCGTTAAAGTGTTTTATTTAAATGTGTACTACTCGCGTAAACTATAGACAGTATTTACTCTATATAATTTTGCATGATGCGTTTTCCATCTATTTTGGCTTTGGATATTCAAAAACAACATAGACTGAAATCGAAACAAGATGAAACTTCACAGGCTTTTCATCTGAGGTCGGTGGTTTCGACCTAGACAAAAATTTCGATTGCTTACGAGGTCCAACACGTTTCCGAAAATTTATAAATTAATCAGAAACATGTTAAGTATATTCTTTGTTATTTGTAAAATATGAAAAATAAAACATATTATTTGGTAAATTAAAAATCAAAAGATTGAAAAATAATAACGTCACGGTTAGGACTTGAAACGGCATTCACAGCGTCCCGTGTTGTATTGAGCTACCGTGTCCGACGTGTAGGACACGGTAGCTCAATACAAATCATCGAATTTTTTCAAACTTTTGATGCATGCACCTCTTGCGTTATCTAATTTCAACTTTTGCTAAGGATCAATGTATAACTTTACAGCTTAAAAAAGCATTAAAGATGAAATTAGAGAATTTTAAATCTATAATCGATTTTTAATTTAAATAAAGCCGGGTGCAAAACCATATGAAAAATATATATATTTTTTAAATATTATTCCGTCTTTAAGTCTTCAAGATAAATGGCTTTTAATTCCGCAGATATCAGATCTTGTCGGAAAGTTACCTCTAATAAAACAAAATAAAACTTTTCTATTTTAAATACCGCCTCTCTATCTGGGGGTTGAGTATCCTTGAAAAGTTTTTAATCAATATAAGCCGGAATTCTCTTGGACGAGAATTTAATCTTCCCTTTGAACGCTTGCGCTTTTTAGCGTTAGAAACCAATGAATAGTAAAAGATTAGCGGAACCGTGGCTTCAATTGAGGAATTGGAGCTGTTTTAATGTCTGAAAGCATATCCTTTTCTTGAAGTCATTCATTGATAATAATACCTTTGTTTATTTCCAACACCTCTGTGCCAAATGGTTTTACATATTGTTTAGCATTTCTTTAAGCGCAAGAGGTCCTGGGTTCGAATCCCAGAGAAACAATAGATTATATCGGTCGGGAAGGAGCACAGAAACCTGATCTACTATTTGGCTGTAAAAGCACCAACCAGTGAAACAGACACAGAATGCGCCCCGTATCCCACGGGGCATCTGACATAGGCCTCCTCCAACTGCTTACAATAAACTCTATCTATTTCTACCCTGGTATATGTGGTCTTAAGACCAAAGTCATCCTCTCATCTTCTTGATGACCGTCTCCATTGTCTGCTGCTGTCTCTTGGATATCAGAAGCTGTTTGGTCCATTTTTCTGTCTAACAGCTTAGGATTTGACCAGCAACCATTTCAATTGGTATATATAAGTAATTTCATTAATTAATAGATAGACTAACTAAAATTTTAAAGACTATAACAGACAACGTAGTTCCATAGATGGATGACAAACCGATTTTTGCCTTTAAACGTAAACAAATAACGTTGTATGAATTGTGAAATGCTTTTGGGGCGATTTTTCAGTCCTTAGTGGTATTTAGTTAGTTGGTTAGGTGTTATAGTTTTTTTTAATTAAAATGTTTTATTATCTGTTTAATATATTTTAAGATGAAACATTATTTTGTCGAGATCGTTTGATACTTTTGTTATGTTTCCTGAATAAAATATTATCACTGCCTGGCGTCCAAATAAAATGGTTCGCGATTTTAAGATATTACGAGTAGATGACATCTTCAAAGTGTTAACAAAACAGTTATCGCCAATCTGCTCAAGACGCCGGCCAAAATATAACTCAAAGAAAATTGTCGGGTTTTGTGCAATGGAAGCAGTCAACGGATAGTGGCTTCGATCCCCACCTGGTCCAACATTTTATAATAAATTTATATTTTTTTTGAAACATGTTGGATTTCTAGAAATCTGTATATTGAATGAGTGCTAGGAATATAATTCCGTCCTGGTCACGAGTCACTATCCACAGAAGAAAAAGCCATTAATATTAATGGCTTTTTCTTCTGTGGATTTTTCTTTGTAATCTGTGGATTTCCGGAAAGCGAAAAAGAGTCGACAGCGCATCATGATTTAACGTTATATGGCTGAGGTATTTTAGCTACCATGAGCCCCACGTATGTCTGTCCTCCTCTATCAAAAAAAAAAAATATTTTGTACATGAACACGCCTTTGTGTTATCAGCGCTTTTTATCTTTATCAATTTATCTAGCCAGGTTAATACTTGGAGATAGAGGCGTTTTACACAATATCTTGGAGCGAATAGCTTAGCTGTCAAAAGCAAGCGGCCGCACTTGTGCCACTCTTATTGTATGGGTTATTGCTTTCTGATGATATTCTTAAACAGTTTCTTTTCAGCGATTTCTAAAGAACTTTCATATTTCGAAATGTCAACCGTTTGTTTTGAGATCAGGGTCAATTGTCAAAATGTCAATTGTCAAATGTCAATTTTCCCACATTGAAGATGGGGTGGAAGTACCTATGGTAAAGGATTTCCTTTGATCCTGACAGTGATAGAAACTACATTCACAGATCAAAAGCATTCCTGTCCTACGCGGATATCAAACCCGCATCTACAGCAAACAGTCGACGTTTTATGATGCGAATGAAATAGATAAATTACAAGTTATTTTCTTTGAAACAACGAAACTTCTGTAATAACGGTAAGACTTATACGTTTTTTACTTTCAACAAATTCTCTGCTCTTGCTCACTAATAGTGAATAACTATAATACTACTTATAAATAAAACCGATCAGTGAAACGGACATATAAATGTGTTCATCTCATTCCCCACGGAAGATACGGGAACACTTTATACAATATTTATTTCATATATATCACCCATGACCACGCCCTCTGTAAAGCATGAGAATCGTCGGATCGTTGTAAAAAATAAATTAACAAAAACATTTTGCACTTTTACACTTTCACGCTCAAGGAAAAAAAATATTTCTCTCTTCCAAATATCGTTATGGCTGATTCAATTATGATTGAATCGATATTTTTTTTAATGAATGTCGAAATAAAACGTATGAAATTAAAGGGAATCAATACATCCCGCTCAAAATATTTCAAATATAGTGCTGTATTCGTATATTTAGTCTCAGCCATCTTATGGTACTGTAAGGGTTAAAAGTGTTTCATATAATGTGTAGTCTTTCCTAAAATAAAGCCTATATTAAATTCGTGCAATGCTTTTTTATAATAAGAATTATTAGAAAAAGAAGTATAATTCTTAAATTTTGCAAGCTATTACAACAGAACTTCTAGAAGCTTCTTAAAAATCACAGCGTAATCTTTTACAAGTATTAATTCGTGTAGTTATGTAATTATCAGTCGTGCAACAAACAACATTTAACTAGCTCCGATTTTTATTTGTACAGTTCTGTTTACACTATTTTTAAATAAATACAGTCAGTTTAGTTCATTTCGCGTTTCTCTTATTTGCTGAAATTATTCGTTCTTTTTAAGTAAATAATATGAAAAAAATGTTTATGACAAATTATATAAAAACTAGCTATGTCAGCGACTTCGTTCGATTTAAGGCTACGACGTCAGTCGTGTCCCGTCGTTCCGCGACAGATACGGCTTTATTACAAAAAAATACTTAAACCAGAACTGCGAAGTTTTGGTTTAACTCTTAAACCATGGTCTAAATAAGTAGTCCAGTACAAACGTTAAACTTCGCTTTGTAATACGGATTTCAAATAAACCAGGGTTTAAACCAGGTTTGAGAGTTAGTCCTTGTTTTATAATAAGAGTGTTTAAGTCTATCTTAAAAGATAAGCATATAGTGTCGCGGTATCTTTTTTTTGAGATCATTTAAAGAGGAATCATTCTTTCATACATATTTTGGGTATATTGAATCGTAGTTATATCCCTTCCTCGATAAATTCTCTAATCAACACAAAAATAATTTTTCAATTCGAACCAGTAGTTCCTGAGATTAGCGCGTTCAAACAAACTCTGCAGCTTTATATATTAGTATAGTGTCAGTATTTCGTAGAACGCGAAAATATAACACAAACTCTCTCCAGGCGTTACATTAATAACAAATCAGAATGTCACTGGCAGCTACAGCTTTAAGTTTTGGCAAACAATGTGTTTTCATTTTGCACAATGTATTTGGAACAAATTAAAATACAATATATTATGCAATTATGTTAATGCTGTTTTACCCACATTGACTATGTAATTTTTTATTATATACATTGGTACTATATATTTTGTAACAATACAATGTTAAATATTCGAAAATATATATATATATCTATCTATACTAATATATAAAGCTGAAGAGTTTGTTTGTTTGAACGCGCTAATCTCAGGAACTATGGGTTCGAATAGAAAAATTGTTTTTGTGTGGGTTAGAACATTTATTGAGGAAGGCTATAGGCTATAAAACACAGCGTTGTGACTGAGAGGAGCGAAAGAACAGCGGAAAACCTCAAAAAAGGGGGGAAAATTATTCATCGTTGTGGGTTTACGTACACTGCGAAAAAGGTTCAAGCTACCCAAAAAATACGTATGAAAAATTATTCCTAAATAAAAATAGTCCACGACACTATATGTCTATCTTTCAAGATTAACTTGCAAGAACGACGGGACGCGGGTGACGTCGTGGGTAACGGCTTAAATATATAGAGTTGAACAGGGGGTTTGCAAAACCAAAAATGTATATCCGAAATATTATTCTACGCGTATGAAGTCGCTGACTCAGCTAGTAACTATACTTTTATTTATTTAACTTTGGCGAAAATAAATTCATACTATTTGTGTAACAATTATGCTAATAATTTTCGGTCACTGTGCTCTTGTAGATTAACATTTTTTTAATACAAAAATATAAATTACTCAAGTCCTTATAATTGCAGTTAGGCTACTCTGCCTTTAGCGGAATAATATTTTTATTCATAACACATTCTCAATTGAGATTGTGTAAAATTAAAAAATGCTACAAATTGTTAATTGCATAAACAAAGGTTGGTCGGTGATAAAACAATTTAACTAAAAAGACATTCTATATTCAAAAATTGTAATAACTCTTATCACACATTCGTATTGTCGGTTTACGTGACTAAATTTTAATACGAATTTGTGATTCAAATAAAACACGTTTAACGATTTTAAATAAGCTAGAATAATATTGTAATAGTTTACAAAATTATATGTTTTGCGTTTTAAACCGTTGAAAGTGTTGCATATAAATCATACATTTGTACTGTCGGTTTACGAGAGTAGTATATTTCGATACGAATTTGTGATTCAAATAAAACACGTTTAACGATTTTAAATAAGCTAAACCAATATTGTAATAGTTTACATATATACTTCGTGTTTTAAACCGTTGTAAGTTTTGTATTTAAATCACACATTCGTATTTAAAATTCTGTCAATTCGAAAATGGAATCGCTAGCAATGTCGGGTACATCGAAGACAAAGAATCGTTAAATTAGAAACCGGTGCTAACCGGTTAAACCTGTACTTAATACCCGAACGGACGAGTTTAAAATACGAAATTGAAATCACATTTTGTAATGGCGTAGCGAATTGTATGAAACTCTTCATAAAGACATTTTCCTTTTCCACAACGCCAGTTCGCTCCCGAACGATAATGTATTTTTGTTTTTAAAACGTCACCCTTTACAATTCTTTTGTTCTATATTATTTTTCCAGTTCTTTGATGTTTTATTTATTAATTTTGATGGGACATATTTTTAATTTAGCCATTATTAATTACGTTCTGTTTTAGAGGACTTTTCTCCGAATTTTCTTTACTTGATATAAATCAAAAATCTATAAGCCAATAGTGTCTGAATTACACGAGTAGTGCACATTTAAATATAACATTTTAACAGTTTAAAACGCGTTATATATTAGTAAAAATTAAAAAAATATACGACACGGAACCGGCATTTACAACATTCCATGCTACTGCTCTTAACATTTAAGCTATCATGTCCACGTGTGACACGGCTTATAGATATTTAAATAAAACACTTTAACGGTATAAAACTCGTTATATTAGTTAAACTTATTTGAAAATCATTTTTAACTTCGGCCCGATGATTCTCCCCGCGACCACGATTGCTGCAAAGCATCCGAAACGTCCGGCCGAAGTTAAAAATAATTTGAAATAAGTTTCACTAATATACATCGAGTTGTAAACCATTAAAGTGTTTTATTTTAACATCTATAAGCCAATAGAGCTACCGTGTCACACGTGGATATGATAGCTTAAGTGATAAATGCAGCAGCATGGAATGTTGTAAATGCCGGTTCAAGTACTGCAACTGTCGTTTTTTTTAAATTAAAATATATCTAAATAAATAACTATTCTACGCGGACGAAGTCGCTGACACAGTTAGTGCACATGATGGCATTGTATAAATTGCTAAACATTATATAAATGACTAAACATTTGAAAAAATATAATGTTTTCAAAATGTATATTGAATTTTCTTAAGTAGCACCATACACTCGTTTGTACATTTTCCCTCTTTCCCGCTATTTTAAAGGTGTAGTGAAAAGCTCAGTCATTCATTTTTCCCAATCAATGCGAACATAAAAGGGGTATTTGCTCACTTTATTCTTAACACCGTATTAAAATATTGCAGATTTTTTCCTCCCATTCCCCATTCATCGAATGACGTATTAATCGGAATTAATATTTGCCGCATTTTGCGCCGAGCTCCGTTGAAATATTTATTCTGAATAAGTGAACGGCAAATAGTGAATTTATTTGTTATTTCGCTTCGTGGAGCTTTGAAAACCTATACAAAATGTTTTAGTCGAATAGAAAAATTCAACGAAAGGAGTTTTTAATTCTTTGAATACGTTTGATTAATATATGAAGACAATTTGAAATTTCGTAATACAATGTTTGTATTACGACTGGCCCGTTGGTCTAATGGTAGCAATGTATGTCTAATATTAGACCAACCACCGCTAATACCTAATATTAGACCGACGAATTATTCTAGAACCTTAGACCTAGAACCTACTAGTCGCGTCTTCGATCTCCACCGGGTCTAACATTAATGTATAATTTTTTTGACTCCCTTTGGGAACCTATATATTAAATAGGTGCGAGGAATATCGAAATTTCGAGCAAGTCGCAGTCACCGATGATTGTGAAGTTTAATCATATTTCGGTTTCACTGTGTTGATTTCCGAATATTCAAAGCCAAAATAATTTGACAGCACACCTTCTCGTGATGTTATTTGGCTGGGTATATCCCTCCTAGCATAGCTAGCTATCTTTCTCTATCATAAGAAAGTGCAGTTGTGATAGACATTTTTTTTTCAGTGCTATGTTGTAAGTATATAAGTAACATATTTACCTATGAATTTAAAGTCGATTTTAGAGATAGAAAAAATTACGACCTGAGCTGGACTTGAATCAACATCCACAGCGTTCCGTGCTGTTGTCTTTAGAGTTCCCGAGTGTTGCTAGGCGAAAGGAACGCCGTATACAATCTATAATAATAATAATTTATTTGACAGACCGTAAAACCTCTTGAATCTAATTAGTGTTAGTTGGTATTATTATAGTCATTTTTATAAATTTAAGCTGTTATACAAGATGTCGGTCGCGTCCCGTGGTTCTTGCAAACTAACCTAAAAAGATAGACATAAACATTTACTACAAAATAAGGATTAACTATGAAACCAGGTTTAAATCTGGTTTATTTGAAATTCTTATTACAAAACGAAGTTTAACGTTTTGTATTGGACTAAGCACGGTACTAACTCAGATTCATTTAGACCACGGTTTAAGAGTTTAACCACTCGGCTCCGCAGTTCTGGTTTGAACCTGGTTTAAGTATTTTTTTTGTAATAAGGCCGATAGGGTCGCGGACATTTTTGTTATATAATTTAAAGATATCCTAAATAAAAAATATGTATCAATATTTTTTGGGTATGTTGAACCCTTTTCGAAGCGTACGCATCGGAAACTTACAAAGATGATAATTTTCACATTTCCCGCCGTTTTTTCGCTCTTTTTCGTCGTACCAGGATATTTTGTAACCTATAGCCTAACCATATATACATATACAATACATTCTCTAACCAACACAAAAAAAAATCAATTTGAACTAGTAGTTCTTGAGATTACCGCATTCAAATATACAAACAAACTCTTCAGCTTTATAAATTACATAGATTATATTCTGAATACATTAGGATAATAGTCAAGTAGAATTTGTAAGTTCACAGTACAGTACAACCAAATATTACACTGTGGAATCAGTAACGCAAATCACGAATTATCCGTATTTAACGAAGGCTTAAACACGCTGAAACATATTAATTATCAAAATCTGAATACGTTATATAATACGATAATTAACGCATTTGTTGTGTACCTGCCAATCTGTCCTGTTTGTACAATGTGTTAGCTCCCAATTATCGCTCGCGGCTAATTACGGTAATTATCAGTAATACGACTTATGCACTATAAGACGTTAAATGTTTGATGTGGAATTGATATTTGTACCATCTATAATATCTATACTAATCTTATAAAGAGCGCTAATCTCTGGAACTACTTATTCGAATTTAAATAAAACACTGTAACGGCTTAAAACGCGTCATATATTGGTTAAACTGATTTGAAAATTATTTTAACTACGGCCCGACGTTTCGGATGATTTGCAGCAGTTTGGTCTGCTTTTAAACCGTAAAAGTGTTTTATTTAAATGTGTACTACTCGCGTAAGCTATAGACAGTGTTTACTTGTTCGAATTTTGAAATTATTTGTTATCTCTTTTGTCTAGGAAGGTTTTAGTCTATACAACATAGCGTCACTTATAGGAGCACGGAAACATTCGAAAATGTTGAAAAAAATTTATCTAAAAACGTTCGGTATATGTCTTTTAACTCGCAAGAACCGTTTTTATCGTAATCAAATTAGGTCGGAAATTAAAGCATTATTGCCAACTAATTGTTGGACTTGTATCAATATAATAATATTAATCTCACATACAATAAAACAACGTTTGCCAGATCACGATATGATTTAAATTTATTTCGTGATATCATCCAAACTCGTCTATTCACTTCTCTTTTAAATAAAACAACTTTGACGGTTTTTAACTCGTAATGAATTATTTAAATAAAACACTTTAACGGTTTAAAACGCGATATATTAGTTAAACTTATTTGAAAATGATTTTTAACTTCGGCCCAAGTTAAAAATCATTTTCAAATAAGTTTAACTAATATATCGCGTTTTAAACCGTTAAAGTGTTTTATTTAAATGTGTACTACTCGCGTAAACTATAGACAGTATCGTAATGAATTAGTAAACTTATTTACAAATTTATCTAAAGAACCCCGCCATGCAACTTCAAAGCATTAAGCAGTTATAAGTTAACTAATATATTTCGCGTTTTTAACCATTCAATACCTTTAAAGTTAATTAAGACAGTATTAACATTTCCAACCTCAAAGAATGGAAATTAGTTTCACTAACCGTTGTAATGAGTTCGTTCACGTTTGAAAAACTTTCTACAAAGTGGAGAGACCGTTACGAAAATGTCAGCTCTAGCAATTGCCAAGATAAGGCTTCGATTGTGCTGAGTCAGCGCACTTTGCTGATAGAATCTTATTACTCGCCACTGGTTAACGGATTAGCACTTGAGATGTTTAATCCGATATATACGTCACGTTATAAGGGGTTACATAAGCGTTACTCAGAATTTCTAAAAAGACTCAAGGCACAGTGATTAATAAAGAAAAAGTGATAAAAATATAAAGAAATAATGATCAATGGGTCGTGGATTCGATACCGACCAAGTCTAACATGTTTCTAATTTTTCCACTTATGATTTTTCTGAAACACTGACTGCTGGACTTCGTCTGGAAACCTGGGTATTAAACGGGTGGTAGGAATATAGAAATTACGCCCGGGTCACGAATTACCGGCCACAGATGAAAAACAGTGAAACCTAATCGCGTTTTGGTTTCATTCTGTGGATTCCCGATTATCCAAACCCAACAAAGGTCGATAGCGCATCTCCTTTAGTCATCTAAAACTAGACTGGGTTATATTATATGGTTATATATCACCTACTATGACGTGAACGCCATGTCACATCTGTCCTTCTCAATTATTAAAAAAAATCTTTAGTTAGTAACATAGTTCATTATTGTCCGTAGTTAACGCGAGTAGTATACATTTAATTTAATTTGTGGAAATTAATGTTTAATTCTTGTATGCGGTTTATAATAATATATTACTTAAACTAATTTTAAAATTATTTTAACTACGGCCCAAAGTTTACCTTAAATATTTCGCGTTAAACCGTTAAAGTGTTTAAAATTTAAATAAAACACTTTAACGGCTTAAAACGCGATATATTAGTTAAACTTATTTGAAAATGATTTTTAACTTCGGCCCGACGTTTCGGATGCTTTGCAGCAGCAACGGGGAGACTAAAGATGGAGGATGTCTCTGACGTCAAAGTAAAAAATTGCTACGCTAGCGCCATCTGTTCCGTCGAAGTTGGTATTTGGCGAAACTGGCCGGGTCCTTACAGAACCGGTGTTCGCGTTGCGGTGCTGTTTGGGCCAGGTTTTTGGGCCGGGTTTTGGTTGTTTGGGGCCCCCCCTCCTATTGAAATTTCGGTGTTTTTTGATTTCAACTGCTTCGCGTACCAATCTTGGAAAAAATCGACTCTCCTTTGCGAGGATTTTTGGTTGGTCAAAGCGAATGTGTTTAAAATTGTACTACTCACATAACCCAAAGACAAGTTCAGGTGATAGACGATTTTTAAATATCCTGTTAGAACTAATACTATCCGACATTTGAACAACTTAGCCTATTCCCAAAGATAATATAATCCTTCAACTTTCACGTGAGAGTAATCGGCAAACTCGATCAAATTTAAGAGCATTAACATCACAGTTAATTAACTGACGTAAAATACAATCCAATTTGGGTCTTCTAGTAACTACTATTAGGCTTAAAATAGCTTAAACTTTATTAGGTTACACTGTAAAATTGTCTCTCTATTAGTACAGTATTTGTAATTACAGTGGTCTGTTTACTGACAAATAGAAAACTTTTAACGGTTTAAAACGCGAAATGTATTTGTTGTCTTTAACATATCCCGACGTTTCAAACCAGCAAACAGTCGTTGTCCATTCGTTAATTTATGAATACAGTTTTGAATTTTATGCACGAGTGTACATTAAACAAAATTCACACGAAATTAAAAATTCACCACTCATATTTAATGCAGTGTTGAAACTCCAGCAATTTTAATAACACAAGTAACTCGCACAACCGCACACGCTGATATTTCACTAAAATTGGTAAAAGTCGTTTCACATAACTGCTTATTCGACTTTGATACGCCCCGACAGTTTCTCATCTATAAGTTGTTATACTGTGGTATTCCCGAGCAATAAGGTTTAAATTTGCGCGTATTTTGAGGCGATGATGTGTGGCGGATTTCATTAAAACTATGGAATTAACTAGGACAGGATGAGAACACAAATATTGGAGCGGGATTATTCGGTGGAATTTTAATGGAAAGATCTAGCGAACCGCGATATCTGAACGAATAATGTTATATCTTCGGAAGTAGGGAGTAAATGTGTGTAATATTCCGTAGGGAAGTAGCACTTGAAAAAAATTATTATTGGCATGATGACATTAGGTATACAAATTAAAAATCTATCTCGATTGAAAATGATCTCTGATGGGGCAACAGAATATCAATGTTGGGACATTAGTCCTAACATAGCTGAGTGGACTATCTTTTCAGAGACTAGGGACTGCTTTTTCTTTTTTTTTATATAAAAGGAAACATTCTTTCGTACATATTTTTTGGGTATCTTAAACCGTTTTCACAGCGTATAAATAATTTTTCCAAGTTTTTTTTTCACATTCCTCGTTGTTTTCGCTCATATTAGGCTCAGGGCAATATTTTATAGCCTTTCTCGATAAATGCTCTAATCATAATAAAAATAATTTTTCAATTTGAACCAGTAGTAACTGAGATTAGCTTGGGCTTGAATCGCGTTACGTGCTGCTCTACAAATCTTTACTCTTAACACGGTTGTTCCGGACAGCTCGCGTTAGATTTAAGGCTTAATAATATTATTAAGCCTTAAATCTAAAAAAGATCTATGAAAGAATTATGCCTCTTTAAACGATCTAAAAAAGTGTTGGCAGCAAAATATGGTTATTTTGGAAGATTAACTTGCAAGAACAATGGAACGCGACCGACGTCGTGGGTAACAGCTTAAGGGTATAAAGATGAAGAGGTTTGCAAAAACAAATTTGGATACCCAAAATAACTATTCTACGTGGACGAAGTCTCTGATACAGATAGATATAGAGATACTAGATATACATTTATTAGGTCTACATTATATATGTTTTAGCGGCCAGTTTTAAAATTGAGCAAGATAAATCACTTGTAAAATAGACCATTGAGCAACCACTCCAAAACTCAACGCAATGGCCCATTAAAGCCCAGATTTTTATGTAAGCAACGCTAAAGTTATTTATTAAAGTACATAAAACCCCCATGAAAAACGGACGGAGATGGATGCTAACACACAGCGTGGAACATAATCGTATCTGAGATGAGTCGGTGTGGGAAGCATCCGTTGTAACAAGCGAACATTACTCATAATGCGAGTTCATTTTTACAGGGGTAAAGGGTGTCGCCTCATTATGCTGTAACAAAAAATAATAATTGACTACCCACAATATTTAGCAGTGTACAGCAATGTATATATGTTTATGATAGAGCAGGATAGACGATGGGGTTAACATCTACATAAGATGCGCTATCGACCCATTTTGGCTTTGGATATTCGGGATATGTACATAGATATAACTATTTCTGTTACGTGGGTACGTCAAGGCTACTTGACGAATACAAAGAGAACTAAGAACTAAACCTTTTTTAATTTTAAGATAGTATAATGCGTTCTACTTATATTTCTGAATAAAACACTTTTAACTGTTTAAAACGCAAAATATTTGTTAAACTTTTTACAATTTATTCTAATGATGCCCTCCTTGACCACGACTACCCACTGCGAAACATTATAAGCTTCAAACCGTAGTTAAATTAATTATTATTTAGTTAGCGAATATATCTCGCATTTTAAACCGTTGAACGTGTTTTATTCAAATGTGCACTACTCGCGTTCGCTAGAGGCAATGTTTCACACTATTTTATCCTATTCTAAAGGAAATATTAGACATTTATTGAAGCATAATGTACAAAATTTCGAAATTAACAACACTAACTCCTAATGTGGCGTCACCATAACAACGACAAATTGCTGAAAATAAGATGACGCTTAAACGCAACCATTGTCCTTTCACCTCGCGACTGAAAATAATTCATGCTTATTTCATAACCCAAATATTACAACAATGATAAATAATTGTTAAACTCGACGTCTGCTCGTCCCACTTACTCGCTTTTATTTTGTTTAACGAGTTCCTTTTGTTCGCGTAAACGTTTTTAACTCGTCTAAATTACTAGTGTTCTTTCACTTTGGCCCAATTGCCCTTTTTTAGATTTCTTGTATAGCGTTGTCTATATTATTTAGTTTATGGTCTTCTCTCATCTTTACTAATAGATAAAGCTGAAGTGTTTGTTTGAACACGCTAGTCTCAGAAACTGCTGGTTCGAATTCAAAAATGATTTTGTGTTAGGCATTATCAAAAAGGCTATAAAACATTGCGCCGTAGCCAATACAAGCAAAAAAAAAGGGGGAAAAAGGGGGAAAAAAAGGGAAAAATTTTTTTTTTTTGGGGTTTCCCCCCCCCCCCCCCCCCAAAACGGTCCCAAAACCCCAAAAAATTTTTTTTTAACCCCCCCCCCCCCCCCCCCCCCCCCCCCCTTGGGGGGGGTACAAACCTTTTCCACCCCCCAAAAAAAAACCGAGGTTCGACGTCGTAGTTTACAGCTTAGATTTATAAAGATGAACAGTTTTGCAACTAAAAAATATAATGCCCAAAATAACTATTCCACGCGGGCGAAGTGGCTGAAACGGCTAATAATAATCTTTCAATATCAAATAATTCAATTCACCGAAATTATAGTTTATTAAATCCGCGTTGAAGCCTAGACCACGCGATATATAGTAGAGGATACTTTTGGTGAGTATATTTCCCTCAGCTTTGTAACTACGAATTCCGTAGCGCCTACGACACAAAATTCCTTAGGCTCTACGCCGTAGCTATTCGTAGTAGCCTACGACGCTCGTAACAGTTAACAAGTTATTTTTGTCTTTATAACATTTTACCTGGAAAACGAAGTATTTTCTAGAGAATTTTATCTTGTATGAAAATAAATATGTTATGTATGAGTATACAGGTGTGTAGTGTATATTTTATTTCTATAGGAACGGGTTTCACACCTGAGATCGCGTATTGAGAGTTAATACTGCCTTTCTCGATATAAGTAGGAAATAAGTACATGATATTTTATTTATCCTTTACACTAACTTGCCATCATCTGCCATATATGCCAGATACACAGATACAGGTATACTTGTACCTATCTATAACTCTTCTAAGTCTAAGATCATTTTCTTAGTTGAAGGTAGAAATTATATTAGTGTCTTAATAAGTAAACCTTTACGCTATTTTGTTGCATATCTGCAGATAACAGATGTCGTTGAATTGTCTTTTCCTAAACTATAGCTATGTTGTTTTTTGTACTCAATTTCACATTGAAACCTCCAAGTTTTACACAAAACTCAAGTAGCATTAGTTATTGATTATTTTTGTCTCTAACAAATTAAATTGAGTCTATTTCATGACAGAGTAGGAACCAGATTCACTTGCTGGAAGGAATACCCCAGCTATATAAAATCTAAATTAAAGATCTGTGTCGGTTGTTGATGTTAGTTATTGAAAATCCATTGATTTTATTAGTGGACAGTGGTTCATGACTACGATGCAATGTCGATATTCTTATCATTTAATAAGTATGCAGTTTCTCCAGACTAAGTCGAAGATTATTTAGGAAAACTATAAATTTATTAGTAAGATGTTGGACCAGGTGGGGATCAAAATTACGATCCGTTGATTTCTAGTTATATGTATCAATACACTATCTATTAATTATAAAACTATATTCATTAAATATACAAATAAGACTTAGATAATAAATTCACTATTGTAACCGGTTAGATAATTCTATACCCATACATTATAGATATAATCTGTATAACTTAATAATGAGCAAAACATATCGGTGGACATTATGAACACATTCCCTTATTGCCAGCCCTCGTTACCTTGATGGTATCCACTCACGCACTCTTACAAAATTAGGGTTGCCATACGGGAGTATATAAAGTTGCCAAAGTTCTGACGAAATATCGCGCATCTCCGAATTTGTAAATTGTGGGCTTTTGATGTAAATGAGAGTGATATTTTCGAAGGAAACGAGCAATAATCAAACATAAAGGTATATAATATATAATTCAAACTTAATATAAGACATTTTACATTCTTGAAGCTTCAAATATCAACTTACAATCTCAATAATTTAAGTTAATATTAAGTTTATTTAACTACATAAAATGCTTTTTGTAATGATAAAAGTTATGTAAAACTCCAAAAAATTATTTCTAATATTGTTTTTATTTGCATTTTTAAGTATCAAGTTACACTTAATTGATAATCTATTAGTTGTCATCTGATTCATATTTGAGAAAAGGCTAATTATCTAAACTATACTAGTGTAATCATATATAAAATTTCTTATATTATGTGTTTTCCATAAAGTTTCGCTTACTTTATGTATTGTGTGAAAAAATATACTGTTATTTAATAAATCAAATGTTTGTATAGGCGCTGTCTAACAGTTAACGGTAGGATTTTGCTAAAAATCAGTTTTGTGGGAGTACTGTGCTGCAATTTATGCAGGCAAAAGAACCCTTTGGCATCACTTTTCGATTTAAATTTAATCAATTTATATTTATTATTTTATTGTAATTTATGTATATTTATTTCGTTAAAACACTTTAACAGTTTAAAAGAGCGATATATATTCGTTAAACTTAACTAATATATATCGGGTTTTAAACAGTACCTACATTGTTTTTGGCCCCCCCCAAAAAAAAAATTTTTTTTTTTTTTTTTTTTTTTTTTTTTTTTCCTCCCCTTCCCTTTTTTTTTTTTTATTTTTTTTTTTTTTTTTTTTTTTTTTTTTCTTTTTTTTTTTCTTTTTTTTTTTTATTGTAACACCATAATGAATGATGCTAAAGATTTATTATTATTATTACTTATGGCAAATATTTGTCATTACTAGGTATAAAAATTAAGTTCAGTAATGTTCTCGCAATCGTCAGCCCTATCTGACACTCGAATTCGGTAACTGACATCATCAAGAAGTATTTACAGATGTCTGTCAATCACCGGCTGACGTAGACACCTGGAGCCATCAAGCAGTCGATTTAGATCTCTGAAGAATATCGGAAAATACTTGAGGTTTTATTACGCCATTTACCTCCGCCGTGATTCCCCCGGCTAATCTTCAACGGATCATTTGCTAACTTGGCTATCGTTTCTAATAGGCTATATTATTCGAGGATATGAACGTGTTTGTGGAGATCTCTGATATATCGTAATGGCGTATTTTATCGACATACTAGCTGTGCCCGCGATTTCGTCCATGTGAAATAGTTATTTTGGCATCAAAGTTTGCTTTGAAAACCTCATCATCTTTATAAATTTAGTTTTGTTTTGCCTTAGTTATGCCGGCAACACCATCCGCGCGTAACTGTAAGACATCAAAATGTATCTTTGAAGACAACCCCTACATTACTATACTATTCTTAGTATTACCGACGACGTGGTCCGCATCCCGTCGTTCTTGCAAGTTAATCTTATAAGATAGACATACTGTCGAGGACATTTTTTCATACTATTAAAAGAAAAGTCATTCTTTTACAAATTTATTGTTTTATGAACGTTCTTTCCATAAAGATAATTATTTTACTTTTTTCCACTTTATCCATGTTTCTTCATTCCTATTAGACGCACTAATATTTTATAGCTTATAGTTCTCTTCAACCTATCTTGGCTTTGCAGATTCAGAAGTACACAAATGACACCGAAACGCCATAGAACTTCACATCTTTTTTATCTTGGACCTTTTATAACCTAGAGGGAAATTGAAATATTCCTAGTCATTTGATATCCAGATTTTCAAACAACGTCCAATACTTTCAAAAAAAATATTCGTGTAAATTTTTATTTTTCAATCTATTGCATATAGTAGTATTATATAAATACAAATCAATATACATTTTAAAAATCGACTCGGGCAGGACTTGAACAGCAACCTCGGTGTTCCTTTTGCTCTAACCAATTGAGTACCGAGTTTATTGGGTAGTTAGGTAGTTAAAGCATGTATTATTAAAATATAAATATTAATTAGCATAAACTTTTGGTAATTGGACCCACGATCGTATTAGTATAATTACTACGATTAAATCAAATAAAAATAATATCATTGTTATAATACCTATATCCAAGACGCACGCATTGTGAACTTATAAGCTACCGTGTCAAATGAGTTCGTAACATCAATTTTCCTGTCTATAGTTTACGCGAGTAGTACACATTTAAATAAAATACTTTAACGGTTTAAAACGCGATATATTAGTTAAACTTATTTGAAAATGATCTCTAAGAAATCTAAGAATCTTTAGTCTCCCCGTGACCACGGCTTTTTGCAAAGCATCCTAAACGCCGGGTCGAAGTTAAAATTCTTTCATAAGTTACTAATATAGTCGCGTTTTAAACCGTTAGAGTGTTTTATTTAAATCAAAATTTACCATCCTTTCCATCAAATAATACTACTTGAAACGCACATAATGTCGATATATAACACAAATATGGGGTACATTTGTGTCATATCGCAAAGAGTCTGTAAAGACCTCAAGGAGGTCGATTACGGGCAATTTGGCAAACGTATCCATACTCAATGGCATCGGTTCTGTCATTTTATTTTGCATCATTATTGCCCTCTTTATGGGCACTGATATGGAAAAATGGTGAAATAAGAAGGTTAGTTAGAATTACGTATATACGAATATAAAAAGCTGAAGAGTTTGTTTATTTGAACGCGCTAATCTCAGGAACTACTGGTTCGATCGGATTTAAAAATTATTTTTGTGTTGTGCGAAAATTTTCATATCTGTGGGTCTCCGATGCCTACGCTGCGAAAACGGTTCAAGATACCCAAAAAATATTTGTGAAAGAATGCCTTATTAAATTATAAAAAAAAATCACTCGACAACAAAATTAAAAGACACTATAATATGTCTATTTTTGAAGATTAACATGCAAGAATGTAAGGATCCGAACGATAGGTTGCGAGCGACGGGACGCGTCCGATGTCTGGATTGCAGTTTAAATTTATAAAGATAAAGAGGAAATTTGTAAAAACAAATTTGGATGGCCAAAAATACAAATGCTTCTAGACGCGGACAAAGTGGCTGACACAGCTAGTTTGTAAATAAAATGTGTACTTTCATACGGTTTAAAGTGTTGAATGAATCAAATCATTTAATCCATACATACAAAAAAATACAAAGAGTAGTACACAAAAATAGAATAACATCAATAATAAGAGATGTATGTGGAGCCACACCACCGGTTGTGACCTGAACCCAACCGATTTCCGAACCACGTGGGTTCAGTCCTGGGAGAATGATAATTTACATAACACCATCAAATGTGTATAATGTATTCGTCTAACCAATCGGGTATAAGGTTCACTAAACTGCACTTTGCAATCTTTACGTTTCATAGTCGTCAATAGACCGAATGCAATTCTTTAATATTCTAATTCGGCAATACTTTCTATAGTTTACAGCAGCAGTAGTACACATTTCAAATAAAACACTTTAACGCGTTTAAAACGCGATATTTAGTTAAACTTGTCTCTTCGAAACTATAGATTTTTAACTTCGGCCCACGTTTCGGATGCTTTGCACGCAGCCGTGGTCACGGGGAGACTAAAGACTGGAGGATGATCTATACATTCTGACGTCAAAGTAAAAAATTGTCTACGCTAGCGCCATTCTGTTCCGTCGAAGTTGGTATTTGGCGAAACTGGCCGGGTCCTTACAGAATTGATTCAATTCAACGTTCAAATGTCTGTAACGTAAAAGTCGTTTGAATTGTCAAGTTTAACTACAATTTAACTCTCACTTAATATCAGCACTTAAGGGTCACATCAAAGAAACCGACGTTAAGTTGTTCAGAAATACCGGCCCATAACATCAAATGGCAGATAAATGCTCTACTTAAGGAGGTATTGTTCGAAATTGTCAAAATGTCAACCTAAAGCTGTTCAAAATGAGTGAAACACTGAGACGATTAACAAACGTATCTTATATAATAACAGGTCCTTTCTAGACCATTTGACTTGAGACTTTCGACTTTGTGCCTTTAAAATACGGTGCACTTTTGATTGAGGCCCCGATATTGGTCAGGAGGTGTGCATAATTTGCTAAGTGTGGAGGCGACACGTCCCTTGTGGTCGAAGCCGATATTAAATCCTTTGTGACTAAATCGTCGTGGTTTCAGATGTAATTATACCTTGTATTCGGTTCAAAGTGTTTTCTTAGGTAAGTTTTGGTTCGATTTTACGAAAGCGTCGGCAATTTGGCCGCATATGTTGGTGTGGACTGGACCTCGACTTTCATCCAGAATACTGAATTTATCAATTGAGGCTTTGCCTGAATGCAGTACAGCTATATAGCAGGCTGTAGCGTTTTAATATATAAAATTAACGTTTAAGATTCGATTTAGTTAAATTTATTTGGAAATTATTTTAACTACGGTCCGATGTTTGGGATGCTTTGCAGCAGCCCTGGTCATGGTGTACGGCTGTACGTACTTTCGAAAATTAAAGACAGTATTTATCTATCACTAGCTAAAACAGTGTGAAAATTGATCTTTGATCGTGAAAAAAAAACTTTATTTTGTTTTATGTTGTTTTTGTAATTTAGTAGGAAATTAAATAAAATATAAAAATATTTTGTTATTTAAATGAGGCACAATACTTGTATTTATAATTATATTTATAATTGAAAACTTTTATATTTTTCACATGTTATTGCTCATGAAGGCACTATATAATTTAAAGTTAAGTTTTTTCAATATATTTTCGATTTTTAAATTATATTTATTATTAGTTCAGCCTACATTCTTGTTGTCTTAATCTATGACCCGACGCGGCCATTTCAGTTGCGTTAAACCGTAGTTTAAAAATTAATTACGTAATAGAAATTTCAAACTAAATTATTAGTAGTGTAATGTTTCAAACCGTTAAATAGTGTGTTATGTACTTTATTAACAACATTTACAAGTAACTATAGAGTTTTGTTTTTCGAACTGAATTATACGTTTATAAGTGTATCTAGTTACACAGATAAGTGATTTTATTTTTTAACCCACAAAGTTATAGTAGAACTTATAAAATTGTTGTTTATCTACTGTTTGGATCTGTAAAGAGGCCACAATAACATATGCGGTTGCCTCTTAGTATTGCCATAGTTGAAATATATACTGAAATTACAACATATGACATTGTATTAAGTGCGCGGATGTCTGAACGGAGTTATGTAAATAACTCAGTCCTAGATTTCAAAAATTCTTAAAATAGTGAGACAATACAAGGAAGGCTGGGTTTTCATCTCAGATGTCACTAAAATGCACAATAATGTAGGCTTAAAGAGAAATCCGTCTGGTAAATATAATGAAACTTGGTAGACAATCTTCCCCGGGGTATATAATCCCGGAACCAGGAGAGACGAAAAAAGGCTTTCGAGGAAAATCTTAATGCGAAGGCTCTGCCGGAAACAATATCTCAGAGACACGGCTGACACGTGTTGTATTAAATTTGATCTGTTTCTTGATAAGCAGCTACAGAAAAGTTCTTTTTGATAGCGCAGAGATTCGTTTGTTCTTGGATAGGATTTTATGTTTTTTATTTCTTCCATGCACAATAAATAAGCTGAAACTAAAAAAAAAAACAGTTAGAAGGTCTTTAAAAATATGTAAACTTGCATCGGTTACAAAACTTAACGTTAATTGTCACAGTCATTTTGACATATGACATGTAAGAATGGCGGAATGAGACTCTTATTCGTCTATACTAAGAAACGAAGCGGAAGAGTTTGTATGTATGTAACCCGCTAATCTCAGGAACTACAGCTTCGAATTGAAAAATTCTTTGTGTTGGTTAGAGCATTTATAGGGAAAGGCTTTAGGGTATAAAACATTGCGGTGTGACTTATAGGAGCGAAGAAACATCGGGAAATGTGAAGAAAACGGGGAAAATTATTCATCTTCGTGGGTTTCCGATGCGTACGCTTCGAAAAGTTCGAGATACCCAAAAAGTATCTATGATAGAATGATCTAAAAAAAATTTCGGGACACTAAATATCTATCTTTTAAGATTAACTTGCAGGACAAGGTTTGCAAAAACAAATTTGGATGCTCAAAATAACGATCCTCGCGGAAGAAGTCACTGACACAGCTAGTATGAACGACGACATTGTAGCAGAATGTGGTAATCATGATTAATTAATTACTATCCAGCAATATAGTGCATAGCTGAGACATGAAATCATATAATGCCAGTGTAATATGACACAAAATTACATTAATACCTATATATTGAACACGGAGTATTATATCACAAAGCGTAACACTGTATCTGTCTTGATATATCTGCAATTACTTCTAAATTATATAATTAGATAAAAAAACATGGATGACCCGAGTGGGATTCGAACCGGAATCTATAGCGATCTGTGCTGCTGCTCTAACCGTTTAGCGTTTCTCACTCGTAATCATCTAACTTTCAAAAACAAGTTTAATTTATATCGCGTTTTAAACCGTTAGAGTGCTAAATAATATAAATGTGTACTACTCCCGTAAACAACAGACCGTACGTTTCTTCAACAAAACAAAAAAAAATCGATTTTTAATTTTAATTGCGTAGCAGGAGACGTGACCACAGATAATTTAAAATTTAATTTAATCAACTCATTCGTTCTTGTTTTTTTATGATAGAGGAGAATAGACGAACAAGGAGTTCAACAATTGATGGTAGGTAAAATAGCCATATACAACGAATCCAGTTGCGCTGCCGACCTTTTTTGCATATGGATATTTGGATACGGACTAAAACCGAAACGCGATCAAACTTCACGGCTTTTTCATCAATTATCGTCAAGTAAAACCCATGTTTGTTTGTCCTCCGATATCATGAAAAAAAAACTAGAAGTAAAGTGATAACAAAAGGGTCGTTTACGTTACGTTACAACACTAATTATATTTATATATTTCCCATTCGCAAACTACAGACAGTGTTTAGCGCTTAAATGCTTCTTAATTCAGTACATTAAATTATGAAGATTAAAAACACAATGGCCAATTTATTGTGCAACATAAATAAAATGAAGTGAAGAATGTACCAACAACAAATCCGGGCCATTAGTTGAGCGTCGGACCCGCGTCAACTTGATAGAAGACAGCTGGGGGCAACTAATCGCGCGACACCTGGGCCCACTGTGTCTTACTGCCGCACACAGTTTGAGTGGCTTTTCATTCGTTTCATAACGAATTTTCCCATTTTTCTGAGGCTTCCGCTAAATATTCAACGGTCAAATTGTCTGCGTTTTAGAACAGATTCGTAAATATAAATTTAATTTTAACGCATTATATAGAAATCGATTATAAATTTAAAAAAAATCGATTTATAATTGCGCGAGTTTATTATCGATTTTTAATTTAAATACTGCCAATCATATGCAATAAAATGTGAAGAATATAAGATATAATATAAGAATTAAGTTTTCAAACCATTTAAAAAATTCTTTTCTGTTTAAATGTAAATGCCGGTTCAATTTTCGCCCATGTAGTATAATTGTAAATCTAAGTATGTTTTTAATTTTATTCATAAGTGTTATTTTATAATTATACTTTTTGGGTGCACGTCCGCGGCACACATAAAAACACAATTTACTCTGTCAGGCATGGATTACGTTAAACTAAAATTAAATAAATCATTGCTTACATAACGCAGTAAGTAAAATAAAATACTGACGGTTTATAAATGCGAAATATATTGTTAAATACTTCATTTTTTCATTCACAACGTTTGTAATAACTCTTTATATAGAAAGAGACATGCTTTGTTTAAATATGACTATATATTTAAATTTATTTTTAAAGTATATATTACCTATATTTACTTTGTGATAATTATTTTATGTAGGTACGTCAAATATGCGATGTTTTACAACTAAACTTTCTTTTTTTTATTTTGAATTTAGAATTCGATCTTCCATTTTACAATGACATAATTTTTATTCCCAGGGGGTGTCTGGTCTCTACGCAACCTGTCGATCTCTGTCCCTCGTGCAGTACTCTCTGGCGAGGGCCAGTCAGCTGTTCTTCGATGCTCCTACGATTTAGAGGGTGCAGCCCTTTACTCCATCAGGTGGTACCGGGCGGAGATTGAGTTCTACAGATACGTTCCGAGGGAGATGCCTCCGTCCATGATATTTCCGTTGCCTGGAGCTTCTGTTGACGTAAGACATTTAAAATATTAAGTAGCTAACCTGGCAAACATTGCATAATATAAATTATTTCTAGTAATATTATGATTAAATACTGTCTATAGTTTGCGCGAGTAGTACACATTTAAATAAAACACTTTAACGGTTTAAAACGCGATATATTAGTTAAACTTATTTGAAAATGATTTTTAACTTCGGCCCGACGTTTCGGATGCTTTGCAGCAGCCGTGGTCACGGGGGGGGGTCTCTCCCCGTAATATATCGCGTTTTAAACCGTTAAAGTGTTTTATTTAAATATTATGATTGAAAAATTTGATGGATTATGCGCGGAAAGGGATGTACCACTGTGATTTATAACGGATAATAAAAAAAAAAAAACACATTTTTAAGCGATTATAATCCGATTATAATATTTGTGTGCGAACTCTAAAACAACTGTTTTGATTTTCATGAAATTTTGTATATAAACATGGCATATGTTTATACAAAATTTCATCAAAGTGAATAGTCTGAGATTTTTACCTTTCCTACGCTAGACCTGAAAATAATAATACCTCTAAGCGCTAGAAACGCATGCATAGATAGATTGAAGAAATTCAATGACTACGAGCGAGACACGGTAACTCAATTGGTAAGAGTGTTGTGAATGTTGCTTCAAGTCTTTTTGTCGGCTAATTTTTATACTCTAAGTAGATTAAATTAAGAATCGAAAATAAATGGAAAAAAATACGACTCGGGCAGAGCTCGGGATCGTTGGCGTTCCATATTGTTGCTCTAACCAATTGAGCTACGGAGTCAATTCCTGCCCGAGACGTGAATTTTGTATTTTTTTTTTCAGCTAGCACAATCAGATCACCAACAAGTACGGATAGTGAATCTCAACCGGCGACTCAGCGGTGAATACCAATGTGAAGTGTCTGCTGATGCACCACTATTCCACACAGACATTCGATCAGCGCCATTGACTGTTGTTGGTATGTTTCCTCTTATAGAAGAACGTTACAGACACTTCAAATGTTTTGGAATCGGTAGCGTTGCTGAAATATATCAAGATACAGGTGTATGTTCATAAATATACTTTAACATTATTATGAGTTGGATGTAAGATGTACACCTGGCGGGCTCGTTGGTGTAAGGGGGGAGGGGGGTGCGCCATCGAGTTTAATGAATTTTTAATTTTTGTGAAACATATTGGACTTCATCTGGAAATCTGGATATTCAATGCGTGGTAAGAATATTAAAATGTCGTCTAGGTAACGTACCACCGTTCACAGATGAAAAAACCTTAGTTAAAAGCCAAAATAGGTTGACAGCACATTATACTTAGATGTCAAATCAAGTTGAGGTTATGTTTGCCTTTTGTCCTCTATCTCCGTTATCAATGATCGATTAACAGAGGGTACATTAAACCTTTACTTTAAATGCTCTTTCACCTGAAAAACGGTGTATTTCTTGAACAAAACAGTGCTCCTCGAATTACGGTTCGGAAAACTCCACTCCGATTGAAGTATTGCTTTCGTTTAGGCCCAGGCCCTAGAGGTTTGTTATTGAGCTGCTGTTTTGTTAAAGCTTCCATTGATTTTTCTGTTCGGCTCGAGTGCTTAAGTAAATTAATAGTAGTTGAACTTATGAAAGCTTATAGTTCTATAAAACAAAACTATAACTACAAACATATTTTTTATCGTTATTTTGTTATGGTGTAAGCAGTATCAAGTACTTAGGTAGCCGAACAAAAATAGACACACACACGTTTAATTGACCTCTCGCGTACCCGTGTGTTTTTTTAAAAATCTCAAATCGATTTCTAATTATATAATCCATAATATGCAATAACCAGGAAAATATAAAAGGTTTCAAATGTAATTAATATTTTAAATTCAATTCAAAATATCATTCTACAGTGATTGTAAACAGAACGATGATTCAATATGAATTCACAATATTAAACAACTTTAATCTCAAACATATGAATTATGTTTTTTTATTTAAAAAACATACAATTTAGATGTATAGAATTTCAAATAATATTATATTTTATAATATGTATAATGTGATTTTGTTACTATTTGACCCTGTATGGTCATTAACTTCTGTAAATGAAACTGACAAGCCTCTTGATTGTTTTGTAACACTTTGCACATATAAAGAACTAACATTCGTGCGCGTAGAATAATTATTTTCGGCAACAAAATTTGTTTTTATTTGTACTGTTACCCACGACGTTTTTGCAACTTAATCTTAAAAAATAGACATGTACTGTCGCGGACATTTTTTTGGTCATCTAAAGAGGAATCATTCGTTTATACATATTTTGCGGATATCTTGAACCGTTTTCTCAGCGTACGCATCGGAAGCGCACAAAGATGTATAATTCTGCGTTTTGTTTCAAATTTCCCGCTGTTTCTTCGTTTCTTTTAATCGTCCACGATCTTCCACGATAAATGCTCTAACCAACACAAACATATCTTTTAAATGCGCACCAGTGCTTCCTGACAGTAGCGCGTTCAAACAAACAAATCTTTATATATTACTATAGATAAGACAAGAATGTATTTTTGCGACCACCGCGTGAAAAGTACTTGAACAATGAAGTAACGCTTGAGTACAACATAAAATGGACGCGCCACCAGCAATAATACTTACTGAACTGCCAATAATGTATGTTAACATCCGGGAAAGCTGCGATTTAATAAAACTCATATTTCCTCTAACTCTATCATTGTAACACGCTGACCCGGCGAGAGTACTACGTCACACAAACTATTATTACCTTATATTAAAACTTTTCCGTTGAGTGCGCACTAAAGCCCTCGTCTCCTATAAACGCTATCGCATGCAACGCGTTACACTATATTATAAGCGTATACACAATATAAAAACAAAATTAACCGTAGTAATAGCTTTTCGATACTGTCTTAAGTTTACGCGAGTACACTTTAACGGTTTAAAATGCGATATAACCGTTACTACTAACGAAATTGAACCGTTACTCAGATCGAATTTTATTTATTTTGACAGTTTGTTAGTTGATGTAAATGTCAGTAGGTACTTTACTTCAACTTACCAAAAACAATGTTTTGTACTGTCTGTTTACGCGAGTAGTAGAAACAAACTTTACGTTTAAAAGATATTACTAAACTTGGACCACGGCTTGCAAAGCTTCGAAACGTCGCCGAGTAAAATCATTTTCAAATAAGTTTAACTAATATATGCGTCCAAACCGTTAAAGTGTTTTATTTAAACAATGGTCTGACAATATTAACAATGTTTCAAAATAACTAAACTCTGAACCTCTTTTGTCTCCGGCAAATATTTCGTCCCAACCATATGGTCTGTTCCATAGTTTCGGAATTTAAATAGAAATGAGTAAATAACTAGATTTGCGGCAAACGTTTTTGTATGCGGCCTACAAGTTAATATCTATACTAATATATAAAGCTGAAGATTTTTTTAACTTTTAATTGAACGCGCTATTGTAAGGAATTACTGGTACTCAAAAAATCTGAGAGCAGTATTGGGAAAGTTATATGCTATAAAACATTGCGATGTGGCGAATAGGAGTAAAAAAAACAGCGGGAAATGTGAAAAAGAACTGAAAAAAAAAATTTATCTTCGTAGGTTTCCTATGCGTATGCTGCGAAAATGGTTCAAGATATAGCATACGTATACATAAAAAAATGATTCCCCTTTAAATGGTCTAAAAAAATGTTCCCGATAGTATAGATCTATCTTTTAAGATTAACTTGCAAGACCGACGGACCGCGGATGACGTCGTGGGTAACAGTTATCAATTATAAAAGATGAAGAGGTTTGCAAAAACAAATTTGAATGGCCAAACAATTTTTATACGCGGACGAAGACGCTGACACAGCTAGTAACAATATATGTGTAAAAAAGACAACAATATTCATAGTAGCGTACCGCGTATCGCTATGTATAGTGTTGATAGATGACCGCAACTTAATACTGAGGCATTGCAGCCTGTCAGCAAACACGGGTGAGGCCTGTTTGTTTCAATTTGGGCTCGTTTAGGAAGTTGGTGTGTTCAGAAACTCAACATTCATCAAATGTATTTTGACCCGATTACCTCATTTGCGGTACAGTTGTACCTTTTTGGACCGCCTCTGTAGCTGAATGGTTAAACAAAATGTGTTGCCTAGAATTGCGTTTAGCGCGAGAGGGTCGAAGCCCGGGGAAACAGTTAATTGTTTCGGTCGGGCACCGTACAGAACTCTGATCAATTACTTGCCTGTAAATAAAAACTGATCAGTGAGACGGACACAACAATGTGTTCGCCCCATGCCCCAACAGGGTAACAGGATTTCGTTATACCCTTTTGATCTTTGCACAGATAGGAATTCGTAGGTTAAGAGAAAAAAAACATTGCGTCTTGTCTAAAGTAATAGTATTAATTCTGAATGGAATAGTTTTGTTCGGGGAAAATGTATCTTTATTTAAAATAACTATTTTTTTCTATGACAAAGGAGGATAGACAGGCATGGAGATCCTTTTAAGAATGCGATACTCTAGCTATATAACATCTAAATTTGATATGCTGCCGGTCTTTTTTGGCTTCGAACATATGGCATATGGTGAAATGGCATACTGAAACTGAAACGTCTCTTCAACTGTGGACAATGGACAACTATTAACAACCTAACACCTCGATATCCATTTTTTGACAGTGTATAATATTCATCGAACCCACGTCCCGTTGATTATTAAGAATAGATTGCTTCTGGAAGACTCGTCGTCTAATGTTATAAATCGATTGTACCTTAAGTGTCTACTTGAAGCACCAATTCAAATGACTTAAAATTAGAATTTAACTTTTTATTTATCCTATAAACATACAAATGCGTATAATAAATTAATTTCCAATCATGGTGAAACAGTTTAAGTATTTTACTAACTGCTAATTTAGGTTATATGAAGAACAAGTCAAAACGCCTGACGCGTGAAACAAAAGATAGTTCAGTTCCCGAGCGCCGCACGCGCCTACCGAAGATTGCCGAGAGCAACCGATGTTTGACGAATTTTAACGAAAATATTGATTGAACAATTCGCTTCAGAAAAATAACGTCACATTGATTTAATGTTAAAAAAATTTTAATATTTTATGTCACATGGTGTTTTGTTGAATTTCCTCATTTTAATATTTGTTAAGTGCCTAAGTAAAGTGTACCATCCATTTTATAACCCACCAGCCGCCACTGCTTAAAATAACTAATGTTTTAACATAACCAGTATGAAATTAATAAAACCACATTTAAAACTCTAACCTTCCAGATAAATAATAAATTATTTCCCAGATCCACCATTCCGCGCACCACGTCTTACTGTGTCGCATAGAAGTTATTCTCGCGGTGACGTCATCAGAGCCAACTGTTCAGTGGACGAAGCCTATCCAGCCCCCAATATCACCTGGATTCTGGATGACCATAAGGTAACTGTTGCTTTTAGAACAGTATATGGGCCAAAATACTTTTAAGTGCCTAATCCGAGAACACAATTCAGATTTTTTTTTCAAAATTGAAATACTTAATTTCCTTTTTTTAAATGCTGAAATAGATATGTTATAGTTCCATTTATAACACACCTACCTCAGCAGCGATGGTTTAAATGATTTAATAATATTTATAGCATATAATACATCAAGTTGTCGAGAAATTAAACAACTGCGTAACTATTTTACAGATGAGGTTATTATTTAATAAATCGGACATTGAGACTTAATAATACGTCAGTTTTAAACTGTAGTGATTATATAAATCACCTATAAAGCAAAATCACAGAAATAATCAGTTTCATCGAATATTCATGTTTAATTAGATACACTGCGTTACCTATGTTAAATATTAAAACTTAAACTTTTCCATAAATTACAAAAATAAACTTAAAATTAATTCCAATTGACAACATAGTATTGTTCTTGTCATAAATAGTACGTACGTATAAATTTAAGACATTTTTGACAATAAGAGTCCTTTGTATAATTAAAGATACAATAAAAACAAGAGGGACACAAAAGTAACGCAGTATTAATCTTCGTAACACATGTATTTTTTATATACTATACTTTGTAGTTTTAATAGAGATCTTTATAACAAAACAATTTTAACTGTTCATGACTCGACATAAAATTAAGTACCTCAAGTAACATAAAACGTTTGCCTACGTCAATATTTGTTAAGAATTAATATACCTTAAATACTGTCTATAGTTTACGCGAGTAGTACACATTTAAATAAAACACTTTAACGGTTTAAAACGCGATATATTAGTTAAACTTATTTGAAAATGATTTTTAACTTCGGCCCGACGTTTCGGATGCTTTGCAGCAGCCGTGGTCACGGGGAGACTAAAGATGGAGGATGTCTCAGACGTCAAAGTAAAGAATTGCTACGCTAGCGCCATCTGTTCCGTCGAAGTTGGTATTTGGCGAAACTGGCCGGGTCCTTACAGAATTGACTAACGGTGTCTTCGCGTTTGCTGGTATGCTGTTTATTGGGATCCAGAGTTTTTAATATGGGATCCCAGGTGTTTGATAGTTTGAGGCCGTCCTCCCTATTGAAATTTCGGTGTTTTTTTGATTTCAATTGCTTCGCGTACCAATCTTGGAAAAAATCGACTCTCCTTTGCGAGGATTTTTGGTTGGTCAAAGCGAATGTAGTGATTGGGCCCTTCTGATGAGTGTTGGCATACCGCAGATTTGGAGAGACGTTTATGTTTTATATCCGCGACGTGTTCTTTAATTCTGTTTGAGATGCTACGCTTTGTTTGGCCGATGTAGGATAGGCCACAATCACAATCCAGTCTGTAAACGCCTGCATCTTGTAAAGGGATAGTACACTTGCTTGGTTTCAGGAATTGCTGAATCTTCTTGTGCGGCTTGAAAATTGTGTCAATAGAAGCTCGATTTAGGACTCTGCTAATTCTATCTGTAACTCCCTTCACATATGGTAGGTAGGCGGCTGACGTATGACTGTGTGACTGTGGGTATCCTTGTACAATGGAACAGGAGGACAATAACACACTACCTTTCTTAGACATTTTAGTAATTCGTGATGAACACGGTAATATTGGGCATACCGTCTTTAGAAAAACAACCCATACAGATAGGTATTTGAACGGTGACTCACATCACCACCCCAGCCAACTTAGTTCTGTCGGAGTATCTTTGTTTCAGAGAGCCCGCCGTCTCTGTGATGCTGCCCACTTAAATGAGGAGTTACAGCATGTCAAGCAGGTCCTATGCAAGAACAAGCTGAGAGTCCCTCCGCAGCATCCCAGGAACAGGAATAAGCCACCCACAGTCAAACGTCAGCCCGCCTACCTACCATATGTGAAGGGAGTTACAGATAGAATTAGCAGAGTCCTAAATCGAGCTTCTATTGACACAATTTTCAAGCCGCACAAGAAGATTCAGCAATTCCTGAAACCAAGCAAGTGTACTATCCCTTTACAAGATGCAGGCGTTTACAGACTGGATTGTGATTGTGGCCTATCCTACATCGGCCAAACAAAGCGTAGCATCTCAAACAGAATTAAAGAACACGTCGCGGATATAAAACATAAACGTCTCTCCAAATCTGCGGTATGCCAACACTCATCAGAAGGGCCCAATCACTACATTCGCTTTGACCAACCAAAAATCCTCGCAAAGGAGAGTCGATTTTTTCCAAGATTGGTACGCGAAGCAATTGAAATCAAAAAACACCGAAATTTCAATAGGGAGGACGGCCTCAAACTATCAAACACCTGGGATCCCATATTAAAAACTCTGGATCCCAATAAACAGCATACCAGCAAACGCGAAGACACCGTTAGTCAATTCTGTAAGGACCCGGCCAGTTTCGCCAAATACCAACTTCGACGGAACAGATGGCGCTAGCGTAGCAATTCTTTACTTTGACGTCGGAGACATCCTCCATCTTTAGTCTCCCCGTGACCACGGCTGCTGCAAAGCATCCGAAACGTCGGGCCGAAGTTAAAAATCATTTTCAAATAAGTTTAACTAATATATCGCGTTTTAAACCGTTAAAGTGTTTTATTTAAAAATTAATATACCTTGATGAGAAAATCAACTGTATAAACTAACGAGGCACTATATCTTCAGTCTCTCTTCAGAAATTTTTTGGCTTGTCATAATTGAAGTATAATCTTTTACCTTTCACGACAAGTTTGGGGTTAGGGACAATTTCTACAATGTTTTCGTATGGTTCGTAAGATATATCGGTATCTACTGCTTTGAATCTTTTGCCAGTGTCGTCAATTGTCTTGTAAAACATAATTTTAACGTCCCCTTCTTCATCAACTTTACTTTTAACAACACCAAGGAAAGTATATTATTTTTCCTTAACATAAGTAACTTTTACTAAAACATGGACACCTTCATATATCTTCGTAGGATGATCATTTTGCTTTTTTTTGAAATTGCTGTATTTCACGTGCGTGTTCCTGTACGTTAGATGTTGACACTTGGCACAAGCTTGACAAGGGCTTCTCGTCAGAGCTAGAAGACGAATAATAAACTTCTAATAAATCTTGTAATACGTACCTTAAAGGTACGGCAACAATATTAGTAATGTCATCAAGGACTATATCATTATCCGATTCATCAAATGGAACGTCTTCTTTACGTGTGTCAATGATGGGATATGTTTGTATGCAGGCTGATATGTTTTTGGATTCATGCACTAACAAAAACCCCTCTTGCAAAAACAACTAAGGTCTCTTTAGCGAAGTTCACCCTAAGTGTGAGTAAAAACCTGGTGTATTGCATCGTACCCTGAAGTGGCACTAGACTTTCAGGTAGTGTTTTTTCAACGTTATGAATATCACTGTCAGTCAGTGTCACCAAGTAAAAACGGACCTTGCTCAAGTCTTTTAGGGTGTCAAAAAAATCTTCTGCATTAGAAATATTTGAACTAACAGCAACTTTTTTATCTGCAATGCGTTTGAGATAGCCGCCAACACCATCAGCAGCCCCTTTGCCATGCCCAGCTTCAAAGAAATTCCATGTAACGCGTATGATCTTTTACTCAGTGAATATTCTGTGACTAATGAAATAAAAATTTTGCTTCTGTCGATACTGAGTAGCTGGTCCATCGGAGAAAAAATGAATTGTAGTTATGTTAGGATTGTTATGTTGTATGTCACTAATTATTGGATGTAAGTGTGCCCAGATAGAGGCTGGATTATTAGAATTATTTGCAGATATGGTACGAAATTCTCATAATCCAGCTTCAGCATTTTTTACCGGGTCTTGTTTCAATTTTTATCTATAGCGACGTTGTTTTTCTGCGTTTGTCAGCGCCATTTAGGACAGAAACTTCTTTCTGAGAAAAAAAGATACAATTTTCCTATAGCTATATCGGATTTAATAACGTATACTGTTTATAAGTAACAAAAATACAACTACGTTATCTATCTAACTACTGCGTTACTTTTTTTTGTAACGCAGTGTAGCAGTTACGCAGTTGTAAATATTTGACTAAATTGTAAATAATTTCCAAATCAAATAATAAAATCCAGATATTTTTACACTCACGGTTGCAATACATACCTAAATGCGTAATAAAACAATAATAACGTGAAATATCGTCAGGACGTAACATTAACAGCGGTAACTCAGCAGACAGACAATAGATACACGCACCTCCTTCACGGACCGGGACGCGACCAGCACGGCGAGAGTACTGCCCAAGCGCTGTTGCTGTCGTTTGTTAAACGAGTTACTACAAATCGAACCAAATAATGTGCAAGTAACCTTAATCCAATCATTTTAAAGTCTTTTTTCATACAGTAACGCAAGGTAGCTACGATATTGTTACTCGTTGGGGACACAGATACATTAATTTTTTATTTTACTAAATGTTCAATTTAAAACGTTTCTAATGCCATTCTAATAACGTCCAAACCTTGCATTTTTATTATACCATCTATAATTAACCGCCACCTAGGAAATATTTTGAGAAATTGTTCCGTATAGTTTGGCACACATGCTCAGGGACATAGATATTTAGTATGAAAAACGGCTGCGTTACTAAAAATGGCAACTTTGTTACTGTAAATTTTCAATTAATAACAATTATTTCAGTTCAAATCATGTGTTTTGTATTAGATAATAATGTTAAATTTTAAAATAATTATACTATTGTCACAATTTTGTAACCCACTCGCATTAAATGTAATGTTAATTCCAGGGACTGGTTTTTAGGCATAAAAAAGTATTTTGGCCCATATATGTAAGTGTCTTTATAACACTCAAGAACCCAAAAAGTATTTAAATAAAACACTATTAACGGTTTAAACTGCGATAAGTTAAAATTATTGGACAATGTAAAACTAAGGCCCAATGCTTTGGATGAATACAATATAGGTATACACTCCGAAACCATGAGTACAGTATTCCTACGAGACAACTTTGCACTGACAAAGCAATAGAAACACTAAACTAGTCTTTGATAGTTATTAAGTAATTAAAATAAAGGTGAATAATCAAGTTTTTTCATTAATTAACGCGAATCCGCGTTTATTACCTTCGCATTTCGCTACGCAGGTAGATTGTACCCTATTACAAAATACATAAGGTTGTAAATGGTTCATTATTTCAACATATTAACGCAACAGCACACGGGTCATAACCATAGGATGTTATTAGGAGCGCCTTTGCTCCTATTCTCATATAACTCTTATACCCGTTGCGCGAATAGATTTCACTTACCGCCAAATTGTCTGAATTATTCTGCCTTATTTAATACAAGATCACCCCGCAACGTTGTTTTGTTTCCAAGATATTATTATGTTGATAAAACTGTATCAAATAATTGGTAATAGTTCTATAATGTCTGTTCACGCGAGCAGTACCCATTTTAATGACCGCTTTTAACCGTTAAAAACGCGAAATATAGTAGTTAAACTTATTTAGAAATGATCAACTAAACTACGACGATCCGACGTTTCGGATGCTTTGCAGCAGCCATGGTCAAGGGCATTTCGCATTTTAAGCCGTTAAAAAGTGTTTTATTTTAAAAAATGCGTTTCGGTCAAATTGTTTAACGTAAAGAGGGTTCTTGCGAGTGAATCTTAAAGGTTAGACGTATACTGATGTAGGTATTTTTGAGATTATTTAAAGAGGACTTATTTTATACATCGACCACCTCTGTAGCAAAATAGTTAAACGTATTGCTGAGCGCGAAAAGTCCGGGGTTCGTATCCCAGGGAAAGAAAAAAATGCTTTGGTCGGGCAGGGCACAGAAGTCTGATCAACTACTTGTTAACAGTCCAACAAATGTTTCAGAAAAATCAATTGATCAGAAATATGTTGGGCCCGGTGGGGATCGAACCCGCGCACCATTGATGAACGATGCATTGTTTTACACCAACGACCCCGCAAAGTTATTAATTTTTCCTTTCGACAGAAGAAAAATGAAAAAGGGATAATAGTTTATCATCGGTTATGCTTTCATAAATTTATTTTCCACCGTTTGAGCCCTGAGTGGATTCGCAGACAATCTTAGATTTCCCCTGAGACCTAGGTTTCATGCAAAGGGTTTCATTTTTATGTCCGCTCCTAAGAATTATTCGTTAAGTAAATATTTCAAGACTGTTTGAATTTCTTTTATGCGACTTTAATTTATTAAGAAGAAACTTTTAATTTTTTGTTAGTCTTACTCATTAATAAAACGAATAAATGAATTAGTTAGTACTTAATTTGTGTGCGAGTCAAGATTAAACACTGTCTATTGTTTACGCGAGTTGTTATACGCATTTAAATGAAACACTTTAACGGTTTTAAACGCGATAAATATTAGCAAAGCTTATTTAGAAAACTATTTTAAGTACAGCCGTTTCGTATACTGTGCAGCAGCCCACATGAAGACTAAATTTGACGTGTTTTTTTAAATTGTATATGATTCTTCATTATTTACTGATTTTTAAGTGGCGTATGTCAGAAAAGAAAAGGGAAAACAATAGGTAGTTTCGGTCGGGCAGGGCTTACCGATTGAGCTACCGTGTTACACTTCATCGTCGAATTTCAACTTATTGCAGCCCCTCTCGCGCAATATAATTTCAATCTAAAATCGATTTTTAATTAATATAATGCCATCAGGCACGAAAGTTTTCAGACTTGGAACCGCCATTTGACATATAAATTTTATTAAATAGGTCTCCCCGTGACCACGGCTGCTGCAAAGCAGTAGCCGGGCCGTAGCTAATATAATCTTCAAATAAGTTTAACTAATATATATCGCGTTTTAAACAGTTAAAGTGTTTTATTTAAATGTGTACTACTCGCATAAACTACGGAGAGTATTGAAATAATTTTCCCGACAATGAACTGCGATTTGAATGTACCTAGCTGCACTTTCATTAAAACGTCTTAGTTAGTATTCTACTCGACGCTGCGTCCGTTGAAATTGTTATTTAAATAAGAATCAAACTTGAGATGAGACTTACAATTCGCTACACTTAATTATATTCAGAGATTTTCCCTTCGAGAGAGTTTTGTGAAACGATCGCAACAGTATTCTGAGAAACTGTGCTTATTGGTAACAGTTAGGAAAGAAAAACATTGCACAATTACATAATAATAATAAATACCATTATTATCAATTGTAAATCTTCAAGGTTGCCTGGAAGAAATCGCTTTTTAGCGATAAGGCCGCTGTTTCTGGCTACATATTTGGTATTTCTTCAAATCAAATCGTATTTTGTAATATTCTGGTGACAATAAAGTATTTTTTGTTTGTTTGTTTGGTCAACCTTATTAAATTCCAATTTTATGTCGTTGATGTTTCACCTTCCATCAGCAGAACCCAATGTTTGATTATACTTACCTCTCAAAATGTAATGATTAAAAAATGATTTTGAGATAATTTCTGGCGAGAAATTAAGAACTAATTCCAACTGTTCGCAACATTCTGTGTCTATGCTAATATCTTTTGATTCGCGAACAACTTATGATTGTTCATGAATTTAAAATACGCTGTTTTCAAATCGAATACATTATTCGTTTCAAGTTTTCGTCTCGTTAATTGTAAACTCGCGGATGTTTTCATTTCGTCGAGTTTTTATCGGGCTCCTCAAGAATGAATAATTATTCTTCATAACTGTTTACGAGAACTTTTAGTTTATATAATGTTAATTTGCTTGAACTGTATTTTTTGCTTTAAATATTGGAAGTTAAACAGTTATCTGCTGCTTGTCTTATGCAAAATTGTTTATAATATTATTACATACTGAAGTCTTTACTCTAGGGCGAGGTCTAAATCACCTAAACTTTCTGATTGAAATCAGCAGAGTATCATTGAGAAAACTCAATAATAACTCAGTAATATTAACAATATAGACAACCTATAAGTGAATTAGTATGTTAAATTAATAAGTCATAAAAAATTATAAACACTCGTGCACTGTTTTTGGTCCTTCGAGCCTTGAAGTAAAAGATAATAATATAGAAAACATTAATCAACAGATCGCTGAAACTATCTCATGGCGCACATCTGACCTGGATTTCAAAGAGCGTGGTGCGTTTAGCCACTTGGAGCTGACTATTCTTGAAGCTGAGCATTACAAGGTTGGTCTTACCTATACGAGTGCGAGTCTGAACAGGATCTACCAGGATCATTTCATTTACGGAGGCAATGAGGCGGAGGATTTGAATATTGTAAGGTAAGTCACAAAAAATATATCTATATTTATGCAATAGATGATAAGTCTCCTTAACTCAATAATTAATCAAGTTGCCTAACATTATTTGGGGTCAAATCCCGGGAAAACGTTTTTTATGGTAGAGGAAGACAGACAAGTACGTGATCCATACAAATAAGATACTTTAAACGTTCTAAAATGCGAATTATATTAGAAAAATTTTTACTACGGCCTACGTTGCGTCCTTTGACACCAAGGTCTCGGGGTGACCTAGTAAAAATAGACTAAAAACGAGTTAAGTTATATTTTATGCTTTTTAAACCGTTAAACGTGTTTTGTTTAAAATGTCTTAACTTTGAAATAACTTTCTTGAGCCTAATACTAAAGTATGGGATCCACTTAATGGAAGTACCCCAGCCTTATAATATCTTGAACACATGCGCTATTGCTTTTTTTTCGGTTTCACATATTTCGGCTTCCACATATGTGATGCAGATTTCCACGGCTTTCTTATATGTGATAAGTTAAACAATTTAACGGTTTAAAACCTGTAATATTAGTTAAACTACAACCGCGTAATCAGTCCTTTCTTACTCAAGATCTAACTAACGTTACACGTTGTAGGTACACAATGGTACCACCAGAGAGCGGCCAGTTCACCCTAGGTTGTGTGGCAACCATCTTTGATATCTACGCGAGGCAGAGCGAACCAGTCTACATCAAGGAGGACACACCACATCCAGCTTCTGTCACTGGTGAAGATTCTTCAGGTACGGATTTTCATGGCAGAGAAGAATTTTATTGAATGCCTGTCAACCTATTTATCGTCCCATATTTACTTAATAATTATTCGTATTTTTTGGGTTATGCTAGTAGTAATAGTCGATTAGTAGTTTTTCACAGATTTTTACGGTATGATTACCTATAGCTTTCATAAGTTCTTTTGCGTTATATTTAATTAATAAGGACTCTCTAAATTTATTTAAAATGAAATAAATTTAAATCATCATTCATGAACTGAGAAAATTGTGTCAATTTATAATTATATATACTTCAATTTTCAAGTTAAGAGCAAAATACTCTACCTGTCCTCAAATCAAAGGTGTAGAACGAACGAGAAGAACTGGCAAGAAACTCGCCACCACTTTTTTATCGCGAACTCTTGTTATAGAAAAGTCTCTTTAAGGCAATACACAAAATTAAATAATTTATTACGATAAGTTTATTTTATGTAACCGTTGCGTACTCGAGGTTAAAGTTGACGGTTTTGACATATTTATGAAATTATTAATAAATAATAAAATTATGCCAGCGCGCGAGTTACCTTTTAAATTTGATTTGTAAAGGCTACATTTTACTCGTATGTATGTTTATATACCGTTATGTCATACGTATATGTAAGTAGCTGACCTGGCAAACGGTTTTTTGCTATATTTTATATTTTGTGCATCAAAATTTGCTGTTGCATTTGTTTGTCCCCCTGTCTTAATTAATTATTTATTCCTGTTAACCACGATGTCGGTCGCGTCCCGTCTCGTGCAATTCGTGCAGTTCATCTTAAAAGAGACAGACATATACTGTCGCCGACATTTTTTTATAAGACTCTACTAAAAAATAAGATTTTAAGAGTCATACTAATTTTTGGCTATTTTTTGGGTTTCTGGGTTGGTGAACCATTTTCGAAGCGCACCCAACAGAAACCCACATAGATGAATAATATTATAATATTTTTCCTGTTTTTTTTACCAAATTTCCCTCTATTTCTTCACTCCTATTGGTCGTGGCCTGATATTTTATAGCCTTCCTCGATAAATGCTCTAACCAACACGAATTTTTCAATTCGAACCACTAGTTCCTGAAATAAGCGCGTTCAAACCAACAAACTTTTCAGCTTTATATATTAGTATATAATATTTTTTTACGTCATACCGATTCATACTGGTTCTCGATTACTTACGTGAAATAAATAACATTAGACACATTCTGATAATAACCAAGGCAAATATTAATATTCTGTTTATTTTCAGGTATTCACCTCAGCAACAGTTTCGTTCTGACGTCCACGTGTATAATTTTACTCCTACATACATTATGATTAGCCTTCCATGATAGTTAAGGGAATTGAATGTTGTGATAGTCGTAACGGCCGTGAAGAAAATCTAGTTTTAGTTCTAATTTCGTATACAGCGTGGTTCAAAATACAGTCCAGGGGGGCAAAACAAGTGACAAAGGATTTAGGTACGTCTGTCATAAAGTGCGCCTTAATTCTTATATCACTTAGTCTCGAATTACCCCCCCTAAATTATCATTTTGGTTTTATAGCACGTTGTTAAATAGTTGAAGTGCCAAATGTAATTTACGAAATCTTTACGTTCTAAGGTTTATAATGGAAAGTTTTGAAAAGTGTATCGAGTAATATGAACATGTATGATGATAATTTTGCATATTCTAAGTTGTCTAAGTGGCCTAAAATTTCAAAAGAGTTCAAATTGAATAAAACAAATTCTTACATTAAAATCTGATTGAAGACGACGTTTTTCTAAATAAGTGTATTGTTTATGCTGAATATTCAAGTAAGAACTAGTTTATTCCAGTTTTAACTACAGACACTACATCAATACAGACCTGTAAACATTTATATCTTACTTTTTGGTCACCTGTAAAACTACCAAATTGTGATATAAATAATTGTAATCTATTGCCGTATTGGAGTAATGCAATAATCTACCGCAAAATAAAATTGTTAAAGTGTTTTCTATAAATACACATTTGAAATTTATTTAAACGCGTTAATACTTCAAAATAATAAGTTAATTTAATCTTCAATTCTACGTAAGAATAAAATTTTGTCGTGGTGAAATTTTGTATGCTTACAAGGGGCTTAGACTAATGTGTGTCTAAAGTTTCCTCTTTTCTAGGACATACTGTATATATGACGCTTCTGTAAATAATATTGTAAAATTTCCAATATGTTTGTATAGCGGTTTGCAAGGGTATACGGTCAAGCTATTGTTAGTTTATCTTTTGTACAGATGGCAAATAAAGTTATGCTTTTAAAAATAAGTCAATAGATATATCGTGTTCTTACAAGTGCTTCTTTGGTCCAATAGTTTTGCTGTTTCGTGACCAGTATTAAAAAATCTAAGAAAATTTGTGATCAAAGTCATCAAGAAAGTAAATAATTAATTGGTATTACAAAAGAAAAAAAAACTGCTCTGAATAGGACTATTAATAAATTATTTGTGTATTATCTGTAGTTATCTTTAGTAGTACACATTACAATAAAACATTTTTAACGGTTTAAAGCAAGAAATGTATTAGTTAAACTATTTATCATTCACTTACGTACCAACTATGATAGAACAAATGGCGCTAGCGTTGCAGTTTTGACTTTGATATTAGGAAGACCCTCCATCTTTAGTCTCCCCGTGACCACGGCTACTGCAAAGCATCTAATACGTCGAGCCTTAGTTAAAATCACTATTGAGCTAAACGACGAAAGATAGCGTTTTAAATCCTTAAAAGTGTTTAATTTCAATTTGTCTTTTGGTAAATATCATCAGTGCAGCGACAACAGAAACGTTCAGATTTAAAACAGTCACAATACAGACGGCCCGACAAACAGCGTTGTCTCTCAGCTTTCTTAAAGTGTTGCCGTTATTCTTTTGCGTATGCGTATCACTGAAATATTACAAACATTACCTTACTTTGTTTTTAACAACAATTTAACATTTCACGTTTAAATATGAAAGAAATGACTGTTTTAAATATATATTTAGGCAATATTTGATAAAAGATGCACTTGTAAGCAAAAAGTGGCCTGATTCTGGTAATTCAATTCGTGCTAGTGAGAAGCTATCGACAGACAATCGAGATGCCAGTGCAACAAAATTGAATCGATTGCCTGGTTAAGAGCTTTTGTGACGTCACATAAGGCTTGCCACAGACGATTGCGAGGCTAGCGTATTACCAGAATAAGGCTGTATTAATAATATGGACAATATTGTTGAGACGTCAATTTACGTAAACCCTGTCGCCAGTGTACTAGATATGTATTTAAATGTTATTAAATATAATATTATATATGTGAATATGTAAATAAATTAGTTACTCAAAGGTGTATTTTATTTCTTGATATTTTTTATGGTAGAGGGGGACAGACAAGCATGCTCACTGTCGCAGTTCACTTGATAAGTATGTGATATACCCCAGTCATATATGAACAGGATGTGTTGTCGACTTATTTTGGTTTTGCTATTGGGAAATTCACAGATTGAAACTGAAACGCTACTAAACTTGACGGCTTTTTGAGCTTAGATGAAATTTAGACTTTCCTACCGCCCGTTTAATATGTTTCAGAAAAATTACGACGACCTACGACCCGTTTAGAAGCCATACATTTCTACCATTGCAACCAATCTAGGACCAAAAGGAATCTAGAAATCTTGAATCATAAAGATGAGACCACAATCTCGAACTTACATCTTTTTCATTTCTCCTACATTTTTTATTATCGTCAAGATAAGCAGTTTGAGAAACTCCACGGAAAGCCGATAAAATAAGCCGTATCCGTGCTAACCTAATAATCCTAATTTGTCCGAATTGAAAACTCCAAACTCCAATAAAACGTATACATCCTGAGACTAGTGCGCGCCCCTGGCTTCGTTCCAACACTTCACTATAACGAGCTCTAGCTCACCTCAACAAAATAGATTTCCACGAATATCCACGACGAATTTACTTAAAACAAATAAATTATATATTTTGCAATTTATTAACTTAGTTAATATAAAGGAAGGACAAAATAAGTAATAAGTATTTAAATAAAACACTTTAACGGTTTGAAACGCGATATTTGCTAGTTTCACTTATATGAAAATTATTTTTATTATGGCCAGACGTTTTGGATGCTTTGCAGCAGCGATTGTTATCAAAAGAATAACGCCGTAAAGTAGTCAAAATAATTTAAAACACGCGTAAAATTGATCATACTTCTGTGCTCTATCCGACCGACACAAATTATTGCTTTCCCGGGAGTCGAACCCTCGTACTTAGCAGTAGGCGTTGAACCATCGCATTATAAAAGCGGTTTCATTGTTACACAAATTATTATTTCCATTGAGTAAGAACCATAAAACGGTTCATATTTTATGAAAAACCGGACCATTTGTCCCGGGCCGGTCGTTCACGCAACACGATATATAGAACTTAACTAATACAAATGGCGGTCGTTACACACTACTTGTTCTTATCCGCTAAGTAATGTTTCGAGTTACTCTCTATAATGAAATCTTTTGTGCTCCATCAATATTATTATGGGCATAACTTATAATGCTACGAATAAAGCTAAGAGAATTACATCGTAAAAAATGTCGTTTCAATTTTCAGATTTACAAATACGTCACACGTCGATAAAGGCTTGCTTTTCTGTATAGGCTAAAATTTTATTATAAAATAGACTTACGCGAGTAGTATCTATTTAACACCGACGTCTCCCCGTGACCACGGCTGCTGCAAAGCATCCGAAACGTCGGTCCGAAGTTAAAAATCATTGTCAAATAAGTTTAACTAATATATCGCGTTTTTTAACCGTTAAAGTGTTTTATTTAAATATGTGTCTGTTTGTAGAATACATCGGTTTTGTTTTATATAAGTTTTTAAGTACATCATGTAAACTTAACCTTACAACGGTTTTAAAAGTAGTCCACGTTGAAAAGCGTCGGAAAATCGGATAGTACTCGAAAATTGATAAGTGAAATTGTTTTAACCGTTAAAAGTTGTTATAACGTGTCTCGTTTTTTGTATAAAATACTGTATACTGTGTGTGTACTGTGTTTTTTTTGTATAAAGATATTAATAAAATAATATACTAAATAAGTCTTGCCCGAATAAAGTTATTCATCTAGATAATATAATCTTGCACAACGCTTACAAGAAAATGTAAATAAGTATTTTTCCCTCCATGTCTTGCTATAAAATACTTTATTGGGTCGTTGAATAGATAGTAGTGGAGATAAATAAAAGGGTTAACAAGCGTGACATTTATGAAGAAAATCCAATAAAATACCGAAATTGAAATCGCTAGGCTGTGATCCTAACTGTGTTGGAGCCAAATCAATAACTGATACACTATCAATGTGTCAAACAATTTTTATAGCGGGAAGTATTTCTTTGTCGATTTATTTTTTAAGTATTGTCTGTAATTTACGCGAGTAGTACACATTTAAATAAAACCCTTTACGATGCGAAATATATTAGTTTTTTTTACTTTACATTAACAATGTTTAAGTAAAACACTAACGGTTTGAAACGCGAGACCGGCTGAAACGACGGACCGTAGTTAAAATAATTGTCAAATAAGTTTAACTACTGAACAGTAATTAAATTAAATACTGTCTATAGTTTACGCGAGTAGTACACATTTAAATAAAACACTTTAACGGTTTAAAACGCGACATATTAGTTAAACTTATTTGTTAAAAGTTAAAAATAAGTTTAACTAATATATCGCGTTTTAAACCGTTAAAGTGTTTTTTATAAGTATTTAAATTACCAACGATAGATGGTCACGAAAATATAGGGTGAACATAATTAATGTCAAAGGCAATTATCCAGTCCCCCCGTAACCACGACTTCTGTAACGCATCTGATACTACGCAAATAAAACGAAATTGTAGAATTATAAAACGGTTGTAATTCTTACTATTTTATAAAACATCTAGTTTATGTATTGTGGTATTTCATCTCCTCCTATATCATAACAATAAATATTTATTTATTTTATTTTATATTACTAGTAGTACGCAATAAATATAGTTACTTATACGTAAGTATATACCACAGATACTTAACTTGAACGATAAACTCTCCGTTGCTCCCACAGATGATGTATAATGCATTTCAATTCCAATCAATACACTGGAAAAACAAACTGAAGGTACATGAAACAGATTTAAATTTCATGAGAGAAACAATAGCGGGTACCATTAGCTGAGTCGGTTCGATTCTCGTTGGCGTCACGCCAGCCACCCTGACAGCTATGCCTAGTTCGTTATGCAACCGCAGCTTTTTACGGACGGTGTTACTCAATCAGCTGTTTGTGGCGTCGCTTGGAAAGAAGTATTATAAAATAGAGTAATATTTACTATAAAATATTTATAAAGCTAAAAAGTTTGTTTGTTTGTTTGTTTGAACGCGCTAACCTCACGAACTTATGATTCGAATTGGAAAATTATTTTGTGATGGTTAGATTAAGGCATTTATCGAGGAACGCTTCACAATTATCATACCAATGTTGGGTATGTCCCAAGTGGCATGGAACATGAAAAAATTTGACATATGAAATTAATTTACATATTAAGAGATGATTCAACTTCCTTATCTGATCGAAACAATTAATTTTTCACAAGACTCCAATGCCAAACAGACTTACGTAACGCCTAGCGACTGAGGCCCAAAGTCATGACTTGGAATATATATAATATAAATTAACAATTATATTTAAAAATCTAAATATATACGAACTAAATTTTGTACCATCTATTGTCACTATCTAACTATACTAATATATGAAGCTAAAGAGTATGTTTGTTTGAACGCCCAAATCTCAGGAACTACGATTTCGAATTGAGCTTTTCGTGTTGGTTAGAGCATTTATCAAGGAATGCTATAGCCTATAAACCATTGCCTTTTCACTAATACAAGCGAAGATAGAGCGAGAAATGTGAAAAAAAATTGGGAAAGTTATTCATCATTTGTTCAAATTCAAAAAAAAATGTAGAAAAGAATGATTCCTCTTTGAATGATCAAAAAAAGTCTGCGACGCTATATGTCTATTTGTAAGTTTAATTTGCAAGAACGACGGGTCATGAGCGACGGGACGCGACCGATGACGTAGGTAACAGTTTGCAAAAACAATTTTGGTTGCCCAAATTAACAATTCTACGCGTACGATGTCGCTGACGAAGCTGGTGCTAATATAAATATATTGTTTACAACACTTACTATAGAATGAATTGGTAGTTAGGATTTTGACCCTAAAAAGCCTTTGGGTGCGTGCAAATAAACTAGGCGCGCATATAATGTAAGAGGGTACATATAATATAAAAATAATAATAAAATAACCTATACAACGTATTCAGATTTAAAAATTGAAGTCAAAACTCCTCTATGTAAATTAACGTCTACCTTCACCATTTAAATGAAAATATTTTAAAAGACTACAATAAAAATAATAATATGAAAATATTATCGCGAAATAAAGTAACGATTATCACGAAAGCTTTTTAACGGCTTTTAGAGAGGGACAAGCGATAAGATTTCAGCGATTTCGAATATAAATGTTAATTTATACAACACACTTTAACTGTTTAAAACGCGATTTAGGTGAGACATTTAGGATGATTTACATCAGCCGTGGTGACGGGGAAACTCCCGTGACCACAAATTTTATTTAAATGTGTACTACTCGCGTAAACTACAGTCAGTATTTATAACTATCAAATCATTTGTTATATATTCATATAAACCAAAACAAATGACACATAATAACGTCCTTTGTGATTAGATATATATGGAGGGGCACTACTTAGCTTTTGTTGTACGGACAGGATGACACCGGTATTAAAAAAATTTCTAGGGTTCGCCAATTCAGTGTATGGAGTTGTATAGAATATAGATAGTAGCTAAATATATAGCTATATAGTATTATAGTAATAGTGAATATGTAAAGCCTTTTAGACTCCAATAACTAAATATATGTTATATCTGGGTCTGGATTCGAACCTTGATCCGTGCGTTAATCCATTCATGAAATAGTAGTTATAAAATTTACCAAGGAGTAACTAAATCACAAATCATTAATTTTTTTTATGTTAATAAAAAATGATTTTATTTAATATGTAAATTGTAGTCAGTTTCCTATATGAATAAATTAGTAATTAATATATTTTATATTACTTGTTATTAGTTGTTAGCTTTATTTTGTGGGTATTAAATGTTTTTTTTTATAGTATAAAACGAAAAAAATTACTAATTGGCTTTAGTAAAAATCGCTCCTCTCTCGCAACTTGGACCAATCGCAGCGAGTTATATTTCAGGGTTGATGTGAAATGCTTCGTATTATTCATTTGAATGTTTTACGTTCGTCATAATGACTGCGAGGATTGTTGTTTTAGCGAAATTATTAACGGTAAGGCCGCATACATACTGTAAATTTTTAAGGGCTTATATAATAAAAGGTTAACTCACTGCTCAATATTATTAATTAAAAGTAGTGTATATCTGTGGATTTGCTTGCAAGCCCTGGCAACTTGTTTTGTTTGACTTAACATTCACGCTGATTAAACTTTCCTGCCGTAGGACTAGTGGTTGTTATAGTCGATTGAAGATCACGAGGTCCAAAATTCGAATACCAGGTCAAGCGAAATGATATTTTCGGTTAATGAAGTGTAATAAGCCTTAGAAGCTTTAAAATCCTTGTCCAGGAGGTCATGTTTAATTGAAGTCTTAGCTTTTTTATTTTAGATTTTTACTACCATATTTGTAGAGGTTGTTTTCTCTTATTAAAATTAAAATACTTTATATTGTCACCGCATATATAACTAACATTCGAATGTTAAAAAGCAAAACTCTGTTTTTCGTATGACAATACGTTAACGCGGATTAGTCGTGGAAAGTAAACACCTTCCACAGATTAAAAAGGGTTAAGTAACGTCGTAATGGGAGGAACTTTTAACCCGTCCTCGCGCCGTGATTAATTGGGCTTATATTTTTAAAGTTCCCGTTTTGGGGCTGACTGGGGTTGTGTGGGACAGACGAGCGGGTAAATAACGAGCTTCGTTTGTCTTTGGGGTTTTTTAGTAATTTCATTTGCTAATGCAGTCAGACCACGCCATAGAGAATGGAGTTTTTTATATGATTGAGAAGGATTGACAAGCACATGGTGAATTCTGAAATCAAGATGCGCTATCGATCTATTTTGAGTATAGAGATTCGGAAACCCTGGCGGCTGGTTTTGCCAAATATTAAAATTAGAAAATTTAACAAAACAACAATTGACATAAAGTATGTTTATTTTTTAAACAATTAATCAATGTGACGACATTTTTCTGCAGTTCAATCACTTTTTTGTTTAAAATCGTCAAACATCGGGTGCTCTCGACAATCTTCGGTGAGCTTGAGACCGGCGCGAACCTGTTTGTACTTGTTTATGCGTGCAAAGTGAGAATTTGATTGAACCCAGTTACTCGGCCGAGTACTCGGTTGAAAAATCTTGAACTGAGTAAGACTCGGTACTCGTTACTCGGCGCATCTCTACAAATATTTGATAAACAACTCACACAAGTTAGTTTTAATTTTTAAATATTTTATTATAATTAATTATAGAAGGATTTTGACTTTATCATCCTTTGCAGTACTTGTTAATTCACTCCCGTTTGAAGTCTCGGAAAAGACATCTTTTTTCAGTAAGCGCGTAAGTAGCACGAAGTTTTCTAGTTTGCTCTCAGTGCGGAATTAAAATAAAGCGACTTCATCTATCCAAAGAGTTTATTTAAATATCTTGCTGTTAAAAATTGTGTTTATACTTTAGACTCAATAGTAAACTACGTTGTAATAAAATAAACGCTTTCACAGGTTAGAACGCTAATTGTATTAGTTTATCTATACTAATACTAGCTGACCCGGCAAACGTTGTTTTGCTATATAAATAATTTTACTAAAATGGCTATTACAAAATAAGGGTTGATGGTAGAAGGGTTAAAATTGAGGATTGTATGTATTTTTTTAATGCTACATTAGAATAAAAAATTAAAAAAAAAAATTAAGGGTGAACAACGCTTATTACTTAGGGGGATGAAAAATAGATGTTGTCCTATTCTCAGACCTAATGAATACACATATCAAATTTGGTGAAAATCGGTCGAGCCGTTTCGGAGGAGTACGGTAACTAACACTGTGACAGGAGAATTTTATATATTAGAAGAATATAAAGCTTAAGAGTTTGTTTGTTTGAACACGCTAATCTCAGGAATCCGAAACGTCGGGCCGTAGTTAAAATAATTTTGTAATAAGTTTAACTGATAAATATTGCGTTTTAAACCGTTATGTGTTTTATTTAAAAATCATTATTTTGTATGGATTCCTTTTCTTTCAGGATTTACAAACCGTGGATTGCATATTATTTTAATATGAATAGCACGTTAACTGAACAATAGTCGTTAGCATTCAACTCGTTATCGCTAAGTAAATAAGAATGCGCAATAATTCCGAGCAGATGGTGCGGGCATTAAGACGCTCGTGACGTCATTAACAAGTACAAAATTGTAACGGCGAGGACAATGACAAAAAAGACTAGGAAAATACTAATACTGTTTAACAAACACTTGAAACCTTTAATATTTTTCACATGTACACATGATGGCACTATATAAATTAAAAATAGATTATAAATAAAAATAATAACGACACGGACAAGACTTTAACTGCCTTCCTCAGCGTGCCGTGCTATTGCTCTCTAAATAATCTGCTTAACTAAATAACGGTTTATTTAAGAAATTTTAAAATTTTAAAACCAGTGAAAATGCTTAAATTAAAAAAATATTATTAAATAAAACTTAAGCTAACGGTATACTTAACAGCTAATGTGTAACACACTGTTTGCTTTCAGCGCATAACTTCAGCGTATACAAACGCAATTACTTGCAGGATATTTCGACCGTGTTACGAGACTAACGCATTGGATGACGTCCATTGCTGCACCGGTATGACATACGATCAACTAGAATTGTCTGTAGTTTGCGTGAGTAGAACACATATAAATAAAACACTTTTAACGATTTAAAACTCGAAATATATTGGTTAACTTATTTTATTGTGTTTCACGTACGACCCAACGTTTCGGATACTTTGCAGTACCCCACGTGATCACGGCTGCTGCAATTCATCTGAAACGTTAAAAAGTACATTTAAAAATATATTTCTCGTTTCAAACCGTTAAAAAGTTTTATTTAAACACAATAATTTTTCAATAGAACTTTTTAAAATAATTATTAAATATTTCAATAAGATATACAATAAATTAAACACCTAAAAATCGAAAATATTTTCATTTTTATTTTCGATTTTTAAATTGTATAGTGCCTTCATGTGAAAAACATGTTAAAATAATAAAGTTTTCAAATTAAACATCTGTTAATATTAACCTGGACATAGTAGTTCAGTTGATTAAATCTTTGTGGATGTCAGTTCAAGTCCCGCCCGTTTCCTATTTTTTGTTTTTGAGTTAAGATTTTTAATCTATCAAAGTTTTCAAAAAAGATTTCGTCTCAGACGACAGTGATAAAAATTTAAAGGCCTGGCGCAATAACGCGTTACGTAACGAAGCAATATAAGTTCTAAGGTAAGTTATTTTATAGTGTGCAACGCATCTCAAAACTCTTCGTATTGAAGCAGCAATGTACGCCGAGACAAGTGACAATCAACTCCGTGCAATCTCATCTGCTTCATATCCGCTAAGATATTGCAGGTCGTTAGTGATTTCCCAAACAAGTTGACAAGAGCGAGTGGAAATTAGGCACGGATATACCCGGATATAACCGGGTAAAGGGTGTACTACAAATATCTGCTTAGTGCTTGTTGGTGGTGCTTTTAGGTAGTTTTAAATAAAGATTATTAGTCACTAGCTGTGTCAGCGGCTTCCGTCTGAGTCTGTTTTGTTAATATTACTTTGGGCATCCAAATTTGTTATTGCGTAACTCCTCTTCATCTTTCTAAAGTTAAGATGTTACGCACGACACCGGTCACGACCCGTCGTTCTTGCAAGTTAATCTTTAAAGAGAAACATATGCTGTCGCGGACATTTTTTATGTCAAGTAAAGAATTCATTCTTTCGTACATATTTTTTTGGTGTCTTGAACCGTTTTCTTTCGTTTTTTCCACATTTCCAGCTGTTTCTTCCTGTTACTAACAGTGCGATATTTTACAGCCTATATTTCAATTCGAAAAAGTAGCTCCTGATATAAGCGCGTTCACAGACTCTTCGACTTTATATATAGATTAAATTAATTGTAAGCGTTGTAATTGTTAAAACAATTATAAACGGCCAAAAATGTGTGAATTCTGATTATATAAAAAGTTCACATTAACAAGAAATAACGTTGTTCTAACGATAGCAGTGTATTGCTAATAACGACGGGTCGCGAGTTTGATCTCGACCGCGATATTAAGTAAGTATTTAGCATTTCATTGTGTAAAAGTGAAACTGATGTCTGCCTGTCCTCCTCTGTTATAAAAAAATGTATATAAATAAAAATAAAACACTTTAACGGTTTAAAACGCGAACGATTATATTAGTTAAACTAAAAGAAAATTATTTTAACAACGGCCCGATGATTCGAATGCTTTGCAATTTTTTTTGTAATTTCCAAATGGGTTTAAGTCATATATATCGCGTTTTAAACCATTAAAGTGTTTTATTTAAATGTGTACTACTCGCGTAAACTACAAACAGTGTATCTATTTAATCATTCATATTCTTACATACCTTTGAACGATTGTGAATACACAATATTTGTATATTTTGTATTACATTTATTCCACATTTTTTGTCCAACAATAAAACCGTTAGATCGCGTCAAAAACAAAAGAAAGTTTTCACATAAATCGTATCGTATCTACCATCACACAAACATACTCGTAAACTGTTACATTTGAACAAACAATTTTTATTTGTTGGCCGTCGGGACACCGCGTTTATAATATTATACTTTGTCTAGTGTAGAATGATAAGTTAACAGTGGTAGAAACAAAATATATATCGACAATAAATCAACTTAATGCAACATTGTCTTGAGTTTGTAGTTAACGCGACTAAAACACATTTCAATAAAACATTTCTAACGGTTTACAACACGAAATGTATTAGCGAACTTTTACCTGAAATTTATCCTTTAGCAAATTTAACTTTGACATATCGGATACCCTTCATCTTCAGTCTCGACGTGACCACGACACATAGCATCCGAAACATTTCGCGTTTTGAACCGTTAAAAGTGAGTATTAGTGTTGTTTTTTAAGTATTTTTATCTTAATGTTGACTATAAAAATGGTATATTTTCTCTATCCACTCTATTCGCAAACAAAATATTTTATAACAGAAACTAATGTTTTTTCTATAACACAACAATTTGTTACACGAATTGTTCATTTTGTTGTTGAAAAAATTCTTTTTAGAATAAATAATTATTACACACCAGCAGGACTCGAACCCATCACCTTCCTTTCCTTACCACGAGACATCATGAGATCTCTTCGATGTATAATAGATTTTTAATTATCATTCCTACCTATGCTCCTTTTTTGTCACACAAGACACATCATACTATATTACACAATGTATGGTAAAGCGCACGCCTTGTGTTGCTCGTCAATCAAGAGATGTATCTTACAATTAATTTTATCAATGATCAGAATAGGACATATCGATTATTGAATTTATATTAATATAGAAAGTTCTTACGCGCTTATCTCAGGCACTACTGCTTCAAGTTGAAAGTCGTTCAAGTCAAATCTTTTTGTGTTGGTTAAAGCATTTATCGAGGAAGCCTTTGGCTATAAAACCACCAATTAGAGTGAAGTGTAGGTGGAAATGTGGAAGAAATGTGGTGTTGAAGCGATTCCGTAGCGTACGCTTTAAAAATGATTCAACATATCTAGAAGTATCTATGAAAGGTTGATTTATTTTAAAATTTTAATGTCCGAAATAACTATTCAATGCAGGCGCAGTCGCTGACACAGCCTATTAATATTACGAGAAAGCCCTTTAGTAAACAAATAGCAAAACAGATGGCGCTAGTAGATTTGATATGTACGGCTACTTTGTATCACTCGCGTAAATTACAGAATACTGAAATAGTAAGGGTATTAATATGTACTATTATTAAATACAAACACACGAAATTATCAGATCTTTAGTTCATGACGCCTCTTTGATCATCCAAGTATTAGTATATTAATATTCGGATAAGAGATTATCTGTGCCTTGATGTGTTCTATATGTTGTTAATGTCACCGTTGGATTATCGAGTCTGTGACATTAATTCAAAACCCGTTAAAGGTATAAAACGTGAAAAAATAATCAATAGTACTGTTATGCTATAAAGGTCAGGGACATCGGTTCTTTGTAAAATATTTAGCGTTTAAATTGTTATAAGAGTTTTATTAAATCCCTCTCAGTCTTCAGTTGTGTCCCGAAACAAGTATAGTATTCCTCAAAAAATAAATTATTATACATTATGGCAAGTAACAGGTTATTTGTATAATGAAATTATCTCATTTAATAAAAACACTTGTTACGGTTTAATATGCGAAATTTTTCAATTCGCGGTAATAGTTAAGAGTGACATTTTTTTTATAAAATACCGATTTCAACAATCTGATAGTAACGCATACTAAAGGTATATATATGTTACCGTTCAATTGTGTCCTTAACACAGTAGTGACACGGTACAAACTATTAGCTCTTGTACTTCAGTCGTCCTCATGACCACAGCCACATAACTAAACGTATAGTCCAAGAGCTAGACTACAATATAAATATTTTAATTGTTTATGTATTTTTAACCCAAAATTTATATAAGAACTCGTTGATTGCCAAGTCGACTGCAAGTCATGGGGTTCAAATCCCAAATAAAGTTTTTACTAGTTCGGTAGTTTGATGTTTTCTGTTAAATTATAGACTTACGCTTACTTATAGGTAATAAAATAAAATTAATATTCAGATTTCTAGGCAAAGAGCAACAAGTTTAGTATAAATATAAATCGATTAGACACATGTTAGATCTTGTAGGCATCGAACCCATGATTTTTGTTAAAATGTCTGCGGCATGTGAGTTATAAACTTTATTATATCAATGTTGGGACATCAGTGCCAACGTAGCTGAGTAGCCGAGACCTTTTCAGAGGCAACTATATTGTAGAATTTATTTTTTTATGTACTTCTTGATATTGTTTAATACATTAATTTTTAATTGTAAATATTGTTTTTGAAATTAACGTATCTCCTATGAAAGAATTATTATTCCCAGCAGTGGGACATAAAAAGCGTAATTCACTAGCTCTGAGCTAAGCCAGGATGGCATCCCCCTCATAAATAACACAGCGCTTCCGAGCAGAGATAGCAATAATTCCACTATTATTGTTACTAATTGCCTATTAATATCTGCAGTAGCACGTAATGGCGATATTATGTGTTTCTTTTAATTCGACAATCCCTAATATATTTACAGATATATAATAACTTGAAATATAGCTGCCTACATCAGCACTCCTTAAAAGATTTTATTTTTCTCAATCACGCTTAGAAATTTGAACATTATTTCGTAAACCTACTTCGAAATAAATCGAACTTGTTGTACTGGCCGAGCAGTGACCGGCAATAGTGGTATGAAAATCCATATCTGTCGTGTTTAGCAGCCAAATAAGTTCCTATGTAAAATTATATTTAAAAATGGAACGATCTTCCGCTCCGCAAGATGGCGACCAAAGAGGTAACTTATAAAAGGAGTGATATCCCGTTTGCCCCTCGTGGGGCATGGGGCGAACACATTTTAGTGTTCGTTTCACCGATCCGTTCTTTAACAGGCAAGTAGTTGATCAAACTTCTGTGCCCTGCCCGACCGAAACAATTTTTTTTTTGTTTCTCTGGGATTCGAACCCAGAACCTCTCGCGTTTAATGCAATCATTGGCAATACGTCTACATAGTATAAAACGAACTCACTTTTTCTGTCCCTATGTGTGCTAAATCGTAAAATTACGGATAGTTTTTTATGTACAACGCACACCTGTTATTCTCCCGTACCCGAGCGAAGCCGAGGCGGATCGCTAGTCTACATTACTATATTTTCAATATAATTTATTTCACTACCCACTAGTTAAGTCTGCAACAGCGTTATTTTATCAACGATCATAATAAAGTAAATTTAACGGAATTAAAATTGTTCTAAACAGAAACGCGATATCCGAGCGAAACAAGCTCTCATTAAAATTAATTCAAGGGAATCGATCCTCAATTTGCAAAGTTTCCGACCTTACGACTTTCTACTAGTTCGTTCACACGGATTTGTTCTCGATATCCTTCATTACTTAACTATAGTAGGGACTAGGGAGTGATGTTTTAGGTACGTTTCACCATATCCTACAGCTGGGCAGAGGTCTCCTTTATCGTCGGTATTGCTATGACCCACCACGCTATGTTTAAAATTATAAGTAGATTCGTTGATTTATTCATGATAACGTAAAGAATTAAAAACGACGTGTTGGAGTTAAAAATATTCGTTTTTAACTTGTGTACTTATATATATATATATATTATGTTCAGTCATATTATACTAATACATTTCGCGTTTTAACTCGTTTAAAGTAATTACGTATATCGTATTTTAAACTATGTGTGTGTTTTATGTAATACTAATAATAGTACTATTAACGTAAGTTATATACAATTTTTCATTAAAAACATGTTTATGAATAAGGAATCTATACTAATATGTAAAGCTGAAAATTTTGTTTGTTTGTTTGAACGCGCTAATTTCAGGTTTACTACTGGTTTGAATTTAAAAATTATTGTGTTGGTTAGAGCATTTATCGAGAAAAGCTATAGGATACAATACATTGCGATATGACTAATAGGGAAATTTCAACAAAAGTTAAAGAATTCATCCTCATTGGTTTCCATTGAGTACGCTGCGAAAACGGTTCAAGATAGCCAAATAATATTTAGGAAAGAATTATTTCTCTTTATATAATCTAAAATAAGGTCCGCAACATATATGTCTATCTTTTAAGATTAACTTACAAGAAAGACGGGACGCGGACGACCTCGTGGGTAATAGCTTAAGGTTATAGAGTAGCACAGGCGGTTTGCAAAAACAAAAATTTATACCCAAATTAACGATTCTACGTACGAAGTTGCAGATTGACACAGATTGACAGTTCCGTGTAGTATACATCAAGATATGAACATGTCAAACGGAGCATCATAATTAATCTAATTATGTAGTATTTATTAGTACACTAGAATCTATGCACTGAAGTAAGCAGTCAATTGGATTTGCAAAATTCAACGATACATCTATACTAAAGATCCAGCTGAAGAGATTGTTTGTTTAAACGCGCTAATCTCAGGAACTACTGGTTCATATTAAACAGTTCTCCATCCATTTATCGAGGAAGAATCTTTGAGGGTTATCGTTGCGTGCACTGCGACAACGGTTCTATCTCGTAAGAACCGTTATGTGAATCAACTTTCGCCGAAAGCTACTTCGTATGGCAAAATAACGTTTGCTGGTGCAGGTAGTGTTATTAAAATAATACTCAAATATACTTAGTGAGAACACTGTAAAAGAACGTATAAATATTTAAAACTGTAAGATTTACAATCGCAAGCGGACTATTTAGAAACGAAATTTTCACGGGCGCAAATCGACGAGTGAGTTTCGTAAATAATTACGTTTGAAAATTCACATTTCAATTATTTCCAAACCTTTGGAAGCATCTGTAATATTGAGTTCAAGAATATTCGGAATGAAATGAGACGCTTTGTCATTAATATTATACCTTTCCTTCAAATTAGATGAAACCTTTCAAACTACAAACTTGGAATTATATTCACTTTCAAAGGATTTCAGATTCTCGGTTTGCAATATTATCATTGGCTCAGATAATTGGAGTTTAACTCGCTCTAATTATTTTTCTTGTTTCGTCTAATTACTTTTTAAAATTCGAAGCGAATTGTTGCTCTCGGTTTCCGGTGGTCGCTGAGTGTTTTCTAATTTTTGTATCGGCGATAATTACGTCAAAATTACAAAGAAAAGATAATTCTGTCCGTTATTCTCTTTTCTGTGCCTGTTTTCTTATTGAAGATTTTTTATTTACTATTTGAGTGGACTTTTATGTCTTTTCAGACCGTAATTATTATGTACTACATGTAAACCAGTTTTAATGCTTTCAAACGCGAGATATATTGGTAAAATTTTATTTACCAATTATCTTAACTACTGCTCGACGTTTCGGATATTTTCCAGCAACCGTGGTCACAGAGGTATTTCGCGTTGTAAATCGTTAAAAGCGTTGTATTGAAACGTAATTATTACGCTTATTTTAAGCGTATAGCCTTCATCGCTAAATGCTCATACCAAGCCTAAAATATTAATTCAATTTGAACTAGTAGCTTCTGAGATTAGCGCGTTCAAAGAAGTAAACAAACTCTTCAGCTTTATATATTAGTATAGATAGATAACATTGTTTTAAGACGTTTCTATCTACGCAATAGATTTCATTTGAATGAAAGAAAGCATTCAGCCTAAGGAAATCTCTTTGTCGGGTACATAGAATGTTAGTGTACCGTCAGCAAAAGTGCCGATTGCTTGCAATCAAGTAGAAAGTAAAGGTGTATTCATAGATGTAAAGTACTGAGATAGTGGGCGCATTTACCCTTTGTCCTATATAGACGATTATCGCACGATTTAAAATACGTGTTATAAAAAAAGATATATTTGCTTATAAAAGAGCCTTTTTAATTCCTTAAGGTGAACACGAATACTTATTTTGTGAGGCTAAAATGTGTTCTAATAGTAACGCGTTATATAGCCTGTCTGTTACAGTGTTATGTATGTCCATTATATTTATATCTCTCAAATTATTATTACATAGATACATTTTTAATGAACATGAATATAATAGGTGCCTTATTTGTAAGTATTTAAAAGGAGTTTATTTGTGGGGGTAACTGCAACATATCGTGGATATGTGTGTGTAAATTCTAATGATATATGAAATTAAATGTTTATCTCGCTTAAGACCGTTTGTTTAAATGCAAATATGACAATTCCTGTAGTATACGCGAGTAGTACATATTTAAATAAAAACGTTTCGGATGCTGTCTCCCCATGACCACGGCCGCTGCAAAGCATCCGAAACGTCGGGTCGCAGTTAAATAATTTTCAATTAAGTTCAACTAACGCGTTTTAAACCGTTAAAGTGTTTTCTTGAAATTGTGATGATATCAAACTTCACCTTATTCATATTGTGTTTCTTTTCGTGAGTTTTCTAAACAACAAGTTGTAAAACCGTACGAAAGCTTTATACTCCGTTGAAAGTTCGTTTCGTATCGCGTGTTTCGCTCCGTTTATTGTTCACTTAGGACGTGGGGTAAGGATTGCAGTACCTAGTGAGGCGACTTCTTCCGCGACACTTCACTGACTTTACTTGAATCTGAATATTGTTTGCGGACGCGTTTCCATTGTTACTTGTTGAAATCATATATTTTTCATGAAAAAAAGAACACGCAATTCGATTTTCAAATCGAAATATTTGTTTCTTTCCTTTCTAGAGTTTAATGTTATACATGATGTCATATAACAAATGGGTGGTAGGAATATTCCGTCCAGCTCTTCAATCTCCCACCCGCATTGCGGCGGTCCAAGCCGAGCCCCCATCGGGGCACCCTTGGTCTAGCCGGAAACACGGCGAGCGCTAGCGCGCTCCCCCACACGTCATTAGTATTCGAAGCCCCGGGCTCAATACCTAAAATCAAAATAAAAAAGAAATTCCGTCCCGGTCACGACAACCGTCCACAGATGAACATTGAACGAGTTGAGGTTCAGTCTGTGAATTTCCAAATATTCAAAGCCAAAAAAAGGTCGCCTACGCATCTTGTTTAGATGTTAATGCTCACCCCTATCAAGTGAACCCAATGCTTGAGTATCCTCCCCTGTATATAAAAAAATAATAATATCGTATTTATTTCACTAATTCTTTTTATAGATAGCTTTTCAGACTGTATCCTAAATCACCGAATTCATTTTTTACCTGGATATGAAGCCCGGATATCTCGCTGTTACTTCTGCAAGCATTAGCTGATAAACGACTGGAGACGATCACTGCCCTCTGTCAATAAATATGTAACTCATATAATAATAGTCTTTGTATTAAGGCTATTTGATTACTAGTGTTTGATCGCGTGTTTAGCCCGTGTTATTGTTTAATATGTCTTATTAAGTGGATTATATCTGCACAATGTAATGTTATAATAATTATAATCATATTATTACTTACTAGGCAAAATGGGTGTTTTAAACGCGATGCACTTAGTTCTGACAGCTGCAATGTGTGCCGAAAAACTAATTTGTTTACTAAGTAAAAAGTATGGGTGTTATATGTTTGCCTTCATAGCTCTTAAATGCCTATAACATATAAACAAGATGCGCCGGCGACCCATTTTGGCTTTGGATATGCTGTGGTAGCCTACGTGTATAGCATTTATATCAGTTTTTTTTTTAAAGAGAACAAAACGAAATCCAGTTTCGCGTTATATTATGTTCTAGATTTGAATTCAAGACTTCTTACTTCTTATGAGATTGGTCCAAGAAGTCGGTTCGATGGAATTGTGTATGTCTTAGATCTACGATACATAAAACAGTGGTTTGTACAGTGGAAACTTTCGCATTATTCATCGAGTTGCAGCGTGCAGTGCCCCCCTAGCGAATGAAACGTGTTTGTTGTGTAAATGTCGCATTTCATATTACTACGCTTTGTTCCAGTTCAATCACTGAGCTTTCTTTTTTCTTCCAAATGGATTTTGCAGCTTTGAATTTTACTGGCAAATGATCAAACATAGACGTCCGTATAGGCATAGAAATAGATCCGTGAAAAATCTATACTAATATATAAAGGTGAAGATTGTTTGTTTGAACATGCCAATCTCAAAAACTACGGCTTCAAATTAAAACATTATTTTTGTGTTGGTTAGAACTCAGCATACTTAAATAATACAAGCGAATACAGCAGATGTGAAAAGAATTAAGAAAATTATACATTCATTGATTTCCGAGGCTACGCTGCAAAAACGGTTCAAGATAATCAAAATATATGTATAAAATAATTATTTCTCTTGAAATAATCTAAAAAAAGTCCACAACGCTATATTTCTATCTTTTAAGATTACCTTGCAGAGGACGGGACGTGACCGAGGTCATGGGTAACAGTTTAAGTCTATTAAGATGAAGGGGTTTGCAAAAACGAATCCGGATGCCCAAAATAACGATTCTCGCGGACAAAGTCGGTGGCACACTATTTCTAAAAAACTTATGCGTGTTGTAAAATTATTTATTGTAAAACTCTCGCTATTTTTATAGTAGAGGCGTTCACGGTGTTTTTATGACAGCGTACTTGTATTTGGTAGTAACTTTTAAGTCAAACACTATTAACGATTTTAAGCCCAAAAATTAAATTGTCTTAAAACGCGTTTAAAACCGTTATTTTTTTAATGTGTATTAGCCGCGTAAACTTAAGAAAGTACTTATTTAGAATTCATTGTTCTAGGGCTGATTAAGTGAATTGAATGCTTGTCTCTGTTCTTCGTACACAAATATATGTCTCTCGCAGCCAGCATTTATTTGCAAACTAATTTAGTGCTAGTCGTGTCTCAATTTACACAGCACTTGAAGCGGTTGTCGCCAGCCTCTTGCCTGCGCTACCTATTTATATCAACAACATACTTTTACGAAAAATCCAATTCTGAGAGCGGTTGGAACACGATAAATCTGGTTGACACATTTTAACTGAAGCTCGCGTCAGTGGGATTTAACTTTTTCTGATATTTTTCAACGATATTATGCAAATTAAATTACTAAGTAATCTTCATTAAATTTAAGTAAACGCGAATGTCAACGAAACAGAATTAAGTGATTTTTCATATGAGTTAATGAAATAAATGTAACCTAAATGGTAAAAGATTGTCTGTACGCGACTAGCACATATATATATAATAAAAAAATACACTTTAAATGGTTCAAAACTCGAAATATATTAGTCAACTTATTTATCCCTTATGTTGCAAAGCATCAGGAGCGTCGGGCTGTAGTTAACATTAAAATTTCTCGTTTTACACTGTTAAAAATGCTTTATTTAAATGTATTGTATATATTTAAATAAAACACTTGAACGGTTTAAAACGCGATATATTAGTTAAACTTATTTGGAAATGATTTTTAACTTCGACTTCGCCAAATACCAACTTCGACGGAACAGATAGCGCTAGAGTAGCAATTTTTTACTTTGACGTCAGAGACATCCTCCATCTTTATTCTCCCCGTGACCACGGCTGCTACAAAGCATCCGAAACGTCGGGCCGAAGTTAAAAATTATTTCCAAATAAGTTTAACTAATATATCGCGTTTTAAACCGTTAAAGTGTTTTATTTAAATGTGTACTACTCGCGTAAACTATAGACAGTATTTGTATTGTATATAGTTTACGCGAGTAGTAGGCATTAAGGAAGGTATGTGACCATGGCCGCTGCAAGGCATCTGAAACGACAAATCGTAGTCAAAACAGATAAAAAAATTCGTTAACAAGTAAAATTCGCGATTTAAACAGTTAAGAGCGTCATTAATTTGAAACTGTCACAGGTTTTTGCATTTATATTTTCATTTGTTTACTATACAACGTACAAGTAAAGAAATTCAGATCTCTAAGTTTAATTTTTTTTCTAAAGATTCAAAACATCTAAAATCACAATTCGTTTTAACATAACATGCGCAGGATTGCATTCGCCCCATAATATTGATTGATCTCAATTTTCTTCACGCCTTTGACTACCTAATCGTAACTACGGAACCCCGATAATTAACATTGGGCACAAGCAATACATAAAAATATATCCCATTATTTACGATCGAGCCGTTTATGACGTCAGTTGTTTACACAACCAGTGAGCTTATGATACATTCCACGCAAACATTGATTCCTCAATGTAGGGGAAAATATTCGGAAAATACTTCTATGTTTCCGACCAATTTACGTAATGTGATAGTTCCCTCCCGGTCACCCCCTAACCCCCCCTTCTCAGCCACTCCTCTATTACCATAAAGACAGAGGAATCCGCATGCTTGCTTTTGGCGCTGGATTGTTTTTGATTTAATGTCGCGATTCATAATAGCTGGATGTGAAAATTATACTTCAATTATTGCTTGGTAAATTTTTATTAGTTAAATGAAATAATTTGCTATTACAGTAATACTTTGAGGAGTTAAATAAAATGTAATAAATTAAATACTGTCTATAGTTTACGCGAGTAGTACACATTTAAATAAAACACTTTAACGGTTTAAAACGCGATATATTAGTTAAACTTATTTGGAAATGATTTTTAACTTCGACCCGACGTTTCGGATGCTTTGCAGCAGCCGTGGTCACGGGGAGAAGCGTGACCACGGCTGCTGCAAAGCGTCTTATATAAATGCATTTTATTTAAATGTAATTAAATACTTTATCAACTCTGTATTTTTACTTTTATTATACATCATACACCTATCTGTAATGTGCGTAAGTTTAAATGTATATTCCTACTGGTCTACTTCAAATTCCAAGCGTGGGGCATTAGTGTAAAAATTTTTTTTATGTTATTGTATTTTTGTGAATAGTATGGGAGAGAGAATTGATTTTTAAACTAATTTCTTTAAATTTAATCAAAATTGTTATTTGAATTTAAAATTACAACACGTGTAACGACAACCTGTATAATGTTATAAGACTACAAGATATTTTGTATAACTGGAAATAAGAAGAAACTAGAAATTTAAAAAAAAATACTTGTAACATGTGATATTTTTAACTACGGGCCGGCATTTCGTGGCTCCTTGGCCACGACTGCTGCAAAGCCTCTATAATGTAGCGATGTAGTTACAGTTCACTAATATATTCCCGATTTTAAACTTATAAAAGTGTTCCATTCAAGTGTGTAATACAATCGTACAGATAGCTAATACCTTTATATTTTTATAAAGAAACTAAGTAAGTAATTGTGTGAGGTAAAATTAATTTAATCGTCAAATAATTAGATTTTTCGATAGATGTTGTGTGTGTCTGTGTCTTCCTATTTTTATAGGCAATTGTTTTTCCTTATCTATGATCAGAAAGAATATCTAGTGCAAGTTGCAAAAGGACATAAGCACCCATATCTGTCTCTATTATCTAATGAAATAAAGCAATCATTTTTTTTTATTTCCCACCGAAGCGTCATAAAAATTCATATCCCCAGGAATAACGTCGTATGGCTTTATGGCGTTGCGATGTCATCGTTTTTGCCGCATTTATGTCGATTCCAGTCGTACAAGTTTTACTTGCGTGTACGTTTGGCGCTTATGCAAATAGGTAGTGTAATATGTTTGTTTGTCATATTTCGTATATCAGGTTAAGACTCGTCGAAATGAAGATGTGGAGACTTTACGACGTATATCTAGAAGGGCTTTACTTATTGTTTGAATATTCAATTAATATAGACCACACCGGACGACAAAGATGACGACAATTATGATTTTTCTAAATATTCAAAATTACATGAAAGACACATTTACACATCTAAATAAAACACTTTTAACGGTTTAGAACACTAAATGTTTTGTTAAAGTAGTTAAAATAAGTATGGATAACTTAAATACTGTCTGTAGTTTACCCGATTAGTACACATTTAATTATCACACTTTAACGGTTTAAAACGCCGATATATATTAATTAAACTTATTTAATATTTCTTTTTACGACGGCACAACATTTCGGATGCTTTGCAGCAATCAGTATATTATGTTTAAAGGTTTGTCGTTGAGGTGGATGAGCAAATTATGAAAATTTCAAATTCAAGAAATATTTTTATTTTTCTTGGGATTGAAATTTCTTTTCGCGTATCTGAAAATTCATTGAATATATAAAACCTTTGAAAACATTAATATTGTTTAAATGTTATTGCACATGAAGACACCGTATAATTTTTTTCAATTTATTTTCGAATTGTAAATTATATAAAACCTATTATTTTGTAAAACAATGATTATGCGACGCGAAGGAAAATACAATTTTCCGAAGTGACTAAATTCATAAATTCAAAATAAAGAAACCTGCAACTGACCGACTAACAATGTCATGTTACATATAAACTGTCACTTGGACACATCCAACTATGTCCGTATTTCCTTCCAATCTTTGCCTTTCAAATATGAGCTTTACTGAAAAAAAATAAGGTTGTTTTTCGGTTTGAAAATATTTCTGCAAAGTGTCGATGTCTTTCTTGATAAGGGTCAGCATCTGATGTAGGTACAAGTATTTGACACTGCTGAATCAGTAATTTTGAAAAGTGTCTGGTTTGTAAATGTTGGTTTAGGAAATATTTAATACAAGCGCAGGAGGAAAATTCTCCATTCCGCAAATGAACCTACAATATTTTTATAAACATTAAAAGGATACATAAGCAATATGTGTGTAACGCTCTAATTTGTAAGTATGAATAAAAATAAATTTATTTTATTTTTAAGTTTGGAATTTTATGACGTGACGATATACGTAGTAAAATTTCAAATTTTAAGTGAGATAACACGCATAGATACACTGGGAGAGAAATAATCTACCATTTCTTTAAATATTGTAGAAAAAAAAATCTTTCACAGATTATAAATTTATAATTACGTAAAAAATGTAATAACATTTCACTTCTCGTTTAATACTCTTTTTAAAAGGCTCGTTGGTCTAATGGTAGCAATTTATTGTTAATAATCAGCGGGTCGGTTCGAGACCCACCGGGTCCAAAATGTCCCACCGGGTCTAATCAATTCATAATTTCTTAAAACTTAAATACTGAAGGGTTGCCTGGAAGAATCGCTCGCCCGCCCATTGCACTATAAACTGGTAGAAAATTTCTTAAAAATTATTTTTAAGGATGTATATCGTTTTGTTGCAATGAAGAATTAAATAAATAAATAAATAAATACTGTCTATAGTTTACGCGAGTAGTACACATTTAAATAAAACACTTTAACGGTTTAAAACGCGATATATTAGTTAAACTTATAGTCTCCCCGTGACCACGGCTGCTGCAAAGCATCCGAAACGTCGGGCCGAAGTTAAAAATCATTTTCAAATAAGTTTAACTAATATATCGCGTTTTAAACCGTTAAAGTGTTTTATTTAAATTCTTAAAACTTGTTTGACTTCGTCTGGACAATTTAGATATTAAATAAACGGTAGGAGTTAATGTTGTCAAAGTTACCAACCACCATCCACAAATTAAAAAGCCGTGAATTTTAATCGCGTTTCACGAGGGATTTTTGAATACCCAAATAGGTCGGATGTTATATGGCTGGAGTATTTCTCCTTCCATCGAGTGAACTCCATGCTTGTCAGTCCAAAAAATATCCATATTAAAAACAAATTGTAACGGTTTAAATCGCGATATATTTTAGTTAAACTTGTTTGAAATTTATTTTTAACTGCGGCCCGACGTTCCAGATACCTTGCAGCAGCCGTGGGCATGGGGAGACTCCAAAATATCCATATCCAAAATATCGATAGCCAAAATAGGTCGACGCAGCATCTGCACAAATGTTATATACCTTGGATATTTCTCCTTCTATCCGTGCTTGTATTGTAAGCGTTTATCTGTAATAAAGCTTCTTTATCGTATTAGAGTTTCAATTATCCAACATGCCTATGTACATTTACTGGACACAATGCCAACTGTGAAACCTGCTTATAGAGACAATACACGTATTCTCATTATACACCAACAGGTGGTCAATTACTGAATATAATGCTCAGCGATCAAAGGCAAGTTTCGTACGCTTTGAACTGGTTGAACCTAACCAGAGATCTAACATTGAACTAATGGTATTGGGAGCTAGTTAAGGGCCAAACTTCGATAATTAAAGTTGATAAGCTTTGTTATTACTGTGTTATGATTGCATTCACAAAAGCATGAGTTCTAACATTAGCAAGTCGATATATTTATGAAAATATTTTGTTTGCTCGAAAAAATTTACATAATTATAAAACATACGGCATTTTTCATCAATATAATACAAGCGATATGGATTAAAAAGTATCGGCCAAAAGGCTCCATAAAACAAGTAACTCTTTTCAAGGCATCTGATTACGGTATTTTAATATAATCCATAGTGAAGTAAAAGCACTGTCAATAAATAAGTTTTAAATCGTATGTTAAACAAAAACTGCTCGGAAAGGGTTATTATAACGTAAATGAATATTTAAATGATAAAAATGCTTGGTATGGAGGAACCCGCTTAAACAAGGAAGAAGATGTACACATTAAGTGCGTAAGAAATTTTAGGAAATTGCAAAAAAACTTGGCAATTTAAAGGAGTTGCGGCGAGTTTCTTGCCAGTTCTTCTCGTTCGTTCTACGCCCTAACTTCGGGACTGGTAGTAACTGTAAATTTAGAGTTTTAAATTTTTAACTGTTTTGACGTTCATAAGTGTACTAAGTTACCTACATCAATAAATGATTTTTGATTTTGATATTTTATGTTTTTCAGGAAAACTTCATGAAAACTTTAAGATTTTTCAAGTTATTGCATATGATGCATAATCAATTAAAAATCGATGACGATGCCGGTTCAAGTCCTATCCGAGTCGTAATTTTTTTCAATTCATAATCAATTTTTAATTTAAAACATTATTAACTGCCATCGCATAAATCCCATGCTGGTCTGTTCTCCTGTCCCCTGCGATAAAAAAAAATCTTAAATAAAACGCGAAATATTCTAAATAAGGTGATTCAGTATTTATTTAAACACCGCCCCTTTGTTTGAGTTTAGTCTCCTCTGTCCACGAATGCTTTGCAGAATTTCGCAGACAGAGGAGACTAAAGTAAGAGGTTGTCGCCAAATTTCAAAGAAAAAACTACTACGCTAGTGCCATCTGTTCCTTCGTAGTTGGTAAATTAATTGTTAATTACCATTTCGTGTTATAAACACAACTACACAAATGTGTACTATTCGCGTAAACTACAGACAGTATTTAAAAAAACTTTGACCCGACATTTAGGACGCTACTTACAGCTTAAAGCAGCCGTCCCGTGCAGTTGTATTGAAAAGTTAGTTGGCTATTTTAGTATATTTATAAATGTCATTAACTATTTACATTTAAAGCCGTCTCCCCGTGACCATGGCTGCTATAAAGCATTCGAAACGTCGGGCCGTAGTAAAAAATAATTTTCAAACAAGTTTAACTAAAATATATCACGTTTTAAACCGTTAAAGTGTTTTATTTAAATGTGTACTACTCGCGTAAACTACAGACAGTATTTACTATTGACATTTAAATTTTCATACATGCAAGTACATTTTACTTACAACTAGTAAGCTAAGTACCTTTTGCAATCACACTAGAGATGTATGTTTGTCTGTGCGCACCGTGTTAATATTAACACATTTCCTAATTATGTATTCATCGTACCAGCTCGCGTCATGTGTTATGTAATACGTGTACTCTCGCGTAGAAAAGAAGAATTTGATTTTAGACAAATAAAAAACTAAAATTAAAATGAAAGATCTTAAGAAACACAAGCTAACTTTATAGATTTTATTTATAATAATATCAGTAATTTAATGGTTAATTATTATTTTTCTATATAGTGGTATTACGTTTAGTGGTATATTTACAAGCCTAAAGCCTTCCTCGATAATTGGTCAAATTAACTTTAATTTTTTTTCCATTCAAACCAGTACTTCTTAAGATTCGCGCGCGAGAGAAGAAACAGCGTGAAACCTGGAAAAAAACTGGAAAAATGATACATCTTTGAGGGTTTACCAAGCGCAATTAACTCGCAGGAAAGACGGGACGCGATCGATGTCGTAGGTAACAGCTGGTACAGTGGTATACTGGTATAAATTGATACAGGTGAAGAGGAGGGTTGCAAAAACAAATGCCAATGCTCAAAATTAACTATTTTACACAGACGAAGTTACTGACACAGCTAGTAATTAATATATAGCTATTAAATCGAAAATTTCAAAAATATGGAACCACTTCTGTACGTGACTGTACAGGCATGTTGCGTCAAGCGTTACTTACTTATTAAGACGTATAAAAATTTGAACACAGAGTCTCGGGTCGGGCGAAATGAAATGTTGCGTGTGTTATGTTTACGAATCTCGCAATATTTCAAGGAGAGTGATGTTGAGAGTGGAGCTATGGAGGATTGCCTAAAATCTTGTGTAGAGGACATTGACCGTTAGCACGTTTGAGTTAATGACGAAATTACAATGAACCAGAAGTGCAGGCAATTAAAGTTATTTTCAAAAGCTAATTTAGGTTGTGTGTTAGTGAAATTATATTTTTCCACTTGGGTCATGGGGTAGAACCTTCTTCCTCTGTTTTGCGAGTTTTGAACTTACGCGTTTAATGCAATACAGAGCAGAGCGTCACAAATTTTAGTAGCTTATATATAATAGTCTATTAATAAGATTGGATGCGACTGGTTAAAGTTAGCTTAGAGCTAAATGTCTATAAGGCTTATGTCCAAAACGAGACATAAAGTTTTTATTTGTAACATGTTTGAATTTTATTACTATTTGAAAATTTGTGCTAGCGCTATGGTGCGCGTCGTGTATTTACAGATAGACCAAAGATGCTCCACGAGCGGTCACCACTTCGGTTTGGACCACCAGAGTGTTCATAACTATTTCAATTGTTTATTCGTGAAAATTATAAGTATCAATTACATTCATATTTAAAGAAAACACTTAAGATGGTTTAAAATGCGACACGTCAAGTAATCTAAAATTTAGCTAGTCCCCCGGACCACGGGTGATGCACAGCATCCAAAACGTCGGGCCGTATTTAAAAAATCTTGTAAATAAGTTGACTAATAGATTTTAAACCGTTAAAAATGTTTTATTTAAATGTGTACTACTCGCTTAAACCACAGACAATACGTACTTACTTCTAGTCTAGTAATATTTTATAATTAACATTTTAGTAAGATATACTAGCTTTTCTAGCGACTTCGTCCGCGTCGAATAATTATTTTAAACATCAAAATTTGGTTTTGTAATTCCTCCTTTAAGCTGTTGCCTACGACGTCGGTCCCGCCCCGTCGTCCTTACAGCTTAATTCTAAAAGATAGACATATAGACATACATTCCCTGCTCACGCAACGAAAACCTTCAAAGATGAACAATTTTCCCCGATTTTTCCCCATTCCCTACTATGTCCTTGCTCCTATTGACCGCATGATGTTTTATAGCCTAAAGCCTCTCTTGATAAATGTTCTAACCAACACAAGAAGAATGTTTTAATTTCTCAGTAGATCTTGAGATTAGCGCGTTCAAAAAAAGTAACTCTTCAGCTTTATAAAATGAGATGAATTTTCTCGTTTTGAGTATTGCAAAGTGTGTTGCTTTAACACGTGTGTCATTAAAGTTCTTGGAAGTTACATTGGAACTATTTCATTGCATATAAGGAAATGGTAGAGCAAGGCTTTGAAATGTGAAATAATCGGCTTAACTATTCCCATTGCTGACAGCGCTGTATTGAAGAAGTCATTTTGTGGGGAAATTAAATATACTTTTGTATATTACTCGTTTAAATTATATTTACCAAAATATAGAGTGTATAGATAATTTCTGTAAATTTTATGAAAACAATTAGTTCTGAATAGTATAATTATAGTAAAGAAGTATTATTATTTAAAATATTTTTTATTGGAGATTGAAAAACCTACAATGGAAGACAAAATGTCTTTTAAATTTAGTAATGCTTAAGCTATATTACTTGCTTTAAGTTACATTTTTTAAAATAGGTTTGTGGTATTCATGCCAAGTAATGACTTTATATATATTTTTTATTTTATTTTTATTATTATTTCTAAATAAGCCCAATCCCTTTATTCTGTTGTTATTTTGTGTAAGTAGACAAATAAATAAAGCGCATTAAATAGTTTGTAATAACTGTTAGCAAGAAGCACAAATTCGTTAACGTGTACCTACAAATTTCATGTTTTATTCATTATTTATTTATTGCAATAAAAAATTTAAAAGTTAACTATTTTATTATAGTATTAATAATTTATATAGAGCAAATACAACAAATAGTACTCGACTCCTAATCTTCCTCCTAATCTTCAGATTTAAGCTCTGAATTTAAAGTCTGAAAGAAAGGTTATAACATATTATACTGGTAGTGTTTAAATCCCACTAACCTATACTGGTGCAGCGTGGTGGGTCTAAACTCTTTATAAAAAGCTTAGATGCACAAATGAACTTAATTTAGAATATTTAAATAATTCACATTAAACTTATTTGGAAATTATTTAAACTACGGCCCGACGTTTCTATGTCTTGCAGCAGCCGTGGTCACAGGGAGACGAAAGAGGGAGAATATATAAGTTTAAATAATATAAGTCGTGTTTTAAACTATTACATTTTTATTTAAACTTATTTTTGTGTTAAATACATTTTTCTAAATACTTTACGGATATAACGTTTGTATTTGTGTTTTGTTAATTGCACTTTTAGCAGAACTTACCATGAATTGACGGGAAAAATCTTATAATATTAATTAAAACATGAAACTCACGCGCGCTCGTTCCAGACTTCAAGTGACAAGGGCGAATAATTTTTTGACAGCTGCAGATGAAATGTCATAAGCATAGACTATATGAACAACGTTGTCAAAGACATAAAGGGCAATACTAATATGAACATACAAATAAACTGTATGTAAAGACAGCGGCACGGAATTATTTTGTTTATTATATTCTATCGGTAATATTATCAAAAGCTGGTGTCTGTGAGAAGTCGACACTGTGACGTCACGCTAAATCGAAATAGCAAAATACCTCCGATTCCACTCGTGTGAATATGTTCACAACACGACTAATGCCTTTACAGCGTACGATTTTTTTAATAAACGATTTTTCGTATTCGTTGGTGCAGTGGTAATATATTACTAATAGATTCATCTCCAAATGTTTGTATATCAATAACTGACTTTTATAATCTATACTCTTATAATATTTTAAAGCTCAAGAATGTTTTGTTTGTGTGTGCGCACAGGTCCATACTGAAGTATCAAGCAGAAGCGAAATGCAAGACCCTTAGGACTCCTAGATCTTTAATGGCCTGGAAACAGCCATGGAACACTAGAGGAGACAGGGAGCTACACAGCCGTCCATGATGATGATGATTACGCCTATTACTTTAAGTATCAAATCCAAATCTTACATTTTTAAAAGTCGTAATCGTATCGTGACGTGTAAAAATCCCAAGCAGTAAATTTGTCCCGTGTTCAGCGCACAGTGACGCAGCATCCGTATATATTTATCATCTCGTACGTCGCGATGCTCCCATATTTGAATATACAATTACGCTACTGTATATCTTGATGTTATTCGAAGCAGATCAACTTTTAAGAAATGATAAATGTACTATCCACTCATATTCTATCTATACCCTAAACATTTATTTTTATATTGAAAATACCTTAAGGCTTAAGTCTAATTTGTAGTTGGTATTTTTTAAATAAATAAATATACATTTTAACCCCACCTTTCTGCTGTTTTATGGAATAGATGGCGCTAGCGTAGCGCTTTGGAAGTCTTTACTCTCACGTGATCACTACCGAAACGTCGGGTTGTAATAAAACATTATTTAACTAATATCGAGATTTAAACTGTTAAATTCATTTTTTATTAAATGTTTACCATTCTCGTAATCAAAAATAAGATAAAACAGACATCAGCCATTTTCAGTCAAGGCTTCTGCAAATCAAAAGATAGACAAGAAGATATTATACTAAATTTTAGTTACGTGATTTTTGTACATTTAAATAAAACACTTTAACTAAGATATCGCATTTTAAACCGTTAAAGTGTTTTATTTAAAATATATTATACTGTTATGGTCATTTTTCGATCATTCAAATATACTTCTTTCGACCTATTTTTTGCTCTCTTAGCGTTTCGAGTCGCAGTGCATATATATTACGTTATATAGATAAATGCTTTAACAAACATAATTTTAAATATAATTTTTCAATTCGACACCAATAGTTTCTGAGATTAGCGCGTTCAAAAAAACTAACAAACGCTTGAGCTTTATATATTAATATAGATATATGGAGCTTGAAACTTAAACTTCTCCTCACTTAATACAGTGACAAAAGCAGCAAGTCTGATAGTAAGAATAAACACTAGTTGCTAAGGGATCACACTTCACATCAGACATGCAATGCAGTAATGAAGGGGACTCCTCAAATATGTACTGTCTGACAACCTGTACTAACATTATGGATAGTGGAGGGTTCATGTTTTAACTCAACTACAGTAACAGAAAACGCTGTGATATTTTTTTACATATACAACTTATATCTAAATACTTGACTGCTGTTTTGAGAAAAATAATATTTTTTAATTGTAATACTGTCTGTAGGTTACGCGAGTAGTAGACATTTAAATAAAACTCTATAACGATTTAAAACGAGATTTGGAAATTATTTTTAGCATAGTTTTTACTTTGACATTAAAGACACCCTCCACCATAATCTCCCCGTGACCACGGCTGCTCCAAGGCTTCCGAAACGTCGGGCGTTAGTTAAATTAATTTAAACCGTTAAAGAGTTCTATTAAAACTGTTTATCGCGCTAAGTTGTTCTCTAGTAAGTTCACACATTTCAGAAAAAATATAAATTTATTAGAAACATTGACCCTGTGGGGATCGAACACCTGACCTGTTGTTTATTAGCCGTACATTGCTATCGCTGCCTAAGAGAAAGGGAAGCCAGACAGACTGGTAACGCGTTACGCTACTTAGTAACGTAGAGGGAAAGTTATTAAACAAACATTGCGCTGTAAAGATATTTTTATACAAAACAAATCGTAAAAGGCCGCCATAAGTCAGCAGTACCAAAACTAGACTAGCAAAAGTTATATTCATAAATCAATAGTTCACTCAAGAACTTCTCAAGTGGAGCATAAATAATAAACTTTTAATCTTCCCCTCCGTTACAAACTAGCGCCCTCCCACGGCGCCGTCTGAATAATAACTGAGCTAACTGTAAAACAGTACATGGCTCAAATCTCGGCTTCCGTCAGTTTGTTATCAATTATTAATTTGGGCGCCTTTATTGTGACGTATTTATTAAGAAATCGGAAGGTATAAAGACGACCTTTTTACCATTTGGTTTAGTCTAGTTTTCATTATAATTGATTATATTTTATTTATATTTCGTATCGTTAATGCTTAAAAAAAATTATATTATTTATAACCCCATGTTATAATTTTAACAAATGCAAGCAAGATGTTATTGAAAGATGAAATACAAACAATTACATAACAGGACGATGTGCTATCGACTATTCTAGCTTTAGAGAAACGAATATGGGGCAGACTCGGACAAAACATCCATAACTAAATTCAATACATGATTTTTTGGTCCAACGTGTATTCGAGAGATAAAAAAATAATCTGAAATAGGTTGGGTCCAGTGAGAATCAAACATCACAAAAACATAAACACATGACTTATGTTTAGTCTCAAATGCATGTGTTTGTATAAAAAACACTTTTACCCACTCCCACGTGACCACAAGCACCGAAACGTCGGGCCGTAGTTAATACAATTTGAAATAAGTTTAACTAATACATTCCATGTTTAAACCGTTAAAAGTGTATTTTAATGTGTACTTCTTACGTGTCTATAAGTAAGAAATATACTTCAAATTGTCTCTCAAATTACGCGGAACAGCAAATATTTTACACTTGTCTGGAGTATCAAGCAAAAATGCCGTCCTCCTTATGTTTTAAAAATCAAAGTGTATGTTTGAAATATAATCTGTGAAACGCAGTGCCAAAACGCAAAGTTGGCAAGTCCAACTGACAGTTTGGCGATACGAACTATAATGTCATGCAATATTCTTGAATTATAATATTTTCGTAATAAAATACAAATTTAATTATTGTTGAGTTGAAGTAACAAGGACGTTAAATAAACTGTTATGTTGTATCACAGAAAAGGACAGACAAGCTCTCGCTGTAAAGTGAAATATTCCTGTCATTTAAACAAGATTGCGCTATCGACCTATAGATTTTTATAAAACATAGTGTTTAAGAGGTCAGGTAGGTAAAATATAGCCCTTTGGCTTTGGAAAAAATTGTCAGCTTTTTCAATGTATCGGATTAGTGTAATATGTTAGATCTAACATCGCCAAAGAACAAACATTTTATAAGTTCATTTAAACTTAATAATAAAAGGGAAGATTTAAAGAAATATGGCACTGGTTGGGAATCGAACCCGAACCGCTTTTCAAACGATCTACTAGTCGAAGTTAGGAAAAACAATAAACGATACGCATTAGAACGCGCGTATTATAATTACGCGAAAAACTTACATGTAATGGGTATATAGACATACGTTAATTCTATCTTTATTTTTATTCCAAGATGCGTACTATACAGAAACAATTCCTTATTTTCCTCGTGTACAATAATGTACCATTTTATCACCGAGGGGACAAAGTCCTTGTCCCAAGACGTGTGTATTATGGGCCTTAGCTTGCCCCTCGAGCCGCAAAGTAGAATCTTCTTTGGTAATCAGTCACTTAGCTATTTACAACTTTTAAAGACATTTTTTGGCATTATTAATTATTATAGCAAATCTATATTACCAATGTATTAGACTAAGATACTAATATTGCATTTAAATAAAACACTTTAACGGTTTAAAACACTATAGATAGTATTTTACTAATATTTCAGTTCATAATTTTGCTTGTTGGCCTAATGGTAGCAATATACATAATCAACCAAGCGTAGGTTCGATTCCTGCCAGGCTACACGTGTTTCGAAAATCTATTTATATTTTTTTCTGAATTCTTGACTACGTCTCTAAATCACGTAACGTTGTAAAGTGTAACTTTTCATAGCATTCAGAAGATTTCTGAATGTCCAAAATTGGTCTTAAATATACTCAACGAACTACAAAACAGATGGCGCTAGCGTAGCAGTTTTTACTTTGACATTAGAGACACCCTCCACCTTTAGTCTTCCCTTGACCACTGCTGCAAAGCATCCGACATGTCGGAACGTAGATAAAAAAAATTGTAAATAAGTTTAACTTATATATTTCGCGTTTTAAATCGTTAAAGTATTAACACAATTACAATTTACTCTATCCGTCTTGTAATACGACATATGTCGTAACGATTAAAAGTCCTCGTGTCCGCTAAGTGGAGCCGAAAATATATCCTTTCAACTTCATAACGGCGAGGTCAAAGGCTTTTATACCTCACTATCAAACAAATATAATATTTCGTGGCTAAACTATAGCGATAAAACATACATATTACATTTAACGGGCTACCTGGCGAAATGGTGGCAATGTACATCTAATAATCAGCAGAGTCCATGTTTCTGAAATGTGTTGGTTTGTCTGGGTGGGTATCTGGATATTGAAATGGTGGTAGGAATGTCAAAATTCCGACCGTGGCACTCAGTCCACAGATGAGAAAACCGTGAAGTTTAATTACGCTTCGGTCTTTCGATTTCCGATGATCCAAAGCCAAGGTACTTTACCTACCATCGAAAGGGTTTCCTTGATGAAATCTGGATAACATTTTATATACCTGGTACTAGTCGGACCATGCAGGGAGATTAAGTACTAGTAGATGAGTCGATGACCTAAAGAGATACGAAAATATGTCTGCCTCATCCTTGTAAGAGAAACGGGACTTCACAGACTTATCAAGGTCAGTATTATAAGTATTATCTAGTTTACATGAGTAGTACACATTTAAATTGTACGTTTTTAACAGTTTAAAACACGAAATATATTAGTTAACTTATTGGCAATTAATTTAAAGTAACGTTTTGAAACGTCAACAGTTAAAATAAATTGTAAATGCGTTTGTATCTAAGTGTGAATATTATCTAAGTTATTTTTTTTATCTTTATATTATATTACTATGATAGCTTCGATAAAGGGTTGTCTATCTCTGCAAATGCGTCTCGCGTGGAAGCAATGGGGGTCCAGTTTAGGCGCCAGCAGGGGGTCACATCGTCGTGGTCAGGTCAAGAACTATTTATTAAATTTTGATAAGAAACAAGTAAAAAGTAGTTAATTAATGTACAATACATTACGTAAACATACTGTAATAATTATTTGTATATAAAATATATTCAATTATAGTCCACCTACGTCCTGGAACCAGCTCGCGGAGGGGGAGGGATCCGCCGGTGCGTGCAAGCGGCAGAAACTCGACGATAAAGTTAACAGAATTAATTCAATGGTCACAGTAGTAGAGCGGGGCTTACAACTTTTTTCATTTAGTACTTTTGTTGCTAAAGTATACCCACGGGAGCTCTATATTAACGACATTTTAGGCAATTTCACCAACCTAGACTTTGAATTGTCCGGGGCAAGTCGTTCTTGATATTATTGAATTCTGCAAACTTTATTCGCCGTTATGTAAATGCCTATCTTTAAAGTTATATACGTAATATGACCGTCTCTGTAGTACATAGTTTGAAAATTCATATTTTTTAAAGTGGCGTGACGTGTACCCATAAGTTAAAACATTCGTCGATTATGTCTAGGACTCGATAGCTCAATTGGTTGGAGCAACAGTACGGAACGCTTGGATTCCGGTTCAAAACCTGCCCGAATCGAGATTATTAAATTTATTTTCGATTTTTAATTTAAATGGTTAACGTGTGAAAACGTCCTAAGTGTGAATCCCGGGAAAACTATAAATTGTTCTGTCAGGTCACAGAAGTCGTATCAACAAAAGCGAACAGCGAAACGAACGCAGAAATATGTCGCTACGTGTTCTACAGGGGAAACTGGATTTGGGTTGGGAAGTGTTTGGGTTCACTCGATGGATAGTCTAATTACCGCCATAAGACATCAAAACAACGTGTTTAGACCATGTTCCTGGATTTCCCCCATCATAATAAACTGGAGAAGGCAGTAGCGGTCATGGCGAAGGACCTGACCAAGGTATGCGACTTTGCGTTGCTTGATAGTCGGTAGCAGAATTCTTGTCATCCCAGTATTATTTCTCTTACAAAAGAACAATTGGATTCCAGATTTCATTCCAAAGGAACTGGGGAAGACTAATAATAAGTGAATACGCAACGCTTGCTAATTGCAAACGACCTTCTTCCACTCTAATTAAAATATATACAACAAGAATTGTATAAAAATGCTATTCTTATTGTATGAACATATCTTATTTAGTTGAAATATCTTCATTTAATCGTAAGGAATCTTTTCTAAAACCCACTATTTTTGAATATATATTTTTATTTAAGATCTTCATTATCTTATAAATAAAAATATAAAGGACTAATAAAAGCTGTCAACCTATTTTGGCTTTGGATAGTCAGATAACTGGAAACGCGATAAAACTTTACGGATTAAACTGTGGACGGTGTCCGGTCACGAAACCGGACGGATTTTCTAAGTTCCTACCACCAAATTAATACCAAGATTTTCAGACGGAGTCGAATGTTCCAGAAAAATTATAAATGGATTAGAAATATGGTGAGACCTATATATTGCTACCATTCTACCAACTAATAAAGCTTATCATTAAAAATATAACGTACTAATAATTATAGCTACATTGTAATATTTAATGTTGAAATAAAACATTTTGCAACAGTCATAGTCACGAGCGGACAACGCTGTTGCAAGCATCCGAAACGTCGGGTCGTAGTTTTTTTTTCTAATAGGTATGTTTCGTGTTTAAACCGTTTAAAGTGTTTTATTTAAGCGCGGACAACTTGTGTAAGAGACACTCGAAGATCACGATATTATTATTTTTTGATTTAGAAGTATTGATATGCTTAGTTAATCACGAGAGAAAGATATTAAAAAGGAAGTTCCGCTTTCCCCGTGGGGTATGGGGCACATGGGGAAATCTTTCAGGGTTCACAATTTCTGAAAGATATTGCACTTCGTCTGGGAATCTGGTTATTACATCGGTGGTAGGAATATGGGAATTCCGTCCGCGTCACGAACCACCGTCCACAGGTGAAAAATTCACGTTTCGTTTTCAGTCATCCGATTATCCAAAGTCAAAATAAGTTGACAACACATCTTGTATTTCACCTAACACTAAGTGAACTTCATGCTAGTGTCCTCTATCATAAAAATACTAGTGGGCCAACCTTCAGTGCCCTTCTCGACTGACACAATCCATTGTTTTCCCGGAAACCAAACCAAGACCCCTAGCGCCGTACGCAATGCCAGGCAACATCATTTAACTACAGAGGAGGTCTAGACTGTTATTCGATGCACGGGAAACAGGAAAAAAGTTTTCTTCCACAAAAGTTCCTAATAATATCGTAATCCTCCATCTACAGCGATTTCTCCATACCTCACATTAATAAAAATGTTATGAAACATTTTTGTGCAAAGATGAACGCTTTATGAACACATTTTTAATCCTAAACTTACTTCTTGGAAACTATTATGTACGGATTAAATCAGATTACAAACTACGCTTCAATATTATAAGAAGTAGCGATGGACGCGTTTATACGCTCACCATTTCTATTTTACTCGGCTACCTTAAAAATGTCCACCAATACAACGAGCGATGTACAGCAATATGTTCTTTTCATTCGTAGCAAAATATTATGTTTGAACTTATAGTAGAAGGCTGGACGATAAAGAAAGTTGAAGTTAGATTTTTAGCGATTTATAAAAAATAGTTTATAATAAACTTTTTTTTACTTAAAATGGCTTAAGTAAAATACACATTTTTACTTTCAAAATTTATAAAATAGATAAGCTTTTAATATAATGTTTTGTTCCAATAATTGTTAAGATTTGACTAGACAGACTAGACACTTACCTTGTATGTCAATTGCCTAAAATCCTATTTATCTATATGCAGCATGAAGCAGACACATTTGTGTGGCCTGATTCAAAAAGCTTCTTTGAGATTTGAATAACCTCTCGATATAAAACTTGCAAAACCTCTAACTATTAAAAGAGATGGTAAGAAATGTGTAGATAATCTAAGAGAGTAGTTTTGAGGCCTTTTTGACGTATAATCCATAGATTTATCAATATTAATTAGTCTGGTAAGAAAAAAATGGATTAATAATTTTTCTAAAAGTATGATTTTAACGTATTGAAACACTAGATTTTAATCAAATAAATAGTTGAGGTGGTACACAGAAAAATCGCAATAAACGCGTCCGCTTAGCTTACTTAACGCGGTCAGTATGAACCCACAACGTCATCATGTAGGCCCATATGAAAACGTATTGTTGGTTCAGGTAACTTGAGAACGGGAGAATTTTCTTTTGTGCGATTCCATTCTGTGAAATCTTTATTTATATTGAACACAGGTATGTAGTAATTATAAGACCTAGTGTTTGTATATTGTAGTGGTTTACTATGTAAACTAACTTTTATTAATTCACACAGGGAAGTCTCAAACCTACGACTTAGAGCTAATCTTTAATTACTTTTACTGTTTACGGTTTACTTACTTTAAGTCCTGGATTCGAAGCCTGGAAAATCGTGACGTCATGTCTTATAGTGAATTCGAAACATATAAAGGATTTCATAATATTTCTCTAACATCGAAATACATAGCTAATTAAATATCTGAGTTCAACAATAGTTATAACATTTCATAAAAAATATTCTCAAGAAATTGCTAGTAAGCATAAAAAATAAGTCTCAATGTTGTACACTCTAAAGAAAACAACATAATCTTGTTCATTTTTCCCTATTATGTGTTTTGCAGACCGTACAGATGTGAAGGGAGCTGGATACAAGAATTCCGAAGCTAATGCATGAAGTATGCGAGATCTATTCTATATAGACTTAATAAAAAATAGATAAACTGGACTTTTATTCTTATTTTTTATAGATTTACACGCAAACGGTTACTGATTTCAATAAAGTTGTCTGTTAATATACCAAACATTTTGAAGAACAACATATTGTATTTATTTTAAAAAATTTCGTTTCATCACTAACAATGTTTTAAACACTATGGAAATTATAGGTTGCAAGTACATAACAATATACCGTTAGGATCTCATATTTCTCTATAAGTAAAGCTTTTAAAATGCCCAACCGTAAAATATTGCAGAAAAGCCCCGCGCGCTTCCAATATCGGAGAAGTACATATTTATTAAGTTATAACTTGTAGCGCACAATGGAATCACACTAACAACCCCGTAACTAAATATACGAGACAGAAATATGTCTTGGAACGTTCAAGAAAACTTAGAACATTACAATAGAACCAGGATTTAGATTACTACTGATATAACATTGTATTTTTATACCATGCATGTATGCACTATAGCTATAATTTATTTTTTTAGTTTTCAACAAAAATGTTAGAGTTACTTAAATTAAAACTCCGCCATGAATAGAGTGAAGGTAGGTAGGTATATTGTGTACGTTTGACACTTGGGAAGGAATAAAACCTTGTCTATTAGTTTTTAATTCCTATTGTTTAAAAATAACCCTACTGTACGTTGGCTTAAGACTTGCACCCTGTCGCAGTACACTTACGCGATTTTATATTTTGTTACAGTTTGTTAAAAGGTAGTTTGTAAAAATTATCTACGCGATAAAATATTTTTACTTTTAATTGCGCCACAAAGATTGACAATTGAAATCTACACATATTTATAACAGTCATAATATAAAAATTAACAAGAAATTTTTTTATGCCCCGCTCACAATACTGATCCGTATGTTTTTAACTATTAGACTTTGTTCGTCAGCGGCTCACTTCGCCACGCTCCGTGGAAACTTTGTGATATACGATCAACTCATGACAATGTTGTCTAAGCTACTGCCTAGCGCCCTAACCTCGCTCCCAACTACAATTAGTGACAACTAATACCAACTTGTAGTGGCTTCGTCGAGTCTAGTGCTGATACAGGAACTGCGTAACACAAAACTTCTTGAATAATACTTTCTACTATAGGCAACCTAACACGGTTATCCAAGTGTAAAAAAAACGGAGGATCGTATATTTAGTGAATAAATTGTGTTTTTTTTTATAAAAGAGGACAGACAAGCATTGGGATCAGTCGTTGGAAGGTGAAATGTTCCAACCAATTAAAGTCAATTTTGTTTTAACATCAGAGACACCTCCATCTTTAGTCTCTCCGTAACCACGGCTGTTGAAAAGCGTCCAAAACGTCGGGCTCTACCTAAAATAATTCTCATATAAGTTTAAGTAATATACATCGCGTTTTAAACCGTTAAAGTGTTTTATTTGAAAGAGCGTTGTCGTCATATTTGCCTTTGTATATTCGAAAATCTACAAATCAAAATTGAAACGTGAGTAAACTTCACGGATTTTCCATCTTTGGACGATGGTTCTTGATCCATTTAATATCCGGCTTTAAAAGGAAGTCCAACATGTTTCAGAAATAATATAAAGTGATGAGAAACTTGTTAGACCTAAGGCAAACTCATGACTCGTTATGTATGTTATGTTTAACCATACATTGTTATTAAAACATAACATATTGTACTGGTTTTATTTGAATGAAAAAAAAACAGAAAAATTATGAATTAAAAAATTTGAAACACGTTGGACTTGGGGGAAATCGAATCCGCAACCCACTGATCATTCGCCATACATCGCTACCATAAGACTAACGAGCGCATCGAAATAAATAAATTAAACCCTCATAGATGTCTTGTACAGAACAGAAAATATATTTGAAGTGTTAGTCTAAATATTTGTAGGTCTATAGCACATTTTTCTGCTTGTATCGATGCACATACGATGCGAATTAGATTTCAGTCGCAAACGATACCAATCTGTCTACGTGTTTACTTCGATTTGTCAGCATATTCTTAGACTATAACATCTTATTCTTATACAAACTAATCAGATTGAAATATTTGAACATCTTTGTCTATACATATGGGTTGAGTATGTTTTTGTCTGTTTCTATGACTAAAATACTTTTGACAGACATCGAATGAGCTATTTGACAATGCGAAAAATATATCGTCAATTACTGTTATCGGTACTAAGTTTAGAAATAGTAAAACAGCGACATATGTTTAGAATATTAATTGATTAAATAAAAAAAACGTTAATAAAAATTGTCATTTGTCACGTGACACAAAACGGGTTTATGATGACGTCACTTGCTTATAAACAGTGCTATTAACCACCGTGCTTCCTAGTGTTAAACTTCTATAGCTAGCATTAATAAATAAATTTGTAAATCATTTATTTCACTTAAATCGCTCGCTTAAAATGTTACAGTTTGATACAAATGCATGTAGATTGTAGATCATATGATCGACGTACACCAAACGCCAATAGGCGTAAGCTCTTGACACTAGCCGTATTGAAGAGTTATTTTATAAGTAGCTTTTTCTATGGTGATGTATTTAAGCAAATATGAATGAGAATTCAAATATACTATTCAGGAGTTTAACTTCTACCAAATAAAATAAAGAACATTTTAAAAATTAGTCAAATATGCCGTTTAGATGAATACTATACACTAAAGAACTATCTTGCGTAGTTTCGAATTGCTAGTATATAGGCATCATTATTCTCTTAATAATTTTCGATCTCAAGCTGAAATAAGTTTTGAAAAGGATAAAATACCTTTGAATTGGAATTCTAATAAATTTCAGCTTTTTTACTATAAATATTGTTCTATATTCCTGAATAAAGTCTAACAATGTTTTTTCACTCGATTCTAACGAATATAGAACTCAGGTTTTAACATCAAACGAAATAACGCCCGTAGTTTATGGAAGCGAGAGTAGCGGGTGATTATATATGGGCGGAGCGATTTTTTTAATATTTTTACCAAGCATTTTGTTTTTTTAAGAATAGAGGAAACAAACAGACATATTAAAATAACATAGATATTTTACATAAAAGATAGAGTTTAATGAAAGCCGATAAAAAGAGTTTATATGAAAAACACTGTAGATTTTCAATTATGTAGACTTTTTTGCTTTATATAGTAGTAAATATTTTGTGACGGAGAATCTACTTTTGTTTTGGACATTCACTAAATATCTAAAACGAAAACGTCTGAGTTTTATACTGTACGGAATTTTATTTTTGGAAGGGGCTTCGTAACCCGAAAGACATTTTTATAATGATTTTAGAATCGACCTGGTGAGAATCGAATCTACGACTCGTCGAATATTGGCCTTATATCGCATCGTAGTCTACAAAAACGTTTATCTCCTCATACCTTATCCTATTAATTGGGACCGACCATACATAATTTTAATACGCGCTGAGCTTACGACTTCGACCACACGCCATTTTCTCAGCCTACGAGATATTATTCATGTTTTTATTTTTACGTTATATTACACGTCTCCACGTGAAATACACCTTGTTTTTTCAAACGTGTATTAAAAATAAGCATACAAATACACAGCGACAAGAAAAATGGTTTCATATAATAATGTATTAGCTTCCTTACAAGTTTCCAAGAAATATACGAAACGGCTTTAACTAGTGTTGTTCTTTTTAATTACTTCCGTTTACTGTGTAGTAACTACACGTTTTGACTGAATATTGTCTGTAGTTTACGCGAGTAGTACACATTAAATAAAACACGTAAACGGTTTAAAATATCCGAAACGTCAGGCCGTAGTTTATAGATAGTGTTTTATTTAAAAATGTTTCCTGGCTCGTTAGTCGAATAGAAAAAATGTTAACAACCAACGGTTCATGAGTTCGATCCCCACCGGGTCCAACATATATTTTTTTTAACATGTTGGACCTTTTACGTAAATCTGGTCATTAAAAGGGTGGAAGGAATATCAACATTCGGTCTGGGTCATCAACAACAGCCCACAGGCGAATAAACCGTGAATTTTAATCGCGTTTCGGTTTCAATCTGTGGTCTTTCAAATATATAAGTCAAAAAAGGTCGACGTCGCATCTTGTTAGATGTTATATGGCTGAGATATTTCACCTTTCATTAAGTGAATTCCATGCTTGCCTGTTCTTCTTTATCTTAAGAAAAAATATGTATGAACAACGCTTGGGTCGGCTGGAAACAAAAGTTAATCAATGAAATACACAAAAATATTTATCACGAGAGAAAAGGCCTTAAAAATTTCCTAAAAAATCTTAAATGCTACGTAAACATATCGTAAAATATATTTCTAAAATAACAATGTTATAGTAACGATGAAATTATATAATTATTTGTAAACAACTTCTATCTACCGTATGCGAGTTTAGTAAACGCTCGTCTGCCTTCTATACGCGTCTCGGATACCCTAAGAATACGCTGCGGAAGAATTATAAAACAGAAATCTTGTTTCGCAAAAAATCCCTCACACCTCTTAGTGAAATGAAGAAATGTGATGATTTTGTAACTCATAAAGAAAATGTATGGAATAAGGATAACCTAGCTATCCCCAAATATAGGCTCCATAAAATATCTGATACATTTGCGTGGAATTGTAGTCGTATGTATAATACATTGGCAACTGGTTTCAAATTTATCGATAAATAAATTTAAGAAAGTTATAAAACTTAGATTGTCTCAAAAGGCGTATTATTGTCTGAACGATTTCTATAATGACAAGACCGTCTGGCAGTAATATGAATTGCTCCTGTTAATAAATTTATAAAAATGTATTAGTTTATAAGACATATTAAAAAAGCCGGACTGAGTTTCTTGCGCGTTCTTCTCAGTTATGTTACTCTGTTGAACACTATGTAGAAACACGACCAACAGACAGACAAACGAAAAAAAATTTTTGCGAATCTAAATCATTTTTAAAATTTTAAATAAAATATAAATATATATTTATTTTATAGAAGAGTTTGTTTGTTTGTTTGAACGCGCTAATCTCAGGAACTACGGGGTCGAAATGAAAAAATATGTTGATTAGAGCATTTATCAAGGAAGGCTATAAAACATCGCCCTGTGACTAATACAAAGATACACCGAGAAATGTAAACATTGTTCATCCTTATAGCTTCCCGAGGCGTACGCTGCAAAAACGGTTTAAGAAACCTAAAATATACATGAGAGAATGATTCTTCTTTCACTGATCTAAAAAAAAGGTCAACGCTATATGTCTATCTTTTAAGATTAACTTGCAAGAACGACGGGAAGGGACGCGACCAACGTCGTGTGTAACAGATTAAGTTTGTAAAGATGAAGGGGTTTGCAAAAACTAATTTTAATGCCCGACCACGGCTTTGCAGACTGCAAAGCCGTGGTCCCCGTGACCACGGCTGCTGCAAAGCATCCGAAACGTCGAGCCGAAGTTAAAAATCATTTTCAAATAAGTTTAACTAATATATCGCGTTTTAAACCGTTAAAGTGTTTTATTTAAATGTGTACTACTCGCGTAAACTATAGACAGTATTTAATTTTATGATTTTTTTAAACTTATTGACAAATTGGCATTGTATTACACATACGAATACAATTCCCTGCAAATGTATTAGTTATTCTATGGAGCCTATATTTGCGGATAGCATCTTATCAAATACTGTCTGTAGTTTACGCGAGTAGTACCTACACATTTAAATAAAACACTTTAACGGTTTAAAACACGTTATATTTTAGTTAAACTTGATTAAAATATATCGCGTTTCAAACCGTTAAAGTGTTTTATTTAAATAGGTTCTTGTTGTCTAATATAAATATGCATATAGATAAGTAATAGGATATACATTACTACCATTGCAGCAACGAAAATCAAGCCTCAACTACGTTTTGAAACCGAGTTTTCCTTCATCATCACATAAAACGCCTTCCCCACAGAGCCCATTATATATGCGTCATCTGGTTAAAATTTCTTTTATCTCAACCTTGTTTACGTCTAATTTACGACCATAACGTCGGCCTTGAGCAAGTTTACGAGTTGTACGTTTATGAAAAATGTTAGCGGTGGCCTGTTTATGGGGGCTTGTTTAAGGTAAGTGGAGTCACAGTGAAAGCGATTTCATTTTTTCAAATTCTACGTCAAGATTGTCTATTCAAATATATCAATTATTACAAGTACTTACATAGAAATAAATATATGTGTTTTTAGAGACCTGCTATTCATATCATGCCCTGTTTACATATGTGGGGCATGGGGCATACACATTTCTGATAGGTTAGATAAACAGATCAGAGACGGGTGGTTAAAAATTGTTTCTGAAATGTATGTCAAATTTCTATATGTATTATGTACTTTCAGCATGCATTTGATATGACCTCTGTGTACTCTCTACCCGAAACTTTTATTTTTATCTACTTTTAAGTACTCCCTCAACGCAGCTAAAATTTTTTCCCGAAAAAAATTCCCAGTTATGGCGCTAACTGCCATTAAAATCGATTCATTTTGAAATTGAGCGACCAGATCTTTTAAGTTCAATATCTTGTTGCCTTCAAATTTCTTTGATGAGTATACATATAATATACAAATTATGGTCCACCCGTTGCTGAAGGACAAAAAAACATGTTGAAAATAAATATTTTTGAAAATCGCTGTCACTACCACCCGGCCTTTATAGCGTCATGTTGTATTCATAGAAGCTAGAAATGGCATGATCGCTAATAGCGTTATTTATTTTAGTACATGTACGAACTTCTCGTAATCCTGCCGTAAATGCGCATGAGTTGGGGTTTAAATTCGACGTGAAATGCTCATAAAAGCGGACGACGGAAAACTTTCGCTGTCATTTTTTTTAACAATCACAAGTGAACAATTCTTAGACTTTTCTTTGTTACAATTATTATTTTCAAGTGGTATTCTTAACCAAAGAAATGATCAAATGGATTATAAATAATGATAGAGTCGTTACAAAACCTTTTTTCACATTTCCTGCTGCATCTTCGGTGGTATTTGTCACAGGGCGATGTTTTATAGCCTATAGCCTTCCTCGATAAATGCTCTAACCGACACAAAGATAATTTTTCAATTCGAATAGGTAGTTCCTTAGATTAGCACGTTCAAACACGCAAACAAACTTATATATCGATCGTCAGCGTTCATAATTTTTAAAGGCCCATAACCAATGGTGTTCCGCGATCAGTTGTCCAGGCAACGGCAATAAAATAATCTATTAAAAGTTACTCAAAATGCAACCGCTTATGCGTACGGGGCCCAACAATCAAGCATTTTTTAAATTGAAACTTCAATTACGACCACCATTCAACAACTCAGCAACGCCATCTATAACAGTTGGCTCTGACGCTCATTACCAGTTTAAAAAATCCTTAAACTGCTGAACGAAAGAAGTGACAAAGGGACCCGAGGCTGGCTTCGAAGGCTTCTTAATAATTCAGGGTGTTTCTTTGTTGGGCGCCGCATCTATTATTCTTGGGAGTCGCGGTCTCTGGGATCGGGCAGGGTAACCACGTTTTGTGGATCTAGGGGACTTTTGTGTTATTTTTTGTATCTATAAGTATAGTATTTTTATTTTTATACCCTTCTTAAAACTGTCTATAGTTTACGCGAGTGTACAATTTAAATAAAGGTCTCCCCCGTCCCCCCCCCCCCTGAATCGAAGATATTTTCAAAAAGTTTAACTTATTCACTCTTCTCTCTTCTTACTCGAACTTCCCCGTAAGTTCTTATACAACAAAGATGTATGTTTGTACAAAGATTATAGACAATATTACAACAATAAATTTGAATTGCTTTAAAGCTTTTGCGACATACTCACCCTGGAAAATACCCCTTTTTTAAATCTTTTCTTGACATTTTTTCTTAGTGTACGAGTTATTTTTCACTAAGTGAAATGGAAAAAATCACGTAACAAAAAATACATTTTTATATGTAATATCTAAAGACATATTTACATATAAAAATATGTGATTTATTCTAGCTTTTTTATATTTCACAGTATTGTATGATCAATAAATCAATATATTGACGGGCTAGTGCTTTGTCGCATTGTATAATTTGTAAGTAATTTTCCAATTTTTCTAAAATATAACGGTAGTGTTAACGTTTTATACACCTGACCATTGATTGGGTGACAATTTAATCAAATGTGTCACCATGTGTTTAATATTTTTATAGTTAAGTTAAGTTATTAAAACACGTAACTTTACATAAAGGTTTATGTTAAGTTACATTGGTTAAACGGAATTTTTCTTTTTTCTATAACTCATTCATTTGTGGTAGTATCCTGTATATAAAAGAATGTCCGTCTTCTTCCTGTAAAATGGTCATACTAGCACCTGGTGTCGTTAATGATGCACGATGCACAGTGATTGTGGCGTGATGGATGTTTTAAACTCTTTTGCTTGCTTATTTTATTATTACCGAGGGTTTCAAGGTTTTCGATGTTTTAGAAGTGAGGAAATTTTGTTGAAAGACATTTGAATTAAAGATGTTAGTACCCGAACTTACTTGGAAATCTCTGATAGAAGTTACTTAATTATTATTAGTTTACAGGAGGAGTACACAATTAAAATCAAACACTTTAACGGTTTTAAACGAAAAATATATTATTTAGCTTTTTATCCCTGTGATCACGGCTTTAGCGGAGATGAACGTGGGGGCGTAATTAATATAAATTATAATAAGTTAATACATTACGCATTTTAAGCCGTTACAAGTGTTTCATAGGTAATTTTAATTATGTATCCCTATGTTATGTATGTGTGTAAAGTGTAAGGAAATTGGAGAAAAAATTATCATATAGGCTATTATTAAGCTTTTAGTTAAAACTCGAGTTACAAAATTAACTTTTCCCATGTGGGTCTGTGCCCCTCATATCCTCACGGTCATCTTTGCTTCTCCAGTTTTGTAAAAATTCTACACAAAAGTCAAATGCCATTTTTTTATAAGATTGACGCATTTTTAATTAGTAGGTTTTCGTGATCTTATTTTTATATCACTTTCTAACATCGGTGTCCTGCCAGACCGAAAAAGTATTCCTTCCAACTTAAGTACTTCACACCAGTTAAAACCTATATATTCTAAATTTAAATTTCCCGAGAATTGAACCCAAGATTTCTCCTAATTCAATATCAGTGTGGATGCTATTTGTGAATTGATATTTTTTCGTCGCGGCACTCGGATAAATACGAATTTAAACTTACACAATGCTAAGTTGACGTGGGCTACAATGTCCGGGCCACATATGGCAAAGCGAGGCTCGTTATTTAGCTGTCAGCCCCCGCCCCGCCCGTCGCACAACGCGGCGCCTTACATGCGATTAATTAGAATGTACCCGACTATCCTTCAAAGCCTTAAAAATAGAAAAAATCTTTTCCAATAAATTTAACTAAAAAATAGTTAGATATTTTTTTTTCTTTTGTTTCTTTTTAATTAGTTTTGTTACGTATACACTTAAATAAAACACTTATGACCGTTTAAAGCGCGGAATATATTCGTTAGCCCTTTCCCCTGTAACCACGGCCTCACGTCCGAAACGTCGGACGATAGTTAAAATATGTTAACTAATATTTTGCGTTTCAAATCGTTTACAGTTTTTTTTTCATAGGCTGGTCGAGTAAACTGACATTAAGTATTCATGTACGTACATTGCAATAATTTTTAACCCTTAAAAATAACAATATTGTAATGTGTTTTTTTCATATAAATAAATAAATATATTTCTGAAAGTCCTAAAGACTGAAGCTCGTAACCTAGTACAATTTGTCCTAGAACAGGTCATGATACTGGCTAGCGGCATATTCAAGAAAATATTATCTTCAAAATCCCTTTCATCCTCGATCGATTTTCAAAATTGAGGATCTAATTATTCTCCACTTTAAAAGAAATTACCTCAATCCAACGGATTGCATCTAATCCCGCGATATACATCGCATGGGAAGTCGTTTAGTTGGTTAAGGGCCATTACACACTAGCGATTAGTCGAGCTTAAGCTGTTGATATTGTTGGAGCCTAAAATTATCATTAAAGTATCGAACGTAGTTTATATTCGTAATACTTGCACATTTAATAACGGTTAAAAACAGGAAATATAAATACACACGGGCAACGAAAATCCCTTGTTCGTGATCAAGGCTGCTGTAAAGCATCCGTATCGTCACACCGTAGTTTAAAAACAAGGCTCAAAATCTAAAGAAGAAAAATTCTGGCATCCATTTGGTTTATTCATAATGACTGTTATGTATTTTGTCCCGGGGCCGTCAACTCTAACCGGAAATGTTGGCGAGCAAGCAACCACACGTTCTGAGCTCAATTGGTTAGAGCAGCAACCAATAAAGCTTTTGCAACAACTTACGTATATATACTACTACTTACTATAGTTTACGCGAGTAGTACACATTTAAATAAAACAATTTAACGGTTTAAAACGCGATATATTAGTTAAACTTATTTGGAAATGATTTTTAACTTCGGCCCGACGTTTCGGATGCTCCCCGTGACCACGGCTGCTGCAAAGCATCCGAAACGTCGGGCCGAAGTTAAAAATCATTTCCAAATAAGTTCAACTAATATATCGCGTTTTAAACCGTTAAAGTGTTTTATTTAAAAGAATAAACGCCGTTACAGAGAGGCACAAAACTATTTACGTTTTTGTATGATAGAAGAAGACAGACAAACATGGGGTTCTAAACAATAGTGTTGTCAATATATAATAGTTTTGGACATTCGGATATATAGATATTATTCTACAAAGGATGTTTATGCCTACTGTATAAAAAAGAACATATAACAAATTATGAAAAAACGGGTTCAAACGAAGCGGTGTTCTAAAAACGAAGCAGAAGTGCCACACGACCAATCAGAAGCAAAGACCGGCGACTATTTAGTCGCGAGTCAGTATCCAGCTTTACTCGTCAAAAACAACGCCACGCCAGCGCGATAGCTCCGCCAGCGTTGAATAAAACATGACTGTGATTACTTCACTCTGCTGACGTGTCTTTGGATGTGAAATACCCGATAAATGTGTATGGGGTATGGGGCTAAGTGTATTTCCTTTTGAGCTTGCTCGTAGAACGAGCCTCAGTGCCTAGAGTTGAATTTAACATCATAACGCTGCTAGGGAAATATGCTATTTAATCTTTACTTGAAGTTCATAAATGAAGCTTTTGTTTTTTAATGGAGGACGGGCAAGCAAGGTAAATACCCACTCACTAAAAAGACACGCTGTTTACCTATTTTGGATATTTGGATATCTACAGACTAACGTGATAAAACTTCACGGCTTTTCAGCTATATAAAAAAAACACTCGTTAAATCCCTTGTTGATGTACACACATTTTGTATGCACTAGACAGTACCCTTCCTTCCTCAGAGATGAGTAAAAATATCTTTTCACACCCACTGAGTAGAATCAATACAGTGGAGCTGGATCACCGGTGCACGGAGGAGACAACGACAGTTAGGGTTGTCACATTAAAAATATCCTAGTTTAGTTTTTTTGTTATTTCCCAAGACCATATCTAGACTCTTTACTTAGATACTAAGTTTTTTTAGGTACCTATCTATTAAAAAAATAAATAATCATAATTCTTTAGTTTGTAATTTATATAGAACTCAGTAAAAAATAAATATTTTTATTTAAAAAATATACATCTCTATAATATAAGATATTCGTACTAATGTTTTTAACTACTGTTTTGTACTATTGAATCAAACATATACTATTGATTCTACAATATTATGTCTTCTACTATTACGTATCGTTGGTTCGGTCCTCGTGGGGTTCAACATGCTTCTACACTATATATAATTTGTCTGAAACAGATTGGCCCTTGGAAATTCAGATAATAAATGGAAATTTCATCCTGGTCCCGAATCACCGTCCACAGATAATAAAGAATGAAGATGAAAAGGCCATATAGTTTAATCACGTTTCCGTTTTAATCCGTGGATTTCAGATGATCCAAAGCCAAAACACGACAGCGGATTTAGTGTAGATGTTATATATGGCTGGGGTGTTTTATCTACCATACTAAGAAAACCCATGCTTTTCTATTCTCTATGAGAAAAAAAGTTAAGTCCCAGCCCTAGAGGCCAAGAATCATCTGGTGCGCTTATTAACTCGACGCAATTTATTAATTGCTTCCACGAAGTTTACCCGCCCGAATGCGCAGTGGCAGCCCTATTACATCGTTATAGTGAAAAACATTTATACGGACTTACGTTGTAGGAAAAACTCCAAAATCCCTTTATTCCGTTCCAGTTCATATTTTAACTGGCAAAAATAATCAAAAAGTGTCTTTTATTGTCTGTATGTGGGTCGTAAGCTTCGGAAGAGCTCTCTCTCTATTTAGGGATACCTTTTCAATATATTCAAGCTTTTAAAAATAACAATGGATAAGTTTTGCTTTTCAAAGTGAACAATTATTTATATTGTTTAAACAAACTTTTTAGAAAGAATATAAAAATAATATACACTATCTGTGTCACCGACTTCGTCCGCGTAGAATAGTTATTTTGGACATGAGCATTTTTTTGCAAACCTCTTATTTAATTATATAAAGTTAAGCTACGGCGGCGTCTGCGTCCCGTCGTTTTTGAAAGTTAATATTAAAAGATAGACATATACTGTCGGGGACACTTTTTTAGATCACTTAAAGAGAAATCATTCTTTGATACATAGTTATTGGGTGTTTTGAACCGTTTTCGCAGCGTACGCAACGAAAACCCACAATTAATAATTTTCCCCTTTTTATCTACATTTCCCGCTGTTTCTTCGTTCATATTCGCCGCAGGGTGACCTCGACGAATACTCCAACTAACACAGAAATAATTTTTCACTTCGAACCGGTACTTCCTGAGATTAGCGCGTTCAAACAAACAAACTCCTCAGCTTTATATATTAATAGATATATCGTATTTTACACCGTTAAAGTGTTTTATTTGAACTATACATTACCATTTATCTAGAAATATGTTTTATAGAAAGTTTTCATATATTTTTTACCAAAGACTAAATAAAAAAATCTTGCATGAATTTCACAAAATTAAGGGGGAAAATAAATAGTCAATAAAGCATCTATATTCATGACCCAATATGTATTTGGCAGACACAGTGGTAGTTTAAAGCAAGACCCATTTCACACACCCATTTTAATACAAATGAAATAAGGCCCTATATATTTGTTCTTGCGACGTGTTTTTATGTAAACGGTTAGGGCGGGCGGCTAGAGCGCGCAGCAGGAAAACACAGTAGTTAGGCATGTCGCCAGTCCAATATTACTGATTTATGGACAATTTCATTAGAGAACTATGCGGACTGCTTTTCACACCGTACCTTTTTCGTCTTGGAATTGTACTTACCTGACATTAGATTTGTATGAATTACCGTCGTTACACTACTAGAACCAAGAGTTTTTGACATGCTATAAAGTAGGTTAATAAAAAAACATGTAAATTGGTTGGGCTCGTCGGTGTAATGGTAGCAATGCACAGCTAATAACAGATCACGGGTTCGATTCCCACCGGGTCCAACATGTTTCTAAGCAATTTATAATTTTACAGAAACATTTTACTCGTCTGAAAATCTGGATTTTAAATATGTGGTAGGAATATCGAGTTTCCGATTGTTCAGTGTTTGGATTTCCGAATATCCAAAGCTAAAACCATTTTGTGTAGATATTATATACAGCCATATAATCAATATTATATACAGCTAAATATCAAGCAAACAACGTGCTTGTGTGTCGTCCTCTAACATCACAAAAACGCTTTGACCCGACAGGCTAAAATGATTTATTATATTTTACGTAGAATCAAACCAGACCAAACAGTACCTTTCACGCATTGTTGATACAGTTTGTAGTATTACTAAGACCTCTGTAGCTAAATGCTAAAATACTATAAGACGTCTTTGGTTCGCTTCCCGGAGAGATATGAAAAAAACTGGACAATTGTCTACAATTGCCATGAAGTCGTATATACTAATTTATCGGCAAAGCAAACAAGATGTATTAGTCAACTTTAAGTTTGAAAATGAAGTCTAACTAATATACCGACGTTTTAAATGCTGTTAAAGTATGTTTATGTAAATCAGTAATAATAAAATAAAAACTATAGACAGGCTAGGCCCCTTACGCTACGTAACGGTGTAACGGCCGCCCGTTGTATGACATAATACACAATGTTGCATAATGCATGGGCTATATTTTCACCACGAGTTCATACAGGATCCAGCCATCACTTAGACCCGCTTCATTCGCAAATTGGCGTCAACTTATGTTTTATTTAACATTATGTGGGTAGTGCCAATGTCGCTTTGCCGAAATTGTATGGTGTCCCAATTTTTTTCACTTGCTCTATTATTCATTTTCTTTTATTTAATATGCTGTGCAGGCGTGTTACCTTTTCAGATTAGGAGTTACTCGCTTCTTTGGGTATACGTGGACGTACGTTTCTGATCCCAATAAACAGCATACTGGCAAACGCGAAGACACCGTTAGTCAATTCTGTAAGGACCCGACCAGTTTTGCCAAATACCAACTTCGACGGAACAGATGGCGCTAGCGTAGCAATTTTTTACTTTGACGTCAGAGACATCCTCCATCTTTAGTTTTCCCCGTGACCAGGACTGCAAAGCATCCGAAACGTCGGGCCGAAGTTAAAAATCAATTTTAAATAAGTTTAACTAATATATCGCGTTTAACCCTTAAAGTGTTTTATTTAAATGTGTACTACTCGCCTTTTGGTAACTTGGTTGCCCGGGATTTCGAACCCTAGATCACACTTCTGTGCGAGACGTGGTAGAGTAGTTAATAGTGTGGTATTGGTAAATATAGGTTACAGAATTGCATTTCTGAACAGTTATAATTTTGTAAGGACCCAGCTATTTACTGCATTCTAATTACGACAAAACAAATGACGCTACCCCCCTCTTTTTACTGAAAAGCACGTTTAAACCTCAGGTAGCAGTTTCGAACGTTAGTTAGAAAAGTTAACTTATATACTACGCGTTTATACCGTTTTTTTGTGATCGAAAGGTATTTTATTTCAGCGTAATCGCTCCAAGTACAATTACAGACAGAAACTTTTAGTATATGGTAGTAATATTAAGACTGTCTTATGAAGGAAACAATCCTAAACAATCTCAAACAATAAGATACATTTAATACGATGTTTGAGATCGCATTCGAGGCTGATTGAATTGTTCGCTTGTGCCGCAACGAGAAACGTGAGTAAACACGAGTGATTCCTCTAGTACTACACACAAACACACACACACTCATGCACCCCGCTCAATATTATATTAATTACTCTATAAGAGCAAAATATCAATAATCTGTCTGTAGTTTACGCCAGAAATATACATTTAAATTAAACGCGTTTCAAACGGTTTAAAACGCGAAGCTAAGTTATTTACAATTAATTTTAACTACGGCCCGACGTTTCGGACGCTTTGCAGTCGCGGTTACGGGGAACAATAATTTTATTTTAAATTTTCACTTCCGAAACTAGACATATTATATATTTTTTTAAATAGCCGATAAGTTACTTTGCTATTCTGTACTTGTTGTTTAAGTATAGTGGTGTTTAATATCTAGATTTTTAGAAGAAGTCCATGGTGTTTTTTAAAAATGATAAATGAAAAATTAGAAACGGGTCGTGGGTCCATGTTAGACCCGGAAGGGATCAAAACCACGACCCGATGATTATTAGCCGTACATTGCTACTATTACAGAGACGAGCCAATCGAAGTCTGTACTACTTCAATTGTTCAGTTATGGTTTCATGTAATGTGAACGAGACGAAAGTGTAAACATAATAATAATAAACTCTTTATTGCACAAACATATACATAAGAACATGGATACATAGAATTATATATACAAAATAAAACATGTTTGTGCAAAGGCGGCCTTATCGCCTATGGCGATTTCTTCCAGGCAACCTTTGCATGTTGAAATAAGAAATAAAAAGATAATTTTAGATAACAATCAAAAGTCAAGATAAAAAATGTTTGTAAACAATAAATAGAAAAAACATAAGATAACAATTTGGGAATAATCCCCTGAAAATATGATAGCACGATACGGATTATCTGAAAGCAGGGCAACAAACACAATCATACATCAGCCCGGAACCAGGACAGCAATATCACTATTTCACAAAAAAGATTACAAAATGAAATTCCCGTCCCGGTCGAAACCCCTGGTGAAAAAACAGCACAACTTTATTACATTTTTATCCGCAAAAAAAATGTTATCGAATGCATCAACGTTACCTAGTTGATCCGGCAGGTTTGATCCGGATTTAATATCGATGAAAAATCACGTCTAAGTAATAAGCCTAATGCGTTCAAACCTTCCAGCTATCCGGGTTTAAAACAATAGATGGATAGAGCAATAAATGAATTATCTATACGACTATAAAGCTTAGAAGTTTATTTCAATAGGCTAATTTTGGGGCAAAGAGATACTGGAGTGAAGACCATGTTCCTTCGGAATCGTGGATAGCCACCAGGTGGACCGACAACCTGGGCGAGGCAGTTGGAATATGTTGAGTTTGGAAGCGACCAGTGAGCTGACTTTTAGAGAGTTATCAATAAGCTGCAGGAAGATATTAATATTTGAAGAAAAATCATTATTTCATAAATATTTTTTGGGTATCTTGAACATGATGATAAATAATCTTCCCAATTTTTTTCACTTTTCTCGCTGAGTCTTCTTCCTCGATAAATGCTCTAACCAAAACAAAAGGAATTTTTCAATTCGAACCCATAGTTCCTGAGATTACCGCGTTCATACAAACAAACTCTTAGCTTTATATATTAGTATAGATTTCTATATTCGTATAAAACTGGACACATATTTAATAAACTATATATATGCCATTGTTTGCAGCGGCTGAAAATTCGATAACGCGAAATAAATTAGTTCCAGCAAAGGTTAGTGAATAAATATTCAGCAAATACGTTTATAACGGCCGACACAAAGCCAATGTCAGTGGCTGTCAGTTGAAGGTGACACATGACATCGGCGGACAACGGTCAAACGACGCTTTAAAAACAATACGACGACAAGTTTCATTAATAACTTTCTTGGGGCCACGAAAGTCGCGTGGCGACGCGTAAGGAATTAGATTTGACAGTTAAACTCAGGTAAAGTTTTGCCATCTGGACAGCATGGATGGTTGTGATGGTGAGTTCAAGTCCTGCCGGTGTCTTTTTTATATAGATTAGATTATGAATGGAATAATTTTTTAGTTTTTGTATTTGCTGTGCTTGCTAACGCTTAATTAGTAAATTAGTTTAAATGTTTGTTAATTCTAAATAATATTAGTTAAGTGTGAAAGTATCTAGTAAGTTGGTAAGGATAAGTGTATAGTTTTATATATGCATACAATTGTAATCAATAATATGATAAAACTAAAAATATAATCGATTTTATTTACAGGTAATGAGATAATCGGCTTTCAGTGTCCAAACTGGCCGAAGTAACCAGTACATATTTATCTGCATAATATTTCTGTATATACTATTAGCTTTATAGTAATTAATACAATGCTAATGCGTTTTTGAGCAACATAGTCAATTGCTAGATTCGCTGTTTTAGGAGCCATACACTAGTGAACGCCATTAATTGCGTAAGCGACGGACGCGCACGACGCGACACCTGGTGGCGCACGGATAAACCCATTATTTATACAATTATTCACATTTTTTATAACAATTTAATGCGGTGCAGTGATTAATACCTGCGAAACGCGTCTGTTTTTCGTAACAACGAACAACTTGAAACATTGGAGCCATAAAATTCAGCGAATTTAATGTTCAATTTATCATTTTGTTCTGCCGTAATTTTAAAACACAATGTTTAAACAAGTTAAAATACGTTTTAGTTCCGCTATTAATAAAAACTTTTCACGTGATGGAATTATATAAAAAAAAATAGTATTTAGATTAAAACTATATTGAGCGAGAGATGCATATATCACGTGACGACTATCACCACTAAATTACTGATGATAATCGTGACTAACGGTTACCTGCTTTATGGAGTACCAGATCGGCCCTTCGTATAAGCCAAGGAGTGACTAATAACTAGACTGAGATAATATTGTATGTATCGACATAATTTCTTAAATTTTCTTAAATTGCATTTCGCTAACAATAACTGAGATATACCGATTCAATTTGAATAGTCGCGTATCCGAGCGGCACTTAAGAGAATCGCTTAATGGTACAAACGGTATTTATTTACTCCGCCGGGGATAGAACCCGCGATAAACATTTCACTATACGCTATTTATTTGATTTACGCTAAAAACTGCTGATCCGGTTAAGTTTTAAATGTATTGCGCAGGTAGAGTTTGTGGAAAATATGGATATTTCCTTGCTTTCGGAAGCGTATTTTTGAAATATTGCGTTCATTAAATTTTTCTACTTTGACCGTGTTGCTATAAACAACTATAGGTATGTTTGAAAACATTAATATTTTTCACATGTTATTGCACATGAAGGCACTATATAATTTAAAAATCGAAAATAAATTGGAAAAAATGTTCGACTCGGGCAGGACTTGAACCGGCATCGTCAGCTTTCAGAGCAACAGCACGGAAAGCTGACGATGCCGGTTCAAGTCCTGCCCGAGTCGAACATTTTTTCAATTTATTTTCGATTTTTAAATTAACTATAGGTATGTCTGAATAGTTAAATTTACCTCACTGTGTATTTATGAATACAATTAATTAGATTACATAAGAAGAAGAAAAAGAAAAAGAAGAAGAAAAAGAAGAGGAAAGAACGAAAGAAGAAGGAAAAAGAAGAAAGAATAAAAATATCAAAATTGCGTCCAGGTTAACCAGTACATAAAAAAGCTTTGAAGTATTTCTGTTTTAGTCTGTGGATTTACGCACGTTCAAATTGAAAATAGGCCCACAAAACAACTTAGTATAACATTATTAGACACTGTTCAACAAGTGAACCCTATTCTAGTCTGTCCTGCTCTGTCATATAAAACACGTATCGTTGGAGCGAGAAAACAATATAAAAATAAATTTAGTATATTTCTTTTAGAACCTCGTAGTTATCTTTAAAATTCGTGAAAAGTATCGAATTATAATAATAAATAATTTTATTTGGCATTTAAATTAGTGCAGTTAAAGCTATAGTAATTATATTAAAATAAAATAACGATTTTAAACTCGAAGTAGACTGACGACAAAAGACAAGACGCTTTTGTCATCACTCTTCATGTTTCCGCAATGCTAAGCTACTATACTGATTTTCAGCAATACTTGCTGTTCGTTTGTTAGACAGCGTACACATTAACATTTATAACCTTTTATTAAAACACTTTAACGGTTTAATTCGCATTGTAGACGTGCTACTTGCGTAAACTACAGTATTTTATAGCAACAAATGATTTAGAAGTGTATTAAGTAATATTATTAGTGAAGCGTTGTATTTTATAATTGGAACTAAAGACGTAAGTAGGAAAACGATCCAGTCCAAAGTATTATACGGTGAAATTGCGTTTATTAAAAAATCATTGAACATTCTAAAATAATCGAATTACCCAAATCTCAGAGCGGAGCCGCCGAAAGCCGTCCCTCGTAAAAAGGCTACAGTATTTTTTATTTAAATGTAATAATATTCCTGATAGATCCCGGATAAAGGGTCGTTATTGTGGAGCAGTTTTTAATTTAGCGGGCCGTACCCGGCGCGCCCGGGCAGACCTCTGGGCTCGGACCGCGTATTAATATCGGACTATTTATGTATTCATGTTGTAGTTAAACTTGGTTTTCGGGTATTTTAAAAATAATGTATTAAGGTATATAAGCAAAACGACTAACGCGATCGTATAAGTCTACAACAGCATTCATTGATTCATTGATTTTCGGTCTGTTCGGTCGCCGTGAGCGAACAGAGGTTGTCGACGTTTCACAATCACGAGAGGACGACATCATCAGGAGATGTTAATTCCTTGATTGCTCGAAGAATGAATTTATTAAGCCTACAACACATGCTGTTAGGTGCTACGACTTACGGACTATACTTAACATAAGTAACTTTTATTTAAATAACAACAAGTAAAACTACATACGACTCACAGTATATTGTCTAAATTTTATTATTTTATAAGTACTTGTAGCTTGTAAATAGAACACTTTTGACGGTTTAAAACGTTAAAGATATTCGTTTTACATTTTTTTTTAACTTTGGCCTGACGTATCGGATGCGTCGCACATCTGTGGTCGAGGCGCGATTTTTGACGGCTTAAACCGTTAAAAGTCTATTTGCATGTGTACTACTCGCGTAAGCTGCAGACAATACTAATAATTGATAGAGTTCCGTTGTTCCGTGAGATTGAGTCCCACTTTGTTGTAATAATCAATAATTCTAAATTTAAAATAAGTTTTCGCGTTAGTAACATAAATATTAATACTAATCTATCTCTCATCTATAACATAAGTATAATACCAATAAACAATTTTATATTAATAAAGTGGTCATTCAAATAATTGCCCAATTACGAACACTAGCCGTAACCCACTCACCAAAAGCAATATTTTAAGATTGATGATCGTGTTCATGTCTCATAAAGACATTGTGGAGAATCAGAGACGGCCAGGAATTCGACTTTATGAACAGCATTCAGAAATTATAGTAACATAATTAAATGGCGCTCGGACCCTGGGGGTTTCACCCTTGCTAAGTGGAAAATTAAAATGGGGAATTGGGTATTAATTAACGGCTGAGCTCGAGGTTTGACTCAGTAGCGTTTAAGTATTGTCTGCTCAAACGAGCGTTACATTTTAAATTAAACACTTTTAACGATTTAGAACGCGGAATATATAGGCTAATTACAAATTATTACAAACCGTTTCCACGGTTGCTGCAAAGCATTCGAAACGTCGTCCTCAAATCGTACAAAATTTTACTAGTATATTTCGCATTTGATACCGTTAAAAGTTTTATTAAAACCATAATTGTTGTGTAAACTACAGACACTAGAAACTTAATAAATTAGTAACGAATAAGTAGAAAAATCAACGGATTCCTAACGTAACGTAACGTTATGACGCTTCCCCCCTATGGCTTCCCTTTCTCTAAGGTACAGGGCAGCGGCTATGAAGCGTCTTGAAACGCATTTTACAATTTTAGTTTTAAATTTATTTTTTTTTTAATTAAAATTAAAAAAAAATTATTTTTTTTAAAAAAAAAAAAAAAAAAAGAACAAACTTGATTTATATTTTAGTCTAATGAATTTGGTACTAAATTCTAGTATTCAATATTCTATATTATTGCATGATCTATTGTTTATGCTGTGAACGTTTGAAGCAGATATATGAAAAGAACATAAATTGAATACTTTATAAAAGAAAAAAAAAACTTAGCTCAAATAACGTATATCGCCTTTCAAATATTTCTCTCAAACATGCTTGGACATTAAATACTGCCGTTTGTTTACTCTATAGTTTACGCGAGTAGTACACATTTAAATAAAACACTTTAACGGTTTAAAACGCGATATATTAGTTAAACTTATTTGGACATCATTTTTGATACGTCAATTAAACCGGGATCCAACAACCGTTTATTACATACAAGTTACAGCTACCTAAAACTAACACTAAATAAGAACTAACTACTAATCTACCGACATTCCACTTCTCCTCAACAAGCTTATGAAACTAAACTAAACTATACTAAACTATACGGCTTTGTTCGCCCGCTTTAATGCACGCAGTGCTCGAGCGGACATGTCCGGGGACTTTACCTCGTTCGCCTGCGACGGTGAAGGCTCGATCACGGTTGGTGGGGACTGATCAGATGTTAACGAAATAGGCTCATCCCCACTGACTACATCCTCCCCCGTCTCAGCCACGCGGCCCTCTTCGACCTCAAGATCGGGATCTTTACCGGGCGGTAAACTTAAACGCGATAGAGAAAATCTTTTTGTCGAAGCAATTAATTGATCGGCATGTCTTCGCCAAATGATCCCGTTCCCCATGTCGACTTTATAGGAAACCGGCCCAGTTTGTTTAGAAATAATGCCTCGGTTCCACTTGAGGCCTTTTCCCCGATAATCTCGCGCAAGAATTTCATCCCCAACTTTTAATTCTTTTGAACCTAATGGGCCCCTCGCCATCTGCTTCTCCTGCCGCTCGCGCCATTGCGGCGAGGTCTGGCGCAAGCGTCCAAACGACTCCGCAAACGCCGCCCTTGCAAAGACTAGCTGGCGAGACGCCTGTGGTGGCGTGTTCCAATTCCTATATTTAAATAAAAATTTTGTGAGTGCCGTGTTCACATCCTCGTTTTCAAATACAGCCCTTTTAATAGCTTTCTTAACCGTTTTTACAGCATTTTCCGCTGCCCCGTTTCCTTGAGGTCGATAGGGAGCCGATGTCGTGTGTCTTATACAATTATTATCACAAAAAATCTTAAATTCATACGACGAAAATGGTGGACCGTTATCGGTCACGAGTTGCGATGGTAACCCGAACCTTGCAAAAATACCTCTTAAAACCTTAAAGTGAAACATTGGTATTATTCATTATTTCGACTTCGATCCACTTCGAATGCGCGTCTACAACATCAAATATCGCTCGCCCTCACAATCTGCAAAATCGGCATGAAGTCGCTGCCACGGGTGTAAGGAAACTCCCACGGGTGCACTGCGCTCGGGGTGGCGCGTCCAGGACGAACGGCACGCACCGCACTCCCGACGTATTTTCGATGTCGCGGTCGAGGCTCGCCCAGTACACGTAACCCGATACTCGATATTGTTTTCATTTTGTTCATCCCGAGTGACCTTCATGAATCTCAGTTAAAACGCGTTTTTGCAAACTCTGAGGGACGACGATCCTATATTTATACACAACACACCCGTGTTCAACACTTAAATCGTGTTTTCTAGAAAAGTATGATTTTTCCTCGTCGCAACTCGGGCCACACGGCCAACCGAATACAACATAATTTTTAATTTTGCTCAACAGCTTATCTCGTTCGGTCTCTTTGGCTATATCCTTATAAGATATCGGTAATGAATCCGCTATTCAAATAGTCAAATAGTCTAAAATAGTCAAATAGTCTAAACTTTTCGAAGCGACCCTCGCAAGGGACGTAATCGCGAATCCCGGACCGTTGTCCCCGAACGTACAAATTCAATTTTATAATCGTAACGGCCAATCGACCGCCCATCTCTCAGTCGGCTCGCCGCCGTTTGCGGTATACCACCTTTGCTCCCGAAAATATAAGCCACGGCTGGTGATCAGTAAGAAAATAAGCCTCCCAAAAAGTATTGTGATGTTTAGTGACCCCGTAAATAATGGCGAGCGCTTCCTTATCGAGCTGGCTGTAGTTGCGTTCGGCAACGTTAAGCGTGCGTGACACACAGCTCACGGGCCGCTCGGCGCCTCCCGTAAGCGATGCGCCAGCCGGCGCCCAACCCGTATGCGCTGCTGTCTACTACAGTACCAAGTCGCGTCCCACTTCGTAATGTGCTAACACCCGCTCGCTTAAGAGAGATCGCTTCGCATTTACAAAGGCATCCCTACAACTAGCGTCCCATTTCCATGAAACATTTTTTTTAACAAATGTGTAACGGGTGTAACAAAAGCTTAAATAAAATAAATTTCCATAATAGTTTAACTACCTAAAAAACTTTAAGCTGAGCATTCGTTGGTGTCGGTGCATTCGAAATAGCACTCAACTTATCCGGGTCCGGTTGCAATCCGTCTTTATTAATAATAAAACCTAAGTACTTAACACTATCTTGCAAAAATTTACATTTATTAAGTTTAACGGTGAGTCCCATACCGCGCAACCGTTCGAGTACCGCTCTGACGTTACGAATGTGTTCCGTTTTACTAGAACCCGTGACGCAGATGTCATCTAAAAAAACAACGCATCCATCGACCCCGCGCAACGTTTCCTCCATCAACTTTTGAAATTTCTCCGGTATACAAGACAGACCGTATGGTGTGCGACGGTACGCGAACGTCCCTATGTGGGTGGTTATCGCGGTACGGCTTGAGAATCCTCAGATCAAACATTGTTCGTATGCATGAATAAATCGATTTTAGTATATTGTATACCTCCCTTTAAGCAAGCGAATAACTATCTATACGAGGTAGCGGATAAAAGTCTCGTTTTAATTTAGGATTTATCGTTATCTTATAGTCCCCACAAATACGTATGTCTCCATTCTTTTTTACCACGGGAACAATCGGAGTCCCATAGTCCGAATATTCTACGCGATAGATGGAGCCGTCTGCCTCGAGTCGGGCTAACTCGCGTTCGACTCTCACCGCAACGCAGCGGTACGGGTCTCCTCGCACGTAAACCGGTTCGTTATCGCACAGCCGTAATTGAATTGAGTTCTTGCAAGTACCTAGCTTGTCACAGAAGACCTCAGGATATTCTTTCTGCAATTTATTTACAAATGAGTCGTCTAAGATTTCATTTAGTTCAATTTGAGAAATATTTAATGCGCGCAACCAGTCACGCCCTAGCAAAGGACGGGCACCTCCTTTTATAATATATAAAGGCAATGACTTAACTTTCGTAACCCCTAACTGTACGTCTACTTCAATATATCCTAGAGACTCAATTCGAGATCCCGAGTAGGAACGCAACATTAAATTATCAGATACAACTGACTTATGTAAAAACATTACTCTATAGGTATCCTCATTTATCGCCGATATACGGCTGCCCGTATCGACTTCACAACGAATAACATATTTATCTACTGTCACATTAACAAAATAAGGTTGGTTACCTTTAGACGACACTTGTAGATTAAATAAACCCTCGTCCGACTCTTCGAACACGAAATTATGCCGACCACCACTGCACTTACACATCACTTTTAAGTGGCCCCGCTGGCCACACTACACAATTGTAGTGCTTGAACCTACACTTATCTGGAGCCTTTCCGCAGCGCCAGTTTTCCTCCAATGTATTGCAAGATTTGCATTTTCCAAAATTACAATTTGCTGCGAGTGTTTCAGAGATTGTAAATATTGCGTCAACGTTTCGCCCTTGTGTTGCCGCCTTAGTCTAAAAACATGGCGCTCGGCGATTTCTGAGCGTTGTGGTTCTAGATGTTGTGCCACTAGACTTACGAGCTCCTCGTACGTCGTATTTTCAGGAAATCGCGGTGCACAGAGATCACACATCAACGAATACGTTTCTTCGCCAACCACCGTTATTAACATGGGCACTTTTAGTTCGTCCTTGACACCATTTAACTTTATAAACTGATTTACGCGTCGAATATACGCCGGCCATTGCTTAGAATTTATGATAAATGGTTCAATTTTACCGATGGACATCTTGAAATACTAAACTCGCAACAACACAAAATTATGGAAATTCCCGATCTCGTCGCCAATGATACGTCAATTAAACGCGGGATCCATAGAACAACCGTTTATTACATACAAGTTACAGCTACCTACAAACTAACACTAAATAAGAACTAACTACTAATCTACCGACATTCCAATTTTAACTTCGGCCCGACGTTTCTGATGCTTTGCAGCAGCCGTGGTCACGGGGAGACTCCCTATCCTCGCGTTTTAAACCGTTAAAGTGTTTTATTTAAATGCTTGGACATTTCAGAATTATTTTGGCAAATCTCGAGATAAATCAAACTCGCTATACCGGTCACGCAGCGGCCGGCAATAGTTGTATGAAAATGCATATACGTCGTGTTTAGGACCAATAAATTACTAAATAAAATGACATTTGTCGTGTAATTACTAAATAAAATGTCGTGACCAATAAATTACTAAATAAACAAGATGTGCTGTCGACCTATGCTGGTTTTGGATATTCGGAAATCCACAGACTGAAACCAAAACGCGATATTGACGGATTTTTAATCTGTGGACGGTGTTTCGTGACCCGGACGTAATTTCTATCTTCCTACCGACCACTTAATATCCAGATTTCCCGATGAAGTGCTTTTTCGGAAAAATTAAATTTAAAAATTTGAAACATGTCGGTCCAGGTGGGGATCCAACCCATGACCCGTTGATTATTAGCCGTACATTGCTACCATTACACCAACGAGCCCCATGAACCTCTCTTTAAAAAACACGACTTTGATATCGATGGTCTGAGATTGAGTTGTTTCTATTTACTAAAGACTTCATCCAAAATCGAGTCACAGTTCCTAATGTAACGGAAACAAATTTCATTTTCAGTAAACCCTTCCTACGATCACAAGTTGATTTTCCCTATTACAGCATTCACATATTCAACCACTAGAAGCCTTGTTGGTTCCCTTTGTGAAAACATACGGTGACATATTTTGTTTGATTTCGTCAAGAATTGATTACGCTTTTCGTTTGGTTATTTTTTTTATTATTTGAAAGTGGAGCTCAATTAATACTTATAAGTTGTTTGCTTTGTGTACTATCAAGTATTAACCGTTTGAATCCTTGTAACTAGAAAAAAGATACACGTGTATATTTTATGGACATTAATTAGAATATATTTTGTGGCCTGGTGCCGCCTACTTTCCCAGCGACAACGCCGAAAGAACTTTCTACGTTCCTTTATGTATTTGAATTATTAGAAAACATACAAATAGATATTTAAATGTTAATCTCTTTCATTGTAAACAATTCGAGAGAGAGTTAAATACTGGAGAGAGGTCGCGGATCCGAATAGAGAACAACCATTTCCTATAAAAGATGCCCATCAGTGAAACAGACACAAAACTATGTTCGCCCCATGCTCTAAAGTGGGAAGCGAAATTTTACTTTTACGAAAAAACGCCGCTTTTAATGATACTTTGCGTTTCTGTATATTTTGCAAATCGTTCTGCATTCCCACTGCGTCCGTGCGAGTGTTTTCCAAGCGTTTTCGCAACGAATAGCATTTCGTATTCGCACACGTGACCATGATTTATTTAAGGAGGAAAAGCCTCTCTTTTTAGGGTTCCTTATTTATCTCTAACTACCCTATTGACTTCAGGGAATATTTCATTTACGATAAACTTCGACGTAGCTTATCTGATGATCTAAAAATCTATTTTTTTTATATACTGTCTGTAGTTTACTTACTACTTAATTTTTTTTATGATACAGAAGGAAGAAAAACATGGCGTTGATGGAAAGTGAATTGTAACAGCCATATAACATCTCAACAAGATGCGGTCTATATCTATTATAGTTTTGGATAGTTGGAAATTCATAGACTAAAAGGGAAGCGCGGGTGTGTTCTAATAGTAATAGCATGAAGACAAATAATAAAGAAGTAAGACATAGTATTAATGGAATAAAACAAACCATAGAATCAATAATTAAGGTTATCGTTTAAAAAATAAAATCTGAAAAACAAACATTTTATTAGATTTGAAACCCTGTAACGTGACACAAAATATCGCATTAACTGCTTTTGGCTATAAATATAAATACGGATGAGCTCCACGCAGATATTTTTATGTGTGTTACACTAAATGGTGTTATTTAAAGATTAGATTTCGGCGCCTTGACCATGTTTTTTATGTTTTATTTGACCACCGTATTATGTTTACCAAAGGCCGGAAACAAATACTTCTCGCGTGTACATACCTCAGTACAAAATATTTTTGCAGCTACCCTTGTAAACTCAAATACATTGTTAATACTGTAAAATACTGTTCTTTTCATACAAATACGGAACCATTAAACAATACTTGCACCCGCTTAGCTTTTTTATTTATCTCCAAATGGTGAATCGACAATACGATGAAATATAGTCCAAGAGCCGGTCGACTTGTAAAGGGCTAGTAATTTTAATATTTATGACAGTGATAGATTGTGTTTGCTTAGTGATCAATAGATTCCAACTGCAAGGTCAATCGTGAGTTGATGGATTTCGTTTGATTGATTTTCATATTTATCAACAACTACTTCTGGCTACTAGCGGTTCCAGTCACTTATTAAAGAAAAGAAAACATTACGCTTTGTGGAAATTTGTTCTTACTAGGCTGTAAAATCATGTAATAAATCTTGAATTGTTCTTTTGTATTGTAGTTAACTAATTTTAAATCTACAATTGTATCCATTTCGCGAATGGCAGTCCACAGATTAAATGACGTTTAATTAAGATTAAAAATCGAAAAAATTGAAAAAAAATCGTTCTTTCAGGACTTGAACCGTCATCGCCAGCGTTCTGTGCTATTGCTCTACCAATTGAGCTACCGAGTCCTACACCTCATCGTCGAATTCTTTCAACTTGAAATCGATACATGCACCTCTCGCGCAATGTAATTTCAACTTTAGCAATTTGGTATTAAGTTGTACCAATGTATTTTCGATTTTTTATCTATATAGTGCCATGTGCCTTCCTGTAACCTGTAGGTAATTACCTGTAAAAAAATTTAAAGTTTCCAAACGTTTAATTTAGATTGTTGTTACATTCAAAATAGCACAACAGTGCATCTTAACTCGATGTTATAATCTTTAGGCATTTTACACTCAATCAAATAAACCCAAAGCTTTTCTGCTCTGTCGCGTCATAAAAAGTCTATTAACAGAATGTGGTTCATATAACATTTTTACCTCATAATGGGAGCTTTAATGAAGCAGAGATCCAATTTAACCTTTTTTTAAAAGATGTAAATGCGATTTTCGCTGGAAATGAAAAACAGCGACGGGAGACCCGACTCATTACGAATACGGGACTAACGTTTTAATTAATAAAATGATTTGGACATGGTCCAGTAGTTATATACTGCTAATAATCAACAGGTTTTTTTTATAGAGGAATACATGGGGTCCACCTAATGATAGGTGTAATAGCCCAGCCCTTATAACATTTTAACAAAATTAGCTGTCCAGGTCGACAGCTAATTTTGGCTTTGAGTATTTGAAAATCCACAGACTGGAACCCAAACGATAAAGATGTCTTTTTCATCTGTGGACGGTGGTTGATGAAATGGACGGAATTTCGATTATCGATTATTACTACGATACTTACCACCCATTAAATATCCAGATTTACAGACAATATCCATTATATCGGGCTTGAACCCACGACCCGTTGGTTATTAACCAGACATTTCTCCCGTCAAAAAGGTTATTAGTTTATAATTTTAGATAGTTTAACGTCGCCTGAAAAATCTATACATAAAAGGGGGTTGTCTATAGTTTACGCGAGTAGTACACCCTTTAATAAAAACACCCCCCCCCCCCCCCCCCCCCCCCCCCCCCCCTCCCCCCTCTCCCCCCCCCCCCCCCCCCCCCCCCCCCCCCCCCCCCCCCCCCCCCCCCCCCCCCCCCCCCCCCCCAACCCCTTTTTTTTTTTTTTTTTTTTTTTTCCCCCCCTTTTTTCCCTTTTTTTTTTTTTTTTTTGGGTGTGTTCATCCGGGTCTCGTTCCCCGGATCTCCGAACTACGAAGAGTGAACCTGCGTTTTGGTTTCAGTCAATTTATAATAATAGAAGGCAAAAAAGTTGAGAGCGCATCTTGTTTTGCATTTTATATGGCTGGTATATTTCACCTTCCATCAAGTAAATCTCATGCTTGTCTCTTCTCTGTCTGGGAAATATCAAAACGAAGTTATTAAATTATGCATTAAAAGCTAAGTACATAGGATACTAAGAAACAAAAAGAAGAATATGAAATTATAGAGATATGTTTAATGTAAAATACATTTCTTTTCGTACATCAGACTATCAATAATATTCTTTATTATAGATTTTATCTGTGATACCTCCTAGATTTTTGCGGCAAAAACAGGTTTATATTTCGTTAATAGTTAATCGGTGGGGTAAGTGCTCCCGCCGCTATTTCTTACCTGTGTGTAATGTCAAAGTCAAACTGTCAGTCAGCCTTTTGAGTGACAGTGACGGCTATTTGGCGGGAAAATTCTATGATTGAAATAAATTGAACTTAACTTATGCTTATCTGTGTTCATAATCATATAACATCATAATAACAACACATTATTATGACAAATTTATTAATCTATAAAGGTAGACCAGTAATTATTCGGATCCAACGTCTTGCGACTGGTAAAAGGCTGTACACGCCCGGGTGTCGAACTCCAGCACAACCAACTCCGTAGGATACAAGTCCTACTAGTTTACCGTTGATTACAGCTGGACCGCCTGAGTCACCCTGTAAATAAACAATAAGAAATATCTGTTTAAAGTTTATGATTTAATTTTGAAACCCTAAAATTTAAAGAGAATATAACATTCTGTCTCAAGAATGATAAAGTACGTTTACGCTTGTTTTTGGGTCTTAAATTCATTCATATTAATATTGTACAAATTTAAATAAATTAAACAATATTTGAGACATGCAAAGTCCCTTTGGACGTTCTCCTTCATTAAAATAGTTTCTGGTAGGCAGGGCACAAAAGTCAGATTATTTTTAATATAATCTATATTAAAACCACTTTTTTGTATGTAAGGTAATAATTTATATAGTAATAATTTTATATAATTTAAATAAAACACTAACGGTTTAAAACGCGATATATTTTATTTAAATTAATTTAAAAATTATTTTAACTTCGGCCCGATTTTTCGGATGCTTTGCAGCAGCCGTGGTCACGGGGTGACTAAAGATGGAGGATGTCGATGACGTTAAAGTAAAAAAATGCTACGCTAGCGCTGTCTGTTCCGTCGAAGTTGGCATTTCGCGAAACTGACCGCAATATTTACTTACCGTTAAATTGTTTTATTTAAATATAAATTTTTATAACTACCCAATTTCGTTTATTTCTATGGTAATTTTAGTTAGCTCCAAAATCCTATAATGAGATTTTAGTAATATTATTACATTATAATTCCAAATAAGACATGAGATGAGAGGTAGATATAGAAACAATCGGGGAGAGTTAACAATTATAATAATTTTTGATTACCATTCAACAAACTTCAAAAAATCTTATGAAATAATGTGTTTCTTTATCTTTGCTTAAGATAAATTGAAATAGGTAAAATATGTACTTATTAGACACTTCAATACATTATTAATTGTGTTTATAATTAATTTTATACAATTCGGCATTTTCAATAATTTTCACTTAAATCATAGACGCACTGCCTATAAATGGAATTTCCGATATACTGACGACCTTCGCGTTTTCAGTCTGTGGATTTCCGATAACCCAAAACCAAAATAGATCGGCAGTGCATCTTTTCAAGATATTATATGGTTAGGGGATTTCATTTTCCTTCAGGTAAATCCCATGCTTGTGTATCCTCCTCATTCATATTTTACTTTAATTAATTGTATCGCGTTTGACGTTGAAAAATAAAACTAAATTCTTAAGCACTCAAATGTCAAAATTAAGCCTCTTTCACACATAAGTGAAAGCGTACTTCAAAATATGTTTTAAGTACACATCTAAATAGAAAAGGAAGGAATAGCGCTTTCTAAAGCTCTATGCAAATAGTGTTATTTAATTAAAAATCTCGTGACCTGAATTTGCTAACGTTTAAAGTAATTTAAGCGCTGATCATACAGAGCTAAACTACAAATACGCGGAATTCGTATCTTTTATTTGATTTAAAACAATGCGACAAATTTTTGTGAATGCGTGACATATTGCAGTGTGCGGGGGTCGATTCTCATCGACTTGAAATTCGATTTCGATATCAAGTGCGTCCCGTTTTATCTACCTCAAGCTCGGAACTAAATTTAAATAATCTATTGACTAAGTATTGGCTATAGTTTACGCGAGTAGTACTAATTTAATTAAATCACATCTTAACGGTTTAAAACGCGGAAAATACAAGTCCACCGTGATCATGGCGTCTGCAAAGCATTCAAAACGTCGGACTGTAGTTAACATAAGTTAAATTATATATTTCGCGTTGTAAACCGTTAAAAGTACAGCCCCGTGTTAACTACAGACAATACTTAGACAGTAGATTATTGAAACCGAGTTTTTTTTTATTGTTTGTTATCGTAGTAATAGTTGATTAGACTCTGCTTTGCTTTCCGTATTTTGTTTTCCTGTGATTCAAACTGGGACCTGGTGGTAATAGCAATTTATTTAACCATTGTTAAATGAATTCTTTAAAATTGATTAAAAACATGTAGGACCCGATGGAAATCGAGACCCGTTGATTATTTATTAGCCTAACAACATCAACCAATAGGCCAAGGACCCATAAAAAACTTATCCTTCAAAAACACCCATTTTATATAGCAAGATATAAATCTGTATAAATTCTCATTGCCTACTTAAGTATCATTTGTAGTTTATGCAAATAGTATTTAAATAATACACTTTTAAACGGTTTAAAATACGAAATTTATTGTAAAAGTTAAGTTGTTTTAGTTTTTCCTTCACATTAAATACAAGGGTAATTTCAAATAATGGCGATACTAGAATTATTATATAGGAATAAGTTATTCCACGTCCATCTCTGTCATTTGAATATGAATAAAAATGACGAAACACGAGAAAGCTCTCCCTACTTAATCTTTATTAATTAAAAGCCCTCTGCGTTAATTATTAACATAACAGTATTTGCGTTTATTAAAATATACATTCCCTGGGCCTATAATATTGAAACTGAATTTTATTTTATATTTCGTAAAATGTCTCTCTTTTTACCTTGGTTTATAAACATGAAAGGGAGGCGATTTTTTTATTGTTTTCTCGTAATAATACCCCACATTAAATAAAACTTTGAAAAAAGAATTACCTTCAGTTACAGTAAAATGTATTTTAACTTTACAGTTAGACAGAAGATCTGACATTGACCTACGTCAATTGTCAGAGAATCGTAGTTCGATTAAAAGTTTCATTTTAAACGTTACAATTGCGTAAGGAACAATACCTATGATGTATTTTCCTAACTTGGAAAAAGACTACAGATATGGTCCATTTCAAACCATAGTGTACAGATCATTTTATAGAGTGAAGTTGTTGCCACAGATGATACAGGGATAAAGAAACATCGATTAATTGTTTATGGAACAAATAAACTTTAATTAAAAAACACTTGTATAACCTTTATTTTTTTTTGTCATTATTATTTAACTTGACGTTTGTAACTCTTTCAGCGATCTTGCATGCGTGGGATTTGTACTTGTACATTGTCATTGATGTTACTTACATCCCATCCCTATGTAAATGTCAAACTAAAAAATTAAAATCAGTTTCTTTACATACATTCATACTGTCTGTAGTTTACGCGGGTAGTTAAACTTTCACGGATGCTTTGCAGCAGTTACGGGGACACGTGACCACGACTGTTACAAAGCATCCGAAACGTCGGGCCGTAGTTAAAAATAATATTCAAACAAGTTTTACTAAAATATATCGCGTTTTAAACCGTTGTAAAGTGTTTTATTTATATACATTTTTTTTTATTAATTTTGCATAAAATTATGGTTTTTACTAAGTGAGCTTATGGTATTTCAATAATTGAATATATAACCTAGTGTCTCAAAATGTTCTTACTTTTAGTGTTTTTGTATTGATTTACAAAAGTAAGCCTTATGATAGTACTTTTACAACAAGACATTTTTGTTTATTTTCACTTGTGTGTGGCACCGCTGTCAACGCTCTAAGTACTTACTGAAAATCAGTTTCAGGTCAACAATGGGCCTGATATAAGCTAAGTAAGATCCCATTCTAACACCTTTTTCTGACCAACTAGTTTTATTTTTATGTTTATTAATAAGTCTTATATATGTTTTAACGCCGCCTCTGTAGCCAAATGGTTAAGGTGAGAGGTCCTGGGTTCGAATCCCAGGAAAAAAAATGTTTCGGTCGGGCAGGGTGTGATCACCCAGAAGTGATCAACTACTTGCCTATTAAAGAACGGATCGGTGAAACGGACACAAAATGTCTTCGCCCCATGCCCCACGAGGGGGAAACGGGATTTCACTTTAATATGTTTTTTGTAGCTTTCTTTGTGTGTTTGTTTACAAAAAATGTCAAGTTAGAAAAAATGCACTATACAATATGTCTGAAATTGACACATTTGACGCAAAAATATCGACCGCGCGAGAATGGGACACCAGTACTGTAACCTATATTTTTTAAAACAACCCAATTATTGAACAAACACGACTAATTATGCTGCGAACTCCGTATGTAATTAAACTATGCTTCGTTCCGAATAAAACTGCAGAGAAAATATGAATAATGCAATTCAAAGACCAGATTTCTGTTTTGTTAGGGAATTTGTTTAATTAATGTATTCTCTAATTAACTACGGCCGTCTGGGTTCAATGGTTAAACACATTGCGATTAGAGGTCTCGGATTTGAACAAGAATTTTGGTAGAAAACACAGTAATTTCAGTAAGGACACTACAGTCAATTTACGTGTACCTAATTTAAATCGATGATAAAACGGACGGATAAAGTGTCTACCTCCATGCACCACGAAGCTCACAAAGCTTCTTAAGACAGAGAGGGACGTGGGGTTCCCTTGATGGAAGGAGAAATACCTCATCCATTTAACACGTAAACAAGTTGCGCTATCGACCCCACCTATTTTAACGCGGTGCTTTAATTTCGAAATTTCCAAAAAAAAAATTAAAGTCCAAAATTTTACGACGATTTCAAAAAATGGAGAAAAAAAAATATGACATGCTCTATTGGTTAAGGCATGGAACGCTGTGGATGCTGCTTCAAGTCCTGCTTGTGTTTAAAAATAATTAAAAAAAAACGGATTAAATCGAACCCGAGACCCAAATTGTTAGCTGTAGCTCCTACGCCATGTTTTGTAATGATCGTGTGGCATCACTGAAAATCAGCATCGTGCCTACTTCCAGGTACAACAAAAGCTGAGTGATATCCCTCCACAAACGTCTATAATTATTTATGTTCTTGTATTTTTCTGAGTGTAGATTGATTTGATTTAACATAAGGCCTATAAGATCACGGCTTTACCTGACAAGAGTCCTTCGTGCCGTTGACGTAACCGGCGCAGAACATCCTCGGTGTTATTTTGTCATAGTTCCCGTCCGGCATTTGTCTGCATACATCGTCCGCCATTATTGGTACGTAAGTGCGCCGTAAGAGGTCTTGCATACGACTTTTCTGGAACACATTTATAACAATATTGAGTTGAAACACACGAGTAGTACACTATAAAAAAACAAATTTTAAGCGACTATGTGACTATGGCAAATGAAATGGGACTTTGAACTAGCAGTGCCCGCGACTTCGTCCGCGTACAATAAATATTATGGACATATTTCATTTATCATCAATTATAATTATACAGTAATTGTACAATTATTATAGTAATGACAGTTATATGCGACGTCGTCCGCGTTCCTTTGTTCTTGCGAGTTAAACTTAAACGACATATTCTGTCCCGTATTTTTTGTAGACCATATAAAAAATTATCATTCTTTCACATATATTTGTGGTGTCTAGTACTGTATTCGTAGCGCACGCAACAGAAGCAAACAGGAAATGTAGGAAAAATTAAATAATTTCCCACATTTCCTGTTTCATTTTTTGAATGAGCGCAGCCTGATGTTTTTAATATAGCCTAAAGCCTTCTTTGATAAATGTTCAAACCAACAAACAAAGTATTAGTTCCTGAGATTGCCGGTTTCAAACAAACAAATAAACTCTTCAGCTTCATATTAGTATAGAGAAAACGTTACCACAGCTGCGGCAAAGAGCTTAAGAGTATCCAAAACGTTGGGTCGGTAAATTACGACTAAAGTGATAACTTAGATGAATTTTAATAACGACCCGACGCCCGATTTTAAACAGTTTCAAAAGGAAATATTTCTGTTTTTAAATGCTTTATGCACATTTATAAGTTTGATTATTATCTTTTGTAAACGAGGGTTGTGAAATGATTTTAAAGAATATTACTAATTATAATAACTGCATAAAAGTAAGTAGATTATATTTTTAAATGTCTCATTAATTGTATTATTGGATTAAAACATTATGTTGTATATGTGTATTGTAATAACAAAGATAATATGGTTACATTGTATATGAAAGGCGCAGAAATTAACTTTAAGAAAAATATTCTTTATACAATATTAACTGATATAAAAATACGAACTAACTAAGAGAGAACTTCATACTTAGTATTTAGTTAATTCGAGTACAAGTTATGCAGAAATAAAACATAAAAAGCTCATTAAAAACTTGTAACTTATAATTAGATAACGGAGTACTTCTATTTAGTCTGAGTAGTTCTGTGACGCAAAAAGGGGAAAATAGGCCTTCTTAGAGTTCCGTAGTGCAACAATAAAAGAAAAATCCAAACCTTTTAATAAAACACTTTTAGTGTATAAACGCGAAACATTTTAGGTAACCTAACTAATTACTGTTAATTACCTGATATATTTCGCGTTTTAAACCGTTAAAAGGCCTTTGTAAAGTTCCGTGCGGAAGTATTGCCAGATGCAAATATTTTACTGAAAAACTGTTAACGGTCTCAAACGTGAAGTAAATTAACAAATATAACTAACTAAGATAAGTAATATTTTGAGTTTTAAACAGTCAAAAGTATTATATTTAAATGTGTAACACTCACGCAGGCTACAGACAATACAAAATCCAAACACATAGATACTGTCTGTCCGTCTGAAATCAGACTTATCAAATAAACCCAGTTAGACTGTTTAAATTTAGACAGATAATTTATTTCGCTATTATAAAAAAGACAAAGACATTTAGGAACAATGTATGGCTAATAATCAATAGCCAAAGGGTCGTTTGATAAAGATAAACCCCACTGGGTACACTACACCGGTTTTCTGAACCATGTTGGATTTCGTCAGCATATTGGTGGTAATTGGGTGGTAGAAATATAGAAATTCCGCCCGCGTCACGAACCACCGTTAATCGGGGTTTAGTTTCAGATTTCCGAATATACAAAGCTAAAGTGGGTCGATAGCACAACTTATTTAGATACTATTGGGGTATATTACCCACCATCAAGTGGACGCCACGTTTGTCTGGCCTCTTCTATCATAAAAAAAACTACTACTTGGCAATATTTTATTTGCCTCCACTTGTTAAGCGTTTTACTTCATAATCTATATAACAGGTACGGAACCCTCGACTGCGGGTTTACACTCTCACTTGACCGGTGTTTCGTACGCAAGTCAGTTGAAATGTCAACAGTGTATCAGTGTAACTCATTCATAAGCCATAAACTAAAGTAGGTCAACTAGTGTGTTTAATCAGAAACTTGCCAAGTGGGAAACGGAGTTTTCGGTCAGGGCCCCGTTGCGAAAAGTTCTAGGAAACTTTCGGATAGGATGGAGTTTTCGCAAAATAATATTTCGAATAAATAAGTCGCATTAGAGAAAAGAGCCGTCACGGTGGAACGAACGTGGAGAATCCATTCTTAATATTAGAATTATAAAATTAATGAAACGTATTGAAGTATTTTATATACTGTCTCTGTCTGTTAGTAGTACACATTTAGATAAACACATTAACGGTTTAAAACGTGAAATATATAAGTAATCCTTATTTACAAATTATTTTAATTACGGCCCGACGTTTCGGATGTTAGATGTAATAAAAATCCATATATCATCTGAAAACGGTGCGCTGTCGACCTATTTTGGTTTAGAGTATTCGGAAAGGCACAGACTGAAACCGAAACGCGATTAGGCCCGGACGAAATTTTCGATATTCCATGGCAAAGCATCCGAAACGTCGGGCCGTAGTTAAAATGATTTTCAAATAAGTTACACTAATGTATTATCGCGTTTTAAACCGTTAAAATGTTCTGTTTTAACGACTTATCCTTACCTTGCTATAAGTAACATGTCCCCATCCACTAATACCGATCATGATCCCCGGTTTCACGTCCTGTAGATTCCCGATGGCTATAGGCCGACTCGATGACGTCACGGGAACGGCCGTATCCAGTAACACGAGCTGGTAGTCATAATCGTGGGAGTGTAGTCGAGACAGGTTCCACATTGGGTGTGTATAATGCGCGCATATTGTGTAGGGCTTGGCCAGACTCCGCTGTGTAGATCCGACGTATACAAATTTTTCATTCTCCCTGAAAAATGATTTTATTTTTATTTCCCCCCAAGTAAGCCGAAGGACAAAAATAAATAATAATAAATCTCTTTATTTGGCATTCATTAGTAGTAGTAGTAGAAATAAATGTAATTAGAATAAGGTAATTATTACGAAAAGATTAAATAAAAGTGATGCCAAAGGGGTCTTGCGTCAGCATAAGTTGCAGCACAGTTATGACAAATACTGATTTTCAGCCTAGTTCGTCTGTTGGACAACGCTCATAAAATTTGATATTTTAAGCGGGAATCATTAGTAAGTAATGTATTAGTACTATTACTAGGGGGAAAATAGGAGGGTGCTTAAAATATAACTAAATATATTTTTAAAATATATAGGTAAACTATAATATCGATACATAATTGAATGTATAATTTATTACCGGGCTTCAAACATAAGATCTCTTACATAACAAGGCAACGCTTTTACGAATCAATTGTGTCTTATGTAATAATTAACATGAGATTGAGATGTGATTTTTATTTAAATAAAACACATTTAATAGTTTTAATTTGGTTTTTGCGACACAACCTAGGTCCTTTCAGAACTGTTATCTTCGCCTTAACAGGTATCCTGTTTTTTTTATGGGATCCCAGATGTTTGATAACCTGAGTCCGTTTTCCCTATTGAAGTTTAGTTTATTTAAAATAATTTGTAAATATAATTAACTAGTTTCGTCTTTTAAACCGTTAACAAGTGTATTTAAATGTGAATTATTCACGATACCTACAGACAGTAATTTTCGTTTAAGAGACTTAACTTGCATGGCCGATCGAAAGAATTTATTTTATTTCCCCAGGGTTGAAACCCAGGGCGTCAAATAGTCCATAAGACACTAACCTGCTCTTTTTATTCGATGTGTACAAATTTTATATCCTCCCTTCACAGCGTCATTTATGCAGAAGCACGTTCTCAATTATTCAAATAAAGATTTTTATAAACAGCTGATCGAATATAAATAAGGTTAATAATGTCAAAGAATTAAAACATTTTTTTTATATGCGTTATTTTAAAAGCATTTATGGAAATGAAATGTAATATTGTAAGAGTTAACAAAACTAAGGCTTTAAATAAAACACTTTAACCGTTAATGTGTTTTATTTAAATAAACGTAAACTATAGACAGTTTTTAACTAAGGCTTTTTTAACGGTTTTATTAGCTTACAAATCGTATATTGGTGTTGGATATTCAAAAATCATGGACTGAAATTTAAATGTGATTTAACCGTTGTAATTGATCTATAATTTGTCTCTTTCAATTGTAAACTGATTGAAACATGTAAATGGAAGAAGTTCGCTAGACAAAATGCGGATCACCAAATTCTTCTTTAGTATATAAAAAAGAGCTACACGTGTAACCGTTTGTTATATTTAAATTATTTGAACATATAGTGCACAAAAAAAAAACTATAACTTACAAATCGATAAATAAATTGAAAATACTTTTCCACTCGAAGGTCACGTAAACTTGAAACTCCGGTCAGACGTTGTAACTGTCATCTGCTCTTCTATGGATTGTGTATTCAAAAACTATGGACTTGTTAAGTTGTTCCGTGTTGATCTAAATGTTCGGAACACTGGTAAACTGATTGGAAGAAGTTCGTTTGCAACTGTAGTGAAATTCTTTTTTCAATTTATTTTAACTTTTAGAATTACTATAGTTTTTTATAACATGCAATATAACATGTCAAAACATTAATAAAGTTCCTAAACGAAAAAAATATTGCAGATGAAGGCACAACAATTTGTAAAAAAAAACCTAATAGAATTATTTTACTAAGTAATTAAAAAAAATAACTTTATCTTATAACACAGAAATAATGTTTTTTAGAATCATCTTTTTCGCTTCGTGTGCTTACTGTAAAAAGATGGTATAAAAAAATGGTACTTGGTTGATGGAACACTTACTTACAATGAGCGGCCGTGATGACCCACTCAGGAGCGATCAGAGCCCCCCCCACAGTATTTCCCATAGAGTACTTGATATGGAATCTCAGTGATGGTCACCAATTTACCGCCAACTATTCTCCAACCGACCTGTTATTAGTACAGTAAGATAATAGGTATCATTTAATAAATAAATCAAATTTGAATGTTGAAACTCGAATTTAATTTAAATAAAACATTTTTAACGGTTTTAAATGTGAAATACAATTTTATTTAACCACAGCCGGATGTTTCAGATGCTTTGCAATAGCTGGGGTCACAGCATTGGTAGCTAAAGCAATTAATATATTTCGTGTTTTAAGTTATTAAATGTTTACTGTGTCATACAGATGCTAAAATAAATCAAGCTAATAATCCAAGTGTGTATACTGAAACAAACACTTACTTTTAGGAAATGTCTTAATTAAACATGAAAAAAAAGGGGGGTTTTTCTCTATTATACAAGATTACAGGAGTATTCTGCCATTCTCCTTGTTAATTCTCATAGGCAGGTAAATTTTCACAAAACAAAAATTTACCTTGATGTCCCAGATTCAAACTCATGAACTCTCACAATAAAATAACAGTCTCCCCGTGACTGCTGCAAAGTATCTGATACGTCGGGCCGTAATTAGAATAATTTTTAAGTTTAACTAATCATTTTCGTTTAAAACCGTTAAAAACCGTTAAACTCTCACAATTAGTTTGAGATTATTTACAAGATTTTTTATGACAACGTTAATCAACATAATTATAAACTAAATGTCAATCTTTTAATGTAGATAATACGGGAAGGAGCGAGGCTGTTCCAATACAAGTTAGTAATAAACTTTTTTGATCTATTTGTAATTTAATTATTAAGAGAGACAATAAACATATTTTTTATATTATTTTACAAGAAAATATGTTTCACAATTGAAACAAGATGGAGATCACTATTTAATATATCCAAAAACTTACTTCGAGATTTCCTTCTCTCATCACATCTTCATAGGGTACGGTTCCTGGTGCAACAGCTTCGTGGTAATAGTGGTAGGTACGTGGTGGGACGTACTTTGTGATATACAGACGGTGGTAATAGCTTACGCATTTTGGATTCAGGATGCCCTTGTACACTATAAAAGAATAATGAAATTAGACAAAAAAATATATATAACCGTTTTACTATTTACGTTTGTGTAAAAGCCAGGTACTGGGTTCAAATCGCAGGAAGACGAAGTAGGATACCAAATACCCTTACTATTCTTCCATTCTTCTAATCTACGGCAAATCTACATCAAAAGCAATGAAATTAAAATATGAATCTTTTATTTCTTTTTTCTAATCAGATGTTTTTGAAGTTTGTTTAAACTTCAAGATGAGTTAAAATACTATTCTATTATTACTACTTCTATTATTTAATACTAAATGATATAAATATAGATTAAAATTGGCTAAAACTAAAAACTCAACTACTGAAAAATACATACAATTATTACCTTGTTTACGACTTATATTTTAATAGATAGCTATATACTATCTATTAAAATATTATTCGTGTATCTTATTACCTTTAACGGGAGGCACTAAATCTAATTCTTTATCAGATTTTAACAATTGCATCATATGGGTGATCGTTTGCATATCTGTAACAATAAATGGAAGTATTAGACAAATTAAAAATCGAAAATAAAATGAAAACATTTTCGACTCGGGCAGGACTTGAACCGGCGTTATCAGCGTTCCGTGCTGTTGCTCTACCAATTGAGCTACCGAGTCCTAGTCAAGGTATTCTTAATATGGCAACTCAAACGTAACTTCTTCAAGATAAGGATAAATACTGTCTATAGCTTACGCGAGTAGTACACATTTAAATAAAACACTTTAACGATTTAAAACGCGATAAATAAAACATTGAAAAGATAAGGATAGTTTAGGATTTAGATCCCAGGTCTGAATGTAACTAGGTTTTGATTTTTTTTATTTGCTAGACCAGTATGTCATTAAGTTTTGAACTATATCTCTTGAAGGTGATCTGAGCCTACTTGTATTAAAATTAGATAAGGCTTAATAAAATTACAAAGTTAATAAATAAAAATGTGTGGCATAATTATATGTCACCATACCAATAAAATAAAGTTAGTTGTGTTTTGTATCGGTAATTTGAACTTCGATTTTCTTAAGTTGCAAAGCATTTGAGGTTTAACCTCAAGACTAGGTGCATTAGTTAAAATAACGTGTGCGACAGGTGAATATATTCAAGGCATGGAATATAAAGTGACACGGTAGCTCGAATATTTAATAAAACAAAAAATTAAAATAATCTTATTGTAGGTAAATATATAGTAATGTTGACATTACAGTTGGGTAAGCAATATAAAACATCGAATTTAATTATTTGGGGGTGAAGCCAAGAGTTGAAGCTAGTGTAAAAAATAATAATTTTACCATCTTCTGCAGTGATCGCGAAACCAGCAAACAGCAGAATCGCACCGTAGCACAGCATATTGTCAACAAAAATATACACAGACCTGCGCTCGCGCACAAATGAAGCGGCGCAAATCTGATCTTTACGGTTTTCTATGTAATTATATTTATATACTAGTAAATAGCATGGAACTTACTATTATTTCAATATTTATATTTTTCATTTCCCATGAGAGGTATTGAATTATAAATGGTACCAAAACCTAAAAGCAACAGTGTACTGTCTCGATAACCTACCGTAGCTATTTTCGTAAATAAATTTTTATAATTAAAGCCGTTCAACTTAGGTTAAATAGTTCATACATAAAATACTGTCTATAGTTTACGCGAGTAGTACACATTTAAATAAAACACTAACGGTTTAAAACGCGATATACACACACGGCTCACGGCTCACGGTCACACGGCTGCCGCAAAGCATCCGAAACGTCGGGCCGAAGTTAAAAACCATTTCAAAATAAGTTTAACTAATATATCGCGTTTTAAACCGTTAAAGTGTTTTATTTAAAAGTTCATACATAATTTAAAAATCGAAAATAAATTGAAAAAAAATTTCAACTCGGGCAGGATTTTAAACGGCATCGTCAGCGTTCCGTGCTGTTGCTCTACCAATTGAGCTACCGAGTCCTACATCTCGTCGAATTTTTTCAACTTATTGATACATGCACCTCTCGCGCAATGTAATTTCAAACTTAAAATTTGCGTATTAAGGTTCTATTTTTTTCTAATTTATTTTCGATTCTTAAATTATATAGTGTTATTAATGTGCAATAACATATAAAAAATAGTTCATACATATTATAAGTCTTACATTAGACGGTTAATTAATTCTTAAGAGAACTTGTTTTTTAAAACTACCCGCGTGATGAATCAAATTTAATATCATTCTTTAATAGCAACATAAAATGTTAATGATTTATATCTGAACAACGATGTACATAAGAAAGACAAAATTTAAATTAAGAATAGATATAAGATAAAACACATTGCACTGCGATCAATAAGAGCGGAGAAACAACGGAAAATGTGGGAAAATCGGGGAAATTATTAATTCCATAAGGATAAAAATTACTTATCCTTGTAGGTTTCCATGGCGTCCTTCAACGATTTTCTAAGCCCTCAATTTAAAAGCATTTTTGAAAATAGAACTCTAATTTTTTTTTATTTTCATTACATGCCAGTTCGATTCTATATTACGAAATTCATAGTAGAAAATTAATGGACTTTTACAGAGTATTACTGGTTGCCACAGAGAGTAAAATTACTATTTAGCAGAAGCAAACAATTCGTGAACGTCAGAAATCACGTTATTTTCGCTGGATATCACGGTTATCGATCACGTTAACTTTATCAACACGTAATTAAAATATGAATTATTGTACGATTGTTTTAGTTCGACAAATTTTACTATTTTCTATTTCAACTTTGGTTTAATTAACACAAAGTTAGAGATATCTTCATTCGTTTTTCGTATATATTCAAAGTTAGTATCAAGTGTTAGCTTATATATTCTCCATCGATATTGTTTGTTGAATTAATGAATTAATGAAAAACCTAACTTAGGTAACTAATATATGTCGCGTAAACCATTAAAAGTGTTTTTTTAAATTCTATACATAAAATTAAATAAAAGAATAATTAATATTAAATAACAAACAAATAATAACAATCTGTATAGTTTTGTTTTGACTAATCTTGGCAAAAAAATAATTTTGTTGAAAAGCTTGTATTTCGTGTTTTTAAATGCCAGTTAAGCTAACTTGCTATTATTATACAACAAATTTTAAAATATAAAAAAATACAAAGACCAACCAAAACCAGTTTGATAATGACTTGATATTTAATACAACTTTATGGGTTTAAAAATTATTTGAACTACGGCCCGACGTTTCGAATACTTTGCAGCACCACAAACAAGTAATATATGTATATCGCATTTTTAACGTAACTCAACGGACAGCATTTAAATCTTAAAATTCTAGACATTTTTACTCAAAGTGAATTTACCTTCAATGTACAAATACCTCACTGTCTAGAATTGTTCAACTCAGTAGAATATACCACCACATTGCAGTCATGGTAATTTCGCCAACTAAAAGAGAAGAACGCTCACTACTTTCCACAATCATCTTCACAATCTTATCGCAAACGGCCCGCATTTCTCGCGAAAATTGAAAATCTTTTTCCCTGCTACATTCATCATTTTGTTCGTCTGCAACTTTCGTTCGTGAAAACTTTCGGCACAGATAAAGAATTTAAACGATTTTTTTAACTTATGGCCGTGTTAATTTCCGTTACTTTTAATACAACGAGAACTGCTGCGTGTTTTAAAATCTTTAAGAAAACATAATAATCTATACTAGTATATAAAACTGAAGACTGTTTGTTGGAACGAGCGAATCTCAGGTTCGAATTAAATTATGAATTATTTTAAAGCTCATGTTTGGGACGGTTTATAAAACATCCGAGCTATGGATAATAGAAGCAAATAAACAGCGGGAAATGTGGGGAAAATTATTCAACTTTGTGGGCTTCCGATGCTTACGCAACGAAAACGGTTTAAGATACCTAAAAAATCTATAAATGAATGATTACTTTTTAAATGATCCAAAAAAATGTTTGTGACAGTCTGTGTCTATTTTATATTAACTTGTGAAAACGACGAGACGCGGACAACATCGTGGGTAACAGCGATAAATTATAAAGATGGGGAGAAGGTTTGCAATAACAAATTTCGATGCCCAAAATAACTAAACTACGCGAGCGAAGTTGCTGACACAGCTAATAATAATATAAACCCTTATTTCGGAAAGTATGCCAATTACAATAGTCATATTTTCATTTATCAACAACCGGTATATACTGTACACCGGGAAATGGTAAAAAGATATAGGTATCTTCGAAAACAAAAGAAAACATCATATTTCTACTATTATCGTATCTTATTTATAAAAAAATTTTTTAGCTTTTCAAAGCATTATTTTGAAAGAAAGACTGATAATTAGACTGTATATCAATCAAAAATATTTATAAATAACTAGCTGTGCCCGCGACTTCGTTCGCGTGGAATAGTGACTTGGGGTAGAATTTTTAATTATTAAGGCTGTTTATTAATTTATGTAATTGCGCATTGTGTCTATGTTGTAAGTGGTACTTTGCCGCAACACTCTCACCTCACATCACTCTTACTACTAATTCAAATCCGTTCAGTAGTTTTGGCGTGAAAGAGTAACAAACAGACAGAGTTACTTTCGCATTATATTATTAGTAAGGATAAAATTATTATTATTAAAATCAATGAACATTTCAACCGACATACATTATTTAACATTAATATTTAGTTATTGCTTCATTTCGATTCAACTCTGATTAAGGAAACATTTTAATATATCTACGATAAGTTGAAACAATATTAACATTACTAAAGGTTTTATAAACGTTTATATTATATAAGGTTTATTCGATGATTAGGTATTTTATTATACGTATATTTATCTCTGTAGCTAAGTGCTTAAAAAAGGTGTTGCCTAGTATTGCGTTAACCGCGAGAGGTCCTGCGTTTGGACCCGAAAAAAATAAGTTCAGCCATGCACAGAAGTCTGATAAAGTACTTGTCTGTAAATAAAAACAAACAGAGAAAAGGATATAGAAATATGTCGCAATATATCCCACGAGGGAAAACGGGATCGGGATTATCTATAGTAATATAGCTAAATAGTTTTGTATTGGGTAGAGGATTCAGATTAGTAGGAGTAAAGAAACAGCGGAAAATGTACAAATAAACGGGGAAAATTATTTATCCTTGTAGGTTTCCATTGCATACGCTTCGACAGCGACAAAAATATGTATGCAAGAATAATAGTTCTTTAAATTATCTACTAAATGTCAGCGACAGAATATATCATTTTTTTTTAATTAACTGGCAGGAATAACGGGGCGCGGGCTTTGTCGTGGGTAAGTTTAAATTTATAAAGATGAGGTAGAGATTTGCAAAAACCAATTTTGATGCCCAAAATAACTATTCTACGCGGACGAAGTCGCCGTCACAGCTAGTACATAATAACATCATACCAGTATAATTCGTTCATTTTAAATAATTATTTAAAATGAATTCGTTCGTTATTAAGAGAAGTTAGTGTCCATACATAATTGTAGTTATGGCAAATTTGACGAACATTTGCCTTCTATACATTTTTATTACACCAAGTAATTAAATTGCGCGATATAAAAAATATTAATTGTGTTTTTCAAATTGGAACCTTTTTTCACGGTATTCGAACACGGAACCGAAAATTCTTTATGCAAGTGGGCGTTTTACAATTGAAGCGATAATAGATGACTTAGATTTATTTAAATTAAATCATTCGTTTCTGATATCAGTGCGTTCAATCAAACTAACAAACACACTTATTTATTTAAGAATAACAAGAAACAAACAGAAATATCACGCTAACATATTATAAGGAATCGTAAACAAAAAATAGAGTATAGATATTTCCCTAAATAGTTTCACAGATAAAATCGAGGTAACACTTACTTACACAGCTAGAACGTGACGACAATATATCAACTGTCTGAAATATTAGTATAAATAAGATTCTATAGATAACCTATCATACAATTTCTGACGACAAAAGAGAAAAGAAAAATCCTCGTAATACCACCATAATATGTACCAATCGTAAGTAACCCTAGAAACGCCATAACCGAATGAGACGAATGTACGAGTGGTTTCAATGTTCGTGGTAACGGTCGTGACACAACTAACATTTCTCACGACTTAAATTCGCTAAGCGATTTCTTTGTAATAGGCTAACAAAATAACAAAAGGAAATACATACTGTCTGTAGTTTAGAGTAAAACACTTTAACGGTTTAAAATGCGATATATTTGAAGAAACTTGTTTGAAAATTATTTTCAACTACGGCCCGACATTTAAGATGTTTAGCAGCAGCCGAAGCCACGGGGAAACTGACTGAGACTAGTTAACAATTATTTTCAAATTAGTTTAACGAAAATGTATCGCGTTTTAAACCGTTAAAGTATTTTATTTAAAAGTAAAAACATTTCATTAATTAAATTAAATAATTGAAATGAATCTTGATAGAAAAACACTTTAATTATTTAATTCTGCCTGTAGTTTAAGCGAGTACACATTTCTGAAAACACTTTTAACGGTTTAAAACGCGAGGTTTAACGGTATCGTTAGTCAATTCTGTACAGACCCAGTCAGATTCGCTAAATACCAACTGCAGCAGAACAGGCGCTGGCGTAGTAGTTTAACATTGGGTACACCCTCCCTCTTTAGCCTTCCCTTAACCACAGCTGTTGCAAAGCATCCAAAATGTAAGGCCGTGTCAAAATATTTTGCACGCCCGACGTTTCAAATGCTTTGCAGCAATAATTGAGACACATAGGTTAACCGTGTAACCGAAGATGGAATGTGTCTCTAATATCAAAGTGAAATAATTTAAACTATAAATAGTGTTTTACTTAATTAGCACAATAGTAACTATCATTTGATTTAAACTTTGATCTACAGTCTGATAAAAAATATTTATTATGATTATAGTAAGACATTACAAAACAAACTAGCACTAACAACAGTAAGAGAAATAAATTCCGTCTTTAGTATCGTGATTTTAAATTAATTATTTTATTATATATTTTTTTCAAATGTAAACTTTCAAAGAATCGGAGAAGCGGTTTCTTAATCGCTCCGCTCGTGAGCATGCCATACGTACGCGGGGGAGAAATCAATTCCCCCACCGTCAGAAAGCAGTAAAATAAAGTGGAGGGGCGATGTCAGATAACAGCGCTTTGTTAGGGACCATCGTAAACGGCGAACGATTTCAATAGCTCGGGACAAAATGTCAAAAAACTATCATAATCATATGGAAATGGGCAAACGGTTGCATTGTACGACGAGACGATTTTAAAGTTTCCTGAGACCCGTGGCCTAGCCAACCAGTGTTATGTAAAAGTATACAATTCAAATAGTTTATATTAATTGAAAATCTATTTAGATTACTACACATTTAAATAATTTTAGTTAGTCTTTGAGAATTGTTTTTAACTAAAAAATATATCGCGTTTTAAACCGTTAAAGTGTTTTATTTTAATCTATTTAGATTGAAAAAATACGACACGGGCAGAACTTGAACACAGCGTTCCCTGCTCTAACTTATTGAGTTACTGTGTCGTAATTTTTTTTCAATAGATTTTTAATTTATATAATGCCATCCTAAAACGTAAAAATATTAAAGTTTTCAAACATTACGCGTATTTATCGTATTAGATTCGAATCCAGGATTTGTCGCGCTTATCGCAACCATTTACCTTAGCAAAATCTTAAGACTAAAAATTACGGGGAGACTTAAGATGGAGGGTGCATCTGACGTCAAAGTAAAAAGTGCTATGCTAGCGCCATCTGTTCCGTCGAAGTTGGTATTTGGCGATACTAATATCACGTTACAAACCGTTTAAGTGTTTTATTTAATAGCAATCATTTTATATTTATTCGATAATATTCTACAACGATTTTTTTCGGAACAATGAAAACAGGGTGGGTCTCCATGTTAATTTAGCCTTCCATCGCGTCGTCAAATATTATACAATACAGAGCGATATTTTGTTTGCCAACTGTATAAGCATTTGTGATATTCACAATTGGTTTGTGAAATATCCGGATCAGATATTGAGCTTCACAAAAAGGTTAGCTACAGTACAATTTACCAGAGAGAGAAATATTTTAGTTAAACTAATTTGAAATTTACGACGGCCCGACGTTTCGAATACTTCGTAGTAGCCGTGGTCATAGAGTTTAAGGTCAAAACGCGAAATATATTAGTTAAAGCCGTGGGCACATCTGCTGCAAAGCATTCGTAACATTAGGGTCGTATTTGAAATAATTTATAAATAAGTTTAATTAATATATTTCATGACTAAACCGTTAAAGTATGAAAATATTGTTCTTAATTTAATAATAATTAAGATGATATTATAACGCCGCCTGGAATCAACTACCTTAACTTTTGCGCTGTAAACCATCAATTGAGCTCCTTGATCATCGAATTTTCTCAATCATTTTAAACATATAACTATTACACAATGTACTTTGTTTCAACCTTGATACTTACATATCAAAGTATTTACTGTAAAACAAAATTTTAAATGCATATTTATATGCTATTTCATGAATATTGTCATACCATAACAACAGATGATTTTAAAATTCTTTGTGTGCCCAGCAAAACCTTACTTTCCTCGTTCGCAAAACGCATACCCGCATACAATATCGTTTAAAACTACTAAGCCACAAATTTCGTTCGCTACTTTAATATTTTTCTTTGGAACAAGAAAAACTTTACGTCATAAGTTTCATTTAACGGAGTCTCTAGACAAATATAAAAATGTCTGACACTAAGCTGTGCCGAGGCAGCATGGAGGCCATTGTTAAGAAACTTTTGCTCCCGCGTCTAAAATGAAGTAAACCTTTAGACCTGAGGAATTGAAACTTCTATAGAAATCCTCCTCGCAACGATACAATACTCGAGCCCAGTTTTAAATTTAATGAAGCAATTATCCTGCCAGTGCTCAAGAAAACAATACTTATCCAGCGTTTCTCAAACTTATGGCGGACTGCTTATAATGAAGTTGGCAGCGCACCATTGTTGTCGAATAGAAGTGAATCTATAAATTAATTTAATAATGGCGTCATAACTGTTTTATTTACGGTTCTATAAAGTTATTTAAAAAAAAAGTCAGAAATTATATTAGCAATAGTAATGTAGAATGTGTCGAATGAAATGTAAGAATGAGCGAGATATGTGTGAAAGGGATGGAGAGATTGAGATAAAAGATAGCGAATTAAGACGTAGGACGTAAAGAGCTAAGGGTATTGTAAAAATATTAGGTCGAAATTAAAATATTTTATCTATATTTTACTATTTTATTATGGTGCTAGCAAGATTCCCAACAAATTTGGGGGTTTGTGCGGGATATTTAGAGAAATATAATTAAGTATAAGAGATAATAGATGTACAGAACGACGTTGGTATGATCTCTTACGTAAAAACTTTCAAGTCTTTAAACTAACTAAGAGATAAACAAATATTATATTCGCTTCCTAAGAAGCTTCGATTTCTGAAAATCTTGTAAAAAAACGGAAATTTCTGTTTAAATATCGCGTCGAAGATACTGACTAACAAATAACTATTCCGCCGTAGCTAGCCTACATAATAAAAGAGACAATTTTTAATTTACTTAAAGCTAGACTCCGTCGTGTCCTGGCACAGCAAATGTAAAGTAAAATCAATTATTACGTGGAAACAAAAGCCTCAACTCCACCCTTCATCTCGGAGACAATACACACTTAAAGAGTTCCAGTTAAGTCATTTTTGCACCTTAGCGTGAACAAAGACTTTTTTAATGAAAGCTTCGTCCTAACGAGCGCCGCTTCGTCGCTCCCCTGACGCGTAATGAATATTTTGACAGCTCTACGCGACCCGTCTCTATCAATAGTTTTTACATAGCCACCGATCTTGGCGCGTGACCTTGACGATTGGTAAAAGACGCAAGACAGTCATGTAATTTATCGTGTCTTCATTTTAAACTAGCTGTGTCAGCGACTTCGCCCGCGTAGAATAGTTATTTTCGGTATCAAAATTTGTTTTTGCCAACCCCCTTTTCGACGTCTTCTTAACGACACCGCATGGTTCACAGATTAAATTTAAAATGATGAATAGAAGGGTGTGCAAGTTATGCTCAAACAAATTTGGTTGCCCAAAATAACTACTCTACGTGGACGAAGTCGCTGATACAGCTATTATTAGTATAGATTTAGAATGACGTCAAGTAAGTAGGACTATTAATGTGTAGTAAAGATAATCTAATGGTTAACATTAAATACATATATACTCTTTTCTTTGTTAAAATGTAATCTAAAGACAATGATCATTTGAAGTTTTTAATACTTTTAACATGTTATTGCACATGAAGGCACTATATAATGTACCACTCCTGGACTCGGTAGCTCAATTGGTATATCAACAGCACGGAATGCTGACGATGACGGTTCAAGTCCTGCTCGATCATTATATACTGCACATGTTATTTATTTCTTAAGCACTATAATCCATATAATATCAAATTTGTCCAGAATAAACAAGCTAGAAATTATAGAAAAATTATCTGCTACAGAGGAGAATGAACAAATCATTTTAGTTAATGTTTATGTTGACTTAACAGTGTTAAACAGCGCGAACACTTTATAAAAATTAAATATAATCTTTAGGTACTATTTGTATTTTATTGAAATTACATTTGTTTCTACTTCTAATGAATGCACTTAATATAATATGCTAAATAAAGAAATTTATTTATTTTACATTGCTAATATAACGTATGAGTATGAAAAACGAAACAGCCAAACAAAGTTTCGCATTTTTAAGTTTCTCTGAGGACATCTTGACATTGAGCTACTTTCGTAAATAAAGGGATTTGTGGAAGCGTCTTATCCTTGATTCGTGGCAGCTTTGGGTTTCGCAGCTGCCTTTATCTAATTAACATTTTTATAAGGTTTTATCCCGAATGGACACTGTTTGTCAAACAATAGGAGAACTTTGAGATCTATCCACTAGATATCATATCTTATACCAAGGATTTTAATTTACTTTGTATTCATATGCAAATCGTTCAAATAGTACACGACTGTAGATTTGATTCTTGGTCAAGGTTTGATTCTTGGTTCGATTCGATATTTCCAAGACTGGGAGGGCTTGGAGATCATAAGACATCGTTCTACTTATCATAAATAAAGTGATGGTATATACAGTCTATAGATGGACGTTAGGTCCATAGCTGTTCAAAGCTTGGCGCTGTAACCGTGAGAGAACTGAGCATGAAGAATCGTAGGTCTAATCTCTTAAGACCTTTCTCCTGTGTAACAGGATAGAACATCCACCAGCCGTGGAAAATCATAAGGTTCAAACGAATGGTAAATTAATGTCACGAATAAGTAATTTTTTGTTAACAAAAATGTTTCTTTCTTCCATACAGTTTGTTTTTTTTATGTAACTTAAAATGATTTAATATATACCTTTACTTATATTATAAAGCTGAACAGTTTGTTTATTTGTTTGTTTAAAGGCGCTAATCTCGGGAACTAATTCGATTTGTTTTTTCGTGTTGGTTGGACTCAATTTTGTTGTTTTAAGAAAGGCTTTAGACTCTAAAACATCAGACAATGACCTATAGGATCGAGCAACAGGGGTAAATCGGTCAGAGTTCGCCAGGTCGTAGATACTATATGAGCTGGAGATTGAAAATAAAAATTTAACAAAATATCCCGGACAAGCCCTCCCAAAAGAACGAAAAACACCTCAAATATTTTATCCAGCTATAAATTTCACTCAAAAACAATATCAGCTCAGATCTGAAGGACAAAGCCCGGGTACCCCGGGGGCGATATTATAAGATTTATCAAAGTCAGGCTCAAAAGTGTCACATCATTACGACTGTCCCACGACAATGGCTTATAAGAATTATTTAATATCGCCAGAGAACAGTCGCTTTTCTAAAGAAATTCGCTTCTAATTGGGCTCTTTGTGCTCCGGAGGTATCCAGGGCATTATAATTATACGACTCGCGTAGTATCGAATTTTTAATGACAATTTGATGTTATGGAAGCGACGCATAACGTAACATAGTCGTTTCGCAGTTTGTCGAAAAGAATTAAAACGACACGGGCGCAACTTGAACCAGCGGCAGCATTGTGTTGCTGTTCTGACGAATTAGCTAGCTTAACCAATGAGCTACCGTGTCAAAGAATGTACACAATATAAGAGAATTTCATTTGTATTATTTCTATTTTGTTCTTAATTGGTAATATAGTTTTATTAAGTTTACTTTAATATTAAACAGGTAAGCCTTGATTAGTTTAGGTTGTAGTTATAATTGGGGCTTTTTTTATTATATTTAAAAACTAGAATATTTTAATGACAGAACAGACACGCATGGGATTCACAGAATGTAAAATGAGAAAAAATATTTTAGCTGTATATGTATACTAGATGTGGAAGCAACTGCGTCCACGTATATTGTTTAGGTCATCAATACTTTTAAATAAAACACTTTAACGGTTTAAAACGCGATATATTTGTTAAACTTATTTGAAAATGATTTTTAACTTCGGCCCGACGTTTCGGATGCTTTCCAGCAGCCGTGGTCACGGGGAGACTCCCCGTGGCAAATATATCGCATGTTAAACCGTTAAAGTGTTTTATTTAAATGTGTACTACTCGCGTAAACTATAGACAGTATTTCATCAAACCTTGTTTTTGCAAACCTTCGCGGATTTATAATTTTTAGCTGTCACCCACGACGTCGTCCGCGGCCCATCATTCTTGCAAATTAATCGTAAAATTCGATAGCGCTAAAAAATGTCTACAATAGTATAAAAAATTTTTTTACTCGAATTCAATAGTGCTAAACTTTCAATTAACATTATTTTGATTTGCGGAAAATATTAATAAATTCCGTTATCAGACTAAAAAAAAAATCAAAATGAACACCCCAAGTGCACCTCTAGATATCTCGACATTTACAAATAAGTACGTAATAAAAACAGCTCACGGGAATAATTTAAAACACAAGAAAGTGGGGTAAAAAGTGCCCCCGTAACCCTCAGAAAGGTAGCGTGAATTTTAAGGGTTATTTGCAATTAGAATTAGTCTCTAGAGCACTTAAATGTCGAAAGCGGACTGAAATTAAAATGAAACGGTTCGGGGTATTTTAGGCCTGATGTTTGTTTGTAGTGTTTAGGTGGTACGAGGTTAACATTATTTTGGATATTCTCACGAATTAAATGGAGGAGGAAATAAAAAACTTTCAGACTGAAATATCCTTCGTTACTTCAGTGTGCGCGGATCCTAACGTTATGAATAACTCTCCACTCAGTAATTGAATGAGAGTGTCACGTGACTCGGAGAGTGATTACTGATCTAATTATCTCTCATTCACCCTAGTCTGAGACGTGCTGCTGCAAAACGTATTTGTATTTAAAAAAATCAAATATAGTTTTAGTATATACATTTGTTACTTGGGTTAGTGAGTTTATAAAAGTATTTTTAGCCATTTTTTACCACTTAACACCGATATTTTTTTTTATTCAAATAAAAGAAGAATAATTTAAAAAACAAAATTAATTAAATTTTCATTTTGTTTATTATGTTCACATAAATATACATTGTGCAGATAGAGAGCCTCTAGTCCCCACACTAGGGCAAAGCTGTGTCGTGGGTGACTAGTCTCTTTCGAGTTACAAACAATTAATATATATATATATATGTGTTAACTTACAATTAATGTCTATTGTGATGCATGATAGAGTGAGTCGATATTAGATATTAGAACATACATCACTTACATATATAATATATTTATTAATTAAGAGTATATGTGTTCTTATAATAGACACAATAAAATTTTATAAAATGTATAAGTCTTAATCTAATTTTACTGTTAATTAAAAATCTATAGATTAACTGATTATATAAGAAATAGCTCTTTCTATTGTTAAATAAAAAAGAAAAACAAATACTTTATAGATTGATAGCGAATATTCTCAAGTAATATAAGATTTAAGACAAGTCATATATTTGATAATAATTTTATTCCAGTCTAATTAGGTTGACTTGTCTAAGAGTTATGACATTTAACAATCAATGAATAACAAACTAGTTTTAAAGATATAGCAATACGCGATGTGTGTGCTATAAATAAATAAATTTGACAACGTCTCTTAGACTACAATAGATCGCGGACGGACACAGAATAGAAAATATTCGAGAAAATAAAACTTTAATTAACTAATATATTTGAATTGTAAGAAGTGTTTTTTGGATGGACGTCAGACGAATGAAACTTATAAGAAAGTGTTTGATACATATTTTTCTAAGTAACGTTGATATAAAAATATAAGCTTGATTTCAATTTGTATTGAAATGAATGAAATAATTACGAATACTATTTATTATTACACAACAAGAAACAATACATAACATAAAATAAAAATGGATGAAAAATTAAGGACACACAGCTTTATAGCATATATAAACAGCTATCTCTTCCAAGCAAAATCAGGTACATATGTATGTCTGATTTTAAAACTGTATTGCAAAGACTTGATGCAATACTGTCTGTAGTTTACACGAGTAGTACACATTTAAATAAAACACTTTAACGTCTCCCGTGACCACGGCTGCTGCAAAGCATCCGAAACGTCGGGCCGTAGTTAAAAATAATTTTCAAACAAGTTTAACTAAAATATATCGCGTTTAAATCTTTTATTTAAATAAGACTTGATTCAGTATCGATTTGGAATAAAAGTACGAAACGGTCATACTGCTTTTTTTAATCTGTGGCATAACTCAATAAACTAACTGACTGCGCATTTGATTGTGAATGTGCTGGTCGTTGCCAGTTATGCAAATATCTCTAATTATAACTGATCTATGTTCTGTGGCTGCTAAGATCCTATGTTTAATTAAAGTTTGGTAGTTTAAGTTGAAAGCGATGAAAATCTTTGATATTATTTTAAAAATCGAAAATAAATTGAAAATATGTTCGACTCGGGCAGGACTTGAATTGGCATCGTCAGCGTTCCGTGCTGGAAGAGCAACAGCCGAACGATGCCGGCTCAATTCCTGCCCGAGTTGGATTTTTTTTAATTTATTTTCGATATTTAAATTATATAGTGCCTTCATGTAAAAATTAATGATATTTTCCACATGTTATTGGACATGATGGCATTATAATATAAATTTAAAATCGATTTTAGATATCTTATTTATCGCCTTTGCGCATGAGGTGCATGTATTAATAATTCGACAATAACGCGTAGGCCACGGTAGCTGAATTAGTTAGAGCAACGCAACGCTGCGGATTCCAGTTCGAGTCCGGCCCGGTTTGTATTTTTTTTAATTCGAAGTTGATTTGTATAAGCGATTATTGTGGATTGATTTATTTTTTGTTAATTTTAATTTGTAAACAATATACGGATATCGTCTGTTACGAATCCGTCCTTGTCACGAACCAACGTGTACAGATTAAAAAGCTCGGAACTTTTGTGGCGTTTTGGTTTTAGTCTGTGGAGTTTCCAATATCTAAAGCTCAAATAGCGACACGCACCTCGTTGCCAACCCCATGCCATGTCTGTCCTTCTCTAACGTAAAGCAATATAAAGATCGACTAACAACGAGAAACAAAAGCCAAGCAAGTTGGACTAACTCTCGAAGGTTCGTTTTTATTTTTTTTGTTACTTTTCGACCGTCTCTATAGCTAAATGGTTCAACTGTTGCTTAGCATTGCATTAAGCGCGACACGGCCTCCGTTCGAATCCCGGGATAACACAAGCCATTAGCCATTACACCACCGAGCCCGTCAAAAACAAGATATAAAACAAATCAACATGGCAACACACTTGGCTTTTATCTCTCGTCTCGTCGATCTTTGTATTTGGAAGCTGTTTTCCTTTGGTTTTAGAAAAGTTCAATCAGAAATAAGTTGTTTGTGCTCCTCTTCATCGCGAGAGTAAAAATCAACAAGTTAGCTTAACGAGGGCCAAGTAAAACAGAACCCCCGAAATAAGCTCGCGATATCTTCGAAATATTTACACGAACAATTCGCCCAAAAGAATATTTTCCACTTCTCTCGTTTCGGACTTTGAGATAGATTAATCTTGAGATACGTCACGTCTTAAATATCTAACAAAGTGATAATACAGTGCATTTAATTATAATCTATACTAATGATTAAGATGAAGAGTTTGTTAATGTGTTTGTTTTAACGCGCTAATCATAGCAACTACTGTTTCGAATTGAAAAATTGTTTTGTGTTGGTTAGAGCTAAATAGAGGCTATAAAACATCACGCGTTTACCAATAGGCGCGAAAAAGATAAATGTTTTTTTACGTTTTTTCCTCATTTTCCACTGTAGAAATGTGGAGGAAATGGGGAAAAATATTCCTAAATAAGTATGAGAGAATGATTGTGTTAATGGATCTGAAATAAACTGTCTGCGACAATATTTACTATCTTTTAAGTTTAACACGAAGTAACAGGACAAGAAACAGCTATAACTTATTATTTTTAACTAAGGAGGTTGTTTGCAAAAATAAATAATGTGGTTCCAAAAAGAACTATTCCACGCGAACAGGTCGTGGACACGGTCTTTATTCGTTAAAGAGAGATTTTGAAAATGAAAAAATAACTATCTGTTCTCTGACTTACAAAGTATCTTCACTTGTTTTCCATCCTTAGCTCCCACGTGAAACGTTGGGCCTATTAAACAAAGTGAAACGTATGGTTTGCGTTTTAAACCGTTTAAAGAGTTTTCTATAATATTGAAAGACAAAAACGTGGAATATGTGTTAGACTTATTTCTGTGTCTGTTTTCAGGATAGATTCAGGGGGTTTTGTAATCGTGTTCTTACTTAAATTCACTTTTCTTCTTAACTTAAATAAGACAATGTTTATAAGACATATCTACATTTTCGTACATCAAGGATTGGATAGGCTCTAACGAGCGCAAAACCAAGTTACTAAGGTTTGTTTGAACAGAAGTGTATCAATTTATTCAATTCTTTTCACTTGTTCTCACTTTCGTATAATTTTGCACCAATCCCGTCACTGTACGAACAGCTGTTGTACTGTGTTTCAACATTTCTTCCTTTGATATTTATTTGCCACATAGCTAACGTAATTCCGAGTTTAGTTTTTGTGTTTTATAAACGTTGACACTAGCTTAAGTGACAAAAAATAAGTGTGTAAAATCCCATTTTTCCCTAAGAGGATCAGGCAGGGTGCAAACAGACACATCATATGTTTGCCTAGCACCTAGTAGGGGAACCGAGAGTTCTCTTCACTAGCATAGATTTTTGTGTACAAATATTAACTATGAAATAATATTGGAATTTTCTTTCTCTTGATGTACCTATATTTTATTTAATATTTATATTTTTGTGTAAATTATGTGATAAAACTCTTGATTACATTCGGTCTCATAATAGACACACAGAGGATTGTTAGCCAGGTCTGGTCTTTTAGCTGTAGAACACTGAATACATGTTCAATTTTTAAAACGTACCTAACATATCTCTTTACTGATTTTTTTGTTTAACTATATTAGTTAACTTATTTAACATTTATCTAAACAACTAATTGCTGCAAAGCAACCGAATGTTTCGACTGCAGCGTGGTACCTCCCCGCTCCCACATCCGATCTAATCCCCATTGACCACGTTAAAATAAATTGTAAATAATTTCATCAATATATTTCGCATTTTTGAACCGTTAAAAAGTGTTTTATTTAAATATAGGTGTACGTAATATAACGTCAATATTCAAGACTGTAGAGTCTTCAAGATTGACTTATTGCTTAGCTTTTGAAATACCAAACCTGTCTTACAAATTTCTCTGTGTCCCTTAGTGAATTAACAATAAAAATATGTGATTTTTAATGACTCGTATACATAAAACGTACATAAAATGAAAGGAACCTCTAATATCCTTGTATAAACTACAGACAATACTTCACATCTATATTTAAGTGATACTAAAGGAAAATTTATTCTCGAAAGCTCATTAAAGACTATGAAATCCGCTGAGGGTTTTTCCGCGTGTCTCTTTAAGCTAATAAAGAGATCAGATGCGGGCGGTGCGCGATTAGGGGCGAGTCCCAAGTACCCGCATCTTATTATCGAGGGTAGATTGTTTTCAAAGTCCCAAGAATTCGGGTCATCCATTTAAGGTTAGGTTTTTTGATTTTTAAGTAACGATGATTGGACAGTTTGTGTCAGTGTCCTTTTTACGATAAAAGAGGACAAACAACACTTTCACTCGATGGTGGTGACCGGAATGCTAGGCAACACATCCCTATAGGCTCCTTCAATACTCATTTGAAGATTATTTCCCCATCCGTCGAGTTAGCCCCGTGGTTGTCCGTCCTCGGACTAGTAAAAATAAGGTGATTATTTGTTTCGCGTTTTCAGCTGTTTAATGCTTATCGAAATGTGCTTGTCGCGTAAACTACTCAAAACCTTCTGTGAGTTTAATTGACCATCCAAATTTGTTTTGCAAACCTCTTCTTCGTCACAAGTTCAAATTCAGGCCACGACGTCGGTCGCGTTTGTTGTTCTTGCAAAGTAATCTTAAAATATAGACATACTATCACGGATATTAGATTATTTCAAGAGGAATCATTCCTTCAGACATCATTGGTTATCTTGAACCATTTGCACAAAGATTAATATTTTCCGTTTAGTTGAACGATCCTCGACCTACAGCCATTAGAATCACCTTAAAGCACTTTCAAACCTAACCGCATTATTATCGCGATATTCATCCGCGTCGGGCTTTAAATCTCATCTCATCTCAATTGGCCCGACTTCATGACTGATGCTTCCTTTTTTCTGAATACCCACATATCAGTGAAAGGGCCCCATTTACATAATACCCGTATTTAGATTCAGCCGCGTCCGCTCTTACTAAATAATGCATGCAAATTCGAGGCAGATTTAATGAAAACCTAGGCTTTTATTCACTCGGTTTATAAAAACCAGACAATTGTTTTCTGTATTCAGACGTCGAAATTTTCTTCTAGTATTTTTATATCGCAAATCTTAGTGCCACGTTATACTTGACGATTGAATTAGTTGAGAGTGTTTTTTTATAATAGCCAAGGACAGACAAGCACTTGATGGTAGGATGGTTGTTAACACTAGCTGAGTCAGCGAATTCGTCCGCATAGAATAGTTGATTTGAGTATTGTTTGTTGTTGCAAACCTCGTGTTCAACTGTATAAATTTGAGCTTTTACCTACGATTTCATCCGCGTCCCATCGCCTTGCAAGTTTATTTTAAAAGATAGACATAATATACAGCTACGGACTTTTTTTTAATCTTGAACCGTTTTCGCAACGCAACAGAAACTCAAAGCATAAATAATTTACCCCGTTTTTAAATATTGTCTATAGTTTACGCGAGTACACATTTAAATAAAACACTTTAACGCTTTAAAACGCGATATATTAGATAAACTTATTTGAAAATGATTTTTAACTTCTGCCCGACGTTTCGCATGCTTTGCAGCAGTCGTAGTCACGGGGAGACCTCCCCTGTCCACTGTCTTCAGTAAATTAGTTTATTAAAATAATTAGGAGACTTCCTTAAAAATCAGTTTTCAAATAAGTTTAACTAATATATCGCGTTTTAAACAGTTAAAGTGTTTTATTTAAATTACCCCGTTTTTATCGCATTCCCCGTTGTTTCTTCGTTCCTATTAGTCACCATAGCCAATAGCATTCCTCGATAAATGCTCGAACCATCACAATTTTTTTTCTCAATTCGAACCAGTAGTTCCTGAGATTAGTGCGTTCAAACATACAAACTCTTTAGCTTTATATATTAGTGTAGATTTAAACATTATTAGATTAAAAAAAAAATTATTTGGCTTTCGATATTCGGAAATCCACAAAATGAAACCGAAATGCGATTATATAGAAGATTCTTATATCTTTAGAAATATCGTAAAGATGGGCAATTTGCGATAATTTATTTTTGTGGCGTCCTCTACTTTTTATGACAATGCTTTCTGTGAATTGAAAATAAATGGTAAAAATAAAACGTGACTTGTACAGAAATTACAGTGTTTCAAATTTAATAAAACAATATAACATTGAAAAAAGCCGGGCACTGAACTTACAACCGGGGTATATTTAATTTATATAAATACATCAAAACGTCGAGAACTGTAATGGTTAGTTTATATTTTTCATTCATATGTTATTATAATTCTTATTTATTGCAGTAGGTACCCAACTAGAATGAATAAAAACAATTCTTTAAATGTAAAATTTAATGCATCGCTTTTAAACATGTTTATAAAAATACAACAATATAGTAAAAATGTATTTACTAACTCTATGTATCAAAGCAGTATAGTATAGTTTTCAGTTAAACTTCATTATTAAAAACGCCTAAAATATTTAAAAAAAATACGAAAAAAAATTATTGATCCTGAGGTAATTATGGAACAAATATATAATTCATAGTTTATATACACATTAGAATAAAACACTTCCACCGGTTTAAAACGCGTAAAAAACAGTTACCTAACTTCATCTCGATATTCCAGATTGGCTTATATCGTGTTTAAACCGTTAAGTGTTTTATTTAAATGATTGTATTATTGTCATTTTCTAATGTCGAGACAAATATTGTAATTAAAATGACAGAATGGAGTTACGTCCAAAATGGACTGACATGACAAATTGATGGATTTACATAGCTCGATCGTGACTTTATTGTAAAGATAATGTTTACAGTTGCAAAGTTTACAAAGGAACATACATACTTATTTTCAAATATGTGCATGCGTATAACATTCTTTAAATAACAGTTATTTACTATCATTAGTTCAGAGATGGCGTTAATAAAACAAATGCCAATCAATCGACATTATTATTTGTGTTATATTATTAACATTATAATCTTAACGTTCTTATAGCATACAATTTCGGAGATCATATTTAAATAAAATTATGAAAAGCAATATGACAAATACTGTCTGTAGTTTACGCGAGTAGTACACATTTAAATAAAACACTGTAACGGTATATATTAGTTAAACTTATTTTAACGACGGCCCCACGTTTCGGATACTTTGCACCGTCGTGGAAACGTCGTTAAAATAATTCTTAAATAACTTTAACTAATATATTTCGCATTTTGAACCGTTAGAGTGTTTTATATAAGACAATGACAAGTGTAATTTGATATTGCGCCAGATGCATCTAAAATGAGTCATAATTTTTAAAACCAAAATAAATTTTAAAGGCATTTCATAGTTTTATTCTCTACTATAATACTTATATAAATATCACATAATTGCAGACATAAGGGAAAGCTTAGAACTAAATAAGAACGACAATACATTCTATAATTAAATGGTACAATTCCTTGAAACTTACAATTTTATAAATTCTTCAATTTAGCACCGAATTTAAAGAGTACTTTCTCTTGAAAACCTTAATTACAATTTTTCGAAATTTATTACTTGTTTGTACTTATATTCGAAATATTTATGACTTCATTTTGTTAATAATTAAATTTATTTTGGACTTTCAAAATTCTACATACTAAACCCGAAACGCGGTATCCACCTGTAGTTGCTTAGAAGGGTTTCAGATATGTAAGGACCATATTTTCAGTTGGTTTCATCAGTTGAGAACAATTTGAAAGTATTTTACAAAGAAGTAAGACCCGGCTCGAATAGTACCCACGATGGTATTCACGTTAGAACAAACTGTACTCTTGTAATCGAATAGTTCCATTCCATTGATTGTATACAAATATTGTCCAATATTTCAAAACTTAACTAAGTCCCGTCATGTTCAGACTATCATCTTCCGATACCGAAATACGTTGGTGTGGAACTTCTTGGTCTTCGCTCAGTGCTTGACAAAGGATCGCCTCTATTTTAGGCTGTATGTCACCCAATAACGCACGTTGCGACGGCTCTGTAGCCCAGCACAACTCCATAATCTCCCAACACGCGTCCGAGAATTGTGGTAACCGTTCTGGTCGTAGACCTATTGAAAAATCGTAAAAAGTTAAAGTAAATCTAGCTTGTATCCGGCTTCAAGGACCAAAAGAATAATTGGACAAAATGTCATATTTAATTTACGTCTACACAATTAATTAGAATAACTAAGAACATTTTTAAATTATTATTTGCAATTTAAATATTTATAAGTCTAATAAGTTTACCAAGAACAGAGCATTTAAATTGTGTATGGAATATGTACTATTGTACTGTGAGTATTGCATACGTTAACAGGCAAAGTAATTATTTAGTTTTAAATAAAAAATAAGTAGTTTTTTGTACCTCGTTTTACTTTACTCCAGAGCTGTTCCTTATTCTGGAAAGTCTCAAAAGCTGAGGGTAGACGAATATTACCAGCACAAAGATACCTGCGAAATATTTCAAGCATTATCGAATATGACCTCTTTATATTAGGAAACGTACATTTGTTACATTGTTGTGCTTATCTACACTATTATTAAAAAGTTGAAGAGTTTGTTTGAATAACTAAATGAATCAAATATGGAATGAACGTCCGGGTAAGCTATTATATTATATAAACATTACAGTAAATACTAACCAAAACAATATTCCAAAAGCATATACATCGACGGCGCTATGATACCGTCCACCGAGCAATTCAGGCGCCATGTGAACCGGAGTCCCGACCAGGGATCCAGACACCAAAGCACCCGCTGCGCAGAACCCAAGGTCAGATAGAGCAGCTCTGTTATCGTTGTCAAGGAGAACGTTCTTCAGCTTTATATCGCGGTGTACAAGACCCACTGAGTGTAGGTAGCGGATACCTGCCAAGGAAATTACTTATGACACGAATTTTCCAGTATACAGTGATAAATAGCATCTCAGAACATTACGTGGGTTTCATTATGATAGATGATGATGGAAGATGATACCCTAGCCATATAACATATGATAGGGTGAGCTGTCGACCTTACCACAGACTGAAACCGAAACGTGATTGAACTTCACGACTTTATCTGTGGTGGTTCGTGATCAGGATGGAATTTCGATACTCTTGCCACTCATTTAATATCCAAATTTCAAAATAAATTCAAACATATTACAAAATATATACACTATATATATAAAAAGTAAGTAACATTAATCAAAATATGTATTCTTAATACATACAGCATAAAAGTAGCAATATTCGGTTGTAATCGAGTTCCGAGCTTAATACGCAAGTGTTAAGGTTGAAATTATATTGCGCGAGAGGTCCGTGTATTAGTAGCTTGAAACAATTCGACGATGACGTTTAGGACCCGGTAGCTCATTTCGTTAGAGCAACGTTGAGGATGCCGGTTCAAGTTCTGCCAGGGTCATGACTTTTTTTAACTTATTATCGATTTTTAATTTATGTCTGAATAACTTACCCTCAACGATGTCACAACCGATCCTCATGCGCTGAGCAAAGTTTAGTCCAGCACGAACAGCTGTATGAAGATCCCGACTCCATCGTTGGGAGACCAAAATGACACCAACACCTGAAGCACCACCTGGGCCGGAACCACTACGCTGCACTAGAGAGCCAAGTAGACGGACTATCCGCGGGTGGGGGGGAATACTTCTATAATGTAAATGGCAGATTTTAATAGCGAACTAAATTGAAAGTATCGAATTATCTATTATTACAGAAAATTATAATTATGTAAACTGTATAATATGAGGCTTCTAGAGGCAGAGTGACCTAATAACAAAATGTATTTTGCATTTATAACATTTTCAAACTCATAAACTTATAAATAAAGTAGCTTGTAACAATGTTTAAAACTAAAAATCGAAAATAAATTGAAAAAATTTTCGACTCGGGCAGGACTTGAACCGGCATCGTCAGCGTTCCGTGCTGTTGCTCTACCAATTTAGCTACCGAGTCCTACCACCGAGTCAATTTTAAATTACATAGTGCCTTCATGTGAAAAAAATTAAAGTTTTCAAACTAAATTAGACAAACAAACAAAGAATTCAAGAATATGTATGTTTCGGAAATCCTTTTTCGAACGCTCACAACGATTTGTTTATGATAGAGATGGATAGACAAGTACGACGTTCACTTGATGCTAGAAGAAATACCCCAGCCAAATAACATCCAAGCAAGATTTAAATAAAACACTTTAACGGTTTAAAACGCGATATATTAGTTAAACTTATTTCAAAATGATTTTTATATTATTGCCTCCCCGTGATCACGGCTGCTGCAAAGCATCCGAAACGTCGGGCCGAAGTTAAAAATCACCTTCAAATAAGCTTAACTAATATATCGCGTTTTAAACCGTTAAAGTGTTTTATTTAAATTTGTACTACTCGCGTAAACTATAGACAGTATCTAAGCAATATGTTCTGTCGACTTATTTTAGCTTTGGATATTCGGAAATCCACAGACCAAAACTGAAACGCTTATTTTTTTTTTTCATCTGTGGACGATGGTTCGTTACCTGGACGGTATTTCGATATCCCTACCGCCTCTTTAATGTCCAGCATTTCAGATGAAGTCCAACAAGATTCAGAAGAATCATAAATCGATTAGAAAAATGTTGGACGCGGCGAGGATCGAAGCCATGACCCGTTGGTTATTATTCACACTTTGCTACCATTACACCGACAACCAAAATTTTATTATCTTACCTGGTGTAAAAGAATTCCATAGCCAGCTCGTGGTAATGCCTGTCATCGGCAGGCAAAACAGATTTAGCAGCCACGGGTGACATGCCGGCCCAAGAGCCGCGCACCGCGTACACAACACCGTACTGTCCACGGCCTATTATTGAAGTTTAATGGGATTATGATAGTTTAAAAGTGGTACAACTACTTTCACATTCTCTTTTCAAAAATCGAAACAAAGAACAAGTTTCATCATTATCATCACATACGTTATATTAATTTATTTTTTAATTAAGCTTTTACTATGTATTTAGTTGATAAGCCTCTTTGAAATAAATAAATTAACTGAACAGGTAAACCACAAAATTTACAGAGTATGGATTAAGTACTGTCTGCACTGTTTACGCATTCAAATAAAACATTTTTAACGGTTTAAAACGCGGTATATATTAGTTAAACTTATTTGAGTCTCCCCGTGACTACGGTTGCTGCAAAGCATCCGAAACGTTTAGTTTTCAAATAAGTTAAAAAAGGTTTCTAATATAAATATCACGGTTTAAACTGTAAGTATTAAAATAAACCGGATTTTTCCATTAAATTTATTGGTCGTAAAGCTATATAATGTAAATTTCAGTGCATACCGATTTCTCGTCCTAAATCTGGAACACCATACATAAGCAGGTCACACATCGAAGTACTTTCTAGACAAAGACGGGCAAACAATGGCGCAAATCTGAAAAGAAATAATAATATTTTATACTGGTAACGACGAGACTGTATTATCTTTGTTGGAGGTACCAAGTGAAGACGAAACTTACTCGGACGTATCAATAAAGAAGATCTATCATTAATTTCTTCCTGGGTCACTGTTATTCACACTTCTTCTTTCTTAGTTTAATCGGGTCTATCGGGTCATTTTAATAACAAACTTGCCTTTCAGTATAAACCAACTTACTTTTTCCGTATCGTCAATTTCACATCTTCAGTATGATGCAGACGACTGGTGAGAGCGCCCTCTAGCGACGTCAAAGCCGATTGATACTTTTCGTGGGCTACGCTCAGTCTATCGAGAATCTGTAATTAAAATCTAACACATTTTAAATAATATATTTTTCCTATATATATTCTTTAGATTTTTTTTTACTTCGACCCGACGTTTTAAAATAGGTTACTACTCACAACTAGAATAATACTCGCGTGAACTACAGGCTACACTTGTATACATTATTTATGATCACCCATGTAATGTTCAAGTCTCAAACCCGAAACTTTATGAATTAAGTTGCATCTGGTGGAAATCAAACCCACTGACGACTATTATTAGTTCCATTCAATGACACCACCAATAACTCTAAGATCTCCTACTTTCTCCGTCATAATCGTTAACGTTTCACGCTTAAGGGAAATATGTTTTCCATCTACAAAAGTGGTAATCGATTATTCAATTATTGAATCGTTAGTACCTTTATTTGTAGTTTTAGTACTTCGATAGTACCTTCTTTAAACATAAAACCGGCTTATACAAACCTGAGACGAGATAAGTTTAGCTAGCTTGTGAGTCGACAAGGAGGCCAGCGTATGTAGAGCGACCTGTCTCCTCCACACTGGACTTAGGACACAGCAGGCGTCGTCCGCGTCTCCAGCTACTACACGTAACCTGGAAAAGTTGTCATCATTTACAATGCTGGCCAAATGTGTTTAGACAGATATTAAGTGTATTGACAGGTCAGAAAAATCGAAATTTTAAATTATAACATCTATACTAATATTATAAAGCTGCAGAGGTTGTTTGTTTGTTTGAACGCACTATTCTGAGCAACTGGTTCGATTTGAATTTTTTTTTTTTGTTTTGGTTCGAGAATTTAACGAGGATGGTAATAAGCTATAAAGCATCAGGTTGAATCCACTAGGAGGGAAGAACTAGTGGGAAATGTGCAAAACCGTCATCTTTCAGGATTTTCGTTACTGCGAATCCTGTTGTTCTAGATGGAAAACGTGTATAATCAATTATTACTAAATACTGTCTGTAGTGTACGCGAGTAGTACACATTTAAATAAAACACTTTGACGGTTTGAAACGCGATATATATAAGTTAAACTTATTTGGAAAATTATGTTTAACTACGGCCCGACGTTTCAGATGCTTTGCAGCAATCGTGGCCACGAAAGATGGAGGATGTTTCTGACGTCAAAATATAATTGCTACGCTAGCGCCATCTGTTCCGTTGAAGTTGGTATTTTGCGAAACTGGTCGGGTTTGAAGCGTCGGGCCGTAGTTAAAAATATTTTTCAAATAAGTTTAAATAATATATATCACGTTTTAAACCGTTAAAGTGTTATTTAGAATTACTCTTCTTTCTTTAAATGATCTAAAGAGATCTATCTAGATATAGATGATCTTAGAACGATGGGACACTACTGACACCTTGGGTTCCAAGTAATAGCTATAATTTATAAAGGTGACGATCACGATATAAACTCACTTATGGAAGAACCTTCGTAAGGACTCCAAGAGGCTTCGCAACATACAGAAGGAAGCGCAAGGCTGGAGATCTACCTGCCGTGCTACGGACACCACCTGTCGCATGGCCTCGCTCGCTGGCCTCCCACCCAATTCTTCGCGACAGCAGGATTCTAAGGATTCGAGACACCTGAAATTACAAAAAAATATAATTATAAAACTAAGACAGTTCTGGTTTAATACATTCATAATTTAACAATATAATTTGTAAATAAAATTATGTTGTTGATGTTTTTCTTTACTTTTAATGATAAAGTAAGACAGAAAACCATGGAGTTTACTTAATAGGAGATACCCCTGTCATATAACATCGCACTAAGATGCGCTGTCGACCTATTTAGGCTTTGGATATTTGGATACCCAGGCCAAAACCGAAACGCGGTTAAACTTCACGCCTATTTAATCTGTTATACGTGTCCCGGACGGTATTTTTTATATTCCCACCACTCATTGGCTATTAAATGGCCATAGTTCCAGAGATAGTCCAACGTGTTTACAAAAAAATATAAATTGCTTAGAAACGTGATGGTCCTAGTGGGGATCAAACCCAAGGCGTTGATTATTAGAAATAAATTGCTACCAATGCTAATCTTTATATATTTTTTCAAAGCTTTACAATGTTTTTATTTAAATAAAACACTTTAACGGTTTAAAACGCGATATATTAGTAAAACTTATTTATAAATGATTTTTGACTTCGGCCCGACGTTTCGGATGCTTGCAAAGCACGTAGTGACGGGGGGGGGGTGTAATATATCGCGTTTTTATTTAAATGTGTACTACTCGCGTAAACTATAAACAGTATTTAATGTTTTTATGTTACTTATCTAAATTATAAAAGATATATCTAACAAGTTTTGTCCTTTAAACACTATTATATGGTAACGAATTATTTGCATACTATATATATATATATATATATATATATATAGATCGATAAGAAATACTAACCTTTGTAGTGTGCCGAAGTATGTGTCTTTCAAACAGTCCACAAACTTAACTAGTTTCAAACTTATCTTGTGACTAAGTTTTGATAGAACTGAAAAAAAAAGTCATACGTTAGCTTATACGGGTCAGTCAGTCTCCCCATGACCACGGCTGCAAAGCATCCGAAACGTGTGGTTGTAGTTAAAATAATGGTCATATCTGTTTAAATAATAAATATCGCGTTTTAAACCGTGAAAGTGCTTTATTTGCATACACTGTATCTAATATTTTAATTGTTAGACAGCAAGACTTTAGCGTTTCTTACTCCAAAAGAGACATACATTTTAAATAAATCACTTTTAACGGTTTAAAATGTGACATATATTAATTTATTATAATTATGACCCCGACGTCACGGAGGGCAGGACTGCTAAATATAAATTAGCAGGTTAAAATATTATTAAATAAAGTAGTTAAACTGAATTCTTAGTAACTTCACAAATACATCGCGTTTTTAAGCGTTTGTGTTTTAATTAAATTTGTACTGCTCGTACACCTACTTCGGTTAAACTAAATTTAAAAATAAGATGGGAAATATATTTGGCGTTTCTACTATGCGTATTGCGTAAACTACTATGTATAAAAGTTAATTAATTATTAATTTTAATACCCGTACCTGTTCTCTGGACGTCGAGCGAGGCTTGCTTGGTGGATAGCGAAGTATTTGAGCAGGTGGATGTCGTGCTACGCACACTGCGCCATGCTTGCGAGAGCGAGACAGACTCATTCTCATTCTCTATTGGTATTGTCCTGCTGAGTGGTTCTTCTGCATTATTCTGATAAGAGAAATTATATTATATGGATATGATATATTAATAAATGTTAAGTACCATTAATATAATAAAAATACATGTATATAATATCCAAAGGATATTTGTGTATATACAAAAGAAATATAGGTCGACAGTGCTCTCATCTTATATTATAATAAATGTATAATGTTCCAAAAATGGCCTGAATTACTATTAAAAGCGGACATTACCATGGGAATTATAAGCAATTGAACAGGCTCGTTGGTCTAATGGTAACTGTAACTACTAATGTATGGTTAATAATCAACGGGTCGTGACTTCGATCCTCACTGGGTCCATCATTTTCAAATAATCCTTAACAAATTTTGGACTCCGCCTGGAAATCTGGATATGAAATGGGTGGCAGGAATATCGAAATTCCGTCCGTTCAGATGAAAAAGCTAATATCACGTTTCGGGTTTAGTCTGTGGATTTCCGAATATCCAAAGCCAAAATAGGTCGATAGCTCCTCTTGCTTAGATGTTATGTCTGGGGTATTACACCTCACCATGCTTATGTGGACCATGCTTATGTGTCCCATCATAAAAAAAAATGTATAATGTTCTTAATTGGCCTGAATTACTATTAAAAACGGGCATTACCTTGTTTTTTATAATCTATACATATAATAAAAGTGCAACAGATCGTTGTCTAAGATCGTTGTATAAGTGATAAATTATGATAAAAACATTATAGGAGACCTTTATCAACACGACAGTATCCCGAAAAATGATTTTTAGTATCATTCCTGTTTTTCTGTGCGTTTGTGTACGACATCAAAAACGGTTCTTCTGATCTAGATATGGTTTTTGGATCTGTGGTAAGCCTTAACCAGCTTATCACACATATGTATGTACAATCCTTACCTGGAACCCAAAACTCTGACTAGCTCCGAAACTTTCCTCATTCGACGTCACGATATCGTAATCGTCCATATTAAAACTGTCGTACGACAACGCTTCCTCCACGTCCGACAAATTAACGTTGTCCTCGCTCAAAAGATTCGACTCGGTCCTCTCAAAATCTTTTCCTTTGTTCGATATGGGCGAGTCGTTCGGCGTTAATTGAGAACCGCTTTGGTTCAGATATGGACGGTTTATCTGGTTCAACCGTATGGATATGCTGGGTGTATGTCGGTTGGTGTAAAATATTGAATTCGACACCATAAACTGCCTATCTTGATGGCATGGGAGATCTGTAATGGACACCATTAATTAAATTAAAAATAGATTATAGATTGTAAAATTTTACGACACGGGCAGGACGGTCTCTACCGGTCATCATCGAATTTTTTCGACCTTTTGATACGTACATCGCTTGCGCAATATAATTTCAACCTTAACAACTGCGTATTAAGGTTCAGTGTCTTATATCTATACTTTGCAGTTTAAGAAAATCATTGAAGATGAAATTAGAGTTTTTTTTTAATTAACGCCATTACGCCGTTCACCTTTAACGTTTTAAAATGCGAAATATATTAATATATTTATTGTGACTGCAAGACCACGGTTTTTGCAAAAATATATTGTGTTTTAAACCGTTAAAATAGTTTTATTTGAATGTTGCTTATTAATGTTTTAACACTTACAAGACTAGAAAAATACTAAGAAATACTCGTATATAATTGTCATTTCAAGACATAGTTATGGAAATAAATAATTATTGTACATGTTTTGACGAAATTGGACACGAGCCGGACTCGAACCAACGATATAAGACTCCGTGCTGTAATACTCCAAATAAGTTGCCTTTTCTCAATTAACCCAACTCCCACTGACTGTTCCCGATCTAGTTGTTTTATGACTTTCTGTAACTTTATCAAAATTCTAGAAAGAGACAAAGCTATACTCTAATTCTATCTCTCTCACACGTTACTCAATCTATTTCTACGAAATTCTAACCATCAACACTCCAATCCATATTGTGTATTTCATACTTCATCTCCTGAAGAACCTCTTGCATTATCTTCAGTAATTCCTGTTTCTTGTCGCCCTCCGAGAACTTGTCATTTATAGTCTGTGGAAATTATTAAATTTAGACAGAATAACAATTATTGAAAATTAAACCCATGTTGAGGGGGTTAAGGAAAAATATGTTATCCGCCATTTTGTATCGGCGGCCATCTTGAATTTATATTTTTTATTATTTTTAATATTGTATTGTCATCTAAATTAAATGTGTGTTCTAAATTTAAGATCAATCTGATAACGGGAGCTTAAATTTCAAATAAATGAATTCCTAATTTTAAAATGTGTGTAAAAGAATGATTCCTCTTGAAATGGAAAAATTAAAAATTATTTAAGAACACAAATACATGTCTTGTTCATCTTTAAAGATGAACTCACAAGAACGTGTTTATAGTTGTAGTTATGAAATTTGCATTATTACCAATTATTTGTTAGTTTCATTAATACAAACAACAAAATAACGTTTGCCGGATTAGCTAGTATCGATATACGTATGCGAATGCTTATGCGTTTCAAACCGTTAAAGTGTTTTTTTTAAGTAGTTGTCAGTGAATTATGCTCCAAGTAAAAACTCAATTTTACACATACCTGGTACAAATGCTGTTCTTGCTTGGCAACGTACTGTATCTTCTTGGGCACAACTTGTAACTCTCTCGCCAAATCGAACGACGACAGAATCAGCTGTTGGAGTACTTTTACGTGGATCTGGAAAAATTAATAATGAAACATTATTTTTCATGCTCTCAGCCCTGATGATGATGAGACTCGGACCTACAACTACAGCGCTCCATGGTGTTTACTCTTAACAAATAAGCCTAACGTATAAAGAATGGAAAATTTTTTACAAAGATCCAAGAATTTAACGATTTTGTTATTATTTTATTTTACAAAAATGTTGCTTTTCAATAAAACACTTTAACGGTTTAAAACGCGATATATTAGTTAAACTTCGGCCCGACGTTTCGGATGCTTTGCAGCAGCCGTGGTCTCTCCGTAACCACGGCTGCTGCAAAGTTCAACTAATATATCGCGTCTTAAACCGTTTAAGTGTTTTATTTAAATGTGTACTACTCACGTAAACTATAGACAGTATTAAAAATATTGCTTTGTTAAATGAATCTATTTTTAACAGTTAAAAAAGAGAACTATAAATCTAAGTCAGCAAAAAACATACGAATGCAAAAAAACAATAAACAAACGAACGAAAATCTAGCATTTTGAAACAATTTAATTGATTGGTAAAATTTTTCTGAAATAATATATTAAAAATCTATTCTTAGAGAAAATAAATTCTTTAAACCTAAAAATCTTACAAAATATTACTTAGTTAAATAAATCCCTTTTTAAATGTTAAAAACGTTAAAAGCTAATCCCGTAACTATTTTTGCTAAAAAAGTTGCGAATGAACTTAAATATATGTCACCAAAAATTTGAAGCGCATAAAAAAGTCACCACACCTCACTCAACACAGAGCAATGATCCAACAGAGAACTTTGAGCGCTCTCCGTCGCGAATTTAAGCACATTGTTTAAAAGCACAGTTCTGCTCTTCACTGTTCTTGCGACAGGCTCCTTCTTTCGTTTCTCCACCTCTGGACCTGCTTTGTCTATGTTTTTGAGTATATCTGCATCGTCGAGGATCACCCATTGTGATTTGACATGATGCTTTGCTGGTGGATTGGCTGAAACCACAAAAAAATTGATTAGCTTGCAGAAAAACTTAACATTTTTATTCTAGTATTTGTTAGTAAAACCGAATTTTCTGGTATTCTAATAATTACTACACTAAAAGTAATGATTGATGACGCTGAACATTCTTCCTAAGCCGGGACGCGAACCCTGGCCTTCGTGATGTCAGTAGTAGTTTTTATTCATTTATTACGGCTTAATTATTCATAGTACATATCACAGAAAATACAAGAAAAATTTATCAATAAAAGACGGCCTTATGACTAGGCAGCGATCTCTTCCAAGCAACCTGACCTACAGGTAAAAAGAAAGGCTTAGTATAAAGTAAACACAAACACTCTCGGTTTTTGTGTTTACTTTATACTAAGCTAAATGTATATCTCAAAATGTATCTGTATTTTCCGCGAATAGATTTAAATAAAACACGTCTAACGGTTTAAAATGCGTCATATATTAGTTGACTTATTTATTTTTACATCGGGGTTAATTTAATTAAAGACAAGATTACTAATATTTTTCGGATTTTCAACCGAATAACTATAAGAGCTATATAAACATACATACATATAACTTCCCACTGATCAAGCAGCTCATTCATGAACGCTATTTTTTCTTCTTGAGATCGTATTTCCATGGCTTTCGTTGCTGGACATTCTTCTGCGCGTCTGAAAATTAATGTTTGAATGTTTTTTTTTGTTACCAGAGTTGGGCTTACAAGGATGGAGATCACTTGATGGAAGGTAAAATAGGCCAGCCACATATCATCTAAACAAGATGCGTTATCGACCTAATTTGGCTTTGGATATTCGGGAATCCACAGACTGAAACCGGCACGCGACACTTCACGGCTTTTACATCTTTGATATTCTTTAAAACCATTTCAAATTTAGATTTGTGTTAGAACGGTTCAAAACACGAAATATATGAGTCAAACCTTTTTGAAAATTAATTTAACTACGGCCGGACGTTTCGGATGCTTTGCGGCAGCCTGCGACCGCGGCTCACGGAGACTCAGTTTAACTAATATATTTCGCGTTTTGAACCGTAAAAGTGTTTTATTTGCATTTGTAAACTACTGTGTCAGAGGTTCTACTGTGGGGTTTTAGTCGGTTTAAGTCCGACATAACCTATTTGCTCTTGCGGTGGGCATCCGAAAAGATTTCTCCACGTTAAAAAACACCCTTAATTAATAAGTATACATTATTACCATTAGACAAACAAGCGCTTCAAAGTTCTTCGACAAATAAATGCCGCGAAAGCCTTAATAATACTCACTGCAACACCCCCTCTCTCTGCAAATCTCGATCTGACTCCGGCAACTCTTCACTCCGATAAGGTGACTCGGTCGACTCGGTCGCGTCGTTCACTTCCATTCGCCGGTCTTCACACTCGCTGTCAGCGAAAAGAACGAAAAGGATCTGCGAGTTGGGATTGATTTCTTTGATTTGCTGGAAGTCGAGACAGTTCTGGAATGTGAAAGGTTAACTTCAAAAACGATTTATAAAGACAATTTTGAAAGTAAGACAGACTTAAATAAAACACTTTAACGGTTTAAAACGCGATATATTAGTTAAACTTAATTGAATATGATTTTTAACTTTGGCCCGACGTTTCGGATGCTTTGCAGCAGCAGGTCACGGGGAGACATTTCAAATAAGTTTAACTAATATATCGCGTTTTAAACCGTTAAAGTTTTTTTATTTAAATGTGTACTACTCGCGTAAACTACAAACAGTATACATTTGCAATATTAAATATCTCACCTCGGAGTTAAAAACCGACGCTTCCTGATTCTCTTTCCACACTAATTCCTCAGCCTTCTCCACCTTTTCCACTTTATTAACGCTATACAGATTGAACGTCGTCCAAAAGTCTTCATCGCTTTTCGACACCGACATTCTGTTGATAGTCTCATTAAAAATATTCCTTCCGTGTCGATCTAGTGCGTACAGATAAATGGGAGAGTAGTTTCGTAAAATGCTATCTCGTTTTTGATAGAATTCAGCGTGAGTTTCCTTGAGCGTTTGGGAGCTGATCGGTCCAGGGTCTATCTCGAGATCTGGTGGTATGACTATCCGGAGACCATCTTTGAGAAATGAATTGTTTAACTCGATCTCCAGGAGTGTGGTGACATCTGTACTGTCTTGTCGAAGTAAATCCTGGAAAAGTTATAAGGAAATATTGAAATTGTAATAATAATTCGTGATTTAATTCAATTCAAATTTTTCATTGCATTAGTTATCTTTTTTTTAAAGACTTTTATATGATTATTTGATAATAGAAGAGGGTGAAATACCCCAGCTATATAACATCGTAATAAGATGCGCTGTCGGCCTATTTTAGATTCGGACATTCAGAAATCTATTAACTAAAACCGAAACAAGGAATTGCAATTGTATTGCTACCTTCCTTTTAACATATTTCGGACAAAAATATAACATTTGAATAAAACACTTTAACGGTTTAAAACGCGATATATTAGTTAAACTTATTTGAAAATGATTTTTAACTTCGGCCCGACGTTTCGGATGCTTTGCAGCAGCAGTGGTGACGGGGAGACTAAAGATGGAGGATGTCTAAACGTCGGGCCGAAGTTAAAAACCATTTTCAAATAAGTTTAACTAATATATCGCGTTTTAACTTAAGTTTATTAACTTGTTAACTTAAGTTTATTTGATATAATCTTATTTTAACTATAATATAGATTTATAGTTTATATAATGCTATCAGGTGCTCACTCAAATCACTTTTTACTTGCGTCTTAGATTACTGTGTGATGTTGAGATTTTATTATAATAACAAGTTTTTAAAACTCTACTTTTACATTCCCTTATCTTGTGTCCCGAAGTAAGATCTTATTCGATACATTTTCAGATACTGACCTGAAGTGGCAAAGTGTCCCACGGCTGTCGATTGCACTCCAACTCCTCGACCAGCTCGAACTCTGAAGTGCCCAGCGTCAAGTGCACTTGAGTGCTTGACCCGTACTGAATACGTAACTGCAAAAGACAATTAGCAAATACTAATTAAATGTGTTCGGAGTTTACTAACGACGTGCATAAAATAACTACTTGCGTTCTACTAAATGTTCAAAATAGTTGTAAAATTAAATAAAATGTTTTTAAATACTGTCTATAGTTTACGCGAGTAGTAGACATTTAAATAAAACACTTTAACCGTTTAAAACGCGATGTATTAGTTAAACTTATTTGAAAATTATTTTTAACTTCGGCCCGACGTGACCGCGGCTGCTGCAATGTTAAAAATCATTTTCAAATAAGTTTAATTAATATATTGCGTTTTAAACCGTTAAAGTGTTTTATTTAAATGAGTACTGGAACTTGTCTAGATTTTTTATGGAGTTCCACCAAGGGGTTAAAGATAAACCTGATATAAATAGTTGTCTTCAAAACCATTATAACTTACCCAACGACATCCTCTAGGCAATGGATCCGGAAGCAGACGTCGCCCCAGGATACAGTGTAACAGTCGCGCCTTCGCAGTAGCACTGGTACCCAGTATAACAAGAGCAGTTGGTCTGGTCGATTGGTTGCCGATGTGTTCTACTGTTGTCGTTATTTCTGGATCTGTTAGAGTTGCTATGTTAAAAATGACTAAAATAATGGGATATTTCCTACCCAAAAAACTGCACACAAAATAAGAAAAAGACACTGTGAGTCAGTTCTGTAAAGATTTAACTAGTTTCTAAAAGTACTAATCCAGAAAACAGATGGCACTAGCATAGCAGATTTTATTTTTAGCATTAGGGACACCATCTTCACCACGGTTGAGGCAAAGCATCCGAAACTTCGGATCGGATAAATAAACCTATCTTATTTATTTTGCATATTGAACCGTTAAAATTGTTTATACACTTATAGCGATGGAGTTGTATCTGTAGTTTATTTATGTATCTATATATATCATATTAATAATTAAATAAAAAAGAAATAAAACGACGTTTCGAATGATTTATAGTTTTCAGTGTTGACGACGTTAAGTAAGTATATTAACGAATATAAAGTAAAGTACTTCAAAATCATTTTTATCTAAGATTTTTGTGTAAAATTTTAATAGTACATATATGTTGATTTCATTTTATTCAATATAATTGATTTTTATCAACTTTCAATTTTAAAATCTTGAATGATTTTGTCAGTTCAATTACCCACTTAAGTAAACATCCAAATATTTTCTTCATAGCAACGTTGTGCATACCTTTAATTAAATTAGTCAGAAAGTCCTTTAATAATTTAAGCCTTTATTAGGTTGGTCCTTAATTAATTAAGAAAATATATATAGCTATTCAGAGTAATAGAACAGCACAAAACCTCTCACCGAAAGCCAATATATCTTGAACTTCGTGAAGCGCGCGAGTTGTGTCCCTCAACAAGATGCGCAGAGTGCGCAAGCGCGCGGCGCTTCGACGCCAACCGCCTCCCGCCATTGACACCGACTTAAGACTCCCATGTGCTCACAAACTTCTTATCAGACTCTGGAACACGACACGACATATATTAAATACTGTCTGTAGTTTACGCGAGTAGTACTTATTTAAATAAAACACTAACGGTTTAAAACGCGATATGAGTGAGCAGGTGCTGCTGCAAAGCATCCGAAACGTCGGGACGTAGTTAAAAATTATTTTCTAATAAGTTTAACTAATTTATATCGCGTTTTACTTAAACCGTCAGTATAAACCCCCCTCCTCCTACTGAGGGGAACTACACCATCTATAATGTATTTTTTTAACTTGGCATTTTTGGTAAACAAACACACAATTATCATCCAAACATAAATCGTGATTTTCTCATTAGGCTTACATTGACTACACTCAAGACACTTTGAGATACTGGATTATATACATAAAACACAGTTTCATGCAAAATTTCTATAGTTTGAATTTTACAAGGGGATGGGATGTAAGCAAAGTCAACGACAATAGAAGGTAGAGTCCCACTCACGCACGATCGCTGAAGCGTTACTAACGTCGAGTTAAACAATAAAGACCTGTATTGCTATCCAAGGAGGTCCAGTTTTATATAAAACAAAAATCTATTTAGATCGAAAAGTTTACGACACGGATGGGACTTACTCTAATAAATATCAATTCCGCGAATTTTATCTCATTGTATACGTATTGGTTTAGAAGCCAAAATTTTGTATAAAAAGTCTCTTGAAGTACCATTTATGACAGTGACAATCCCGATAAGTATTCAAACAATTACATAACATAAACGCAACAAGTTCATATGACGCATAGATATTAATAGATCGACATGTACAGAACAGGATTCAGCTAGCATCAATTTGTAATAGAGGTTTCGAAAGCAATTTATGCACTTTACATGTGTAAAAAGTAAGTAATTCTACATAAAAAAAACCCAATCCGGTTGCAAACATAGGTAAGTTTATTCAAAAAACTCCAAGGTTATCGAAAATCCACATACTATATCAAAATAAAACACTTTTAACGGTTTAAAACGCTAAAATTTATTAGTTAACTAGATACTTCAGCTAGGGCCTAATGTTTCGACGCAATGCACGTATGTACGTGATTATTAAACTAATAAATTTCGTGTTTTAAACCGTTAAAAGTGTTTATGTAATAGTCTACTACTCTCGTAAACTACTGATATTACTTCAAATATTATATCATTCGATAATTATTACATAAAATATAAATACCGAATTTATGCTTTACTCAAAAAAAATTTGCTTACAGAGTGACCAATCGTTTATCCGTTAATTTTCTTTTCAATATTTTATGAGTACCTACTTAAATATTTCGATTGAATAGGTTAATTTAATATTTATTAATGTGAATTTATACCGTAGGGATACATTTTTATTTACGCACAAGTACTTAGATCAGATTTCTGTTGACGGACATAAATAATTTACAGGGATTCGAATCCCTCGCATTTAATTATTAAGGCATACACGTGCGTACTCTGTATGTCAATTTAAAACTTAAATAACAATTTTATACCTCGATTGTAAATGCACCACGATTTCCCCCAGTGAATAAGCGATTTGCCTATTAGTAGGTAGTACAAAATGGCGCAGACGCTAAATTGTGAAATCATAGCGAGGTCAATAGAAAATAATGATCAGAATTTAACACAGTCTATATAAAGCCACAATTTTATACAAAAATAAACGGCGAATTATGCTTGGTAGTATAAACCCGGTCTAAATTGCAACTTAATTAATTCAAAATAGACAGCCATTCAAGGGCACGTAAATTTGTAACAAGTGAAAAATTAAAAAAAAAGAAAAGAAAGAAAACAGTATTTATTCACAATCATATTTTTACATTATTATGTAAATCTATACCACTATATCAAGCTGGAGAATTTGTTTGTATGTTTAAACGCGCTAATCTCAAGAACTACTACTTAGGACGAATTGAAAAATTATTTTGTTGTTGGTTAGAGCATTTATCGAGGAAGGCTATAGGCATCGCGATGTGACAGTTAGGAGCGAAAGAACACCGGGTAATGTGGAAAAAAACGGGGAAAATTATTCATTATTTCCAATCCGTACGCTGTCAAAACGGTTCATAATACCCAAAAATTAATATGTATGAAAGAAGTCATACTCTTTAAGAGTCTAAAAAAATGTCCGCGACACTACGTCTATCTTTTAAGATAATCTAGCAAGAACGAAAGACGCGACCGACATCGTGAGTAACACAGCTTAAATTAAAAAATATAAGAACTCCTTCCTTATCTTTTTTAATTTAAGCTGTTACTTAAACACAAATTTGGATGCCCAAAATAACTATGCTACGCGGACGAAGTCGCTGACACAGCTAGTATTGACAAATATTTATAGCCGTAAATTAACCAAACAAATTTGACTTAAGAACATAAATAACTCGATCCGAGCGATGGTTCAGTAGCTTTCAGATGGCAAAAGTGAAAAAGGCCCTTTACTGAATTTCAGGTGGACCCTAGGACTGCTGACGTGTGAGGTAATGCGATAAATGTAGTATATAGGGAGACTTTCAAACCGTTAGTGTTTTATTTAAATGTGTACTACTCGCGTAAACTACAGACAGTATTTAGTTAGTAGTCTTATTATATGATAGTTATAAATTAATACACTACGTGGATATTTAAACAATAATCAATTTATCTCGACAATAACAATTACGTTATCAAGTTAATTTTTATTGACTACAATTTGTCATAATAAACATACGTAGAGCCAAAAGCTATTGACCACCATACACATCACACATGCACATCTAATCACGATATTTAAAATGCTAATATACGCTAATTATAATTAATTGCTTTGCAAGGAACGCAAAATAATAATTTTCTTATCGTTAAGTAGGTACATAGTTAAATACCACATAAATTAAAAATGAATAAAATAAACATCACATAGGACGCTCTTTTAAGATTAACTCGCAAGAACGACGGGACATGGACGAAGTCGCGGCTTGGTAAAGTCTTTATGCCCAAAGAATTATTCTACGGGGACAAAGTCGCGGGTAATATAATAATAATAATAAAAACAGTATTTCCTCTCACAATTGATGCCACATAACTTAACTCTAGTACTTTATTTATTTATTTTATTTAACTTCTTTAACATTATAATTTTGTTTTACAATAATTAAACCGGTAAAGAAACCGTCTTACGGTTTATGCTAACCGGCTTTGGTACCTTAAGATATATTACGTCTATAAAAGCTCTTTAAAATCCCCCTGCATCTATCCGGCCTATCTAACAGCATGTCGTGCGTATTACTGTCCAAGTCGTTCAAGTACAGAGGTAACATGTACTGCCGGCATTTCATACCTGGGTATATAAGCAAGTTTCCTTAACTTTTCAGGTCTAGTTCTATACTTGAGCGACGGAACGTTTTCAATTTCTTCACAAAGAATAAAATATTTCACTTTATTGAAAACGTTCATTACCTTGCAGTACTCAAACAAACCCCCCTCGCTTCCTATGTACTTCGCCCTAACCGATCTTGGTACAATTGCTTTGAGGATACGGACCTGTAGCGAATATAAGTCTTGTAAAACAGATTTAAATGTTCGTCCATAGCTACTAAGTATAACTTCAACCGCTGAACCATATCCGTAATAACAAAAGAACCATTAAATACTGTCTATAGTTTACGCGAGTAGTACACATTTAAATAAAACACTAACGGTTTAAAACGAGATATATTAGTTAAACTTATTTGAAAATTATTTTTAACTTCATCCCGACGTTTCGGATGCTTTGCAGCAGCCGTGGTCACGTGGAGACTTAAAAATCATTTTCAAATAAGTTTAACTAATATATTGCGTTTTAAACCGTTAAAGTGTTTTATTTAAAAGAACCATTATTTCTCAGTTATTCAATACGGTTATCATTAGAAAGGATATGCATTTCCTATCAGTGCGTGTGGTAAACAGAACAGTAAAACGTTGTTTATAAGGACACTGTCCTACGAACGGGGGGTTATCTCTGACAACCTTGTTGATAGGTCTCCGTTGCCTTGATCTCAGAGATACAACTATAATTAACTGACCTTTCAGTGTAAAGGAATGAAAAATTAAGCATTTAATTTAACCACCTGTAAACAGTATTTAAAAGGTTTCTACATGAATTTCTGCATATATATTAGAAACAAACCTTTCTTCAAACTCTAGACAACCAAATTCATGCCTTTAAGTGTTTGTCCGCTCAGCTGGTTTAGTTATGTATAAATAAATAAACAAAAAAAATAATCAGAAAGTACATAAGTAATTTACAACTAAAATAAATAATAAAAAAGAAACCTTACAACTAAAAGAATACAAAAAAAAAAGTACAATTTTAACTTTGTGCTAAAAGGCATCAAGACTCAGCATGTGCTCAGCAAGGCTTGCTAAGCGCTGATTTTCAGTCTGTCCCTATCAGATAACAAGTAGTACCAAAACATGTAAATATTGTGAAAAAGTTGTAATGAACTTATAAAATTATAATTATGACACATTTTAGTAGCAGCGCGAATGTAAACTATTGCGTAAGTAAACGATAACTAAAAAGATATATCTTAAGGGAAGAATGTGCATAGACCATATTTAATCTATTTTTATATTACATCTATCTATTAAGTATATATATTTTACTTAAAAAATAAACTCTTGTCTATAGTTTATGCGAGTAGTACACATTACATTAACGTGATATATCAGTTAAAGTAATATACCGCGTTTTAAACCGTTAAAGTGTTTTATTTAAATAAACTCTTATTGCATATTTTACTTAAACTCATCTGTCCCAAATAAAAAAAAACATACATTACTCAGTCAGAGTAAGTTACATTGCGTTTTGTAGTTGAATGTAAACTGTCTAATCTAAACACATAATGGTAATTAAATTATCACTTACATGGCAACCAGATAAATACACACAATTTAGATAGTTAATAAATTCTCAAATAAGAATGTTGAATATTCGAGTTTTTAAAGAGGTAGCTATAAGTAATTAAGGGCACAGAAGTCTGATCAACAACTTGCCCGTTAAAAGGATTCAGTGAAACGTACACATAAATGTGTACGCCCCATGCCCCACGAGGGGGTAATGGGCTTTCAGACTTTTATATGTTATTTCGAAATAACTAAAAAACAACGGTTTTTTTTTTAAGTTTTCTACCAATTACTTTGGCTGTACTTCCTAAAGTTATAATGGAAAATACATTTTTCTATTAAGAAATAAACCAGAGTGCAGAGAAAGTGAGGAAACAAGCATCCATCTACTCACTAAAGGCTCTGCGTATTGGAGTATATGGCTAATACATAATAAGAAAAAGGTTCAGAAGAAGTAACAGGAGATGATATAAAATAATGAAATGTGGAACAAATAGTACAAGCAAACCGGACGGTTTGAAGGGGGCACAGCGAGTGTTGGATAAACCAAAAATCTTTTGCTAGGGGGAAATGGGTGAAATGGTCAGGTCATATTCTATAGGTGTCTACGATAGAAAATAATAATAACAATAAAAGACTAACCAACACAACATTTTACATTTACTTATATGTAAAATGACTATAAGATATTTAATATAATAAGAATATAATATATTAATAAGTTTTAAGAAATGGACTACGTAAATATTTAAAATAGTTTCACGCTATATAAAATAAATTTTAGTATTAATTACAACTACTATCATTAATTAGTATTTTATTTAACTCCTACCTACAAATATTTAATTAATTTTCAGGTATAAGAAGTCAAATAAACAGGAAAGTTATATTTAGTTCCGCAAGACTAATTTCATATTTGCAATTGCCAACTTGCGGTAATTTGATTATAAAACAAGTTATACTTTTGTAACAATGCAACATAAATAAACAACACTTACCCTGTGAAGCAATAAACTTATGATAAGTAGAACAAGTTTTCGTAGACACAATTTAGAGATGATAACTTTAAAAGACGAAAACTGGTACCCGTAATCGCTTATTCACATTAATACACTTTTTATCGTTTTATTCTATGTATTGAACATGATGCAAAATTAATCCACAATTTTCCTTTGCAATATGGAATACAAAATGAAAACCATAATATAAAAATATAAAACGGTTAACACAGTCTGACAGATGTCAGTTGTCAACTTTCTTAATTGTCAGTTATCATCTGAAATAGTAAATGTTGCTATAGCAAAAATTAATTATATGATGTACAATAATTATTAACAGTAGTTTTGAAGCAAAACAGAAAATATTAAACATTACACAGAGTAAATAGTATCTTATTAAAAATCTATAAAATAATTGTGATATGAACTATCAAGATTTAAATATATACACCTCTTAAAAGAGTATAGAGTATCTAACTTAAGTTATAAATTTCTGTGTAGTTTTATTTTATTTTGTATAATAATTAAAAGGAACGTGAGCAAATTTCGTAAATTACAATGAATATATCTTTAATTAGGTAGTACCTTAGGTAAATAGTATAAAATGGGATTTTTTGAGGTCGTAAAAATTACTTTATATTAACATACATTATATGTTTTATTATTGGCTTAATTTAGGAGGTAGTTAGGCTATTTAATTATCTCTTGACACCTCACTACCGCCATCTGTATATGACAAATAAACAACACTGCACCAAGATAACAACCATAAACATTAAAACATCGTTCAACTGACCCACTTCTCTCGAACAGTAAAAATAGCGGGCGACAATAGCTCAAGCACTATTTTTAGGCGCGTATCGCTAAAATCTTAACCAAGAACCTTATCTTACCTTGTACCAACATCTTGTTGGAATCAGTCGGTGCGTAGCGTACAGCGCAACTCACAAATATCTATACACGAATACTATAGAGGGCTTAAAAATCGATATTACGTGCTTTCAGCCAGTACTCGTTCACCATTCGATAGTGTCGTTTTAGTTATCGCTAGAAAATTGTAGTTTAGTAAACAAGGGAACATGTTTTAAATTAAAATTAAAATGGAAGGCAATTCTAAGCGTTACATTAGGAGTGACTCCGCGAGTTGTGCTCACATGGTTGAAGAGAACACTGCGAACAACAGAAAAAGTGCTGACCCCCACGAGAAGTTAAAGGCCCTGCTAAATTCACCAGAGGAAGACACAGATGACAGCCTCCCGCCGTCTGACGCTCCTAAGTTCGGGACTGTGATACACAATAGAATTTTCGTAGGAGGATTTTCATTGACCACCACCGATGAGGACCTGTGGAAGTTCTTCTCTGGTTTCGCGACGGTGACCGCTGCAAGGGTGATTTATGACAGAGCTGGGGTGTCCAAGTGCTACGGTTTCGTCACATTCGCCAGTCCTCGGGTCGCAAGATTGATTGTCAAACAGGTTAGAATATGAAACCTTCTTCCACCTTTGTCTGGTTCGCGCGGTTGTAGCGTTTTTAATTTTTATCTCTGATCTGAACAATCTCTCATATTGAGATAATATTTGATTTGATCGTATCATTTTAATTGTAGACTTGTTTAAATAATGTTTAAGTAGCATTATTACTAACATAACTACATATTTATATATGTAGATTTACTTATGTATTAGTAGATCAATAGTACTCTTAAAATACACGTAATAATTTAATAACATTTTTCTCTAACATTTTAGATATTCGGAATTCCATTTTATATCTCTCTGTATCTAGCTGTTTGAACGAATTATGGCTTTGTGCTAGATACGTATTCAGGAGTATTCAATTTTAAATTTATTAATTAAACTTAAAGTTACGTAAATTGTTTTATTTTTTAATATTCCATTACTCGTCTTTAACGATATAGCATTAATGAACTTAATACTCGTAAAAAAAATTAAAAAATTTAAATCATAACCATTGATGGTTACTATTAAATAAGTCAAACTGTTAAGAATCACGCCTGTGTTTGCATAGTTGTAAACGCACTGTCTAGGTTTTCAATAACCACGAGAGGTCCTAGGTTCGGAACAAAAGAAAGTCATGTCTCTTTGATCGAACAAAGGTCGGGTGACCTACTTATTGATAAGGTCAGTGAAGTTCGTCCCATGCCCCACGTCCCATGTTTGACGTACTCGGTGTTCCAATGGCATACAGGGAACTGATTGATTTGGTTTCAAATGGTCAAAGGTCACGCTTTTCCAAGAAAAGTCCCGTTTGCAATTCCTTTTCAGCCGTGGAAAAGTCTTGATAAATTAATTCGCGAATAGACATAGACAAAATAGGTCGACGGCGTCTGTCAATAAGATATTATATAGTTGGGATATTTTACCTTACATCAAGAATCCCATGCGTTAACACTGTCTGTAGTTTACGCGAGTAGTAAACATTTAAATAAAACACTTTAACGGTTTAAAATGATTTTAAGTACGGCCCGACGTTTCGGATGCTTTGCAGCAGCCATGGTCACCGGGTGACTAAAGATGCAGGGTGTCTCTGACGTCAAAGTTAAAAACTGCTAGGTTAGCACGATCTGTTCCGTCGAAGTTGGTATTTGGTGAAACTGGCCGGTTCTTGGCAGAAATTTTACAATAATCTTCAAATAACTTTAACTAATAGGATATATCGCGTTATGAACGATTGAAGTATTTTATTCAAATCCCATGCTTGTAAGGATCTGCTTTAAATAAACGGGATATTACTTTGTTCAAAACATTTTCGTTCCCCCCTCGTGAGGCATGGGGCGAACACATGTCTGTGTCCGTTTCACAGATCCGTTCTTTTAACGGACAAGTAGTTGATCAGACTTCTGTGCCCTACCCGGCCGAAACAATTTTATGTCTCCCTCGGATTCGAACCCAGGATATCTCGCGTTAACGCAATACTAGGCAATACGTTTAACCATTTGGCTACAGAGGCGGTATCCGTTGTTCAAAACATACCTATCTCAAATGACTACTATTAGAGTATACGACTATTAAAGATTGTCAAAAAATAAAAAGTCGCTGAACGCTAAAAATATCGCCATCGAGGGTATGCCTGAGCTCAGAAGCACCTTTTGAAATGCAAAGACTTTCAAACACTTGTACCTACTGGAAATATGCGATACCACAGACAAAAGAAAGTGCCCTTTTTAAGCCGAAGAATCTAAGACCTATTGTGATGTAGGTAGAACGTTTGATGTAGGCATTGTAAAGTTCTTGAGAGATTATTTTTAAATTACCCTTCAAAAACAATAAGTATATGTTATGAGTGAAATATTTATATCCTAAAGCGTTTCTTTTCTTAGTGCGTGTAATAACGCCAATATTTTTATTGGTTTTATTTGATATCAAACAAAACTGCAAATTGACTGCTTTGTAAAGGAAGGAAAAACTTACGGTCGCATTTTTTTAATGATTAATATTTTTTTAAGAAGTTCGAACATTTTAGACAATATTCAAAATTTTAGACAATATTTTATAAACACCTTGAAATTTTGATAGGATTTGTCGAATACTGTCTATAGTTTATGCGAGTAGTACACATTTAAATAAAACATTTTTACGGTTTAAACTGATATATCGCGTTTTATTAAAAAATAATTGTTGTGCATACTGTGCTTATTTCTTACCCAAATTAACTGAAATGGGCTCGTTGGTTGAACAGTGCCACATGGTTCTTATCAATTGATAAATTTTCCGAAACATGTTGGACTTCATCTGGAAAATCTGAATGTGTAATGGACAGTAGAAATATCGAAATTACGACCACAGATGAGAAAACCTTGAAGATTAAAAAAGTTCGACAGCACATCTTATTAAAATGTTATCAGGCGGTATTTTACCGATGTGTGAACAAAACAAACACGGTATTGGTTTATTTATGGTTCTGGTTCTCCCCTCGTATATGGTCAGTAGCTTCACATATTGTTCTTAAATATAACAGACCCTAGCATTTACTAAGATTGGTTATAGATAAATTGAAATGAAAAATGCGGGAACAAAAAAGCAATTGATTTTCTTCGAAACCACAGTGTCACGCTTCCTTATCGGAGATGTCAAAACTTTGATTAATTTCGACAAAAGCACTCTCCCCTTTCTTTTTGAGGTCGGCGCCATTTAAATAATTGGCGTTCATAAGATTAGCACGAAAACACGTTTTGGAAAATATATATTTAAACTAGCTGACCCGACAAACCTTGTTTTGCTATTTAAATTATTTCTTGGGAAATTCATGGCGTAAAATTATAATGCATCAAAGCATTATATTACTAGCGACCAGCCCCGGCTTCGCTCGAGTGCTCATACGAAATACACTACAGAAAAACTCTGAGCGTTGTATATAAAAACCTTCCTCTTGAATCGCTCTGTCTATTAAAAAAACAACAAAATACGTTGCGTAGTTCAGTAGTCAGAAAAACCGACTTTGTTTTATACTATGTAGTAGTGTTAATTACATTTTGATGTATAAACTTTAACAATGGCCGTAAACTGTTGAAGGAGGATGTGTGTGATAGAAACAGGAGGCTGGCTTCGCTGTCATGCCTACTCCGTACTGTTTACTGGGCGAGAAGTGACACCGGTAGACCTCTGGGGGGGAATAATTTACCAAAGAACTTACGTAAATGAAAAAGCAGGGGTTTGTAATAGAAGTGTGAAAATTTAGGTTTCTATGTATTTTTAAATTATATTTTATTTAAAAAAAAAACAGAAATGGATGGAAATACATCTGTTTTATATAGATAGTAACCGGTTATCAGATCCAGTGAATATGCGTATAAAATTCCATAAAAATCGTTCGAGGTTTTCCGGAGTAAGGTAACTGACACTGATACGAGAATTTTTTATATTAGATTATAATAGATGGCTGTCGATCCTTCATTATAGGAATGCGTAATATCTCTTATTTCGAGCAAGTTCTATCTATTCTGAATGTTCATTCTAAAATAGGTTTTTAATAATTGTAATAAATGTTAGCATTTGTTTTTGAGCTCCACGCCCACCACCCCGCGGTAAAGTCAATTTCCTATAAGCACTCCAAGAATGCGCATCTATAAAAATGTATTCCCAGTGTAATATGCTGTAATAGTCAAAATGGCCCAGCTAAAACGCCCATTCAGCGTTCCGCGGCGCTGCGCTGGGACAAAACTGTACTATTTTCAGCAAAACATTCGCACATGGCTGATTGCGTATTGTAGTGAATAATTTCTCTAATGGATGCGCTGCACGGCCGTGGAGTGTACCTGTGTATATTTTATTGGGCGGAACGGCAAATTGAAGAGTTTTGTATGTTGTTTTTACGCCATAAAATAGATTTACTTACAAAATAATTCAGATTTAATATAATGAAATATAACAATAGATAATATAAATAAAAATAATAAAAAGATGGACGTAAATACTGTCTGTAGTTTACGCAAGGAGAACACATTTAAATAAAACACTTTAACGGTTTAAAACGCGACATATTAGTTAAACTTATTTGAAAACGATTTTTAACTTCGGCCCGACGTTTCGGATGCTTGGCAGCAGCAACTAATATATCGCGTTTTAAACCGTTAAAGTGTTTTATTTAAATGTGTACTACTCGCGTAAACTATAGACAGAATTTGATTAAACAGGTTTAAACGTAGAAAAATCTAAATAGATCAGTCCGTGTTAAGTCTGGCCTTAAAATTCGCGTTTATAACAGTTTAAAATTGTCTAATTTACCCTTCATCAATGATACTTCAAACCCTTTTCAAACCGCATTAACGCAAATAACTCGGAATAAACGTACGTAAAACCCGAAAATGTTTTTTATAGCGTTGATTTGCAATGCGTCTGCGGATAATAAAAACTCACCAGTCGAAAATTGGAATTTTTTTTTTAGTTGCACAGTTTTACTTTTTGATTGTATTTTAACCCTTGCACGGCTCGCGATAATAACTGAATAATAATGAAGCTTTACACAACATTAACACGCAAAAGTGAATCGAATCATCGAATATATATTTTTTTTAATCTATACTAATATACAAAGATGAAGACTCTATTTGTTTGAACGCGCTAATCTCAGGAACTACGGGTTCGAATTGAAAAAATTATCGTCGAAGGCTTTATGGGTTTCCGAAGCGTACGCAGAAAAAACGCTTCAAGATACCAAAAAAATTTGTATAAAAGAATGATTCCTCTTTCAAGGATCTAAAAAAAAGTACGCGACGCTATATGTCTATCCTTTAAGATTAACTTGCAAGAACGACGGGAGGGGACGCGACCGACGTCGTGGGGTCACACTTTAGTTTATAAAGTTTAAGGGTTTCCTAAAATAACTATTCTACGCGGACGAAGTCGCTGACACAACTAGTGATGGGTAAGTACAGACAAGCTTTGGTCAAATTTCATTTAAATCCTTTATTGCTTGATTTTTCAAGCTTTAGGTTTTATTTAGTTTTTGTGAACACGAGTAGTGCACAATTAAATAAAAAACTGTTTAAAACATGTAATATTTATTACTTAATTTATTTTTAATTTATTTTAATAACGACCCGACGTTTCCAACCACATTTTTTTGTAACCATAGCAGAGCATTCTAAACGGTTAGTATGTAAAATAAGATGCCTACTATACTTCACGTTTAAAATCGTAAAAATTCTGTTTTATTTAAATACAGCCCATCCTGTAACGACGTTCAGAGATTACGGGGAAAGTTATATATTGCGTTTTAATCCGCTAAAGTAGTTTTATTTATGCGGAGCTTATGATTAACGTCAAAATGTTATTTAAAGGACAGTTATTCATGACTTATGTCTACTCATACTATTCATATTTTTTTTCCTTGTTTGAACCTAGGACGTCGCGCTTATAGTATTTACCATTGATCTACAATGGGGTTACATTAGCCCGTATACCCTTAACTTTCCAGAATGAAACAAATGGCTTAGCGTGACAACTTGTGACATTCCGTAACATGCAACATTTTATTTAAACCAACACGCTATACTGAAAATGATTTTACGATATTTGGGCGAGACCCTTACTTCCATAAGGTTATATTGAACTGGACTTGCCAGATGGTATGCATTCGATTCTGTGTATTAAATGTAAGCCAGCCTCATTGGTCTAATGGTAGCAATGTATGTCTAATAACCATCGGGTCATGAATGAAAAATTAGAAACATGTTCTTTTCATTTTTCAATTTATAATTTTTCTGAAACATTTTCTTTTGTTTTCTGCCTAAACGCTGACGTCATAAAATGTAACTTAGTATCTTTAAAATAAAACACTTTAACGGTTTCAAACGGACCCGTGCTCACAGCTGCTGCAAAGCATCCGAAATAAATGTAACTAATATATTTCGCATTTTAAACCGTTAAAGTTATTTAAATGTGTCCTACTCGAGTAAACTACAGACTCTGGGTAGCTTGTAAAAATATTTAAAATAAATCCCATACGAATATGTTAGTGATGCATCTCCTTATCTAAGAATTACTTGTAAATTAATGTTCGGAACTTTATTTACACAACACAACGCACAGATATCGAACCTGCGACAAATGACCGCTTCGTTCGAAGGTTCGTGCTGGTATAATTCTTTAAACTTAAACAAAACAATAACCCTTTTTCACATTTTTAAAAAATAGCGCTTCGCTTTTATTTGCAATATATTATATTGTAAATAAAAAAGTAGTATATTGAATATTTATGATAAAATCTGTTGATAAATTTAGAAGGTGTAGCGTCAGCAAATATTATGCATCCTCGAATATCCACTCTCGGAATTGTTAACTCGAAGATGCTTAAGCACTACGATTTTTATAACACCCGTTACGGTGTTATACAATGTATGCTATACGTAGTGCTTAACTATTAAAAAAAGAAGAATATTTGAAGTGTTTTAATACAAATTGTCTTTTGAATTAATTTTTCACATATTCTAGTATATGTAGTATGTACCTATCACGGGCAGAACTCGAATACACGACCCACAGCGTGTTACAGTTGGTTAAATTGCACAATGCAAATCTTAGGCATTCATACCATGCCTTTTAGATATAAGCGATTTATTTTCATTGTATGTCTTATTTTATAGGGTCCAATTAATTTTATTTTATGACTACAAAGTTAGTTACTAAAATAATCTTAACGCCATGGTCACGGGGGGGTGGCGGTGCTGTAAAGCGCCCGAAACGACAGCCTCTAGATTAAGGCGAAGTTCACTAATACAGTATGTATTAGTGAACTTCGTCGTCAATGTCTGTAGTTTACGCCAGGAGGATAGGTCTAAATTTAACACTTTAACGGTTTAAAACGCGACATAAATCAGTTAACTTATAGTAAACTTATTTTTTAATTTTTGTAAACTATACCCCGACGTTTCCCCAATACCACGGGTAAAGCAGCCAGAACGTCGCACCGGATTTAAAATTCGCGTTTTTAACCGTTACAATTGTTTTATTCAATTCATACAACTCGAAGAAACTGCAGACAATATTCAAAATTAGTCTCAGAAGTTCATATCTTGTGTCGCAAGTGATACCGTTGTTTGACGTAGATAACGGCTTCATTGCAATCTGTCATTTTTATCAACGACAGGCGAAATATATTTTGGATAAACAAATGCATCAGTTAAAGTAATTTGTATACAATTTGTGTCCTTGAATCTGTCAATGTTATGTTTGGTTGACATGAACACTTGTTATACCTACCGCTCTAAATATATTAACAAGATAACAAGATATAATAAGAATATAACAAGAGCTTATAAGTTGTAAGTTTTGTACTCGGAAATTTATTAGAATGCTAGCTGTGTCAGCGACTTCGTCTGTTATTACGCTCATCCAAATTTGTTTTTGTAAACCGCCTTTCTTTTTTTTCCTCATCTTTATAAATTTAAGCTATTACCCATGACGTCGGACGCGTCCTGTCGTATCTTTATCGATAGACATATACAGTCACTGACATTTTTTTAGATCATTTGAAGAGGAATTTCCTTTCATACATATTTTTTTAAATATCTTGACCCTTTTTCGCAGCGTACGCAGCGAAAACTCACAAGGACGAATTTCCACATTCTGCTGTTTTCGCTCCTATTAGTCACCGATGTTTTATAGTAAAGCCTTCCTTGATAAATGTTTTAATCAACACAAAAATAATTTTTCAATTCGAACCAGTAACTCCTGAGATTAGCGCGTTCAAACTAACAAAAGCTTTAGCTTTATGTATTAGTATACATAATTAACTTAATAATTGTCCGTAACTATATCAGTGTCAACGTCACGAGTTTCAATATATGATATCTAATTATTATAATTGTATTGAATATAACAATGTCTGGTATTTTACTAAATCCTTTTAAATACACTTCAATTTTTAATAGAGTAATTTTGCTTTGACGAAAACTGTTATAAGTCTTTGAAGAAATGTTTCCAATGTGGGGTTACCACGAACAACAAATTTGCAATACAAGTACCTATTAATATTCATAAAACATTTATTTAAATAATCATTAAAAGTGTATACAAAAAAAATCTATGAACTAAATTAACTTAAGAACTATATTTAGACAAATAATATAAATATGTATGGCTGAAAATTTAACATTGGCTACTTTTTAAAAATAGGATCCAGTCAGCATAAGATGTTTGTGTTGTGACTGATTTTCAGTGGCCCCCGGCACCACTACTTAGTAACAACTAAGGGGTTGTCCATTAATCATGTGACCTTTTTTTAGAATTTTTAACCCCCCCCCCTCCCTCATTGGTGATACGTAGTGAGGTTTAAGACCACCCCCCTCTACCCCTTCTCAACATCACGTGTATTTTTAGTACCTACAAAGAATCTTAAAATTTTCTGAATATTATCTTAATATAAATACAGGTATAAACTATAATCTTATTTTATTCTTAAATTAAAGACCATAATAAAAATGTCTATACCATTTGTTTAAAAATCGCGCGTTTGACGAAAAAATAAATACACGAGATATATTACTATTACCCCCCCTCCCCCCTTGTGTCATTTTCGTGATTTTTATCAAACCCCTTCCCCCTTTCAAGCCTCACGTGATTAATGGACAACCCGTAACAAATATGCGTTATAAACAAATCACTCTACAACAAACACTTCTTCCAACTTCTAGTTCTGGTGTTTCCTTCTTTAATTATTTGTAATCGTCTATTTCGTTGGCCGCCTCTGTTACTACACGATTAAATGTGGTGCGTTAAACGCGATAGGTCCTGGGTTTGAATCTCGGGAAAACAGATAAAACTGATCAGTGACACAGTCTCAGGAATGTCTTCGCCCCATATTCTACGGGAGGAAACAGGATTGATCTATCTTGTTGTTTAATTATTTCTTCGAGATAAAAATAGCTTACCGTAGATTAAATTACAACAACATTCACAATATACAGAAAACTTCATTCAAACTTTTCTTCAAACGCGATATATATTAAAAAAAAAAACCAATTCAACTGCTCCGAATGCTTTTTCCATCAGCCGTGTCTCCCGTTCGGCGTTTTAACGGTTCCATTTAAACGTTTTCTACCATAGATTAACAAATATTAAATTATTAAAAGAAAGGTCGTATATAATAAAAATAAGTATAATTTACTCGTGTGTTACTAACAATAACACAAGAGTAAATAAGAATATTACATGTGGCAACCCTACAAATCTCACAAGGAATGCACTCTGAACATTATTTCTTTTTCATAAAATTGAAGGAGTTTTAAGTCCGCTTCAAGCCTTCTTTGACGGTAAAATTAAGGTTATTTCATAATATTCAAGACGTTTTTACAATGTAAGAGGGGACGTAATCTTGTCGTTTACTTTGTAGCTGGCATACTTAAGTTAGTTACACATAATGTGTGTAATTGAATTTCGGGATTGTTATTATTTTCTTCTTTATTATTACTATACTACTAACACGATATTATACAAGATGTACCTTTGATGTGTCTGCTCTAGGTTTCTTTAAAAAATATATATTTTGGATTAAACTTTTTGTATTATTATACTATTGTAATAAAACCATTTTTGTATTGTTTTTATCAAAAATCATAATGACATTTTTTGTAAGTCCATAAATAAAACGAACGTACAAATATATCTGTCCCCCACGTAGAGGTTTTAGATGAGAGCTGATCTTATGGCAATTGACGGATCATTGGTTTGATCTCCACCGGGTCTAACATGATTTAAATTACGTTATATTTTTTCTGAAACATATGTGACTTCGTCTGAAAATTTTGATATTAAATGAATGGTGGGAATCCACGCAATTCTCTCCAGGTCACGTTCCTGAAGTATAATCACGTTTTGGTTTTAATCTGTGAATTTCCTAATATTCCAAAATAGGTCGACAGGGCATCTTGTTGCGATGTTATGTGGCCGTCGTATTTCACCTTCCATCATGTCCTAATGCTTGTCTGTCCTCCTCTACATAAAACACATGCAGTTAAATAAAAAACAAACCAATGTTAAAATATTCTCTAAGATCTAGAAGTCGCGCTTAAAGGGTGGAAAATCCGTAAGTACAAAAACGTAGCAGAGAAGTTCTTCTGTAATTATGCTGGAAGTCGTTTCAAACGCAAAAGGTGTAGAACTTCGTGGATTGAAAGTATCGCAAGACTTATGCAACTTTCAGACTGGCATAATTAAAAACTTAGAAGATGCGTCAATTCATTTATGCTAATACAAGTCGTGAGTTTTTATTATATTAAAAAAAGAATTAATGTTTAGCAGTTGTCTATAGTTAAGCGAGAAGTACAGATAAAAACTTTTAACAAACCGTTAAAAGTTCGAAAAAACTTAACTTGATCACAGAATATTTTTAACTACGGCCCGAGCGACGTTTCGAGTGGTTTGCAGCAGCTGTAACGGTGGCGTATTAGAATTGACGAGAACTTGATTTTTTATTGATTGAATAGAAGTCCCCCCGTAAACACGGCTCTAGTGGCGGTATTTCACAGATATAATAATAATGTTATTATTCAGCACTAAAAAGGAACCGTGGCAGGCATTTTATGTTATTTTTATCACGAAATTAATATCATAAAAGTACAGGATAATAGGATCGATTACAACCAAGTCCAATTTATAATTTTATAACAAAACTTTATAACTTTCCTAAAGCATAAAATGCTGTAAAATCTAGACTTTTATTGGAAATTTAAATGAATTTTAGTAATATCAAAATCCCTTTCTCCGGTTCAAAACTGATGGACTCACTGATGGACGCTCAAAGCCAAAATAGGATGCAAGCGCTTTTATGAAATACTTATAACGTTAAAAACTCGAAATTTAATAATAAATATATTAAACTAAGCTTAACTAATAGATCGTTGAAAGTAATTTATTAAAATGTGTCCTACTCGCATAAACTACAGATAATTTTCATACGTCTCTAACATTTCGTTATATTTATTAGCTCAAAGCTCAAAGGCTTACTGTCAGTATTGCACTTATCAATGTTCCTGATAATACTATTGGCGCTGCAACAACGGTGTTGCTGAAACGCAGATTTTCAGTACTACCTGAAAACATAAACACACGTACACACTCAAGACATATAAAAAATAAAAACTATTATTAACTATGTAAATTATCAAGATAAATAATTTTCCTCGTTTTTTCCACATTTCTCTCTCTCCTCCGCTCCTATTGGTCGCAGCCTAATTTTTTATAGCCTGAAGCCTTCCGCCATATAATATGGTCTAATCAATTCACAAATTATTTCTTTAATTCGAACAAATAGTTCCTAACATTAACGCGTTGAAACAAACAAACAAATCCTTCAGCTTTATTATAATGGTATAGATTACAATTTACAAACTTATAGGTTATATAAATCTATAAAAAACACTTTTAACGGTTTAAATTGCAAAATATAATCCCGCGCGTGTCGTATTTTTTTCTCAAGTATTTAGTAAGGACTTTTGAACTTGTAAAAGAGAACAGCTTTGACACATGTGAATTATGTTTGCGTTTCTTTTCACTCTTAAAGTGGAAAGTTCTTGTAGTACATTGGTTATATATTAAATAATTACTAATTATAGCAACCCAACTTGAATAACCCAGCCAGACTATTTTAGGGTAAAAAAAAAGTCAAATTTATATTTAAATAAAACAGTTTAACGGTTTAAAACGCGATATAAATAACTTATTTGGAAATTATTTTTAACTTCGGCAGCCGTGGTCACGGGGAGTCCCCTCGAAACTAGGCATCAGTACAAAAATTCTAAATAAATAATAAAATATATATTATCTAATATATACAATTCTCGTGTCACGGTGTTCGAATTTAAACTCCTCCGAAACGGCTCCACCGATTTTCACCAAATTTCATATCTGTATTCAATAGGTCTGAGAATAGGACAACATCTATTTTACATCTCCCTAAGTGATAAGGGTGGTTCACCCATTTTATTTTTTTTTTAATTTTTGAGCAAAATTTTTAATTTCAATTTTTTTATGATACAACATACAAAAATACATACAATCCTCAATTTTCACCCTTCTATGATCCACCCTTATTTTTTAATAGAAATTTTAGTAAAATTATTTAAATGGCAAAACAACGTTAGCCGGCGCAGCTAATAAATATATATATTATATCAATAATACTATAAAGAGAATAAGATTATGCCCTAATGTATTGATTTTTAATAAGAACACTTTATCTCTAGTTCTTAAACTCAACTGTAAATAGATTAATTAATATTTTTGCGTTGTAAACCGTTAATAGTGAATTATTTAAAACCATATAAAAGTAAACAAATAAATAACAGGACGTGAATGTACGTTTAACTTATTAAACCACATATTTGAATAACGAATACCGAAATAATTAACGAATATTTCCCTATCCAAATATCTCTTGATTATTATCTGTAGCAGGTAACATGTTGCGGTAATAACTTAAATATTACAAACCCGAAGTATTTTGTGTCTCGATAAACCGATGGTTTTGCTACAATAACCTGTGACGTCGTTAAGCGAGAACGGTGCTAAAATACTTGTTACTAAAGCCGAATTTCCAATGAATAGATAAAAGATTTCGAGATAGCTTTTAAAAGCATCGGTTTAAATGTAAAATTAAAACGGGGTAAAGCGGATCTGCTAGATTCGTCATACAGTCTGTTCATACACATGTATATAGCTGTGTTAATCTGGTAGACTTGTGAGTATTGTGTTTAGTTTACGCGAGTAGTCAACATTCGGGGTCGTGGGTTCGATCCAAACCGGGTCCGTCATGTCTCTAATCAATTTACATATTTTTTTATATATGTTGAACTTCGTGTGGATATTAAACGAGTGGTAGGAATATCGAAATTCCGTCCGGGTCACGAACCACCGTCCACAGATGTAAAGCCATCGAGTTTAATCGCATTTCGGTTACAGCCTGTGCATTTCAATGCCAAAGTCAACTGTCAACCTGACAGCGTATCTTGTTTAGAGGTTATATGGGGTAAATCACCTACCATCAGCTGAGCCCCATACTTGTCCGTCCTCCACTATGATAAAAAAATCAGTTTCTGACATAATGTGATATTTAGGGAAGTTTTCGGAGATATAGCGTCGCCTACTAACTAAATTCAATATAAAAATTAATTTATATATGAATATCTAAATTTAGTAACTACACAGATTCTAGCTTTAGTTTCTATTTTCAACCCACACACACAGTACCACCCACACAAGCAAACGCTGTCACGGAGTAAAAAATTAAATCTCTTTTAAAAAGGCACATAAAACGCTGACATTTAATGGCGCATCTTGACATCTTACTGATGGAGTGTCACGTAAGTCTCCTCAAGTCATTCACGGAGCCCTAAGCAACGTAATCTTGGTATTTTTAAAGTCAAACATGACGGTTTTTAAGATTTCACGTTTTGATTCAAAATGTATGACGTAGGTAGATTTACATTCAACTAGGTCTTATAAAAGTTTAATTATCAACCTTTCATAAAGACTATTTTGTTTTCGAGCTTCGTAAAATATAAAAGTCTGAGATTCCATAATAAAACTCGGGTTTCCATAGAACAGTAATCCGCAAACGCGAAGACACCGTTAGTCAATTATGCAAGGACCCGGCCAGTTTCGCCAAATACCAACTTCGACGGAACAGATGGCGCTAGCGTAGCAGTTTTTACTTTCAAGTCTTTCCATTACCACGTCTGAAAAGCATCCGAAACGTCGGGTCGTAGTTAAAATAATTGTCAAATAAGTTTAACTAATATATATCGCGTTTTAAACCGTTAAAGTGTTATATTTGTAAAATAAAATATGTACTATTTGTATAGCCTACAGATAGTATTTTGATAGTTCTCAAAGCTGGGAATCGAGCCGTTATGTAAGTATTATAATTTGTAATATTTACGTATCCAATGGGTCGATGACATCTCATGCTTCAATCCCTATAGAGAAATCCCGTTGCCCTATGGGGCATGGGGCAAACCCATTTGAGTATCCGTTTCACTAATAGTTTTTAATTACGAGCATGTACTTGATTAGATTTCTCTGCCATACCCGACCTAAACAATCCATTCTTTCCCCGGAATTCGAATCCGGGACCTGTTACGCTTAACGCATTATTAGGCAACACCTTTAATCATCCAATTACCTAGAACAGACAAACTTTGGTGTGTCGGAACGACCTTTTATTTACAGACAAGTCTTGCGGGACAAGGTAGCAAGTAACAAAACAATTTTTTATATCTCCCGGGATTTGAATCTCTCGTTGAGCATTACATTTTAACTACGAAGTCTTTGTGTTCTAACTTTCCATATACACAATATGAAATATATACAAATATTCGCATGAAAACACATAAAGCCAGTTAGATAAACTGAATGTTTCAGCGTTTTATCCTGAAAATAAAGCAACATGTATATACGCTTCACAGCCATTTTTTTAACTACCCCACGCTATAAAGTATACGAAATGTCGGGTAGTTCAAAATAAATTAAAAGTAAGATAACAAATATTTTTTCGCGTTGAAACAACCTAAAACGTTAGGTGTTTGATTTACGTGTAAACTATCGATAAAACTTATAAATCGAAATATTATAAGTAAATGTTTTTTGTAAAAAAAAAAGTAAATAAAAATAGTCTGGAATATTTCATTACAAATCGTTTTTAGGACTTGAAACGGCATCCAAAGCGTTCCCTGTTGTTGCTCAAACCAATTGAGCTACCGTGTTCTACACGTTATTGTCGACCTTTTTAACCGACTCTCGCGCAATGTATCATGTGAAAAATATCAGAGGTCTCAAACTTTGTAAGAATGTACAGTTGATAAATTAAACATTCTAACTGATTAAAACGCGAAATATACTAGTTAAACTTATTAACAAATTCTTTAACCACGAACCAACATTTCGGATGCTTTGCACCAGCCGCAATGGTCATGGGGTACCTAGTATCTGATAAATAAATTTAACTAATATATTTCGCGTTTTAAACCCTTAAAGTGTTTTATTCAAATGTGTACTACTCGCGTAAACTACAGCCAGTATATCCTTGTTGATTAATTAAAGGAATATAATTTTAGGAAGCCGAACAGAATAATCGAAGCCGCAATTTCGAGATCTTGCCGAGTCATTATTTCAGCACTTGACCCCAATACTAACCCTCTTTGAATTAGGTATTATATTTCGGCCCAGTTACAAGGATTTTCTTCAATTCAATATATTTTATCTGGCCAGATTTAATATTGTTTTATGTGTATTTCTTGTGTATTGTTAAGCTTAGCATGGCCTGCACGTTTCCGTGACATAACTTATTTCATTTTACTCAAGGGTTGCCAGGAAGTGATCGCTCTATAGCGATAAGGCCGCCCATTGCACTCTATAACTGGTGAGAATAATGTATCTTTCAAAAATTGTATTATTAAGAATATTTTAAGGAATCATGTATATATACTTTGTGTTTGTGTGCGTTGCAATGAAGAATGAAATAAATAATATTTTACGATTGGGCAGAGCCAGGCAACTATTTATATACAATTTCATAGATCAGCGAAATGAAAGCAGATATAGGTACTCCACGTAGGAAAAATGCGCTTTACATATCGGAGCCGGCAAACAGTTATTTTGTTGTTTGCAAGATTAATATTATTGATACAACTCAAACAAATAACAATCGGAACTAATGCATTATATTATATATATGTATATATATTATAATTTCTATCCATTTTTATTACCATAAAAACCGTTCTTGTAACTTAATTTAAAAAGATACACATATACTGTCGAAAATTTTTTTGTAGTTAATTTAAACAGGCATTATCTATTTTACATATTTTTTGGTTCTTGAACCGTTTTCGCAACGGAAGCCGTTAAAGATGAGTAATTTTTCCCGTTTTTCCACAATGTTTATTGTCTTTTCGTTCCTAAAGCATAAAGCCTACCTCAATAAATGTTCCAAACAAAAGAACACGATTTTTTTAAATCGAACTAGTAGTTTCAGAGATTAGCGCGTCCAAACAAACAACCTCTTCAGCTTCATAATATAGTAAAAATAATGAATAGCTAATGCTAATTACTATTTAAATAGAACAGTTTAAAACGTGAAATATAGAAGTTACTAATTTTAATTGATTCTTATTGCGGCCCGACGTATCGAACAAACACATTGTTCAGCTGTATAATATTAGTATAGATATTCCTACGAGCTCGTCATTATAAATGACCTTTTCTTTGAACCCTTATAATATAGCAATAATATAAATAACAATTTCTTAATTCGTCGAAGTCCAGCCGAGCGATATATTTTAACAAAACCCTCAAAGCGCTCTGAGAAATAATCACACGATCTTCGCTGCCCTGGCTTTGTGCAGAAATATTACGAGAATTATTACGAGAACCCTTGAAACTTTTAAATTGTGGTCGCAATTTCATATTTTTCTGCTCATTATTATAATGTACTACTGATCTGACCTTGGTCCGCTTGTTGCGGAAAAGCTCTTATTGTTATTAAAATTGAGAGAGATGTAATTGTAAATTACAATTCAAAAGTAACGTGGACATTTGAAAACTTTAACATTTTTTCAAGTTATTACATAAGATTTATAAAGTTTACATCTACTATAGATTGAAATAAATATATATTTCATTCATGCGTAGAATAAATACGATAAAGACGAGTGAGACACGGCTCATTGGTTGAAGCAGCACATATCGCTGTAGAGGCTGGCTCAAGTCCCGCTCGTATCGTGTAATTTAAATTTATGTGTCCGTTTGAATCTTTACGTATGTATTCAAATATGTATCAATAATATATAAAACGGTACTGGAAGCCACTAGAGATTTTTTTAATACCAGTACACGCATGCATGCTACTTCTTGAAAGTAAGGAAATACCCTAGCCATATAACGTCTAAACACAATATCTTGATTTGCTTTTTAATATTGAAACGACCAAAAAATAAAAAGAGGACATAGATTTACACTTTACGGCTTTTTTCGTACACATTGTTGTTTATTTTTAAATAAAACACTTTAACGGTTTAAAACGCGATATATTAGTTAAACTTATTTGGAAATGATGTTTAACTTCGGCCCGACGTATCCCCGTGACCACGACTGCTGCAAAGCATCCGAAACGTCGGTCGGAAGTTAAAAATCATTGTAAAATAAGTTTAACTAATATATCGCGTTTTAATCCGTTAAAGTGTTTTATTTAAATGTGTACTACTCGCGTAAACTATAGACAGTATTGTTGTTTATGTATTGTTATGTTTGATCTAAAATTCATATATTTCAAAACTTTATTATTTTTCACATGCACAATATGATGGCATTATAAAAATGAAATTCGATTTTTGATTTATATGAATTTACGAGAGAGGTGCATGCAAAAATCCAGCGATGACGAGTAGGTACGGTAGCTCAATTGGTTAGAGTAACAGCACAGAACGCTGCGTATGCGCGTTTAAGTCCCGCCTGTGTCATGTCGTTTCATAGAGTTATAACGTTTTGTTTTATATAACCCACGACCCGTTGTTTATTAGCCTTGCATTGATACTATTGGTTCAACGGTGCCGTCCAAAGCTATAGCGTTACACACATTAGCTCTTTAATACTGGAATCAAATATCAAAGTATTTGTATTCCAAAGCCGCGCAGCGTCTAATTGCTATCCGTAAATCAACGATGTTCACAATGAAAATGCGAAAGGTCTGAGGTGGGTTAATACCGCTTTCAGAAAAGGTTAACTTGAAGAGGAGTTATTCACGTCGCGTTTAAAATTCTTTGTCTCGCGGAATTTCTGGAAATATTAACTCTTAAATAAGCGATTGCGTTGCACGTCGAAGTGCACTGTGACTGCAGATCGTGAGGTTCAGAAGTCGAATCCTAGTCGACCCAGGATTCGACTTCTGAACCTGTTGTTAGCTACAGCATTTGGATTTATAACGATACGTTAAGCCGTCTTTCTATGTATGTACTTTTTATGATGGCAGAGGACAGACACGCATGTGATTCTCTTTATGGAAGGTGAAATTCTCCCTTAAAACATCTAAACAAGATGCACTGTCGTAGGTCGATTTTGGCTTCGGTATTCCGCATGTCTTCTTTATATTCCTCTGACTCATTTAATATACAGATTTCAACTACAAACAAGACTCTATCTAATTAACGTAGATTTCGCTTTGTAAAAGAATAATTTGATAGAATTGGGTTACCGTATTTTACATACCGTGTATAACAAACAAACGAAATATACGTTATTGTCACCACAATGTTACAAAATAAAAACTTAATAAAATCCAAAATGTAGCGAAAGAAGTTATGTAATATTTTTTAATTATTACTACTTTTACGATGTATATATTCTTTTTATATTTCTTTTCTCCTGTAGTTACTTCAAGATACCTGGAAGAAGATCGCTGCTTAGCGATAAGGCCGATATATTTTTTTCTTTCATGGTTTTCTTAGTGGTGGTTTATAAATAATAAATCTATAATATTCAAATAAAACACTTTAACGGTTTAAAACGCGATATATGTGTTAAACTTATTTGAAAACGATTTTTAACTTCGGCCCGACGTTTCGGATGCTTTGCAGCAGCCGTGGTCACGGGGACGTGACCACGTTTTATTTTTCTATAGTTTACGCGAGTAGTACACATTTAAATGTAATGTAATGTGACAGTATTTAAATCTATAATAATTATTTTCAAGTTAAAAAATCCTTACTAATATTATAAATGCGAAAGCAACTTTGTCTGCCTATCTGCCTGTTACTCTTTCACGCCAAAACTACTGAACGGATTTGAATGAAAACAATTTGAATTGGTACACAGATGATCTAGACCCTGAGAAAGGACATAGGTTACTTTTTATTGCGAAAAAAGAGTTTTAAGAGGTTAAGGGGAGTGGGGGAAGGGGGTGAAAGTGTGTATGGAAATTCGTGGTTTTTGAAGCTAGAACAATGAGACTTTGTTCTTTGGCTTTTTGGGAATAGGAGTGGGAGTGGGAGCGAGAGTAGGAGTGATGTGAGGTGAGAGTGTTGCGGCAAAGTGGCACTTAAAACATAGATTGGCTGCGATAAATGCGCAATTACATAAATTAATTAACAATTCTACCCCAAGTCACTATTCCACGCATACGAAGTCGCGGGCACAGCTAGTGGATTATAAATTTTATATAAAGTCGATAATAGATTAAATATTATAGGGTGACAGTTGACACGGTAGCTCAAATGCTTAGAGCAACAGCACGGAACGCTGTGGATGCCGTCCTGCCCGTGTCGTGTTTTTTCTTTCAATTTTTATTCCAATTATGTAGTGCACATCATGTGCAATAACATGTGGAAAATATTAAAGTTTTCAAAATCTTCATGTTTAATTAAAACTTACAAATGTATGAAGAACCTTTTTATTTTAATGTTTTATAATCTCATACCGCGTAATAAGAAGCATAAAAGCAAATGTTATTCCGTGCAACGAGGCAACGAAGGGTTTCAACACGAAGCCTCATTATGAAAAACATTCATCCCTCGCTTACAGGAAGCGAGTGCGATCTCGCCCACTCTACTTTTCTTTCTAATTATCATTTCTTTCTCTCTTAATGGCAAGTCAGATTCAAAACGCAACGATACAAAAGGTTTAAATGTCAAAAGTTTTAAAATGCTAACTTGGAATTAGTCGAACTGAATTGTAACTATTTTTAGAGACAATGAATACAATAAAAAAAGTGCAGTAAGTACCTCTTCTACATTAAATTAGATCACAAAAAACCTAACCACCCTTCTTTCGAATTAACTAATAACTACTGCTGTACTGTGTAAACACGACGGGAGACTGTGACTCCCCGTGACCACGGCTGCTGCAAAGCATCCGAAACGTCGGGCCGTAGTTAAAATAAAAATAATTTTCAAACAAGTTTAACTACAATATATCGCGTTTTAAGCCGTTAAAGAGTTTCAATTAAATACACACTACACTGACTGAATGACACACAACACCGCACTGAATTATTTGAAAGAAAGATAGATTGACTATTCAATCAGTCAGAGTCAAATCACAATGTCTAGTTATTGCACGCTAGAATCAAGCTAGAAGAGCTAATTGAAATAAAACGGTTTAAAACGCGATATATATTAATTAAAGTAGAAATATATTTCGCGTTTAAACCGTTGAACATGTTTTATTTAAATGTGCACTACTCGCGTAAGCTACAAACAATGAGAAAAAGCAAATGGCATAGTGAGGCAAGAACGATATTCAATCTGCGACTACAGTTGTTTATGCTTGTTTTTTCACCAAGAAAACAGCTACATTTCACAATAGAGAATAGTGTCACTTCTTTTCAATAAGCTGTTTTATTTCACACCTAACGGCTGTGTTGCCATTTTATAACAAAGGAGTATTCACTTTAGAATAATGTGACCGTTTCCCGCAATAAATATTTTATCTGTGGAGTTTTTTTTGCTGGATTTCGAGTTTTGGTTCTCAAAAGTTTGGAGAGCATTTACGTCTGATGACATTCTACAAGATCTCATATGATGCGTTATCGACTTATCTTAGCATTTAACATTCAAAAAATACAGTAACCAAATTAAGACTCCTATCTGTGGTTTGTGACATGGAGTTCAAATTATTAACACCAGTTATCTCGATTTACAAACATGACCGTTGGGATGCGAACCCACTAACTGTTGGTTATCTATTCTAATATTATAAAGCGTCTGTTTGATTAAACGCGATCTCAGAAAGTCGTCCATATAGAAAAATTGTGGTTCCTCTATAAATGGAAGGTTTTATGCTGTATTATCACGTTGCGACCAATAGGAGCGGAGAAACAATGGGAAATTGAAGGAAAAGCGGGGAAAATTATTCATCTTTGAGTCTCTCCGTTGCGTGCGCTACGAAAACGGTACAGAATTGTATGGTTTAAGTAACCATACAATTCGATGATAGAAAGATTCTTCATTATAAGGCAAAAACATATCCGCGACAGACGTCGTGGGTAACAGTTATTATTGTTTTATGACGATAAGGCGGTTTTTTGCAAAATTATAATCATATATTAATAGTTATTTACATGCCCAAAATATCTATTTCCCACGGTCAAAGTCGTGGGCATACCTAGTTACCTATATTATGCTACCAGATCGACGATATATCTAAATATTTAATAGCATAAGAAGTTCGGTATATTGTCGTGTTTGTGGCACAAAATATCATCGAAAATATTAAATCTCAGTATTTTCCGCACTTCAATAAACTTTTTTTACCTGACTCGTTGAATGTGGAAATAAATAAAGAGCGAACGAAAAGTTAGGTGATTGTCAGCAAACTGTGTCAGGGAGTGAGCCAAAGTGTCCGATTGAGAACGCTTGAACTTTTTGGCACACAATAAAATTGAAGAGCAGAAAGGTATTAATTAAACAAACATAAAAAAAGTATTCAGTTTAGAACGCGAAATACATATACGTTATAAATAAAATATATATACGTTCTAACGTATATTAGAAGACCCAATCAAAGTGCGATGAAACAGATGGCGCTAGCGTAGCAGTTTCGAAGTTCGATATGAAGAACACCCTCACCCTCCACATCTTTAGTTCTACCGTCACCGCATTTGCTACAGCGAATCCGAAGCGTTGGACGTAGTTAAATAATTATAAATAAGTTCACTAATATATTTCGCATTTTAAACGTGTACGTACGTTAAAATTCAATGAAGAACTTAATTTAAATAAAACACTTTAACGGTTTAAAAAGTGATATATTAGTTAAACTTATTTCAGAATGATTTTTAACTTCGGCCCGAGGTTTCGGATGCTTGCATGGTCACGGGGAGACAAACGAATCGTCGAAACGAGGCGAAACGTCGGGACGAGGCAAAACCGTTAAAGTGTTTTATTTAAATGTGTAGGTACTACTCGCGTAAACTATAGACAGTATTTAAGAACTTAATTCTTTGAAATTTGGTTAAAATGTCAAAAAAGACCTTTCCCATACTGACAAACGTTTTAAGGTACTATCTGTAATGTATTTACAAATCATTTCAACTCTCAAATTTATTGCATCTTATGTAATTAATAATAAGTTATACGTAAGTTATTGATAATATTCTTACCTTGGAATTATCGCGCGTTAAATTTATTTTACATAACTATTAATTTGCCTGGAAGAGATCGCTATGTATTATATAGGAAGGCCTATTACAATCAGCAGTTCATATTTCTCATTTTGTTATTGTATGTATGTATTTTTAAAAACACTTTATCAATTTATAAGTTTACGAATTCAAATGTGTAAATTGAATTTATCGAATTCCACTTTTTTAATTATAATAATAAATAAATTCAATGAATTGAAATAGAAGGGAGTTACCTCATTGTTCTGGTAACTTTTTTCCTTGTCATTGTTTTCTATTCAAGCTTTGACAAACTTTTATTATGAACGCATTTGATTTAATCTTCCCTATTGGTGTTAAAAAATGGTGAACGGCGGGCCATTGAAAACTTTACAATTAATAGAATAATAGGACTATGAAATCGACATTAAAAAGAAATGTCGAAATTGATACACCTATTATAAAAAACTTAAAACACCACCTTTAAGACCATCGCGATACCAAAAAGTCCTAAATAAATAATGAATAAATTTAATTAATTATAACTAAAATTGCTTTATAAAAAGGAATATAATTACATTGTGTAAAAAGCCTTAACGTTTTTAAGCGTAATTTTACAGACTACAATGAAAATTGAGAAAAGACGATGAAGTAGAGAAGAAGTGTGTATAAAATTTTAATACTACGAATAAGTATAAAAACCATACATCGATGAAAAATTATAGAAATAAGTCAAAACATTTAAATAAAATACATTTAACGGTTTAAATCGCGACTTAATTTTATTTTAATAATACGTAAGCTTCATTATAACTGATTACCTACGGCTTGACGTTTCGGATGCTTTGCAGCAGCCGTGATCACGTGGTGGTGGTTTTAGGAATCGAAATTACATCCAAATCACAAACCACAGTCCACAGATAAAAGGCCGTTAAGTCTTATCGAGTTTTGGTATCACTCTGTCGATTTCCGAATATGAAAGCCTAAATAAGTCGACAACACATCGTATTGAGATGTTAACCTCATGCTTGTCTGTCCTCCTCTACCAATAAAGCTAATTAAATATGTTTACAGCATTAAAATAAACGCAAAATAATTATAGACAATTCAAAAGTCAACTAAATCTAGATTTACTGTGAAAAATGTAGCTTTTAACTCTAACATTGTAAGCAGAGTCCACTCGTAATATTATTTCCCAGTTCCCAATTAAACAATCCGACATTTTGCTGGCGGAAATTTAAAACATTCTCGCCAAAATGGCACGACCCGAAATCTTGTTATATAGACATGCCTCTCGAGTGCTCGTTGTTTCACTTCAATTTTTTATTCGTTTAAATGCAGTAGCTTTTGTTTTGAATTCTTTTGTGCTCTTTTTGTTAGTTCTGATGTAATTAAAATTTAACTAGGTAACTCAATTTTTTTATCATACTGGCATAGGGTTCCCTTGATGTAAAATGTAATATTCCAGCCATATAACATCTAAACAAGGCTAGCATGCTACTAAACAAATAATTATATTATGTAGATAGTTTTAGTGTTAAAAAAACACTTTAACGGTTTAAAACGCGATACTCTCTCCCGGCTGCTACAAAGCGTCCGAAACGTCGGGCCGAAGTTAAAAATCATTTTCAAATTAGTTTAACTAATATATCGCGTTTTAAACCGTTAAGGCTTTTTATTTAAATGTGTACTACTCGCGTAAACTATAGACAGTATTTAAATGGATGGACTATTAAAATTCCGTCTGGGTATATTATATTATAGATATTTACTTCATAAAGGACAATTATTGTATAAATATAACATGAAACTCCAAGAATTAAAAGCAGATAAAATTTGTGTTTTGTATTCTAACTATTCTGTATTCTAGATGAAAACAGAATAGTTAGCCGTATTATACCTACGAAGGTATAATACGGCTGATGTAACTTGGCAAGTTTGAACAGAGGTTAGACTAACTTTGGTGCATGTACACTCGTAAAGAAAACTAATACTGCCATTTATTTTCGTTACTGGGATAAATTAAAGATTTTACCTATAGCAAGCAAAAGTAACAAACCAATAATTGATTCAAAGAGAGTAAGGGCTACGAACACTTATTGTTCACTAAATTACAGAGACAAAACAAAAATATAACAAAAGAGAAATAATAATATTACATTTAACAATAAACAATAACTTTTCAAACGGACTGCGCTCAAGACAGAGATAACGAAACTAACGCCAAGGAGTGACCGAGACACACTACTGTTTACCGAATATGTACGAAGCTTTACGAAAGACCCAAATAGAGATGTCCATGCGCGATCCTTGAGAGTCTCACTTTACAATAGTCCTGGCAACTTGAGACACATTTTCATACCTTTCTGAACGTTTCACACGAGGCCGAGAAAAAATTTAAATATTAAAAGTTTTCGATATAAAATTATAAACAAATCAAAAATACCAAATGGTAATAAAGAAAGAAATAAAAGAGAAGAAAATAAATAAAAACACAGATGTGCAGAGAGTAATAGGAAAGTTGTGAGTGCGTAAGAAAGTTATCAGTCTTTCTGTAAAATCAAAGTAATCGATTATATATTGTATAATTTAATACCTATATATTACCGGAGCATATTACACAATAATATGTCGTATGTTTTCTTCCCTGTCTCGCTTAAGACCCTTTTTTGGTACGGTTCCTGAGAAATAGTCCTAAGCTAGTTTGTAGAATACAAGTTACATTATTTCGGAGAACTCAAAATAAAATATTTGTTATTCCATTGTTTCAGAGTGGCGGAGTCATGTTTTCACCGCTTGGACGTCTAAGAGTGGCACAAGCAGTAAGGAAACAGGTATTTTGAACTTATATTTTTATCTTAAATCATTATAAACAATGTTTATTATACACACTCATTGAAACATGTTGGACTTCGTCTGGAAATCTGGATATTATATGAGTGAGCGGCATATTAAAACTCCGTCCCCGTAACGAATTACTGTATGTATGATAAAGCCTGGTTTGGTTTGATCCTGCTTTGGTTTCAGCCTGTGGATTTCCAAATATCCGAAGCCAAAATAGGTCGACAGTGCATTTTGCTTAGATAGCTATATATTATAGGCTGGGGTATTTTATCTACCACCAAGAGAATCCCACACTTGTCTGTTCTCCTCTATCATTTGACTTATTTCATAATTTATAATTAAATAGTTCGCGAGAAAGTTACAGCTCATTTTTTGTAAGAACTAAAAAAAATCCCTTTAAAATAACCAATCAATTTGAATAGGACGTGCCAACAAAGTGTTCTGTGCATATCGTAGTTTTTATCTTCTTATCGTAACTCTTTTTTGTAATCTCAAGTTTCCACTTCTTGCTATTATTGACAAAAAGACAAATCTATCACGATACAACAAAATCGCCCACCATCATAAGTGCTCTGTGACCATGGCCTGAAACCACTTAGTTAAGAATCTGTTAACAGAAATATTTCGCGTTATTAACCGTTAAAAGTATATTTCAATAAAAAAGAACCGATACCAAGTAGTATATAACTATCTAAAGAGAGAAATATAAATATTTAGAGATACGTATTTTGATATTCTTCTAAAGAAATCATCTAAAAAGAATTAAAAAATTGCTCTGAGCAACAGCACGAAACGCTGACGATGCCGGTTCAAGTCCTGCCCGAGTCGAAAATTTTTTCAATTTATTTTCGATTTTTAAATTATATAGTGCCTTCATGTGCAATAACATGTAAAAAATAATAAAGTTTTCAAACATCTAAAAAAAATCTTTATCAAATAATTTTGAAGTTACAACAATAAGAGGTCACTTATTACAATGAGATAAGAGTTTGTTTGACTTTGCTTTGCTATATTTAAACACAAGGTAGGTACTGTATACTATTAAGAAGTTCACTAAAATATCCTTCGCCCTAATCGTCAGCTAATGATAGTCGCACCCATCTAAGATCAATCACAAAGACGCTATTGTGAATCGTTAAAGAGTCCCTTCGACTGTTTAAAACGCGATATATAAGATAAACTTATTTGAAAATTATTTTACGGTTACGCGGATACTTATCAAGACTCCCCGTAACCATGGCTGCTTGAACTAATATTTACCGCATTTTAAACCGTTAAAATTATTTGAATTGGGAAGGTCCTTTTTTGAAGTCGCTTAAAAATTGGTTCATCTAATAGCATTCCTAGGATGTAGCAGTCCAGTCATAATTGGATCCTACTGTATCTAATTATGGCTTTAATGCTAAAATAACTTATCTGGCGATATGGTTTGTTTTTTTTTATTTATTTAACTAAACATAATCTACCATTACAGAAATATCTATTGATAGAATTACATACCAGCTTATTTCATACATTGATTTGACGAAGAAAATTGCTCATCATGTACATAGCGTACATGATGCGCAAATGTCTTCGAAGCCAGAATCCATAACTCAAACAGCACAAGGAATGTGCTTAATCGAACCTGTTCCAATATTTTGTCTCACTCTTGACATGTTTGGATTCCATCCAACATGAGACAAACCTATTTACATACGCCTCACATCAAACTTCTTTTCAGGTTCAGCTGAAATGGCGAATTGTTTTCCAATAAGTCTGAGATATTTCAAATATTATAGTGCTTGTATTATTAGCTTACTTGTAAAAATATTGTGTTTGTTTGTCGCAACCTGGTTATAATAATAATCACCATAATATAAATACTGTCTGTAGTTTATGCGAGTAGTACATATTTACATAGAACACTAAAGGCGGCCCGACATTTGGAATACTTTGCAGCAGCCGTGGTCACGGTGCGACTAAAGATGGAGGGTGTCTCTAACGTCAACGTAAAATTGCTACGCTCGCGTCATCTGTTCCGTCTTGGTTGGTAATTAGCGAAACTGGCCGGTTCCTTGTAGAATTGACAGAATTGAAACGTTTGGACGTAGTTAAAATGATTTTCAAATAGGTTTAACTAATATTTCTCGTTATAACCGTTACAGTGTTTTATTTATAAAACCATCATTTATCAGACCACCGACCCATTTTGTAATCTTATGAAAACAGGTGAGCACACTGAGCGCAGGTGTTCTCTCTTTCAAAAAAGAGTTTAGCTTAAGGGTTAGGTATAAACCCACAATGGTGTAGATAATCTCAGTTATTGCGTCTCAAAGACACGTTAAGGATTACAATAAGTTATAGTTTCAATAAAAAAATATTGCGAAATTTAGAGAAAACCCATTACTTTTGGTTATTAGATCCATCTGTTTGGAAATAACAAGTAAATAAAACACTTTAACGGTCTAAAACGCGATATGTTAGTTAAACTTATTTGACAATGATTTTAAACTTCGGCTCGACGCTTCGCATGCTTTGCAGCAGCCGTGGTCACGGGGAGATACAAATAGAACTTGAACACGGATTTCAAATTTTCGTCTTTTCCTTTTCGATTTCTCAAATGTTTTATTTTTAGGTTGTTATTGCTTGTCTAATGAGATTAATAAGATTCTTATCGACAACGTTCGTGTTTCAGATAAGCCAACTACCAGTGGTCAGCTCAGAAGCGACTCCGCTACAGGCCCCACTCTGCTATCAGCTAATCTGCCCTCCCCTAGCTCCACTACCTGCTTGTGCTCCCTGTGAAATCCCCCCACCGTATGCTGTGTATCCGCTGCCATATGAAAGTAAGCATAATATTATTTATTATACGATAAACTTTTAAAAGCAACATTAATTTTAGAATTCCAAGCTTACATTCCAACTTTGTTCTTGAAACATTATTATTGTCAAATGTTATTGTAGATTATGCTTTGTCAAAGATTATAAAAGGTCGATTACCCTAACAGGACTAGAACCGACAACCACAGCATTTCATGTTCTTTCTCTTACCAATTAAGCAACTGACTCACGATGGAACTAAAAATCGTCGTCGGAGTCTCATCAGCCGTCAAATTTAACCGAATCTGTAATGGTTTCTAAACATTCTTATTTATAATAGGGCACAAAACCTTTCCAGCGGCACCGGCCATCTACGGACCGCCAGCTCAATTCGCGTTAGTGCCAGCGCCATACAGCACAGCTTGCTGCGAGCCGTCGTGCTGTGCTCCCCTGGACAAGCAGCCTCGCATACCGCCGCCTCCTCTCCATCCAGCCTTCATCTATTAACTTCTACTAATTCTTTGGCTTCTTTAGCATTAAGTTACTGTAATTAAGACCTATATATGTCACCACCAATAACATTCTTTGTATTCGTTAACTCTTTTTAATCGCTGCAGCTATTTTTTTTCTCTTATATTTCCTTTGTGCTACTTTAAAGATTGGGATTTCCTAGGAACGTAGTTGGTCGCGTTTCTTTACATGTCATTCCTTCAAGTCTTCCAATGATATTATGCTCAAATATTTTGTTTGCATCATTGCGTTTGTCCGGAGTGTTTAATAAGATTACATCACAATTTTTATCAGAATAGATAACCTAAGAGCTAACTAATACATAGAAAAGCGGGACGTCTGAAGACGTCTTGCTTTAAAAACAATAGAAAGTTAAGCTAATCTAGTTAAACTATTTAACATTGGAATTGATAGCCAAGTAGACTGGCACTGTAATGCGTAAGTAACGCAGCGTGACATCCAATAAGGAGTTAGCAATGTAGAATTCTGGCGAACGTTATGATGAAGTCTTATTCTTCGAGAAGTAACTTTTGTTTCACTCCACCTTTTCATGAATGGGGGAGGGGGGGTAAAGAGCAGGATTATGGATGTGATTACGAAGTGTTCAAGAGTTAGGATTACTATCGAATGTGTTTTTGAGAATTTTGTCTACAAGGAGTGTACCTTAGTTAAAAGTATTTAAGCAAATTATAGTATCTAGCTTCACAGATAGCCACGGAAGACATGCCAATGCGAATTTTCACTAGCACCATCCAACGACTAAATCATGTATACCAATGTACTAAAGAAAGCACATGTAATAGCGACCAGCAAGCTAAAAGCATGAATCAGTACGGAGAAACCAATGAAGTCGCTAATGTTCGCACCGCCGATGTTCGTGGTGGATTTAAAAAAAACAGACCAGATAAATCTATATGGACAGTTCAGTACAACGTATTATTTATAAGTTACACGTTACATACAGTTAAATTTCAGAAAAATTTAAAAATATATTTAGCGGTGATCGAACTGCATGCAAAGATCCAAAAATTTAAATCATTATTACTTTTTACATAATAGCTTATATATATTTAAAATTTATTTTAAGTTGAATTTCCTTGATGTATCGGGCAGGAGTTGCTCCAGCTCAGCGTTATGTCGTTCTACCAATTGCGGTCGCTGGTTCGAGACTCGCTCGTGTAAAGTTTTTCAATTTAAAATAAATTTTAGATAACATTGTTGATAGCTTGTTATCCTTAAAAAGGAGTTAATTTATCAATAGCAATAACATTTCATTCGTTCCCCTAATATAGAACAAAAGACCTATTTTTTATAGTTTAGTTATAGAAAATTAATATCTGGGGTCCAAAGTGTGGTACTGAATTTTCTCTCACACAATTTCCAAGATCATTACTTGACGTTTTCACGACTAATATTTAAAAAAAACTTATTATATTTTTGCAGCTTCTTTAAAAAAAATCTCTAAACATTTAAATGAAACAATTTAACGGTTTAAAACGCGATATATATTAGTTAAAGTTATTTGTTACTACGTATTGGTTTAAATAATATAGATCGTGTTTTAAACCGTTAAAGTGTTTTATTTAAATGTGTACTAATCGCGTAAACTACAGAAAATTTAAATCACCACACAGTTTAGACGTCAATACTATACAAAAAATATAGTTATTTAATATATCTTTTGTTTTAAGTAAAATCTAATGGACACCTCACCTCGTACATTCAAAGATTCCTAATAACAACGACGTTAATTTTTTTCGATCATCGAAATTACAGTATTTTTATAATTCATTCTCTTTCGTTGACTTCTGTTGTACGCAAAAACTGAAACATAAAAACTGTGTAGCTTATGTGTTATTTAAAATATATAATGATTTAGTTCTTGGTACAACAGACTTATTATCTATATGTGTAGCTAAGCTTCAATAAGTAGTCTTACTCAAACGCTGTCAATTTACTATCTTGGACTTGTATTACTATAATATTTAGCATTTAAGTGTAAGCTATAAATTAATTTACGCTCTACATATTCGAAGTTATTCTCTGTAATTTTTAGATGACTATATATCAAATAAAACACTTTTTACCAGTTTAAAATGTAAATTGTTACTTTGTTTATAGCTTGGCTTCTAATATTTTTAGCAGGCGTGGTTCTCAGAAAATAAGGGTGTCCCTAAAGTTAACTTTGCACCTGTTTCCTCGTAAATGATATTTCCAAAAAAATAGCTATACAGATGTAACTCATGACATCTTCTTCACAATTGGTGTGTCGTTTTTATCGTTTCTTGGATGAAACGTTATTGATTTCGACTTTGCGTTTTAAACAGTCAAAAAGTGCTTTATATAATGTGTATGACTTTCGTAAACTATTGACAAACCTACTTGGGTTGCTTACTGTGTTTTATTAGCTTAGTAAAAGAATGCTCAACATCTGAATACCATTGTAATGACGAAACGTCGACACCGTTTCTCAGTTACGACGCAGATCGTCGAACAGTTCAAAAATCCAAGTACAGTTTCTAAATATCGACGAAAGCCATATACGATTTTAATATATACAAGGTTAAATATGATTTAAATGATTTCTTCTGCCGTACATAACAGTACACGTTTCAGTCTATCGCTTCGAGACTGCTCTAAATATATGCCTTTCATGTGTTCGTTGATAATTTCTACTCCAATAGCATCGTTGGTAGTTTCCTTTACCGGCATATGTTTAGAGCATTCATCTTTTTAAACTGTGGCCTAGAAGTTTACTGCCTGACATATCGATATCTAGAAATCACTACGCTACGTTCGTTGTCTGTATATAATCTTCGCTAGATAAGTATATATATCGATGAAGTAAATTAGACAATATTAATGTAACCGAATCTAGTTCTATTGTAAGTCACTTCATTACTACTATGTTAAGCGCTTAGTCTAATGTAATGTCTATCGTGGTTGTCAAATTTGAACTTTTTAAACTATTTCTACAAAATAGCATGAGCCTCTTGTTGTCGGTGTAAATTTGAATCTATTTCATAAATGTCTATTACAGTGTTGCTTGGTGTCGTGTTTCAACGTTTACAGAATTTAATAAAACTAACGTAACTTTTTCACTATTGACATTGTATAATTCCGCTTTATCGTTGTGTTGCTTCTTTGAGTCTGTGGTTTCATGAACTACGTGGGCAGTACAGCGTTACGCGTTACTTGGCTAAGCCAAATTGTTTAGTGCAATATTAAGCATAAAAGTCTAGAATTCTTTGATTTGGTTGGGTTAAATGGTCTGATCGACAGTTTGTCAGTTCAGAAATCGTAACTCATGGCAACTCGTAAAAGATACGAAATTTCATTTCTGTAAGTATCTAAAGCTATCTACTGCTTTTCGCCGAAAACGTCACAAGAAATACCGAATCAAAGAAACGTTAAAGCATTGTCGACAACGGTTCACAGATTAATAAGATGTAGTAATGTGCACCTTAACGCAAGGTGACGCGTGACGCAGTACACGACGCGCGACGTACGGTTTTTATGGGAGACATTGTTGACGTTGTTATAAACCTATAGATCTCGTCTTATCGTCATCAAGTTGGAATTCTATCCGCCGTCCTATGACGAACGACTGTTTGGTCTAAAGCCCTGCTAGGCACTTTACTCTGGTTATGGGGAATTTTAAATCCGTCGATTTTGAAGCGTAGATAATACAGGGACACAGACAATACACGTGGTTGGAGTCGGGTTAGGGTATGGACACGAGTAACGTTCGTTACACGCTGTATCGTCTTTATAGTTTGCCCATTTTTTTTGTTCTGTTAAGATCATTAAATAAGTTATGAATTGTATGAAACATGTATGTGTCGTTCGAACAAGACAAAAGAACTAGATCTTTAAATCGACTTGAATTAGTATGACGGGCGTGTTGGGGCGTGGTAATGTATGGCTAATAATCAATAGGTCCAACATTTATTTCTCATCAATATATAATTTATCTGAAACAGGTTGGACTTTGTCTGGAAATCTGGATATTAATTGGATGGTAGAAATTTTGGACACAAACTGTCTACAGATGAAAAAGCCGTGAAGCAAAATCGCGTTTCGAATTCAGTCTATGCATTTCCGAATATCCAAAGCCAAAGTAGGTTGACAGTGCATCTGATTTAGATGTTATATAGCTCGGGTATATCACCTACCATCGATTGAATCCCGTGCTTGTCTGTCGTCTACCATAAAAAGCCACGGAAAGTTTCATAAATAAAACAATTAATGAATTGTGTAAGTCTTTCAGGGCCATCGTTCAGCATATCATTGTCTTTCGGGCTGTTCGGCCGATGTGAGCGAAGAATTAGATTAATTCTTCGAGCAATCGAGGAGTTAACATCTCCTGATGATGCCGTCCACACGTGATGGCGAAACGTCGAGAACCTCTTCTCGCTCACATCGACCGAACAGCCCGAAAGACAATATGTTGGCTTAATCAGTTATAAACGGGTCAAACAATCCAGATCTTTTTTTTATCGGTTCTTTGCGTTCGAACGAACGTCACATGTTTCGAGTGAAAGTGAATTTTGACTTGCGATTCGATTTTGTCCATTCGTAACGCCTTTTTCACTCAGTACTGGCTTTTGCCACTTGCTCTGTCCTTTGTGTGTTAAATACGCGTGTTTGGATAATAAGTGGCAGAAGTAAAGTGATGCGATTCATAGAACTAAACTCATTTCTCGCTGAGTACTAAAGGCAATAATAATAATGTTTAGAGGGCTTTATATTTGTTAAACGTTTGTTCCCTAAATCAGTAAGAGTTTTTATATACCTTTACAAGTTTGTAGTCAGGTGTTATGTTATGATCGTTTTACCCTTTTAGATGCTAATGTATCGCAAATTACTTTCTTTTGGGAAAAGAGTCGACTCTGTAACAAGCGTATTCTGAGCGTATTAAATGTTTATATATTTTAATAAGAGATGGCGTTGATATCGTCTTTATCTTTCTTTTTTAGTTTATGACTAAGTAAATGTGATTACATATTTTTCTTTTTATTACAAGTTACATTTCAACAAACAAATATGAATTATGTTTGCAATACGTTTGTTGGGGGTCCCGTGAATTCATCAGTTTGTAGTAACATTTCATAGCTGTATTTTAACTGTTGACTACTTGTAAGAAGTCTATTTTAAAATGCTACGCGTCGATTACAATAAACGACCACTAGTTTGATGTTTTAAAGGTCAAAACTGATATGTGTGAATCTATTTATCTGTATTTGTAGATCGATATACGTAATTCATAAAATCTAAATGTTAGTTGCTGATAATCCACAAATACTTTAAGATAGATATAGAACCGCTAAGTCGTAAGTGAACATCACTTATCTTTACGCACATAATTATACGAATTACGATAAGTGAAGTATTTTCTAAATCATCATCGAATGTATGTAGACGATTGTTGATAGTTATTTATAATAATTGTCTAGCTATATATGTGATATTGTTATTGGATTAATAGATATTTAAAAGGCTACGATAATTAATTCTATATTCTCCTTGTTGACTTTTGTGTAATAGAATAAAAGTTAAAAGACATTCTATTGTAAGTTAGCCATGTTGTAGAGTGTGGGATTGGTACGACGTCATACGAGGAAGACTTGTTCGTTTTTTAAAATTGGTACTCGGTACACACATTTAATTTAGATGACAATACAATATAATAAAATCAATAACATTATAAATCCAAGATGGCCGCCGATACAAAATGGCGGATGACATATTTTTCCTTACCCCACCAATATGGATATCAAATGAAGGTCTACACGAGTAGTAAAATACGATGATTATATCAATTTTTATTTTGTAGATTTCAGTGCGCAAAAAACAAAACTGTTTAACTTAAAAGTTTCTTTTTAAGTTTATACTTGTTTAGACAAAGGTTGGTCGATCGTTACATAATTCCATATTAAACAATTTTAATAGTCCCGCACAATAGAACTGTCACTGTAGATAGGCTCGTTGGTGTAATGGTAGCAATGTAATGTAATGTGTGACTAACAACCAATGGTCGCGGGTTCGATCCCTACCGGATCCAACTTGTTTAATAAACGTATAATTTATGTGACACATGTTGGCCTTCTTTTGGATATCGGGATCTTAGATAGGTATCGGATTTTCCCCCCTGGTTACGAACCACCATCCACAGGTGAAAAGCCGTGAAGTTTATTCGTGTTCCGGTTTCAGTTTGTTGATTTCCGGATATCCAAATCTAAGGTAAGTCGACAGTGCATTGTTTTAGATGTTATATGGATACCCAAGGATAAAGTGAATTCAACGCTTGTCTATCCACCTCTATTAAAAAAAAAACTAAAATTTATTATTTATGTTTTACAGTTCTAAAGATGTAAGAAAAAACGAACAAGTTTACTTTTATGTTCCGAGTAAAACTTATGCATCAAAAGACACTTAGTAATGTAGACACTTCGATTTGCTCAAAAACTATTTAGTTTTCTCAATATTATTTCTCCACATTATATATTATTTTATTGAAAAGCGGAAAAAGACAACGTGGTCTGATATCGTATGCAGATGCAAACCACAAGTATAGTCAAAGATTTTTTTTTTGCTCTAAGATGTGTAAAAGCTTGAAAATTTTATTATTTTTTACATGTTATTGCACATGAAGGCACTATATAATTTAAAAAGCGAAAATAAATGGAAAAAAACTCGTTAGCTCGATTGATAGAGCAACAGCACGGAACGCTGACGATGCCGGTTCAACTCCTGCCCGAGTCGAATTTTTTTTCAATTTATTTTCTATTTTTAAATTATATAAAAGCTTTTAGTTGAATACATATACCTATTTACATAAATACATATAATTCATGCTTTTATGGATAGATATTATATAATGTGTCGGTACTTTATCTCTTAAGAGTTCTGTTAACATGCTATTTTGAGAGAATTAAGCCGTGCTTATAAAAATTACAAGTTTATAACAAATATAAAAAAAAACACCATGTTATATTTTATTATTCTAGTTACACTAAAAGATAATAAATAAAACATTTTTAACGGTTAACGGGAATATGTCCCCGCGTAACATAGTTCGTTTTAACCCGTTAAGCATGTTTTACTTAACGTATAATAGTCGCGTAAGTCACACACACGAAATTGTAATATTTTATTGGATATTTTCTTAAAAATATTAGGATTTATAAAGACCTATATAATTTGTCTTGTCGAAAATATTTGTATAGATGTATAATTTGAGGCTGCTAGAGACAGAGCTGCTAGAGAGATGTAAAAATTATAGTCTCAATCTTTGATCACTGTGCTCTACATTAAAATTTTAGACTACTAAAATATAAATAACTCAAGTCATAAAATAGTAGTTAGGCTACTTTGTCTCTAGCCACATATATATGTTGTGTCGTGTAGACGGCCATTTTCATTGAGATATATTATATGTCCAATCTCTGATAGCATGTTTACGGAAGGAAACTGTCTTCAGCATCGCAATAAAACAAAAGAAGCTCATATCAGATCACATCGATATACTAATCTAGTGATAAGTACAATAAATGAAGCAATAACAAGTAATGTACTAGATATAAGTCACCTATAATTAAAATAATTATGATGTACCGTGTGTTATTATTCGTCATACCTACCTTTTTTTTCTAAATATCAAAAGTCAAAATAAGTTGACTGTCTTGTTTAGATGTTTTTGTGGCTGGGCCTACTTCACCTACCACTTTTTAAACGTTACCCTTGTTTGTTCTCGTCTTTATATAAAAAAAAACGAAAAACATCTACATACATTCAGAATAGGAGACAAAATATGAAGAACGATTGTCCTTGTCCTTAGAGATCCTGCATTCGAATCCCGGGGAAAACAATAAATTGTTTCGATCGTACATCATACAAAAGTCCGACTACGAAACTACTTGTAAACGTGCACAGAAATGTGTCCACCCCGTGACCCATGGGGAAATGGGTTTTCACTGTTGTTATTTTAAATATCTGCATGTACTTTTGTACCACACGCATAAAGTTCTTTATTTATTACAACGCCATCTCTAGCAACTTTAAAGAAATTTAGCAATGACGTCCTGAGTTAATCTTAAAAGATAGACTAGAGATATATTGTATTTAGCGAATGATTATTTCATAAATATTTTTTAGGTTTTCCTAAACCTAAAACCTACCTCGATAAATGCTTTAACCAACATGCATTACAATTTTTCAATTCAGCCCAGTAGTTCCTGAGACTAGCGCGTTCAAACAAATAAACTCTTCGCTTTATAATATTCACATGCACACGTGTTGACGTGGTGCTAGGGTCCACCTGAAAATCAACGTGAGTATTTTGCTAACCGCTGATGAAAAAGGGCCCCTTTTTGTCATCTGAAACCTACTGAACCTTCGATATAACTATAGTAATTATATAGTAATTTATGTTTTTCAGTTGAATTTCATTTGTAAACTTTACGGCTATTTAAATAATTTAAGAAGTTGTTCATGACAAATAAATAATCGTTTTATATAAGAAGTCTTTATTTAAATAAAACACTTTAACTGTTTAAAACCGCGATATATATTAATTAGTTTACGAGCGACATTTCCAGTCTTCCAACGACCACGGCTGTTGCAAAGCATCCAAAACGTCGGGCCGTAGTTAAAATCATTTTTGAATAAGTTTAACTAACATATATCGCGTTTTAAACCGTTAAAGTGCTTTATTTAAATGTGTACTACTCGCGTAAACTACAGACAGTATTTATATGAAGTCTTTTCGGTCGTTTAAAGTCTATTAGAGGCTAATAAGATAAGGCGTCATGTTTCACTGCAAGGGTGGTTGAACCCAACTTATCAGTTCCCTATTGCCTACTCCTTGGACGCTCTCCAGAGACTAGCGAGCTACGAAACTGAAGGATGTGGTATATAGACGAAATAATTTACAAAGTTATAACGTTTGAAAACTTTATTTTTTTACATGTTATTGCACATAAAGGCACTATATAATTTTTAAAAATCGAAAATGAATTGAAAAATAATTCGACTCGGGCACGACTTGAACCGGCATCGTCAGCGTTCCGTGCTACTATACATGTAAAATATATTAAAGTTTTCAAAGCTAAGCATTGTTTTAAAATATTACTACATTATGAAGTATATCATGGAGCGGATATATAGAGAGTATAGTAGTAGTAGTAGTGACCGACCCTTCATAGGTTAGAGAATTAAAATTATACTTAAGACTAGCTGTGTCAGCGACTTTGTTCGCGAGAGCCGTTATTTGGGCATCCAAAGTCGTTTTGCATTGCCCTTCCATCTTTATAAACTTAAACTAAACACGACGTCGATTGCGTACCTTCCCGTCGTTCTTGCAGGTTAGTCTTCAAAGATAGGCATATAACGTAGTAAGAGGATCTTTCTTTCTCGGAAGCCGATAATGATGTATTATTTTTTCTATTATGTCACATTTTACTCCGTATCTTCGCTTCTATTAATCACAGTGTGATGTTTTATAGACTATAGCCTTCCTCGATAAATGCTCTAATCAATACAAAAAGAGTTTTTCAATTCGATTTAGTATTTTCTGTGATTAGCGCGTTCAAACACACAAACTCTTCAGCTTTATATATTAGTAAAGATTGTACTTTTTATGTGCTATACTTTGTATCGGAACTCATTTCATTTAAAACTACAACACCAATCGATCTACATTTAGGTAATAAAAATAATCAGCACATCCGAATTTCCACAATCCAGGTCCCATGATAGCAGTTCAACCCAGTCTCAGAATTATGAGAGCGGACTAGCAATGTAAATTGTAAAAAATAATACTTTAAATTTTAACTTTGACCATCCGTTGACCACCAATAATACATAACCTATAAATGATCTTCTAGTATTTATCATTTAGGGCATCCGAGGTTGTAATAAACATTACGGTAATCAAATACTGTCTATAGTTTACGCGAGTAGTACACATTTAAACAAAACAATTTAACGGTTTAAAACGCGATATATTACTTCAAAATTTTCAAATAAGTTTAACTTATTAACTATTAATATATTAACTAACTTAATATATTAACTAATATATCGCGTTTTAAACCGTTAAAGTGTTTTATTTAAAATAACGATAATCGCTAGAGGTACTGGGTTTGAATCTCTTACATACCTGAAAAATAAGTACACGTCGGGTTTAGAATTCTAAAAACACACTTTCGTTTATCAGTAAAATAGACAAATATGTCTGCTTTGTGAGTCAATTTGTAGAAACGGGGCTTCAATTTTATTACTAGATATAGAAAAAACTTTATTGTCAAATCTTGCTAACGTTCAAATCCCGGCTTTGTTCAAAGTTAATTGATATTGATGTTTTTAATTTCTTTCCATGTTTATATAATTGAAAAGCATATGCTAGCAAAGTTCAAAATAGGGATTGTGATTTAAATACAACACTTATTAACGGTTTAAAACGCGAAATGTATTAATTAACTTATTTATTTAACTGCAGCCCGACGTATCAAATGCTTTGCATGGTTGAAAATGCACAATGTATCGGCTTTGTGCATTTTTAACCGTTAACCGTTAACACACACTTAATTTAAACATTTTTAACGGTTTAAAACACGAAATATATTAGTGAAAGTAGTGCGTTTAATCTATTTTAACAAAAGGTCGACGTTTTGAGGACTGATTCTATAAGTTGTAAAAAATGCTAAAATTATAATGACTTAATTTTCACATATTTAATAAGCATACGAATTAATAAGTAAAACTGTGTACAGTTTATTCCTAATTTCAGTCCAATCTTGTCACGCTTGGGCACCCTTTGACGGGTTCGTGGGGGTAATGGTAGCAATGTACGGCTAACAATCAACGGGTCAGCGGTTCGATCCCCATCGGGTCCAACATTTTTCAACAATTTATAATTTTTCTGAAACATGTTAGACTTCGTCTGGAGATCTGCACATTAAATGGGTAGAAATATCGAAATTACGTCCTGGTCACCGAACCCCCGTCCATAGATAGCCGTGAAGTTTTATCACGTTTCGGCTTCGGTCTATAGATTTCCGAATATCCAAAGCCAAAATAGGTCGACAGCGCACCTTGTCCAGATATTTCACTTACCATCGACCTTGTCTACCCTCCTCTATGATTAAAAAAAGGCCTTTTCATCTGTGATGTTATCGCGCCACCTCTGAAAATGGGTTAATGTATTTTGTTTGGCCATTTTTTGCTCCAGACCAGCCAGATTTTTCCATGATTTATAGACCTAATTATTATACGCTCGTTATGGTGTATATTTTAAATTTGGAATGCGGCTGTTGGAAAGAGTTTAGCCAAGGTTACTGCGCTAAAAAATTATATAATATTTTGAATGCATCGGTTGAAATAATCGTGAAAACTTATTTTACTAATATTAGACATTATACGCTTTTTGGACATAAAACAGTCTTTAATCGCTAACTACTGGTTCGAATTGAAAAATTACATTTGTGTTGGTTAGAGCATTTAAGAAAGACAGCGAAGATATTGAGAGAATTGTGCAATAAACAGGGGAAAATGTTTTTCTTTGTGGGTTTCTTTTGCGTGCGCTACACGGCTCAAAATACCCAAAAAAATATGTATGGTAAAATTACTCCTTTTTCAATAACTTAAAAAATACCCGCGACACTATATGCCTATCTTTTAAGATCAACTTGTAGAACGACGAGACGCGAATGATGCGGACGTCGTCGTGGGTAACAGCTTAAAATTGCAGCAGTCGTGGTCACGGGGGGACTGAAGATAAAGTGTCTGTAACGTCTGAGTGATATCTGCTATGCTAGCACCAACAAACGTCAGGTTGTAGTTAAAACGAATTGTAAATAATTTAACTAATATATTTCGCGTTTTCAACCGTTAAAAGTGTGTTATTTAAACCACGCTAATTTTATATATGGCTGTGGTATTTCACCTATCAATTAGTGAATCATGATTGTCTGTCCTTTGTAATGAAAAAAATAACTATCTTTAAATATAGCTTAGTACGAAGAGCATCGAGATAAGCTATGCACTATAAATATAAAATATGTGTCTGCAATGCCGCGGCCCCTTGATATATTTTAAAATAAATCATTCCTAATTACTTCGTACACTTTAAAAGAGGATTTATAAAAAATGCGAAGGAGCGACCTTCTAGCAACATTTTGTCAGATCTATTTTAAATGGGCGACAAAAAATACAAAAACAAATTAATCATTGGTAGTTAGTATTTAAATTTTGTGATTAGACTGAAAACTTCTTCTTCTTCTTGTAGCCAAGTTTTTTCTCCCATCTTTAAAGCAGTCTTTGTACACAATTATTAAATCTTAAAATTGTTTCTCATTAACATTAATATTTTTCACATAATGGCACATTCAAATTAAAAATTTGATTTTAAATTGTTTTTCTGGTCAGAGCAACGGCGCGCAACGCTGTGGTTACCGGTTCAAGTCGTAATTTTTTCTTTTTATAATCGATTTTTAATAACATAAGATTTTGCTAATTGACGATGACTATAGCAGGAAAGGATCCCACGACTAATTTTCTGCCTCCCTTCACATATCTGTGCTCTCCATATACGCCACTGATATATCTTATGCATATCTTATTGAATTAATCTCGAAAGTTCGCCTTTACGACTGTACTGACCTATTTTTACGTTGTAAAATATGAAAATGTGATGCATTCTGTATGAGAAGCCCTTAAGCCGTACCACTAGTATCATTACAGTTCGCCAGCGCAATTTAACTTGTAAATGAGCCTTCTTTAAGCGAAGAGTCGGCTTTAACCGGAACCGAAATCGAACTTCGGTTAATAACGAAGCAAACACAGTGAAATTAAATCTACGTCTAACTAATCTTTTAAGCTCGAATAAAATCGAATAATATAATTATTCGTTTTTTTTTAACTGCTTCATTAATCAATTTATTTTTTTTCTAAAATATGTTGGAATTTGTCTCAAAATGTCGACATTAAATGGATGATTGGAATGTTGCAACTCCATCAGGCTCATTAACCACTATATATGGAAGAAAAAGAAACGTCAAGTTTATCGCGTTTCGGTTTAAGTTTGTGAATTTCCGAATATACAAAATAAGACGACGGCGCATCCTGTTTAGATATTATATATTAGGTTATTTAGCCACTATCGAGGAAACCCAATGCGTGTATTTCCTACTCTATCATTAAAAAATATCAAAGTCAACAGATTAATGTGTACATAGAAACTTTTAAAAATGTTTGTCTGTTGGTATCAGTTACCATAATTATTTTATACTTTTAATAAAACTCAATAATAGTTCTGTGACTTTTATTTCTTAGAGGACGTCCTGAGCAAGCCCACAACACACCCTAAACTTAGTTTTATTCAAAAACCAGTCTTGTTCCAACACAATAAAGCTCAAAACAACTTGATGACATGAGGAGATACGTTGACAAGCGAATAGAAACTTAATCAGTGGGAGATAAGGTCGATTGTTGCTAAATTAAAAGAAATGATTCTCGATAATACGTCTAGGCTAAGACGTCGATGTTCAGTGTTTGATTTAGTTTTAAGATATGCGAAGAACCAAGGTCAATTGGGTTTAAGACGGCTGTTGCTATGGCAACAAGATATAATTAAACGAAACATTTTAGTGTTAAAATGCGACTATTTAAAGTAATTAAATATCTCTAATTAATAAATTTACGGCGTTACTCAGTTTTCTGTTCACAGATAAGTCAAAAAACACTCTAACCTGTTTAAAACACGAAGTATATTAGTTAACTCATTTATCATTTTAATACTTATTTTAAATACCAAACGTTTCAGATGCTTTGCAACAGTCGTGGTCAAAGGAGGCTTTGTAAAAATTGTTTATTTCATGTTTTAAACCACTAAAAGTATTTCATTTAAATGTTACTACTCGCCATACTCAGAAAGATATGATTTATTATCCATTCTTTGACTCTTTCTTTTGCACATGTCTTTTTATCATTTTATAAAATTGCCAAACAAACATTTCCTATTACTTCATTCAATGTTACTATATATATGTAAATGCAAAAGTTTGAAAACATAGGCATTACAGTAAGTGCACACAAATGTAAATCCGTGTAAAGTGTTACATTAGTAGCTATCTGCGAGTGCGACGTGTGACGGCGCTCCGGAACTAGTGTACGGTCGCGTGGAAAAGTGATAGCTTTATATACAAAAGTTATTCTAATATTGAAAGAGAACGAGCCTGTTCGTGTAATGTGTACTGTGGCTACGCCGTGGTCACGGGAAGACAGGGCTGCTGCAAAGCATCCGAAACGTCAGGCCGAAGTTAAAAATCATTTTCAAATAAGTTTAACTAATATATCGCGTTTTAAACCGTTAAAGTGTTTTATTTAAATGTGTACTACTCGCGTAAACTATAGACAGTATTTAATACTTATGTAAGTTTCAACGTATACAACAAACAAAATAATCTACGCAAATGGAAAGAAAACAATTAACGTGTAAATTTCAGAGTCTACATTTTCATATAAATAAAGCCAACAGCGAATCTTAATAAAATGTTATAGAGCACTGGCCTTTTACATTTCACAAAGTTTCATTTGCCCTAGCACATTAAATGATAAAAAATATTAATTTAACCTTTTCGCCTTGACAGTGCCTGTCGTCATCGCCCGCTGGGATGTACAAAATATAATGTTGCAAGTGTCCTTACATGTGAGTTATGTTGGGTACGGCATTCATACGCAAAAATACATATAATATCGCTATGACAATTATTATTATTTCTATTGTTTGAAAATACTTAACATTAAATGAACCACTTTAACGGTTTAAAACGCAATATATATTCGGAAACCTTATTTAAAAGCACCCCTCACTGCAACTACAGCAAAGCAGTCGAAACGTCAGGCCATAGTTTAAAAAATCCAAATAAGTTTAACAAATACTTATCGCGTTTTAAACCGTTAAAGTGTTTTATTTAAATATGTACTACTCGCGTAAACATACAGTATTAATAACTTAAAATTAGTTTAAAAGACTACCGTCAAACGTAAACGCGATTTTATTGATATGGTTTCTGCGAGATGTCCTGTGATCGAATCCCGGGAAAGAAACAAAATGTATGAAGTAATAAAGAGGCTTTTAAAGAATTAGGTATATATATGTTTTATATCACGCTACGTTTCTACAACCAAAATATTACATACCTATTTAGTAGTACCGCTACGAGCTTCGTAGCACTGTTTTCGTTCTACAACAAATGCCGTAGTACGGTTACGGATTTCGTAGCTCCAAGTATTAGCTAGTTCTGTATTTTTCATTGATTTATATATCATATTTAACTAGGCAAAAAAGGTTTAATTTGCTTACCTTGCTTTTAATTACCTTGTAACTTGCTTTTTATAATTTATAGTAAAATTAATATATTGTATTTAAAAATTATCTCTACGCGCTCTTGTCCTAAGCTTTTTATTATTTGAGTTCAAACCATTACATAGAATTAAAAATAAACAAATATACAACTTTAAACAAGATTATAAAGTGTTTACTAATACAAAATAGGTACATGTAGAGTACATTAGTATAGAAGTTATATTTTTAGGTCTTTTTTACTAAAATTTTTGATAAAAAAAAAAACATTTTAATAGAGAACTTTAATGGTTTAAAACGCGATATGTATTATTAACACTTATTTGAAAATTATTTTAACTACGATCTATACCAACTTCGACGGAACAAATGGCGCTAGCGTAGCAGCTTCTAGTTTGACGTCAGAGACTCCCTAGATCTTTAGTCTCCCCGTGACCATGGCTGCTATAAAGCATCCGAAACATCGGGCCGTAGTTACATAATTTTCAAAGAAGTTGATTAATATATATGGCGTTTTAAACCGTTAAAGTGTTTTGTTTAAATGTGTACTGCAACAGGCAGTATTTAAACAAACATGTTTGTAAGTTTAGCTTCTTAAAATTACCTCTAACTTCTTTTACTTATCCATTTAATAAATCGTTCCAAAATATCAATCACCAAACAATATTTATTCGTAACGCAATGTCACGTTCACGATAAAATGAATAATGATAAATGTAATACAAGAATGATTTGCGTCTGCAAAAAGGCTTTTAGGCGATTGACCTCGATAGTCATCGAACCCTGTTCCACGAGACACTATAACAATCGAGACTATGATTGCGTAATGATCGAATTGAATTACGACCAAAACGTATTATAAAGGAAGCCAGACGGAATTGACATGATAGGCCTGTCTAGCCGACTTATCATACTTCGTAGAAAAATATCTTGTCCTTGTCTGTATGCGAGCGCTGTAGCTCAGTAGTAGAAACGATTGTATTGAATTGAGTTCAGAAGTGTTAAGTTCGAATTTTACAAACTTATTTTATATTTATACCTATTGGATGCCCAAAATAAATATTCTTAGCGGACGAAGTCGCTCCAACAGCTAGTATGTAGTAGTAAGTATTAGTTTTATTCAAGCCTTAATTCTTAAGAGAAGAACATTTTCACAAAAACGAATTAAGCAGGCTATTTCTTAAATACTGTCTGTAGTTTACGCCATTACTACACATGTAAATAAAACACTGTAGGGTTTAAAATACGAAATATATTAGTTAAACTTATTTAAAAATGATTTTAACTACGGCCCGACATAGATAACCTTGACGCTTTGTTGCTAGTGTTACTTTTTTACATATTTTTGTTTATATATGATGAGTCAGTAGAACTTAGTTTGCATGACCAAGGCACTCGAATTTCTTGAGGACATTGCATCGCGAGGGTTCAAGGCACTGTGTGCGAACCAATGATGCAATTACCGCCTGAATCATCGCCAAAAAAGAGTACTATGCGGCGATCCAATTGCAACTGTGTGTTGTATTTTCTCCCGATTAACAGGGAGCGTTTGAAGGATGCAGCTAGCGCGGGATGGGGGGGGGAAGGCCTCGCGGCGCCTCAGTCGAGTTCTGGCCACCGCGCGGGACGCATGTGCCGTTGCCACACCAGTTAACCAAATGACTCCGCGGAACAGCAATTCGCGATCGACGTGCTATAGTTACGAGGCCACCACCCGCTGTTGATTGTGTGATCTTTTACATCATCTAGGATAAGAATAGTTTGGACTGTTCCCGTTTGTGGCCAATGTGAGTTGAGTTTTTCGTGTGTCTGCACATCACGTGCCCTACTTAGGTGTCGTCCAACGTTACATTTCCCGTTTATTTACCATCGACTTGAGTACCCTTGATGTAGTTGAAGACACCAGCGCTGGTCATCCGTCGTTCTTCTAACTAGAACATGGCGCTTCTTGCTTCTCTCAAAACAATTGCTCACACCATAGATTTATGTAACTTAGCTTGAATGTATCAATGATTTGAATAAGCCATAATACTACTACACTTACTTACCATTAAGTGATTCACTTGATACATTTCGTTAATCGTCCTAAAATCCATAGCTATTACTTGAAAACCACACAGAGTCTACTGTCGCGCCTGACGTTCATTTATTATACCGCGGTTAATCGTAACTTAGCTCTTGTGCCTCTAACTTTAAGACCCATTTTGGAAGTCCCCCGATCAGCAGAAACATTAAAGTGGAATGTCTGTAAATTCACCATCTTATTTCTTCATTTTTAGTTCTCCGCAACGCTTGTAGCTTCCACTAGATGTAGAATTGGGCTATAGTAATATTTGGTCGGTAGTATAGAAAAATACTGTATCTAGTTGTATGTGAAATGTTATGTATAATACAAAAGTGTATGATGAAAATGATTGGCACGGTGAACGCACGTGGTTCACCTAAAGGTAAATAATTGGTGGCCACGTGGGGCTGTGCTCAATTAACCTCCCCCATGGAGTTGGAGCGCGAGTTTCCGGTAATAACTAACCTGTACAGCCGTCATAAATAATAAACTTCTCGGCATAGTCCAATTTCGGAGGGCATAATTGGATTTCAGGGTTCACTTAAGTTTTTACTCCACGTGTAAATCACAGACCGTCTATATCCAGTTCAATCAGCGTAGATGACTATCAGTTTTCGACTACATAGACGTCTTAATATTCGGAACGGATCATTTGGCAGAACACATTAGATGAGTTCGTCTGTGTGTGCGTGGACGCGGGTGTGTGCCGGGGCGCGGGCTGAGGGGGGACAACTGCGGGTAGCCGGTACATGGATCGATGCGGTGCGCGTTCCTCGCGTATCATTTGCGTGCGACCCACCCCCCCACAGGATGACCCGACGGCGTATATAGGCAACTATAGTCTGATAGACTTCCAGCCGTCTCCGAATGTTGTTGGTCCTTGAGATAGTGAAGCATGCGAGTCACATGGCTCCGTTTCTTGCTAACTGCTCGATCGCTATCTCTATTCGATTGATAGTGTTAGACGGAGACCAATGATATATTTTAGATTATATATAGCAATTGGGCGCGCGTATTTTATACATTTATATTTAAGTCGTAAAATTTTATGTCAACTTTCCACATTCAATTATATTTTCCCAGTTTACGAGCATATGTTTTACGGTCGCCTGATGTGTGTGTTGCGAATTTCAAATAAAATATAGCATTAAAATGGTCGGTGCAGTCTCGGCGCTTACAAATAAAGAAGTTTTTAAGTAATGCATCGCTTCCTTTCGTTTCAGCGTTTTCTTCTTGTAATTTTAATTCTAAGTTTTACCTTCTAGTGGGGTTGTGTTTTGATGCTTAACTTGAAAATATTTTAAGGTTTTGATAGTTCTTCTTAGGTTGATAAGTAACAAAGCTAAGTTATTTTACAGTACAATTAAGCGACTGTAAGTAATCATTTAGTCATCATAATGATAATTCATCGCATAAAAATAGCAAAAGGTTCTAGGTTCGAGTTTCGGAGGAAAATAAGGTTTTCGTATCAATAACATCAATGAATAAGATATAGAAATATGCTTGCCCCATATTCTCAATAGCCACTGTATTTCCCTACTACGCAAGTAGGTGCGTTTTTACTTAGACCTCTATACCTCTATTCCGGCAGTCGGGAGTTTTATTTCTGGTCGTCCGTATTATGATTTACATATACTAGAACCATAAAAAAATGTCTGGTATTTTGTGTGCGCGAAAGTTTAAGGGCACAGTAATATTAACCGTTTCAAATTTGTTCGGATCTCAATTTGAATTAAAAATAAATAAAAACTCAAAAACAAGTTTAGAATCTGAAATTAATTTGATAGCAATTGTAGGTAAGTCATAATTAATAACTTCTTTTAATAATTTATACAAAAATCATGTTTTAATCATTCCGAAAAATACTGTACAGACGTTTTTAAAATGACGAGAGGTGCTAAATGTATTGAAAACATGCGACACTGTAGCTCATGAGTTCGAGTCCCGGAAATTTCATCGAATTTTATCTACTATTCGATTTTTGATTTGAGAAAGTATATAAAGTCATATAAAAGCTAGAGACATTTATTGCTGTATAATCTATGTATATATATAATGCAATAGCATATACATAAACAAAATCGTGTTCGTCAATCACAAACAACTCAATACTTCGTAGTTTTTTGTCTCGCAAGCGAATACGGGTAAGTGACTGTTTAGGGGTAAGCTATGACATGCTTACTCGTAATAGATCATAAATTACAGACTCGTGTAACGTTCAGACGGAGATAAGGAGGCCCACTTTGCATGTCAATGGGTCGCGCCTACTACTGTACAGTACTAAACAAATGATTTTATTATAATTCAAATAAGGAATTTCAAATACAACATTCATTATTGGGGCATACGCCATACTTCTATTTTGTTTTTCAAACGTGATTCAAAAATAGAACTGATATTTTTTTCTCGAGGAGTATCAACAAACAATACGTTTTTTAACGTTTTAAAACGCGTGAAGTAATTATTTCGTACGGTAAAAATTTCGTATGTTAGTTATTTTTTAAGGGAAGGTACCCTTGAGATAATGATCACAGGGTTACGTTCCTTATCAATGTTTTTCATAAATGTAATAAATAATCCGCATAAAAAAACCTTAAACGGTTTAAAACGCGATTTAAACCGTTAAATTGTTTTAATTAAAAGTGTACTACTCGCGTAAGCTACAGACAGTATTTAACTGAAATAAGATAAAAAAGCTGAGTTGACAATATATTCGAATCCGCACTTTCATCTGAAAATTCTAAAATAGAATTCTACACAATGTTGATCTACATTGTGTAGAATTCTATATATGTATATAGATTTTTTTATTTTCAAGAGACATATTTAATACTTTATAATCAGTATGTACTGAATACTGTCTATAGTTTACGCGAGTAGTACACATTTAAATAAAACACTTTAACGGTTTAAAACGCGATATATTAGTTAAACTTATTTGAAAATTATTTTTAACTTCGGCCCGACATTTCGGATGCTTTGCAGCAGCCGTGGTCACCGAGAGATAGTATGTACTGCGTTTATGAATTTCCCACAAACATTTCAGGGATGTTACAGGAAACGTGGTCAAAGGACCATGGCCGTTGTAAAACCATCCAAGTAATCACATTGTTTAATGTGTACTTAAAAAACGCGTGACTTGTTATTTATATACGAGTGTTACATAATAAATAAACTTTTAATGGTTTAAAGCTATATTAGATTACTTCGTTTCCAGATGCTTCACAGAAGCGTCCTACTAGAAATTACATCGAATCACATTATTTGTGTTTTTCCTCATCTTAATTTTCCTCGAATAGAGGGTTTGTGATAGCGGAAAATGTTTCACTTCAGCCGAATGTCTATTAACCTTTCTCGAGAGATCCCGAGGGACGCTGAAGATGTCAAATGTCACCTACCTTCAGCTTGGAAGCGAACTTTATATAGTGTTTATATAGTCATCGAAATGAAAAACTTTTAACGGTTTAAAACACGAAATGAACAAAATTTGCCATATAGTGTTATAACCAGCAGCCGTGGTTAAGGGTACCCCCATTATTATTATTATTATTATTTTCTTTCGGGGACACCTGTGGTAGGACGGGTGATCAGTCCACGCTATCGGCTGACCATTTCACCCATTTCCTCCTTGTAGAGGTTTTGGGTCATCCAACTCTCCCCGTGTCCCCTTCAAAGCTTCCGGTTTGCTTGCAGAATCTTATTATTTTTTCCATCTGTAGGTCTTTGATGTCATCTTCTGTAACTTCGTCCGAACCCATATGTGTTTGTCTCAGCCTCGAGTATGCAGAGCATTCAGTGAGTACATGGATGCTTGTTCCTCACTTTCTCTGCACTCCGGACATAGGGGGTCGCTGCCTATTCCTATCGATGTAAGATGTCTGTTTAGACGGCAATGTCCTGTTATGATTTCTATGAAGAGTCGGATATTCCCTCTCGTTAGTCTCATCAGGTTTTTGGTCTTCTGTTTATCTAGGCTATGTATGAACATTTTCGACTGTCTCATGCCAGTCGAAGATTTCCATCTTTGGTTTGTCTCTTCTATGATTCTGCGCTCGATTATTCCCTTGGTTACTTTATGGGCTATCGGAAGTCTCGGTTCCGGCCCTACCAGGCTTTCATCGGCTCCTTCACGGGCGAGTTCGTCCGCTCTCTCATTGCCAGTATATCCTTGGTGTCCGGCAAGCCAGGCAATTTCCACTTCTGCCTGGTCAGTTAGTTTGTCCAGTGCTTTCTTACATTCTTTGACAATAGCAGATGTTGTCTCTTCTTTGCATAGCGCTTTAAGTGCCGCCTGACTGTCACTGTAAATTGTTACACGTGATAGGGGCCTTAAGTGCCTGGCAATGTAGGGTACCCCTATAGAATTGGTTTATTTAAAAGTTAGAGATACTATTGTTTAAGATATAAATACATGCCTACATTAAACCGAATGAGTTTTAATAATATATACTTTAAAATCAATATGAGATTGAAAAATTAGATATGGACATATGAATCTTGAACCTCAGCGTTACGTGCATGCCAACATAACGAATCGATGCGGTCGTAGGTTCGAGCCCACAAAAAAAAATTGCAAACATGAAATACATTACTTTTAACCGATTTAAACCCATAATCGAATCAGCTGTGAAACTTTAGATATTAGAAATAATTTAACTATATTTCGTGTTTTAAACCGTTCAAAGTGTTCTATTCAATATTTACTTCTCTCGTTAATTGTATTTCCAATGTCTAACAGCAAGGGCGAACAAAGTAACCCAGTCGTACAAAGTTTTAGTGCTCCAAAACTGCACGCAAACTTTGTACATATGTAGTTCACGGGTTGCCAAGCAAACCACTAACTCGCGACTATGCGGTGCTCGTCCCGCTCTCGTGTGCCGCAGTGGCCATCACAATTTGACGTATCCAAGTCAAGGTTCAACGCCGACATATCAGAACTTCCACCGCGCTCCACTCATTAATCAATGTTGTGGATGGAAACTTTGATATTTTTCACATATTATTGCACATGATAATAACGACAGGCAAATATGGGATTCAATTGATGGTATCCAAAACCAACACAGGCCGACCGCATATCCTGTTCAGATGTTATATCAGGTATATATATGACATCTCAACGAGATGCGCTATCGACCTATGTTAGTTTTTATATTCGGAAATCCACAGACTGTGGACTTCGTAAATCGTGGATTTCGTAATCCTGACGGAATTTCTATATGCCTACCACCCATTAAATATCCAGATTTCCAGACGAAGTCCAACAAGTTTGAGAAAAATTATAAATTGAAAAATTATTATATTGGACCCGGTGGGGATCGAATCTACGACCCCGCCATAGTATTAAACGCACACAATCTAAACTTAATTTAATAAGTTTGTAACTTAAATTAAACTTCCCATAACAAACCTGCCTGCAGCAGTAAAGACGCTATCAAAACTAGCGATAAAACAAAAATGAAATGATAATCAAGCTACAATTTGAAGGAATCAGTTTTACGAACTGAGTTACGACAGTTTCGGAGTTATGTCACACGTACGAACTCACTTCCCTTATGGATTTTATATGCATTACAAATTGTTATTTATATTTCATCACATTGTCACATAACCTACATCTATTCCTCAAGAAAAATCTACATTATCGAAGAATTTCTAGGTGTTTATTATTCACAGAACTGCGATTTTGTAATAATGAAAGCCAAATTATAAGTTTTTTCGTGTAACTAAAGACATCAAAATTGCGACCGCCTACCATGCACCAATGGAAAAGGCGTGAAGATATAAAATCAACATATTCGATTGCAGGTAATAAATAGGCCAACAGACAATATCGATCGGCTCTTTCACAGGCAATCACGTAAGCAGACTTCCTATACCAAGCCCGATTTTTCCTTAGGATTTGAACCCAGGGTCTCTCTCGCTTAACGGTATACAACCTAACCATTGAAAAAACCGTGAAGTTTAATCACGTTTCGGTTTCAGCCTATGGATTTCCGAATATCTAAAGCCATAATAGGTCGATAGCGCATCTTGTTTAGATGCTACAGGCTGGGGGCACCTCACCATTAGGTTAACTCCATGCCAGTCTGTTCTCGTCTATCAATCGAATAACTGGGAATCAAGGAAATGGGGAAATGGGTGAAATGGTCAGCGGACAACGTGGACTGATCACCCGTCCTGCCAAGGGTGTCCCCGATAGAAAATAATAATAACTGGCAATCAATATAGATAAAAACGGAATAGATGTCGATAAAAAAATTCAATCGCAAAATCTTTTATATCGCAAACGAGTTCCATAGTATTTTCGCTCAGAATTGAAAGCAATTTATGAGATAGGTGCCTGCGTCTGATTAAACTATATGCGCTTAGATGGTTTCTTTTGTGACAGATCGCAACTAAAGCATTTTCACATCGGCTTTATTTTTTTAAAAGATTCTGTATAGCTTTTGTAGGTGGAATTAATTCAAGTACTGTAGTACTTATAATAATAGTATATGGTTTATTTATGTATTCACTAGCTGAATAGATTCTGCACAGGAAGTGGATAAATAAGTTAATAGTCTTAGTTTTGAATCGTGGATGTAACGGAGGTAGTTTTATCGGAACCCGAGTCGGAGGCGGAGGCATGAGAGAGAATTTTTAATTAAGAACAATGAAACATTATTTAGTGAGTTGTTTTCATTGATTTTTTTTATTTAAAAAACACAGACAATAAAAAAATATTTAAATAAACAAGATACTTACAAAAAAAAACAATACAATAAGAAAATTTTTACAATCAGTCGGAAAAATCAAAATAAATATCTAAAAAATGTCAACTTTATGTCTTAGGAGATACACACAGATTTGAAATGATGTGTAAATTTATGAGGGCAAAATTTTCGTGACTGTTTTACAGTAAAAACGCATAATAACATTTTATTTCTTAGTACAAGACATGTTTCTTAGAAAACGGTATATTTTATATTGACTAGTGTTTTGTTAAAGACGAGATAAAGATAGTCTATATGAGTTAAACAATGCCTAGTCGTAAGTAACAAGGGAAGTGTGATTAATTCTTATCCTCATTTAGGTCACAACTTACAGTGAGAAAATTAGTTAACTCAAGAATATAATTATTAGACTGTGGCGAATTTGGCTCGTGCTATCTGGCAACACTGCGTGGCGTAAACGGTTGAAGAAAGAGTTTTTATTGTTTGTGAATGCATTATAAAGTTCTTAAATATCAAATTATAATACATTATTTTTATTAGTCGCCTACTGAAACTTCATTGTCTGTAGTTCACGCGAGTAGTACATATTTAATTAAAACACACTAATTTATTGAAACACGACGTGCGTTTGAATTATGTCTCTGTTGATTACGTTTCTCTATTTTCGTTTTGCGAAAACGACATTCAACTCGTGAATATCACTGCACCGGTTAACCTCCCGACGTCTAACCCTTTTCAAAACGATGAAATTATGAATCATTAAATCCCTTATCCCGCTATTTTATTGCGTCATTGTATTAGGGTTTGAATCAATACTTATATGTAAAGGCTAAAGTGGTGTTTAGTTTGTTTCATTTCGTGCTAATTTCAGGAACTACTGGGTATAATTGAAAAATTTCAACGTACATGGCCTCTGTAACATTTGATCCAGCAGGAGACATATATTTGTTTTAAGTAGACTTAATCTATACTAATATATATATGCTGAAGAGTTTGTTCTTTTGTATGTTTGAACTCGCTAATCTCAGGAACTATTGGTTCGAATTGAAAAAACATTTTTGTGTTTATTACAGCATTTATCGAGGAAGGCTATAAACATCGCGCTATAACTAACAGGAGTGAAGAAATCTCTGTAGGTTTCCGATGCGTACGCTGCGAAAACGGTTCAAGAAACCCAAAAAAACATGTCTAAAAATGAATTATTTTTAAAGGACCAAAAAAAATGTCCGCGACACTCGACTGGGCTGCAACGGCTGCAACGGACGGTTTGCAAAAACAAATTTGGATGCCCGAAATAACTATTCTACGTGGACGAAGTCGCTAACACAGCTAATACTTTTATATATTCACATTGCATATAATGGCATTAAATAAATTAAAAATCGATTTTAGATTCAATTCTAAGTTCTTTAACTACTTTAATAGTCAAACGTTAAGGTTATAATTACATGCGTCCACTTTCCAAGCTGACGCGCTAAAATTGACTAACATTTTTTTCAATCTAAAATCGGTTTTTAATTGGTATTAGGATTTTTTCTTTTATAACACAGACAAGCATGAGTATACTAGATGGTAAGTGAAACTCCCCAGCTATGTAACATCTCAACAAGATGCACTGTCGGCCTTTGGTCTGTGAAAAGTACCACGCGATCCGATTACTGACTTCAGCTGTCGGTCAGCCTGTCTGTCTATCGCAAGAATCAACTACAACAAGACACAATTTTAAAATCTGTGGCCATGTTGTCGCCATACTAATATCAAAATAAAATTCATGTAAACTTAAATAGGTAATATATTGTTACAATAAGAGCTGTTTATACTTTTTCGCACAATTTCAATAAACTGTAACAAATAACAGTCTAACACGCCCCGTGTTTAAGACGAAGAGAATTATTATAATAAAAAAACGCCTTAAACGGTATAAAACGGCAATGATATAAGTTAAAAAGTAAAATCTGCTGCGCTAGTGCCATCTGTAGTAGATTTTACATTACCACCTCTCCACCGTCAGTCCTCGCGTGACCGGGACCACTGCAAAGCATCCGAAACTAGTTAAAATAAGTTTTCTTAATATGAAATATATTTTAATGCGGTAAATCTGTTTTGTTTAAGTGTGTACTACTCGAGTAAACCACATACAACTTTCAGTAAAGTTACAAAACATTGTTCTACTCAACTAGAATCGAAATTGTATTCAATACAATGTGGGTGTCTGTAGAGCTGCAGCTGCAGCAGGTAGTCCGGTTATAGTTGCTGACCAGGCTCCTATGTATTGTACGGCCGAAACTATTATATTTATAACTATATTATGTTTTCCGTAGGTATAGATCAATTAAAAATATTTTGACTCCCGTCAAAGAAAAATTGTTACAAATAACATTTTATTGTTTAGAAGGGTTCTTAAAATTAATCTTGAGAGACAGACATATATTGGCGCGGACATTTTTATAGATCATTCAAAGAGAAATATGTCTTTCAAACATACGTTTAGATTTCTTGAACCGTTTCCGCAGCGCACGCAACAGAAATCCTCAAAGATGGTTTTTTTTTCATATTTTCCACTGTTTCTTCGCCTTTACTATCCAACAAGCATTCGGTTTGTGCACCATATAACAATAAATTAAAACTAGTAGGCCCTGAAATTAACGCGTTTAAACGGACAAGCTTTAAAAAAATTAGTTTAGACTGCAAATATAACTTTTCTCAAATACGCTCTGGCATAATGTCTTTTAAAAGAAGGTCTGAAGTTTATTTTATTAATACTATTACAAGTCTGTGTTTACACAAGGCGATACAGATTAATTGTAACCCTATAAAACTTAATACAATGTTGCCACAGATACAAAATTGCAGAGTACAATCTGAATTGAAGGGCGGAGAAAAAAACAATGTCATCGTGACCTTCATTGCTTCAGAAGTCTAGACGCTGTATCGTTACAAACATTTTTGTTTACTTAGGTCTAAGATGGATTTAGGAGATTAGTCAATTAAGTATTGTAGTTCACGGTTCTAAATACTCAGTAGTTTACGCGAGTAGTTAAGTATTTAATTAAAAGACTTTAAAACGCAATATATTTATTAGTTAAACACAAAAGTAAACGATAAACTTATAAAAAAATCAACTACTTCTACTAATTCTGAAAGGTCCCGCTAAATACCAACTACGACGGAAGAGATGGTGCTGGCGTAGCAGTTTTTTACTTTGACATTACAGATCCATCTTTAGTCGCCCCGTGACCAGGGCTGCTGCAAAGCATCCGAAACGTCGGGCCGTAGTTAAATTATTTTAAAATAAGTTTAACTATTATATATCGCGTTTTAAACCGTTTTATTCACAGGTTTAATTCAATAAAACACTTTGAACCGTTTCGTCCGCGAGAATCAATAGTTTGGATATCCAAATTCGTTTTTGCAAACCCCGTCATCTTTATAAACTTAGGTGTTACCCACGACGTCGGTCGGGTCCCTTCCCGTCGTTCTTGCAAGTTAATCTTAAAAGATAGACATATAGCTTCGCGGACTTTTTTTTAAATCATTTAAAGAGGAATAATTCTTCCATACATAATTTTTGGGTATCTTGAACCGTTTTTGCAGCGTACGCCTCAGGAGCCTATAGTGAAAAGTAATTTTCACAAAATTACTTTTCACTATAGGCACAGGGCGATGTTTCATAGCCTATTTTTAGTATAAATTTGCTTTCTTGATCACTAAACTTAAAAAAAAAACACTTAATTTAGCAAAAATAGAATCAGTGTTCTATAATACAATGGACTAATGTTAAACAAAAACCCTAAAAAAGGTTTTAAACGTGATATTGATATCAGTTAATTTGCTTTCATGCTGTAAAGCGAGTTGTTAAAAGTGATGTATATGTAATGTATGAAGAAAAAGAAGAAAAAAAAAACGCTCCAAACCTTTAATAATGTTTTGTTTAAATTTGAACATGATATTAATTATTAACATATTAAACATAATTCAATAAAGAATCATTTTAAATATATATATTTTTTTGCTTATACCGTTTTTACAGCGAAGGCATCGTTACCTCGCAAAAATTAATAATTTTCCCCGTTTCTTTTTATCTAGTAAATGGTCTATCCAATATAATATTTTTCAATTCGAGCCAGTAGTTTCTGCGATGTTCGCGTTTAAACTTCTCAGCTTTATAATATTAGTATAGATTACAAAAACGGCAGACAGGTGATATGGACTAAGCTTACGTCATTAACACACCCATAGCTGGTTTATGATACCAACTTATCCAATAACAATTTTAGCGCTGGCAACCCCATGCAAGCGAGCAGACGTTACAGTATACATCATATTACATGATGTTGCCATCATTATGGCGGTGGATAAATAAAAATCTCGTAAAAATATCGTAAACATGGCCCAGTCGTAAAGTCGGTTACGAAAAAATGTATTGATTATTGTTTATTGGCTATGGACGGGGGACAATTTAGGTTTTGTCCTTTTTTACTACTGCTAAACAGTACACTACAATATTTCGAGCGAAACTTCGATAGTTGTAATAAATTGGGCAGAATCCGATGGCACTCCCACAGGTTCCTACATATTTCTTTCATTTTTTTATCATTGGACTTCTTTTGAAAATCTGAGCATTTAACGGTTAGGTATATCGAAATTCTGCCGAGTCTCGAAACAAGAATAGACTCGAAGTGTAAATGTGTGTGCCGATGTCCAAAGCCAAAACAGGTTGACGGCGCATTTTATTATATTTAGATGTACGGAAATCCCTTCGGATACCCACCGCACAAGATGGAGCAAAAAGGGGTTATGTCGGACTTAAACCGATTAAAACCCTACAGTAATAATCGGAGGGATAATTAACCACCGTGAAGTGAAACTAGTGCCTCTTTCTTCTCAAACCACAGTAATTTCAACGTACAATGTGTGACCGCCTCGGTAACACTTGGTTGTGGTAAGTAAACTTAACCTTTAAATAAAATGAATCTCTGAAACAAGCACAAACATGTGTCTGCCCTCAGTAGGAGTAACGGTAAACATTTAATCTGCGAACAGGATAACTAATACCTAAATGATATTACCACGATGATAATACGGAATAATTACCAACGAAAATAGAAGCGGAAATATCGGAAGCTTACCTAAGTTCAGTTGATGAAACTTTTTCCCTTCACACTCAATAAATAACACGCTTTCGGCAAAGTAAATATTATTTATTACTACATGTCTTTTGTTAACAAAAACACTTACACCTAAATCCTAAATTTAATTCAAATCAATTATTCCACATATAATTAAACAAAAAGATAAGACAAAAATACAATACTTATTATATATAGAATGACATACTCAGCTTTTGTTGTACTTGGAAGTAGGCACAATTTTCATTGATGCCCCACGCTTGATATTTAAAGAAACAAAAGAAATAAGAACAAATATATAATAAAAAATATTAGAAAAGAAAATAACATAAATACATAAGGGACTCAGTCGCCTCTATAATTTTTCTCCCTTAAAATTTTTACATCTATATTTAAAAGTATTCCGTGAAAAAAAGACCGAATATATTTGTCTATGGAAACATCAGTTTACCAATTAAATTAATTGCACAATCTCGTCCATGTAATATTTGTTTTGCGAACGATAAAAGGGCATTCCCGAATGTAAATACTCGACGCTATGTTTTACGCCAAATCGGGCGAAGGATTTCAAACTTTAAAAATAAACTGGGGCAACCCTGCCCGAGAGCGGTGCCAAGAATTTGAGTGTGTGCGTAAGTAGTACTCGGGAGTGCGTCGTATAGGGTTACGCACACAGGCGCATCTCGGGTAGGGCTGCTCTTTTGTTTTGCTTATTTCCTTTTGACGTGTTTCAAGTTGCAGCTCGGTGGAAATAAAAGACGCGAGGTTTTGTACATTTTTCACTGTGTATTTGTAAGTGTCGCTATCGTTTTTTAACGAAAGCCTTTCAAATAGAAATAAAATTATATTTTTCACATGGCACATGATGGCATTATATAAATTAAAAATCGATTTTAGATTTAAAAACGTTTACCTATTGCATGACATGATTGTCTTAAGTTGCAAAGCATAAGACATTGAATCTTAATGCGCAGGCGTTAACATGTAGGACTCGGTAGCTCAATTGGTTGGAGCAACAGCACGGAACGCTGTGGATGCAAGGTCCAAGTCCTGCCCGTGTCGTATTTTTTTTTTATCGATTTTCTTTTATTACAATTACTATGAATATCAGCTTATTATATGAACTGATTAATATAATTTCGGAATTTTTGAAAGATACTTATCATCTAGGCATTTGTTTTTGAGTGAGTGTTAAAAGATGGCATCAAATGCCTCCATCAACTTATAAACTGACCGTTCTATATCAAAATTAAACCCGAGTTAGATATATTATAAGCAGTTTTAATTTAAATTTGAATTGTTCATGGAGCGAGGCATTTGGCATCGACTCCCCGTAACTGCTCGTAAATAACTGCACTGCACTCGTCTTGAAATGTGAAAAATATGGAAATCCGCGCGATGCATCAGAACGGACTTAAAAAATATATATATAACTTGTAATTAATGTTTTATTGTTTATGACGATTTTGGCGCACGTGAAATTGGACACAACTTTATCTAAGGTCTATAAACCTAAACGCGGTTTGGAAAACCTTAAACTGCAAACAACACTAGATACACATGCTTGTATACTAAAAATTCTATCTAGATGGTTTAAAACGCAAAATATTAAACTTATTCTTCATTCTGAATCTTCGCATGACCACGACTATTGCAATGCAGCCGATACGTCAGACCGTAGTAGTAATTTATTATTATAGTCTCGTTTTCAATCGTTAAAGTGTTATATTTAAATGTGTACGACTCGCGTAAACTACAGACAGTATTTAAGCTTTAGGTAAATAAAATTTCCAAATTCTTTTTTATACACACTCAGCGAAAAATATTAAAGGTGTAATCCTCCCAGCATCACCCTTAAGAAAATCGAGTGAACTTAGTCTTGTCGAGAGTCGAAACTTATCAAATTATATATGGTTTGAAATTACTTAGAAATAATAGTTTTATCTTTCCGATTGCAACTTTGTTGGTACCTCACTTTCAGTTTTGTCTTTATCGTTCAAGACACCGACCGTCTCTTCATATTTCTTACGATAGACAAACAGACACAACTTCGTTGATAGAAGGAAATACATACTAAACAAGATGCGATGTAGACTTAGGACATTCAGAAATCCACAGGCTCAAATTCAAACGCTGATTTACACTTCAAAGCGTCTTCAATTGTAGATAATAAATAGTTCTTGAGCCAGACAAAATATCGATATAATTAATTCTCATATATTAAGAGTCTAAATTTTTCAGACAGTTTTATATTATATTTTTATAAACATTATAGCTTTTAAATAAAACACTATAACGGTTTAAAACGCGATATATTAGATAAACTTATTTGAAAATGATTTTAAACTTCGGCCCGACGTTTCGGATGCTTTGCAGCGGCCTGGTCACGTGTCTCCATGACCATGGCAGCGATTATTATCAAATAATTTTAACTACTATATCGCGTTTTAAACCGTTAAAGTGTTTTATTTAAATGTGTACTACTCGCGTAAACTATAGACAGTATTTAATGTTATAGCTTTAAAAATATATATCTATAGTTTACGCGAGTAGTACACATTTAAACACTTTTAACAGTTCAAAACGCGATATATATTTAACTTATTCAAACTACGACCCCCCAGATGCTTTTCATCAATCGTTCATTTCAGATTGTAGGAACGATAGACAGAAGGATAGGAACGATATTTTTCAATGCTCTAATAAAGCAGAGCGACCCACCCAAAACCCGACTGCACTAATCATCGCTTAACCGACAACTAAAGGGCGGTAAAATACAGAGAAACGATTCCATTTAGGAAGTCTAGACAAGAAACGCTGATATATTACAGTCGGAAGATTTACTGCCGTCAATAGCAGGGCGTGGCGACGAAGTGAAGGGAAGGATATTTCTTAAGGGAATTTTAGAGGTCTACGTTTTTTCTTGCTCACATATCGCTACTAAGTAATTGGATGATTACGGTCTTTTTAATTAAGTGATATTCTAATTAAAAATATATACTTTTTATTGTTTAAAACGCGAAATATATTAGTTAACCTGTTTTTTAATATTATATGCTATATAATGCTGCAAAGCGTCCGTCCATCGGGTCGTAGTTAGAATAATTTACGAAACAACTTAACTAAAGAGTATAAGGTGTGGTGTATGAGCCATATTTACGCGTTCGAGAATAGGCCAGGGCAGCAACCTTGGACCCTTGGGGTTCAGCGTGATGGTCAACGATCTCCCACAAGCCATTCAGCACAGTCAATGTCTAATGTTTGCGGATGACCTCAAAATATTTCTGAAGTGTCAAAGTAAGTCACATTGTGAAAAACTGAATGATGTTACAAATGTTGTAAACTGGAGTATCGAGAATAAGTTTAATACCAAGAAATGTGCTGTCCTTCAGTTCACTCAATCCAAGACGCCCCAGACATATAATTATAAGGTGGTAGAGGTATCTTTGGAACGAGTCATGGAAGTAAACGATCTTGGTGTTCTGTTTAATTCAGATCTTGGATTTAGGGATCATATCGTTAAAGTACCGTAAGTAAGTAAGTAGAACAGCGTACCGGAATCTGGGATTTGTGCTAAGACAAGGGATTTCCCTAGCATGGCATTAGAGTATTGTATGATGCATTGGTTAGAAGCCATTTGGAACATAATGCTGCAATATGGGCACCTCACAAAGATAAATACGGTGCCATGTTGGAAAAAAACTAAATTTGTGAGATATTTCTATTTTAAAATGTACGGGATTTATCCCTATTTACCTCCTACGACCTCCTACCAGGCGGACCTGGTCAAGGTAGCAGGGAAACGCTGGATTCAACTAACGAACGACCGGTCGTACTGGAAGTCTATGGGGGGAGGTCTTTGTACAGCAGTGGACACCGAACGGCTGAATCGATCCTTTTATGTACCCAACACTATTTGTGCTAGGAATGGTGGGCTAGAGTAGAGAGTAAGGGATTTTGCTCTAGCTGTTTAATTTAATTAAGTTATTAATAGGGAGAGTATAGAGCATAGGCGTCCTAGGCATGTTAAACATAAACGTGGTACAAAAGACAAGCACCACCACCTCTTCTCGTGGTACCTTCTGCTAGAAAGAAGTTAATGGCAAAATCACAATGGACGAGGGCTGTCTATGTTCTAAATCCATTACATGAAAAAACAGATATTTTTTACAGTCCTTGTTGTGTTGAATGTGTGTGTGAAATCCCGTTTCCCCGTCGGGCATGGGGCGAACACATTTTTGTGTTCGTTTCACTGATCCGTTCTTTAACAGGCGAGTAGTTGATCTGACTTCTGTGCACTGACCGACCGAAATATTATTTGTTTCCCGTTTCCCTAGGATTCGAACCCAGAACCTCTGGCGCGTAACGCAATGCTAGGCAATAAATACGTTTAACCATTTGGCTACAGAGGCGGTCCCACTCCTTGGAGTGAACTTACAAATACATTAATGTTTATTTTGAGTTACGAAAGATATTATGGTTTAAGTTCATGTATTATAGTTCTATTATATATATATATATATATATTGTTTTGTTTTTTAAGATCTCTGTCACATTGGATTCCATCTGTTATGACAGTGCGTAATGTAAATATTAAGTACATTAATAAAATATTTCGCGTTTTAAGCCGTAACAGTATTTTATTTTAATGCTTACGTTGTCTTTAATACCTCCATCCGTCCAATGTTTACTTTTTTATATATGCTTTATTGCTGCATTCTATATAAAGTATCCATACATCGGGTTATTTGAAAATTAGTTACCTTTTATAAACGTATTAAACCGTTAAAAGTGTTTAATTTAAATGTGTTTGTTGTTTCTCGCGTTAACTACAAAGATTACTTAATATTAAAACATTAAACTCAAACTCAAACTATTTATTTCATTACAGTAATATGTTTGAAAATAAGCAATAAGTATTCTTTGGTTTAGATCTAAAAGCTGGATTTTGAAAACTACCACCTTAAACTTCACGGCTTTTTATCTGTGGATGGTGGTTCGTGGAACTTTGGTATTCCTACCACCCATTTATTAACCAGATATCTATAACTAACCCATATTCTAATGGCGTCGGCTTTCTGTGTTACTTACGCCATGGGATATCCTAACGTGTCAATCGATAATTCTAGATTGAAAATAGATAACGAACCGTCTTCACGGACAGAACACTATCTGTTCATTGATTATTTAGTACTGAAATAAACATATATGTATGATGCATTATATATATCATAATTAATATAAATAAATAATGTAATTTTTAGTAAAGTAAAAACACCTAAAAGCGAAAGGACACCATGAGTAAGGAAATGTAAGGACTTACTTTTCCTTACTCAACCTTCCTTACCAATATATGAAGAAACAGATGGCGCTAGCGAAGCAAATTTGATTTTGATATTAGAGACATCCTTCATCTTCATTTCCCGGTTTTTGCAAGACATCCGATCCTAAAATAAGTTACCTAATACTTTTCGGGTTTTAAACTACACGTATTAAACAGTGTTTTATTCAAATATGTAATATTATTTAATTTAGTTAACTTTAGAAATACATTTATACAACAATTATGAGCAAGCAATCTACATTAAAACCTCTGATTTCAATAATGACAAGAGCCTGTTTTTTATATTTAGTTTTTGTATATCTACCTTAAAAATTTAATCAATATTTAAGTTATTTATATATAAATTATTCGGTTATTCCCCTAAGCATTTTAAAATGCTCTTGCTCCATCGTCGCCCATCAATGCGTTGATACCCTGTCGACCTGAATTTCAGCTTTGAATATTCGGAGATCTGACTGCAACCGAAATGTGATTAAATTATACAGTTTTTATCCAAAATCCAGTGATATCCAAATTTGCAAAACATGCTTTAAAAATATATACTTATAAATTGAAATGAATCATGTTCTATTAACAACAATCAACGGTGGTTATTAGTCGAAACGAGCCGGCTTAATAAAAAGTTTCAATCAGGCAGGACACAAAGTTTGATCAGCTACTTGCTCGTCTAAATTAAATGCCTTTAGCATTTTGTTTAAATAAAACGCTTTAACGGTTTAAAACGCGATATATTAGTTGAACTTATTTGAAAATGATTTTTAACTTCGGCCCGACGTTTCGGATGCTTTGCAGCAGCCGTGGTCACGGGGAGACTCCCCGTGTTTTTACTGTCTAGTGTTTACTCGCGTAAACTATAGACAGTATTTAGCCTTTTGTGTGTTCGCGATCCGAACCTAAGACGTCTTAACTATGCACCATATACTTTAGTATCACTAACGCAGCTTATATCACCCGTCCCAATCTTAATTAGGCTTAAAGACATTTATTTAAAAATCTTGTGTTTTTAAAGTAGTTAAAGTTATTTATGACTTATTTGAACTACAGATCGACCGCAACCTTTCGGATGCTTCGCAGCATAGCTTCGAGAGTCTCCTTGTGACTACTGCTGCAAAGCAATCTTGTTTTAAGCCGTGATTTTTTTTTCTGTGTACTCGCGTAAACAACGTTGTTATTACGCAACTAACCTAACCTAACCAATTTATATTTTTTTGAAACATTGGTCTTCGTCTGGTAATTAAAATATCAATTGGCTGGTAGAAAAATCGAAATTCAGTCCGGCTAAGGAACCAACCGCCCCAGATGAAAAAGCCGTTAAGTTTAATGGCATTCCGGTAAAAAAATTTCAACGGCGAATTTGATTTTTCTTAGTTATGTTTCTCTTTTGAGCAGTCTATAGAACCACGACAAATAGACAGACAAACAAAAAATTTTTGACGAATTTTTTTACCTGCCATCATGTGATGTCCATGGTTGTCTGTAGTACGTGGTGTTAATATTCCTTACATAATATAGCCTGTTCTAACTTTACACGTGCAGTTGAACTTTGCGATCTCTACTAATGTAGCAGGTGATATCGTGTGTAAAAGTCCTTAACCTTAAGCAGACAACCTTGCAAGGCGCCTGCTCGTCTGGGGGTTGGGGGCGGCTGTTTGGGTGTGACGGACAGATCATAACTTCTATATATCTATATAGATAGCTTGTTGCTTTGAATTTTTCATCAAACCTTCATCGAGCTTTAACTCGTTAAATATTTTGTATATACACGTGATATGTTTAACGTATTTCTTTCAAATATAGTATGTTTTAAATACATTACACTTGTAATGTAGTCTTAATAAATACAGGTATACATTATTTTAAATACAGTGATTTTTCTCAATACTAATCATTGGTCAAGAAACGAAATAAAAATAACATTAATAATTCATACTATCACACCTAGTCATTGCTCATTGGACACATGACATCGGCTGAATCCATTTACAATGAGAAAGCCATCCAATTAAGAAGAAGAAGAAGACTAAAATACACATACATAAAATAGACATAAACTACCACACCTTTCAAATCATTTTATTTATATTTAGAATAAGTCTTTACATATATTTTTAATACCCAACTAATAAACACTGTCTGTAGTTTACGCGCGTAGTCCATATTTAAGTAAAACACTGTCGACGATTTCAACCGCGAAAATTTAAATTTGAAAAACATATTTAAACTACGGCCCGACGTATCGAATCGACTTGAAAAGTTTCAATGGGGGGGGATAGCCCAAGTTTTATAATACCTGGGTTTCATATTGAAAACACTAAATCTCAAAAAAACAGCATAAACGCGATGACACCGTTATTTGTTCTGCAATGATCCAGCTTATCGCCAATTACCAACTTCGACGGAACAGATGGCGCTAGCGTAGCAATTTTTTACTTTGACATTAGAAACACCCTCCATGTTTAATTTCCCCGTGACTACGGCTGCTGCAAAGCATCCCAAACGTCGTGCGGTAGTTAAAATAAATTTGTAGGAACGTTTAACTAATACATAATGCGTTGTAAGTTGCTTAAAAGTGTTTTATTTTAATTTATTTTATGATACTACCATTTTTTTTATTTTAAGACTGACCTTACATAAAATACGAAACAAACTTATAATGGCATGAAAGGAGTGTAATGGCGGTCGTATCTCTACCAGGTACAAAAATAAAAAAAAAAAAATTTGAAATGTATATAAATTAAATACTGTCTGTAATTTACGCGTAGTACATTTAAATATAACAGGTGGTCACGGGAAGAATCCCCATGACCACCTGTTTTATGCTGCAAAGCATCCGAAACGTCGGGCCGTAGGTAAAATAGTTTATTTTTTATTTAAATATATATATAACTTACTACGAAGTACGTATTGAAAATGTTATTTTAAAAAGCAAGAACTCGAAGAGGTATAAGGGCAAAGTTATTTCTTTTCTCTTTAACCTAATTCCCAAGTTGGCTGTTTATTTTTTTGAAGACATAATTCGTCTCGAATATAATGGATCCGCGTAACTGTCTGACAAGTTTACACAAGAACTTTCCTGATGTTTAAGTAAATGCACGATGACTTCGGAAAAATAAGTAATAATTTAATGGTTTTATTTAAACATTGAAGTGTGATTTTGGCAGCGTTGCTTAATGGTAAAATGAGGAACTACGTTCCGATTCCAAAAAAACATTAAATTCTTAAAATTACACTAGGCCATATTATCGTATTTCTCTGTTCTTAGGGCTTTGAACCCAGGATCTCTAGCGCTTAAGGAAAAGTTCAAAATCATTATGTATTGAAAGTTGTAAAAATCAGTATTGTTAGTAAGTTTTTTGAACAAAACATTTAGCAGCTATCACTGGTTCATTGTTATCAAGGAGCCGTGGGTTCAATTCCCACCGGCACCAACACGTTTGCCAAAATCGATTTACTAGTTTACCTAAAACATGTAGGAATATCAACATTTCGTCCGTGTCCCGAACCATCTTTCATATATGAAAAAGTCGTGAAGTTTAATCGCGTTTCGGTTTTTGTGCATTTACGAATATTCAAAATCAAAATAGGTCGACTATATTTAAATGTTAGTATTTTACCTACCATCATGTCAACCCCATGTCTGTCAGTATCAAAAAATCTAACATTATGTACTAGATTTGGGAACCCTTTTGAACCTTTACTGGGCTCTCTATATTCTTCTATTCAGGGAAGCTCCAATTCCATACAACCCCATATCTGATCCATCAACCAGCCAATACCTCGTTAAATATGATCCTTTATTAACCATTAATAAATGGATAATAAATTGACAGGGCCTTCCACCATTTTGCGTAAATGACGTGGGTGGTGTGTAGGCGGCGTTGATAGGTCGAAGGTTAATAAATTTACGATTTAGGCCGTGGGCATATAATCTGTTCATATGAAACTTTATACATTTCCCCTAACTTTAATTACTTGAGTTAGCTATTATAAGTATTGGTTTATCGATTAAAAAGCGATTATAAAATGAAAAAAAAATCCGACTAAACTACCGAGTCTGTAGATATTAGAGCAACAGCACGGAACGCTGTGGATGCCGGTTCAAGTCCTGCCTTTAAAATCGATTTTTATAATAGTGCCATCATGTCAAAAACATGTGAAAAATATATTGAATGAAAAATACTGGTTTATTTTTACCCCGGTATCTATATAGATGACACAATATTACAAGGTTTAATGTTTAAAATGTTGTTCAAAGAAACACTTTTAGCTGTGTTTTTAAAACCCGAAATGTTAGTTAACTAATTTATTTTACGGTCCGATCTGTATGCATTTGATTAGCACCAGATGTGGATACTAGGGGACTAATACATTTTAAAAGTGGCTTATTTAATTAAATGAGCCTAAGAAGGGAAACGGAATTTCACAAAAGTGCTATTAATAAGACGATACTACTTTTAGGAATATTAGTAGGTACTATTAATTGTGTTATTTCTCTTATAAATAAGGAGGTGACCATCCATGCGACGTGTTTGATAGACCGTGCGTTCCTCTTATGTGTTAAGGCAGGTTAATTGTTACATTTATTACTATACTGAATAATGATAAATATTTTTGTCACATACCTTGGAATGCAAAGCAAAGAAAGAACTTTTAAATACTTATACTAAATAACTTAAATATATTATTAAACATTCAATAAATCATTTATCTACAGGCAAACGATTGGTTGCTTTGCAGCATTTAACATTCGCGTTTTAAACAGTTAAAATTATTTTTCTTTAATATAGACTATTTTTTTTTCTATTAAAATACAATTATTTCCGTCTGAAGTTCACGGGAGTGGTACACATTTAAATAAAACACTTTAACGGTTTAAAACGCGATATATTTGTTAATCTTATTTGAAAATTATTTTCACTGCGGCCCGACTTTCGCATGCTTTGTAGCAGCCGTGGTCACGGGGAGATTGCTTTCAAATAAGTTTAACTAATATATATCGCGTTTTAAACCGTTAAATTGATTTATTTAAAATTATATCTATAACATTTTATTTTTAGTGCATATTGAGAGTAAATCATAGGATAATAATAATTAAAACATTAACAACGTCGCAAATATTTATAAAGCAACTTCATTTCTAATTATAGTTGAACTTTTGGCATTTTCCCGGGCTAATTGTGTATATATAACGGGAACATCCTTAGAGATAATCAGTTTTCCTCCGATCCTTCGCGGAATGAGGTCCTTGTGAACTGCGTACCATATTTTGTATAACTTTCACCGTAAGAAAGATTAACAAAAGTGTCCCATTCATATTATATTGTAAGGTAAGTGAAACGGATTGATTTGCATGTAATTTGTTTATTAGGGCATTAAATTAATTACGTGTAATTTTGAAAAAAAAATATAGTGTATAAATACAGTTACAAAGAAAAGTACAACGAACTTATGTACTAAGCTTAAATCGAAAGGTAATGCAGACGAACTAGGCTTTGGCGTAAATTGTGGTTTTCAGAGCGTCCGGTGCCACTAACTTTGAATGGCATTAATGAAAGAAAAATATATGTACATATATGTAGATATTATAGATAAATTGTGTAAGGCTTTCACGGCCATCGTTCAGCATATCATTGTCTTTCGGGCTTGGCCATCACGTGCGGACGGCATCATCAGGAGATGTTAATTCCTTGATTGGTTGAAGAATTAATTCTTCGACAGCCCGGAAGACAATGATATGTTGAATCGTATTATTATAAATTATATTATTTATGATGCGATACAAACTAATATTGTTTAAGAAAAATAATTTATCGCACCTAAAATATTTTGAATTATAAAATACTATTTCCCCTATACGTTTAGACATGGTAGACGTAAATTGTAATCATATTATCATCATCAATAGATTTTACTTAAACGTGCCCTGCCCGACCGAATCTATTTCATCCGTTTTCCCAGGCTACAAACCTACGACCTCCCGTTCTTAACAGTCTTTAACTGAGCGTTAATCAGTGTTTTTTGACAATTTAATTAATTTTCTGAAATATCATTTTAACTACGGACCGAGGTTTAGTGCCCCCCCCCCCTCGTCTCCACGGCTGCTGCAAAGCATCCAAAACGTAGTTAAAATATATTTCAGTAATATATATCGCGTTTTAAATCGTTAAAAGTGTTTTATTTAAATGTGTACTACCCGCGTAAACTACAGATAGACATTGACTTCCTTCTAAGTTTATAAAAATAAGTTAAAGTTATTTACAATGAAAATCCAATTAAAACCCAAGTAATACCCCACGTCGTAGATTTAAAAGAATCGTTAAGATAAGTGTTTGTAATAAAATCAGTTTGTGTAATGAGATTTATCGGCGTCTGACCCATTTCCACCTCAATCGGTCACTGTTTAATCTCCTCTGCGTTTCTGCCATGGATTTTCTTAGGAATACACTCTTATTTTTGGGACACGAAATTCTCCATTATTATAATAAGAATGTGTTTTTTTTTCTTCAAGCACGAGGTTCACTTGATGATATACCCCAGCCCTATTATATTGACAAGATGTGCTGTCGATCTATTTTGGTTTTAGATGTTCGGAAATCCACAGACTGAAACCGAAACGCGATACAACTTACTTTTTCTTTTGTGCACGGTGCAATGTTGGACACAGTCGGAACCGAACCCAAGATCCGTTGATTTTTAACTACACTTTTCTACCATTAGACCAAACAATTATACCGGGCATTCTTTTTTATATCCTTTTTCCCTCTAATGTTGTAATGACTACACAAATTGCCATGGGATTATTGCCTTACACTACCACACCGAAATGGCAGTACTTACGAAAAAAAGGGAATATATTTTTGTAGAGAACCGGATGATCTCCAATTTTAGAACATTTTTTGTTGTTAGCCCGTAAAGTTTAGCTGAACACCGCGAAAAACCAATTTTTGTAAACTCCATCAATAAAAATTGCACAAGGGTCTTGAAAGGGACTTTTCAAAGTTCGTTTATAGTAATATTGAACATTCATACCAATTTGTAGCTCACTGGGAATTAATGTAACATTACCTCTATTTAACTATAAGCTCCAATAAAGTGGTGGGCAAATTGTCTATTGTCTTTCATTGTATTGTTTCCTTTGAAGGCGCCGAGATGTTCCGAAGGCGCGGTGCCGATGGCGCGGGCTAACCGCTCTCGGCTAGGCGCCCATGCGCGCCTGCCTCCTCGTGTGCGCGGCGCTCGCGCTCGCGCCGGGCCCATGGGCGCGCGCCGCCGCCACGCGACCACTCGAGCCCGCACGACTCGAACACATAAAGACACAAATATTAGCCAAGGTGAGCCGAATTTACACATATTACAGATATTTTCTAATTATTTACTTTAACAGTTTAAAACGCGAGTTTTATTAAATAAACTTATCTACAAATTTCTTTACGAATAATTTGTGAATAAGTTAACCTAATATGTTTCGAGTTTTTTGCCAGTTCTTCTCGTTCGTTTTACGTCCTTCATTTAACAACTTTTTGATTTGTTTGTCTTTGGTTTTGAACTGATGTGATGTTCATAAGTGTTCCTATTCGACTTCGACTTTGTGACATTTTTTTCATTCATTCATTTTTTGTGACGTTTGTGTGTGACTTTGTGTTTTTTGACATAATGTAGCGAAGGCATCTAATTGTAATTCTTTATTAACCACTAACACAAATCGGTATTTATACACGCTTTTTCTATGTGTGTGTGGTCGTGCTACAAAGCCACACACATGTGCAAGTACAATCTGTTTTGATGACATGTCAGGATTAACCAAACCATGTCGTCTATCGGGGTCAGGCTGTAGTTGCTAAGTGCCTACAATATTCCCTCCTTTGAAAAAAAGAGAATGTGAAATAAATCTTATTGTAAAAACCATTATTAGTTAACAATAAAAACTATTATTAGTAAAAGTAAAAAAAATGTAAAATGCTAAACAATTAACTAATGGCTTGCGAATATGTCACTATGCGGCAAATCGAACGACTAAACCGTGTTTTATTTAAATGTGTACTACTCGCGTCAACTACAGACAGTATGTAATTAGGTATGTTGCTAAGGAAACAGACAAAAATCCTAAAGTAATGAAATTTTTCTAAAAACGCTACTTACTCACAAAAACATATTATTATCATAGTCCCCAAGAAAGCTTTGTAAATACTGTATGTACACGCGAGTAGTACACATTTAATAAAACCCTTTTAACGGTTTAAAACCGCGAAATGTATCAGTTAAACTTATTTACAAATCATTTTAACGATGGCCCGACGTTTCCTTTCCTTTCATATTTTGCATCCTGATATTTATTTGTTAGCAAAGACGTAGTTGGAAACATCAAATACATATTTTCTTTCCATATGTTAGTGTTACAGTTTAAAATTTTAGCACCTGAAAATCAGTAGGACTTGTACTTAACTGAAAATTGGGCTTTGTTTTACCATCCAAAAACTTACTGAATAAAATTTTCAGCATTTTAAGTTAGTTTTTATAGCTTATGATCTGTTTATTAATCTAATCTTTAATATTGACAAGACACAGAGTAGATAAGTATACACTTTTAAACCGAGAGATGGCGTTGACATTACAATATTTTTATAAAGTTACAGTTATTTACACTGTTATGTCTTTGATGTTAAGATAGTTTCCTTCAAGTTTCTATATATGGTAAATGGGAACAGGAAATGTCCTGAGTTTAAAACCCGGGAAAACTTATACATAATTATTTAACAGTGGACTATATACTTCTAGCTGGGTTTATCAACACGTCCTACGCCACTGGGGACGCCCCCACGTGACGTCGTGCGCCAGATCCTGGCGCGAGCGGCTGATCCCCATCCAGAACCCCCAGAGACTGAACACAGCATGAGGGAGATCATAGCCATCGCGCATAGAGGTAATAATAGGACGACTGCATATCGTACTTCGATGTTATAGTATATATACATAGAAATATCCAGAAAAACTTCTTTCTGGATTTCTCATTAAAGTGATAAGAAATTTTAATTCATATGAAGATCATATGATCTCTAAAAAGTACGATTAATGTCGCTGGTAATCTTATCCTCCTTGTAAACTTAGTGTATTCAATACAAAGACTCACTGTTTAATAATAATAACTTTATGGAGTTCTCTCCCTAAAATGACCCAAACACTAAGAATTTTTTACATGCCGCTAAACTAAAAAATATTAATCTTAGACTTATAGCAACATATATAAGTAAAAAAAAAACGTTAAATAAAACACTTTAACGGTTAAAAACGCGATATATAGTTAAACTTATTCGAAACGTCGGGGCGTACTTAAAATAATTTTCAAATAACTTTAGATAATATATAACGCATTTTAAACCGCTAGTGTTTTATTTAAAAGTATACTACTCGCGTAAACCACGCACAGTATTTAAAAAGGTTGCAGTGTTTCGTGTAAGTCGGAGACAACCTTCGATTTTCATCATTATAAAAATCCTCGTTTGTAGTCTGGAACATATGAACTATCATATATAAACCATTTACGAATCTCCCGACGGTGACTCGACAAAACAGAAAAACATCGACGTATTATGATAATATAAAATCGTCGTTAGCTAATGTGGTTCTGGGTTTTAGAACTCGCCAGCCTTTTCTTTACTCTTCTATCCCATTTATTCCCAGCTGTGGGATAAAAGGGTGATCTGGAGGATTATCTGGAATAAATTTTGAAAACTTTTATATTTTTACATGTTATTGCACATGATGGCACTTTTGAGCTACCGAGTCGGATTGACTGACTCGGTAGCTCAATTCGTAGAGTAACAGAACGGAACGCTGACGATGCCGGTTCAAGTCCTGCCCGAGCCGAAATTTTTTTTAAATTTATTTTCGATTTTTAAATTATATAAATTTGTAATCATTTATTATAAGTAGTACAACATTTCTAGGTTAAAATTAGGTATTAGTGTAACTTATTTCGTTTCTCTTTTAATAATTTTATTTTTTAGTATTTTATACCTCTTGAATGTCTGGCTGGATATTCTTGAGGTATCGTTTAATTTTTACATTCATTTTAATTATTATAAGTTGAGGTGACCGATTTTTTATATAATAAGAATTTTATATTGATAATTCAGATATTCAATATGCAATTTGTATATGTCTATATATTAATATAAGGAATAAGATTTTTAGATTTTGCAGTCTAGCAGCTGTTTTGGTGATTTCACAAAGGAATTTCTACAAAAGTAAGAGGTTAGTATTTTTTCTACGTTCATATGAATTGTAAATACGTGTTTATACTTTGTTATATATATTACAAAAAATAAAATTACGCTCTTTTTCTTGGGAATTATTGTTTAATAAATCTAAGAGAAGTGTCATTTTATACTTGCCATACCAAATAATAAAGTTTTGATATCCCACAATTAAGAATTTGAAATGAGAGATAATAAACAGGGAATCTTATATTTTTTAAATAAAACACTTTAACGGTTTAAAACGCGATATATTAGTTAAACTTATTTGAAAATGATTTTTAACTTCGGCCCGACGTTAAAAATCATTTTCAAATAAGTTTAACTAATATATCGCGTTTTAAACCGTTAAAGTGTTTTATTTAAATGTGTACTACTCGTGTGAACTAAAAACAGAATTTAATCTTAAATTTGACAATTTTGAAATTATAACAAACGCACTTTTGCTTATATAATTTATTATATTAATACTACAATTTGGGTGAATGAATTGTTTAAAATCTCCCTTGTCGAACCCGCTTAGCTTGAGAAGTCTTTGACTCAAAACCCAAGAAATACTATTTTGTTAAAATATTAATCTAGGTTTATATGGCACAAGAGTTAACAATTTTTTTTGTATATTAAATTAGTGAGTGAAATAAGCATGAAAATGTGTCTTGCCCAAAATAGAGGAAAGATTTTGGATCCACCAGTCGTAGCATGGTCTACGCCGTAGCGTTTGAAAACTTATAAGCTCCATGTCCATTCTCTATGAAAATAAAAAGTCAATAATCTAAAGTAAAGTAAATAGTAGGTAAATTCACTTTTTTTTTCAACTGTATATACATGTTTAACATATTCTAATAATAATTTCAGATTTTTTGAAGAAGCGACTAACACCAGGGATAGTTTGCTCAACAGTTCTTAGAGGTGAGTATTTTTTTGTTGTTATGTTTAAACTTAGTTTTATTGCGATTTACGCGAATGGTACATACAAATATTTGTATTACTTATGTTTAAAAATGTATTTTAAAGTGAAAACGTGTGTTTTTAAACGAAAGTGTCTAATAGTAGCAATAGTGATAATCAGCGTGTCTTGGATTCGATCCCCACCGGGTGAATGGCCGGCCATTTATAGATTTGGGTTAAATCATTTCATAATTTCTAAAACATTGGACTTTATCTGGAAATCTTGACATATATAGGTGTGTGTTTTGACTGCAATGATACCTTGATATGACTTTAATTGGTATAAAATTATCTCAAGATTATAAAAATTAAAAATCGAAAAACAATTGAAAAATAAAAACTACGACTTGAGCAGGATTTGAAGCGGCATCGTCAGCGTTACTTGCTGTTGCTCTAACCAATTGAGAACAGCACGGAACGCTGAAAGTACTGGTTCAAATTCTGCCCGAGTTATAATTTTTTGCAATTTATTCCGATAGTTCCATCATTTGAAAACATTAATATTTTTCACATGTTATTGCACATGAAGGCACTATATAATTTAAAAATCGAAAATAAATTGAAAAAATTTTCGACTCGGGCAGGACTTGAACCGGCATCGTCAGCTTTCCGTGCTGTTGCTCTACCAATTGAGCTACCGAGTCCTACACCTCATCGTCGAATTTTTTCAACTTATTGATACATGCACCTCTCGCGCAATGTAATTTCTACCTTAACACTTGAAAAAATTTTTTCAATTTATTTTCGATTTTTAAATTATATAGTGCCTTCATGTGCAATAACATGTGAAAAATATTAATGTTTTCAAACGTTATAACTTTGTAATTTCATCTTCAATGATTTCTTAAGCTGCAAAGCATAAGACATTGAGCCTTAATACGCAAGTGTTAAGGTAGAAATTACATTGCGCGAGAGGTGCATGTATCAATAAGTTGAAAAAATTCGACGATGAGGTGTAGGACTCGGTAGCTCAATTGGTAGAGCAACAGCACGGAAAGCTGACGATGCCGGTTCAAGTCCTGCCCGAGTCGAAAATTTTTTCAATTTATTTTCGATTTTTAAATTATATAGTTCCATCATGTGAAAAGTATTAAAGTTTTTAAACTCACCTTACTCCACTGAAAAACCGTGCATTGCTTTTTAGATTAGCGTTTACATACATACACATAGAAGAAAACGACAATTCTGACACCAAAAATATTTTCCTAGTCTGTCATTCTTTCCACAATCTATACTAATATATAAAGCTGAAGAGTTTGTTTGTTTGTTTAAACGCGCTCGTCTCAGGAACTACCGGTTCGAATTGAAAAATTATTTGTGATGATTAGAGCATTTATCGAGGAAGGCTATTAAACGTCGCCCTTTGACTAATACAAGCGAAGATACAGCGAGAAATGTGAAAAAAAATTGGAAAAATGATTCATCATTATGGGTTTCAAAGGCGTACGCTGCGAAAACGGTTCAAGACACCCCAAAAATATGTACGAAAAAAGTATTCCTCTTTCAATGATCTAAATAAAGTTTCAAGAACGACGGCTAGGGATGCGACCGACGTTGTGGGTAACTGGTTAAGTTTATAAAGATGAAGGGATTTGCAAAACGAATTGGATGCCCAAAATAAATAGTCCAAGCGGACGAAGTGCGAAGCGAAGAAAAAGCTAGTATTTGATATTCTTACTAAATGAACAGAAATTTGTATTTTTGTTAAAGAACAGATTATAGTTATTCCTATAAAACGTATCTTGCATCTGTGGCGGGTTTTATACTCCACGGTATGCAATAAAATGAATAATATACAATGAAGGTTTATCTTCAACGTAGTTAGAAAGAAAATAAAACCCAGTATTACACAGTTGGTGCCAACAATGTTAGATTTAATAGAAATGCACCAACTTTCTTATTGCTTCGTTCTCTAGATATTGTAAGAAATATTAAATAATATTCGGTATTCCTAATTTTGCTTATATACTTATTGTAAAAGTTACCTGACTGACACCATTACATGACAGGATCCTTTAAACAAAACATTTTTAACGGTTAAAAACCCGAAATGTATTAGTTACCATCATTATAATTGATTTCGCGTAGTAAACCGTTAAAACTAGTTCTATTTAAATACTTTTTACGCGAGTAGTACACATTATAATAAAACACTTTTATGGTTTAAAACGCGATATAGTAGTTAAACTTATTTGAAAAATTATTCTTAACTTCGGCCCGACGTTTCGGATGCTTTGCAGCAGCCGTGGCCACGTCTCATTTTTCAAATAAGTTTAACTAATATATCGCGTTTTAAACCGTTAAAGTGTTTTATTTAAATAGTTCTATTTAAATGTGTACTACTCTTGTAAACTACAGACAATGTGACCATTATTAATCTCTATTGAAATTTCAAGTTTTGAAGAAACTTGCATAATCTAATTTCGCGCTTTTATTTTCTGTTTAATGCATTGATGCCTCCTAATTAATTCTCAAATTATAAGAAATAATAATACTATTATAAACTACCCTAATAAAATAATTTCCCTTGCGTCATGAGACAAACATATTTATGTGTCCCTTTCACACATAGTTTTTTTCTTCCTAGAGAAATCAATTAATAATTTATCAATCCCCACATAGGATCTGTTTGTATGGCGTGGGGAGTATGGTACCAAAACTCGAAGAGATCCCCTGCACAGCAATGTCTGTGTCCTGATCTTTTCTGGCTCTCGTGACTCTTCTTTTTAATAGCAGCTTCTATTGCGCAAAATCTTCTTAGTGTTTCCCTCCCCATAAGAACTAAAGATCACCTTCCTTTTAGTTGCTCCACTTTAGTGATCACGGCTTCACAAAAACAATTAATTCACAAGAATTCTCCCTGTGGTTTAAGAACCAAGTGCTACGGGAGTGTATAATTATTATGAAAGACTTCGTACAGCATAAGGCAAATACACATCTGTATCCGTTTCACTAATCGTTTTCATTAACTGGCAAGTTATTCACACTGCTACATATCATAGTGTATTACTTGCAACTGGATTAAAAAAATGCATGCCGTGATAATTAAAGTTTTATAAGATAGAGAAGGACAGACAAGCTAAGCTTAAGGTCACTTGATGCAAGGTGAAATTGCGTAGCTATACAACATCTTAACATACGCTGTCGACCTAGATTAGCTTAGATTAGCTTAAATTAGTTTAGAAATCTAAACTAATTTAATCGCTATTAAAGTTCAGATCATTTTAATCTCTCGATTGTGGTCCGTGTCCTAGACGAAATTCCGGTATATCTACCCTCTCCACTTCCATTCACTATCCAAATTCCCAGACGAAGTCTAGTCTAATTTTATAGAAATAACTAAAATATATTTTATGACAAACATTCAAGTCCTCTGTCCATTTAGTAAAAAAAGATATAAAAGGATGCTAGACTAGAAAAAATGTTTTTAGTGTCGGAAGTGTCGTTAACTTGTTAAACAATTATCTAAAGCTGTGTACGGTTCTTACTGAGTAAGCACAGCTTGGCTCAATTTATGTCAACATGTTTTAGAATCATTAATTGATTAAAACCCATTTAAATAAAACACTTTAACGGTTTAAAACGCGATATGTTAGTTAAACTTATTTGAAAATGATTTTTAACTTCGGCCCGACGTTTCGGATGCTTTGCAGCAGCCGTGGTCACGGGAAGACCGGCTTGACCGGCGACACGGCTGCTGCAAAGCATCCGAAACGTCGGGCCCAAGTTAAAAATCATTTTCAAATAAGTTTAACTAACATATCGCGTTTTAAACCGTTAAAGTGTTTTATTTAAATGTGTACTACTCGCGTAAACTATAGACAGTATTTGATTAAAACCCGTTGATTATTAGTTGTAGCTACTATGGGACCAACGAGCTCATTAAATATATACAAAACATGTGTTCGATATATTTTTTATCTTAAAACTTATCCTATCCGCCAGTACTGTAGCCACCTCTTGGTCTATAGAGGAAAGCGGCTGGCGGGCGCCCAATTGTAAGAGCCGAACCCATTCTGAAAGGATATCTATAGGATTAATAAAAACTTGTATGAACAATGAATTTTTTGTTAATGCTACTTACTAGCCATTGTAGTTTTGTCGTTGCGTTACGGATTCAGACTGCTCTGAATGAAATTTACAATCCTTTGTTTTATCCGGTCGGGTTTTAAGATTCGCAGTCGCGTCCAACATTCCATACTTATGTCAAATCGATGGTAATTATTGCGCGTATTAAGTTATTTTTTTTTATCATAGAAGAGGACAGACATGGCATGCGGTTTACTTGTTGGTAGGTGATATACCCCAGCCTATAGCACCTAAACAAGATGCGCTGTTGGCCTATTTTCGCTTTGGATATTCGGATATCCACAGACTCACCGAAACGCGATTAAGCTGCACGGCTTTTTCATTTGTGCTGGTTCGTGACCCGGACTGAATGTCTATACTATTACCACCCGTCAAAATCCAGATTTCCAACCAAATAAAATTATAAATTGAAAAATTTGAAACACGTTGGACCTGGTAGGGATCGTACCCACGACTTGATATTAGCCATACAGTGCTACATTAAACCAATGAGCCCGTACCAACTATATAAATATACTTTTTTACTTATTAGCGTTGTATTGAAGGATATGACGGGACACTCAAAGTAATTTCGGTCAGATAGACACAAAGCTTTAATCGGTAAATTCTTCATTGAAACGGACACAGAAATGTCTCCGTTGTTATGCACGTGTGTTTTCTTTAACGAAACAATATTTATCAGTGTTCCCTCAATCTATTTCACAGATTAATTAAACAAATTGATTAATCTGGATTACAAAAGAGAGATGAGCTCGGGAAGTGTAAATCAGTTTCAGTCTATAGCTTTTCAACATGGGTCGGTAGCACATCGTGATTAACTGTTGTATGGCTGGGCTATATTATCTACCATCAAGTTACCCCATGCTTATCTGTAAATAATAACACATTTTTATAATAATCGAGAATTGCGTATCCCTGTTATGATTGTGTAATCTTCTATCATAATATCTATACTAATATATAACGCATTTTGTTTGTTTGAACGCGCTAACCTCGGGAACTACTAGATTGAATTGAAATTTAAATTGTTTTTTGTAATTAAATAAAAAAAAAAAAATTGTAACCCAAAAATATGTAAAAAAGAATGATAGATAGAAAAGAATGACGTCTCTGAATGATCTTAAAATGTCCGTGACAATAAATGTCTATCATTTAAGATTAACTTGCAAAAACGACGGGAGGAAGAGGAGGATGTCGCGGGTAACACATTATTTTTGAGTTAAACAAAACGTTTGCAAAAACAAATTTTAAGCTCTAAATAACTATTCTACGCGGACGTAGTCATTGTCACAGCTAATAATATATACGCTTAAAAATCGATAATAAATTCAAAAAAAAATTTTCCCCTCGGGCAGGACTTGAACCGGCATCGTCAGCGTTAGCAAAGTTTTTCAATTTATTTTCGAATTTTAAATTACATAGTGCCTTCATAAACAATAATAAAGTTTTCATATATACGTTTGTTAACTCATAATATCTTTTAAATAAAACACTTTAAAACGGTTTAAAACGCGATATCTTAGTTAAACTATTTGAAAATGATGAGAGTCTCCCCGTGACCACGGCTGCTGCAATGCATCCGAAACGTCGGGCCGAAGTTAAAAATCATTTCCAAATAAGTTTAACTAATATATCGCGTTTTAAACCGTTAAAGTGTTTTATTTAAATGTGTACTACTCGCGTAAACTATAGACAGTATTTCATAATATCTTTTTGCACCGCCGGCCAATCTTGCCATTACGTATTTTTGAACCACTTCCGCTATCACACATAACACAGTTATATACGAGGGATGCATAAAGTTCTCTTCAGAAGAGCGGTTTGCTATGAATCACATTTATTTCCACTGAATTATGAGCCAAGTACTTTAAAAAATAAACGAGTTCGGTTCAAGGGCTGCACATATTTCACTGTCAGTAACCCACTTGGCAATATGCTGGAGTAGATGGATAATGATTTGCGTCCGTTTCACTTATGTGCCCTACCCGAATGAAACAATCTATTGATTCCTCAGGATTCGAACCCAGAACCTCGCCAACTCGTTTAACCAATTAGCTACAGAAGCAGTGAAAAAAATACATGATAATATGATATTTTTTATTATTTCGGGATTATATTATTTAACTGTATGGAAATTCACGTATATTAATATATAGGTATTGGTCTTAACTGCGATTTTTATTTTAAAAAGTCTAAACTATACGAACGCATAAACCCAGTAATTTATAGGCTAGACTTAATTCATTTGGTTTGCTCTATCTAGATGGCTCGACCATTTCTAGCCAAAATGGCTTACTTAACAAATCCTGGAACTTTTCCATTTTTTCTACATCTCAAATGGTCGTAATCTTCGAATTAATCTTGTGAAATAAGTCGAATGAGGTTACGTTCATTGCGCTGGGTTTTTGTCGCGCCTTTTTTAACATTTTGGTGGAGCGTTTATTGGTTAATTTCTACTACGTAAGAACGATACACAATTAATACGTATAAGGTCAGCTAGCTGTGTCAGTGCGTTCATCCACGTAGAATAGTTACTTCGGACATCATCAATATTTCTTTCTGCAAACCTCTTCTCTTATAGATTTGAGTTGTTGCCCCGAAGTAAGCCGCGTCCCATCTGTCATGCAAGTTAATCTTAAAAGATGGGCATATAGTGTCATGGACATTTTTGTAAAGTCATTTTAAGAGAAATCATTCTTTCATTTTGAACTGTTTTCGTTTAGTCCGTTTTGTCCACATTACCCACTGTTTCTTAGCTTGATAAATGGTTTAAAAATAATTATTCAGTTCAGAGTAATAGTTTTTGAGCCTCAAACAAACAAACAAACTGTTCAGCTTTATACTTTAGTATAGATTACATATGTAACGGACTAAAATCCGAATTATCGTCCTTAATTTATTTAACTTAACTACTATCGTGCTTGAATCCGTAGAAAATTTTTTTGTGAGCCATTTGCATAAATTACAGGCAATGTTTAATTAACTTGTACATTCATTTAAAGCTTTAAAGTTTTGTTTAAATTTAATACATTGTAGATTGTGATTTAATACGAGTACATAGGAGGTATTTGTGTGTAGCAAATACATTGCAAGAATAATACTAAAAGGCGTTTTACATATTTCTAATCATTAATATACAACCAAAGAAATATTATTTTAAAACTGTTTAATACGTGCGCTATTATAAACAAATTTTCTTTCTATTTTCAGTTCCACTTCGTGTCACACCGTGCCACCATTAACAATCACAAATAAGGAACCAAAACGGTGGATAGGTAAAAACGTACATACACATAATTAGACTAAAAATTACTAGCAGATATCTTGTAATCAAAACATTAATAGCGTAGTAAGCAACAGTATTTTCTATTTACAGAAAAAAAAACTCTTAGTATTATCAATATTTAAAAGGTAATTATCCGAACGTACGTTTCTGTAAACGCATTGTTCCTGAAAAATAAAAATTATTTTTAAATATTTTTGTCTTTGTTATTTCACTAATATATGACTCTTTTTGAACTTTTTCTAAACGTATAAGGGAAAAATAAAAAAAATGAGTTCCCGTTTCCCCCACGTAGGGCTTGGGGCGAACACATTTCTGTGTCTGTTTCACTGATCCCAGGCAAGTAGTTGATCAGACTTCTACGCCCTGCCAGACCGAATTATTTGAAAATGATTGCTGCCATGGTCACGGGGAGACCAGGCTGCTGCAAAGCATCCGAAACGTCGGGCCGAAGTTTAAAATAAGTTTAACTAATATATCGCGTTCTAAACCGTTAAAGTGTTTTATTTAAAATCTATAACATTTATAAAAATATAATATAAAACTGTCTGAAAAATGTAGACTCTTAATACATAAGAATTAATTATATCGATATATTGTCTGGCTTTCCGAATATATGAAGGGGTCTCTCCGTTTCCCCGTGACCACGGCTGCTGCAAAGCATCCGAAACGTCGGGCCGAAGTTAAAATCATTTTCAAATAAGTTTAACTAATATATCGCGTTTTAAACCGTTAAAGTGTTGTTGACCCGTTGGTGACCGAACCTACGTCCCGTTGATCATGCGCCATAGGGTACATCGATACCATTAGACCAACGAGGTAGTCGAAATTAGTTTTTACTTATTACATTGTTATTGTCCAACCATCTGTCTGTTTAGTAATAATTAAATAAGTACTAATCGCAAAAGGCCAAGGTTGATAGATTAGAAAAGAAATCTTCCAGAGCTACCAAACTCATTATTGTTAATTGGATTCAGTTTTCGTTAGTAAGACACGCTTATTATGTCTGTTCCTTTATCCCACTTTGGGACTTGGGGCAAGTAGAAACTGTGTCCGATTTTTCTTGTTAAAATGTATGTACAGATTAATCTCTTCTATACAAAATTAACTTGTCTTTAGAAGAGGACAGACAAGCATTTTTTCTTGATGGTAGGTGGAACACCCCAGCCATATAACATCTAGACGGAATTCGGAAATCCACAGACTGACACCAAATTGCGATTAAACTTTACGCCTTTCCATCTGTGAATGACCATTTGAGACGAATTTTGATATTTCTACCATCAATTTAATAAACTCCTTAATATCTCCCGGGATTCAAATCCAATACTTCTGTTCCGCAATGCGAGTGATTCTTTATTTAAATTTACACTTCGTGTCTTGATGCTTCAAGTTTAACACAATTTGGTTTGACATAAAACTCTTAGCGATTATAATATAGCTTGATTTTAACTATCGCTACAAATATTAAGCAGATACGCGAGTACACATTTAAATAAACTCCGTGACCACGGCTGCTGCAAAGCATCCGAAACGTCGGGCCGAAGTTAAAAATCATTTTCAAGTAAGATTAACTTATATATCGCGTTTTAAACCGTTAGTGTTTTATTTAAATGTGTACTCCTTGCGGAAACTACAGGCAGTATCTGTTAAATATTAATGTATGTGCACTTGAATAGTAGACAAAAACAACATACTGTATTTTGTCTTTCGAATTCCGGTGCTATTATGATAAAACTAAGGTGTAATGATAAAATAGTTTGTATAACTTTAGGTACACCCTGTATAGTGATTGCTAGCCCTAATGAATGCGTTTACCTTATAACAGCTATCAATAAACTTTGAACCTTATATTTGCACTCGCTTTGATAGTGTTCGTTATTACAAATTGTTATTGATGTGAAAGAATGACTTTGAAGGATTGTTCACTTATTTAATATATAAAAATATAGTTTTATTTAAATTCATACGGTAAGCAATGCTTGCCAAGCATGTTTGCAATTAACTCATCTTAATGTTTAATATGTTTTGTATTCTTTTGCTATCCTTAGAGGTAAACTATAAATAGATGATCCCGAAAATGTTAATAAAATAATCTATACTATATATCATAAAGCTGAAGAGTTTGTTTGTTTGATCGTGCTAATCCCGGGAACTACTGGTTTAAATTGAAAAAATTGTGTTGCTTAGAGCATTTATCGAGGAAGGTTGTAAGCTATAGAATGTGACTAATAGGAGCGAAGAAACAGCGGAAAATGTGGAAAACGGGGAAAATTATTTATCTCTGTGGGTTTCTGATGTGTACGCTAATATATAATTACGATGTATAGATATTATAAAAAATATGTATATCTTTAAATGGTCTAAAGAATGTCTTAGACAATATATGTCTATCTTTGCGAGTTAGTCTTAAATAAAGGTATATACTATTGCAGACATTTTTTAGATTATTTAGAGAAGAATAATCCTATACAACATAACATACCTATTGGTTAGCTTATTTTTATCGATGATTCGACCCGACGATCCGAAATGTTGCCAGCCGGCATTGTCTAGTGCCTCTTTAAGTATATATTTCGCGGTTCAAACTGTTAAAAAGTTTACATTTAATTCGTACTACTGACGTTACTAACAAACAAACGGTTCAACTTCTTTTTTAGTTAATTCAACTAATACAATTTGTTTTTTTGTTAATTCAAAATTTGGCAAGGGACTCTATAAATGGTGACCATTGTCTTATATGTAACGCTACATACACAATAAGAGGCCTCTAGAGGCAGAATAGCCTAACTAAAATTTTATGAAATAAGTCATATTTATATTTTTGTAGTCTAAAAATGTTAATCTACATGAGCGCAGTGACCGACAATTTTTAAACAAATAATAGTACAAATTAATTTTCACCTAAGTTACATGCGCATTTTTATTTTCCTAATTATTGAAAATCATGTTTTTTGTTATTAGGCCACTCTGCCTCTAGTAGCCGGATATGTTTTTCTCTAAATGAACGTTTACATAAGCAATAGTCAATCAAAGTAATGCTATTCAACTCTAACGGAGGTCCTTGCGCCGTGGTTCATAACTTAGCTTTATCGTCGGGTCCAGCAGTTGATAAATTGAGTCAATAATAGTCACTAATTATGTAGGAAATTGCCCTTAAATGATATTAATTCTCTTTTTGTACTATTATAGGCTCGTTGGTATGTACGGATAATAATTAACGGGTCGCGGCTTTGATCCTCACCGGGTCCAAGTTTTTTCTAATCAATTTATAATTCTGAAACATGGACTTCGTCTGGAAATCTGGATATTATATGGGTGGTAGAAATCGAAATTCCGTCCGGGTCACGAACTACCGTTCACAAGCAAAACGCTGTGAAGTTTAATCACGGTTCGGTTTCAGCCTGTCAAGTTCAGAATATCTAAAGCCAAAATAGGTCTATAGCGGTCTGTGCTGCGGCTCTATCAATTGAACTACCGTATTGCTCGTGTATATTAGTTAAACTTATTTGAAAATTATTTCAACTACGGCCCGACGATTCGGATGTAGTTGAAATACCGTAAACCGCAGACAGTATTCAATCAAAATAGATTTTTAATTTACATAATGCCATCATTTGCAATAACATGTGAAAATAATTTTTACTATATATTTTACAATCTGGGACGATTTTGAATATTATTTATTTATTTATTTATTTTACACTTTGATACACCAAACTGAACATACAGATACTATGCAATTTATAACTATAGAGTGTACCGGGCGGCCTTATCGCTATAAGCGATCTCTTCCAGGCAACCCGAGTAGAAAGAAACTTAACGATTAATTAAAAACTATACAGTATGCAAGAAGTGCGAAACTTACTAATTACTTAAACTAAACAAAATAAACTTAAATTAAATTAAAAATAATAAAAACCCAGCAAAATAAATATAAAAAAAAAAAAATAGAAAAAGGAAAGTGAAATTTATTAACATGATAAGGACAGTAGATGTTTATATAAAAGACTTTTGAAGGAAAACAAGGAAGGAGCTAATCGGACGGAGTCAGGTAGAGAGTTCCAAAGTTTTGCAGCAGAGATGGAAAAAGAGTGACCAGCAAAGTTCGTAGAGTGACTGGGAATTTCTAGTATAAACCTTTCCGCAGACCGCAGGCCATAGGTGTAAGGGCCCAAAAATTTAAAAGATCGTTTGAGGTATGTAGGAGCACTGGGATTAAAGAGGATAGAGTACAGAAGGTGTAGAGTATGCGAATCACGTCTAAGCCGAATGGGAAGCCAACCAAGCTGCTTACGGTAAGTAGAGATATGATCATATTTACGAAGGCCAAAAATAAACCGGATGCAAAAATTTTGTAAACGGTCGAGCTTGTCAAGTAGATCTTCATTCATGTCCGAGGCGCAAGAGTCAGCGTAGTCTAGAAAAGGAAGGAGAAGAGATTGGGCGAGAATAGTTTTGGTAGAGATAGGGAGAAAATTACTTAACCGCCTTAAAACACAAGAAGTTGCATACAATTTGCGACCGACCTCCTTTACATGACAATCCCAAGATAGCGTTTGATCTATAAAGACACCCAGGTTCTTTACGGAGTTATACACACCCAAGGTAACGCCGTCAATGGTTATAGGAGGAAGTAGGAAGTTATATTAGTTGTGTCAAATTCAAGTGATATAAGAAACGAAATCGTTCCTTGTTCCCCTGACTAAAAATCTACTTACAAGCCGGTAGGTGATTCTAGAATCCATTAAAATCCAATCCTGTTCCTGGTAACACAGATAAAGCAACATAGTTGCGTATAGGACTTATCAATATTATTGACGGATGTTAATATCTGTTGCACGTGTGAGGAGAAAATGATTCACTTTAATAGGACATGAATATTTCAAATATTTACTTATAAATCGGATGCATTGAGACCCAAGAAGCGCCAGCGATAGGCTCCAATAGGTTTTTATGACGTATGGTGTAAGCTACGCTGTAAGGATGACTTCTATGTGGAGTTTGACTGGTATCTACTTAGAGAAGACTCTAATGCTGTGCTTCTTCAGAACCCACCAGACTTGATTACGATCAATATTGGCTACTTACCGCCCTATTGCGGCTGTAAAGTGCCCCCATGGGCGCATCGGCCTTGACTTGGACCACCCCAATGTAGTTGGGAGCTTCAAGTGCTAGATATGTGGCAATAAATGCTGCCATGCGGAGGTGAAGTTGTAAATGAATAAATAGTATAGATCTTTACCAAGAGGCGCCAGAATTTTTTAAAGGTTGAATTTCTTCCATGTCTTAATAGGTAAAAGATTGTATAGCGAAATGTGTCGTGTTTGACTGGTAGTATCATGCGTTCTTCTTACCACCATTAACTGTTTTGCGTATGTTGACCCGGGAGTATTAATACTAACTGCCATGTTTGCGGCTAGACCAAGAGGGCCAGGGGGGCATTGGACTTGGCTTAGACCACCCCGATGTTGGGAGCTTTAGACGCTGGACGCTGCCATAGGAACGGATGTTGAATACGTCAATTGTAAATAAATATTTTAGTTTTATACTTATAAGGCTTATGTTTTAAGATTCAGCAAGTCTTAAGGTCCAATTTGTTCTAACTTTCAATATGGGTAAGGCTAATATATTTTGGCTTATGGTGGTGTATATTGGTGCTATCTTTTTAGTTATAAGTTTGTTTAACTCGACCTTATTTTACTAAATTCATGATTTTTTTTATGATAAAAGAGGACAGACATGCGTGGTGTACACTTGATGGCAGGTGAAAAATTCCAGCTATATAACATCTATACAAGATGCACTGTTTACCTATTTTAGCTTTAGATATCCGAAGTAAGGATTGGAGTTGCAAAGGGGGTTTTGGTAGTCCGGTATCAAAGTGATCAGTTACAAGCATCGGCTTTTCCATCTGTAGACGGTGGTTATCTGAAGTGAATTTCGATATTTCTACCACCTATTTGATATCCAGATTTGCAGGCGAAGTCAAACATTTTTTCATAAAAATTATAAATTGATTGAAAAATAAAATTTTAGACCCGGTGGGGATAGAACCTACGAACTGTTGATTATCAGCCATTACACCAATTACTACACCCAAAGAGTCGGTCAAGAAAGTGAAGTATTAAGGAATGCCTAACCAATTAGCTACAGCGAGTATTTAAATATAATTTGTGATAATTACGATGTTTATGAATTACGAACATTGACCTACGCACGTATATATTATTATGTCGGTAAATGTTATCTTAAAATATAGGCAAAAGATGGCGCAATATTTATAAAGTTAAATAAAGCACTTTTAACGGGTTTAAACGCGACAACAACAGACAAAACTTTTTTGTACGTTATTTTAAATATTAACATAGTCCCGTAAGATCCGGAGTTCGATTCTGATTACAACATTCTTATCGTTGTACATATTGTCTTGCGTTCAGGTAAAGGAGCATGTCATAGACAAAAAAAAAAGAAATTTTGGATATATCTGGTCTTTGTACGTAAAATGCCTAAAGTAGAATTTTTCTTATTCCACTTATGCATGCTAATCCATACTAATATTATAAATGCGAAAGTAACTCTGTCTGTCTGTCTGTCTGCCCGGCTTTAACTTCGAAACTACTGAACTGATTAAATGAAATTTGGTACACAGAAATTTTAGGGCCTGAGAAAGGACATAGGCTACTTTTTAATGTCAAATAAGGGTTGATAGGGAAAGAAAGTTTGTATGAAAATTCGTGGTTGTTGAAGATAGAACAATGAAACTTTCAAAACAGTGGGAGTGGGAATGCGAGTGGGAGTGGGAGTTAGAGTAGGAGTGATGTAAGGTGTTGCAGCAATGTAGCACTTTTGACATAGATTGGCTACCTTAAATGCGCCCTTACATTCTACGCCTAGTCACTATTCCACGCGGACGAAGTCGCGGGCACGGCTAGTGATATATATAATGATAAGTAATAATTAATATCTCGGAAATATAACAACTTTTAATGGTTTAAAACGCGAAATGTATTCGTTAATTAACGACGTTATTTTAACAACGAAATTTTGGATGCTGTGAAGCAATCGTGGTCACGGGATGGTTTTTAAACCGTTAAATGTTACATTTTGGGTGTACCTACCTACACTGGCGCAAACTAAAGACAATATTTACCTTAATCTATACTAATATTATAAAGCTGAGAAGTTTGTTTTTTGTTTTAACAATAATCTCTGGAAAGAAACGGGGAAAATTATTCGCCTTTGAGAGCTTTCGTCGCGCTGCGTAAACGGATCAAGAACTAGAAGAAGACAAAGAACAAGAAAGAATCTGCGACAGTATATATCTCTCTTTTAAGATACTCGCAATCAACGTGACGCGGCCGGTGTCGTGGGTAACAGCTATAACTTTCAAAGGTTGTTTGCAGAAGTAAAATATCGAATAGACGAAGTCGCGGGCACAGCTAGTATTTAATGCATCGTTTAGGCGCGCAAATGTTTCTTAATATCAAAACAAGTACTCATGTTTATCAGCGATGTAAAGAGCATCAAAATACCGCATTGTGTTATTTTTAAGTGACCTGGTGCTGTGCAATGATAAGATTCTTTCGTTAGTACGTGGTTAAATTACTTAACGGGCGTAAAGAATAGAAATAAGTTTATTCAGAAAACAACAGCAATTAAAAATAATAAACTAACTGAACTAAATTTTACAAAACATAATGTAAGAATTAAATATATAAATAATATTGTACGACTAAATACAGATAAAATAAAATAATACAGTTGCCTCTGAAAAGGGAGTACACTCAGCTACGTTGGGACTAATGTCCCAACAGAGGACTGTGTTCTGTGGCCCCATCAGAGGCCTATCAAACACAAGCGATAAAATTCATAACTTCTTCTATTATGTATATTTTGTCTACATCAAAGCAAACCGAGGACAGGACGTATAAAAGACACTTTGATGAATAGAACGTTTGTTTGTTCTCAAATTACGATAATAACTTAACAAGACAAACAAGAAACAAGAAAATATTGATACAGTTTGTAGTTTATGCGAGTTGTACACGTTTAAATAAAACACTTTAACGGTTTTAAAATGCGATAAATATTAGTATAACTTAACTGAGAATTCTTTTTTTATTACTTATGAAAGTATATAATAGATAAATACTTGCTTTACGAAGCATGCCAAACATTAGTAAAAAGGACAAAATAAGAAATACAAAATTAAGAGACATCACTAAGGCTATAAACGCTGGCTGGGCTGGCCATGTAGTAAGGATGTCAAGCACAAGATGGGCTTCAACGGTTACCCAGTGGAAGGGACCTCCACGTAAGAGGAGAAGTGGAAAACCCTTGGCACGCTGGAAAGATGATCTAACAAGAAGAGATAGGGTAGAAGAGAAAATGGGCATCTTTGGAGGAGGCCTATACTCAATCCAGGGTTCTTGCTGATTTATAAATTTTTAAACGTTACATATACTAAAATTACTAACATATTCTGAGCTTAGATGCTAACACAATCTGTTTAATGTTATTTAACAACAAATAATGTAAAAAGCAAGAAATAAAGGGCTTATTTTTAATATTATTATACTTGCTTTGTAGTTTATTAAATATATTAAAATTGTATGTTTAGTGATTTACAAATATACTATTAGATTAAGCTATTAATTTTATTTAACATAGAACAGATTAACCATTAAAATTGCGCATATATTTAATCGAATCTATTTTAAATACGGCCTAATATTTTGGACGCGTGATCGTGCTCACGGGGGTTGAAGATAGAGGGTCTTGTGTCAAAGTCAAATCTGCAGTAGCGCCACCTGTTTTAACGTAGGCGTATTTGGAGAAACTGACTGACCCTTAACAGAACGGACTCACGGTGTCCTCTCGTGTATATTTCTAGTTTTAAACGGTTACATGTGTATTATTAAACCCGCAAACTACAAACAATGGTATAAATATTAGTTTTGAGATTATGTTTTCTATTCCGTTCGTAGTCATATTGAAATTTTCTTTTATTATCTTTTATGAATATAGTAACTTCGTGATTTAAACGAAATATATTCAGAAGCTTAGGCAAAATAACATCTCAGTCAAAGTTGGAACGTTAAAATTGATATTGGTAAAATTGTATCATTACGTAAATGAAATATTTGGCATTCATATTATAATAATCATGACCTTACACTTGAAAGTAATCAACTGTTCAAAACGTGTTTATTATATTAAACTTCCCGGAGATAACCCAAACGATGATAAATACTTAGATACTTTTACATATTTCAGAAATTGATTCTTTGCTTGTTATATAACCATATATATTTAATAACTTAACTGGTTTAAACGTGAATTTTACTTGTTGTGTTTTATTCAGTTAACTTAATTATGGCCTGACGCTTCGGATGCTTTGCAGCAGCCGTGGTCCCCCGTGACGAAAGGATATATTTCGGATTTTGAAGCCGTTAAAAGTTTTATTTCAATGTTTACCACACGCGCAAATTACAGACAATACTTACCTATGTTTAAACTTGTAATGCTCTATTGTAAGTTTTAAATTGGTAGAGCACCAGACTGTCTAGGTTTATAAGCTGTCGTATAAAGCTTTTTAAAAGTAAACATACAAACGCTTTTCGAATATATTAAATATATTGTGACACGAAGGACAGAGAATAAAAGACTTTCTCCTATATTGATGTTATATATCACAGGTATCAATCTTTTAACGTTTTTGGATCCAGTGAAAATCGACCCACGACCCGTTGGTTATTAGCCATAAATTTCTACCATTTGACCAACAAGCCCGTCAATTATTACGTAAACGTCCGTTACTGTATATCGTACCAGCGTACAGGATTATTTTCAGCTTTCTCCCAACTGGTTGAAGATACACTTGCAACAATAGTTGAAGAATACTTCTTACATTACTCTTTAAATTCGATATTTAAAAATAATAAACCAGTCCTATACCTGCTCTAATTCCTTAGTCCCACTTAGTAACATTAATGGTTTAGTTTTGTGTCCTAATCAACGACCTTTGTCCTGCCTAAATAAATAGTTAATTTAACAACTACTTATTATGATTTACCGCTGCGTCTATAAAAGTAGTGGTGGGGGCTCCTTTTGTGCATTTGCCGTTGCGTCGCGGTCCTGGACGCACGTCTGTTGAGACTGATTTGTAGTGATATTACCCCTCAAGATGGGGACGTATAGTTTAAGCTTTTTTAGTGTTTTAATCCTAGCTGTTTTATGGAGTCCGGCCCTCAGTGGTATGTTATTCTTTTTTACTAATAGCAAAAAACATTAATTCTACCAAAATATAAAATACAATAATATTATATTTATACAGTATTAAATTTCTTTTCATGTAACATTTCACAAGTTTATTGTTTTAAGTTATACAATCGTCGTAAAAACGCATACTTTACAGCGTAACGTAATATCATAGAAATCTTTTGAAAATAAAGGTAGTCAACCACTTACAGATAAACGATACTATATTTTAATTAAATTACAGTAATATTAATGTCTTTATGATGATATATATGCATGATAAGAAATATGGTCTCTTTATTTTTCCATAATACCGACTAACTCGTATTTTTGAAATCTCATATAAAAAAAAATAGGTCCATATTATTGTCACACTGTCATTTTTCAAGCTTTTAAAATTCAATATTATTAACAATGAATAATTTCTTCTATGAAGCATGTAGTCCCTTTACTTCATACTAATTTGTAAGATATTCCTTGAATAACCTAGGCCATGAATTGAGTTGAATTGAGAACTTCATTTGAGCGATGAGAACGATTACGCAACTTCTCAAAAGGTAAGCCTTATGGACGGACACTGTTGCCAACACTGATAACATTTCGCTAAATGCGAATTGATAAAAGAAACTTTAACCTTAGATTGTGTTATCAATGTCACCGACGACGTTAGAGCAAAATTTTACCTTCTCCCGTTACGTTAAAGTTCAAAATAACATAAGCGATTATAGTCATAGGTCAAACACATCTTTGCTGATTATAATAATCAGTTGTTTGTTTTAAATTATTGTAAATAAAAGACTGAGTTTGTGTTTAATTAACTTTCTATCAGCTTATTTACGACTTAAAAGCAAACACAATTAAGTATTAAGACAGTGAAAACAAAAGAATACTTAAATATTTATGAGTCTCATTAAGACTTTCAAGATTTTAAATAATTTTGTTCGCTATAGCTTCGCTTTTAGTATAGCACCATGTTTAAATAGTGAAGTTAGAAAAAAGAATAAGTTAATTTTACGTTTTTTCATTACGATTTTATTCTGACTTATCCACTGAAGAAAAGGTTTATTATGTTTTTTTAATCTTATTCTGTGTATGTCTAAGACGATATCTTTTTTTGTTGGAAGCAATTGTATTGTTTCCTTTTCAGTGAAATTCGTAAATGAATGTAAGATTTATTAAAAATTAGAATCTTTTTTTCCCAATTTTTCTATACAATATATAATTTTTCTGAAACATGTCTATCGTTTGGAAATCTGGATATTTAATGGGTGGTAGGAATATTGTAATTCCGTCCGGGTATCACCATCCACAGAAGACAAAGACAAAGTAAAATCACGCTTCGGTTTTAGTCTGTGGATTTTATAGGCATGTGTATAGGCTGGGGTATATCTCGTACCACCCAGTGAAGCATGTGCTTGTCTGTCCTCCTCTATGATTAAAAAAAAATACCTAGCAACACCAGACAAGCGGATGCTTTTATCTAATATACCTCTTAAAGTGTTAAAATAACTACACTCAAATGATAAGATAAAAAACCTTGACAATGACCACACAACGGTTCTTAAGAGCTCGATATCTTTTGACCTTACTTATCGAAATTCGCAATTAATGTAGCGTCTGTCTTGATAACAAGTAGAAATTCGAAGAAGTGTTTTTAATTATTTAATATGGGATTAATCAAGGTTTATTAATACGAAAACATAAATATTCCTTAACAGTATTGAATTGACTATATTGTTTGTAGTTAACGTGGCCAGTACACATTTAAATAAAACACTTGAACGGTTTAAAACGCGATATGTATTAGTTAAGGTTATTTGAAAATTATTTTAACTACGGCTCGAATTTTAGCCGTGGTCACGGGGAGAGTAAAGACGGATGGCGCCATAGTTAAAATAATTTTCAAACAAGTATATCTAATATATATCGCGTTTTGAACCGTTAAAGTGCTTTATTTAAATGACGTCCATTTGTTTTTTCCAATGCGTTGCCTAGTTGAAGATACAAAACGTCGAGAGGTCTACTGTCGAAAGACTATAATATCTTTGCTATTAAGGAAATTTCTCAAATTGGGAAAAAAGGCCGGTGAGGATCGAACGATGTTGCTACCATTACACCCACGAGCCCGTGAAAAACACTTACTACTTGAGTTTTGGAAAGAGAAACTTCAAATCTTCAACGTGTAGGGCTTATTTATAGAAACTTATTACTAAACCACGTTTTAGAGTTTGGTGGATATCATAAAAATATTATAAGCAAGCTGTGTCAGCGACTTCGTCCGCGAGAATCATTATTTTGGGCATCAAAATTCGTTTTGCAAACCTTTTTTACTTGTATAAACTTAAACTGTCACCCACGACGTTGGTCGCCCCCCACGGTCCCTTTCCGTCGTGCAAGATAATCTTAAAAGATATACATATAGCGTCGCAGTCATATTTCTCGCTGTATATTCGCTCCGATTAGTCACAGGACGATGTTTTATAAACTATAGCTTTCCTCGATAAATGCCCTAACCAAACAAAAAGATTTTTTTAATTCGACCTCGTAATTCCTAAGATTAACACGTTCAAACAAACAACGCTTCAGCTTTATATATTAGTCAAGATTTAACTATATAATATTATGTATATTGCATGACACACACATTTATTTACGACACATTTTATGTACATTTTTGTTGTACTGTCTTTCGTAGTACAATTTGTATAAAATCAACAACCTTAACCAAAGTTAAATAAAATTTACTATCTAATTTTTTATTTAACTAACTTCTAAGAAGAAAAAAATAGAGAATACAAGAAAAGCATTAATTTTAGTGGACTTACCAACTAAATACAAATTAAAAGTACTAAAAACAACTGAATATAAACGAATGTGATATGACGATTATGTATTTAAATTTAGCTAGCTAAGTATGCACAGATATATAACCTACACATGTAAATAAAACATTCTTAACGGTTTAAAAACGCAATTAATTACTTAGGTTATTTACCGTTATAACTACGGCGAACAATTCAGATGCTTAATACATTTCGCGTTTGAAACTGTTAAATAGTGTTATATTTGAAGGTGACATATTCATTAGATAGAGTCTCGTCAAAAGACCAGGGTTTAATCGGCTTAGAGACAAAAAAATTGTTTTATAATTAAGGTTTTATTCTTAAAAACCCGAAAAAGGAGTATAGTATGCAAGAAAATACCATGAAAGCCTTGTAATCTTCCCCTTTTTTTTGTGTCGCGAATAATACACATTTAAATAAAACACCTTAACGGTTTAAGACTTATTTTTAACTAGGGCCCGACGTTTTGGATGCTTTGCAGCAACCGTGGTCACGGGGAGACTAAAGATGACGTAAAAGTAAAAAACTGCTACGCTAACGGCATCTGTTCCGTCGAAGTTGATATTTAGAATTGCAAGGACCGAAACGTCGGGCCGTAGTTAAAATAATTTTCAAACAAGTTTAACTAAAATATATCACGTTTTAAACCGTCAAACTGTCGTATTATCTTTGTTTCGTAGCGTACAAAATCAAAGGCCTTTTACGTACACCATTTTAGCCAATGATCAATAAAGAAGGTTCTATATATTTTCGTTAGAATTAAAAGTGCATTCCCACGTTCTTTCACGACGTCCACAATCAGCTAATTCTCCAATCAATAACCTAAACTGTCGTTTCCGTGCGGGGTCTCTCGTACTTGTATATGCATAATATTGTTTATAACTGTATTTTGATTCTCTTAAGTTGCTTTCTTAAGAAATTTACTAAAAGTATAGAATAAAGACGCTATAACACTGCAAAATCTAGTCTATTATCTTTTCAATTTGAGACCTGAAAAAGGTATTTCAGGCAGAAACCTCAGTTTTCCTCATATACATAAAAACGTATCGGTTACGTTTATTAATTACAATATATAGGGCATTGCAAGTATGAAATAAAGACGCCCCTAAGTGACTATTATATCATTTTTTATCTCTTTTCAGTGAACTGATTTTTTTTTCAGGCAGAATTTTTTAGTTTTCGTCATATACATAAAAACAATTTTATTTGCTTTCTTTATTAATTGCAATAATAAATGCTGTAGGATCAAAGACAAGTGTGTGAGAATGATTATTATAATTACAAAGCATGATTTTTTGCAAGAAACTTAAGTACTTATAATAATAAACACTATTTAGAATACTCGAGTTGAAACTCGACAACACATAAGAACAAAGATTAAACATGTCCCAGCAGTGGGAAATTCTACATCCAATAAGCCTATATATACATATACTGATAATAAAACCAGGACTAATTTATATCCAGTAGGTACGCAATACGAAGCGCAGTTTCTGCAATTACCCAATTTGTCTGATCGGACCCTATTTGGGGTCCGTATGACCCCAGGTCCTTGACATCCAGATACACTACTCTACTAAATAAGCAGTTTGTTTTTGCGTTTTATAGGCTTTTCAATAAACACTTCTTTTATTTTATACTTATAAGGGGTACTACCCTACGCGGTCCCCGCGCGACCACGGCTGCTGAAAAGCATGCGAGTCATCGGGTCGTTGTTGAAATAAATAAAAAATGGTACTTACAACATTTTGCGTTTTAAACAACTATAGTGTTTTATTTAACTGTGTACTACTCGCGCAAACTATAAACAATATTTTATGCGTTCGCAAATCTTTGCTAAGAAGAAGATGGAGAAGATTCGAAATTTCGTCCAGGTCACAAACCACCGTCTGTCTATAAATGAGGTAGGCGTTTCTAAGAGTATGAGATATACATAATATGAACATCAATTCAGTTTGAGTTAATACCTAAAGCAAGTTATAAGAAACACTATTTAAAAAAAATGATAGCTTCTTGCTTAGGTATTAATTAAAAGGAAGATCCCATTTTATGTGATCATGATTCATTTATTTATTGTCATGACCCCGGAACCCTTGACGGAACTAACATTGTTGATTGTTGACTTACTTATCAGCTTGACCTAGGCAGATAAACTTGGCAAACTTAGGGACCGGACCTTAAACTTTGCATAATATCGGGTGGAAAATTATGCTTAGGTAAATGAGAAAGAGTGTCGTTTTTAACACAATTGTTCCACTATCTTGCTTGTTGTTTAATACTTTACGCATTTCAAAGCTATTTTTTACTCTTGTTTTGATAGACGCTTCATGTATTTAAAATATAATAACGTTTCATTTAAAACATTTTTCTTTTTTTGTTACAGATAAGTGCTCCATAGCTTGTAAAGGATGTAAGTGTACCTTTAAAAATAATTTCAATATAGTCTATGAAGTTTTGTCAGCAACCAAAATTTTAAGAACCAGAAAATAATCTTAGCTATTTCCTTTTATGTCAGAGTAAAAATACTTCATAATAATATTATTTTTTAGCTGCATCAGCACCAGGTTTTCTCAATGGACACACATACACTTATGGAGTAGAAGGAACAGTATCAGTATACCTTACAGGAGTTGAGAAGCAAGAAACAAATGTCAAGATTTTCGGTCAGGTTTCCGTTACTGCATTGGGCAACTGTGCTCATGCCTTGAAGGTCAACTCTTTGGCTATTTCTGGTCCCAATGGCAAGGTACAAATGGCATCTTTAATATATACAAGAAGCAGTGGAACTTAACTAGAATCTTAGTAAACTTTAAATAAATAAAACTATATTTCAGAAATACCAAGCACCTGCAGGCATTGACAAGGCAGTTCGCTTCAGTCTGCAAGATGGTCGCGTTGGATCCGAAATTTGTGCTGAGGATGGTGATACCAGGTCGTCTCTCAACATTAAGAGGGCCATTATCTCATTACTGCAGACTGAACAGAAAACTTCAACACAGGTTGGTATCTTTGGCTTGTTTTTTTTTTTGGATTTACCTATAGGTTTTAGGTTTTATGTGTTTAGTTGAGACTTCCAAATGATCAAATATTTTATTTACTATACTCAATTCAATTCGTTCGAAAGAAAGGTTTTTTTTAATGTTTATTTTTATCCTTAGGTGGACGTTTTCGGTGTGTGCCCCACAGATGTGTCTTCATCAGAAGAAGGAAGCTCAGTACTACTCCACAGACGCCGAGATCTTTCCCGTTGTGCGCATCGGGAACAGGGCAAGAATGACTTGATCACCGCTGTCTACAACCCAACTGCTGTAAGTTGGAATACCTCGTAACGAAAAACAAAATGAAATACCTTTGTTTAAAATTGTGATTTACGTATTACTGTACATTGTTCTTTTTTAGGAAATTAAAAACACCCAAATTCTGCTATCCAGTTTAAGTGTTGAAACTAAGGTGAACAAAGGAGTACCAGAAAAGATTGCTGCCACTGAAGACTATGTATACAGACCCTTCTCATCTGGTGAAAATGGCGCTAGAGCATCCGTTCACACCAAACTTACCCTCTCTGGAACCAAGAGCGGTGGTGGAAATGGAGGTAAATTAGCTGATCTATATAAGAAGTTTTTAAGTATTCTTTCCTTTTAGATCCAAAGATGATAAAGATAATTTTCATAGGTAACTGTCCTGTGAGCCGCACAATCATTTTTGAGAACCCTCACCAAGGACATGGAGACCACAGCAATGCCCAAAATGTACTGAGTGCCATTAAGGAAGCTTGCAAGAACCTCGGAAGTGAAGCTGGCTCCAAATCAGCTGGTATCTTTGCTCAACTTGTCAGAGTAAGTAATTCAGTACTGTTTGCGCATGGTAGTATAATACAAGTTACTTAGATTAAAAATAATTGATTTTTCGAATCCCTGACGGCAGCCTTTCCGTATTATAGTAGCTTATTTAGTTTAAATATATAGTATCCATATAAGTATACCATTTCAGTCTTTATTTTAAACGTAAAGAAGTTATTCAATATAATCACACATTTGGTAATAAGACATTAATTAATTTATGGTTTGCTTACAGATTATAAGAGTCACTAACAAAGATGACCTGATGAAGGTGTATGGTCAAGTTAAAGGCAGCAATTTGGAAAAGTAAGCTGTTCTTTTTGCTAACTCATTTATATATATTTACATAAACATTTCTCATCTAATGGAACCATATATTATTTAAAGGCGCGTATTCCTGGATGGTATTCTTCGTGCTGGTACCGGCCCCAGTATCGAAGCTTCGATCCAGATCCTGAAGAATAAGCAGTTGGCTCCTCTTGAAGAGAAACTTGTCTTCCTTTCTCTTGCTAATGCAAGACATGTTGACAGCGACACTATTAAGGCAGCAACTGTAAGTCTTTTTTTTAAGTTTTATTTATAACAAATAACTAAATAAAACATTGTAGATCCTTATCTTTTCATACTCTATAACTTGAATCATTTTTATAGGGTCTTCTTGATTTGCCCGATCTACCTAAAGAACTCTATCTTGGAGTCGGTGCTCTAGCTGGTGCCTACTGCCGTGCTCACAATTGTCATTCAGCCAAGACTGAAGGAATCATCACCCTTAGCAAGAAGTTTGCAGCCAAATTACAGAACTGCAAGCCCAAGAGCAAAGTTGAGGAAGATAATGTAAGTGCCTCGCATAAAATAACATGTTTCATTTGTCATACATTTTTCCTAACAATAATTTCACTCATTTTTAAATACTTATTAGTTGTCTGTTAGACTCTGAAAGTCAGCGTTGAGTCATAAGTCACTTATGCTGATGATAGAAACTTCTTGTTTAATTTGTATTCTACTCAATTTTAATTAATATCATTATAGCGTTAATAAAACCTATCAATATTTTATTTGTAGGTGATAGCTGTGTTGAAGGGTATCCGTAATATTCGCCATCTGGAGGACAGTCTAGTCGACAAGCTAGTGCACTGTGCCAACGACAACGGTATTAAGGCTCGCGTTAAGGTTGCCGCCCTCGAAGCTTTCCAAGCGGATCCGTGTGCTGCTAAGGTACGTTCTGTAGAAATAGGTAAATCTTAAAAGGAAATTTCACAGGAATGATTTGTAAAAAAATGTTGTTAAATAATAACATTACATAACAAGCCATATAACATTTAATATTTACTTCCGCTGTACATGATTGACGTTAAAATCTACAGTATTCTCATTAAGCTGTAACAATGTACAGATCAAGAAAGTCAGCCTCGACATTATGAAGAACAGACAGCTGGACTCCGAAATCCGTATCAAAGCTTACCTCGCCGTTATTGCCTGTCCTTGTGGAAAGTCAGCCAATGAAATTAAGGCTTTATTGGACTCCGAGCCAGTTCACCAAGGTAATGAACTGATAAATAATATTAAAGATTAGACAATTTTAAGGGTCAAAAACATTTGAAAGTTAGTGAATCCCCGTCTTAGCCGTCTGTCTGCCGGGGTGACAGACTTCTGTGCTGTCCCGTATAGTTTCCCCGGAATTCTACGTCGGAAAATCTCATGCTTAATCCAAAGTCGGGTGATGTGTTTAACCATTCAGTTTAATTATACTTTTAAAAGCTCTTTATACTTTGAAAACATTAATATTTTTCACATGTTATTGCACATGAAGGCACTATATAATTTAAAAATCGAAAATAAATTGAAAAAATTTTTTTTCCTCGACTCGGGGAGGGCTTGAACCGCGCATCGTCAGCTTTCAGAGCAACAGCACGGAAAGCTGACGATGCCGGTTCAAGTCCTGCCCGAGTCGAAAATTTTTTTTTTTTATTTTCGATTTTTAAATATATAGCTCTTTATACTACAGCATTATAAGAAAGGATCGACGAGTGGGCCTAATATGATGGATGTATAATACAAACAATTATTTCCAGTTGGTCGTTTCATCACAACATCTCTGCGTCACATTCGTGCGTCGGCTAACCCCGACAAACAACTGGCTAGACAACACTATGGTCTCATCTCCACACCTAGCAAGTTCAATATTGATGACAGGTATGTTTCATTTCTACAACTAAGTTTCTTACATAGTTAACTTTAACACGAAACGTTTAATTTTATAGTGTGCAATACATTAGGACAAACACATTTGCCTGTTCATTTATGGTTCATCAGACGTTTGCCCAGCCAAAACTTTTTCGGTCGGACAGATATTTTATTCGATTATTAATTTCAGGAAATACTCCTTCTACCGCGAATTCTCCTACAACGTAGATGCTCTCGGTGCTGGTGGAAACCTGGAGCAGACTGTGATTTACTCCCAAGACTCGTTCATTCCACGATCTGCCTCTTTCAACCTTACCGCTGAAATCTTTGGACACAATGTCAACGTTTTTGAGGTACAAAACCAAGATTTACAAAACCAGTAATTTATGTTAGACTTATTCGAAGAATTTTCGTTAATAACTATTTTTTAATTACAATAACCAGCTTCAAAAACGTAGAATAAGTAGTAGTCATTTGTTTTTAATATTAAGCAATTCTTTAATATATATATCTTTTTAGATTGGCGGACGTCAAGGTAACTTAGACAGAGTGGTCGAACATTTTGTCGGTCCACGTGGTATCTTAAGGACACAGAAACCTCAAGACATTTATGATAACATAGTTAAGCGTGCTGAAGAAGCTTTCAAGAAGGTCGATGGCAACTTGAGAGGACGCCGCTCGATTAAGAGTGAAATTGACAACTTTGATAAGAACGTAAGTATTGTGTTATTAAAGGATAAAGCGAAGACGTATATTATGAAATTATGTACAATGTGTGCAATTTTAATTATATACACAGCAACATTAAAAAAGAAACATAGATAATAAGAAAAAAATCTTTGTTTGTCCTACAGTTGAAAGCTGAATCCGTCCCATACAACAATGAACTAGACTTGGATATGTACCTGAAACTCTTCGGTACTGACGCCATTTTCTTATCGCTCGGTGATGACAAGGGCTTCGATTTTAACAAGGGTCTTGATCAAGTATTAAAGATCTTCAACGATGGTGTTGAAAAGGTCAAACACTTCCAGGTAAACCTGTAATTCATATTTTTTCATCTTTCATTCATTAAAATGGATAAGTCTTAATCAAATCTTATTTATGCTTGTAGCAAGAAGTACGCGCTCATATGCTGTTCTTGGATGCTGAACTAGCATACCCCACTTCAACTGGTCTCCCCATCAAACTGGACGTAGTTGGATCAGCAACTGGACGTGTAGATGTTTCAACCAACATCGATTTGAAACAGATCATCCGTTCACCACAAAATGCGAAAGTTGACATCAAAGTCGTTCCTAGTACTGATATCGAAGTATCCATGGTGATGATGGTCGATGCAAACTTAGTTAACGCTGGTATCAAGGGAATTGTCAACTTACATTCTTCCACTGGTGGTCACTTGATTGCGAAGGTTATCGACAACGGCCAAGGGTTCGACCTTCAGTTTGGTTTACCAATTGACAAACAAGAAATTCTCACGGCTTCCAACGAGCTGGTGTTCTTTACGGCAGAGATTGGGCAGCTTGAGAAACAGACACCAATTAAGGTGGATGCCGACAAAAAAGAGTATTCAGGATGTTTCGATCAGCTATCAGGAATGTTGGGTCTGACGCTGTGTGGAGAATTCTCGGTTCCGTTCACTTTCTCAGGTAAGATTTGAAACTTATGTAAAACTTCCACTATGAATTATATTAGCAAAAAAATATGACAGGAACGACCACGTGTTATTGTAATCTACAAAATTTCTAAATTCTATGCTATATAAAACCTACTTATAAAAGATCATCCTATCTTATTTTTATAAAGCGTTAAATGCTATTTATTATATTAAATAATTTAACGCTTGTTTTTTTAAACATGGGGCCGTATTTAAAGTTTGTCGTGCATTATATATTATAAAAATATAATTATCTCTTATTTCTCAGGATCAGAAGCTCAAGCGTCTATCGCTAAGTTCCTGGCTAGATATCCGGTTGTGGGCCCATCTAAAATCCGCGTCGCTTTGGAAAAGAACGATCTCCGTGGTTACCACATCAAGGGTGCGTTCAGAAATGATGCAGACAATGGAAAGTATGGCGCTGAGCTTCTTCTTGAAGCAGAAGGTAATAAAATATACAAGTATAACGTTTTTGTAAATATTTTTTTTAATGTTTAAAAACAATTTCTAAATCAATCATACATTTTCAGGTTCCCAAAATCGTCGTACACATCTCTCTGGTGACATCATCAATAACGCCGAAGAAAAGTCTGTGAAACTGTCTCTCGAATCACCCATCAAGAATTTGTATGCTCAACTGTCCCTGTTCACAAAATCAAATGAACAAGCTATATTGGCTAAAGCTAAAATGGATGATATGCAATACTATGCTAGAGCCGGATTCACCGCTTCTGGTAATGACAGACGAAGGGTTTGGAAGCCAATTTTGGAGTATGAGCTGCCAGATAAGAACGGAAAACAGAACCTCAAGATTGACGGACAGTTGATTCAAGAAATTAACGGTCCGGCTACTCGTTACACACTGGAGGGCATTAAGGTAATTTCAACGAGTACAGGAAATATATTTTTATTAATTCTGTTTATAAACTTCGTCTAATTCATCATTTTAAAACAGGTCATTATTCCCAACTCCAACGAACCGGTTAACATGGAAGGTCACTTTAACTATGAACCTAAGCTCTTGGAACTGGACCTTAAGGCCAAAAAGGGTCAGCACAACTTGCTGCTCAGCGGTTCTCTAAAGGGCAGTGATGCCAAACTTGAGTTCCAGAACACACTTAACCCCTATGTCAACTTCAAACTTAACGGACACTTTGAGAACACTGAAAATGTAAGTAATGTTGTAATGTTGTAAAAGTGTAGTATATCTATAGTGTAAAACAAATTTCACGTTAAAACCCGAACATTCTAGGTGTTAACTAAGTTGCGACTTACTTCCAAGATCATAGCGTTGTTCAACATTATAAAAGAAATTAATATAATGGTTTTTGTTTATATATTTATACAATATAAATCAAATTTTAAATCGCCAAAGTATCATTCGTGTAAAGCACATTCTTATCATTATACTTTTTTTAAATAATAAATTACGATAAACAAGCATGGATTTACTTGATGGGGGGTCAAATACCCCAGCCACATAAATCTAAACCCAGCCAACCTATTTTGGCTTTGGACATTCGAAATGAATTTTAAACGGTGTGATTTTTCCAGCTCTACCACAACGACCTTGATCTGTACTACGGAGGTGATCTTCGCAACTCGCAAAACCGTGTCACATTCAACCAACTCCTTAAATGGGCTGATGCTACCAATGTCATCACCAAAAACAAATGTAAGTTCAATAATTCATCAAACCCACAAACATTTGTAGATTCAAATTCTTTACTTGATAAACTTTGTTTTTCAGTTGAAATCCACGCCCTCCCGATTAAAGCGCAATTCGATTTGGAATACGATCCTAAGAAATTCGATTTGGATGTAGAAGGTATCTACGTTGACCGCAAATTCGATTTTGAGATTAACGCGCGCACCGCAATCAAAAAAGTTGGCGACTACAGAGTAAAAATCCTGTTGACTCTTGACAAACAATCTGTAGAAGCATTCGTAAAGAGAGATATAGTTTCACCCGATAAATCTAACTTGGAAAATTACATCGAAGTCAAGAATATGGGCAAATATGAGCTGTCTGGAGTTGTATTGCACAAGAACAAACCTAATGATGTGAATATTGGAGCGATTGGACACTTAAAGCTTGCAGGTGGTGAATTAAAGGAAGATATCAAGTAAGTATATTACATAAATTTATTTTAACGCTAAAATATATGACAGTTAAAACGCGAAATATATTAGTTAACTTATTCTTGACTACGGCCCGTGTACAACAGTCGAGAGGGAGGAAGACGAAAAACCAAGGACGACTCAGGTCAAAGCCATATCTGTTACACTAGCGCCATGTGTTATAACGAAATATAATATTTAGAGGAATTAGCTGGCTCCTTAGAACTATCTTTACATTAGTTTTAAACCAATAAAAGTGTTTTACAAAATACTCTTTAATTCCAGCTTCGACGTGGGTGTACTCGAAAATAACAACCTTTACACAAGTCATGCTAAAATTTCTCGCGCCAAGGACGGTACGATTGTGGACTTCCTCTCTAAAGTCAACCGTGGTGACAACCCCAATGGCCAGCTGAAATTACTCCTGAAGGATACTGTCAATGCCAACGGACACTACCAAGTGACGGACAACTCAGGCAAAGGAAACGGAGTCTTCATTATTGAATTTAAACAGGTAAATAAAAATCAGTCTGAAACCCAGTGCTGCTGGGGTGACAAGCATTCAACAGCACAGCTTGATACCGATTGCCGTTTCTTATCTATAATTGATATACGCAATTTAGTAGTTGTAAGTTAATAACTAACAATACCTAATAATAGTTGTAACTAACTGTAACTTAAAAGGGCAACAAAAACTTTTGAATCTGAATTTGAAAAAGGAATTAATATTTCTCTTTTATTCGACTTCTTGTTTATTGGCAACTATTTCGTAACTAATTAAAATAATTTATTATAAGATACAGCTGACCTTCCTAATAACCTAATTTACAACAGCGACGGTAATAATGGGGGAGTGACACTAGTTAGTAGTGGTTGATTTTGTCTATCTGTGTTACACTGTCTTCATGTAGCTAATGGAATCGTGGTAGAGTAATAAGGGAATCTCTTACTGTTTGCAGGCTCAACGTAAAATCAAGGCAGATGTCAAGTTCGTGTCAAAGGAACCAGTTTACAACGCAGATGTCGAGGTATTCCTGAACTTCGAGAAGGACAACAATGACAAATTACACTTCTCCACGAACAACAAGAAAACTGAAAAAGCCATCGACTCCAAGTAAGATTCTAATCTCACATATTTGTATCATCCCTAAGGGTTCAAATCCTAGAAAAACATACCTAATATTGTTAGTTAGGTGGACATTTACAGATGTCCGATAAATTACCTGTCTGAAAATGAGTCAGTGAAGCAGAAACTAAAAATTTGTGAGTGTATATGCAAATTGTTGACTTGTCTGTAAATCGATCAGATGAGGCAGAAACTAAAAGTGTGTTAGAGTGTATGTAGATTTTTGACTTGTCTGTAAAGCAATCAGTGAAGAATAAAATGAAAATGTGTGAGTGTATGTAGATTGTTTACTTGTCTGTAAGGCGATCAGTGGAGCAACTGAAATTAATGAGGGTGTGGGAGTAGACAATGTGCACATTCCATGTGTCACATTGTCTACTTATTGTTTTTCTTACATACAAAACTCTAAGTAATTTGTTCTAATTTAAGGAACAAGCTGGAATACAACGGCAAAAAGGGAGAACTGAACATCCACAACAATGGTGAGCTCTTCGGCGTAGCTAAGGGCGTCGCTGAAGTTGAAATTGTCTTGCCCACTGAAAGATGCCTCACTTTCAAACTAGACCGCGACGTCACTAGTAAGAACAGTGTAAGTAAAAATCATCTGAAACAATTTCTTGTAGTTCGGTATTGCTAATTTACACGAGAAGTACTTATTTAAATAAAACACTTTTAACGGTTTAAAACGCGAGATACTTAAGTTAACTTGTTTAAAATTTATTTCGGATGCTTTGTGACGACTGTGGTCACGGGGGGGCTTACGATGGAGTGTTTTCCTAAAGTCAAAACTATTACGTTAGCCCCACCTGAGACTTCAAAGCTCCGAAATGTCAGGACAAGTTAACTTGATTTATTTCGCATTTTAAACGGTTAAAAGTGATTTATTTAAACATGATAACAGACTACTATTCAATGAATGCCCTAATTACTCCATGTTAGGTCCGTCAGGTAGTGGGATTCGAACCCCTGACCCGTTGATGGTGGAATTTTTTTTTTGTATATTTCATGTTTATCAAATAATTTCCTCTTTTAGGTCTACAGCGGAAACGCAGAACTTTTCCTATCCGACGCTTCCAAACGCGGTGGAGCTGCATCTACAATCCAATACAAGGGAAAACTTGTCGACACCGATTTTGAGAACTCCTTTGATTACGAAGGCTCCGTCCAGGTCCGCCTTGCAGATGGACGGGACTTTGTCAACTCTGTATTATTCAAGGATGTACCTAACGGAGACAAGAACGACGTCAAGTTTAAGGTAGAAGATCTTTAATACTTTTAAGTTCTGACCGTAGTTTACATGACTCACACGTTTAACTGTTCAAAACTTAAGTTTTAACTACAGCTGACGACGTTTGGATGCTTTAGGACGATGTAGGGTGTCACTAATGTCAGTCAATTAATTGCAAATTAAAATCGATTTTTAATCTATATAACTGTTTTTAAAGGTGGTCCGTATAGAATATATAATTTCTAATTGCGACTGGAGGTTAAGCTTATTTATTTTTTAACTCCTATATATCACCACTCTGATATAAACTGGAGCTGTAGCAATTAGGGAAAAAAGAAGAATTTATTATCTATACTATACTATAATATAAAGCTGAAGAGTTTGTTTGAACGCGCTAATCTCAGGAACTACTGGTTTGGATTTAAAAATTCCGTTTGAGTTTCCGATGGGTACGCTGCGAAAACGGTTCAGGATACTTAAACAATATTTATGAACGAATGATTCCTATTTTAATGACCTAAAAAAAATGACCACGAAAGTCTACCTATCTTCTACGATGTCTTGGGTAAGAGCTATAATTTATAACCGTGAGGATAGATGGCCAAAATAACTAGAAGTAGCTGCCACTTGTTATATATAAATACTTATTTGATTTTCCACAGGCCGATGCATCTGGAAGCCTGATGCCAAAGAAAGCCCTCATCGATGGAAGCTTATCATACTCGGGATTAAAGATGGTTGAAGCGTGCCACCTCAAAGCAAGCTATGGAGACGATCTCTCCACCGAATTGGTTGGATCTTTCGTAGCTAACTTCCCTGCCAGTGGAGAAAAGAAGTAAGTCTTCTTCTATTCTCATAGTGGCCTTCAATATGGTACTCTTGTTCTCAGTCCCCTTCAACGATTAAATACTACGTCAAGAGATATGATAGTCCTAGGTTCGTAATATATTTATAGAATGAAAGTCTTGGTTATGCAAAATCAAGATACTGTGAGAAGCTGTAATAGTCGCGCTTGGGACATGATACCCATACTTATAAATACGTATCCTGACTTGATGTTATAATGATTGCTATACAATTTCTGGTTTTAACAAAATACTTTTAACGGTTTTAAACGCGAAATGTAATTGTTAAACTTATTGACGGTTTATATTAACTACGGCCCGACATTTCGGATGATGTTGCGATTTCGAATGAATATAAATTGTCAATAAGTTAAATTTCGTGTTTCAAACCGTCAAAAAAGTTTTTTTAACGGTTTGAAACAATTTAAATGATAAAATTAATGTTTCCTTCTTAGATTCTTGAACGACTGGTCCGCTTCATTCCGTTTGCCAGTGGAAAATGCACATGACATCAAATGGGTTTCCAATTTCCTCTATTTACAACCGGAGGGTAAGGACGCTGAGGTAAGTCAATGCAACAATCAGGTATTATCATTTGAAATAAAAATAAGCTAATCTTAATTCAAGTAAGAAAAAACGAAGCCAAAACCCACTTTTGTTACTTGTCTGTAAAATAAGTCTTGAGAAGACCGGCATCCTCAGCGTGCTACCACCAATTGAGCTACCGTGCCCTACACTTCATTGTCGACCTCGCGATCAATTTAATGACAATCTAAAATCATTTTTTTTATTTAAAAAATGCCATCACGTGAAACATATTGTTTTATAGTGGTATTTAAACTTTTTGTATGTGCTATCTTACAAATTTTGATATCTAAACTTTTAGGTAACAGTCATCGAGTCAATCCAAATCAACGGTGACTTATACAAAATTGATGGAAATGGTAAATTCAATGAGAAAGATGGTAACAGCAAGCTGAAGGTTATAGTACCACACAATGACCCTGTCGTCCTTGATTTCGGTTACAAGGCCGTTCTTCAAGGTAATTTTAATATTAATAAAATTTATAAAAAAAAAAACAAAAAGTTTCCAAAAATTAATTCTGATAGAGCACATAAGTCATATAATACTGGTATTAAGAAAATGCCTTATAAAGAGAATATATAATAATAGGATTTTTAAATAAAACACTTATCGGTTTAAAACGCGATATATTAGTTAAACTTATTGGAAAATGGCTTTTAAGTCTCCCCGTTGACCACGGCTGCTGCAAAGTATCCGAAACGTCGGGCCAAAGTTAAAAATAATTTTCAAATAAGTTTAACTAATATATCGCGTTTTAAACCGTTAAAGTGTTTTATTTAAATGTGTACTACTCGCATAAACTATAGACAGTATTTAATAGAATTTTTGCAAAATATTAATGTATTAAATACTAATCTGAACTTAATTCTCGTCGAAAAATTCATAAAATCTACAAAATTAAACAATGTTATCGTACAACTGTCATGTCATCTATAAACAAGTCTTCAGTTTAAAGATTCATAACGTTAATCAATGTTTTTTTAGGTGATGAAAAAGGAGGTAGTTTTGATTTCAAAGCACAATATGGAAAGGGCAAAACTGTCAATGTCGGCGTCCAAGCAGTAGCTGCACCTAGAGACTACAAAATCGGTGTTGATATGTACGCACCGCAGAACGATAAGCTTAAAAGACTATCAGTCAACATCCAGAACAAGGTAATTCAAGATATAACTACCCTCAGTGTTGTCTTTGATAAATAAACAAAATGTTTGATTGTGTAAGAAAAAAGTGCGTTTTTAATAGTAAATTATCAGCGCATTGCTCATAAACTTGATCTGCAAAATGGACACAGTTCTGTGCCATACTCCAGACTTTTTAAAAACGAGCCAATTCAAAGGCATCCAAAATCACATTAGGTTTAATACCTCCTTATACACTTCGCACGGGTGTACATAAAATTTGCAAATTTATTATATTTATTAAATCTATAACCTAGTCCAAATATTGCTTATAGAACCCGACTCCAAACACGTACAACTCCCTGATGCTCATCAGCGTAGACGACCGCGTCTACAAATCTGAATCTATTATGGTCTTGTCAAACCGCCAACCTTCTATTGACTTCAAGTATGCTGGACCCAACTCACAAAAGCCCACCAGGTAATAATTTAAGTTGGTAATGGTAATGTTCTGGATTGTTTTACTTTTAAATAAAACACTTTAACGGTTTAAAATGTGATATATTCGAGTTAAACTTATTTGAAAATTACTTTTAACTTCGACTCGACGTTTCGGATGCAGCGGCCGTCACGGGGAGACTAAAGATGGAGGATGTCTCTGACGTAAAAGTTAAAAATTAAATTTTAAAAAGTTTAACTAATCTATCGCGTTTAACCCGTTAAAGTGTTTTATTTGAATTTTTACTACTTACAGATAGTGTTTGTTTTACTTTTCTATATTAATATAAAGATAAGTTTTTTTTTAAATAAAAATCGATTATTAACTGAAAATTTTTCAAATAATCAATTATAAAAACGATATGCCTACCTTTTATGTATCACAATATTAATGTTTAACTTTGCTATTGTTTTTTTATCTATCTATAGTATATTTGCAAACATAAAACCAATATGTTAATGGCGTGAATTGTCAAACGTTTCAATATATTTTAGACAAATTATAAACCAAACTTTGAATTTTTAGAATGGTCATGAAAGGAGACATTGAAATCAACCGTGGACAAGTCGAAGTGAAATTGGAAAACTTCCGTAACTTTGACTTGGACTCATCATTTGAGGCCGCATTCGAGAAGGACATCATGGTCAAGTTCTACGGTAACTCTGAGAAGCTCGAATTGAAGAACTACAAATTGGACATAACCACGAAGGACGCTGGTAACGGCAAGCGCTTAGAGTTCAGCGCTGTTAACGATAACAAGAACATTCTTAGTGGAAGGTAATAAACAATTAAATACTTGATCGCAATTGGAAGCCTTTAATTGAGAGGCGCTGTTGTGTTTCCACTTAGTATATTGACTCTCGAATCCTTCCGTTTCCGCCTACAAAGTTTTCGTGTTTTACCTGAATAATATTTTTCCATGCACACGCTTTTGCTCCGTTTTTATTTCCGTAGAAGGAGGTTGTTGTCAAGTAACTTTTAAATTTACTTATATTAAATAAACGCATCTAAATATCTAAGCGAGTATTACGCGTTTAAAATTTTTTTTCAAAGGTTTAATACGCTTACTATTATAGCTGAGGAATCTAAAAACGGATAAATGCTCCTATTGTCAAATCACATCCGCCACGCCCTCTGCTTTTTCGTAATTATTTATCGTTATTAGTATAACGTTTGAATTTTTTTATATTACAATCTGGAGTAGGTAATTTTTATATTGATGTCTGGTTGTCTAATAAAATTCGTGTTCAAAACGGTTTAAAAAAGTTTATGATGTTTCTGAGATTATTTACAAAAAAAATATACATTTTTTAACATATTATTAACTCTTCAGCACCTCATTTATCAAGAAAGAAGAAGGGCCCAAGACGATCATCGAAGGTTCTGGAACGCTCAAAGTTAAAGATACTCAGAAACCAGCTAACTTCAAGTTCATCCGCACTATGCTTACTGAAGGCGCCGAACAAGGAGTTGAGGTAATGATAAATACTTTACGTCTCCCAAAAACTTATTTTACATCCCATTGACAAGTAATATTAAAAGTGCCCCTTCCCCAAAAATGGTTACAGTGTATAATGACATGTTAAATTTATATAAAGGCAATCTTTCAGTTTACGCGAGTAGCATTAAAAAAAAATATAATTTATAAATTATAAAATGACCTAATCTGAATAATAGTGTCTCCTTTTTTATTTTTCATTTAAGTGCCTTTATACAATAAAAATAAAACACTTTAACGGTTTAAAACGATATATATTAGTTAGCCCTAATGGGGATACTAATCTTTGTGTCCGACTTACGGGCAAGGATTTATGTGCTCTGCCCAACCGAAACAACTTGTTTTTCTGTCACTTGACTCTCTCCTCTATTTTTTCGGTCATTGGGGCGGGGGCCCGCCCCCCCCCCCCCCCCCCGGGGGGGCGGTTTTTTTTTTTTTTGACTTTAATTCTATTTGATAGAGTCACAATAGTTAAATAAGACATACAGATTATATTCTTTATTTTTTTTAGACGTTCATAAACGTAGCGGTAGGAGAACGCAACCATGTCGCGGAATCCCGCATTACAAACCTGGAGTACAAGAGCTCGTATGTCTACTGTGAGGAGAAGAAGCAATGCGCACACGCAGAGTTGCATTCCAAGATTAACGTAAACCGTAAGTATTTTTTAATAAAGTAAATGTTATATAGCTAAAGATTTTGTTTGTTTGCACGCGTTAATCTCAGGGACTCTGCTTCTAATTAAAAAAAAAATTGTGTTGGTTAGACAATTTATCGAGTAAAGCGTTTTTTGGCTATAACATATCGCAAAGATATCGCGTAGAGTTGCAAAAATAAATTTTGATGCCTTTAAATAAAATGTGTTAAATAAAAAAATTCTACGCGGACGAAGTCGCTGACACATTTATTTAGCGTTCTTGTTTCATTTTACAGAACCCGGAGTAGTCCAGCACTTGTTCAACGTTGGTTTTGATCTGCGCAAACTTGGCTTCGCCACCGAGTTTGGTCTGGAAGTCAGTAACGAGTTCTCGGACAAGATGTTCCCTCAATACCTCCTCAATTTGCACGTCAATCGCGAGACAGACAAGATCCACGTGAACGCATACAGCAAACCCGAGTTTGGCAGTAAGTTTTGAATTTCCTATTTACCAAAGAACAACGGCCAAAACGTAGAAGACGGCGAGAAAAAAATCGTTATTTATTTAATCTAGTAATAATTACTCATAAAGCCAGGGAAAAGAGATATGGTTTTTTTTTTCGAATGTGATATTTTTTTAATCTGTTTGTTCAGAAAGTATCGTTGGAGTTCGCATATCGATATTTATTGTTAGATAACGTTATTAACTTTACTATTTTTTATTTACTATTTTTGACAATATTACATTATTTTTGCTTTATATAATATTATTTTCTTGACGCTTTTTACTGGTCACAAAAATTTTTAGTCCGGTACAGTCCCTACACAAATTTGGCCTGTGTTCTATGAATAATACAACATTTTCATGGGGTATGAGGCAAACACATTTCTGTGTCCGTTTCACTGATCGATTTACTGGCAAATAGTTGATCAGTGTTCTATGCCCTGCTCAACCGAAACCTTACATTGTTTAAGTACTGTCTATAGTTTACGCGAGTAGTACACATTTAAATAAAACAATTTGAATGTGATTGATTTTAAAATGATTTATAACTTGGGCTGAAGTTAAAAATAATTTTCAAATAAGTTTAACTAATATATCGCGTTTTAAACCGTTAAAGTGTTTTATTTAAATATATTGTTTTCCTGATTAGGATTAGGACCTCTCGTGCTTGGCAACACGGTTAACCATTTGTGGCCGATTCCAATTGTACGTTACAGCGGTTTATTATTCAATAAGATACCTACGCAATAATTGGATCAAAATTTTAAGGTATACCCAATTCTTCACAGAATTCCCAGCTGGTGTCACCATTTCCCTGCCCAAACGCGTCTTTGCAGTGGAGACCTTAGTTCAATACCCAACAGACAAGTCTCTGCCCTTCCCCGTTCGTGGTGAGCTTAGTCTCTACCCAGACAAGAACAGGCCGGAAACCAAGACTGGTGCTCGGTTCCTGGTTGACGTTCACACCAACGAGCAAGGCGGTGATGGTGTAGCTGAAATTGGATTCGTTCACCCGAAAATACGAAAGGTAAATTGTATAACGGATGAAGGGTCGTTAACCCGAACCACTTAACACATCACTAGCTTTGAGAGAGGTAGAATTTTATAACGGACTTTTGGTGCATGGGAGCAATGTACGGCCAACCAACGTGTCCTAGGTTCGATCCCACCAGGCCCCTGATTTTTTTTTTTTTTTTTTGATAACCATGGGCGGTAGGAATTCGAAATTCCGTCCGGGTCACGAACCACCATCCACAGATGAAAAAGCTATGAAGTTTAATCACGTTTCGGTGGATCACGGAACTGTGGATGCTGGCTCGAGTCCCTCTTGTCGTATTTTTTTTTTCAATCTAAAATCGATTATTGATTTATTAAAGATATATTCTATAATTATTACTGTGTATTCAGGAAGCACTTATTCGAGTACGTGGAGCCGTCCAACGTCCAGCTGAAAACGCCATCAAGATTTCCAGTTCTGGACTCGTCTCCCACCCAATCCTTGGAAACGTAAGTTAACAGATATTATTCTTTTGATTGCTTTGACTACTGTCTGCAGTTTACGAAAGTAGTACACATTTAAATAAAACATTTTTAACGGTTCAAAACGTGAAAATATACTAATTAAACTTACAGGTCCTCTGCCCGGCTGCTGTAATAATCGGGCCGTAGTAAATTATTTTAAAGTTTAATACATTTCGCGTTTTAAGCCGTTAAAAGTGTTTTATTTAAATACAGAAAAGTTTCTATTGAATATAGTTGTAATTGTGAATTTAACTTTTCAGGACCGCAAGACTGAATTCAACTTGGAAGCCAACCCAACACACGTAAAACTTTTGGTAAGCATCATTTATTTACTATTTATCTAGTCATACAATTATATCTCTTTTTTCACTAGGTTTAATCTCAATAGGTTTTAATTTTAAAATATTTTTAATATGAAATATGCACACCACATGTACGTTCTTTTTAGTATGCAAAATCCGTAAACTTATTTAACCAAGTAAGAATTTCAATCATAAATAAGCAAGTATATAACATTAGATGTTATCATAACAATCGAGATGTGTGTAATTATATTAAGAAAATTCATATTTGTTTAAAATATAAATTAAATTTGTGTTCTACTTCCTCCCCATATTTTTTAGAATTAGAAAGGAATAGATTTTTATTAGAATTAATTTACAATTGTAAATATTGTTTTGTTTCTGGTTAAGATACTTTCGGTTTACGGTTCTATGTATAGCGATTATTAATGAAATTTTAATTTTCAGTGGGACACACCTATCGTGAAAGTGATCGATCTTGAAGGTTCAGCGGTGGTCAAGGACAACTTACAACAAGCAGATGTTCGCTTCAGCCTCCTCCAATTGAAACCTGTGCAAATATACGGTGTTATCAAGGACTATCAATACTACGAGTTCACTACCGGATACAGTGGTATGTTTGTAAAGAAACTACTGGCTTCTTCAATGTCGTATTGACGGGCGTGTTTGACGGGTCGTGGGTTCGATTCCCACCATGTCCAACTTGTTTCTAATTTTCCAATTTATTATTCTTCTGAAACATGCTGGACTTCATCTGTAAATCTGGATATTAAATGTAGGTCCGGTATGAATATACAAATTCCGTCCAGGTCACGAACCACAGTCTACGGATGATAAAGCCTAAGGCGTGAAGTCTGTGGATTTCCGAATATCCAAATCCAAAAAGCGATCTTAGATGCTATAGGCGGTGTATCACCTAACATCATGTGAATCCCATGCCTGACAATAGATCACTAATGATAAACGAATTTTTTAGACGAGAAGGAACGCAAACTTTCCATCATCGCTCACGTTGAACCAGAAAAACGTGCCGATTTCTCTGTAGACATCGTTGTGCCTGGACAGAAGATGAACATCATTAACGCCGCACTCTTTATGCAAGACAACGAAGTTAAATCCAAATATGGACTCTCAAGGGACAATTACAACCACTTCTTGGTTAGTATTGCATTTCTTTAGTAGTGAAATATTATTAAGAACATTTTTTAAGCGACTAACCTGTTTGAAGACTTAATCTTTAAAATGGATATTTCTAGTACATCATCTTCATAGATCCGGTTTTTTTTATCTTTACTTTTAATAATTTTATTTACACAACTATAGTTGTATATTAAATGATTACAGACTGCATTCAGAAAGGACCTAGACACGCTCCTTGTGAAATTCAAAGAGATCAATGACAAGACTAGCGACGAAATGAAGCAGACACTGAAGCGAATCGAGCCAAAAGCCAAGGAATTGGAGCAAATGTACCGCGAAGACTTCCAGAAGCTGATGCAAGAGATCACCAATGACAAAACCATTAAGGAACTATCAGAAGCTGCGTAAGTATTTGATAAGGCTAATCAAGGTCAATTACTTGTCTAAACCAATTTCGAGTAATTGAATTTAGATTCAACATAATATACTAGATACTTACCAGCTATAAATTATCTATAAAGGAATACTTAACTAACTTTAATAAACCTATATTAACAGCTATAACGGCTTTTATGCAACGGAAACAGAGCATAGCTTACTTTACTCGCAACATATAGTAGATATAGTCAAAATAGGTCGACAGAGCAACTTGTCAAAGTGTTAAATAGCTGTGTATTTCACGTTCTATCGAGGGTTTACTATATGGAATGTGAAATGCTACCCATGCTAGCCTCATTTATCATTAAAAAATAAATCGATTACATTTTAGAAAAACACTTAGTGAAACGCTGATTTTTGCATATTTTCCAAGTGTTCGACTTTCTTTGGTTCTGCTAATGACAATATTTTGTTTTAGGCACGACTTGATCCAAATCATCGCCAAAATGATCGACGAAGTAGTAACCGTTACCAAGCCCCTCGTCGACAAATTCATTGAAGCAGTTACAGACGTCAGTAAGAAGATATGTGAAATGTATGAAAAGCAGGTTAGTTTCAAATTCTTATCTAAACAATTGCACTATATGTGCCCGCGACTTAGTCCGCGTGGAAGAGTTATCACCGTTAAAATTCTATTAGCAAACTTCCTCGGCTTTATAAATCCTAGTTGTTACCAACGACTAAACTATAGACGAACTTTGTCGGAGACTTTTCTGTAGGCTTTGTTGTGTGTTTTTTTGTATTCTTTCTAAATTATTATTGCATTCATACTTTCTGGTCTCAATGGAAACCCCAAAGATGACTACTAATTTTGCCCATTTTCTCCAATCAGCTTAATTTTTTATAGCCGAAAAATATTTTTTTTCAATTCTTACAAACTTTTCAGCTTTTGAATAATAATGCACAAGTACTCTTTAAATCAATTGTCAGTAAGCCAATTGTAGTAATAGTATTAATATTTCTTCTCCCCCAATAGATCGAGCCTCAACTTAAGGAGTTATACTCTAACATCTCTGCCGTTGTACGCGAGTACTTGGACGGCATTATTGACACCGTAGCCCATATCTCTGCGATTGTCATCGACTTCTTTGAGAAGCACAAGCCCGAAGTTGACGAACTCATCAACACCGTATCTAACATCTTCAAGGGTAATTATTATTTACTTTTACTCAGATTAACCGCCTCTGTAGCTAAATGGTTAAATATGCTGCCTAGCATAGCGTTAAACACGTTGCCTAGAACTGCATTAAAGGCGAGGTTAGAACCCCGGGATTACAATAAATTCTTTCGGTAGTGCAGGGCACAGAAATGTTTTCGCCTCTACCCGACGTACAATACGTAAAATAACCGAAAAAATATTTCACCTTTTGAAATCTTCATATATTTAATAATGAAAATGTGTTATAGTTTTAATTCATTTTAGTAACTTATTTTTTTTTCTTTTAGATATTGCGCGCATAATCTTCGCTCAAATGAAGGAATGGCGTGTACGCGCTTCTCAAATATTTGCTGATGTCTCTCAACAGATTAGCGACATTCCCATCTTTAGTATGATTAAAGAAAAGGTACTTAAACCATACAAAAAGTTTTTCACTGGGCCTCATAAAAGATCCAAATGAAATATCTCCATCTTTTATATACTATTGTTAATTACGTAATTCTCTTACTCTTTTAGTGGCAAGAGCTAGCTGTACCAGAACAAGCGATGGCCTTACTCCAGGAAGCCCAACAAACAATCCGTGCCTTCTTACCGACTGAAGAATCTAAGAAGTTCGCTGATGCTCTTTTCAATTACGTGCAGAAGGTAAAGAGTTTTCTTAAGAAAGCCAATTTCAACAATATCATTATACGAATATTAAGATAGTAGGGTAGTGGAGAAGACACTAGTAATTTCGACTTATACTGTTCCATATCTGATGTTCTTAATGCTTAAAATCATATGCTAATTCCATTAAAAAATAACACAGAAACTTCGCCAAGAGAAGATGGATGAACAAGCAGAGCTGAAGATTGTGTACGAAAAGTTTGTGGTGGCTGTTACATCTCTGGTACAATATGTCCGTACCAACCTCAACCAGATGGGAATTTCTACTGCACCCTTCATTGGACTTGTAAGTATTAACATATCAGTTCAAAATATTTCAACGTAAGAACTGTCTATATGCATTTTCAATAGTTCAAGTTCGGAATTTTAAAATGACAAATGTTTTTCAAATTTCAGCCATCATTATCTGGTGCTAACGGTGTAGCTGCACCGACCTTCGGTGGATCAGCGGCCCTTAGCTTCGTCACACAACTCATCCAAGGAGACATTCCTAATCCCTTACAACTCTTTACCACTTACCGCCCACGTAGCTTCAACCCACTGGATGAAGTTCCATCTAAGAGTACGTAATATCTTATGTCCACAAATACCATATGTCCAATTAAATTGAATTGAACTACTTTCATAAATATACTATGATCAACGCTCAATTCGGGCTTTAAGAAACATCAAAAAATAACGGAACGTGTGATTAAAACCATGGTAAACTTACTGTAACATTAGAGCAATTATAAATAAATCAAATCATAAACCATTATTCAAATCCAGTGCGTGGTGTCATCGTGAACGGCCAACACATCTTCACATTCGACGGCAGACATCTGACATTCCCTGGTAATTGCCGCTACGTTCTTGCCCACGACCACGTCGACAGGAACTTTACACTGATGATGCAATTGCAAAACGGAAACCCTAAGTCTCTTATCCTGGAAGACAAGAACGGTGCTGTTATTGAACTTAAGGAGGGTGGACAGGTAAGGCGCTTTAATGTCTAAACTATCAGAAACGAAATAATATCAATTTAATAAAATAATATACCCATATTCTTTGGAACAGCGTTGCTGCTGCTCTTTGTTCTACGCAAAGATCTAAAACTAAAATAGACCTGGGTATTTTACCTTCCATGAGGTGAACTCTATGTTTATCTGTGTTTTACTATATTTACCGAATAACATAGGTTGGAGTATCTTATTCCCTCTGCTATATTGTCATTACTAGCATTCTTCTATAAAATATCGTTAATATTTTTCAGGCAACTATCAATGGCGCGAACCATGGATATCCAATCGTCGAGAAAGACTCTTTCGCTTTCAAACAGGCTAACGGTCGCATTGGTCTCGGCTCGCTTTACGGTATCATGGCGTTCTGTACGGGAAAACTTGAAGTGTGCTACTTTGAAGTATCTGGCTTCTACCTTGGAAAATTACGAGGTCTCCTTGGAGATGGAAATAACGAACCGTTCGATGACTTTAGGCTTCCTAACGGAAAGGTATGTCTCTCTTAATAACTGCTATTCATGTACACAGCAAAACCTCTGAAAGACGGGGCTCAGTCCAATTCTGAGACCATATCTAGAATTACACTGTAAGTCAATAACTTGACTTCAATGTTCCAGATCTCAACATCAGAAAGTGAATTCGGTAACGCATACCGTACTGCTGGCAGTTGTCCCCAAGTAAAGACCCCTGAACATTCCCACCACCAGCTCCACTCATCTATGCCACCCGCTTGTGAGACTGTCTTTGGTGGATCATCACCACTCAGGCCCTTGTCTGTTGTCCTCGATATTGCACCATTCAGGTAAGTGTCAGAATGCAGTAAATAAAAATTTCGTTAAAAAAAACCAATACCATACTTATACCCTTGCTTAAAACGTTCTTTAATCCATATATCCAATCCACAATAGCTTAATTTTTATCATCTCAAATCAAAAAAATCCTAAAATCTTTGAAATTTGCCTCCCATACGAAAAAATTAAAACTTTGTTATTTTTATTAAAAACTTAAACCATGTCAAAATAGAATTAGTTTTAGATACAATATCATGTATTCCTATTTATTTTACAATTATGACCAATCTGTAAACAAAAGTGGGTACGAATTTCATTAACCATTGTAAGAAGAAAGTGAAAAAAAAAATTTACTATCATAAGCCACACAAAAACATATAAGACTTTCATTAACATTTATTACAATCCTATTTTTCCGTAGGCAAGCTTGTATCCATGCTGCATCTGGCGAAGGAGAAGCAGCCCTACACCAGGCGTGTGACTTGGCTCGCGGTTACGCCGCCCTTGCTCTCACTGGAATGCTCCCAGCTGTTCTACCCGCACGCTGTGTCCAGTGCAATGATGCTGATAAACCGAGGGAAGTTGGAGACGTCTACGAGTTCAAGGTTCCCGCTAAGCAAGCTGATATTATCGTCTCAATCGAAATTACCAAGGTACGCATTTATTTTCGTAATTAAGGGGTAATCACAAACTTTTAACTATTTAAAACACGTCTTAAACTCGTTAATTTATTTAGAGTTAATTTTATGCTGCAAAGCATCAGTGGCCAATAAACTTTAATAAAATGTTTTATTTAAATGTGCACTACTCGCGTAAACTGCAGATTCTTATAATTATTGTATTTTAGTCTTCAGTAATTATTTTGTATGTTTGACAGTTGAACGAACAGAATTACAAGGACCTGATTGTGCCTCTCGTCGCGCAAGTTATCGACGGGCTCAAGAGCAAACGCATTTCTGACATCAAAGTCTACTTAGTCGGACTCACATCTAAATACCCATACCCCATTCTGTACGATACTGACCGTAAGTATTAAGCTGTTTTACTAGTCCTTCCTCTGACTCAATGATTAGGAGAGAAGAAACAGTGGGGAATGCGTGCGCTAATAAAATAGTTCAAGAAACTAAAAACATATATGAAAGAATGCATCATATTACAAATAAGTCCAGGACTGTCCAGGAGTGTCTATTTTTTAAGATTAACTAGCAAGATCGACGAGACGCGACGTCGTTGGTAACAACTAGTATTTTTAAAGCATAGGAGGTTGTTGCAAAAGTTATTGGGCAACAAAATGTTGATGACCACTAATCCACGCGTATACATAATTGCGTTAGTAATAAATCCTCAAAAACCAATACAAAGCCCGATAATGTTAAAATGTAACAAACATTTAACGATGATAAAACTTGCAGTGAAACTGAAGAACGCAAAGGTGGTATTCGATGATGAAAGCCGCTACGAAAACTTCGAAGGAATCGCCACTGGCAACAAATATTTGGATACAGCGCAAGAAATGGTCTTTGACATCATTGAGTCGTTGCATTTGAGACTTGGTGAGTAATCAGTGACTTTAAAAATCCCATTTATATATTATTAGTTCTTCAGTAGGAACAATTAATTCATACCAATAATTGATCGGTACAACGTCTTTACTATGACTCAGCTCACAAGAGTATGCTATTCTCCAATTACAAATCTAAAAATGTATCCTAACATCATAACTAGTGCTCAGGGAATACATTCCAAACAGTGACTTTGTTCCACTTTGTGGCAAACTGTAAGCCGCCGACTGAGTTAGCGGCGCATCGGGTTAGTACGCCCTTCCATATATTTCAAATGGAGTGTTCACAGTTTTCTAGTTTTGCGCTCACTGTACGCAGTTTGCAGCGTTATGCGCGCCAACTATTTTAGTGAGTGGCCGAATCGCACCAAAACTGGTTCCAGTCAGCGGCGGTGATTGGTTGTTCGCCGGGTAGTCACTCAAAGCTATCATCGTGTTAAGAAGTCTTTTTTTTTATACATCGCACCTAACTAATCTCAACGCACACTCACATCACTGAAAATCCAAGATGTCCTTTGATACGGAAAGGTTACTGAACAACAAATTAAAGAGAAAATTCAGTCGGTCGGCTGAATAAGCGGCTAACTCTTAACAGTTTGCTTGTGGCGCACGATAATTGATTTGAGTCTGCAGCTAACTCAAAATTCTGTTTGTTGCAAATTTGCGGCTCATTCGGTCAGCCGCTAACTGTTTGCCTACTGGGGACGCAGCCTAAGGGTTGCATTGCTTTTTTTTTTTATTGGAATCAACAAACATTCTTTTGAATAAATATAGATTTAATATTTATTTTAAAGTATAGCATATATACTTTGTGAGCTTCGGTTAAGTTGCCAGTATCATATTTTTTTAATTTTTTATTTAGTAATCCCTCATATTATTATACACACAACAAAGAGCATTTTACCGCATGTTTTTCTTTGGTGTTGGCAGATGCCACGTTCCAAAGTCAAGATAGCGACAGCGCTTGTTTAAATGTTATAGCAAAGGTATTTCACGTCCACGTGCTCGCCTCTATTTATATATTTCACTTGTGGGTTCCGTAAAAAAAAAAAAGTAACTTATGGTTAACAGAAACAATTAGTTTCCTTATTACCGCCTGGGATGCCCCCTTTCCGTTGCTTGGGGGGGGGCGGGGCCCTTTTTTTTAATAATCTTACAGGAGTCACCAACATAATGACTTCATACAACTCGATAATGGAACTGCCACTTAGACCTGGCGCAGTCAAACATCTCATCAGCTCCATTGGAGGACGTTGCGTACCGCAATTGTTTATTGTAAGTATTTCTTAAAGACGTAACTGTTAGGTGCTGATAAAATAATAGCTAGAATAGTGGACAGGATTTTTTTTCTTATACCCTTAAGTCTGACCTGACTAGTTCCCGTTTGCGAATTATTAATTTTCTATGACGTATTCCTGACAGTGGAGGCCGAAAAAAAAAGGTTCAGGTTGCAAAGAGTTAATACAATTCTTATTTTAACGACTTATATGCAATAGTGAGTTATAATATGAAAAGTAAACTCAAAATTTACACATTCGTGTAGAGTAACACTTGCCGCACCTCGCCAGATCACTTGAAGTTTCGATGTTGTGAACTGATGAAATATACAATACATAATGACTAAATTCACAGGTTGAAGCTTTACGCACTGCCGCTCAAAGCATCTGGATGGAAAACAACGCGTACAGTGTATCGATCGTTACTGAAACTGCCAAATTCGCCCCTGTCGGAGGCAAGCCTGTTGTTGGTAAGGATTACGCTCTTATTTAATATTTGTAGGCTTTTATGCTTGTCTAATTTGGATAGGACCATCTAGCGAGTTAATTGTTAACATAAACTTATGCTGTTTGAATGTATAATTTAAATTGTAATACTTTCAACGAGCTCGTTGGACTTATGGTAGCAATGCAAATAATAAATGGGTTTGATCCCCATCAGACCCAACATGCCAATCAGTTTATATTTTTTTCTGAAACATGTTGGACTCCGTCTGGAAATCTGAATATTAGGAATATCAATATTCCGTCCAGGTCATGAACTACCGTCAAAAGACGATATACCTAGAAGTTCCATAGCATTTCGTTTTTAGTCAGTACATTTCCGAATATTCAAAACTTTATAATAAGTCGACAGCGAATCTTGTGAGATATGTCATGTGGCTGATGTATTTCACCTTCCTGTTCATGTTTGACTGTCCTCCTCTATTATATAAAGAATATAAAAATAAGAAATAACATGTACTTGTTGATTTGTGGCTCTGTAGACGGTTTTTAAAAGTAATGCTATCAAATATAATATTTAGGGTATTAACTGATTAAAAAACAACGAGCTAGGACTAGGACAATCATCCAGCTAGGACTACTAATTCTTCTCTTCTTTCATATTCTTTTCTACTCCAAACAGCCCTGATTAACTTATTCAACTATTACTTTACAAATACAGGTTTCTCTCAAAACGCTGTTCTTGTGCTCGGGGATAAGAAACAGAAGGACACCTCAGACTTGAGGGCTAACCTTGACATTGGAGAGGCAGATGGCTGCGTAAACTTTGCAGAAGATGTAAGATTTTCACTGTAATAGATACATAATGTTTTGTCTCTTTCTGATAAACTTTCTATGATAGAGATAGAAGAAAACTAAAGAGTACTTCAGAATATAGTAGTAGGAGCGTGTAGTAAAATAAATTGGATGTTTTCCAGACCGATGGATTCGTCTTCTCGGCAACCACCTACCGGGAGATGAACCCAGCGCAGCGTAAGCAGTTCTTGCAGACAGCAGCCGCTTCTGTCACCAACAGAATGCTTCAGTACTCCTCGGTACAGTCCTGCACTTGCACCTACGTTGACCCCTTCAGAGTTCGCTCCGTTTGCGTCTCAAAGGATCGGAAGGATGCTGTGAGTATTCCACGATGATTCCATTAATATATTTTATATAACATATTATTTAGAATATGCGACTTGTTTAAAATGATTGTAATTAATTATATTCTCTTTACAGACTCGCAGAAGAAAGTAGAACGAACTGTGATCTACCAAACGCCAAATACTCCTAGTTCTAAAAGCCCTGATGTCTCACCAAAGTAGAAACAAATAGAAAACAGGATAAAAATAGTAAAGCAAAGCGAGGTTTATACTGGCAATATCATGCTGAAATTATGTAACGTACCTCTATCAAACAAAATTGTTCTTTTTACCCCTTTCAATTCATATGTATTTTTTTTTATCCAACTACTAATATTGTATAGTCTAAACCTCGCTTTATAAAACCTGTATTCACACCTATTTATACCAAAGCGCAGTTTTCGTAAGTGTTAACAGTTAATTTGTATTAATAAAATATAATATAATATTTAATGTCTTTAATTCTTAGTCCCCTTTAAAAGTAGTTTTAAAAGTTTATAGGATTTTATTATTCTAACATCATCAAAGATGGATGGATTAGGCACAAGTAACAAGTAGTATGATTTATAATTACTGCCATCTTTATTATTAGGATACAAAGATCGAAAAAATAAAATGTACTAACACAATTGATGCTACGATAATTCGAGTTACATTTATCGAGTTTTTGGCGGGTATAGTAGCAATTAGTGATGGGCCGAGTACTCGGTTGATACTCGGTATTCCGTCGAATAACTCGGTTATTTGATAACGAGTATACGTTGTTTAAGAAAAGCTATGTAGGTAAATATAATTAAAACAATAATTTTAATCCAAAAGTATTTATTAGTAATTTGAAAATCTCAATTAATAAAATCAAAACTATGCTAACGGATGAATATGAGACAAAATTACGAGCAGATGAGAGCAAACCGACGTCATGACCGGCGCGAACCTCGTTGTACTTGTTTACGCGCTCGAAATGTAAATTTGCTTGAACCAAGTTACTCGGCCGAGTACTCAATTGACAAAAAATGGAGCCGAGTAAAACTCAGTACTCGTTACACGGCAAACGTGTAACGAGTACTGAGTAACGCTTCTCTAGTAGCAATGTATGTACGGGAAATAATCAACGGGTCATGTTTTCGATCCCCGCCGGGTCCTCGGTTTTAATAATTAATTTATAATTTTTCTGAAACATGTTGAATTTCGTCTGGAAATCTGGATATTAGATGGTTGGTAGGAATATAAATAAATATATATAATATTCATTCATCAGTACAATACACGTAATAAGGACAAAATAAGTGTACCAAACAAAAGGTTCCGTAGTTCCTTTCAAGGTAACTGCATACGATACTTTAATAAAATCCATAGCGAAGTGCAAGCACTCCCAATAAATATAAATAAATCCACGTATATGCGCATGATTCATTATGCGTCACAGAATTGTTGATCACACCTTTACAAGTTTACAATAGTTCACGTGGACTAAACGGGCACTGATAGTGCATAATGGCGACTTAATTCTGTTTGTTTAAGGTACATGTATGCGATACTCATATTTAGTAGTTAGACAAAGGCTTCTCATACTTAGTAGCTATTAGCTGAAGAGTTTACGCGAGTAGAACACATTAAAAAAAAACACTTTAACGGTTTAAAACGCGATATATTAGTTACACTTATTTGAAAATTATTTTAACTATGCCCGACGTTTAGGCTGCTGCGGAGTTTAACTAATATATATCGCATTTTAAACCGTTAGTGTTTTATTTAAAAGTGTACTACTCGCGTGAATTACAGACAGTATTAACAAGAGCCGTTTTTATAGGAATCAAATTACGCAGATCAGCTAGTTCACTATAGGTATGAATACGACCGAGTGTCAACCAAAATAACATTAGGCGCTTGTTCCGTTTGATGAAGATGTCCTACGTTTCACCTTCTTACGCAGTTTAATCGGCTTTAGTCGAAAATCGACCTCTACTCATCGACGGTCGAAATGGAAATCTGTATTAAAGTATAGCAGTGGCAAATACATAATATTTTAATTTGATAGAGAAGGACAATCAAGACAGAGAAATCCAACCTCGCTTCAATGGAAGATACCCCAACCATATAAAATCTCAACCAGTTTTCCCTCTGTGACCCTTTTTTGATTTGGAGCAAATTGAAAGCAAAACGCAATTTAATCTTGGACCTTGGATCGGATTTGTCGAGATTCTTCACTTACATTTAATATTCAAATTTCCAGATAAATATCAACGTGACATGGTCACGGGGGCACGATGAAGGGAGTCACTAATCAATCAAAGTCAAATCTGCTTCACGCTAGGGCCATTAACAGATGGCGCTACCGTGAAGCAGAGGAGTCAAATATGATTTATAAATGACGAAGCATCGTCATTTATAAATTATATTTGACTACATTGAGAACTGACTCACGGTGTCCTCTCGTACCTCGATATTCCACGGCTGCTGTAAATAATACGATACGGTCGGGCCGTAGTTAATATAAATTGTAAAACAATTCATACATTTCGCATTATAAACGGTTTAAAGTGTTTTATTAAGGTAAAGATGATTGAAAAATGTAATGTTTTTCACATGTAAGCACATGATATAATATTTTTTATGATTTAAAAAATTGATGAAAAATTTGAAAATTGTATTATACGGTCAGGATTTGAACCGGCATCTACAGCGTTCCGTGCTGCTGCTCTAACCAATTGAGCTATCCTCTCCTATACGTTAACCTCCGTGGCGTATTTTTTTTTTCAATCTAAAATTTATTCGTAACGATGATAATTGTTTGCCATATACTAAATGAGGTTAAAAGTTCAAAGAATTTTGTCTTACACAGTCTGTGTACATTCTTTCACTTCTAGGATAAACGTCTTTGTGTATACAATCTTTACCACACCTTTAAGTTAACACGTCATAATGAGATGTCTTAGTTGCATCATTCAAGCATGACGCACAATATGACACACAATTCAATTAAGAAGACTGGCCGAATTCGAGTAATCCGGTTTTTCTTAAGAGATAAACAGTTGTATCATATACTGTCTATAGTTTACGCGAGTAGTACACATTCAAATAAAACACTTTAACGGTTTAAAACGCGATCTATTAGTTGATCTTATTTAAACATCATTTTCAAATAAATGTAACTAATATAAATCGTTTTAAATCGTTAAAGTGTTTTATTTAAAAGTTGTATCATATACAACTAAATTAAAATGTCATGTAGATAAAAAAAAATATAGAATTGTACTGGGTACCATTATTCACAAAGTCAATAACACAAAATTTGATCTTAAAATACAAAAAACCATACATTGAATAAACCATATTGCATTTTAAAATAAAACACTTTAACGGTTTAAAACGCGATATGTTAGTTGAATTACGTATTTAAATAAAACAGTTTAAAACGTTATAATAAATAATGTCAACCTACTAGTGACGAAATTGTAGTTAATAATTATTTAAACAAAACACTTTCAACGGTTTAAAACTCGAAATATGTAATTTATTTTAACAACGGCTCTATGTGACCACGGCAGCTGCAAATCATACTATCAATAAAGTATTTAACAAATATATACTTCGGGTTTTATACCGTTAAAAATGTTTTATTTAAATGTGTATTACTCCCGTTAATTACAGAGAATACTAAACCATGCTTACATTATATTTCAATACATAGTAGGATAAATTTAACAATGGTACCAGTGGCGAAACTATAGGATGGCAAGTCGGCAGAATGCCACGGGCCCCAGCCCGAAGGGGCCCCCGGTCAGAGGAAATTTCAATTGTTGGTTCAGCTTCTTTATATATTAGGGAAGTGGGAGGGCCCATTCGATGAATTTGCCACGGGCCTCGAACAGTATAGTTACGCCACTGAATAGTACGAATGATGAACGCCTAGTGATCAAGTAACACACAAAAATGAAAAAAAAATTGAAATCCGAACCCCCGTCTGTCGGTCTTTTACACTCATGTTGTACTGTGTACGTTTGTCCTTCGATCGACCCCGTTTGTGTATTTAACAACACTAGCAGATGGTATTTGTTCGGAAATAAGAAATGATTCATGCAACTATCTGCCGTAAACATTCCACAAGAATTAGATTATACCAAAAATGTAAGAAGCACTTTTTTCTAAACAAACAAACAAAAAATGTTCACTTATGGGTATAAAAATGCTTGAAGGACATAGGTACGACGGATATAAATAAAACAGTTTTAACTGTTAAAAACATGAGATATTACGATTAAAATTGTTATCAACCGTTAAAAGTGTTTTATAAAGCACACACACTAAGTTACATTAAAATCGGTCGAGCTGTTTTGGATAACTGTGGTTACTAACACTGTGACACAACCATTTATATATTAGACAATATTTGAACCAGTCCATACAATAATATAACAATAATACAACTAGGTACAATAACACATCCAGCCAGGATGTATAACTGTACCGTACAGATTAAGTCGGTACGTCTTATTAATTAACCGTAAATAATAAATATGTCGATGTGCCTTATCAATCCTGCACACAGCGAGCATAAATCCAAACTAAAAATACCAGAAGCCATTCAACCACAAGGAAAACATTGCGATGATATGCTATCGTTGAGTCAGAACAGGACACACGGACAATACAAAATAATTAACAGTGTGGAGAGGACGTATAGCAGGTTAGTGGAATATTTTTATTGTTTTGTTTATCATATAAACAAATAATTGTTTTAAAAATATTTTTTTGTGTCAAACTTACCCTTAATATTTAATATGTTTAACTTGTATCTGTATTTTACGCTAGTCTGTGTGTAAGCAAATAAAAATATTTTAACGAGTTAAAACGCGGTTTTTTTTTCGTCAACAAGTAAAGACACTGCTGTTATGAATGAATGTAGTTTACGCGAGTAAAACACATTTCAATAAACACTTTTAACGGTTAAAAACACGAAATATATTAGTTAACTTACTTTTAATACTAATAATACTGCTGCAAAGCATCCGAAACGCCGGGCCGTACTTAGTTTAAGGTAACTCATGTTTTACGCGTTTTCAGTCGCTAAAACTGTTTTATATAAAAGTTGAATTGTATTTCGCGTTTTAAGCTGTTAGAGTTGTGTTATTTTTTAAGTCAATTTGTTAAGTTTTATGTCGCGATGTATTGTTATAAATCACGTTTTAACTCGTTAAAACTGTACTCACATATACCACAACCGGCCTAGCATGCGCGCTGGGGCATACTGGTTTTTCTTTCCAAATTCAAATGCAGACTAGTTTGTCAGTCGCGTCACGAGTCGGACCAAATCAGTTAAGATATATTTTGTGTTCGCAGAAAATATAATTTCTTCCAAATTACTACCATGACAGCAACGATAAAAAAGGACAGAAATTTTGTTCGTCACACTGTAAAGTAAAACAAGGAAACTTCCCAACATGGAACTGTGTTATGGATTTAACTTGATGTGTTAACATACTTAATATACTTGCGGTTACCAAAATTGTTTTTCCTTTAAGTGTGTTTAAAAATAACGGCGATGCATCTTCGTTTAATATAATATTTATCTAATTATTCAGAACTGTTACAATTACATAATTATTGTTATTTTGAATATTTTATTGTTTTTTTTTAAGAAGAAATAAAAGAAGTTTTGCTAAACTTGTAAATATTAGCACAGCAGCACGTGCGCATGCGTTGTCGTCAGGATTATGATTCACGATTGTTATAAATATAGACGACGGGATAAATATACGCTTCTTTAAAAAAGCCGCGTCGAATCCGACCCACTGGTCTCCTGGGTCGCCAACTACACCGTTCCCGTCAATACTCGCTGGAGGAGGCCTCGAAACGTCAAGGATCCCGACGACGGATTATCCAAAGCCGTCTAAAACTACACTACATACACTCGTCACGACGCGATCTGTCGGCGCCAGCGCCGATCGTACGCGAAACCGCTTTCGCCGGCGAAGGCGAGGTCCTTTGCAACACCTACCGCTCGCCCGGGTGAGCTTCCGTCCAGCTCTTTAAGTTCCCGCAAGTATTGCGGCGGTCCAAGCTGAGGTCAACGCCCTAAAGGGTTGTACCGGATGCAGACCTGCGACCCATTGATACGTTGCAACTTGCGCAAACGCAACTGCGCGAAAACACCTGTAGATTCGGCAACGCAGAAGAAGATGGAAAATCGGCACGCATTTCGTACGGTTGCGTCTCGGTGCACAGACCACCGTCTCTAGTGATCTTTCACCGCTCCCCTGCAGACAATAATTTAAGTAATTAGTTACTTTGACACATATTGTATTGTACAAATTAATAAAATTCCGACTAAATAAATTAACATTGTTAAATTGTAATTATTTAATTTCGCTTATAATCTTTTTTTGTTTCAGAATGGCGCCGATTTCGCTGAAAATAGTTCTAGAGGGCGCTGCCGTTACTAAGACACTTTTATTCGATTTGAATACAACAATATCACAAGCTCATCATATAGTTAGGGACAAAATCCATTCGCTTGATCCAGACAAAGGTAACTAATACTATCAATCAAGTTTAACATAGTCTAGATCACCTCCCTATGACAATAGTTAGAGTATGTCAATTCCTGGCTTGAAACCTCGGAAAATTACTTAAGTGTTTCAGAACCTTTAAAATATTCATTAATATTTGGACAATAATATGAACTATATAGTTATCACCCGAAAGCTTTATTTTGTACAAAACAACTCCTTTAACGTCATTAAGTTAAAGTCATGGATAATTATGGTTTAGTAGCATCATACCGAATGGACCAGCCCTTTTGGACCGGAAGGAAATCGTTAGATAGACACTAATGAGAATGACATCTACTCCCCAGAATATGGTTTCTTCCTACCATCAGCTGACAATGACTGTTCAGGGGTGTGGCTGGAAGGTTATAGGACCTTCGAGTATTACATGTTACGCGAGGGTGATAGTCTATTCTATTTGGAGAAGGTCAGAAATGTGAGACTTCGGATGTTGGATGGTAAGTAATATTACAAACATTTTTATTTATTTATTTAAAGCAGCTTAACCTATCTTTAGAGGATTATCCTTATCGATAAATAGTTAGGTTTTTGAAATGAGTAAAATACCTTATACAACTATTTGGGCATAAATACATAAAATACTAAATTTAAATTGTGTAAGGCTTTCACGGCCATCGTTCAGCATATCATTGTCTTTCGGGCTGTTCGGCCGATGTGAGCGAGAAGAGGTTCTCGACGTTTCGCCATCACGGTCGAGAACCTCTTCTCGCTCACGTCGGCCGAACAGCCCGAAAGACGATGATATACATAATATACTAGTTACATATGCCAGCTTTATACATATAAAAACTAGTTAGTTAATAAAACTATATCTAGCGAATATTTCTGTAAAAAAGTAAAGTAACTGATTTTGCAGGTTTGATAAAGTATATAAGTGAAGACAAAACAAAAAAAAACCTATTCTTAGGCCCAAGGAATGTATATACAAAATGTCATTTGAATCAGTTCCGCTGATTTTGAATTTTATTTTTTAACTCACAACGGTAGATTATTATGTCCTATTTGTTTTAAATAATTTCACAGGTTCAGTTAAAACGATTCAAGTAGACGAATCGAAATGTGTTGGCGATTTGATGGTTTCCATTTGTGAAAAGATTGGTACTACAAACTATGAAGAATATGGACTCGTGAGTACTCACATATACCCAAATATACATTAGATTTAGCGTTTAATCAGTAAGCCTTGGAAGTTATATTTACAGTACAATGTCTATTAATTTTCAAATTACATTTATACCAAACACTATAACAAGGTAAGGATCATATGAATTAATGCCCTTCCTTACAGTGCCGCGAGCATATGGAAACTGAAGAAGCAAAACCAATGACTGGTACTCTTACGTTAAGAAAGAAAACTCTGGCTAGAGAGAAGGACGCTGAATTGCAGCAACTCAGCAAAAAACTGAAAACTGACGACAATGGTAAGCTTGAACTGTAAAGAAATTAAATTCTTTCTGTAGTTTATGCGATTAGTATTAAATTTAAATAAAACACTATAACTATATAAACTCTCTGTCTATCTGTGACCCATCTAAGTTTAACGAGTAACGCTAAACCTAACAAAACCTACCTATATAAGTATGTAATCAAATGAATATCTTTAGGAATATATTATAGCGTAGTCTGAAAATATCTTTTTATTTAAATGAAACACTAACGGTTTAAAACGGGATATTTATTCGTTTAGCTTATTTGAAAATTGTGTCATCTCCCCGCCACCAAACGTCAAACGTCCCAAACGTCGGGCCGTAGTTAAAATAATTTTCAATTAAGTTTAACTTATATGTATCGCGTTTTAAACCGTTAGTATTCTATTTAAATAAAAAAAAAAAATTCAGACTATGCTATAATATTTTCCTAAAAATATTAATTAGATTACGTATTTATATGAGTAGGTTTTGTTAGATTTAGCGTTTTCAAAATTAAATAGTTAAACTTAGATCAGTCACAGATTTCACTTCCACAAAAAAAACAAAATGCTAACTATTGTAATATAGCTTAATACTATAGCACTCTACGTGAGTAGTAAACATTGAATTAAAAAGTAATGATGAAATATATTTCACAAAACGTCGGGTCGCTGTGAAGCGTTGAAGTTAGCCTATTTACTTTTTATATAGTACAAGCTACCTTTTTACAACAAAAGATCAAATCACCAAATCGTTTTTATGGTTTCCAGTGGAATGGCTTGACCAGCACAAGACTCTGAGAGAACTCCTTGTAGATCCGAAAGAGACTCTTCTGTTTAAGCGAAGGCTCTTCTACTCTGATAGAAAGGTGGACGCAAGAGATCCCGTTCAACTCAACTTACTCTATGTCCAGACAAGAGACGCTATTCTAGATGGAAGACAGATTGTCACCGAACAAAAAGGTATAATATTGAAAATTAATTTCCATTTTGTTACAGACGAACTTCTGTCTGTTTTTCTGATCTGTTTTAATTATATATCTAAGAAGTTACTACCCTAATATCATTTGACCTAAAAAAAATCCAAAAAAATTTAGGTAGGCTAGAGAACAATGATTTGTGATCATGGTTAGTTTTGGCTGGTAACTGTCTTTCCTGCTGTTATTACAATACAAGTATAGCTTTTAATTAAAAATTTAGATGAATTAAAATGTATTAATCTTTAACTTTATTTCAACTGCTTCTACTTACTGTTAATTTTTCTATGTGTTAAGATGTGAAAATATCATTTAATTGACTTCTTCTCCATTTCAGCTGTAGAGTTTGCTGGTCTGCAGTGTCAAATCCAGTATGAAGACTTTATTGAGGATAAACATAAGCCTGGGTTTATAGAAAAGTAAGTAAATCAACAGTTGAATAAGTTAAAAAGCACTCCCGCTTTTGTATTTAACCCATTATTATCGCACTATTGGGATAAGTTCTCCTCTTTTTAAAAATTTTTATGAACTTACATTCATCACGCTGTTCCAATGCAGATTGGTGGGCTTTAAAGTCTACCGCCATTACTTTAGTGATGATAACCTGCCGATCACTTAATAGTCGGCCAGTACCTAACCCGGTTGATGACACCTAAACTTCAGATTGGTACTTGAAAATTTTCAAATATAGAACTCGTCAACATCTAGATCTGTAGTCCAGTAATCTTGAAGACTAGACCCATATCTGGTTATTATTCTCTTAATCTGGTATTTTATAATAACCATTTCAGCTTGAGGGAATTTCTACCAGCGCAATACGCAACATCTTGGGGCATCGAAAAGAAAATATTCAAAGAACACAAGAAGCACCATGGACTCAGTCAATTGGAGGCTAAACAATTGTACACGAAAACTGCAAGGGAGTTGCCAACGTATGGTGTAACGTTCTTCCTTGTTAAGGTATAGGACCTCATGAATTTTTAATCACCTTGTTTCCTAGGAACGACAAATTTAGTCAAAAGAGGAATAAGTTTATCTCCTTCCTTCCACATTAGGTGATCAAGGTTACGTTTTGGGCTCCATATTCTTTTTTATATCATAGCGGAGGATTGATACTCGAGATACGCTGTTGACGTATTTTTGATTTGGCTAATCGGAAATCCACACTGAACAGCGATTAGACTTGGCGGCTTTTCCTTTTCGAGACGAATTTCTGATTGATTAGAAAAATGTTGGATGGGGATCGAACCCAAACCCCTTGGTTATTAGCCATACACTGCTGCCATGGCATCAACGAGCCCGTCAAATATAGTCTATTGACAAAAATATATTTCATTCGTATAAACAATAGACGTCACGAGCAAATTTGAGGATTTAATTTTAAAACTTAATTGATTTTCTACTATAATTTCTTGTTGCCAGGAGAAGCATAAAGGCAAGAAAAAGCTGATCCCTCGCCTGTTGGGTATAAACTCCGAGTCTGTACTGCGTTTGGATGAGGAGACGAAGGAAATTTTACAGGTCTGGCCGCTTACGCAGGTGAAGAGCTATCGGGCTGCAAGTGAATCGTTTACTTTGGACTTTGGAGATTACAGGTACCTTCAGAGGTTACAAAACGATTGGAGGGATGCTATAAAAACTAGTTTTGCCAAACAACACAACCAATGACGTCATAGGTCGTTTGCCTAGCTACAATGTTGTTTGAAGGTTTAACCGGTTCTTGGGAGGGTACTGATATGTTTATTTCCTTTTAATAATTATACCTCGGAAGTTATTAATAAATGGGACTCACACTCCCCATAAAGATTACTGTGCAGTAGCTCTATCAATTGAGCTACCTTACCTTGTCAGTGAATTTTGAAATTACATTTCTTAGTAAAAAGACTGCAAGGAGTTCCAACATATGGCGTTAGTTCTTGTTAAGGTATAAACCTCATAATTACAGTTCAATGTATAAATGCATTATAGTCAACGCAGCTTTTGGGAAAAGTAGCTCAATTAACCAACAGCAGACTGACTCTAGATCGTAGATTTGTACCAAATATGTCCTATTATTTTACAATTTTTAAATAATTCTTATATATGACCAATTAAAAATAATGATTAGCAATTTTTTTTAGAATGTTTCGAATGAGTATCATAATTCTAATATTATATTTTAGACAGGAATATTAGTAAATGCAACACAGAAATTCATTTTAAATATAATTAATTTAAACAATTCCACTATGCTCTAGTGACAAAGAGTATGCTGTCAAAACAAATGAAGCTTTCCGGATAAAGGACATCCTTCAAGGATACATCGACATCATCAGAAAGAAAACTGCTCCTCCATACAACGTCACCTACACAGAGGGAGAGGCTATGTGCGAGGATACTGTGGAAATATCCAGGTATTTTTATATATATCCCTAGATACGACTTGATTGCGATATTTCAGTTACGGGTATAGCGACGGACATACCATTGTCAGTTTCACTGATAAATTCTATTAAGTTTCAGTTCGACACCAAGACGCGTGCTTATTACTTATTAAGATTCCACAATACTTTTATTTTTAATTACAGTCAAATTATAAGTCTAGTTTAGATCGAAAAAAATCGATGACGCACGCGATCTGCTACTTACCACTTGACCTACTACTTCTTGCTTGTGCTCATCGAATTACTTCAACGCATCGATGCATCTCTCGCGCAATATGACGACAACCTTAATAATTAATAATAAACTATTATACATATAACATACGATTTTAATTCTTTTTCAGAGGGACTATTATTCAAAATATCGTTCCATCGAAAATTGTCGAGCAATCATTTGTGGGGCCGAGCCGAATTATATCAGTGGAACAGGGTAAATATGCATATTATTTACTAATGACAAAACACTTTTAACCGTTTAAAACGCAAAAAATATTCGGTACTTAATTAAAGTATTATTAGTATAACTTTAGAATAGCTCAATTCGATGTCCACCCGTATCATTGGTATGTAATAATATTTTTTTAATGTTAGAGGACAGACGTGGCAAGAGACTTGATGGTAGGTGATATACCCCAGCCTAAACCATGTAAACAAAATGCGCTGTCGACCTATCTTGGCTTTGGATATTTGTAAATCCACAGACTGACATCGCGACATGCTTAAGCGTCACGGCTTTCTCATCTGTGGACGGTTTTGTTCGTGACCGGGACGAAATTTCTATATTCCTACCAGCCATTTAATATGCAGGTTTCTAGACGAAGTCCAGCATACTTCAGAAAAAATAATAGATAAATGATGGACCTGATGGGGATCGAACCGTCGACCCGTTGATCATTAGCCATTCATCGCTACCATTAGACCACGAGCCCGTCAAATTAATAATGAAATATTTAAATAAAACAATTTTACGGTTTTTAAAGGGGAAATTTTTTTTTTTTTTTTTTTTTTTTTTTTTTTTTTTTTCCCCCCCCTTTTTTTCGCATTCTTTGCAGCAGCCGTTCCTGACCACGTCGTCGAAACGTCGGGCCGAAGAAATCATTTTTAAATAAATTTTACCAAAATTTCCCCCTTTTTTCCCCCTTAAATTTTTTTTTTTTTTTTTTTTTCCCCCCCCCCCCAAAAGACAGTATTTAATAATGAAATAGTTAATTATTACATTTTTCTGATTAGTATAAAGGATTTTAAAATATTTCAGGTCACAATACAAGCGAGGGAGTACGAATAACAACAGTACATGAAATGGTCACTGTGAATCAAGGTGATAAGAGCCAACATGGAATGGTAAGTTTATTTTAAACCCATTTCTTCTTCTTCCATTCCATTTCGCCCTCTAGAGCGAAAACGAATATTTAAAAGAGGAGGTATAATTCAGGAAATACATCAGAAAAAAATAGTCTTGCTGTTTCTAAACAGAAACGAATGAAACGGATATGAGTGTAAAGGAGTGGCGGCGAGTTTTTTGCCAATTCTTCTTGATTTGAGAACTAGTAGTATATTTAAATTTTGAGTCTTTAGTTTTTGGTTTTCACTTTATAGGTATAGAAAAGAAAGTGTCATAATCATTACTATTCGGGAAAATGTTCTTTAGTGGCCTGATATGGACATTGCCCTTAATCGATCATGTTATTGCTAAGTATGTCATAGCCCTATATATTATAGTTTTTTAATAACTTTAATTTTGTTTTAGAAAGGAGAAATACTAGGCGAAACTCCAGATATGTTTGGGAAGAGGTTGAATAGAATTAATTCACTTGCAGTGAAAGCGGTTATGCTTTCAGGTAATAATTTTGAAATATTTTTTTCCCCGTCAATGAAGAAATATTAATTACGGTTATTTACATTGCATGCATCATTGTTACGTCGACGATGACGTGTAAGACACGGTAGCTCAATTAGTTGGAGCAACAGGACCGCCGCCGGAAATTGTCTCATCATTGAAGAAATATTTATCTTATCATTGTTTTTCGGGATGTTCGGCCGACGTCAGCGAGAAAGAGGTTCTCGACGTTTCGCCGTCACGAGCGGATGGCATCATCACCATCATAAATTTTTTCGAGTAATCGAGGAACTAAAATCTCCCAAAGATGCCGTCTGCTAGTGATGGCGAAACGTCGTGGACGTCTTCTTGCTTACGTCGACCGAACAGCCCGAAAAAAAAGAATATTTGGTCCATCCCCCCCATGTCCAAGTAGCACTTTTCAATCTAAAATCGAGTTTTAATTTAATTACGTTTATTTGCTTTTTACAGACGAAAAGAATAACTTGAGTGGCTTACAGGGTATAGCATCTAATATGGAGAACGAACTACCGGCAGTGGTCAAAGGTTTGATATTTTATTACAATTATTTGCTTTAAATAATTTTTACATCTTCGTTCAAAATGTGAGTCGTCAATTTTAATATTGTATATTAAAATAACATACATATATAACTTTAAGTAATATGTAGTTTGATTTTGTGAAATATAAATTACTTTATACTTGTTTATTTTAATTTGTAATATGGTTTGAATTAATAATTTAAAGCTGATTTCTTTTCTGTATGTGGCGTGACTACCTGATTTATTGCGTCTTTTTTGCTACTTTTTCTAGTTCATTCTACATAATGTTAAAACTACCTCCTTTTATTGTGGCTACATTTGATTTTATACAGTTAATTTTAAAACTTAACGGAAAATTGTAGTCAAAGGAGCATTTAACGTCGAAAAAAGTAAAAGATTTTTTAAGATGTCGTAAATTTAAATGTCGAACATTTAAGCTGTCGTAATCGACTTCCGTTGAGCGGTTCTACATTTGTGACATTAACTTAATAATTACGTTAATTTAGACCCATTTGTTTTACTTCGTAGTTACATTCGTACGTGTACGAGTACATTGACAATTGATTTTCTTATTAAATATATTAATTTCAGGAGTTAGAGAAAGGGCTAAACAACTAGACGACGAACATTCAAAGAAATTGCTGGACGAGTTAGATGAATTATGTGATTATATTAATAATCTTTCCATCACAGTAAAAAGTTCTGATTACGTAAGTTTTCCAACTGTATATTTATTTACTTTGTTTTCTTATGCCGTCAAATAATCCATTTAATATGGTATCTATTCTTCTATTCACCATATATCATGTCTCTTACATAAAAAACCTTACAAAAACAAGTATAGAAAATGTCTATAACAAGATGACTGTAACCATGCAAATTTTATTAGATTTCTTCGATTGGCTACCCTTATATAAGCTTAATTTTAACGGCTTTTAAACGCGGAATGTATTAGTTCCTTTTTTTTTCGACGACTCGATCTTATACAGCAGCTTCTTTACAGCAACCGTGGTCTCGGAGGGACATCTTCAGTCTTAAGTATACTATAAGTTAACTAATACATACGCGTTTTAAACCGTTAAGTGTGTACTACTCGCGTAAACTAAAAAATATTTAGATCTATATCGTGTGCATACACTTTACAAAGAATATTTAATAAATAAGATTTTTAAATAGGATTCACCTGAAAAGTTGTTGCTCACAAACGAGACGGCAAAGAAATTGGCTGACATTTCCGCTTTGATGTACTTGTCTCTTGACCCGAAGACTAAAAAGCGATCTCAACTTATAAAGGTAACTTGTAACTTAAATACTTATACCAGATAACTCGCAAAAATTAAAAAAAAATAGTTTGGGAACAATTGAACATTGATATCACACTAAAGCCACGGATACACTAGGGGACAAATGGAGCAACATGTAGCGGAACATGTTCCTCAACAACTACGTGGAATGTGCCGAGATACATGTCGCGGAACATTTTGTCGACCACACTTCTCAGTATTTATAGAAATGTCGCCCGAGGAGGTTGTGGCTATTAGTGCTGCGTACATAGTAATTATATCGAGTGTGTTGAAACGTAAGAGAAAGAGAAGGTGGTGGATGCGGAATTTCTTATTACACTACTGACAAATGGCAGACTACACTCTGTGACAAATGGCGCAACACTGACGCGGGACACATGCGCTCGCTCTCGAGGCGGGAGCAAGCAACATGCCCCGCGTCACGTAAAATGTTGAGGGTCATGTTGCGAGACACTATACAACGTTGCAGCGTCACGTATATTTTGTGTTGCGCGTCATGTTGCGGGACAAAATGTTCCCTAGTGTATCCGGGGCTTGAAGAATCAAACACAACACTGCACTGTGCTCAAGCAATTGAGCTAACAGATTAGATAAATTTACCTCTAACGCATGGTAATTTTGAAACCTAACATAGAAGCTTTAGATAGTCTAAGAATTCAATCCACATTTACTTATATATTACAAGGAGTGCTACAGTCAAAAAGAAATGTAGATCCAGAACGATCGTTTTAATTTCCTCAACCAGGCAGCTTACTAGCAAACTTCTCTTTAAAATTTTAGAGTTCCCGCAACAGTTTCATAGCTGATGAGAAGACGGAAGCTCATTTACGAAGACTTTCCCTTAAGAGTTCTATCGCAGCGACGCACCAGGTTCTAGATAATGCCTACTCAGAATTAGGACAGGTAAAGATGAAAATCTGAATCGCAATTTATTAAATAATTCCATTAGGATCCTAAGTTACTTCTGACAGAGGGTCTTGAAGCAGGATCTATGTATGTTGTTGACCTGATCGATTTTATTAATATACAAGTACACATTATACAAACATCTGCGGTTGCCCAAGTAAATATATCATCGGGATTGAGAGCAATGATAGGCAAAGCGTTTTAAATTTGGACAAGTCGGTACTACCTGAATTAGTATGATGAACAATTGATAATAATGTACACTTTAAGAAGAAAGAAGAAATTAATGCTTTTACGAATAAGAGTCTATAATAATAGATAATAATAAAAACCCTACTCGTTAATCTTAACTCTAATGTTTGCCTCATTACAGAAGTAACATCTAGTATAACTTCTTAGTTTTACTGTTTAGTAGAATATATGTACCGGAAATTTTGTACTTTCCGCCATTTTATACTAGAATTTTATTAATTCTCCTTTGTTTATCGATTCTTTAGGAATACATAGGATCTGCTCCAGGACCACAAGTTATTGAAACAATTGAAAAAAGTATCAATTATAAACTTGGCAAACTGAACGCCGCTGTCGCTTTGTTATTGAATGCTCATTCAGGTAAGACTTGATTTTTTTTAAATAAACGTCTCGTCTTCTCCATAGCAAGGTTAGATCTTATTCTAAATCATCAAATGGACAAAATTAACCATCTGTTGTGGCTGTGCTTTGTGTACACCTATTCTTCTATCCTCCAATATAGGACTCTAATTTTTACTTATTATTGTAGATCCACAAGAAGTCAACTACGCAACAGCCGTGACTTGCATGAGCACTATCAAAGAGCTTATTCCGGAATTAATTCAAGGTTTGAACTAAACTTGCTAAAGAAACAAGTAGAAGTAAATATTATAAAATTAGATATTGAAATATCAGGTCGCTTCTAGTTTAACAATATATTTATTGCATAGAAACGTTATCTCAGCATTCAATGTATTGGTTTCATTATTATGTACAGTTAAACACATAACTGATGGAATTATTTTGTTTTTTGTTCGTCTAGGTGGTCGGTATAACTAATTCTTGTAATTCCCTTATTTCAGATGTGAATACGTTAAATAGTTTTACGGAAGGTGATGAAGAAAGAACAGCTCTAACGAGTCAAGTAAAATTGTTACTGGATAGACTTGCTGCGCTTTGCTGTTTGAATGGAACAGATGACCCTCAGGTATTCTTTGCAGTTCAAAAGCATTAATTTTCTACTTCAATATTTTTATACTTCTTTATTACCTCACTACTTGTTCTTGAATTAGGAGCGTATGACGATCAAGAAGAACTGGCAAAATACTCGCCGCGACTTTATTAGTTATCTGTGATCATAATTTGCAGAAGATACAAGACGCTGGAAAAGCATACGGTGACGAATCCAGGAAGCTGATCTATACGTTTAATCGAGGTGTACAGCGAGATCGTACTGTTGATAAGGAAAGCGAGGTAAACGTTGCAAGTTACTTTAAAAAAAAATTAAAAAAGGTTAAGAGACGGGTTTTTTATACACGTAAAATAACATCTAAAAAATTTTAAGTTTCTTATCATAGTTTCATTTATAAAGTAGGTGATCCTTGTAGTTTGTACCTCCTTTTTTATGTTTAACTTTTATGCATATACCTAATTTAAAGTTCATCATTACTTGTGTTATCTTCTTAGATTATGAATCTGGCTAAGAATGTCGCTGAAAGTTTATCAAACCTTCTATCAGAAATCAGCGACTTGAATTCGTTAGTGTCAGGGGTCTGGAGAACTGGACGACGCTGGCGTTAAGTGTGCTGATGCTGCAAAGGAACTATACGCGTGTGCACAGGTAAACTGGAAAATATCTTACATTATTACATTAGGCCTACTATAAATATTTATATAGCCGTTAGATTGTATAGAGAATGACGCACGAGATCCATCGTGTTGAATGTTGATGAGATGGTCATTTTTTGACGTGCTCATATTGTATTATATGAGCTCGTCAAAAATATTATGAATTAAAATTCTATATGAAATAATTAATCATGTATAACACACATGATTCAGTTGGACACATGACACATGGTTGTTCATGATTCAGATGGAATTTCGATACTCCTACGACCATTTTAATATCCAGAATGCCAGGCGATATCCAACATGTTTCAAAAAATATGAAGATTGATTTATAACACGTTGGACCCAGGTGTGAATCGAACTCACGACCAGAGCATTCATGTTTCTCCGCTAGTTGAACTACCGTGTGTTACATACAAAAGTCTTAGTATATCTTCCCTGACAGTTAACAGCGCCATCGATCAACGAGCCCCACTGTCAAAGTGCGCTAACGGAAGCCTGCGAGAACCTATCATCATCAGTAAGCCATCTGACTCACACATATAAACCAATAGTGGATGACCCTGGGAGACACTACTACGGGAAAAGGTTAAACGATAGAGTTGCAGATCTGAACAGGGAACTGCTAAGACTAAAAGATGCGTACATCAATTTAAGTGGTATGTATTAGACTGTGTGTGTCTTTGTATCGAGTTTTAATAAAGAATGCCTGTAATTTCTAAAATTTTGAACGGATACTCCACACCCGACTACCTGACTATTTAAATGAAAGACGGTCAATATGGATTTCGGCCAAGATAATAACGCAACAATTGATCTTGTAACGAAAATAAGTGAAATTCCAGTGTGGGTATGTGCAGCAAAGACCAACTTAAAACCTATAGTAACATGTCAATCAAAAATCATAAAATCTTTGTTTAATTATAAAACACTAACTTCTACTAAAAAGGTTTATGAGAACACAATTTTTTTAACATTTCTCAACTATTTATCTATCATACATGCATTTACATTCATAAAATTATCACACGTAGCACACAAAGTCAAACAACTTTTACGAAAAAAAATCACAGATACCAAACTAGAAATAAAAACGAGTTATCACTACCCCAACCCCTGAACTAATTACGGTAAAAATAGTATAAGATTTAAGGGTGCGGATCTGTACAATAAGTTACCTGAAAGTTTAAAAAACGCCCAGTCTATAAAAATCTTCAAGAAATCATTAAAGTTCCATATTTTAGAATAAGAATAAGTTAATTAGCATTTTTTATTATTTATCACTGTTTCGTTTTATTAAAGTACCGATGCGATTAATGTTTTCTCATTAAGTGAATATGTATATTCTTAGAGAAAATAAATTCTTTAAACCGAATATATGTATACCTAAAAATAGTTAAAAATCCAAGATAGACTATACTTTAAATACCTTTATAATGAGCGCCCAGGGGCGTGTAAAGTGCGTCTTAACTATTTTAAGTCGTATTCATTGTAAACTAATACTACTTAAAATAGATAAATAATTTAAAATTATGTGTACGTCTCGCTACGTAGATACATTCTACATTACTACATTTTATAAAATAAAAAAATTAAATAAGTGTATTTTTAGGGGAATATTTTTAACGAAAAACTTGTGTAAAGTTGTAAAATGTAATATAAGAGACGTACACGCATAGGCGTAAACACCAGTAAAATAAACTCGTATGATAACAAAAGCGTAGTTTGCTCGCTGCTATCGTTACCTAACCAAATGAATTTACCTTCTCATAAGAAGCTACCACTCGAGCTTTTTTGTGACGATTATGAATAATAAATATTGTAATATGAATTAAATAATTAATATTTCAGAAAATAACAATGGAAATGATGAATCATATAATCTAGACGACGGTGATATAAGTGCTCAAAGACGGCTTAAATTCAAGGCTTTAATAACGCGAGGGAAGAAGGCTTTATCAGAAGCAGAAAACCATTTAGATCCCAACTCGCAAAGTACAAGTGTAAATAACGTAAGTAATCTTTCTTTTCTATGAATTTAAATTTTCGCAGGCATTTTGTAAATCTACTTAGGTTTGTTACTTCGTAAACACGGTCCTTAAAGGTGAGAGGAGGTCCACACTTTGAAGCTTGACCATAATTATTGCATTGTTTCGAAACGAAATCGATGATCCTTATTTGTGGGAAGCTTTTTGTCGACTGTTTGTCCCGGACAACTATGACCGGGCTAGGAGACACGATTTGTTTGACGTCCCAAAAGGTCGCACCTTCGCCCGCGAGTTTTCGCCGATACCGCGAATTTTGACCTCACTCAACGCTCTCCTCAAGTAAAAACCCAAATGTGACCTCTTCGCAGATGATTGGTCATCAATACTAAAAGAATTGTCTGCCTTTGAAATTATCTCCTAATGTAATTTGTAATAACCTATTTTAAATTGTTATTGTTTAAATATGTGTGTCTCCAATTAATGTAACTGGCTATTGCCGTTTTAATTGCTGTAAATAAATAATAAACTATATGGAATGTTTTAAAACCATATCGCATTGTGTCTAATCGCATCAAAAATATTATGTATATTTAAATAAAACACTTTAACGGTTTAAAACGCGATATATTAGTTAAACTTATTTAAAAATCATTTTCAAATAAGTTTAACTAATATATCGCGTTTTAAACCGTTAAAGTGTTTTATTTAAATGTGTACTACTCGCGTAAACTATAGACAGTATTATGTATATTGTAAAGTTGACGCAAAATCGCAATGGCCGCACTTACGGACAGTAAACTCCTTGGTGTGTGTAAGCCCTTAGTTGATAATTTTATTAAAACGCACATTTTTTTGCTCTGTAACATTATATATTATATTGTTTTAGGGAGTCCAAACACAAATAGATGTTGAAAGTCTTCAGTCTTTACTGAATAGGAAAATAGGACAATTAAATAGCGCAGTTGCTAATTTAATCAAAGAATCAATTTCGGGTAACGTATTCTACTAACAATAACGAAATAACTACGTGAGACTATTACGATCTTACAGCTTGACCAGATTTTGATAAAATTTGATGTCAATGTGGAATAGTCATCTTAGAATAATAAAAACTATGCTGTTAAAACGAGCAACAACATATGCGAGAAGTGACTTATGTCCACCAAAGCATGAAATCGAAAAAAATCTATAAATATTAACATAAAAAATTAGGAATTATAATACAAGTATAATATAAAAAAAAACATATAGTTACACTTCGTTATAATTTTAATAGATGAACCAGATTATGAAGTCTACAACAGAGCGATCAGCTACATATCGAAGCTTACTCCAGAAATAATGCGAGGTAACATTTTCTTAAAAGTCACTTTTTTTTTTAATAAAAATACAGGCAAGTAGATATGATCCATTTTCAGTCACAAAGTCGACTATAGGAAGTCACAAATTGCATTTTGGTTTTTGATCTCCATTTTTTGTAGATGCCAAAATCCTCGAAGATAATGTTAAGGAGTTAAACGGTGATAACAGTACTAAACATGAGGTATTAGACAACCTACAGACTATTCTTAATACAGTAAATGATATTGCTTTTGGTGAAAAAGACGTTAATAAAACGGTACGTATAATATATATATATAACTATAAAAACATTTATTTTAAATCTACAAATCGAATACGAAGTTGATATATTATATTCTATTTTTTATACTAAAACCATAAAGGATTCTTATTTCTTTTCACTATTAATACCAGAATAGTGAAAAGAAATAAGAATCCTTTATGGTTCAACAAAACCAAGTTCGTCTTATACATATGTATACCTAAAGTACACGCATGATTAACGTTTTATATCATTTTGTTATATTATTAGGATCTTTACGACGCTGCTGACAATTTTGTAAAATCAACTCACAAACTATACTGGACTTTCAATCCTCGACATAAAACCGAAGAAGATAATATGGTAATTTAATTTATAAATGATTAATAAGGGTAACTAAACACAACTAAATCTCCTATGCTATTACAGCTAATGGATCAAGCTAAAGACGTTGGTGACAAGACATCAGCTTTATTAATAGACACAAGTGAACTGATAAGTTCCATCGGTTCTGGTCCGAGAGCTGAAGAGCTAGAAGGAGCTGGAGTCAGATGCGCTGATGCTGCTAAAGCATTTATAATTTGCGCTGAAGTAAGACATCCAAAAAGTATAACAGTATAATATCATAGTCGCATAAGTAACATCTGTCATTCTATGTATTCTTTCTTCAAGGGTTAAGTAATAGAATCGCCAAAAATAGGATCAGGTCAATATGTCAAAAGTGTTTTAACGTTTAATTCTTAATTTGTTATATCCAATGTAGACTGATTGGCCTCCTCTGTTCTTTACGAATTTTGTTTCATTTTTGTTCTAATGTTTTTTGTTTTTTACTCTAGTTGACGACGCCTACAATTAAAAATCCTTACAGTCAAGCTGTTTTAGAATCATCAGTTGATAATCTTGAATCGTCAATTGAAAACTTGACTGATACGTATACACCTATAGTAGAAGAACCGGAACGTTACTACTACGGCAAAACACTTGCGGCTAGGAACGAAGCCCTTATGAAAGCTTTAGAGAAACTGAGATGCATCTATGAAAAGGAAAAAAGTGCTGGTATGTTTTTTGCACTAAATATGTATGATGTAATACCTATGATAGAAGAAGATAAACAATCACTGGGTTTATTTCATAGAAGGTGGATGTTCCTTGTGCCATCTAATTAGGATTAGCGGTCGTCCTATTTTTGGCGTGGGAATTTAAGATATCCCCCCACTGAAACCAAAATTATTCAATAAAACACTTTAACGGTTTAAAACGCGATATATTTCAATTAATGTTGTGTGTTTTGAGACACTCGCGAAACAAAATTCGATATTCAAGTTTGTTCGAGGCAGAAAAATCTAATCCTAACTAGCTGCTTAATGTCCAGAAAGTAGAAAACTATTTAAGTTTCTTCGGTTATTTGTAACATATGGTTATTAACTTAACATGTGTTTTGTTAAGTCGTATAGCTAAATAAATCATCGCAATATTATTATATTTAAAATCTCTTTAAAATAAAAAATGTTCTAATTCTAGCTGTTCGTTTCCCAAACGAGGATGACAAAGGCATACCCGATGAAGAGAAAGCCCAAAGACTTAAATTTATTGCATCGATTTCAAGGTTAAATTTCGCTTTACAAGACGCTGAAGAGAAACTGCTAGTCGGTTCGCCAAACACCGTAAGTATTACTCTAGATTCTAGAATAAATATTTGAACTATGTTTGTAGCTAAGTACTTCGATATTTTACAGGTAATTTATAATGAAGCGGACTTGCAAGAAATTCAGACTCAATCGTCGAACAATTTGGCAAGACTAAATGCAGCTATTGCCTCTTTATTAAAATCTTTATCAGGTATTATGTTTTTTAATACTCTGTCGTCACTTTGTAACATAACTTAAAGGCATTTTGACATGGGAAGCAAAACCGCATCGTTTCTGCTGTTTCTAAAATAAATTCTCATTTGTATCAGGTATACCAGATTATGAAAAAACGAATGCTGCCATCAGTGCCATTGCTGAGCTCACGCCTGAAATTATACGTGGTATGTACAGTTTAATCATACAAATGTATTTTTATGACAGAAGATCTAACGACATATTTCGACAAACAAATCTCATTAGCTTAACATCAAGTCCTAATTCTATTGATTGTTACGTTGACGAAGACGTGATCCATGTGTTGTCGGAATGTGTTCGAAATGTGATATATAGGGAATTTGTAAGTAAATATATTTGTTTAAAGGGTGGTATAGTAGTATCTTAGCCGTTACATTTTCAGGGGAGGATAGGATGTTACTAAACGTATACTACAAGTTTATAATGTAGATCGTTTTAATCTATTCATAGTGTTCAAGTTTCCATGTTTTATAATTTGAAAATGTTAGGTCTTATTCAAACTCAAACCATTTATTTCACAAGACATAATAAATAACATAAATATAAGCTTAAATAACCACTATATAAATAAGTGAAAGAAGAAAAACAAAAAAAAAAAGAAAGGGGAAAAGCACTCGGCATGTGCTTCACCACCCCAGAGTAGAGGAGAAGCGCCGGTTTTCAGTGCCCCCCGGGGCAAGAAGGTGACAACAACTACAGCCTTTTAGTGAAACTAAAATAACTTACTACATAAATAAGAAATTATGATAAATAGTAGAATGTGTGTTGTATATTGTTGTGTATTCGGCGACATAATATAAAAAAGTGTTACGAGCACCTCTTGGAAGGTGACACACTCCAAGCTGACGAGCATGGGATTCACATGATGGTAGTTGAAATACCCTAGCTTAAAGCATCTACACAAGATTCGCTGTCGACTTAATTTGGATTCGATGGATTTTATACGTCCAAAGAAAGTATTTCACCTCTCATCAAATGAATGTAATGCTATAATATTGAATAAATAAACAAACAATAAAAGAAACTTACAAGCGATAACTGTTATTTATATCCTAGATGGTAAGATTATTGAGAATCACGTGGATGGATATGAGAAAGAAGCATTAATAGATAACTTGGAAGCAATGGTTGAAGCGGCTAAAGACATTTGCACACATTCTGCGGCGCATAATGACACCGTAAGTAGTTCGAGTTATATCTGTAGTAGAGATAGTAATACATTAAATGGAACTGATTTAAACTTTAAAAACTTTAGGTTAAAAATTATGTTAACGCGTTTTAATTAATATTATCGCTTAGGCCTTGAGCCCTATAGTTACCATTTTATACTGCTCAGTCTTTGAATTTATCCACAGATTGTAAAAAGTGGCCAGTTGTGGTAGAGTTTCTGTTATATTCTATAATTCGCCATCATTGTGATGTTAATTTTAACATCGGGCTGACGTTCCTTGAATTATTTTTATTAATTCAATTGACGTTTAGACACTTTCAGTTCAATTTAAATATATTTATAAATAGTATAAAATATTCGTTATAACCTATTAAGGTGTAGGATTGTAGGTGTGTTTGGGGTCTCCTTTTACACAGGAGAGGTCTTTAAGAGCTTCTCGTATTTACGGGCTTAAATTGCTCAATTTGTAGTGATAACCTGAAAAAATAACCCCCGTATATTTTTTTTTTTTTTTTTGCCAAAGCACGGGGGTTTTTTCTTACGAAAATTTTCAAATACCGTGATCATATCGCCCAAATATCCCCCGGGACCTCGAATCTCAGCGTGTGCCCCAACCTCTGGACCGACAAAACAGTAATAACTTGTATGATATATGCGATTTTTTTATCCCTATAGGATCTTAAGAACGCAGCTATGAAGTTTGCTAAATCTTCAGGAAAATTGACGTACATTTTCAACCCACATGCAAATCTTGAGAAAGAATCAGAGGTAAATAAAATGTTTAAGATCATCATATTCAAACAACACTGTGAAATATGTAAAAAGTCTCTAATTTAACAAAAACTCCTACTCTTTTTTTTTTCCTTCCTCGACAAAACCAGTTTCACGGCACCTGTGTGTTTGTTAGTTTTAAGACATTGATCTACGAAGCAGTCAAAATAATTGTATTCATAATAAACTAATTGAAACAATTCACTGTTAAAAAAGCTAAATTCAGTAGTTCATGTACGATCTCCTGCAGTCTGCATCCGAATCTGAAGTCGTAGTTAAAAGTTAATCAACCAATGTATTACTCGTTTTAAACCAATTAATACAATTACTACTCAATACTACATAGGCGTAGTTAAAAAGGATTTTTCTTTTTCAGATTATAGACCTAACAAACGATGTTGCACTTAAAACATCATTGCTTTTACGCAACCTTCGTGGAATCACCAGCATAAACCCGCCTCCACCAGAAGAACTAATATCAAATGTAGATCGGGCAATTCTTACCTGTAATGATGCTGTAAATGACTTGAAGAATTGTGCAAAGGTATCACATAACACGATCTATACTAAAACTAAACCTCAAAATTTTAACTAAAAATTTAAAATGGCATAAAACCAATAGCAATGAATATCTGAAGACCCTCACACTATACGATAGGTTCTGAAACAAGTTTTTGGGTACCAAAATATAACTATACTACACAAAATTGATTTAAAATAATTTAGACAAACTTATATTTACTATATGTGTTTCACTTGCAAGCTCACAGCGCCGTGTATTGAAGAGTTAAACTGCCAGTGCGCATTGTCAGCAGCTTGTGAGAATTTAGCAGCGAAATTAGAAGATTTAGTGCTTACCTTCAAGCCTATGCTGGAAGAACCGAGTCGTCAACGTAGTGCTAAAACAATAGTTCAAAATACTGTTGATGTTTCGGTGGCTCTTGCCAAGTTAAAAACAGCCTATCCATTTTCAACTCGTGAGTAAAACATGTTGTATATTATAAATATTTTCCCTTGTCTTTAAGTAAAACTTCAAATTTCAAACCAACATTGGGTATAGTAGGTTGATGTCCGAGAGAGGAGCCCGGTCACGGTCCCACATGTAGGACATGGGACCGTTCAAGATTTTTAAATATACACTTCGCTTAAATCGTATCGAGGAAGTAATTTCATTATTTTTATAGAAGAAGATTTGAGTAACAAACCTACAGAAGCTATAAAATCCGTAGCTACCTTATCACCTATGAAGAAAGCTTTATTAGATGCTGAACAGTTCTTTGATGATAAACACAACATAAATCAACATGTAAGTTGCTTAAACTTTTATATTTCACTTTTATACTATGGATAATTTCGCTTAATCGAAAAAAAACTAGAATCAAAACTTATACAATATTCTGTGTCCAGCTTGGAAGGCAATCAGGAAAACCTGATGTTAAGTTATCGTTGACAAGAAGTATAGCCGAGATGAATGCGGCAATCGCAACTATGTTACATGCTACAATAGGTATGATCTAAAGATCTATATTAAAGATTAATATGCCGGTTGCGTTAAAAGTTTATGAAAATTTACGCTTTTTCCCACAAAATTACTTAAAAGGTCATTTTCTCTGAAGGAGTTTCATAAACTACTTATTCAGTGATTAAATTCTACAAACTAATTCATATATTTACAATTTGAAATCGTGTGATGACACTATAATGATTTAAAAACAAGAAAAAAGAGAAGTAGTCCCACTGACTTACGATTGAACGGTTCGTACAGCTCCGAAAATGGGCTTTTATAATTTTAAATTTAGACTAATTTAACCTTTATTTCGTTTTCAGAGGAACCCGATTACAATTTCGTTGAAACGTCAATGGCAAAGATAGCAAATATCATTCCAAGCATAGTAGACGGTTTGTTTCTTAATATTTGAACATTAAGTTGGTATATCAAGATTAATTTTCATTATATAATCAACATCAACATTATTATTATAGATGCAGCATTCATGGCCTATCAGAATGCAGAAGACACTATTTGTCAAGATATAAAACCCATGTTTACATCTCTTATTAATATAAACAAAGATATAGAAAAAGATCAGTTGAAGGTACAAAATTTTTAAAATTTTGTTTTATTTTATTGAAATTACTTTAATTTACCATATTGAAATTAACAGGGTCTCAACAATAGTGCTATGGAATTTGCTAAAACGTCCCAAAAAATATACCACAACTACAGTCCACAAATAGATAGACGGAAAGAAGACCAGGTATATATTGATTTATATAAATTTTTATTACCACTCCACATTATAATTTAGTTACTCAACCTATACTAACAAAATCTATGCAATGTAATAAGTTTCCAAAAAAATCTTAGATATTGGACTTATCACGAGGAGCTTGCCGAGATGCTTCAAAGCTACTGACGAAAGTATATCAACTTGCAAAAGAGTTACAAGATCCAGTAGCAACTGAGCTAGACAATTGTGGAACTGGGATAGTTGATACAGCACAAGTCTTTTTAACAGCTGCGGAAGTAAATAATCACTTTTTTTATTTTGTTAATATATATATTTCTTCATCAACGTAATTATTAAACTCTTACGTACAGGTAACAGCTCCAAGTATGATGGAGCCCGAATGTCAGACAGCCATGGTTAGCCTTACGGATACCTTCTTAAGTAAAATTAAAAATTTGGAAAATCTTTGGATGCCATTAACAGGAACCTATCAAGATTTAGGTGATCAATTACATAAAGATTCTAGCATTCTAGAAACGACACTAAATAAGATGAAAGAAATTTGTGTATATAATAAAGGTACGTTAAATTCTTTTGATCTAGTCCTATTTTTTGGGAAAGAAAACTATTGTTAAGTTTTATAAAATGGTACACTTTGATCTTAGATGATGAAATCAACAAAAGAAGAGAAGAGCTAGTTAAAAAAACACTAGACGCAAAGGAAAAAATAAAAGAGGCTGAAATGCTTATGGTGGAGGACAAGTTAGCACAATTACCAGAACCACCGCTTTTAGAAGTTGTTGCCATCATGACAGAGGTTTGTAAATCAGGAAATGTTCTACAATGATTTTAATATTGGTTTCCTTTTATACATGAGTAATTTTAAAATTATCTTAATCTTTAGAAAGGATGTGTTGAAAAGAAATCTATCGAACAAACTAAAAGATTTCTTTGTGATAAATTGGCGGAACTCAATCAATACATATCCACATTGGTTCAAGCAGCTTCAGGTAAAAACGGTTACTTTGGATCACATAAGACATCTTAAACTGTTTTTTATTTTTCTTGTTCTTTTGCTTGTAGATCGCGAAGCCATCAACCATTCACAGCAAGGAGAATTAGTAGGAAAGATTTCCGAGGTTACCCCAGAGACACTAAAATGTGAGTTACATTTTTCTACTACCCTTTGTGAAGCGATTTTTAGCTTTACAAACGAACGTACGTACTTTATTTGATTCGTCATCTTATTTACAGGTATTCTTTCGACACATAAGTATTTGGATGAGGATACTTCACGAGCCATGGTTGAGGAAGCTAGAGTTGTCTGCGGAAGAACTCACGATATACTTACTAACATTGAAAATGAAAATATAGAGGTTGGATGACCAAATATAAGGAAAATGAAATTCCTAACAATCGAATATATAACAAAATGTAAACTTTCTTCTGGTATTTTTTCAGGAATTAAATGATGCTGTTTCAAAATACGCACTATCATCTGGAAAACTTTATTACATATTCAGTCCTTACAAGAAAGCGGAGAATGCTAAAGAGCGAGAGGTGAGTTCGAATGGATTTATTTAAAGACTTACAGTAACAACTAACCATCGTTAAACTCTTAATAATACCATTTAAGTAATTGCGTTTTCGACGAAGTGCTTAGATTTGTTTGAAAGCGGTTAACCGAGATTTGACTTTACGGTCAGTTTAATGGTGGACTAAGTAAAAAATAAATAGCGTCTTTAGAGTCCTTTTTCTTTTACTGTATAATAATTAAACTGAGATTATTAATAAGATAATTATGTCAGCAAAATAAGAAACACTGCTACTGATAATTCATTTATCATCAAACAGGTCCTACAGTTGGTTCGATCAGCATGTGAACGTACATCCTTAATGCTATCAAGAGTATCCAGGTTGGCTAAAATGGTGGATGCTAAAGATGCTGAACCATGTGATACTATCGGTGTGAAATTAGCCGATGCTGCGCAGGTGTTGCTATCCAGTGCTCAAGTAAGTTTTCAACTCTTCTATATTTGTTCGTGCGTAATTTGAATAACTACTTTTAATTTATTTAGTATAAAAAAACTGTTTACTTTTAAAAGTATCTATCGTTTACTGGAGAGTTTGTTGCCAGTTCTTATCATTTGTTGTATGCCCTTAATTTGAGAACTGGTAGTAGCTAAATCTTATCTACCTACAGAAATTGTTTTTTTTTTACAGAATTTATTTTTCAATGTTTTAATAACTTCTAAGTCTCCCAATATATTTTTGCAGTTATTAGCTCCAAGTATGCGTTGTGACGCTTCTCGGACAGTACTTTCCTCATCAGTAAATAATGTTTCTGATCTGGCCACGACATTGGGTAACGCCTGGTCTCTAATAATAGAACAAGATGAGCTTGGGGAACAGTTAGATAAAGATCTGGCTGATTTGCAAAGTGATCTGGACAAATTGAAAAATATTTTGAAAGGTGGGAAGACTTTTGATATCGTTGTCCTTACTCCATAAATTATTATTAAATATGTCAATCTTATTTCTGTTTTAGAAAATACACAATTCGCTGAAGAAACGGGCAACCTTCAAACTGAAAACGTTGATAATTTTGTAACGGTAAGTGACGAAATGTTGAATGACTTTGGAGAATCCAACTTTTTATAATTACTAAGCTAAAAAAATATGCGAGAGATAGTATAATTACTTATTACTTATTCGTACTGTTTTACTTAAGTAACGGCAATACTTAAAATAAATGAAGATGCGTAAAAGGAAGTAATGTTTAAAAGAAAGCAATTAAACAATTGTTAAAAAAGTAATCCATTATTATTACAGGATGACGTTGCAAAAACTTCAGATATCGATGTAAAAATAGAAGACACTCCTCTCAAAGAACTGGCAATGAAAATTCTTAAATCTGCTAAAGTAAGTAATAAATAAAATTAAATAAAATATAAAAAACGATAGTTCAGTAAGTATCACTTTAGAGAAATTATAAAAGTAATCTATAGTATAAAAGCTAATTAAGAAACATCCCTAGCTTAAGTTTAATAGCCAGACCTAGAAATATCTGAAAATATTTTTGTTAAATACATTAAGACATACTTGGACGAAGATCTTCGCTTACTCGAGGTCTGCCCACTATCTCTAGAAGATGGCATCCTCTTATTATAGCTAAATTTTAGGGACCATTTTAAACGAAGGCCTGAAATCCCAGAAAGCCCTATGTACGTCTAAGAGATACATTTTCTTATTTCAGAGTGATTTGGAGAGCAAAACTCTTTCACCCGAGGAACATACAGCCTTACAAACCTTTACAAATGAACTTACCGCAGCCATATGTGCCTTAGACTTGGCTACGGCGCGCTGCAAATCAGATCTGCTGGTAAATTTTAACCATCGTGTAATATCTACTTTAAATATAATCAATAACATTGTAAGATAGAATTTGTTTCTTATAGCTTTCTATGAACTTTCTTGCTGTTTTTTGCCTTTCTGTTATAGTAATGGATGATTAAACCGAAAAGTAATTTAAATGAAATATTTTTAATGGCTCAAAACAAAAAATATATTTAAATTATTTTTAATTTTCTAATAAGTTTTTAAATTATTTTTAACTGAATCCGACGCTTAGGATGTTTTGTAGCTTTTGTGGTAACGCAGTTAAAATATAATACTAATAACTTTTACATTTTAAACCGAAAAGTGTTTTTTCTTATGTGTACTACTTGCGTAAGTTATGAACAATACCTTACCGGATAGTCATTTTTCAAACTTCTATTGGTCTGCCCAATCTAAGCTCAGCTAATTCCCACGATTTGAACCCCGGACCAGTGAAATGTCAATGTGAAACTAACATTAGTGTATTTGTTATTTCCAGGATCCGAAAAAACGTCAGCATCTAGAGAACGTGGTACAAAACTTGCAACATATTTGTTTGGTGTCACGACAAAATGGCGACGAACAGAGCTACATTATAGATTTGATGGTACTTTCTTTTGATTAAGGCTTTTTAAATAACTATAAGAGACTTATATAGCATTGTATATTTTAGGAGTTCGTGAAACACGTGACGTCAGCTGCGGACGATCTATACCAAACGACTGCTTATGTTGAGCAGGACAGATGCAAAAAAGCTTTAACGGTGAGTAATATATATCAAATACTGTGTATAGTTTACGCGAGTAGTACACATTTAAATAAAACACTTTAACGGTTTAAAACGCGATATATTAGTTAAAAATAATTTCCTAATAAGTTTAACTAACATATCGCGTTTTAAACCGTTAAAGTGTTTTATTTAAATAAGAGTGATATATCATCACCATCATTACCAAAAATCATTTCAAAAGTAATTTGTGTATAATACACGTGAAATTTTGTGCTTTAAGCTATGCTGGCCAGCCATAAACTTTGAATTAAAACACTTTTAACTGTTTAAATCACGATACCTACATATTAGTAAACTTTTATTTTTATTTATGTCCTTAATTACAAATAAGTTAAATACTGTCTATAGTTTACGCGAGTAGTACACATTTAAATAAAACACTTTAACGGTTTAAAACGCGATGTATTAGTTAAACTTATTTGGAAATTATTTTTAACTTCGGCCCGACGTTTAAATACAAATAAGTTTTCGAATATATTTTGCGTTTTAAGTAGTTACAAGTGTTTTATTTAAATATGTATTACTTGTGTAAACTACAAACAATAGTTTAAAATATTTCTTATTATTAATACTTATCTAAACAATTATTTTATTTCAATATTTATTGTATTCCTCTTCCCCCCGGGCCGCCGTACAGTTTGGACGTCTTTTAGGCGAGTGATAAAATAAAAATTTAATTTAACTCTGTTTTTAAACAAAAAACGCAATAAATAAAACTACGGTACCAGAGCGCAACAGTGAGTAGCAGTAGACAGTGCCTCCTCCCGCCAAACGCTAGCCCCGCCCCCAGTGCGCACGCGCGCTCGTAATTGGAAGGACGCCGCCAATTGGGTCAAGGACACTGATTGCTCGAGTTAACGTATTGTGAACCTTAATCATATTAAAATATGAAGAAAACCCGTCTTCCATGCGATTGCGATGCCGGTGAAAGCTCAACGCAAGAGAGCGACAACGTTAATACGAAGTTGCGTCAAAGGAAAAAAGTGGCTCGGGACGAAAACGACGACTTTCTCGTTTTAAGAAACGAGATGAAGGAATGGCTCGCACTTTCCACACTTCCAAGCTTGACAAACCCGGGATCAACAGAATAGCCGTTTAGAGGCTGGAGGGGTATCGCTGAATTATCTTCGAAGCTCTCGACAGTCAACGAGACCAGCCATCTCGAAAATTCGATCGAATCGTCTCCACAAAAATAGAAGGTATGCAAGGAAAAATCGACAATTTCCAAAAAAATATTATAGCATTGTCGGCTCAACTTGTGGACCTCGAAGAGAAGCACGAAGCCCTGACCGAGCCCCACAAAACACTATTGAAATTAGAAACGTTCCCAAGCAAAGTCAACCTCCGTCCAAGCCGAACTCTTCGCCTATTTAACTCAGCTTGCGTCTAGTCTACAAATTGACTTTTCAACTAGTGACATTAGAGACGTGGCCCGCTTCACCAACAGAAAAGATAACTCGACTTGGAACCTCACCGTTGATCTATGTAATACCCTCACAAAAACTAACATCTTAAGCGCTGTTCGAAAGTATAACAAGGAGCACAGATCGAGTCAACTGAACTGCAGCCACATAGGAATGGTGGGACATACTCCTATATATGTCTCAGAATTTCTTACACCGAAGGCTAAGCGGCTTTTCTTTCTGGCGAGGGAGTTGGCTAAATCAGAACAATACGACTATTGCTGGTCTTCGAATGGTAACGTATATCTTAGGAAAAATAACGGATCCAAATACATCCTCATAAAGAACGAAGAGCAACTCAACTTGCTAAATAGCGCATGACTAGTCTTAATTTTACTTAACTTATTAATGTCAAAACATAAATCAAATGTAATGTTATCAATCCATTACGCCAAGTTATATAGTATTCTCAAACACCTATTAAATTGTTTAGTATCACACTTCAGTTATCAACATAGTTATTATAATTTTACTCTAGTCGGGTCGAACGTCTTGGAATTTCTAAAACAAATGTTCTATTTATTTTTATTACCAACACTCCAAGGAAACATTAATGTCATTCCTAAACACTTAGTTATCTCATGTAAAACAATTAGTTGTACTACAAGTTATACACTTTCTTCCACATTAACCAAGTATTATTATAATTTTTTAAAGGCAAAGTTTTGCGTCCTACTACACCCATCTATTTAAATTCGATAATATTAATTTAATTCGCGATATTGACAATACACATTTTATACCCAATGAATACCTTACATATCCTGAAGACTGCAAAACTTTTTTCAACTCTTCCAACTTAACAATAGTGTCCCAAAATATTCGAAGCATAAATAAAAATTTTGATAGTTTTCTAGTTTTCCTAACAAGACTTCAATTCAAGCCGGATTTAATCATTCTAACAGAGTGCTGGATTGATAAAAACTTTACAGGCTTAATTCTTGACGGATACATATGCACTTTCTCCCAAAGTTACAAAAATAAATGCGATGGAATTGTTATATTCTACAGAAACTGCATGAACCTGATTACTACTGAACCGGTTTATCCTGAAGCAAATTTTCTAGTTAGTGTGTTGAATAGTGAAACGGTAATCATATCTATATATAGATCTCCATCCACATACAACGTTGATGCCTTTCTCAACGCACTAGAAAACATAATTCTCTCCCACATCGGTCAACCTATCTACATTATTGGGGACCTTAATATAGACCTGAAGGAGCTGACTGACGATTTGAGAGCTTACAAACTGCTAGAGCTAGTGAATTACCATGGATTTATCCAAGGTCAATTCATTCCGACCCGCGGAGATAACTGCTTAGATCACGCTTTGTTTAGATCAAACCTTCCTACAAAAGTAGCCGTCTGCCCTTCCCAAGTCACTGATCATATGTCTGTCATTATCGGAATCGAGCAATCACGTCCTCACACCACCCAAAAAATTAATTCTTCTATCTCTTATCAGGTAATTGATTTTGATAAATTAAAAAATGACCTTTCTTCGGTTGACTGGAGTTTTATATGGTCCTTTACTAACATAAACGAAGCTGTCACGGCTTTAACAAACAGCTTAAATAAATCTATTAAAGCCCATACCAAAACACGATCCCAAAGAAATTCCAAAGCAATCAGAAAACAATGGATGACTCCTGGACTATTACGCTGTGTTAGAAAAAGAGACTATCTACACTCACTAACCAGAAAAAAGCCGAACAATCAAACACTCCAAAATGAATACACTCAGTATCGCAACTATTGTAACAATATCCTCCAAAACCTTAAAAATCTTCACGACAGCATGACTATACAAGAAAATAAAAACGACAACCGAAAACTCTGGAAATGTATCAAAAATATATGCAATCTTAATTCTAATAAAGAAAATTCAAGTAAATTACTAAATATCAAACCAAACCCGGAAGAATCCCTCAATACTGTAAATTCATTCTTTTCAACGATTGGCGAAAAGATTTCTACAGAAACCTTGCTCAAATTAAAGCGAACTGAAAAAGATCTAGTCCAGAATATTTCCATTCCCTCCAAACCTAACTCTTTTCTGTTTCTCCCTTGCGACGAGCGTGAAATCCTTAAGATTATTAACTCCCTTAAACCCCATGCGGCCCCAGGACATGACATCATAAGCAACCGTATAATTATTTCCCTAAAAAATATATTAGCAGCGCCTATAGCATACATTTGTAACCTCAGTATTGAACAAGGAATTTTTCCCGAATCGTGGAAACTTGCGTACATTACCCCAGTTCATAAATCCGGTTGCAAGACGCAAGTTTCGAATTACCGCCCTATCTCACTTCTCCCAAGCTTAGCTAAAATTATGGAGAAAGTCGTCAATACAAGACTACTCAATTACCTGGAAAAGGAAGACATGCTAGCTAATAACCAATTTGGTTTTAGGCATAACAAATCGACAGAAGACGCAACTACTGCTCTGGTTGAGACTGTTAGCTCAAAATTGGACGAGGGTCAAAGGTGTATTGGTGTTTTTCTCGATGTAGCGAAAGCTTTTGACACTATCTCCAGACCAATCCTGTTGGAAAAAATGGAAAGATTAGGATTCCGGGGCAACATCCTAAACTGGTTCCGATCTTACCTATCCAACAGAAAACAAATAGTCAGAATAGATAGTTTAAAAAGCCTGGAAAAAGTAGTCTCCTACGGCTTGCCACAGGGTAGTGCAATAAGCAGTTCTCTATTTCTAATCTATATTAACGACTTATGTACAATGAAGCTTTCTAATGCCAAGTTATTCTCCTTCGCTGACGACACGGCGATTATCTTTTATTCACGTTCCTGGGAACAAGCCGCCCTCGTTGCCCAAACGGGTCTCACCCGTATTTCTCAATGGCTCACCAATAATCTTCTTTCGCTTAATACAACAAAAACTAAATACATTTGTTTTAACATCTCTAAGGCAACTGCCCCAAAACCAATCCCCCCTATTAAACTCCATTCTTGTCATAACCCCTTCTCGACCTGCCAATGTCCAACCATAGAATCGACTGATTCTATTAAATACCTCGGGGTAATGGTAGACTCGAGGCTTTCTTGGGGTCCTCACATTAGTTATCTGTGCGCTCGTGTCCGAAAACTTTCAAGCGCCTTTAAACGCCTCAGTAAGGCGGCAGAGACTAATACTATTAGGACAGTCTATATAGCTTTATGCCAATCTGTGTTATCTTATTGCATTTCCACATGGGGCGGTGCGGTAACAGGTCTTATGCTCAAAATAGAACGGGCACAGCGTGCTATCCTAAAAATTTCCCTTAGAAAACCGTTTCGGCATCCAACTTCAGAATTATACAAAGAATGTAATCTCCTGACGGTCAGGCAACTGTATATTATATCAACTTGTCGTCGCCAACTCAAAACGCCATCACAATCTAAAACATCCGAACAAACATCTTTAACACAACGAAAAGTCCAATTCCGAACTCCGCTCAAACACACCTCTTTTGCCCAACGATTTTTTACTTTTAAAGGTCCCTTCCTGCTTAACTTATTCATTAATAAAAATATAATTAGCCCACTTACTTCTTATTCTTCCCAATTAAATAAAATTAAAGTGTTTCTTCTAAAATTAAATTATACTCAAACAGAAAACTGTATTAAGGTAATTGCATGACAAAATGTTATCCATATTTTTAAGTTTATTTTTTATTATTTAAATACTTAGCATATAATAACTTTATAAGTACATAGTAGATACTAAGTTTTTCATTGTTTTTCTCGAAATGCACCGGAAGAGTCTAGCCGCCCACGACACAGGGAATCCTAGTGTGGGGGCTAGCACACCCTGTAATGATATGTACACAGTTTTGGTGAATAAAGAATTTGTATTTGTATTTGTATTTGTATTTTGTTATTGATTGATAAATTCGGGGTAACTAGTCGCGTCTCAAAGACACGTCGTTACTTAAAGGTTTACGTTTACAATAATATATACACATTGTTTTTCGTAATATGTAAGCCACGGATTAAGTATTACATGAATTGATCACTAAATTATAAATTTTCAGAAAATAAGAGACGGTTGCGATGAAATAAAAACAAATGCCGACAACCTATCGAACCCCCAAGAAGCCGACGAATCAGTGATAGACGATATGTTGTTGGTTGCAAAGTTCTCTCAGGTAAATATTCTAAAACTCTTAAATCTAGTGCCTTAACTTTGTCTCAGAACAAAAAAGGAAGGCGTGTGTTCATTTTTATTCATAGTATAACATCATATAGTCAAAGTTAAGTCAAAATTCATGTGGGTACATTTACTACCAGTTCTCAAATCAAGGGCGAAGAACGAACGAGAAGAACTGGCGACAAACTCGCCGTCACAACTTTTATCGCCATAAAAAAAAAATCCTACATATTTTTCGGGTGTCATGAACTGTTTTTGCAGCGTACGCCTCTGAAACCGATAATAGTGAATAATTTTCCAATTTTTTTTTTAAATTTTTCGCTTTATCTTCCCTTGTATTCGTCACAGTGCGAATGATTTAGCCTTGCTCGATCAATTCTCTAAACAACACAAAAATATTTTTTTCAAATAAAATCGGTAGTTTCCTGTAGATTAGCGCGTTCAAACAAACATACTTTTCAGGTTTAAATATTCGTATAGACTTACTGGTATGTAGTTATTAAAAGAGTTTCTATACATAAAACGTAAGTTTTTACAATAATATTGTTATTTAAGGAATGCGATGATGGCATAAAGACAATACAATCAGCAGTCGACAGTGTTAATGATGAACATTCTAGGGAGGTTCTCATCGAAAAGCTTCGTATCTTAATGGATAAATCTGACCTTTTGAAGTAAGTATCCTCCATTTTGAAATATGAAAGATTTAAATTTTAAAATTCGAAAGATTTAGATGTATTAAAGTAGTAAGTAATTCTTGTAATGTATTGAAAGAGTGTGTCGTGTTATAAATTTTTCAATAATTTTAAAAATACTTTTTGAATAAATACTTAACTACTATCGTTTCTTGATACATAACAAGAGGGGGCAGACTAGCGTGGCGTTTACTTTAACGGTGATATGTACGGTACGGTACGGTGGTACTCTACTAAGTGCTTTTTGCTAAAGAAAAGTGTGAATCTCTTAATAAAATAGTATTAGAATTTAATTCTTCGAGCAATCGAGGAATTAACATCCTGATGATGCCGTCCGCACGTGGTGGCGAAACGTCGAGAACCTCTTCTCGCTCACGAATGCTGAACGATGGCCGTGAAAGTCTTACACAATTTAAAATAGTATTATTTAGCTTATTTTATTCCACTAGTGTAGGTACATAAGATTTTTCAAACATAATATCGTATAAGCTAGATACTACTTGCTTCAATAATTAAAACGTTCAAAACATTTAATATCCAGTCGGTATTATCTGCGTTTATTATTTATGCTATCTTTTTATATAGTATCCTATTTTTTCTTTTTAGGTTTGCCACAAAAGGCAGCGTTTCTCTAACAAATGCTGTAGCCATTGAAGAAAATTTACAAAAACTGACAGAAGCTGAAGAGAAGATTGACATGTTATTGAAATGTACTGACGATGACGATCAAAGGGAGAGAGAGGTACATAATGTTTTTTTTTTAAGATTAATATTGAGATCACTTTCAATAGTGTTTCAGACCAAAAATTAACCTAAATACTGCTTTGATATTTGTATAAGTACTTACTATGTCTAAGTTTAGTTGTAATTATGTCTACGGTATAATATTATTTAAAATTTTCTTACTGGGTGACCTGTGACCTGTGGATAACTATTGGATAAAAACAGATAACTTATGATTACACAGTAATTCCTAAATACTGTCTGTAATTTACGCCAGTAGAACATTTAAATAAAACACTTTAACGGTTTAAATCACGATATACATTAGTTCAAGTTATTTGAAAATTACTATAACTATGGCCCGACGTATCGGATACTTTGCAGCAGCCGTGGTCACTCAGAGTCGCCACGTGACCACGGCTTATTTAAAGAACACTTTTGTTTAACAGACAATTTGCGACTGAAGGTATTTTAAATATTATATAAAAGCAATAATATTTTTTTTTCAATTGTTCTAAGGGCGAGCCAGTAAACATAGAAATGATAAAAGCAGCACAATCGTCCCTCTCCAGTGCTGTTATTTCAAAACGAGATGATATTTTGTCGCAAGCACTCACCCAGTATGCAATTAAAATGCTCTCAGCCACGCCGAAAGATGCTGAGAATCAGTTGAGGTTGGTTCCTACATTTTTTTTAATTCTAGGGCTCCTATGGTCATATCTATTACTATTTTTTTTAATATGAACTAGTGTTTATCTGTCCTTCATATGTGACTTAAAATATTAATAATTCAATTAAACGCTATACGATTTTGATATACAACCGTAAAAAAATCAAATGTAAAATACTCTCTATAGTTTACGCGAGTAGTACACATTTAAATAAAACACTTTAACGGTTCAAAACGCGATATAACCCCGTGACCACGTCCGTCGAAACGTCGGGCCGAAGTTAAAAATAATTTTCAAATAAGTTTAACTAATATATCGCGTTTTAAACCGTTAAAGTATTTTATTTAAATATAATTTTATTTCAATAAATAAATAAATAGTCTAAAATTTCTATTATAAGCTTTTTTATATTTATCTAGTACTATTTCTACAGCTGTATAGAAATAGTGACATTTATCTTACCTATATTAAAATTTCAACTTGTGAATCATTGTGTATGTTATGTTACAGGCTAAAGAAACACTTAGAAAGATTATCTAGCTTACTAAAGAAACGGTACTTTGCTCGAGGAAGGCGTGTTGCCACTTGGCAAGACTCCGACGATGATGACGTCACAGACATCTCCAACAATATTCTTAAGGTACTTAATACAATAAAATTCTTTCTATAATACAATTTCTGAAGCTCTACTGATTCAGCTAGTGTGTTGTCTCTGTGTACCTTTGATTTAAATAAAACATTAACTAAAAATGATTTTTAACTTCGGCCCGACGTTTCGACGGACGTGGCAGGGAGCCATCTGCTGCAAAGCATCCGAAACGTCGGGTCGAAGTTAAAAATCATTTTCAAATAAGTTTAACTAATATATCGCGTTTTAAAGCGTTAAAGTGTTTTATTTTTAAATGTGTACTACTCGCGTAAACTATAGAGAGTATTTTACATTTAATTTTTTTTTATCCTATAAATCATCTAATACTATTTGATTTCGACCCGAATATTACACATAAGGTAAGATACATAAACAACCTTTCCCGTTTTAAAAACACCTTTAATATGTTATTTTGTTTGTTATTTCTTGTTTCGTATTTCTTAGGTGTACATGATAAAACTATGGCATAGTCTTGCCAAAAAAATAACGTAAGCAAAATATGTCAAGATACCTTCTTATACACTTTCAGGAAATCGATGAAAATATTCTTCAAGAGAGTAAAGCTCATCTTTCTTTAAATGAAAATGCTCTGAAAACTTTGATCACGCCAAGCGATTCACTGATAACTGGGGACCTTAAGTAAGTCTTATATCTAATCAAAAAATGATTTAATTTGTTTGTCTATCACGGTGCACGTGTGCAACGCATCTTGCATGGGTTGCAGAAAGTCTCCCCATTAAGGTGGACTTGTGTGTGGTTTTTTATAGTACCATCCAAAAAACGATGGATAATTGCTAAATTTATCCCCAACAACTTCCTAAAACAATCTTGTAAATATCAATGGTCTGTATAATATCAATTTTAGTAAATCGTAGTTTAAGTATCATAAGAATTTAAGTAAAACTATCTAACGGTTTAAAACGCGAAACATATGACTTAAACGTTGGATGAGAGACGGCGTTCGCCTTTTATACCGTGAAAGTAGTACATGTTTAAATAAAACATTAAACATGTACAACTCGCGTTAAGTTCAGACAGTATTTATCAAATATGTTGCTTTTACAGGGAACTACATTCTAAGCTCTATCAGCAAATACAAAAGCTAAGCTTCATGATTGGCACCGTTATGTTAAGCTGCCAGAAACAAGAGAGCTTATCAAAGAGCTTACATTCCACGGCTGAAGCTGTTGCTGAAACAGCTGGTATAGCTAAAGCTATTAAAGAAAAGGTCTGTTCAAAATACCTCAAAAAATATATTATTTTTTTATAATTATTTAATTTGTCATTTCTTCCTCCAGGATATCATACAAGGCAAGAGAATAGAAGAAGCTACTAAATACTTAACATCGACAACCTATGATCTTTTAGTAACATCAGAATCTGTTAGTCAAGTAAGTAACTTGATATATCAAATCATTTAATTTGACTTTTAAAGTAAGTCATATTGTGTACTAAAGGCGTGTAAAGAACCTTAAAAGTTGCACAAGAACACGATGAAAATAAATGTACTTTTCTTAGTGTATTCTTCTTCTAACAGGATCTTCACAAACCAGAATCCCGGCGGAAGTTACTAGATGCCTGTCGCGCTTTGACTGAAGCGCTTAATAAATTTGTGAGTACATTAAATTTTATTTTATGAATTCATCAAATTATTTATAATACCCGCTATTACCCACGACGTCGACCGCGTGCCGTCGTTCTTGCTAGTCAATATTAAAAGATGGACCTATACTGTCGCAGACTTATCTTACATAGTTTGAAGAGGAACGATGGTTCCTCTTTAAACTATGTAAGAAAATAAAGAAACCCAAAAAATATATGTAAGGTAATGTAATGTAAGTTAATAAAATCTTACGCAGACGACGTCGTGGGTCGCTCAGGCTCAACAGCTTAAAAAGCTATCTCAAGCCCAAAGAGTTGTAGAGGGGGTTTGAAATAACAAAAGTTGATATCCAAAATAATTATTCTACGCGTACAAAGTACCCGACTCAGCTAGTAGATGGGAACTAGAATGTTAACCAAAATATATAGATTACCAATTACATAGCACGATAGAATATAAGGATATTTTTATCTTACAGGCTCAAGCATCATCAAGAGCAGACAAAGCAACGCGTGATAGTGAAGAATTACAGCGTAACTTACAGTTGCATCAGATGTTGCTAACAGCAGACCAGCCCACCTGTGCTCTGGGATATGCCGACTGTTTGGATGCATTACAAACGCAAGGCGAAGTCATACGTTAGTTTTAAAGTCTACGTTCACTATCCAGTAGTTTCCACTCCTGAAACTCTGGTATCTCATGATTAGTTTGATGATGGTAGAGAGTTTCCTAGGAGGCAACTCTCTTAAAATACGTGTTATCAATACTACAACACAAATGATGTCAAAGTTTTGGTCACATGGGTCTTCCATGGTGTTGTATATTGTCACCTTTTTTAACCACTTCAAGGCACTTCAAACACTTAGTCCAGAATCGCGTTGAGCATGACAGATTCCGGACAAACCATTATTTCGGTCGGGCAGGGCACAGAAGTTTGTTAAACAGATTACGGACACGAGAATTCACTTTTCTTTTACCGCTGAACTGAACTTCAAATATATAATTATCTGTGCGTTTGCCTTTGCTTAACTTATAAGTGTGAAGCCTTTTGTCTTTAGTATAAAATGGTATAGACCAATATAAATTACTAGTAAGTTTTTTTTCTGAGTATGAAACGCGAGATTATAAGCATGTAATTATGATGTAAATACCACGGCTGCTGCAAAGCATCCGAAACGTCGGGCCGAAGTTAAAAATCATTTTCAAATAAGTTTAACTAATATATCGCGTTTTAAACCGTTAAAGTGTTTTTTTTAATGTGTACTACTCGCGTAAACTATACACAGTATTTAGAAGTAAAACTTATAATCTAAACCTAGGTAATTGATATTAATATTTTTATTGTTAATATTTCTTGTAATATTCAGATAAGCTAAATAGTGATGAGCCGATGACGCGAGCAGAGTGCAGCACAACACTACGCTACGTTACTTCCGCCGTCTGCGCAAGCGCCGAATATGCTGCACACTCCGCATATTTGGTATATAAACACGTGAATTTGTTGAATTGTATATTTTATTTTGCCTCAGATTACTAATATTCGTTTCTTTTAGCTATCGCTGTCAGAAGAAGATGAACACGCAGCCAAAATTGGCTTTGTTGATAAACCTCGATTGTGCAATGTTATTGATAATATAGACAAAGTTTGCACGAAAATTACCTCATCAAGACATTTAGATGAAGTAAGGAAATCGCTTAAAAATTACTATGCCCGAACCTTCAAGAAAATTTTGCAAAAGTATCTTAAGTTATCAATAATCACGACAAAATTTACAGGTTAAAGCCATGGAACCGATTCTTAATCAACAATTGCAAATACTATCTGAAGTTGTTGAAGACTGTGCGAATAAAATTCCAGAAGAAGACAGTAATCGAATTAGGGAAAATTATAAAGACGTTAAAACTGCAGCGGAAGATCTAAAGCAGGAAATGAACGCACACGCAACGTACAAGGTATATACATAATCACTATAATGTCTATTTATGAGAAATTGTATAAATCAAAGTTCTATTTGTAGGAAGAAGCAATACTGCCGCGAAGTACGAAATTGTTAAATGCGCTACAAACACTGAAGTCGTCCATAAATCGTCTTCCATCACCTAAAATTGGTAAATCTCAGGAAATGCAACAACAAGCTACGGAGATTATGGATAATGCCAAGTAATTGTCTCCACTATCAGAAGCATGACATAACAAAATTCCAATAGATAACATAATTATATTGAGTGTTATCCATTATTATACTTAATCTTTGACCTGGAATAAAAATCATGAAACACACTAAAAATAGATTAACTGACAATTTTTATGATAACCTAGGTCCCTCTTACAAGACACGTCTCGTCTTGTGAACAAATTGACGTCATCTGAAGACGAAGTGTTAACGTGGGTCATGTACGGAACAGAAAGCAAGCGAGTTATTAAGGCGTACGAAGAACTCCTTAATATTATAAAGTAAATATACATTTATATGTATAAATTACATTCGAAAACATTAATATTTTTCACATGTTATTGCACATGAAGGCACTATATAATTTAAAAATCGAAAATAAATTGAAAATATTTTCGACTCGGTCAGGACCTTAATACGAAAGTGTTAAGGTTGAAATTACATTGCGCGAGAGGTGCATGTATCGATAAGTTGAAAAAATTCGACGATGAGGTGTAGGACTCTGTAGCTCAATTGGTAGAGCAACAGCACGGAAAGCTGACGATGCCGGTTCATGTTCTGCCCGAGTTGAAAATTTTTTTCAATTTATTTTCGATTTTTAAATTAAATTACATTTTACTTATTTAACAATAACAAATGAAATCCCGGTTTCTGTCGTAAGGCATGCGACTGACATATTTGTGTCCATTTCACTGATCGGTTTTGTTTGCAGACAAGTAGATGATCAGATTATCGTGCCCTACGCGACCGAAACAACCATTGTTTCCCAGAGATTCAAATCAAGGACCTTCACCTCTTAAAGCAACCATATAGCTATAGAATACAAGCGGCCAAGTTAACAATACTAATAAACAGTATTTTGTGTCCGGGCTTTAACGGGCGGGTAAAATAACAAGAAACTATAACACAAAACTAATAATTAATTAAAATATTATGGATACTTTGTTACAGAAATAAAGGCAAAGATCGTCAATTATTACAAGCATCAGGTTCTACAATGGAAGACCAACCACCGAAAAGCCATCTAGAGACGCAGTAAGTTTTCTTTAAACCTTCCATAAAATTGTTTGTTAAAATATATGGAGTATTATTTAAACGCTTTCTGGTTAAGGATTGACCTGATAAACAAGTGGCTGCGGAACCCTGCTTGCAAGAACGATGTCAAAACTAATGCAGTACAAGCAGCAGAGAACATAATTGATATGGGAGAAAAGGTTAACAATATTGTACTGTTATAACAAAAAAGTAAAATTTAATAATTGTATTAGTGAGATTTTTATACATAGTGAGATTTCTCCTTAGATGTGTGAAGACCTTAAAGATGTTGAAAAGGAAGAAATGCAAACTGTTGTTGTAGAAACAAAAGAGCTGCTGAACGAATGCTCTGTTAAATATCAAAGCGCAAAAGCCAGGTATTTTTAGAAGTCTATCGATCATAAATTTTTAGAATACTTTGAAAAGAATAATGAAACTAATAAATAAATTTTAGTCTGTTATTGGAGAGGATAAGAGAGCTGAAAGCAATGATAGAAAGAGGAGTGGTCACTCGTGTTGTGGAGGAATTCTTGGAAGAACAGCCACTAGAAGACTTTGAAAATATTCATAAAGAAACAGGTAGAACAAATATCAGTTTTCCAAAAACTCCTCATAAATTCTTCTAATGATTACTCGGTTATAGTTAATATAAATAATATGAGAAATTTATTTGTTAGCAAACACTTTCTTATTGCTATTTATCTGGCAGATGCAAAAAAACGAGAATTCCTATTGGACAAGAAGATAGCAGAACTTCTAGCGCAATTGGCTCGCGTTTCCAGAACTGCACAATTTGTGTCTGACACAAGCACTACACCCATCCGACAGGAACTGCTGAAGACTAGCAACCAGGTGTGACAATTTAACCTTTTACGTTAGATTTACTTATTTTACACTATAATAAACGTTTTATGTTTACAAGTAATCTGATTAGTTTGATATTTGCATAATCTATATATGTTTAACAGGTGGAATTGCTTGCCCCATCTTTAGTGAAAGCTGCTCAAGACTCCGTCCGTACTCAAGATGACGTAAGTAGTTTCCAAAAAAATTTATACATTTTAAGGCGGTATAAAATCAATCACATTATAATTTCTAGCAAGCAATAGAAAACTACAGAAAGTTAGTGATGGAATACGCAGAATCATTGGCACGAGTTCGAGAACTTTGTGACAGAGCTGTTGATCCAATAGACTTTGCACAAGCTGCTGGTAAGAATAGTTCTAATATTATTTATGACAGAGCGTAGAACTTCTAAGCACAATATATAAAATTTATTTTAGGTGAAACAATGGCTCGTATTAAGGAAGATTGCAAAAATGACCCGAAAAAATCTGCCTACACATCGCGTGTAATAATCAGGTATACCTTAGGGTAGCAGTTTGACATCTTGTGTATATAAATTATTTACTCAAAATAACCTTAAATAAAACATGTTTCCATTAATTATAGATTAGGAAACCGCGTTGTAGAAGCCAGCTTGTCTAATGCGAACGTACAGAAGGACCCTGAGCTCCAACAAACGTTAGCAGAAATCAAAAAGAGCATAACAGCTGCTTCCAATACAAGAACTGATTTGGCTAACGAAGTGAGTGAAAAAGTATTAAATGTTACTTCTATCCAAAAATCCCTCTATCCATTTACTTCTAACTTAAAAGATATGTTTTAAGTTTAGATAATATTTTAGTAATATAACGATTATGAATGTGTCTACTTTTTATTTTGTAGATAATCCGTAAGACAGAAGAGGTCGAATCGGCGCTTGGTGGAGAAACTATTTTCCAAAAGGAACCAGAGACAGATCAGCCTATATTAGTAAGTTATAAATACTGATATCTTTGTATTTTCTTGGTGTTGTGGTTCTTATTTGGTCACTTGAATTAGGCGGCTGCTCATGAGCTTCACGCTGCAGTACGTGACTGGTCAGCTCGAGATAATGAGGTTGTGGCTGCTGCAAAACGTGTTGCTGTATTGATGGCGCAGCTATCACACCACATGTACAATGGTGAGTTTCAAAGACATTATAGCTAATAAAATATAAAGAAAAGGAATTGAACTTTAACCCATATGCATTGAAGTTTAAGTTGCTGCAAAGCATCCGTAATGTCGGGCCGTAGTTATAAATCATTGTCAAACTTAACTAAAATATATCACGTTTTAAAGCTTAAAGTTAAAGTATTTTATTTAAATGGTGTACAACTTCATGTATTTTATTTAATGTTTCATCTGTTTAGTATTTGTAAAACCTTTTTATTAGGTTTTCTTGGTGTATCTTTCACTGTTTCCTTTTTAGACCGCAAGAACGAATTAATTGCGACAGCTAAAGCGATTGTCGCCAAATCACACGAAGTAGCGGATCTTGCTAGGAAATTAGCAATGGAATGCTCAGATTTAAGAATAAGAAATGTAAGTATTTCTTTAGTAACTTTTTTTCAGGTTCAATGGTAAAAGGGCTAGGCAATCTAGCCAGGATCAATTTTATTAGGCGTTTGTACCTATATTGTCAATTTTTGGGATACAGGTTTTTTGAGAATACTTCTTGTATGTATTTCTTTCTTTAAATTAACTATTTTATTAATAATATATATATAAATATGTTAACTATCTAAGAGTGGTTTTAAATTCTAGAACTTGCTGCAAGTATGCCAAAGAATTCCATTGATTAGCGGCCAATTGAAAATGCTAACAACCGTCAAAGGTTCAACTCTTGGAAAGCAGGGTATGTTGTTCATTGGAATCATCCTTAAAAATTTAATCGATATTTATTATAAGAGTTATTATTTTGATATTTAAATGACCGTCATGATGTGGTGATGATGCGATCTACTCTATGTACATCGTTTTTATTTAAATTTCTTCGAAGCTTCCATTGAACTCTATGTAAATATATAAATTGTTTAAATTAGGAACTGAAGAGGACCAGGAAGCTATGAATATGCTGGTGGGAAATGCACAGAATCTCATGAAAAGTGTAAGTGAATGTGATGAAAACTTTACGTTTTCGATGTATACATTTTATGCATTAATTATATAGCTCTAATGTTCCTAAATTATGTGTTGATATTTTATTGTTTGGAAGTTACCCAAACGCTTAATAACGTAAATTTAATTTTAGTTAAAGCAAAACGTCGTAAAATAAATAAAAAGAACTGGCAAAAAACTCGCCGCCACTTATTTCTCCTGCTTTATAATTTATATCAGCGAGTTCTATTTACAAATTTTCAAGTATAGTTAGAGCTTTAGCGACGTAGCAAGGTTTTCTTAATGCAAACCAACGCATTAAAACCGTTACTTTGCGTTATCTATTAATATCGTTAATAGATAACGCAAAGTATTCGTTATCGTTAACTATACAATTTTACGTTTTTCTTTTTTAGATACAAGAGGTTGTGAACGAGGCCGAGAGTGCTTCGGTAAAGATAATGTCTCAACGAGGACGACGATTAAGGTGGAAAAGAAGAAATTATTATTAATATTAAATAATTAAGACATTTTTGTTTACGCGAGTAGTACACATTTAAATAAAACACTTTAACGGTTTAAACTAATATATCACATTTTAAACCGTTAAAGTGTTTTATTTAAACATTTTTGTCTCGTTTAGAACGAGACATTACACTAGATTATTTATTATTTTACTAGGTGAAGTTTTTTATTAATTTCATTAAGTTCCTTTTATCTATAGTAAGATTTTTCCCAAAATATATTTGTATACTTTATGGATTTTTGTTTAAGTAATGTTTTTAAGCCATTCGAAAAATACGGGACGACTAAGCTTTGATGATTATTGATGGGAACCAACAAGTGCAAGTCCCATAAATTTATGGAGTAAAATTATACGGAGCTTCAGCAAATACGTTTTAAAAAGTTTTAGAGGATGAAAAGTTAATAAAACAGTTATTGATATAAAAGAATATAATAGGAAAACACATTAGATTAGAATATGCACTTCGTAGGCAGGAATTTCCACATGACAAACTAATTGTTTTACGCCTGTGACATCACCCCTCAACTTATTATAAAGTATAATATATGAAATATATCTGCGTGGATTCAGGATTCTACTCTCACAGATTCAAACAGTGATCTAATGTCGGAAAATCGAGATTTCTTTCGGGTCACAAACCACCGTCCACACATGAAAAAGCCGGCGATATTAATCGCGTTTTGGTTACAGTCTAGGATTTACGAATACTTAAAGTCAAAATAGGTCGACGGCGCATTAATTTTGATGTTATATGGCTGGGAAATTTCATCTACCCTCAAATGAACTATGCGTCTGTCTTCCTTTATCTTAAAAAAAAACACGCCATTGGCTGTAGTTTGCGTGTAGTACACAATTTAATTTATTAGTCACAAACGTGAGCTCTATTAGTTAATGCGTTGTTAAGTATTTTAAAGATTCTGGGACATTAGGAACGCCATCTTTAATTTTCCCCTGACTACAGCTGTAGGGAAGCAACCGAAACATCGGTCGTAATGATAAGCAAGTTAAGAAATATTGCACGTTTTAAACCGTTAGTGTTTTATTATGATAACCTATTCTAACCGGATATATGAGACTTTATCAGTATGGTTCCGCGACATTCCCGACAAGGCTTAACATAACTACACGTTCTTACGAAAAATTATCATACGATAATTGTTTACCGTCCAACCGTGGATAGGATGTTTAATATTCTGAAGATAAGCTTACAGATAGAACTGATTGGAACAGAGCACCTCGGTATATCTGTATGTTATTATAGCCGATCTACAAACAAAATTATCTCGTTAGCTGACCGAATTTAAACTTTGCCCAGGAATACAGATCGATAAGGGAAGATTCACGATGTAGTGTAGTGATTTTAGATCCGCTTTAGTAAAAGTACGTCAGAAAAAATCGATAATGCTAAGCGATAAAGGGTTTAACTGGCTTGGATAAACAACGCGTTTATTTTTGCATTTGTAGTGCGTAAGTATGAGAGTTCGGATTCGGATTCGGAAACATTAAATTTCTTCTGTAGAGCAAGGCACAGTCTGCTGATAAATCGATAAGTAAAACGCACGCGGAAAGTTGTTCGTTCTATGCCGCAGACGGGGTTTTACAGTATTTTAATTACTAATACATATACTGTTTTAATTGTTTTTACAAAATTTCACAAACAACTTCAGATAAAACCTGGATATAAAGAAATGTAATACATAAAAACAATAACACATTTTTAAAATCTTTATTAATTTCACTGTTTTTTTTTTATTTTTACATTTAAAAGGTTTGATTTGTATATGACTAAAATTATTATTATTATTAATTGAATTAAAAAAAAACCTTCGGCAGGGGTAAACCCATTTTGGTCACCGAAGATGATGGTCAACCGTACATTGACATAAGACATGACTTACGGACAGCTATATATCTTTAATTTAATTTTCTATAAAAGCCGTAATGTAAATCCGAATTTTGGTTACAGTCTGTGGATTTTCGAATATATAGCCAAATTAAGTCAACAGCATTAAAGTCGGGCGTTTTAACTTTCGTCACGTGTCGTCTGTTATAAAAAGGTATTCCATATTTTTGGTAATTTAAATATCTAAAGCCAAAATAGGTCGACAGCGTTTAGAAGTTATATAGCTGCTGTATATCACCTACTGTTAAGTGAATCCTGCTTGTCTATCCTATCTATCGTCTATCATAAATATAATTTAATTAATAATAATGAATAGTAATGATAGATGAATTGTGACCTCGCCACGTGTTAAATCTTAGATTTTATTATTAAACCCTTAACCTTTCGAAGCAAAACATTGCACGCGAGTCGCTATAGACTAAATAGCATGACGTACCTAATATCAAATTGGATGTCTAGATTGTTTGGACACGTGGCGAAATAAATAATACTGATAGGCGAAATCGATGGTCGGGAAATCGAGAGAGGCAGACAAAACAAACGATGGGAAGATGACATACGGAAAATAGCTGGTCCAGTATGGAACCGATTAGCGAGAGACAGGAATAGCAACGCTTTAGAGGAGGCCTTTGTCGACAGACAAGCTCTTCAACAAAAACAACCAGTTGCCGATTTTTTTTAAATACAAATTAGAATTTAAATTAAGTTTTTAGCACGTAGGCATATTAAATACTGTCTATACGTAGGCAAATGTTACGTTTTTGTAAAAAAAAGAAACAGCAATAAAGGCTTTATTATTAATAATAGGCGAAATTGTTAATAAAAAACAGAATTTTACCTTTAAGATAAATCCCGAAAAATATATATTTTTTAAATTTAAGTAACTAATTCTTGTGGAAAATTTTATAATAGAGATGTTAACTGTAATCAAAAATAAATATAATTTGAATGCGATGAGTTAGTTTCTGCTAAGTATAGAAATAATCTAATATAATAATTTTCCTTCATTTTATTGATATTTTAAAAAATCCGAAAAGGAAAATTAATAAATAACCTTTCATGTGTTTTCTTTGTATTGCTTACACATAACTTAGATTCCATCTTATTTTTTTGACTCCACTAATAGTTTACTCGATCTCAAGAAGCTGTGACGTCATTAAGTCACGTTAATACTATGGTCCCGGGCACATTAAAAACATTGGCTAAGGCTTTTAAAAAATATATATTGTTTGTATATTAAGAGTTAAAATAGGTACCTATCTATAATTTAAAATGTCGTAATTATTTTAGGTGGTCTGTGGTGTGATTATCTTAAGTAAAAAAGACTAGACTTACACTTGCACAATTATAATTGTTTTACAAATCAGATATTAGCATTTTAAAAGTTTGCAAAAAAGGCAAAATAGGTCTCAACCAGTAATAATATATTATAATAAAACATTATTTTTATTCTCCTGTTTGAATGAATATAGCAAAATCGACATTCTGATTTTAAGGGGTAAGATTTTAAAAGAAAGACGTATAGGCCATAGATATTTTTTAAACAGTGTTTATTATATAGTAACAACAATAACGACTTAGAAATAATTATTCCTAAAAAAATCTTGTAAACTCGGTCGTATAGAGAAACATAACTTTTCCATATATATAAACAAATTAGTAAAGTACATCTATTAAGAGGAAGTATATCTACCTACTTACTGTAAGTTCAACAAAATGCTTTTACAAATTCCTTTTTATAACTGTAACATTTGCACATGATGGCATCATATAAATTAGTTATCAATATTGACAGTGTAAGAAAACCTCATAGATACCTAACATTTACCTGCCGCTCAACCTTTCCGATTCTCAGTGTTTGCCGTTTTGTTTCTGGCTGCTATAAATCTTCATGGTGAATGGCTCTTCTACCTTTATCGCAATCTCGTAGACCATGTGGACGCAGTACGCCGTCAAGATACCAGCTGGCTTCGCATGCAATAATGCGTATCCCAAGAAGGACATAGTCGAACCTCTGTACATTGGATTATTACAAATGTTGAAGGGGAATTCAGTCACCCTCTTCTTCATCAGAATTCCGAAATAGTCCCCGCAATACGTCCCTATTATTCCCAACTGATATGTCGACATCACGACCAGAATTTGTCCCAGTATCATCAGTATTATCCCGAATAATTTAACAAAATCGTTGTTCAGTATTTCCGAAGACGACTGCTTGGCCATGGCTTCGACGAAATAATGGCTTCGGATCAGACAAAGGCTGAATATCGTAACGGCTAAAACGTAGCATCCAACTTTGGGATTATTAGTTATTTTCGTCAACAAATGCGTGTAGTACTCCAGGCGGGAGACGATGTTCCAGAAGACTGGGTTGAGGAGAACAAAGAAAAGGGAAACCTTATAGGTTGCCTCGCAGAAGTCTATCGTGGAAATCATATCCATTGCTGACCTGTGTATTTTTGAACACGTTTCGCAGTTAAAGAAAACCAAGCCCATGAAACATGATAGGTAGATGTACTTATTCAAAACTTGCAACATTTTTTCTTATGTTATAAATATCTTCGTGTGGCTTTTAAAACCAGATTCGATATTGAGATTCCTTATTAAAATATAATACGTTGAACGCGTTTATGACTGAGGAGGAACTAAAACTTGACGTTCTCAAGCTCTTTATATATATGTAATAATTTAACAAAACAAAAACATGGTGATACATTTACGTCATGTTTGCGAATGTGCATTAGATAAAGAGAATGAAGATTATTTTACCTATTATATACCTAGCTGTGCCCGCGACTTCAGCCGCGTGAAATAGTTGTTTTGTCAAACTTCGTCATCCGCGTCTCGTCGTTCTTGCGTGTTAATCCTTTTGTGTCATTTAAAGATGTCGTTCTTGCGTGTTGGCATTTAGATCATTTAAAGAGGAATCACTCTATCAAACGTATGTTTTTCTTTCTTGAATCGTTCTTACATTGCACGGAAAAAAACCTTCAAAGATGGATAATAAGACGAAAGTTTTTTTCCAAAATTTCTATTTCTTCGTTCCTATTGGACGCAGCTTGATGTTATACTCTAGCCTATGTCGATAAATGGCCTATCCAACACAAAAAAAAATATTTTGAACCAGTTCCTTCAGAGGTTAACGTCTTAAAACGATCTAAAACAAATTCTTCAGCTTTATATAATAGTATAGATATAGATATTCATAATTTTCAGTCGCAGTTATATTCGTTTAGACCACAGAAGCCGACATTTCTTGCCTGCCTTCTATGCAGGGCCGTGCATCAAAACTGTGTAATTAAAGTGCTGAGCAAGGAAGGTGAAATCTCGTTTTCCCCAATGTGGAATGAAATTGACACATTTCTGTGTCCATTTCAATGATCTCAGATTTAGGGAAGTAGTTATCGAAATGATATCAAATGATCGCACTTTTAATAGATCAGAGTTTCAGGGGTCGTGGGGTAAATCAATACAATAAAATACCAACGCTACCAGACATTAGTCAAATAGAACCACTAAGACCGATAAAGATAAATAACGGTTTAATATTCCGAATTAAAATAAAATAATTCGTAGGTACGACCCGATCTTTTGAATGCTTTAGCATTAGACGCAGCTGTGGTCACGGTTGGTCCGGCGAAACTACGAATACGAATACTTATGTAAAAATAAATATATACTCCCGATTTAAGTAATTTTGTATAACATGTCCTATTTATATAAAATACAGACGATGATGAGTTTTAATTAGTTTAAGACACAGTAAGTACATCAAATTTAACAATAAGTCACTAAAAATAATGAAATCGCACCAATCGCCTGGTTCCACTAGCTGTGCCCGCGACTTCGCTCGCGTAGATTAGTGACTTGGGGTAGAATTTTTAATTATTTAGGCTGCTTATTAATTCATGTAAGGACGCATTTATTGCAGCCAATCTATGTTGTAAGTGCTACTTTGCCGCAACACTCTCACCTCACATCACCTCTAATCCTACTCCCACTCCTATTCCCAAATAGCCAAAGAAGAAAGTTTCAATGCTCTATCTTCAAAAACCACGAATTTCTATACAAACTTTCACCCCTTAAAACCCGTTTTTCGCAATAAAAAGCCTATGTTCCTTCTCAGGGTCTAGACCATATGTGTACCAAATTTCATTTAAATCCGTTCAGTAGTTTTGGCGTGATAGAGTAACAGACAGACAGACAGACAGAGTTACTTTCGCATTTATAATATCAGTAAGGATTATACGTTGCCAGCTAGGCTTAAAGCGCGGAGGTCTGACAGAAGAGACATGTTTATTTGATGGAAGTTGAAATAATCCAGCTTATAACGTCTCTGTAGGCTCCTGAATATCTTATATTAGGCTGTACTAATACCAAAACGCGATGAAACTTCACGACTTTTTCGTCTGCGGCCGGTTAGTGATCCGAACGGCATTTCAACTTTCCTATCATGCATTTAATATCCAGATTTCCAAAGTCCTAGCATGTTTCAGAATAATTGATTAACATGTTGGAGCCGGTGGGGATCGAAACCATTTCCCGTTGATCATACGCCCTACATTGCTACCTTTAAACCAACGGGCCCGTCAAAACAAACTATATGTAATATTGTCGCTGTATATAAGAAGTTTTTTTTTTAAATAAAGAGCACGTTTCTATTTTATCGAGGTGTTGCTATGCCAAATTGATTGTTTATCACATCGTATGTTTTTCACGCGACACAAGAACATTAATTAATGTAAAATCGGAATTAAACGGTTGATAAGTGTACGATAAAACAGCCGAGGCACTTATTCGAAGAAGCTACGATAACTTTAATATTTTTTTCTATGTTGTGAAATCTGCCAATTAGAAAAATATAACATTATCCCCCTAAAAAATTAAATAAACACATCAAGCATAAACGAAACAAGAACTTGTTAGAAGATTTACTTCCTAATATACCATCATTTTGCCATGAAAATGTATGTATATATTTTTGCAAATAAATTTGTTAAAAATAAGGTATTTGTCGTCTGCCGTATTTGAGGGATTAGCTTGTTTTCACTATGTACCTACTTCTAGAAGAATTATATAAATAAAACACTTTAACGGTTTATAACGCGATATATTTTTGTTAAACTTGTTTGGGAATTGTTTTTAACTACGGCCCGACGTTTCGGATGCTTTGCAGCAGCCGTGGTCACGGAGTTAAAACCGTTAAAGTGTTTTATTTAAATGTGTACTACTCGCCTAAACTACAGACAGTATATAACTAATTATCTTTATAATAAAAATTAAATATTAATTTCTTATCTTTAATAATATATACATATAATTATTTCTTTAATAAAATTTTGTATAAAGGTCATCCACCCCAACATTTTTTTTTTAATTTTTATGTAGCATTAAAATTACAATTCTAAATTTTCACTCTTCTGTAAGGTAAGGTTTCCGGCAGGAGGACCAGTGTTAATAAATTACGATAAATTTTTTTTTTGGTTCACAGCCGTCCATGATTTTTTCTTTAGAAGTTCTCTAGAAATACTCTTTATGGAAAAATAACAAATATAAATCCATATTATGCGGAATTGATACTAAAGGTTAAATTACTGGCTTTACAGCCAGCAAGCCACGCTTTGGTCTGATCGTCAGAATGCTAATCGATCCGATAAGACAAATACCCCTAATATGGATACTCGAACATACGTGGGTTAAGATGAGATTCTTGAGATATAATTAAAAAAAAACATATAGAGAAAATATAAACAATTTTAACATAATTTATTTCAAACTATTTAAACGTTAAGATTAACAAATAACACACTTTCTTCCCAAAAAATCTTAATTCTAAGTAATCGCAAACTCACGAGTTTAAGGTACTAATGGCGTGGATAATTCTAAATTAATCTTTTACATAATACGACTTATTTAGAACTATAAAAAAACATCAAAGTATTGTTGAAATAATAAGGAATCTCGAAGACTCTTAACAAAGACTTTTAAAGTTTTAGAAAAAGAATAAAAATAGCATGGGTAATGACATTATTGCATAAAAATATCATTATCCGAAGACGATATCTTGATATCATGAGAAGTGTTACTCCGCTGTTCTTTTTGGACGATTTGCTGCAGGTCATGTTCTTGGACAATTGAAAATATTTTACTTTTAGCAATATTAAGATGATATGGCGAAAATGTTTTCAGTGTTGTACCAATGCTCAAGAGGAACGCGTCAACTGGATCCGAGGAGTCGAATTCAACAGGTAAAGATGTTTCAGTTACCACAGTTGGCGTTTCTTCCTCTTGATCTTCGACATTTAGCTCCCTCTTCCATTTTTTCCTTGGCTTTTTAACAGCTTTCGACTCGCGCGGTTCGTCGCAGTCACTTTCAGGGTCATCACAAGCGTAGTCAAGAGGGTCGTTTCCTTGGTCTGAATCATCTTCGTAAAATCGCGTAATGTCTTTAAAGTATGGCTTCAAGAATGATATTTCACTTTCATATTTGTATTGTTTCTTGCGAGATCCTTTTGAACTCGCCAACTGACGTAAAATTCGACGGTATACGTCTCTTATATTAATCCAACGAATTTTACAGTCACCAGCTGCAAAAAAAATAGAACTAGGTTCGTAAGCAAATACAAATTATTTATTTTCCAAAAAAATATTTTTTTTACTTTCTGTCTTAGGTTGTAACTACACTACCCACACTAGGATTCCCTGTCGTGAGCGGTAAGTCTCTTCCGGTGCATTAAAAATTTATAACGAAGTAACTATATACTAAGTTCTTAGATGATAAGTGATATGTAAAAAGGATTATATACGATAATATAGTACAGAAAAATTAAATTTAAGAATATAGGACACAGCGCCAAGAAGGTCTTCTGATTATAAATAATTTAGCTTAATTAACTTCATAAAAACAAATATAAATAACGCATCACCATTGTCGAATTAACATTCGTTTTACATTCGACTTCGACAAATGAAATTGTAAACGACTATATTCCCGTAGTAGGGGTATTTAAATAAAAATCGTCAAATATAAAAAGCACTTACCTGGCCTCTTCAGTTCGTCTCCGATTTTTTGCCATGCAACCTCCCTTGAATTAAAATCCATGTATTTTGCATGATTTGTGTCATATAATACTGGGTTTTCCTTTACAAGCCTTATCAATTTCTTGTCAAATTTCTCTGTTGTTATAGGTAACATGGCGGCGCGCAATCGTTCGCGTCGGACTCGGTTTCTTTGTGTCGTAGTCGTATAAGTATCGGAATCGTCATTTAGAAGATAGGTTCAGGGTTGCCCTTTTAATATTCTGATTTGCACAATAGAAAATTCAAGACACCATAAATTTGTCCTTTAGAAGAGATTAGAGCTATTGAATTAATTAGTAATTTAAAGTATTTATTACGTGTCATTTATTAACTACTAAAATCTTCATTTTGATATATGTAATTGAAGTAGGAGTCAGAATATTTTATAATAACATCAGACATCTTAATGAACTAACAGACGCTAAATATAAATAACTTAGTTTCAACTACAATCCCAAAACGAGTTCTAAAATTCGATGCTTTATTGGCAAATAATTAAAAGCGTGTAGCTGGCAAGATTTATAAAAAAATATTTTGTTGTCTTTCTACAGATGGCGTTGACATAAATTATTGTACAATTACCTTATTGTGCCTAACAATCCATTTTATGTGCAAACATTGCCATTAAAAAAATAGGAAATTAAAAGCTGAATAGAAAGCAGCAATGTTTTCTGTTACATAAATACAATTAATTACATACACTGCTGTCTAAAATACATGTATTAGTCAGAGATGTGAAATAATCAACGAACATTAATGTTGTTTTTTCTAATTAGATTCAATTGTTTTCATTGCTGCAGCTACTTGGCCAGTACCTATCTACTTGTATTAAACTCACAAAAGCAATCATTTTTAAGTGAAGGAAGGAATTTGTTTGGTTGCAAGATCACTTAGTAATAATTAGTAAAAAATTATTATAGAAAAGCCACCTTATTCAGAAGGGTTGGCTATTTGTTCATAGTAAAATAGCTCGGATGAATTTACAATTCACTGCTAATAGATCACAATTTAGTTTTCCACATTTTAGAACTAAATTTTATCTATCATTGCTTGTATTAGGCTGTTCCTCCTTATCCATAATCTGTTGTAATTCATAGTCCTGTACAATTTGAAATATTTTACTTTTGGCCTGGTTCAGGTAATATGGAGAGAACTTCCGTAATGTATTTCCAACCGTGATCAAGAAGACATCTAAAGCATCAGTTGACTTTAGATCTTGACGGTCAAACTGCTCTGTAGAAATATTTCCATCAAAAACATCTGCACCAAATACATCCGCTGATATTTCGATCTCACTCGCTTCTTCCAAGTAGTCCTCGTATTCATTGCTCATTTCTTTAAAGTACGGTAGAAGGAAGGACATTTCTTCTTCATATTTATAATGGTAACTTTTAGCCTGTGGATTCCGAAAACGGTTTCGAAGCCTTCGCCGCATCATGTCCCGTATATTGACCCAGCGAGATTTACAAACTCCAGCTGTAGTTTAAAACTTATAGTAAGTAAGTTTCTTTATTTAGTATGGCAGCAAATGATACTTACGTACCTGGCTTATTTAAAGTATCACCTATTTTCTGCCAGATAACTTCTCTAGCATCGAAATCGACAAATTTTGGATGTTTTGTATTGTAAATCATAGGGTTTTGTTTTACTAATTCTAACAATTTCAGATCCAACTTTTTATTAAACGGCAATGGCATTTTATGATTATATGCGACTTTTTAATAATTTAATTAACTCAAGTTATTATGACTAAGATATATAAAGTAACTAAGATATAGATTATAATAATAAGCAATTCATAAACACTTAATTGAGGCTTTAGTAGGAGAAAAAAACAAAGCCCTCCTTCAAAGTTAAAAGCACTAAAATTGTTGCTCCCGGGTATCAATATGAGTTTAGTGATGTCTACTTAAAAAGAGCGACTATATATAATCTGTGGCGTATTAAAAATACATTACAATATATCTGAAGGTATGTTTATAAATTATTATTCATAAAAACAACGTTGGGGATTTTTTCACATTTCTTGACTAAGCGATTAACAAACTACTCGCATTATGTAACGTTTGTAATTATTTAGTAGCAGTAAAGTTTATTATTCGTTTAATAAACATTTTGACTTACCTATGATTACACTACAGCGTAAGAGATTATTATAGTCTGTAGCATTTTTATTGACATAAGATTTGACAGTAAGTTTCTGATACTATCAGACTGACGTCAATCGACAAATTTTCAACTCAATTGTACTGCAAGTGGCAAGCGCCACAGTTTTTACTCGTAAGCTGCTATCGGATGTTAACATTTATGTTTATTTTGTTCATAGCTAACGGGTTTTTGTGATTTTCTACATCTGTTTTATATTCAGCTTTTATTTTGTGTTGTGTTCTAATGTTTTGAGTGTCCAAGATGCCTGTGTTTCACACGAAGATAATCGAAAGTATTTTAGAGCCGGTTGCTCAACAGGTGAGTCAGAGAATATTATTAATAGACATCCTTCAAACATTATTATTTTATTAATTATCAACAAACGGCCTAAATTATTTTATAATACAACTAAATCTATATAATTTATATGCAAATTAATTTCTTTCAATATATATTTCTGAAGATATATCAACATAATACACATAAACAATAAGCAAAGTAATTGTCATCTTGGGGTGTTAAACACACTGGAAGGGATATTTATACATATGTAATTTTAATAATTTGCTATAGAATCTATCTATAGTATACAGAAGTATTATAATTTTAAGGATTTCACCAAATGTTAGGTCATTTACTGTATTATGTCATCAATGTAAACAAGAATATTCAGTAATTACTATATTTGGTGTGAAAAGTCTTTTGTGGGTGGTGGGTCACAATTTAAAACATGTATGAGTTTATTATTATGTTCTTATTGCAGTTATAAATATTATTAAGTAAATTACTATTAAGTAGTATTATTTAATTAATTTAAAGAAAACTTTCTAATAAGAATGTAGCCAGAGTCATATATTTTTATGTCTGTACAGTCTATAGTTTATGCGAGTAGTAAACATTTAACTAATATATCGCGTTTTAAAGCGTTTAAGTGTTTTATTTAGATGTCTGTACAATCAAACTTAATTAAATCATAGACAGGAAACAGATATGGCTCAGCTGTTCTCAATGGAGTCATCTTTAGATGAACTTAATGAAGCATGGTACAATTCTATTTGTCATTCAACTGTTCAATTGTCATTAGAAATTTATCAGAGTCAAGTTGAATTGATGAAAAAGATTATAGGGTTTATTTAATTATATATATTTTATATCGTAACTAGCTCCAAAATAGATAACAAAAATGAGTTATATATCCCATAATGGACAATTAACAATACACATATATTCTGAATGCAAAAGATGCGTGTAGTTCTATGGTTAAACATGCTTTCTGATTTTGCAAAGGATCAAAAAAATTGATCCTGTTTAAATAAGTTTACATCCTGGGGAAATTATAAATTGTAACCGGAAAGGGCCTCAGAAATAAAATTAAAATCTCGGATTAAAATCAATCATGGAAATGGATTCGGAAATGTGTCTCATGCTGTATGGAGGTGTAACGCAAATATTTTCGCGAATCACGAGTATATATTCAAAATTTTAAAAATGTATTGAGTATATCTCAAAAACTAAGAATTTCCTTGTGATTAAATTTTAGGATTATTATTATATTTCCACCATCTATCAACCACGAAATTTTTAGCATTCAAATCAAAATGTAAAACTGAGCCCATTCATTATAATACCAGTATAAAGTTATTAGGAAACTAAAATACAGTTTAGCCCCTCGATACACACCACTTTACCTACTTACGATGAGCTACAATAGGCCTTCACATTATTTCGAGTGGTTGCTCATGAAGCCAACAGCGAAGAGCTTTTGAACTAAAAAAACAAAACATTGGGAACATAAGGAATGATTATGCAGCGACAGAATTTAGGTCATACTGCACTACGCCAAACGGCGCACCGCATCTAATGATGTCTTAATTTATTTTTAATTCGCTTTTATTAGGCCTTGTTAATCTAAGGAGTTTTCATATGAATACACCTGATTTAAGAGTATGGTAAGTGTAGAAAATAGTTCGTTATATTATTTGTTATAAATAATCAATTTTTTGCGGTCATAGCTATCGTTAAGCGTGATGCCTAGCATTACGTTAAGCGACCGGTAACGGGTTTGAATCTACGGAAAACAATGCATTGTTTTTCTCGAACAGGGCGCAGAGAGTACTTGCTTGTCTGTAAAAGAAATCGATGAAACAGACACGCTTCTTTTTTACCCAGTGCTGCAGTAGGGAAGACGGGATTATTACGTTTTTTAACTTCCTCTAATGCAGTGTTACTCTATTTTAATAAAACTAAACGTCGCCTAACTTACATTTGATAGGTTTCCTTAAAAATAAACGTTTGCAAACCTCTAGTCTACAGATCAACAACAGTCTTAAGTGCGAAACTCGAAAAACTATTTCAATTATTTTCATTGATCAAAGCTTAAATTTATCACTTCCTCGAATTACAGACTAAAAAGGGTCGTTTTAGTTCAATTTTGGAATCTTACTAGAATACAGATAAAAATGTTAAAGAATAAAAAGAAAGAACTTAAAAAAAAATACAGAAATCTAATAAATACGCAACCTCTACATTGGTATAGCGTACTAATCTTATTAGTACCTAACCTAAATAGCACCCCGATGAGAATTCTGATAAAACCCTAAGGGAATTACTATTCCAATAAATTAGAAGGAATACGTGCTTGCGGAACTCGATTAGAGGAAATAAATATTGCCAAAGATGTGGGCCGCCCATGTATTTAAGGCGTTCATATTATATTACTAGCTGTCAGCGACATCAAAATTTGTTGTCGTAGACCTCCTCCTCATCTTTATAAATTTAAGTTGTTGCCTACGATGTCGGTCATTTTTTTAGATCATTCAAAGATAAATCTTCCTTTCATACATATATTTTGGGTATGTACAAAGTTTGTAGCAGTAGTGGCGACGGGGGACGCGTCGGGTCGTAGATAAAAGAAATCTATCTATACTAATATATAACGCGCTAATCTCAGGAGCTGGTTCGAATTAAACAATTCTTTTTGTGTTGATTAGAACATTTATCGAGGAAGGTTTAAGGCCATATAACATCGCCCTGTGTATACAAGCGAAGATACAGCGAGAAGTTAATTTAAAAGATGCAAAGAATTCAAAAAAATATGTATCAAAGAATGATTCCTCTTTAAATGATCTAAAAAAAGGTTAACGTCGCTATATGTCTATGTTTTAAGATTAACTTGCACGAACGACGGGAAGGGACGCGGCCGACGTCGTGGCTAACAGCTTACGTTTATAATGATGAATAGGTTTGCAAAGAATTTGGATGCCCAAAATAACGATTCTCGCGGACGAAGTCGCTGACACAGTTAGTTGTAAAAAAAGTTAATATTTTGCGTTTTTTTTAATTATTTAAATGTGTACTAATTACGTATACTATAAACCAGTACCTAAGTTATGATTGGTTTATCAATTCGTTTATTTATTAACACTTCTTTAATAATTTCATATATTTTTATATGTAGTATGGATAATTTAGCGAAAAAAATTTTATAAATAATTCTCGTTAATGTTTACGTCTTAACAATTACGTGACATCCGGTAAAGCGTACGATGGTGTAATAAAAACTATTTTCGTCCAACCTTCTGGGTTTCAAAGTATGATTAGGATCAAAACAACCCGTCTACTAATAATAAATCTCGATAGAAATTCCTCATTTACGATCTGTCGATAGACTCAGTGTCCATAAACAAGTTAAATCTAATCTTAATAACGTCATATTCAATTTGAGTTTCCCCTTCACATATGATTTAATATATATATATATATATATATGTGGCTGTGTGTAATAGATTTTAGGATTCCCTACCCAAGGCTAGTGGAGTTTTTTATTAGTGAAAAAGTGTTTTAATAGGTAAAGTAATTTTTTAGTTTATCCATTACAAACCTACGTATAAAATACAAATCTAGCTAATCATAATTCAAATATAACACTTTTAACGGTTTAAAACACGAATTATACAAGGTACAGTCCCCCGTAACCCGTGAAAAGAATCCGAAACGTTGCGCTGTAGTTAAAAATAAATCGCAAATAACCTTTATATTTTTGCGTTTTAAACCGTTATGTGTTTTATTTAAATGTGTGCTACTCGCGTAAACTACAGGCAGATTGATATCAAAGTCAAAAAAAAATATTCACGTAGAAATTATAGTATTCCGTCTAAAATTAACGCGTGATTCAGTCGTGTAGCGGCGTGCGTGGGACTATTATTGGATTATGGCAGATTTTCGACAGTATTAGGATAGTGTATGGTTTTTGACTAATGTGTTCGATTTGCACCGGGTCCAATATAAAATTTAATTCCCCGTTTCCCCATGGGGCATGGCCAACACATTACTACGTCGTTTCAATAGCTTTTCCTACAATGAAGCGTTGATCAGACTACTATGGCCCTGCTTAATTGTAACAATTATCTTTGCAATACTAGGCAACATTTAGCCCTAGAGTTACGAAGACGGTCGCTGACAGTAGAGTTTTAGCAATTTATCTTGTGTTGATTGTTGTATTTTATTTGGTTGTAAACAAACTGATATAAGAAGTCTATTTTTTGTTGTTTTTTTATAGAGGGTAGATTTATTGATGGAAGGTAAAATACCTATATAGGGTTGGCTCTAGATGTTATATCTAAACAAGTTGCGCTCAACAATGTCAACCTAATTCGGCTTTCATAATTCGGAAATCAATAGATTTGAACCCCGTGGCGTTTTTTAGCCTAAATTTCGATATTCCTATAGTAGGAATATCTTTAAATATTCCGTTGTTCAGACGAAGTCCAACGTGTCTCAGAAAAAATCTAATTCGTTTAGAAACATGTTAGCTTCCGGTAGAGATCGAACCCGCGATAAGCCGACCCCAGTCATATCTAAGCAAGATGTGCTGTCGGCCAATTTCGGTTCTGGATATTCGGTGTCCTAAGCTCTGTTGAAAATTTCATGCTTTATAGCAGAGAGCTGTCGTAATTTATAAAAACAGCGCCAAACCAAAGCTTTCGAGAGAGGTGTGCTTCAGATAAAGGCACAAGTTATAACGTCGATATTCTAGGCCAAGGGCACACGCTGCGACGGAGTAAGGTTGAATACCTGTAGTACTTTATTGGGAACGTAGGTGGGTACAATGTACCCAATAAGTTTAATCAGTAACTAATTGTGAAATCTGGGTACATTTCTTATTCTTCTATTAGGTATTTTTGACGGACTTCCAACGTGTTTCCAATCTATTTATAACTTTTCTGATGCATTTTGGACTTCGTCTAGAATTCTGGATATTGAGTATTCTATGTATGTTGGTAAGAATATCGAAATTCCAACCGTTTCAAGAACCACTGCCCTCAGATGAAAAACTCGTCTAGTTTAAACACTGTCTGAAGTTTACGCAAGTAGTACCAACACATTTAAATAAAAGACTAACCGTTTCAAACGCGATATATATATTAGTTTAATCGCGTTTCGGTTTCAGTCTGATACGAATGTCTAACGCCAAGAAAGATCGACAGAGCATCTTCTTCATTGTAACATGTCTGGAGTATTTCACGTTTCATCAACCCAAATGTCTGCCCGAAGCGGTCGAGAAAAACTTTTAAGAGTCAATTAAAAAAGACAAAAATATACACAGATAGTTAAGTAATAGACGTAAGTTGACTGAGAAATAATCATAGCGATATGTGCCGTTGCTCCTACCAAGGTAGTTTAGTTTTCTTTGCCCTCAACCGAAGCAAAAGTTGGGTCATCATTCACTAATGTTTTAAAGCAATTAAAATATGATAGGGTAGATTTTTTTGCTCAAAAAACAAAGTATTTAACAGACGGCCACTGTATCAGCTTTTGTCTTGACTTTACATAAAACATAACTCTCTTTTCTTAATCGCGGTATCGTTATAACCGGCACTTAATATATAAAGCGCAAGAGTTTGTTTTGTTTGTACGCGCTAATCTCTGGAACTACTGGTTCAGATTGAAAAATCATTTTTGTGTTGATTAGAGAATTTATCAAGTAAGCCTTATACGCTACGGAGTAAAAACGATGCGGGATGCAACTTATTCGGAAGTATATAAAACAGTGAGAAATAACTTATGTTAGTAAATCTGTTCAAGATACCCAAAAAAAAGATGCGGGGAAAAATAATTCCTCTTTAAATGATCTAAAAATAGTCCACGACGTTATATGTCTGCCTTTCTATAGTAACTTGCAAGAACTAAGGGGCCCAGGCGACGTCATGGGTAAAAACTAATTTTTACACCCAAAATAACTGTTCTACGAGGACGAAGTCCCTAACACAGCCACTGTTTTTATATTTGGATTTGGACTCTTGAAATTGTTACACAAGACAGACTGACATATCGTGATGAAACAGGCCATTGATGATTTACAAGTTGCGTGGGTGGTGTCAACGCGGCCATCTGGTACAGACTTTTTCTTTATACAAAAGCTACCAGCAGGAACGATTAGGTATAATTATTTCTATTGGAGAACCATAGAAATTAGACAAAAAATGATGACGAGTGGATCAGCTCATCAACACAACTTTCAATTGCTTTCAGGCAGGTGACGCGAGATAAGTTATATATTTCACGTTTCAACCCGTTTGAAGTGCCTTTTTATTACAATTTAGATTTTATTTCAAGTTAAAATTACTTGCTGCAAAACAGGTTTTTGAAAAAACAAAATCGTACACTTAAGCTAGCATACAATTTAAATAAAACACTTTAAAAGTTTTTCAATATATGATGTTTACAATTTATTTTAAACTACGATCAGGCGTTTCTGATGCTTTGCATGCATTTTGATTTCGATTTCTCGGTGACGTGAGTTACTCAATATATTTCAAATTTTAAACCGTTGAATGTGTACTATTCGCGTAAACTACAGACAGTCCTAGCATACAGTGTTAGGTGAGGACCAAGGAGGAGTTTACTTCGAAACTACAATACAGTCGATGCGTAAGCCACGGTCGTAAACAGTCTATTCTCAACTAGTTGCATCATGCGAAGGTCAGGTGAAGACCAATATCAACTATACATATAAAAATCAAGATTGTAAAATAGATATTGTAAGGAGATCAATAGAGGCGTGCCCGAGGTCGAGGATAGCACTCAGACAAAGTATGTCTCCGACCCGTAACAGAAGACTGAAATCTATAATAATATTGAAGCTGAAGAATTTGTTTGTTTGAACGCGCTAAACTCAGGAACTTGAATTAAAAAACTACGGAACCCGAACGAACGTTGGGCGCGAGCGATGAACTTATTAACTTATATTGTTATATTATATTGTTAAAAACTTACATATGAAAAATATTAAAGTTTTTAAAGTTAATTGCTGTTTATTATTCACGAAAACTTCTGACACTGTCGGCCTCTTCACCAGATTTTCGTTTTTGGAAAAATTTCCAATGTAACCTGTTTTACCTCTGTCCTGTCAAATATTTGACGTAAACGACAGGTTTGGGTTCATTCGAATTTTAAATATGCAACGGTTCTAGTGAAAAGAGAGATTTAAGTAGTATTTCTGTAGTTTACACGGGTAGTACCTACACATTTTAATAAAACAATTAACGGTTTAAAACCCGAAACATATAATTTAAATAAAACTCTTTAACGGTTTAAAACGAGATATATTCGGATGCTTTGCAGCAGTCGTGGATCATGGGGAGAGTTTAACTAATATATCGCGTTTTAAACCGTTAAAGTGTTTTATTTAAATGTGTAATACTCGCGTAAACTATAGACAGTATCCGAAATATATAAGTTAAATTATTTTCACGTTGGCCCGTGCATTTAGACGTACGTTGCTACAAATTATCGTATTTAAAATAAATTAATATTTTGCGTTTTAAACTGTTTAGAGTGTTTTTTTTTTAAATAGATATACATCGAAGTACATCGTCATGCCTATATTATAAAGATACATTTGTCTTATTAGCTAGTGTCGTTTAATTCCTTAGTTTAATTTTTAATTATGGTTTGCACAAAACCTATTTACAATGTGCGTGGCTTATAACAATTGTGTGAAAAGTTCTTGTGTTAGGGACATAAGGGTGGGTCCCTTGTGTCCTTGTACCCGCGTAAGAAAAATAAAGGTAACAAAACGCCGTATCGTTAAAGATAAGGGCAGGGCTAGCGTAAAGGGCGCGCCGAGTTACGAGTCCGATTCTCGTATCCTAGACATTTATATCGAATGTCAGAGGTATATAACGTAAAGATTAAATAAATGTTTTTAAACATATAGGATTATTACTAAACAAACAGAAGCAAAGGTCTATAGTATTATTGGCTACTGTACCGAGCTAATTAAATAAATAAATTGAATTAAGCTTTTCAAAGGTAATCTACGGAATTAAGCGTCTTCGTACCAGAACTTAAAGTAGTTTTTTTTTAGAAGCTGTAGGCTCTTGCAGAAGTTGTGAAGAAATCTTGTTTTCAAACAGCAAACATTTTAAAAATTCCCGTCACATTTTCTGAAAATCTTAACGCATAACAGACATAACAAAACACTTTTAACTGTTTAAAACGCGAAATGTATTATTTAAAATTATTTTTCCTACGGCCCGACGTTTTGGGTGCTTTGCAGCAGCGTGTCTCCGTGTGACCACAGCTCGTGCAAAGCATACTGCTAATATATTTTAAGTTTAGTGTTTTACAGGGTGTACTACTCGCGTAAACTATAGATACTAGTTTAGTGTTCCAAAGTCACCTTTTCCCGTAATCGTTATAGTTGCTATCAAAGTACTGTGTCTGTCAATTAGAATTGAACCCCAGACTGTCTGCCCCCGAGGGATGCCCTGAGGACATGACTCACCTTTGTTTTCTCAAATGTCTGGGGGATGCATGACGTGCGTTAAAAAGTCAGCGATGCGACGTATAGGTTATCTGATAGTGTTTGTCCAAGTACACGTAATCAATATTCATTTTTTATCCAACAAGCTGATTAGGTTACGTGAAATACTTATCTATATATATATATATTTTTTTTTTTAACTTCAAAATGCTTCATATTCACAGGATGGCACTATATAAATTAAAAATCAGTTTAGATTGAAAAAAAAAAAACGACACAGGCGGGATTTGAATCGGCGTCCAGAGAGTTCCTTGTTTATTATGCGTCATCGTTGATTTTTTTCAACATATTGATAAAAATGCACCTCTAATCTATCTCTCTGCGCGATCTAATTTCAAGGTACAATATCTTGTTCAGCTTAAAAATTACTGAAAATGAATATATATAATAACAATAAACCCGTGTCGTATTTTTTTAAATGCAAATATTATATTTATTTTACTTAAATTCTCATGAAATTTATACCTACTGTCTTTTACCTAGTGACTGGTACGAAGCTCTACTTCGCTTTTAGCCGATTTCTATAATCTGTCAAATTCTTTGTTTTTTAAATACTAAAATATACAATCTATACTAATGTTATTAATACCAAAGTTTCTTTCTTTTCTGTCTGTCCGTCTTTAATTCCGAAACTACTGAAATGATTTAAATGAAATTTGGTACACAGATAATAAATAAAGTTTGTATGGAAATTCGTGGTTTTTGAAGCTAGAACAAGGAAACTTTCTTGGTTTTTTGGGAATAGGAGTGGGAGTGGGAGTTAGAGTAGGAGGGATGTGACGTTAGAGTGTTGCGGCATAGTAGGACTTACAACATAGCTTGGCTGCCTTAAATGTGCCCTTACATAAATTAATAATAAGCCTAAATAATTAAAAATTCTACCCCAAGTCACTATTCCACGCGGACGAAGTCGCGGGCACAGCTAGTACTTGATAATTCCAATTTACCCACTGATCATCAGCGTTAGTATTTAGCGTAAAACATTCAATAAAAACTACATCTTTCAATATTGTCTTTAGTTTTCCCGAATAGTACATTTATTTAAAACACTCTTAACGGTCCACCCGTAACCTCCAAACTTTGGGCTATAGTAAAAAAATGTAAATAACTCGACTAATACGTTTCGCTTTTAAACCGTTAAAGGTCTTCTCTTTAAACTTTATTAGGTCGTTGAAACTGAGGGTTATCTTGGAATGCCATCATCAGTCGCACTTAAAAGTACAGTTACGAATAAGGCAGGTCGTGCGTCGTGCAGACTTCGACGCATTGCGTACAGGCACGTACAATTGTTTGTTTTTATAACAAATATTGTATTTAATAGATAACCTAGGAGGTAGGTTACTTATACGTTGTGGTTTTGTCATATTAATTTTTCATTATAAGTATATTAATTATGGATTGCCGATATTGTCACATAAATATATAGAACACTTAACGGTTTAAAACGTGAAATATGGTGCTTTATTTAAATATGTTTTACTCGCGTTAACTACAGACAACACCTACTTACATAAATTAATATAGTACAAGGATCAGTTGCATGAAATAACATTCAGATACTTAGGTATATCTATTATTGGGTCTCACTTTAGTTTCTGCATTTGTTAGATTATAAAATACATAAAACTACCTACTTTTGATCTGAAGTACGGTATTGCTAAGGCTATAAAATTTTTAAAAAGGTTCGCAAACCCACGCTTAACACTTTATCGACGCGTGGATGTTGCGCGGGCGCCGCTACCATTTAAGGAATGCATACGTAACGCTCCTAATAAGTCGTTCATTCATAGTTTTTATTACATTTTCTCACGTACCCTATGATACTATTACGCAAGCAATTAAGAACGAAATAACTTGTTGCTATGGTAACGAGGTTTTTGAATATTCTTGATTATTTTAATTATGATATTTTGAGTTGGCGACGTAGACGAAAGTATGGACTTTATAAATTATTACTTTGTCCCCTTCATAAGTGCATAATGTGGTATATATTTGTGTCTACTAATACCTATTAGGAAAAACAGATGGCGCTAGCATAGCACTGACTCACATTGGAATCTTATTGCAAGCTTTGTAGAACCAAACAAAGCTAGACCTAATCATAATTTACTAAGACGTTTTGTTTTTCTTTGAGTGAAACGATCTCAAGCTTGCATCAGAGCTAATAATAATCTTATCAATGCACAGAGCAGCGTAAGAGAATTCGTTGATAACGCACGTTGGTAATGCAACATGTTATACAGTTCTTATGTTGTTTTGTTCCCACGTTTGCCTCTATAGCCGAACGGCTCGGTAATTTCTAGTGGTTAATAAGATTATCTCAATTCAAAGTAGAATACACTCTTACTTATTTGTCTTAAGAAACATTTCAACTAAAAACTATTGAATACTGTCTATAGTTTACACGAGTAGTACACATTTAAATAAAACACTTTAACGGTTTAAAACGCGATATATTAGTTAAACTTATTTGGAAATGATTTTTAACTTCGGCCCGACGTTTCGGATGCTTTGCAGCAGCCGTGGTCACGGTGGTCTGCCCGTGATCACGTCGTTTCAAATAAGTTTAACTAATATATCGCGTTTTAAACCGTTAAAGTGTTTTATTTAAATAAAAACTATTGTTTTTATGTATCATTGTCAATCTACAAATATTATAAAGCTGAAAAGTTTTTTTGTTTATTTGAACGCGCTAACCTCAGAACTGTTAATTCGAATAAACGATTTCTTTTTGTGTTGGTCAGAGCATTTATCGAGAAATTCTTTAGGCTATAAAACATCACACTGCGACTGCAATAGGAGCGGAGTAACAGTGGGAAATGTTGAAAAACGGGGAAAATTCATCTTTAAGGGTTTCCGATGCGTGCGCGGTGATAACAGTTAAAATAAACCAAAACATAAAAGAATGGTTCTTCTTTTAATGATCTAAAAAAATATCGGAGACAATATATGTCTATCTTTTAAGATCAAGAACGCGGATGACGACGTGGGCACAGCTAGTAAAGGATATTTGTTTTTGATGGGTATGTGATAATCGTGTTGTAATTTCCAGGTATCCCGTCTGGTCATCCTTCATGAAGAAGCGGAAGATGGCAACGCTATGCCTGACTTGGCACGGCCCGTCCAGGCCGTGTCGCTGGCTGTCAACAATCTCGTCAAGGTAAATCACATCAGGCTCGAATAATCACCAATGACAAGTATTATACTGCAGCTCAATTGATATGAGCAACAGTACGGAACACTGTGGTGGTGGGGTGAAGTCCCACATGTGGGATTTTTGAAATCCGTTTGGTGTCTATGAATACCACATTTAATATATGGGTGGGTTTGGATTCAATCCCCACTGGGTCCATCATGTTTCTAATCAATTAATAGGATTTCTGCAACATGTTGGACTTCGTTTTGAAATCTAGATATCTTAAAAGCGATACCGACACGAGATTAGAATTGACGGCATTTTAACATCTAGTATCGCTGTCAGTCTGTGGATTTCCGAATATCCAAAGCCAAAAAAATAGGTAGACCGCGAATCTTGTTTATCGTGTACCATGAAGTAATTATGTAATTGTACATTTAAAAAAAATAGGACACTGCATAACGCTATCAAGTGTTGAAAGAAGTTACCAACGCTTTCTTTTGTTCGTTTTGAATTCGTTTGAATTCAAAACATTTTATTGGAATATTGGGCTCGCTCTTGGTGGCGTGTTAAAAATATTTCACATATATTTAATGTAAAATTCTTTTTAGTATTAGTTTTATTTCGTAGGTATAGACCTTATTTGTATACTTAATCTTTTATTTACCCCTGTTTTTCCCCTATTTCCGTTTTCTTATTAACTGCAAGGACTATGAAATTGTAGGTAGGACATGAAACAATTGAATCATCAGACGATCCGATCCTACGTGCCGACATGCCCGGGGCTCTCCGGAGAGTGGAAGGCGCTGCCACTCTTCTACAACAGGCTTCTGATATGCTGAGAGCGGACCCGTATTCTGGACCGGCCAGGTTAGTGGACGAGGGACGTCATTCTATTGAGCCGAACTTAAAAATAAAGCGTCCAAACTACTGTCTGCTTTAGCAGAGTAGTATTTTAAAATACTTTTAACAGCAGAAACGTGAAATTTATCTCAACTTCTATTTGATTAGGATGATTTGGAAGGGGACAGTCCCTCCGCATTATTTAAAATAAATTATTAAAATATATTCGCGTTTTAAACCGTTAAAACGCGTCCTAGTCAAATAGTAAAAAAATGTTGATTGATGGATAAAGTGATTAATGATGTGCAGGAAGAAGTTAATAGAGGGATCGAGAGGCATCCTGCAAGGTACATCAGCGTTGCTCCTTTGTTTCGACGAGTCTGAAGTGCGAAAAATCGTCAAAGAGTGCAAAAAGGTATTCGTCGCACGCACAGTGTTTAAAGGTTTTTTCAACATAATGTTCTAAACTTAAATATCTATTTGACAGGTGTTGGACTACTTGGGCGTTGCGGAAGTTATTGACACCATGGAGGATTTAGTGCAATTTTTAAGAGATATCTCGCCGGCACTGTCAAAAGCGGCTAGAGAGGTAATTTTAGTTTAATTGATGTAAAGAACCGATGGTGGTCAAAGGGAGTTGTTTTATTTAAATCTGTACTACTCGCGTAAACTACAGATAGTATTTTTTTTAATGTCTTAGGTAGCAGGCCGCGCAGCAGAACTAACTCATCCACCGCACGCTGAAACTCTGACGCGGTGCCTGGAGAGCGTGAAAAAGTTGGCGCCGGTGCTCATCTGTTCAATGAAGATTTACATACACATCCTATCTGAAGGTAAATTGAGAGCTATTTTGGTTTAGTTGCAGATTCGATACTAGGTTTGGCACTAAAATATTAAACTTTGTGTAACCTATTGACCGGGCTCAGTTTATTCTTCATTCTTTAGTTCAAGGGGTTCTGATCGGGCAGCCTGATCAACTACTTGCTTAAATATAATTGATTAATGAAACAGACACAAAAATGTGACCGCCGCATGCCACACGGATGCAACTGGGTTCACACATATGTTGCGATCCGTTGGACATAAGGTATTATATGCTTGGTTTTACCTTAGAACCAAAAAATTGATGTTCGTTTTTTTTTTGGTAAGGTGTAAATCTATAAACAAATTTTTTATACAGTCTGTAGTTAACACATAAAAATACCACTTTAAAGTTTTAAAACGCGATATATGTTAGTTAAACTTATTTGAAAATCATTTTTAACTGTGGCCCGATGTTTCGGATGCTTTGCAGCAGCCGTGGTCACGGGGAGACTGAGGGGAAACACGTTTTAAAGTGTTTTATTTAAACAAATGTTATCTTATTACCGATTCTATTCAGGTGGTAAAGGTATAGAGGATGCAGCCGAAAATAGAAACTACCTGGCTCAACGGATGGCTGATGAAATTCACGAGATTATACGGTAATATATTTCTTTGTTCGTCGAGGTAAAATTAAATATAATTTTAAAATTAGCCCATATAAATTAACTGACTTCGTGTGCATTTTTGACCAATAAACTAACAATAGTGGACGAATGTCCTGTATCAATATGTATTTTTAGTGGATACGTTGTTATTACAGTGTGTTGCAACTTACATCGTACGTGGAGGATGGAGGCGAAAAGGACAATATAGCTGTTTTGAAAGCGCTTCAATCCATGATCCATAGCAAAGCGGGGGCTGCGCATGAGTTTCTTAACGTAAGATTTTTAATGTCACAGTTATATGTTTGTTTTGGTTGGTATATATGGTCAGTTGGAATATTTCGTCTGGTCGATTATCTTTGTGAAAGTCATTTCTTTTTGTTGGGCACGGAGCAAACACATTTCTGTGTCCGTTTCACCGATTGATCTAATTAACAGACAAATATTTGATAAGACTTCTGTGCCCCGACCAAACGAAACAATTTACTGTTTCCCCAAGATTCGAATTTAGAATTTTCCGTCTACTAAAACCTATATTATACTAAAGAAAGATGCCTATTGTTAGTTAAGACGTTTTTCTTCTAATGTTGGCATTCTAGCAGCGTTATAAAGGAGATGAGAAGAAAGGTGTTCTCTTACTTCTTCTTGGCATATTTTGTCTCTTTCTTTCGAATAATAAATGCAATAGCGATGATGAAATGAGACAAAAAGCTAATATTGAAAATTTTAATACTTTTCACATGTTACACACTTGTGCACATGATGGCGTTATATAAATTGAACATCGCGTTATTAAAAAAAAAACTTTTATACTAAATAACTGATGGATGTAGTCATTAGCTTAAAAAAAAATCTCTCTGATCTCTGGACTCTGACACGGTACTCTTTAGGACACGGTAGCTCAATTGCTTACTTGAACCAAAATGTCCTAAATTCCATAGTCCAATTTTTTCTCTTCTGCTCTCAACAGCACGGAACGCTGTGATCCCGGTTCAAGTCTCGTCCGTGTCATATATATTTTTTTTATTTATAATCGATTTTGTAATTCAGCTAAAGTAGGTGTAGTATGTAGCTATATTGAAGTCTATATTTATAGGACCCCGATGCTCTTCGTAATACTGTAGGCGAGAGAGCGTTGCGCTCAGTACTGACGTCCGGGCAACGTGCAGCTGAACATCTGACTCCTGCGCACGCTGACACTCTGAGAAGCACGGTCAGGTAATAATTCTTTGAGAACTATAAAGCACTAGATGTGCCAGCGACTTTGTCCGCGTAGAATAGTTATTTCGGGCGTCAAAGTTTATTTTTGCAAACCTCCTCATATTTATAAATTACTAGCTGTGCCCGCGAGTGTCGGGGTCGGCCAAACAAACTTTCATCCCTCTTTTAACCCCTTTAAACCCCCTTTTAGCAATAATAAGTCTTTTCTCTTTTACCATCTGTGTACCAAATTTCATTCTAATCCGTTCAGTAGTTTTGGCGTGAAAGAGTAACAAACAGACAGACAGAGTTACTTTCGCATTTATAATATTTAGTAAGCATAGCCGTTGCCCATGCCGTCGTTTTTGCAAGTCAAGTTATACATATAGAGTTGTGGACATTTTTTTTAGATCATTTACAGCGGAATCATTTCTTCATACATATTTTTAATAATTTTTCAATTCATTACAACCCTGTAGTAGAAGCAAACAAACAATTTAACAGAGTAAATTATAAATTTATATGAAAATTGCTTATGTTTTATGAAAGAGATGATACATATTTTGCTTGGACATTTGGTAATTTACAGACTGAGTTTGGCTAAACTCATGTTAAAAATTGTCTTATTAACCCAATGGGAACCGAACCCGCAACGCGTTGATTATTAGCCCAGCTTAAATTTAATAAATTATTCATTATTTTCTTTCTTATAGATCTGGTGGTATCAACGCAGACATGTTGTGCGATGAAAGACAGTACGGACGTGGTAGGGAGCAAAAGGTATTTAATAGAATTGAACTTCCCATATAAAATAAAGCACACTTATAGACGCTTCCAGGCTGTTAAAAAGAGGGTTTCATCAATTGCTGTTATATATAATTTTTCGAGATTTAAACCGTTCAAAATGCTCTCGCTGCGTCGGAAACATACAAAATCTTTCCATTTTCCATCTATAAAATGTTGCATTATTGTTTTTAGGCTTATAAGTTAGCGTCGGAGCTTGGTAGCCAATTGGATGAGGTAGAAGGTGTGGTGAACGAAGGAGTGAGAGCTGCAGAGAAACAAGGTGGAAAAACCATCCAGGCGAGGTACGTTCATTCATTTGTTTATAGACCTAACGATCCTCAGCGTTCCGTGCTCTTGCTGTAACCAACTGAGCTACCGAGTCCTACACGTCATCGTCGAATTCTTTGAACTTATTAATACGTGCACCTCTCGCGCAATGTAATTTCAACCTTAACGCTTGTATTTTAAGGTTCAATGTCTTATGCCTTGCAGCTTAAGAAAATAATAATGTCTCATCATTATATAGTATGTTCGTACAAGCGAACTAAGAGTAACAATCACTTTTCGCCGCATGAGTCATGGGGCGAACATATTTCTGTGTCCGTTTCACTGATCGGTTCTTAAAGGAAAGTAATTGACCAAACATCTGTTGCTTCTCTGGGATTCAAAGCCATGACCTCTTCGCCTAACGCAATTACCTTTGACTATTTCCTGGTGGGTTTTACCAAAGAGTTCGTGTATAGAAAGTTTAATACATACAATGAATTTTATAAACGTTACATTTATGGTAGTAACATTTAAATGAAACGATCTCTGGCATATATAGATTAGAAGCCGCCCACAAATGGCTGTTGCACCCGGCGGCCGAACCCGCTACCCGTATAGAAGGACAAAAGGCGATCAGCAGTATTGTAGCTCAAGGACAAACGGTATGTATTATATGAAAAGTCGCTGCGTACGCAACGACAACCCTAAATGATGAATGATTTTTCCAGTAATTTCCACATTTCCCACTATCGATCGTAGCCTAACGTTTTAACATGAAAATATATTTTTTTAATCATAATAGTAGTTCAAACGAAAATGTCCTCTTGTCGCATTTGCCATTCCTTAGGTTCCTTTGTGTAGACGTAAACGTACTGTGTAATAATATAATTTGTTATTTAGATTGCAGATAATCTACACGGTAGGGAGAAAGCGGAAATAATGCAACTCTGCGCAGATGTCCAGCGGTTGTCCGACAAGTTGTCCGATTTGTGTATGAGTGGGCGTGGCGATACGGAGGAGGCGAGGGCTATTACTAGGTGAGTTAAGATCTTTTTCTTTTTTATAGAAAAAAAAAGATCGTATATGTAAAAAAAAATATTTATATTTATATATAATAATTATTTGAAGTATACATTTTGTGACAATGCGCACGTTTATTCGTGTAGCAGTGCGTGCAGTTAAGAAAATAACGGTTTGGTTATAAATTCTAAGTACTTACTTGTTCCACTATGAAAGTTCATGGTTAACCGCGTTTTAATAAGAGCGACAGGTTCTAGGTTCGAATGCTTGGGAAAAATAGTGAGTAATGGACTAAAATCGTGTTGCCTATAATTGCGGTAAGTGTGAGTCGTCCTGGGTTCGAATCCCAGGAAAGCAATAGATTATTTCAGTCGGGCAGGGCACCGAATTCTGATTAACTACTTGCCTGTTAAAGCAGCGATCAGAGGAACGGACACAGAAATGTGTTCGCCCTGTGCCTCACTAGGGGAAATGAGATTCACTTTTTGGTTAATATCTATCAGTTGTACGGACACAGAGATGTGTCCACCATTTTAAGGACACAGTGTTTGACACACACTTGTGATACTAAAAACTTTTAGAAAATTTAAATACCTACCTACTAGAGAACTGTCAGAAACTCTTAAACGTGTTCTTCTTTTAGGGAACTGACAGATAAACTACACGAACTAAAGCGCGGCCTGGACCGAGCGGTGGTGAACCGTGTGGTGGAAGACTTTATAGATGTTGCTGCACCACTACGGCATTTTACTGATGCTGTGAACGCTCCAATGGGTACGTGAACTTATTTAACATTTTTTTCCATAAATGAAAGTGTTGGAAACTTAGTGTTTGGGACTTTCGTAGGTGAGTGGAATCATCTTCAGAGGCAATTATATTGGTGTATTTAATTTTGTGTGTTGTTTCTGTAACATATTTCTATTCTATTCTAAATACACGATAGTACCCATTTAATTAGAACTCTTTAAACGGTATAAAACACGAAGCATATCAGTTAACAGCAATCAGCCCCATGGCCCCCGGGACCATGGCTGCAATGCATGCATGTCCGCATCTGGCCGTTCAAATCAATCGTAAATAAGTTAAGGAAAATAGAGAAATGAGAGTATATCCAAAGGTTTATTGCTGTATTTATTTTACATTGAACAAAATATTGTCTAACCGATACTTTTCGCATCTATTTTTAGAGTAAAACATTTTTTTTATACAGGTACACCTGGTCGCGATCTCAAATTCGAAGAGAAGGCTAACGCGCTGCAAGCTTTCAGCAACAAAGCGGCTGCAGCTGCTGAAATGGTAGCTGCTGGCGTGCGACACAACAAGAAACTTGCTGATATGTTGCATCATAATGCTAAAGAGGTTTGTTAAGTTCTTTTTATTAAACGCCTTAAGAAAACTTTTAACGGATTGAAAGTTGAAACCGTACTTGTATTTAATTATTAATTTTGAACTACCAACCGACGTTCCTTGCCTTTTAATAGACAAGGTTCAAGGTTGTTTATAAATGCGTCTAATTACGATATTTTTTAATAGTAGTCTATTGTCCACAGGTTGAAAAATTATCACCCCAATTGATTTGTGCTGGAAAAATTCGCCTTCATTATCCAGATAGTAAGGTATTAATATAGATAGTGTATGGTTAATACTGTAAGAGAAACTTGAAAGAAAGAAAAAAATAATTTGTTTGCCGTATAAATAAATACTATTGTGGATATAAATATGTTAGAAGTGATGTCCTTTTATTGTAGGGATAACTTTTCGTTGCGTAACGCGTTATCCTGGCGGTCTTTCTGATTACATTGCCACATATGGAATATTAATATTAAATAGTTCACTTAGATATGTTTAAATGGAGGGTTACTTAAGGGGGGCCTTAACTTAAATTTCTCTAAGTTCTTTTTCTATGTAACGCGGTGACTTTTTTTAATAGGTAGCAGAAGAGCATTTCACCAACTTGAAGAATCAATATGCTGACGCTGTCTTGCGCTGCAGAGACCTCTGTGATCAGGCCGTTGACCCTCTAGACTTTGTTAGGACTGCTGGTAAGATTTTTTGACAATTTTTTTTATAAATATTGGGAGTTAAAGATATTGCTCGATAAATCAAGAATCTCCTTTCAATACTTTACATGAATACATTAACGGTTTAAATCCGCGAAATTTACACGGTTTCCCCGTTAGAAAGCATCAGCTTGGGTCGAAATTAAAAATAAATAAACGAATATTGTTGCGGACAATGCCATCTTCGTGTGTTTGTTGGAAAAGCTTTATTGTTCCTGTTGTTGTGCCGTCTTCATGTGTTCGTTGAAAATCAATGCAAACCTTGTACGTTACAGTATTGTATTAACATCTTTAATAATAAAAGTATCCACAACTTTAACAAATATATTTCGCGTTTAATACCGTTCTATGATTTATTTTATTTCAGGGGAACTAATGCAGAAGCACACATACCTTTGTGAAGATGCCATCCGAAACAATGATTCGCAGAAAATGGTAGATAACACGTCTGCTATAGCAAGGTAAGAATACCTTACCTGATAACATAGTCTCTTATCTTCGTAGTTCAGTAGTTAAACGGATATGCTAAAATCCTTCTCCTTCTTCCAGTGCCTTCCATTACTAGATGCTGTTAACTTTTGTAAACGCGCGTTAACTGGGTTGAGTTAAAATCGTAGGGAAAAACGAAAACATACAATTGGGTCGGACAGGACAGCTATCACTAGTCCGTGAATAGAAATCTATCAGTGTGACGGACATAGAAAAGTGTCTGCAACATTTATCATGCATATGGGGCAGGATTTTAATTCACACAGTCTAAACAAGTTGGTCGCAACTAAATCAGCAACGAACAAGTCAATATTATTATATCTTACTATTTCTCGTAACGAGAGCTACAGGTGCAAATTATTATCTTTTATCGTTTGTGTTTTAAACTGTTAAAAGTCTTTTTTATTTTATTTTTTCACAGGTTAGCCAACCGCGTGCTGTTGGTAGGTGGCGCTGAACGCGAAAACACCGAAGATAGCGATTTTGCTCTCGCTCTCGCTTCCGCTCAACAACGCTTGCAGGAGAGCATCCCGCCAGCTGTTAGACAAGCTAAGCTAGTGGCCCTCGGCGATAGAACAGCTGTACCAGGCTGGAGAGCAGCTAATAATGAGGTATGAAATATATGCATCTATCTTTTTTTAAGCATTAAATTTCTTTAAACCTTAAAACAACGCAACCTTTTTTGTTAATTGCAACACTATTATGACATTTTGGATGCTTTAAATAATTATTAGCGCGAATCGCTGTAGTGGAATATATTTAAAATTAATTCAAAACTATCATCTGCCTTACAATGTGCAGATGTATGTGCTTTTTCAAAGTTTAAATGCTCATAAGTTTGTAACAGACTTTACAATGAATTATGTCTTGCTACAGATAATAAAAGCATCAAGCGGTGTTGAAGAAGCACTATCACGTCAATATGCCCCTCCGCCCCCACCCCCAGCATTACCCGAAACGTTCGCTGCGATGCGTGTGAATGTAAACGAGGCGGCGCCACCCAGGCCTCCGCCCCCAGCGGTCTCTGCTCCTCCTAGGCCTCCACCGCCAGATACCGATGACGAGGGAGAAGACATCTTCAATAGGCAACCGCATCCCAGCCAACCTATATTGGTGAGTAACGATACTATAGTATACGCGAGCTACTCGCATTTACTACAGTCAAAATAAAACGCTTTTCACGGATTAAAAAGCGAAATATATGAGTTAAAATTAGCTTTATCGTATGCTTTGCAGCAGCTGTCACGACCACGTCTGCTGCAAAGCATACTGCTAGATGAAATAAATAAAAAATAAGTTTAACGTACATTTAAAATACGTCGACAACACATCTCAGTTAGATATAATATCATATAACTAATTTGAAAATTATTTTAATGCTTTACAGCAGCTGCAAAGCATCCGAAACGAAGGGCTGTAGTTAAAGTTATTTCAAATTAAGTTAAACTACTATATTTCGGGTTCTAAGCCGTTATAGTGTTTTTTTTTAAGCAACCGTTATTGTTGGCATTATTATTATACTATTTCTCCTCAGGTGGCAGCCCACAATCTTCATCGCGCGGTCCGAGAGTGGTCCTCAAAAGATAACGAGATTATCGCTGCCGCTAAACGCATGGCTATACTTATGGCAAGATTGTCTGACCTCGTGAGATCTGACTCTAAAGGTATGTCCCATTTTATACTGTCTGGAGCTTACGCGAGTGTTTAAATAAAACACTTTAACGGTTTAAATTGCGATATTTATTAGTTAAACTGTTGACGGCTTCAAGGCATCTAACACCTTGGATCCCATATTAAAAACTCTAGTTTCCAAAAAACAGCATACTTGCAAACGCGAAGACACCATTAGTCAATTATGCAAGGACCTGGCCAGTATCGCCAAATATTAACTACGCCAGAACAGGTGGCGCTAGCGTAGCAGTTTTTATTTTGACATCAGAGACCCCCTCCATCTTGAGTCTCCCCGTGACTACAGCTTCTGAAAACATCGCGTTTTAAACCGTTATTTATACTAATGTGTAAAAACAAATATTCCGCTAAGGCTTTTTTGTACATTTTTACTAACTAGAGCGTTCAGTTACATCAAACATTAAATCCAAAATCGGATTTATTCACTAACGTAATAAGTACACTTGGAATAGCTTTTAAAATCACTCTTAACAGCATAAATATAGAGCTTAATTATTACACAGCAATGTGTACTAAATGTCAATCATGCTTCGCTAAATTCATCAATTTAATTCACATTTATACATCTCATTTTCGAGCTGTATATATTCATAATTGCCTTATATGTCTGTGCTTTGGATAGAAGTCTTCATGAATCCAAGTGGTAAGTCTGCTTTCATTGGCGATTGTTGAAATTTTATTATTTAAGCTAACTTTAGTGGACCGCCTCTATAGCCAAACTGTTAAACGTATTGCCTAGCATTGCGTTCAGCGCAAGAGGTTGGGTTCTGGGTTCGAATCCTAGGGAAACAAACAATTGTTTCGGACACAGAAGCCCGATCAACTACTTGCCTGTTAAATAATCGATCAGTGAAACGGGCACAGAAATTTGTTCGCCCCATGCCCCACGAGGGGGAAACGGGATTTCACTTTTTAATAAGTGACACCGATATATATTGTGTTCAGGGTTGTATATCCAAAGGGTAAAAAGGGTACCTCTTTAACACTTCGGGTATCTGTCAGTCAGAGCCTCAGTTGAGGCTTCTAAACTATGTATTGCCCTCAATAATAACACGTTGCTCTCTTTGTTACGGTAAAAATAGTACGGCCACTTGAATTAATTACCAAATACTCGTTAGTTGTGTTGTTACTTTAATCATAAACAATAACATTAAACTACGATCTACGTAAAGGGGGTGCCATAAAAAAATTTCCACACTTTCCACTTTTCTACCAAATACTCAATAACCGTTATATTTGCCATAAGCTTTATAATCAATAAGTTATGACAAAAATGACACACAAGTCTCCATCCCTATACTAATATCGAGTTTGGTAATGACCAGTAATCATTTTCTCCTGTATTATTTAAACATTTCACGTTACAGGCAGTAAGCGCGAACTGATAGCTACCGCTAAAGCAATCGCCGAAGCATCGGAGGAAGTTACCCGTCTGGCCAAGAAACTGGCTCTGGAATGCACTGACAAGAGAATCCGTACTGTAAGTATATACTACTTAACAAGTTTTGGACAAAAATATGTCACAAAGTATTGTGCCACTAAAAACTGCCCAGGCGCACTCTAAACACTTATATTCAAAAATTAATTAAAATAAAAAACATTAGCGGTTTAAAACGCGAAATTTATTACTTTAACTTATTTGAAAATTATATTAATTACGGCCCGGCGTTTCGGATGCTTTGCAGCAGCCGTGATCGCGGGGAGACTGATAAGTTTAAAATATTTGGCGTTTTAAACCGTTGAAGTGGTTTATTTAAATGTGTACTTCTCTATAGTCACTTATACGTGCAGACAAAATCTTTAGTGGAAGCTAGAATGTACTAAGCAATAATAAAAATGTTTTTCTGGTACCTTCTAGAACCTACTACAAGTCTGCGAGAGAATCCCAACGATTGGAACTCAACTCAAGATCTTGTCTACGGTTAAAGCTACCATGTTGGGTGCCCAAGGTGAGATAACAAGAATAATATTGTTGCTATAGAAGTTCGGGGTTGGTATACATATAGGAAAAAAAAAAAAAAATTTCAATCTACACTTAAATTATTTATTTTATTTCTTATTGCTTTGTTATTTATAAACACACACCACATAAAATACATTTTAATGAGGAAAATTCTTACTTTATTTTCTTATTTTACTTTTATTTATAATGTTATTTAATATTTTGAATGATTTGACCAACTCGTTAGTTCAATAATAGGCTGATATTACAAGTTAGATTTGCTCAGAGTACAAGTTTCTCTATACCATTTTTACTACAATTCAAGTAACCCAATCGTCTAGATATTTTCAAAATTCCCACCATGAACCATCATCCACAGATTGCAATGACATGGAGGATAAAGCCACGCTTTGACTCTTATTATTATACTGTTGATTCTCGATTCCCGAATTTCTCAAGCCAAAATCGATCAATATTTATTAATATGTGGGCCTGGGCTATGTACCCTATCATTAAGGAAACCCCCGCGTCTAGTCTATCCTCCTTTGTCATACATTTGTTATTTTTTATTTATTGATTTTGCTTTTGTATTCAACGCAGTCGGTATGGCGGATTATAGAGGTATTTATGCTTGCAATATGAGTCTCTATCTAGTTGTTTAAGTGTACACTAGAAAATATGTTTATTTACATATCCAGTAGCTGCTAGCGACATTGTTAATTATTTTCATTTGAAATTCAATCTATTCTTTATAGATATTTATAATATTCGCTTAAGTAAATTTTAAATATAATTATTGTATGAGCGCTGTCTACTAGACGGTTTCAAATCGGTTGTAGCATAACTTATGTTGACGCAAGACCCTTAATCGCATTGCCGTTCTTTAAATCAAATTAATTCTTTTTATATTAACTATTTAATTGTGTTTACATTCATGATTTTCTAGCATTGTACTAAATAAAGAGATATATTTTAGTTTTATAATATTTTCACCTCTACCGGTGTACTGTTAACAGGTAGCGAAGAAGATCAAGAGGCTACAGAAATGTTGGTTGGCAACGCTCAAAACTTGATGCAGAGTGTAAGTTATTTCCTTCTTTTTATATATTTTCATTCCAAATTATATCCATTTAGTTACAACATTTAGTCCAACACTTTCAATCAATCAATGAAATTCAGTCCGGATCACGAGCCACCCTCGTCGAAATGATAAGCCGTGTATTTTTATCGCGTTTCGTTTACATTTTGTGAATTTACGAATATATAAAGTCAAAAAGGTCAAGCGTATATTGATAAGATGTAATATGGCAGGCTTAGTTCACTCTCCATCAACGGAACTCTATGCTTGACCTCCTTTATCTTATATTTAAGTAATCTTTCCCTAACTATACTTTCTCTTCATCTCTTTTACAATATAAAAATTATGACTCAATAAGCATATCTTGCATCGAACGCGAGAGGTCCTGGTTTTAAATCCCATGTCTCAATTGTACTATAGACACATATAGCCTGTGCCTTACTTAGGAAAAATGGATTACATTTTGTCGATGCCTGTTCCAGGTGAAAGAAACTGTAAAGGCGGCAGAGGGCGCCTCTATCAAGATACGTACAGAACAGGGCGCGTACAGATTGCGCTGGGTTCGTCGTTCGCCCTGGTACCAGATATAAATATCCACAAAATTGGGAACTACATATTTATACAAGAAAAACATATATACTTTAAAAAAATAATAATCTCTGCCTTACTCCAATATGGTTAAAATTGAGTTTGTTTACTACCTACGTATATTTAAGTAGTCTCTATATTATTCGATTGAAATTAAAATATCACAATTTTTCGAGACTAGGAAGTAAAGAAAAGCACAAAAGATATTTATATAATGTACAAATGTTCTTTTTGATAGAACGAGCATAACTAATTGCATTTTTTTTGCGTATTATTTTATATTTTATTTATAAACTGAAAGGTCAACAATATATAGCTGCTAGAGGCAGAGCAGCCTAACTGCAACCTAACTTGACTTATTTATACTATTTATAGTCCAAAAATGTTAATCTACAAGACACACAGTGACCGAACTTAACAAATAATGTACAAATTTATTTGGCCTAAGATAAATGCGCATTTTTATTGAAAATCGTGTTTTTTGTTATTAGGCTACTCTGCCTCTAACAGCCTCATATATTCTATATTTTATCCGGTGCTACGTCGAATGTCGTTTTTGTTATATTTTTTTACAACGAAAATGAAGTGTGATAATCGGAAGTGCCATCATGTGCTTATATAGATATAGGAAAGATCTGGTGTGTTGGAAGGAAATTGATGTATACTAATTGCTAATATTTTAACAGATGGTAGATTGGAATTTACTAAAACTTCTTTATCATATTGCTATCTCTGTAAGTTCTCACTTGCCATAAGTTAAAAAAAAAATCCCGAAAAGGGGGGAGGCAATTGCGCGGTCCAAGCCGATATGGTTCGATTGCTTTCGTCCTCGTGCGCAATTGTCGAACCCATTGCCTAGCAATGCGGGAGATTCTCAGTTCATCCTGCCTTTAAATAAAACCGACGAGAGAAACGGCGCAGTTAAATGTTGGCCTCACGTCCCACGGGGGATCGGGTTTTATGGTATTTACGAAACCACAATTGTTATACATCAATGCAAAATAAAAATAGCATTATTAAAAATGCTATCTCCAAAAGAGAGATATTTAATTTTCTGAATTCTTAATCCAATAGAAACCGTAGCTATTGTTATTTAACTAGATAATACTACTAAGAACTAAGATTTGTAGATTACTTGAAGAGTTTCGACCTATCTGACGTAGCCTTCAAACAAAAGCCTTACACATAAGTGAATATGTATTTTTATAAGCTTCATATGATATTGACATATTTTTAATAGCATAAGTATTGTGCCCAGCAATTATTATTTGGGTCTAGTTTTAGAAAGAGACAAAAAGCAATATAGCTAGATCGCTATCTCCTTCGGACAGTCTTGTTATTGCTGGGTACTAATTGTATGTGAGTCGAGTTGTGATGGTAGTTTAAGCAATAATATTATAATAAAGGATAAAGTATGTTTGTGAATCCCATATATTAAGAGGGTCCATACATTTTATCAAAAGGTGCTTGTTGTTTTATAAAATCTTTTAGCAAATGTTTAAAGCCGATTAAAATCAAGAAATGTATAATGTGTCAAAACAAAGTATTCCTCTGTTGTTTGACTTCGCGTTGTGTAGTGGCTTATAGTCAACGGGTCGTTGGTTTCGTCAAGACCGGGTCCAACATTTTTTTAATCAATTTATAATTTTTCATTTATATGTTAGACTTAGTCTTGAAATCTAGATCGACAGTGCATCTTGCAAGGAACCCCGTGTAAAGTAGTTTAAGTGTTTTAAGATAGTAAATAATTTATAGTTTTCGAAAAGATTATAATTGTTTCGGATCCCCCTTATCACCTTATGGGTAAAACGCTTAGTTACGTAACGCGTTATGGCGGTAGCTTCACAAACTTATGTTGTGTGTGTCTTAACTGAAACGCAACGTGTTTATTTGAAAATTTTATGCGAAATATATGAAATTAAAAAAAAAATATGTACCCTCCTTTTGTATGGGATCGGTTTTATGTTAGGTATATATTACCCATTATTACCAATCTGTCCACTAGGCAGTCTGTAGATTGTAGATTTATAATAATATGGAGTGCGCTTCTCTTTATTTGCATATTTTTTACATTTTTGTTACTTACACTTGTTTTATTTATTCTAATAAAGCTTTTTTCATTTATTTCTTGTATCACTTCTATTTAAGACCTGGAAACAAAATTACGTAAGATTTAAAACCTACTATACTAAAATGTTTGTTCTGCGTTTATTTGCACTTTTTTTTATTATGCTGTTATGTTATTATATTATATTAATTAAATACGGTTTTCAAACGTTATAACTTTGAAATTATATCTTCAATGATTTCTTAAGCTGCAAAGTATAAGACGTTGAACCTAAATACGAAAATGTTGAGGTTGAAATTTCAGTGCGCGAGAGTGCATGTACCAATAAGTTGAAAAATTCGTCGATGGGGTTTGTGTGGGCCTTCATGTAGCCAATTGAAAACAGCACGGAACGCTGACGATGCCGGTTCAAGTCCCCCCCGAGTCGAAATGTTTTTCAATTTAATTTCGATTTTTAAATTATCAATAACATTAAAAAGTAATAAAGTTGTCGCAAACTTAAGAAACCCCAGCAATATTTAAACTTTTGTTGTAATAGGTTATTTGAATTCGTATAGTTTCTTTCAGTGTTGTTAGAACAGGGATACGAAGAGATAAGATAACTTGTACACATAAGACATTTATATGTACGTATGGCTAATGGGTCGCGAGTTCGATCCTCGCCGGTTCCAACGTTTCTAATCAATTAATTATTATTTACTGTCTATAGTTTACGCGAGTAGTACACATTTAAATAAAACACTTTAACGGTTTAAAACGCGATATATTAGTTAAACTTATTTGAAAATGATTTTTAACTTCGGCCCGACGTTTCGGATGCTTTGCAGCAGCCGGCAAACGCTAAGGCATCGTTAGTAAATTCTGCAAGGACCCGGCCAGTTTAGCCAAATACCAACCTTTGCTTTTAATTTCTTTGTGTTGGTGTAAATAGAGACTTCAAAGAGCTGTTCCTAAACCGGCTGTAGTTTTTATAATTATTAGGAATTAAAAAAAAACCGATAAATTTTCACTTTGTTGATAGAAAAGATGCCTTAACTGTGCTCTAAATTCCTAGCCAGTATTAGAATCGCCATAGACGCTGTGATTGAAAGGTATAGAAATAAATATTCTTGTATTCAAAAATCTTTTCTCTTATTCAAATAGCCCCATCCTCCTCCTTCTTTCCTGGTGATAGATGCGTCCATGCGCGTTCTTGTTGAAAATAAAATATAAGTTTAGATTAGTTAACAGCAATAATATTTTATTGCATTCAGGTTATACTACATTACTGAAGCTGCCCAAAGGCTTGATGGAGAACGTGTGAATATGGGCCGAAGCAAACATACGTCAATATGTATGGCTAGTTGCGACCAAGGCTAGTATAGGTCGCGGCACGGATGTGCAAGCCAGTTCGTAATTTAAATTAAACCTTTGTTAAGTTACTTCTTTGATCGCCTTTCGGAGTAAAAGCTCCTTGAATTTATAATATTACATAGTAATTTTTCGGCCGCTAAACACGACAGATGTATTTTGAGCAGTACCTACAGTAAATTTTATCTATCTCGAAGAAGGTTTTTTAAATAATGCTCTAATTTCCGAGATTTTTTGCAAATTTCACCTTAAAACCTGTGTATTAGGATCGAAGTTTAGAAAAACTTGACAATTTTAATTTCAGTAGACAGAACAAAGAAAAAACTTCTTCAAAAAGTATAGACATTTTAAATAAACATAGACATGCTTCGGTAGTGTAAATAAAAAAGGAACGATTTTAATAAAGTCGTTTATTTCACTTAGAACTATTTGTACAGTAACAATTAACAAAGTTAAGTCTTTAGTTGTGTGCATAGGTGGGATAACGAAGATTATATAACGCTTTAATTAAAACTAGTATCGTTGACTAGATCTTTTAGAATAAATGTATGACAAAGTTTAGCATCGTGTAGGTAAATACTGTATGTAGTTTAGGCGAGTATTACATATTAAAATTTTACACTTTCAGGGTTTAAATCGCCATATATATTAGTAAAACTTGTATGAAAATTATTTTATTTACGACCCGACATTTCGGATGCTTTCCAGCAGCTGTGGTCACGGGGAGACTAATATAATAACACTATATATCGCGTTTTAAACCGTTAAAGTGTTTCATTTAATCGTGTAGGTACTCTTATTTTTGATACAATACTTTTGTAAAGCTACTTTGATTTTAGAGCTGTTTGACGTAATCGTAAAGAACAGTTCTCGTCCACACCATCACATGTGTATATCCAGATGTTAAGTCCGTGAAAGAGCCAAGTCTCGGATCTTAGCTGCAATTTGTATGCGAGCCAGTACCTACACATTTTATTACAGCACTTTAACGGTTTAAAACACGATATATATTATTATTAATATCGCGATGCCTATAAATAATTATTATTTCGACCTCAGAAACATCACCATCTTTAATCGGCCCGTGACCCATGGTCCTGCAGCAAAGCATCCGAAACGTCGGGCCGTAGTTAAAAGAATTTTCAAATAAGTATATCACGATTTAAACCGTTAAAGTGTTTTATTTAAATTCATATAATAATTAACATTGTTTAAAGTATATTATATCTACTAAAGATAATAAAAACATAGTAATCACTGAAATTACAAAAACGTAACAATTGTTAAATATATCTAAATTAAGTAAAATATAAATAATTATTTAACGTTTTGTGCTAATAAATGCTATGTTAGTCTATTAATTATTCTACATACTCGTAAATACTGAGAAATTGACGATACTTCGTAAACCTACGTTACATTAACTAATAGTAGGTATATTTAGAATTTTATATAGGTTTTATTCTATTTTATTTAAGAAAATCTGTACAAGGACATGGCAGCCAGTTTCTAAAGACAATGAGATCGACATTATATTATCTAAATTGTGCATTTTGAATTAAACAAATATTTAACTATTCTTAATATTTAGCATCAGTCGTCGTGTCGTTGAAACAAATCACTAGATACAGATATTTCGTTACATGCAAGTGTTACGCCACATTGAAATACAACTAAAGTGTCTTGCGAGAGATGGAAAATGAAAAAGAGATGCATGTATAAATTTATAGAAGTATCTCAAAAGGGATGTTGACTATAATCATAAAGTTACTAGATAGTTTCTGCTATAGAATTACAGAATGTCGCAATAAATCTCCTTAATTTTATATAGTTTTATTGAAATTTAAAAAATAATTTTCCCAAAGATGAAACATCAATACCTAAGGTTCAGATGTTTTCTTTGTACTTTCACATACAGGTAATCGCACACTTAAAACTTAGAGCTTACGTTTGTTTTTGTTTACTCCACTAACCGTCTACTTTATCTCAAGAAGCCGTGACGTCATTTGCTCATAGAAATACGTTTCCGGTAATTTTAAAAACACAAGTTTAGGCATTTTATTATAATATAGATATTTTTTAATATAGGGAGGTTAAAAACTGCCTATCCATATTTCTAAACATTGTCAAAAATAGTCAACATCCCTATTGTTAGAATTGATAGGTGGGTAAATTGTAAAATAGTATTCGAGACTCAAACCCAAGTAGTTGGGTTATACAAATACGATTGACAATCTGTTCATTATGGAAATAAATTGTGTAAGACTTTCACCGCCAACGTTCAGCATAACATTATTTTTCGGGCTGTTCGGCCTACGTGAGCCAGAAGAGGTTCTCGGCGTTTCGCCATCACGAGCCCATGGCATCATCAGTAGATGTTGTTAGCTCCTCCATCGCTCAAAGTTGTCCGCCGTATACGTATATTTAGATCTATATTTAGAAAATATATAATTTGAGTCCCCAAAAACAATGATATGTTTATAATGGATTTTTTAAATTCCTTCTGTCCATTTTAACAGGTCAATTTATATTCAAGTTTAAGGGAGGGACAACTTCCCCCTCCTACTTTGCTATAACCTTGACTTACTTTTAAGCTTACGAACGAATACTATTCACAAATACTCCACAATATCACACTTTATGGATATATTTGGGCAGCTAACACCATAGCTGAGGTTCAGTCCATGTGGCTGACTTTTGTGCCTCTCTGTCAGATAGTTTTTGGAATATGGGAAGGATGGCGTATTCGAACAGCTCCGATTCTGAGCTGGCGGCGTACATTTTCCTATCCGAGGAGTCTTGGCGTTTCGAGTCTGTACGAGAATATGCCGATTTGCGCTCTTCTCGTCTGCTTGGTGATTCTGTAATTAATAAAAGTGTTTAAAATATCGACGACGTTTGAAACGCGAATTTAATTAAAACAATTTAACGAAACGACATTTGAAACTCGAAATTTAGTAACAATATTTTTAAATAAGTTTAACTTCATATATTTCAAGTTTTAAACCGTTAATGGTTAATGTTTTATTTAAATAACAAAAGTACTTATTACGCTAGAACAGCATAGAAGACTGGGACTCAATGCAAGTAAATAATTGTGTTGTTCTCTCTTTAATGTTTTAGGTACAACCTAATTTAATTGTGCCAAAAATGCCTCGATACCTACCTTTTTATAAAACCTCTAACATTAATTAAATCAATTTAAGGAATTACCAAAATAAATAAAAGTTTTATTTTACTAACATAATAATAATGATTAGTCATCCAAGATCTGTGTGAGTGTATAATAAAACATACCGCACTTCCTTGCAGCGACATTAGGACTACTTTTATGGTGAACAGGTCGTGGAGGCGCCGGCGCAGGCGCAGGTTGTGTTAGTTTTGGCGTTTCACCACCCATGGCGCGTTTAAGCGGTTCCGCTTCTTGACGCAGACGTTTTGCTGGGGATTCTTGACCTGAGCGAACGATAATTTTGTTAATATGCTTTGAAAGAAAGACAAGTGAACCAGTAAACTTATAATATTAATAATAATAATATTAAACGTTTCAGATTTTATAATATTAATCTTTACTAGTAACTGAAGAGTTTGTTTGAACGTTCTAATCTCAGGAACGACTGAAGAATTCTTCTATATTGTTAGAGCATTTATCAAGGAAAATGTGAATAAAACGGGGAAAATTATCAATCCTTGTGGGCCTTCCATTTGGTACGCTGCGAAAATTGTTTAAGACGCTCAAAAATATATATAATAGGTGATTTCTCTGTCTCTTCTAAAAAAATACCCACGACAGTGTATCTTTTTGTATTAACTTGCAAGAACGACTTGACGACTAACTAATTATAGAGTTGAACAGGAGGTTTGAAAAAAACAATTTCAATGCCCAACAACAATGTTACGCGGACAAAGACGCAGACACAGCTAGTCATTAACAATAATGATAATTTACTTGTCAGACCATTGATGTTATTATTAAATCTATCGAGAGTGAATTATGTCGTGTTTAGTATGTGTTAGTCACTAGAATTTAAAAAAAATACAGTAGGTGCGAAGGGGGAGTACGAACGTCACGCCATCGTACTAGTTTAATAGCATACTTTTATTTAATATATCACCATTACATATACCTTTTGAAACCCTTATAGTATCAGGGTCTGGTTTCCACGTTTCCGTTTCGTGAATTGGTTTGGCGACGTCAGGAGACCTTTCAGTCTTTCGCGCTTCTTCTTTCTTCTGGACTTCGATCTTTTCCGGTTTTTCTTCTTGATACCGCATCTATAACATCAAATTCATAAGCGTAATTAACAATCTTATATCCTAGAAGAAAAGAGAAATAACATTGTCAAAGATTGCTAATAGTTTAAGGATGTGTGCAAAAGAAAAAGAAATTCAGTTCTAAACCATAAAGTTATATATTTGTGATATTACCTGGGCTGCGGACTGTCTTCTCTTGGTCAAGACTTGATTAGGAGGAGTGCTGACTGGTTGAGGGAACTCCGAACCGCGGCGCTACAAGATATCAAATCAGTATATTAAGGACTCTGCACACATTTGAGTCTGCTAGAGGCAGAGTGGCGTAATAATACAACACATGATATTCAATAAGTAGGAAAATAACAATGTTCAATTAACTCAATTATTTGTTAACAATTTTCGGTCACTGTACTCTTGTAGATAACTCAAGCTATAAAATTGTAGTTAGGCCACTCTGCCTCCAGTGGCCTCATGTATATAAACTCCTCGATAAAAAATACCTTTGAGTTCCGGTCAGACATACGTAGAGTTTCTGCTTCCCGATAGCCTTCTGGTGTTCCACCACGCGGGCCAGCTGTAATGAAAAACACATTACTAGCTGCGCCAGCGATTTCCTCCGCGTAGAATACTTAGATATTTTGGGCATACAAATTCATTTTGCCAACCTTATCTTTATAAGTTTAAGCTGTTACCCGCGACGTCGGTCGCGTACCTTCGTTCTTGCAAGTTAATCTTAAAAGATAGACTTTTAGTGTCACAGACATTTTTTAAATAATTTTAAGAGTAATCATTCTTTCATACATATAGTTAGTGTATCCTAAACTGTTTTCGCAGTGCACGCAACGGAAACCCTCAAAGATGACTATGCCCGCTATATTATGCCCCTTTTTTCGACATTTACGACTGTTTCTTCGCTCCTTTTGGTCGCATTGTTACGTTTTATAGCCTCAAATTTTCCTAGATAAATGATTCAACTAACACAAAAATAATTTTCAATTCCAACCAGCCGTTCGATCCTTCAAAGCTCAAAGTTCAACAAAAATTATAAGCCTTACATAAAAAACGACAATGACAGGTTTTGAATAACGACCAACTTTATACCGTATAAGGTAACTACGGACATTAAACGTAAAATCCATGTTTAAAAGATTCATACGAGCTTTTAATTACATCACATACAATTTTATAAACATACTCACTATGATTAATTGATGTATTTGAAGCTCTTCTTTCCATGCTCTTGGTGTCTGGTTCCCTGCAAAATGTGATTATTAAGTCCAAACACGTGCGTTTAAATAAAACACTTTTAACGGTTTAAAATACGACATATTTAATGTAAGGTATGTTTCAATGTTTTCAAATTTATTTATGTAAAAATGTAAGAATAAAATACCTGTGATGCCGCGGTGAAGATTGCTGTCTGCTTTTCTCAGAAACACTTCTTTGTATTGGTGAATGCGCGTGCGCTGGAACCAGAATCAGTTATATAAATTAATATAATATACTAATATATTCGTAGCTTACGTACTCGCGTGAATTTAAAATGCCACACTTTTAACGGTGTAAAACGCGATATATGTTAGTTAATTTATTTTAAGTCCCACCTTAAAATGAACGGATTCACATTTTTGTTTACAACCGGTAAAAGTGTTTTGTTTAAATTACTTATCTTACTTTAACTAATTAAAGAACACTGTTAAGTAATTATAACGAGCATTACTTGTTTGTGGCGATTTCTGGCAAGTGTACTGGAATGTATTCGTGTCCCATAAGTCACTTTGAACAACTATATACTCTTTCTTGCGTTTCTCCGAATCTCGTCTTTGGCCTGCAAGGTTATTAAAATTGTTTCAAAATTATCTTTATTATCTATACTAATATATAAAGCTAAAGAGGTTGTTTGTTTGAACGCGCTAATCTCAAGAACTACGGGTTCGAATTGAAAAATTCTTGTTTTGTTAAAGCGTATATCGAGGAAGGCTATAGCTATAAGACATTGCCCTGTTACTTATTTTTAAAAATATTCTTAATTATGGGTTTTCGAGGCGTACGCTAGAAAAACGGTTGAAGATACCCAAAAATATGTATGAGAGAATGATTCCTCTTTCAATGATCTAAAAAAAAGTCCACGACGCTATATGTCTGTCTACCTTTTAAGATAAACTTGCAAGAACGACGGGAAGGGACGTGACCGACGTTGTGGGTCACAACTTTAGTTTATAAAGATAACGAGGTGTTTGCAAAAACGAATTTGGATGCCCAAAATAACTATTCTAAGCGGACGAAGTCGCTGACGCAGCTAGTTATACAGAAAATCAAGGACGTTCTTTTCACTCTCAGTCTCAATACAGGCGAGGAAACGTATTTTTTATATTATCATCTCACTTATAACTCGGTCTAACATGTCCTGATGATGCCGTCTGCTCGTGATAGCGAAACGTCGAGAACCTTCTCTCGCTCACGTCGGCCGAACAGCCCAAAAACAATGATATGCTGAACAATGGCTGTTAAAGCCTTATACAATGTGATTAATAGAATAGCTACACAATATAATCATAGGTGATCGTTAAATGTTTATCTGTTAAAAGTCCACCTGGCGATTATAACCCAACGAGTCTATTAGACTAGTCTGGCCTTGAATATGTACTCAAATTGGTATACATAATTTGTTTTTTTTTCTGACAGGGAAGGACGGGATTCGCTTAGTGGTGCATTACCCAATTCATATAATATCTAAACAAGATGCGCTGTTGATTAATTTTGGCTTTGGATATTTGGAAATCCATAATCTGAAACCGAAACGCGATTAAAATGAACGGCTTTTTCATCTTTGGTGGTTTTATGACACGGACAGAATTTCAAAAATCCTACTACCCATTTATTTCCAGGCTATACTGACGAAGTCAGATGTTTCTGAATGATTATAAATGGAACATACAAGTGGGGAGGGAACCCACCCCCCTTTGATTATTAGCTACACATCTTTACACCGACGAGTCCATCAAACGTTATAGATCTTTTGGCAAATCTATCAGTATCAATTATACTCCCTTTTCAGTGTCGCCAACTGGTCTATATATATTTTCAAGTTGTAGTAATTTCTCGTAGTCAATCTCAGTTATACAATACTTACAGGACTTCCTTCTTTCCATTGAAGAATAGTCAATATCTAAATCCAAAATATCTTCTGGCTCTTGCTTAGGTTTGGGAGGAATTGGGGGATCTCTTTCTTGGCCTAAAAAAGTATATAGAAATATTAAAATAATAACTTATAATTTCTACTAAATAAAACTCTTTAACGGATATATTAATCCGAAATATCCGATCTTTAATGCGAAATATATTAGTGCAACTTATTTACAAATTGCATTAACTGCAGCTCGACGTTTCGGATGCTTTGCATCAGCCTAGAAGCAACGAAACGTAAGCAGTATCCCATGACCACGGCTTCAACTAATTTGCATTTTAAACCGTTAAAGAATTTTATATAAATATTATATACTACTCGCGTAAACTACTATCCAAGTTCATCTTTCCATGAATGCTATTTACCTATAACTTTCCTTTCCAGCCCAGGCGGTGGTTCCTGGTCATCCATAGAGACTCGCATGAGGTCGTTAAGGAGAACGTGACCAGAACTAGACATTCGTCGATGGCCACGACCGGATTTATAGTCGCGGGGCGGAGTCTTTATATCTTCTGGCGTTTTTATCTGCTTCTTTGGTAGTTCTGGAGTCTGCAATTTGTTCAGTTCATAGTAATGTATTATTTTATTAATATTTTGTTTACGTTATTGGTTGTGGGTTACATTATATTGCTCATAACCAACGGTTTCTGCAGCGCATGCGATGAAAGACGTCTTTCATAGAAAACGTTTTCTAGACCTTAGGTTAAGTTACTACTTGTTACTAGTTGTTGTGAGAAATGCTGAATTTATCCATTACAAACATATACGCAAAAAATTTCAAATTAATCCTCGTTATTATATTAGTAAAGATAAGAAAACAAATCTTTGTTTACCTTATTAACCTTAGGTGGAGCTGCTTTAGTATACATCGGTTCCTGTACTTTTGCAGGCACTGACTTGGCTGTAGGTGTATCGCTAGGTTTTAGTGCTGGGATGGTTTTTGCTTCAGCTTTAGCGGGCTCACTTGTTTTTTGAATTATCGCTTTTGGCACTTCCTGTTCCTGTAGGGGCATATATTTAGTTTAACAAAGCATACATAATCGGAGAGAAGAGAATGATTTATGGCAGTTTTGACAAGGAGACTTACCTCTGATGCAGACCAGCCATATGGTAGTTTAGCAAGCTGATCTTTCTCTGGAACCGCCTTAGAAGGTGGTGGACTGGTGTAATCTAGGTGGTTCTTGAAGGAAACGTTTTTAGTTTGTTCTTTCCTTGGCTCCTTCATTTCTTTCGAATCTTGCACTATGGGCTTCGGTCTGGTATACAGTAAAGTTTTTAAAGTATGTGAAAATAATGTGTTATCTAAGGTGAACTTTACGTTACTCACACATTTTTTATATAAGTGATTTTTATTATATACTTACTTATCTGTAGTAATAGTGGTTTGTAAGTTAATGTATTCATTCTCTCCGCCAGCTGAAGCACTCAAACTGCAGGTAGATGTTATATCGCTTGTCTCTGAAATTGCTTTTAATTTTATTTAAATCAGACTGGGCAAAGTTATTTTTTATGCATTGTTGTTAACACTTTTAACTTTATATTTGAAATAATTATGTTCCTTAATTTATTCCTTATTACGACCTGAGGTACTTTGCAGAAATAGTATTTTTTTTATTTAAAAAGTTAAAAATGTCTTTGTGAATTTAATTTTTTATTAAATATTTTCATCTTTATATAAATCAGTAGATTGATTGGTGGTAATAATTAATTTCATATGATCGCTTTTTACGAAAATTGTAAGTTGAATACCTGGGTGACTAATGTTTTCTTTAGGTAAATGAAGCTTGGTTCGTTGAGTTGCAGGTGACTTATCGCGTATTGAAGAGTCCGCATCATCTCCAAGCTTACTGAGTAGCATCTGAATACACAGTTCAATAATCATATTAAATAAAAAAACATTTTTGAAATACTAAACTATGATTATTATTGATTCAAGAGAAGCGGCGAAGTTTAGTTTTTAGTTTGTGAACTCCCAAAATCCAAATTGGTCGACAGCACAAACGAAATTTTTGTGTCTTTTGTCTTTGTTTTTTTACCTGTAATTCAGTTTCCTTCGCTTGTAACGTCCGTCTGTATCTGTTGTTATATTGCCTCAATTCCTTCAATCGCCTCTCCAGTTCCGGTCCCGGAGAACGCACTTCGTGAGTAGAAGTTGGTTTAAGAGTAGCCCGGATCCTGGTGCCTTGTGCTCCAGGTTGGCCGTTACGACGTAATTCTAAAAGCTATAGAGAATACAATGTTTTTATGTCAAAATATTTAGTTTTAAAGTCATCATCTTAAAGTATAGCTTCTAAAACTAATTCGTTATGTAACGGCGTTCCGCCACCAGTCTCTTTTTCAATTACAACTGAATCATAATCACCAAAGTCCACGAATTGCAAAATGGCTACCAAATCCTGTATGTGTATTTTATAGAGTCAGATTTCCATGAGTTGCTCACCTTTGGTACAAACACCAAGCACAGAGTACCGGTTGTACAGAATATGATGAAGATTGAGATCAGAACGAAGAGAGCATCTTTGTGGTCAGCGAGTACCTGAAACATTTTGTAGATCTATCTTGAAACTAAATATATATAACTAAGTATCAGAGAAGTTAAAAATCATTTTCAAATAAGTTGAACTAATATATCGCGTTTTAAACCGTTAATTTATGTTTTCATTTGACGTCGTTTAAAGGGTAATGATGTAATACAAAAGTCAAGACAACTTAAACGGAATTACGCCGGATATAAAATGAGAATTAACGAAGAAAACTGGGCGAATGATATAATGGAATTATCCACGGACAAACAAAAGAGAAAGAGATGAGAGGACATTTATTTTAGTTGCTAGAAGCTTTATGAAGTGCTTCGTACCCAAAAAAATAATTTACTCACCAAAGCTATTGGAGCCCCCATGATGCACATGATAAGTACGTTGTAAACGGATAAACCGATGTGTTTGGAATCGTTTAAAGCCGGGATGGATACGTGCCTTGTCTCCCAGGCCAAGAATGCGCCGAATACCTGTAGAAATTTTAAAGACCTTTAGTACTAAATATGTATTAAATCTTGACCAATATATAAAGATGAAAAGTTTGTTTGTTTGTTTTAACGCATTAATTGAACCATTCGAAGAAAAATATTTTTCTGTTAGTGCATTTATCGAGGAAGGCTATAAAACGTCGCAATGTGACTAATAGGAGCGAAGAAACAGCAGGCCAATGTGAGCGAGAAGAGGTTCTCGCTCACATCGCGCGAACAGCCCGAAAGACAATGATACGCTGAACAATGATCACGGCTATTACACAATTTAGACACGGGTAAACGGGTAAAATAGTCAACCCTTGTGGGCCTGCGAAAACGGTTTTAGATCCGTAAAAATATTTATGAAAGAACGATTCCTATTGAAATGATCTAAAAAAATATCCGCGACAGTATATGTCTATCGTTAAAGATTAACTTGCAAGAACGACGCGACATGGACGACGTCGTAGGTAAGAGCTAAGGTTGGCAAAAACAAATTTTAATGTCCAAAGTAACTATTCTACGTGGACGAAGTAGCTGTAGCTCTTCATGCTTATAGTCTTTTCAATTATTGTGAATTAGTTTACACATTATCTGTAGTTTGTGAGAATTTCAATATTGTCGATCTGTTTTTAACTGTAATCTAAACTTTGACTACTTACCAAAAGCAATCCTTTGTAAATGTAAATAACACCGATGAATATAGGCATGCGTTCAGATTGGCAGTACTCGTTTTCTTGAACTATTACAATGTCTTCACTTGTTGGATGAGGCTGGAAATATCGGTATATGCTGTTAGAAGGCTTCATAAATGTACCCACTTAAGCCTACCTAATAACTCGTGTGAGCAATCCCGATCACTCTATGTCGGATAGGGGGACGACCTAGAGCGAATACATTTCTGTGTCCGTTTTACTGATCGATTTTATTTGCAGGCAAGTATTTGATCAGGCTGATGCGTTCTGCCAGATTAAAAGTATCTATTGTTTTCCCGAGATTTGAACATTTAGCTACAGAGGTGGACCTACCTTCATAAATATACCTACTTAAAACGTACCTACCTACATAAAATAAACCTAATTGCCCCAGATGTGAAGTTATATATTAAATAATATATAGACGATATTATAAGAACTTTGATAGGCAGATGTTAGTCATAGGATAGGAATAAGTATAAAGATAGAAATCAGGAAGGAAGAATTTTGGAAGGTCGGTTTAAAGCAGCCTTTCAAAGTAGCTAAATTAAGGTCAAAAGAGGCCAAGGAATTACAAAATTGCGTGGTTTTAGAGATGGAGTGTAAATGGTAGTTAATTCAAAATAAATACGACTTACGTATGCTTCCATTTGCTTAGTCGCCCTATAGAAGGGATCTGATATTTGCCAGGTCAACATAATTGCGAGATCTGCGCATAGTAGTACTCCCACAACCATGAACAATTGGTAGTCTTTAATGACCTGTAAAACAATTTAAAAATAAAGTTGTTATAAAGAATAAATTATTATTAATGTTTATAAATTTATTGATGAAATACCCCGGCCATATAACATCTTAACTATATGCGTCGTCGACCTATTTCGGCTTTAATATTCGGTGATCCGCAGACTAAAACCTGAAAGTGATTAAGCTTCGCGGTGGACTTTCACTGAGGACTCAGGCGGCATTTTGATAATTCTACCATCTGTTTACCACTTTTTTAGACTTAAATTTATATTTTTTAATGTGAAATATCCGATCCAGCGGGGCTCAAATCCACGAACCGTTGGTCGCTAGCCATACATTGCAACCATTAGACCATCGAGCTCAACTGAATTGGTTTAGTTGTCTGTATTTGATTACCTTTTTATTAAGTTTGACATCAGTGAAAATGGAGTGGACTCGCCAAGTCTTAGAAAACATGGCTCCGAAAGCCAGACTGAAACCTGCCATCAGTAGCCAAGCTCGCGCGGTGCATATATAAGGGAATGCAGCTAAAATATTAAAATACCTTTTTAAAACTGATACCTGACCACATATACTTCACGTTTATTGTATCAAACTTCAACAAAATTCAGTTTATTTCAAACGCTTCAACATGGAATTACTTTAATCCTATTTTGTCCATTTATTATTGTTATATATAAAAATAAATTAATTTTGATTAGTTTAGTTGGAAGCATGATTCAAGAATGACACACCAAACACAAATATAACACAAAATACAAAGAGCAAAAACACGAGAAACCACCAAAAGCTTTGCAGATGGATAAAGAGGAAAACCAAAACTTGGAAACATGCCGACGTCTCCGGTGACCTAGATACTGCCTAGGTCTTTCTCAGAGGTTCTAGAAAAGGGGTTCCCAAAATTTGGTTCGGGGATCCAATCTGCCCAGGGTCGAAGCTCAAGCGAAGGGATGGGACAAAGCTTTTACCTCCACGCGGTATTTCCTGAGAAAGACCTAAGAATCAATGGAGTTGATGAGATTATGAGTGACCAGTGCTAGCGACATGCGAAACGAAAGTGCTTTAATTCTCGTTTAAGTCACTGTTTAATTCGTTTTAAAATTGATTCCGATCCGAGTAAATTATGTTATTTTGACAATGTCGTTTCTCAGAGACATACCTATACTGCTGAGACTGGAGTCCAAACCGAGGAAGATGACACTGAGGTAAGTGAGCATACAACCGACGATGATGAGGTTATTCAAGTGCGGAGATGACATTTTGATGTACCTTCGAAAATGCCAATTGTTTTAGAAAATACGAAATCAAAAAAGATGACAAAACCGGTCAAGATATATCTACTAGTAAGTATCTCAATCATTATATTATGATTTCTTGCTAAGAGTGTAGCATGTAAGCACTAGTGAAATAATAATTAATGTTATAAATTACCTCTGATTTCGATAGTGAATGTTCATAGCTAGAAAACCAGTCGCCAGCAGAATACCAATACATGAGCAAGACACTAAAACTATGTAAATGGTAAGATTCACTTGTGTGTGTTCAATCAATCTTAAAGTTCTATCTTTTGGTGGATTTCTGAAAGAGATTATCATTGCAGAATTAATTCATTTGTCAGTGTATGCTAAATATTGTGGGAAGCAAATTCTATTAAGTTGTTTGATGCCTTACTTGCCAATCCATTTAAAAGGATCTCCACTGCTCAAATCAAGGTGATCTCTTTCCGCACAGTACTCTCCAACTTTGATTTCACCAACTAGATCACCTTGAAACTGCTTCAGCAAAATTGACGCTTTCCGCTCATTGTCATAGAAGCGAACAGGACCCTAAGCAAAGTAACATTTTTGTATCTTCGTTAATATAAATAAATCAATGTAAAGTATTATTTACCGTTACTCCTTCAAACGTAACATTGGTAAGGGCATCCAAAAACAACTGCTCCCACTCTTTGTCTCTATATTTAAAGTCTTGTACTGTTTTCTCTTTATACTTTATCTTAACGCGATGTGCCACCGTTTGAATTGCTAGAGCCATCGCCCAGATCCCTTAAAAGTAATGGATTATTTATAAAATAATTTCAGTTCCTCCGGGAAATCAAGAAATCGAGAAGATATATCTACCATCATAAGTGTAACCGTGAAACCGTGAATATTCAACCCCTCTCCTTCGGTCATATTCTACTTGGTAGTCTTTCGCGGTCTGAAAATTATATAAACCTTAGATATTAAAAACTTTATTATTTTTCATAAATAATTAATTACATAATTTAAATTAAATTTATTTAGGTTGAAAAATTCGATAAACTAACACCCACAGATATATATGACACTGCGCCAAGCAATGATGCTTTGCCTGTATCGTTTAGTTTGGTTATATAAGTTCTAAGTGGGATTTCAAATTGACACTCACTATACCAGAAACAGTGGTCTCGCCGGTAGTAGACAGTGGTAGTAGATCTGTTAGTATTGCCGTATCCAGCGCAGTCGTCAATTCTTCTTGAGGGCATGGCGCACGTCGTTGCCACCACTTATGACTGTATGTACCCAGAAGAAGCCAAGTATATGCTCGCCCGTACATTTCTAACCTATAAATAGAATATCTATAATTAGTAAACAAGTTTATGTAAAAGTCACCATAGAAACATAACGCCTATTATTTGCAGTTTTTTCAACATTTACAATTTTCAACTTCATTAAGGTTTTTGAAGCTATGTTGCAAAGCTACTTGTGTTGTGTGCTGTCGACAAATCTAAATAGGTAAATGCTTAACGACAATAATATTTAATTAGAATTTGATAGGATATTGGTAAAATGCAAATTTTACATTAGTTAAAGTCTCTGTAGATGCAATGTTTTCTAGGAACCCTCAGCGACAAGGCCTTACGCCTTACGCTTAACGTGTTCTTACCTAAACCTTTTGTCAATATAAGCCAAGGTCATAAATTCAGTTGGACTCTAGTTCGTACGGGTTTTGTAGATCTCCAAATATCCAAAGCCGAAACTGATAGTGTCTAGTGTAGATGTTATATGGCCAGGATATTTCTCATATCATCGAGTGACGCAATGCTCGTCTGTCGTCCTCTGTCATGAAAAACTATTAAATTTTCATGAATACCAAAAGAACTTACTTGTAAGCCTCACAGAATATCCGCATAGCCCAGGTTTCATTGAAGTTTCCTAAGATTATCCGAATGTCCTTTTCTTTTAGTTTATTGAGAGCCGTTCGTACTTCGGTAGCGAAGCTTTGTGTTTCAGCTATTTCAAAACTACCGTTGTCCAAATCAGCTAGAAGACGATTATGGGCCTGGAAATGAATTAAAAACTTTTTATTATATATCTATTAGGTACAGGGTCTGTCGCTTAATGGGTAAACGTACATTTATCATCACTAGTGAATAAGACTATAAAAATATGTACTAACTAAAGCATATCTCGGTTCGTTCTGGTAAATAGTCCCAACCCTGGTCCAATTGAAGTGTTCCAATAGGCGAATTCGTGGGATGTTAAAGGCATTCTCCGATGGTACGATGCGAAAAAAATTTGGAAACGCCTCCTTGGTGAACATTGGGTGAGTGTCTGCGTATGATAGCTGTGAATTTCAAAATAGATCAGTAATTACAGAAATAGAATGGGGGGGGGGGACTGGGTCTACGTTGGGCGTGATATAAAACGGGGGTCTGTGTAAGCGGTACATGAAATTTAATTTGGTTTCAATAGTGAACTAAAATGTTGGCTTGACTTCTCCAAACTGTTAATTCGTCATTGAAACTTAGCCACAACACAAGTTTCCTTAATTGATCTCATCTTTCTATTCGATATAATGAAAACTTATAGTGATTTAACTCAGAGGGTCCACGGATCCTGGCCAATTTAAAAATACAAATTCTTTATTTATCAAAAATATTGTACAATCCGTTATAGGGTGTACTAGCCCCCACACAAGGATTCCCTGTGTCGTGGGAGGCTAGACTCTTTCGATGCATTTAGAAATATCATATGTTATAAAAGAGTTTGGGGACCAATGACATAGATCCTAAGAAACTCCTACTTTCAACCTATATAAGTATCTCATAGGCATATTCCTACCTGGGTCAAATGCCAGTGCTTGGAAGCTTTTGCGATAGGATCCGTCACATGCGTACACGCAGCCCCAAACAGCATCAGCTTGTGAGGACCGCTGTGCATCATGTCGAAGAATGATTTGACACCAACTGCCGCATTACACTGCACATGGTAGTATTTGATTAGCTAATAGCGAAAGGTTACTTTTGAATAAAACAATTTTAACGGTTTAAAACACGAAATGTATTAGTAAACGTTTTAAAAAAAACTTAAGGGGTTTAAAAGGGGGAAATTAGGGGGGGGGGGGGCCCCCCCGGGGGGGGGGGGGGGGGGGAGGGGGGGGGGGGGGGGGGGGGGGAAAAAAAAAAAAAAAAAAAAAAAAAGCCAAAAAAAAAAAAAAAATATAAAAAAAAAAAACCCCCCCAAAAAAAAAAAAATTAAACTTTAGTTTTCAACTATTAAGTGTTTCATTTAAATATGAACTACTCGCGTAAATTAATGCATAGTACTTATATAAAAGTTACTCTAGTAAAATAACTTTTTTGACTTAGGCTCGTTGATGTAATGGTGGTATGGCTAATAACCAACGGGTCGTGGGTTTAACATGTCGTATGGATATTAAACGGATGGTAGATGTATCGAAATTCCTTCCAGTTAACGAATCGCCATCCGTTTTGCATTCAGTCTGTGGATATCCAAATTCCATATATTCAAAGCCCAAATAGGCCGGCAGCACATCTTATTAGGATGTTACATGGTAAAGATATTTAACCTTCCATCAAGTGAACGCCGAGCTTGTATGTCCTCTATCGTTAGAAAAGTTAACTTTTGAAACGATATGATAACGTGTTCGAGTATTTTTTATTAGTATATTAGTGTGTACGTCTTATGTATTATAGTAATATATGCTACTATCAAATATTATTAACCGTAAAAATATTTAATTTAATACAGCACTGAGTTGACAACCCGATTCCATATAACACGATACCCGCAAGTTTTAATAAAACGCCTATACCAATTCTATTTGATTAGATTAAATTATGATAAGCCTGCTTGTTAAAACTATTCTAGAATCAAACGGTAAGTAACTTTGGAGAGATACTGTCTATAGTTTACGCGAGTAGTACACATTTAAATAAAACAATTTAACGGTTTAAAACGCGATATATTAGTTAAACTTATTTAAAAGTGATTTTTAACTTCGTCCCGACGTTTCCGATGCTTTGCAGCAGCCGTGGTCACGGGGTGACTGACTGGGGTTTACTAATTTTTTAAACTTAAAGTTTTTATTTAATTTGGAGAGAGAAAAATTAAATGTAAAATCCTTTGTAATTCTTCTTTAATGTAACGCTTATTTTGTATTGGTTTTTATTGAATCTTATTATATATTACACATAAATTACACATACTTCACCGTAAGATTAACTGAGCTTAGGAGCAAGATACGAGCTATCTTTTACTGAAATTTAGTACAGTAACAACGTTATTTAAAAACAACCAAAGATATTGAAAGCTCATGTGAAAATGAAGTTTTAAAATAGTATACGTTACTTTGTATTCCATCAACAGGTTAGAATACTACATTGAAATAAAACGACTTTAACGGCTCAAAACGCGATATATATTAGCGCGGGCTTCCGCAAAGCTGCTGTGAAGCATCCGAAACGTCGGGCCGTTGTTGGGAATAAAATTTATAAGCAAGTTTAATTAATATACCGTTAAAGTGTTTTATTTAAATGTGTACTCGCGTCGAGTACCGGTATTCAAGAATATCTTATTGTGAATTTCCTCTTTTCATAATAGACTTACCTCAGTATCATTCCACCACATGTGAAGGCGGTAGTTCCTCAGCACCGTATCGTGCTCGTTGACGTGGTCCAACGCCAGTTTGACACTCGGCATAACGCCTCGACCTACAGCGGTGTTCACATAGCTTTGGTACTTAGCTCTTAGATAATGATGACAGACATATTTCTGTGTCCGGTTTATTAATCAATTGAAATATATAAGTAGAGATCATTGAAGCTACTTTGCTTTTCCGGAATTTCAATTACGCTTGTAATAAAATATGTATTAAGAACTTCTTACAATTGTAATCAAGGGCGGATCCAGCTTTGGCACCAGCTTGGGAGGGGGGAGGGTTTTCACAGTTGTGGTCAAGTCAGGAAATTTTTATTTCATTTTCATAAGTAAATAATTTAAGGAGTCGTGACCCTCATGACCCCCCTCGGATCCGCCCTTGATTGTAATGCAATAATAATTATTATATATGTAAGTACTTGACTAACTACACTATTTAGCACCATAGGGTATAGTTCATCTTGAATGAGTATTTAATGTTTCCATAGATACTTCTTAGTTGTTTTTGTCAATACCTACTTCTATAGGCGAAAATCTTCGTATAAAAGCTTACTCCATTATTCCGTTTTAGCGACTTATTTTTGAGCTTAACCAGTTTAATCTGGTTTCCACGCCAGACTAAAATAGTTCGAGCTTACTCAGCTTTATGTGCTATTAAGCCATTTCATGATTTCTGACTATCTAAAGCCGAGATGGATCATTTGTTTAGATTTTATATGGCTGGGGTTTACCTCCATCATTTCGATGAGCTCCCTGGTGTTATGGTAGCATATATGGCTAATAATCAACGGATCGTTACTTGGGTCCCCATCGGGTCCGGGTTCTAATCGATTTATATATTTTTTTGAAACATGTCGGACTTCGTCTGGTAATCTCTATTAAAAGAGTGGTAGGAATATCGAAATTCCGCCCGGGTTACGCAACACTGTCCGTAGTTTAATCGCGTTTCGGATGCAGTCTGTAAATTTACGAATATTCAAAGCCAAAATAAACCTTCGCTTGTCTATTCTCCTTTATCATTAAAAGTGCCCCATGCATTTATTTCCTACTCTGTAATGAACACAATCAGCAAAGATAGATACCAGTGTTGGAATTTTCCACTCCTTTTCCAAAAGGAAAGAAACCTGCTATGTAGACGTCCGTTCGTCGGTTCAGGATGGCATCCAGGTTCGGTTTCTGCGGAACCCCTTGGGTCAGCACCAGAACTGACCACAGGATGATCAGCGACATGTTGCAACCTTGATAGATATATTTTTCATATTAAAAAAATACTCACTTCACCATAATTGCGTCTGTTTTAGTATTCGATTGTACGCCGTCGCCAGTGCATTAGATGTTTAAGGGCCGTATAAATGATATATGATTATAGTGTATTTATTACGCTTTCTTAAAACAAATAATGTTTTAAGCTAATATGTTAATTGTGTTTAACACTGTCAAGGGTTTGAATCTGTTACATCGGCGTAGCTATGGTAGAGCCCGGTAGTGCGGTACACCAAAGTTCCAAGCGTAGCGGGCCCTCGACCTACATCTTTGATAAAAAAGTTTAAGCTACGCGGAAAGAGGAGCTTGAGGGTGCGTTCTTTATTAACCGGGAGCCCTTGTCCACCTAGCTACGCTACTGGGTCTATCTCCACGCCGTAACTACGTCATTTAGCGCAATGCAACTTATCGAAGTGGAAAGAAACTAACATTGGGCTTCAAAAAAGCTTCATAGCGTGACTTGATTGAATGCCTTTATCGCTACCGTCATGTCAATACTAAACAAAGGCATAAATACCGCCTATCTTTATCTAGCATTCACTCAATATGAGTTACGAAATAGATAGGAATTAGTAACCTTTAAAATACGTATTTGACAGGAAATCGTAGCATATGTATAGTATGGCTAATAATCAAGGCGTCGTGGGTTTTATCCCCACCGAGTCCAACACCTATCTTATCCATTTTTTTTAAACGTCTGGGTATTAAATGGTGGAATATAATATAATAGGTCGACAGCGCATCTTGTTTAGATGTCAAATGGCTCGGAGCTTAATATTAAGTCCTGTAAATTTTATAACTGAGATGACAGAACGAGAAATGAGTAGAACTAGTAAACACTAGTAAGCGACTTTGATAAGCGTATAATATAGATAAATTCATCATGAGAATGATATATATATGGCTTAGGTATTTCACCTCTATTATAACAAATATATAATATATCTATATTGCGTTATTAAAAAACATAAGGCCCTTTACAATCGATTTTCTATTTCTTATTTCGTTAATTGTAATTGTTTGGTGTGCTAAATAGTTCAATAAATACGAAGTTTCATCCGTTATAGGTAACTATTTGTGTTTTACATACAACAAACAAAACGGTAAAAAATATATATTTATATTATAAGAAAAGCATCTTAATATAGTTATTTTTAAATTAAATATCAAATTATATTTATTGCATTATTTACAAGACAAGATATATAAATAAATGATTAAACGTGGTATCTTTTATTTTTAAACAAAGATTACGTTAATTTTTTAAAACGAATAGGGCCAAAATGAGTTAAATTTAATGAAAATCATCCTAAGTAAAATATCTTATCGTATTTACCTTGAATTTTTACACACATTCGCTAATATACAATATCACTAACACATTACTTCTCACACTATCGATTACTTGAATGAAACCAATATTTTTGAAATGGGACATCCCTTTTGATCTCCCATTGTACTTTTCTGACTGAGTGTGACTTAAAAAAAAATAAGGGTATCTTGGCAAAGCAATAATTAGGAGCGGCGTAGCTCGCGGTAAAATTAGGCTGTCAGGGAATCGATCGAGGGCGGGCACTAGTGATGCGCATGTGTCGATATAATTCCTACCTTGTCTGCAACAGGTATAACCATTAGTATAATTAAAAGTTTCAAACATAACGAGAACGATGTTATCGAAAGTAGTTTTATACAATATTAATATAAAAGTTTCCAATCGGCATTAGTTGCTTTTTCCATATGTACATGGAAACTTTCCGTGTGGAAACGGGCTGTTTTAAAACTTCCACCACTAAAGTATACTAGAGAAATAATTGTCTTCTGTCACAAAAGTGGGAATAACACACATGCATATGATAAAAATTTAACAAAAAGATTATACAGCTTTGTAATACCAGACCCAGTTAATGTTTTAACCAAGAAAACATTTGCTTATGGTAATTATAAAAAGATATAACCGAAAATCCCATAATAAGTATTTTTTAGTTTACGTAACTAATATTAAAAATCCACATATATATCCACAACGTCGGGTGGTAGTTAAAAATAAGATAACAAATATACTTCACGTGTAAAACCGTTAAATAATGTTTTAATCCTAAGCTCTTGAAGTTGGAAGGAGTCAACCAGGGCAACGTTTGGTATCCCTAATAGGTAAAATTACTCCGAAGAGGCAAAAACCTCTACTAAACTACTAACAATCAGTTGGAAAAATCGATCAAGTAGCTTTTATGGTTTACTAATTGTAGCCATTGTTAAGGCTTAAAATTTATTATTAATTATATTTTCATATAAACCATATTATATCGATCACTGCCACAACACTAAAAAGTTTATTTACGCATGCGCTATGCTTGGGTTATCCCGGCGTTTTTGGGTGCAAAAATGAAAAATCTTAACAATTTTATTTCGCAAGCATCGCTCTCTGCATGATACGTATAGTATACCTACTAAAACAAGAATCTACTAAGAACAATAATAGAAATAAACTTTTCTTTAATTATTCAATAATTTATAAGAGTTGTTTTTAAATGCGAATAGGTATTATAGGTAAACATTTACAAAATTATGTTTAAATTCCTAAGATAAAAGAAACAAAGTAGAATTATAGTCCCAGTCATGCAATCTACATTTTGAAAACTTTATTAATTTTTACATGTTATTGCACATGAAGGCACTATATAATTTAAAAAGCGAAAATAAATTGACATTTTTTTTTTAATTAGACTCGGTAGCTCAATTGGTAGAGCAACAGCACGGAATGCTGACGATGCCGGTTCGTGTCCTGCCCGAGTCGAAAATGTTTTTCAATTTATTTTCGATTTTTAAAATAATCTACGTTTTGACAATAATGTTAACACATATGTAAAAACAGCATTAAAGTCGGTTAAGTAGCTTAGACGTACATGAGTGTTAAGTCAAAGCATGACATGATAGCGTAATAATTTTTGGAACAATTGTTCTTTAGGCACTTGTTCCTTTCAAGTTTTTGGGGGGGAGAGACCTTAAAAAATTGTTGTCAGTGATCAAAATTATAGGTATTATTATATCAGCGGCATAACCGCGATGATAACATTTTTAATAGTTTTTTTACAGTATGAACTAATTAATATATTAAAATCCATTACTTATTTTGCTTTTAGATAAATATCAACGATATATTATCAGATATATGTCAGGTATTACAAATAGTCAGGGCAGAATAATAATAAAATATTAATTACAATATTGTTTTTAATCCATGTAATATTCCTTATTTATAGCTACTTATATCTTATATTTAAATACTGTCTATAGTTTACGCGACTAGTACGCATTTAAATAAAACACTTTAAGCCGTGGTCACGGGGAGACGACTGCTGCAAAGCATCCGAAACGTCGGGCCGAAGTTAAAAATCATTTTCAAATAAGTTTAACTAATATATCGCATTTTAAACCGTTAAAGTGTTTTATTTAAATATCTTATATTTGGGTAATAAAAATGAGTAGGTATTTCGAAAACAATAATTCTTTTTAGACAGCGCGTGACAGCGCATCTCAAGGAATTTTCCTTAATTCACAATAAATATAAATATTTCAGTTAATACCGTTTATGAACGAACTCTGATTGTACACAAATCCTACAATGACATTTCGGAAATGACACATATCTGACGTAACGTTACTCACAGAATTCATTGTAAAATAAACTATTATTATGTTCATTATTTATCGAATATAACATTAAAAGTAATTTTTACTAATGAAATTTACTTTTTATTATATTTTAATTAAAATTATAGTATATAATAATTTAGAAACGGAACATATTTCTTTAATCTCATTAAAATTACGTTTCATTGCACACGTTTCTTGTGAAATTTGAAAAGTTCCACATAAGCGGTGTGATCTGTCAATAGTGTCAACTGGGATACGTGGCCCAAGTTCTCCGTGTAACGAAGTGTTGTTTATATTTTTTAGTGGGTGAATACGTTGAAATATAAAATAATTCATGTAAGTACGAGTACTATATAAAATACCCTTTTTATTTTGCTATAAAACTTTTCTATAACACGACTCTATCACTTATAATTTCTTTCTCAAAAATTGATCTTCCAGCTGTCAGAATTTAAGTAAGAATATCTTTGCAAATATGATTTTTTTTCATTGTTTTTATGTAATATACGTAGGAAACATTATTAAACTTGGTAGTGATCATAATATATACCGTATTATTTCTACGGTTCCTTCTATTCTATTAAACATTTGATTAGATCATGCATCGTCTGTCATCTAATTGTGATCACATTCATTGATGTTGTAATCTTAACTAATAATTGTTTTTACTATCGTTTGCGTTCTAAAATAGTATCAGTTCATAAAACAGTTTATAGGTCATATGCTTTAACAGATATGCAATGTTCACGGTTCTTTAACGTTAACTTGAGTGTTGTTGTGGCACTTAAACAGTACTTTTTATGAAGTTAATGCAAATATACACCCTAATGTATAAACTATTTCTTTTTTCTTAGCAATAATTCAACTAACTTACGACATACATTGCAAATTTTTTTTTTTAATGAAAAGTGGTTAGTACCACCAAAAGAATAAGTGACCTTTTTATGTGGATACAAACCAAAGACTACTTTTTGTCCAAATTTTTATTTAATGGTCCAGATCAATATATGTATCTTTTATCTAGATCGATTGTTATTGTTGTTCCACCCTCGTTCTATTATTTATTATTAAGTAACTATTACATATTGCGCTCAAATAATGTGATTATATTATAATAAACTTTATTAATGATAATGATTTTATTCTCTTTGAGAGCAAGCTTAATAGATCTAAAATAACTGGAATGTAGGGCTTCATGCTAAACACGACGTAAGAGTGATGTGCTTTGTTTATTTATTTTTTGTTTTAAATTAATACTAAAAGTTCAATTAAATATACTTTGTTACAGATAAATACAGCAAACAATGATGAATCCACAATATCCGCCCCCAGGGCAAAATAATAATGCCCCAAGCAATCCACTGGGCTTCCCACCCTCTCAAGACTTAAATGGTGTCCAAAACTCTAATATCTACGGACAGATGCCTCCAAATGGTCCCCATAAACTTGATGATATGTCCCAAAAAATGCAGAATATTAACCTCAATGGACCACAAGGCTTTATTCCACCTTCACAGTTGCCTCCGGGTCAATTGCCACCAAATTTTCCTCCCACATCTAACTTTAATCCAATGCCACCTGGTCCAAAACAATTTCAACCTGGCAGGCCTCCAATTAGCAGTGCTGCTCAACAATTCCCTCCTTCAATGGCTCCAAACCCCCCATCCTCCACTACAGGACCTCAATTTAACCAACCACCTACATCCATACAAACTTCAAGATCTATGCCACCTTCAGGACTCGACAGTCAATCTTTGCAGCAAAATCAAGGGATGCCACCTCAGTTTGGTTCAAGCAACATGCATCAACAAATGCGGCAGGGCCCTGGACAAAATTTACCACCTATGTTAAACCAACAATTTTCCCAAGCAAATACATCTTTGCCACAATCACAACCCCTCTTAAGTCAACCAAACCTGGGTCCACCAAGGTCTGAGCCTCAAGAACCACAACAAGACATTCAGAAACAGCAACCTGGTTTACCACCACAGACTGGTCAACAACAAGTTATGCCACCTCAATCAAGACTTGCACAACAACAAGGGATACCTCAGCAACCAGGAATGCCACCACAAACACAGCCAGGTATACCACCACAACAACCAAGCATGCAACAACAGAGGATGCCACCACAACAAGGAATGCCACCACAACCTGGTGTACCATTGCAGCAAGGCATGCCACCACAACAAGGCATGCCAACGCAACAAGGCATGCCACCGCAACAGGGCATGCCACCTCAACATGGAATGCAACAGCAACAGGGAATACCTCCACAAGGAATGCAAAGAGGAATGCCATCTCAGAGCGGAATGCCACCACAGGGTGGAATGCCTTTGCAAGGAATGCCAGGAGTTCCACCAAAAACTCAACCAACTGGTATGCCTCCTCAACCAAGAATGCCACCTCAACCAGGTATGCCACCGCAACCAGGCATGCCTCCTCAGTCAGGCATGCCGCCACAACCAGGAATGCCACCGCTACCAGGCATGCCACCGCAACCAGGAATGCCACCGCAACCAGGAATGCCACCGCAGCCAGGAATGCCACCGCAACCAGGAATGCCACCGCAACCAGGAATGCCACTGCAACAAGGAATGCCTCCTCAACCAGGGATGCCACCAAGTTCACAATATAACCAATTCCAATCAATGCCAGGCATGCCCCACATGCCACCACCAATAAGTCAACAACAGTATGCAGCAGCCCCAGCAAATGCTCAATATCCGGGTAAAACTTAGCTTTTTATACAAAATAGATAAAACGGTAATTAAAGTTCTTGAGACTACTAATATTTTAATAAATACAATCAATTTATTATATACCTACAAGACTGATTTTGTTTGTTCTTAGGGATGCCACCGATGCCTCAACAGCAAGGCTATCAGCCTGGGTCTGGTTATCCACCACCATTTCCTGCTCAACAGCCGAGTTATGGACAGCAGCCTTACCAACAGCCGCAGCAAAAGCGACTAGACCCTGATCAAATGCCAAGTCCAGTGAGTAATTAGAGAGTTATTAAAATTTAACATTTTCGACTCTTAGACTTTTATTCAACAATACATATTTCACTAGTGGCTGTTGTTAGCGAAGTCCCTGTTCTTGTGGCCATATTTAATATTGTTAATTTGAGAGTCGCATCAGCAGCTGTAGTCAGAAAAGCTACTTTTAACTTATGTTTACCAAACACACAGACATCTCATAACAATTTTATTAGTTAACGTTTTAAATTTGAAAAAACATACAACACACAGCCTGACAGTGGTGGTAACTTAAACATAATAACATATACTAATAACCAAAGACTACTAATTCATCTAAATCTTCCTCACAGACTCATAAAATATAAATAAATATTCCAGATACAAGTAATGTCAGATGACCAGAACAACCGCAGCGGAGTGTTTGTTACGAATGACAAGGGTTTGGTCCCACCATTAGTAACTACAGATTTTGTAGTAGATGATAAGGGAAATGCTAGTAAGTTCCAGAACTCTGTTAAACATATAGATTGTCATGACTTATCTCTTATCGCTTTAAGTAATTCTTCCTGTATAATTCAGAAATAATAATTATTATAAAATATATTTGTTATTAAGTTTATAAAGTCTCTAATTTAAACTCGAAATGTATTAGATAAATCTTATTTCTTATATATTTTACTATGACCCAATGGTTTGGATGCTCTACAACAGTCGTAGTCCCAGGGGCACGAAATGTCCGTCGGTTGAAATATATCAAAAATTTATATAATAAAAAAATTATATAATATTGGGGGTATTAATCCGTTAGTGTTTTCTTTTTTTAAAATCATTGTTTAAATATTTTTAGGTCCAAGATACATAAGAAGCTCTATGTACAGTGTACCGGTTACAGCCGATCTACTCAAGCAGACATCTATGCCTTTCTGCTTAGTTGTGAGTATTAAGTAATTTCTAGCAATCCCCGAATTTAATTCTTTTTTATGATTAAAAATGTTATCTTTGATAATAAATATACTCATTTTAATGAGATGAGATATTGTTTAGAGCATGTGAAAAATATTAAAATTTTTAATTTGGGGATTTTTTTTTTAAGTATCTATTAATATTTTACAGATTGCCCCAATGGCAGAAACGATAGGTTCTGAACAAGAACCGCCTGTGGTTGATTTTGCTGCTTTAACGGGATCTCCTAATATGGGACCAGTGAGGTGCAGTCGGTGTAAGGCATACATTTGCCCAAATATGAAGTTTATAGATGCGGGGAGGCATTTTAAGTGTGCCTTCTGTAAGGCTACAACTGAGGGTATGTTAATATTTATTCACTAAGTGTATAATCACAATTATTTAGTTAAATTAAAGTAAGATTTACTCGAGTAAACCTTTAAGATATATAACCCTTTCGAGTCTTGATGATAATTTATACGAAGTATGTACTTTGTATGTTTAAATTTGTTTCACAAGATTTACTTTTAGATTTGTATCGATATATAAATTTTAAACTAACAATAGATTAACAAATTATGTATCTATGTATTAAGTACTTCTGTAATAGTTTCTTATTTTTAATTATATTTTTCAGTACCCATGGAATACACACAGTACATAAATACTATGCAGCAGTATGGCCGAGTACCAGCTGAAATGGCTCTTGGTGCTTATGAGATTGTCGCTACAAAGGAGTATTGTAGGGTGGGTAATGTTTTTGGTGTTTTTTAATTGTTGTCTAAGTAGTTTTATAATTTTTTGTAATAACTAACTAATGAACTATTTAAAAATTTCAACTATTACTTATGTTGGTGATAATTGTTTTTTAAAATGAGAATTTTTTAAATGAAATTGTATGATTTCTTAAAACTGTAATCCAAAAAAGTATATTGTAATACTTTTTTGGAAAATCATGTAAAAATAAATAATATTACATAGAAAGGACTTTTGTCCACAAGTGTTATGACAAGAAATATGTTTGTTAGCACTTCTTACTTGACTTTGTTCTACAGTCCATTAATTAAATAACTCGAAAAGTCTTCCTCCAGTTGAGTCTTCTCTCTAGTGATTCTTGATGTTGGGACTTATCTCTGAAAATTGCCTGCTAAACGATTGTTTTTTTTTTCAGAACAACGCATTACCAAATCCCCCAGCTGTGGTATTTGTGATTGACGTATCTTACAATTCTATGAAGAGTGGCCTATTGCGGACTATTTGTGACAATATTATGAATATTATTCAGGTAATAAGATACTTATCATATTTCGTGTGTCTCTTGACGTTTTAATAAGCAACAAACTAATTCATTTTCTATCAGCGTCTTTTATAATCGTAGAATTTGGAGTGTGTAAATAATATATTTCTAAAACTACTAGAACAAAACGAAATTTGTAGGTTCTTTCATTACTAACATATTAAAAAAAAATTATTTTATTGTAATTTTGGTGCTATTCTAACTTAACTGATTTATTTTTACAGTCCATGCCAAAAGATGAACAGACAGGCAAATGTATGACCCGTGTTGGATTTATAACGTACAGTTCTACCGTTCACTTCTATAATATTAAGGTAAGTAATTTATTTTTGTAAACTCTTTTTGTAGATGTATTCTGATGATGATGAGGAATAAAAGTAAACATTTATTTTGCACATATAAGAAAAGAAACAGACCTTTAAAAACAAGGTGTTATTCCATCTTTGCTATTTTCACCATACTATAATTATTATATTTAAATTCTGAATTGCCTACATTAGAATGGCCCGAATAACAGCAATGTCAGACGATATTATGGTCCTTTGAGCCGGACATAAACGAGCGACTGGTGAAACAACTTTATTTATTTTTTAACAATTATATTTTCAGGGTTCTCTAGCGCAACCCCAAATGCTGTCAGTGGGTGACATAAGTGACATGTTTGTTCCACTTCTGGAAGGTTTCCTTGTAGAAGCGGAACAGTCTGGGCCAGTTTTAGAGGCGCTATTGCAACAACTGCCCACCATTTTTGCTGAGAATCAAAACACTGAGATAATAATGTTGCCTGCTGTACAGGTAAAATAGAATATGACCTCAAACCTTAGTAACGAAATATTAAAAGTGTATTATTTATCGTTGCTTCAAAAGATATCATTTAAAGAAAATTGTATAGGACAAAAAATATTTTGACCTACATTTAGGTAACTGGGGATTATAATGTTACTTATTAGAATAAAACTTGAGAAAATAATTAAGTGTAATTATGATAAACAGCTAATACTGATATTATGGATATTTCATAGGCCGGTTTAGAAGCATTAAAGGCTGCCGACACATGCGGACAACTGCTTGTGTTCCACACATCACTACCTACATATAACGCTCCTGGAAAGCTTATTAATAGAGAGGACAGAAAATTACTCGGAACAGAAAAGGAGAAACAGATATTGAGTGAGTTTATTTTAAAGTCCTATTTAGTTATTTTATTCCATCAATATTTAGCTGTAATGAACTTAAACTATAATATCGAATATTATAGACATTCCTAAGATGCTTATATATAAGGACTTTGATAAGTCCTTATATATAAGCATGTTTCAAGTACGATAGTTATTAAAAATATTTCCTATTTTAGATATTCCTAGGTTGAAAAAAATCGACGACGACGTGTAGGGCACGGTAGCTCGATTGTATGCTAGTTCAGGTCGTGCTCGTATCGTAATATTTTTAAAATCTAAATTTGTTTTTTAATAGATATTTAGAATTTTAATACTACCTACACTTTAGGTGCTATACAGCATGCGTGGTCTATACTTCTATATTTTATTAAAAATATAATCTTCTTCAAGGTCCCCAGACGACTGCGTACAATGAGCTCGGTCAATTGTGCTCAGCTGCCGGTGTTTCTGTTGAACTATTCATCTGCAACAATTCATACGTTGACACTGCAACAATTGGACAACTACCAAGGTTAACTGGGGGGCAAGTCCACAAATATACGTACTTTACTGTAAGTTTACTTTTCTATTCATCATATACATTCATTCATAGAATTGTCAATACACTGTATGTAGTTTTGGATCCTACATTAATTTCCTAACTTAAAATTATCTAAGATGAGATGTCAGCGTAGAAATACTGATAACCATAAATATATTATTTTAAAGGATTATAATATAATCAAACGATTAAATACGTGTCACAGTAGCGCAATTGTTAGAACAAAGTATATGTGGATGCGAGTCCCGCATTCGCTATCAATTTTTGAATAAAAGAATCGCAGCTACATTTAAATAAAACGGTTTAAATCGCCATAAATATTGGGTAACTTGTTTTTAATTCAATTTAACTACTGACCGATGTTTCTAATATATTTCGCGTTTGAAATCGTTAAAGGCTTTTTATCAAAATGGCGTAAACTACAGACAACACCAAAGTACGTAATTTTGGTATAATTATTATAAGCATTTCTTCAGCTAACAAATAACAATACATGGCGGTACCGTTTACAGGCTGAAACTGATGGCGACCGACTGTGCCGTGACGTACGACGTGTAGTGACACGTAACACTGCGCACGACGCTGTGATGCGCGTGCGCACTTCAACAGGTGTCCGCGCTACCGACTTCTTTGGACACTTCTTCATGTCGAACACTACTGATGTCGAGCTAGCTGCCGTTGGTACGGATTATTTTTATTATTATATTTCCATTACTTTCTTTTTAAATAGATTCTTTAAATATTTCGTGACGATTAATAATTATTATAATAATGAATCTTAACAAGACGTAATGGTTTCACGATTAGAATTAGATTACTTGTTGGCACTTACTTCATAATAACAAGTTGGTATAATAACTTCATAATAACAACTCATCCGTTCGTATACGTGGACCGTTTGTCAACCATCAATACCATATCGTCCATACTCTAATCGCAAGTATCACTAGACGTTTCAGCATATCGCTTATAGGTATTAAACAAACTACACTTTGATCTTAGCCAAAACCTTTTAAATACTTATATCTAAAAAATTTCCAGATCCAGACAAGGCAATTGGCGTAGAGATTAAACACGATGACAAGTTGACTGGTGAAGATGGGGTATACATACAGACAGCGTTGTTGTATACACACCGTTCTGGTCAGCGAAGACTTAGAGTCCTGAATTTGGCTTTAAATGTAGCACACCAACTCGCGGATGTGTATAGGTCTGCTGAGTTGGATACCATGATTAACTTCTTGACTAAGCAAGGTATTAATAATTTTATTATAATAAAATATTTAATATGTACTTTCTAGAAATTACAGTACTGTAACGAACGCCACCTAGTAGCGAAATTGTACAACGCTTTTTCCATTCCACCATCTTAAACCTTTCCCTTTATCTCTTCAGCTGTTTGGGCTCTACGGGATACACCCCCTCGCGCAGTAAGGGAGGGACTTACAACTCGGTGCGCACGGTCTCTCGCTGCGTATAGACGACACTGTGCGTCACCTTCGTCCGCCGGTCAGTTGGTGTTGCCAGAGTCTATGAAACTGCTGCCCTTGTATACCAGCTGTTTACTGCGCTCTGATGCTATCGCGGGAGGTAAGTTTTACAAGATTGCCATATACAAGTATATATTAATGTAAAAAACGAATTAATTATTTTCAGAAAAAAACCTTCTCTTAAAGCATTGTTTTGTGTAATTATTTTATACTAGCTGTGCCCGCGACTTCGTTTGTGTGTAATGGTATTTTGGGCAATATATTTATTTTTACAAATAACCCCCTTAACTTTCTAAATTATAGCGGTTATCCGTGACGTCGTTCATGCTAGTAAATCTAAATGGCGCATTTTTATAGATAATTTAAATAGGAATCATTCTTTCATACATATTTTTTGGGTATTGTGAACGGTTTTCGTAGCGCACGCAACGAAAACCCTCAGAGATGAACAATTTTGTCTATTTTTATCCACTGTTTGTTCGTCTCAGCTGGTCTCAGCGTGATACTTTATAGCGTAAAACCTTCCTCGATAAATGCTCTGAAAAAGAATCTTTGAACCAGTAATAAAGACTATGCGTTTAAACAAATAAACACATCCGAATTGAAGTAACTTTAAAAATATCGTACGTTTTTGTTTTCAGGACCAGATCTAACATGTGACGACAGGTCTTGCGCAATGTACCGCGCGTTGACGGCGGACGTATGTCAGTCCGTGGTTTATACGTACCCGCGTTTGCTTCCGTTGCACCTGTTGCCGAATGCGCCGCAACCGTTAAGAGCTTCCGTCGATAAGATGAACGACCAAGGAGTCTATCTACTAGGTAAATAATGATTTAGCCTGACCGCAATTATAAATGTAACTAATATCACTAAGTACATAATTACAACATCCTAGATTTATGTCCAAATATATTAAGTTTTCATTTACAATCATACTTCTTATCATTAGAAAATAATAACCTGTCGCAGAAAACTAAGGTTAATATACCAATGATTTAAATAAAACACATTTAACGGTTTAAATCGCGAACTATATTGGTTTAAAAGTGCTACTCGCGTAAACTACAGACAGTAATTACCAATTGTTTATGTCCCTATACTAAGAAGTCTAAGTTTATGATTTAAGTAATACCGTAAACCTTATTTGTAAAGCAATAAGCTACCAAATCGATCGATTGATTTCTTATAGAAAATGGCGTGCATATGCTGATCTGGGTGGGCTCCCAGGCCTCGCCCGACTTCGTGCGTGACGTATTCGGCGCACCTTCGCCCCACCAGCTCAACACCCAGGTTTGCGAGCTGCCAGACTTGGATAATGAATTGAGTCGCGCTGTACGAGCCGTGCTGGAAGACGCGAGAGATAAGAGGAAGACTGCTATGCGGGTAAGCTATAAATGTTTATACGCGATGCTTTCAATAAATAAAAAAAAAATCTACTTTTCAAATTTCTTTGACTGTAGTCGGTTTTATTTCATTATTTTACTGTTTCTTATTTTTCAATTTCAACCTTAACATTGATGTATTAAGACTCAACGTCTTATGGTTTAATTATAAAGCTTTCAAACCGTTTAACTCTGTAATTTCATCTTCAATGATTTTATTAAGACAATAAAACCTTAATAGGCGAGTGTTAAGGTTGAAAATCCATTGCTCGAGAGGTGCATGTATCATTGTGTGGAAAAAAATCGACGATGACGTGTAGGACACGGTAGCTCAATTGGTTAGCGGTTACCGTGGATGTCGGTTTAAATTCCTCCTCACCGTTAAAGTGTTTTATTTAAATGTGTACTACTCGCGTAAACTATAGACAGTATTTTACAAAGTTTTCAAACAAAAAGTATTCTACTAAAATTGTGGTAGTCTTTTGCAGTCTATAATTTGTACTTATTAATAATTTTATATCCTACCATAGTCCATACTAACAGGCATGCTAATACGTTTTTTTTTTTTTAATTTACTCGCACGTAACACGTGTTTTTCACGCATGTATCCTCTGTCTCGCATTTGCATGTAATCTATCTCTATCGCACGTAGTTAGAGATCGTGCACCAGAATGGCAAGGACGAGGGGATATTCCGCAAGCTATTGCTCGAAGATCGGGGTGTGGATGGATCGCCGTGCTATGTGGAGTTTCTGATGGACACGCACAAAATGGTGCAAAAAATAATGTAGGTTCTTTACACCGCAATGTTTTGCCCGTTCGACAGTCTTGCTTTATCGCTGGTACAAGATTTTCTGCGACAGTTTTTATTGGATTTTGTTTTGGGGCTGTTTGGTAATTTCTTATTTCATGGTCTTTTGGTGTGTGGTTTGAAATGGTGTTGTGTTATTAACCCCGTTTTGAGAACGATGCGGTTACTGTCAGCTTTTTATTGTACTTTTACCTCTACAAATATGCATGGGACATTATCCTATATGGTAATGCTATGTGCGAAAGGTGTATAGAAGAACTAAGAATTGATGGCAGGCAGGACACGGTAGCTCAATTGGCTTATCGATTAGATTTTGGTTGATTTTTTATTGGTGGGAAGGGAGGGAAGGTCGACATATAAAATAATAAATTTAAACCTATTGTTTTCCTTCGATCGACAAACGCTATTTTATATTACAGCTCAATCGAAGCAAAAGAATAGATTTGGACGGACTTGTTGGTGTAATGGTTGCAATGTACGTCTTATAATCGGGGTCCAATTGTCCAAAATGTTTCTAATTTTTAAATTTTCACAAACATGTTGGATTTCGTCTGGAAATTTGGATATTAAATGGGCGGTAGGAATATCGAAATTCCGTCCGGGTCACGAACCACCGTCCACAGATGACAAAGCCGTGAAGTGTAATTCACGTTTCGGGTTCAGTCTGTGGATTTCAGAATATCCCAAGCCTTTTAGTTTAGATGCTATAGCCTGTATTTCACCTACCATCAAGAACCCCATGACTGTCTAACCCTCTCTATCATTTAAAAAAGCTATTTTTTTAATGATAGAGAGGGACAGATATATGTTTCAAATGTCTTATTGCAGTTAACGGTGATGCGTCAACATGACAAGCTAGAAGCGGTGTTACGTCACTTCCTTGTAGAGGACAGAGGCGTTGACGGGTCGTCTTCCTACGTGGACTATCTCTGCCACATACACAAGGAGATTCGCAACCTTCTATAGCAATAGCGCATATAGATAGACCGACACATTTATTAATACTGCTCGACTAAATCAAGGGAATATGCATTTTAACCGCCGTTTTTTTTGCTAAAACTTGACTATAACGTCACGTGACTTAACGAAGTGAATATTTTATGTTTCTATAAGAAGTGAAGGCGATGAATGGAGCTAGTTTAACCCTTAAGATGTCTGAGACTAAATATGCGAATACAACAAAAAATGTTCATTTTGGGTGTAAAGTAAGAGAATACCAATAGGAAAATATAGCAGGGTGTATAGAATACCTATAATTTTACATGTTTTATTTTGACATTCATTAAAAAATATCATTGAATTGAATAATCGATAACGATTCTTGTACAAGGGAAATAAATTTCGCTTGAGCGTGAAAGGGTTAAGTTCTACTATGGACAAATCTGTCGTATTTAAGTCGAGGATAAAAGTATTTCTAAAATCTATGCATATTCCCTATAGTTGCAATGCTCGCTTAACCATAAATTAATGAAAGCAGCAATATTTTTTCTGTTGATATTAAACCATCAGCAAAGATTACGATATTTATCAAGAACGATCATAATTTATAATAAAGGTGGCATTTATTACAGCCCATATTATTTTACTGAAGTTATTTTCTATGAAACACTACTTGTGCTACCAACCTAAAAAGTATTACTATTTAAATAATACAATTGAACGATTTAAAACGCGAAATATTAGTTGAACTTATTTGAATATTATTTTAACTAAGGCCCGACGTTTCGGATGCTTTGCGTCAGTAGTCACGAGGGGACTGGCTGTCTGTCGGGTCGTCGTAAGTTTAACGAATGTATTTCCCATTTTAAAATGTCAGTGTTTTATTTAAATGTGTACTACTCGCGTAAACTACAGACAGTATTTGAGTATTACCATGGTTATTATGAAGGATAAATGTAAAGGGATAAATCCACGCCCCCAAAAGTTTTACTTCGTTGCGCTTGAGTGGAGTGTGCAAGCGAGAGCGTTGTGCGAACGATAGAGAAGCACGATGGGCCATTTTCTTATGACGTCATCACCATGTCATGTCAATATGAAAAGTCAACCTTAAGGTGTAATCATAAAGTTTATATTGTTATTGTATATGTCAATTTAAATAACTTAGTGTCTAAAACCTTGTTTAATTATTTACTAATTTCTAGACAATAGTGCTAATAGAAATGTATATAAAAATTGATTTTATTTGAGGATTAGAATGAAAAAGTACTTTGGTGCGATGTTATAATCTCGGTTGATTTTTATTTTACTCTATACAATAGATAAATATGATGTGCTAAATTAATATGGTATAATAGCAATTCTAAGATATGACCATTTTGAATTCGACAACCATTTTTGTATCGACATGAAATATATTCCAATATGTACTAGACTAGGTTTGTATTATGTTCTTAGTTTAGGATTATTCAATTATAAGGTTCGGAGTGTAAATAAAGTATATTGGCATTATTGTTTTTTTTTCAACTCGTGTCCTAAAACCCCGGAGACTTAACCGAAGCCGAAGAGGCCCACGTTACGTTACTAAATCTGTGCATAAATTCAACTTTGCAAAATCCTCTTAATTCTTAGTGGACCTATTTTTTCTTACTTGGCATTTTGGTAAACAACAGTAAGTCACGGCTAGGGTCGACCGGACTTGTACTATATCTATACTAATATATAAGGCTGAATAGTTCGTCTGTTTGTTTGTACGCGCTAATCTCAGGAATTACGGGTTCGAATTGGAGAATTCTTTTTGTGTTGGTTAGGTCATTTATTGAGGAAGGCTTAAAACATTGCGCTGTGACTAATAGAAGCGAAGATACAGCTGGAAATGTGAACAACACGGGGGGAAATTCTTCATCTCCGTGGGTTTCAGATGCGTTCTTTCATACACATTTTTTACGTTAAAGAATTTCTCTTTAAACTATCTAAAACAAAGTCCGCGACGCTATATGTCTATCTTTAAAGGTTAACTTGTAAGAACGACGGGAAGGGACACGAACGACGTCATGGCTAACACCTTATTAAGATGACAGGGTTTACAAAAACTAATTTGGATGCCCAAAATAACGATTCTCGCGAACGTAGTCGCTGGCACAGCTAGTACATAATAAAAGGTATTGTACTGTCGAGTCTGATATCGTTACAGTAATACATATAGAAATGGTACCGTGTCGATACCTACATCTAATAAATCGATCCTTTTTTGATATTTAACAAAGTTTAAATTAACTTTTGAGTGTTTAATGACTTTTCTTAAGTAGGATATTTTATAAAACTATTCAATATAATTATATGCATAAAATGTTAACAACTAAGGACAGATAAATTGTATAGAAACAAAATGCTTTAAAGTCAGCCGTTTAATGCGTTTATGTTACATCTAAATATCATTCTAATTTTCTTCTTTTTATTAGAGTCACTCTTCTACTGGCGACAAGAGGATAGTTTTGTTACCCTGGAAAAAGGAGATATACAAAATAAGGTATAAAACATTTCACTTACAATATTACATGATATAGCAAAAAGTACTTATAGCTATCATCAAAACATTTTTTTTCTGAAATACAACTTCCTTTAACTTACCTGCTTAGGGTATAACACTTCTATAATGGGTCCCTTATACTTGCAAGGGATACAGTATTTTGGACAAGGGGACTTGCGTTTGCAGCAGAACACCGCAGTCCACATTAGGAGGACCACTAAGATGAACATTGCCTTCTTCGATGACATCATAATTATATTACTAGAAGCATATACGCTCGGATTGGAATTATTTTTAATTTTAATATTTCAAATAATTACGTAAAACTTGAAAGGCCTTAAGTGTGCAAATTGTTTCGCATGGGGGCGAACATATTTCTGTGTCCGCTTCATTTCGTTTTTTTTACAGACAAGTATTTGATCAGATTTTTGTGCCCTGCCCGATCGTAACAATGTATTTTTTTCCCCGGGATTCGAATCCAGGACTTCACACGCTTAACGCAATGCAACGCAACACTTTTAACCATCTAAAGGGTAAGTAAGACTTCTTAAATATAGTAATATTTTCATGTGATTAAAACCTTTTAGAGTTATTTATTATAATAACATCAAACAGTAGCAGTTTGACGACGTGGAGGACGTGATCACCATCAGATCATAAAGCAGAATAGTTTGTTTGTTTGAAGGCGCTAATCTCAGAAACTACTAATTCGAATAGAAACAAATATGTTTGTATTGGTTGCACCATTTATGGAGGAAGGCTTTAGGCTATACAACATCACGCTGCGACTAATCGAGAAAGAAACATTGAGGAAGGTGGAAAATTGCTCAACTTAAAAACGGTTTAGAATAGCCAAAAAATATGTATTACACGGTTGACATCGTGGGTAACAGCTATAAAGATGAGGAGGTCTGAAAAAAACAAATATTGGTGCCAAAAATAACTATTCTATGCGGACGGAGTCGCCGACACAGCTAGTAGCTAGTAGAGATTTAATACCTTCAACGTTGTCTGAGGCCTAACTTTAGGTCCGCCAAATTGATTGCAAGGTCTACAATCCCTCTGACAGCAATGCTTTCTGTCCCTGTTGCACGCGTTAGCTGCTTCTAGTAGTGACAGAGCAATGTGGATGAAGACCAAGACGAACTCATTGATGTAAGGCATATTGACTGAAACAAACAAGTCGTCTACTGTCTTTAGAGATAAGGATTTTTTTACAAGACGGGCATTACATACAGCGGTTTGAGAGTAATCTTATAAACACATTTACTATTTGAATAAAACACTTTAACGGTTTAAAACGCGATATATATTAGTTAAAGTTATTTGAAAATGATTTTACCTATCGCTCGACGTTTCGGATGCTTTGCAGCATCCGTGGCCACGGGGGACTTTAGGCGGGGCATCGTTAAAATAATTTTCAATTAGTTTTACTAATACATATCGCGTTTTAAACCGTTAAAAAGTTTTATTAAAATGTGTACTACTCGCGTAAACTACAGAAAGTGTCGCATTTCTATGTTATATAATTTAGATCATCTTTTTCAATTATACGCTTTATTACGCATAAGTTTAAAAAAATATGTTATTTAAAAATCGAAAATTTTTTTTTTAGAGTCCTACTTGAGCTACCGATTTGTACACCTCATCGTCGAATTTTTCAACCGATTCGCCTCTCGCGCAATGTATGTTTTTTTTTTCAATTATAATCGATTTTTAATTTATATAGTGCCATCATGTGCAATAACATGTGAAGAATTAAAAGTTTATAAGCCAGAAATACTTAATTTTGAATAAGTCTTAATTACATATGAATTTAATGTAATGTTGTACGAATTCATAAATAAATACCGTTTATTTTCTGCACTTGGCATTGGAATCCGTACAGTCGTTATATCTGACCCTGGTGCAGGCGAAACAGGACTCCAAGTAGGACAGCAGCAGAGTCACCAGCAGAACCACCACCTCTTGGAAGAGCTCCGTTTCCATACCACTAGAACAAGCAAGAACATATGAACGACAACTTTTTTTAATAATAGAGGAGAACAGACAAGCACGGGACTGACTTGATGGAAGGGGAAATACCCCAGCCATATAACATCTACACAAGATGGGCTGTCGCCCTATTTTGGCTTTGGATATTCGGAAATCCACAGACTGAAACCGAAATGCAATTAAACTTCACGGCCTTACATTGTTACCATTAGACCAACGAGCAAGTCAAAATTATTATTTGTCCGTATTTATATGTGACACATTAAAATTTAAACAAGTTTAAACGTGATTTATTGTTTACGTTAATTAGTTTAATTACAATTTCTGTTTATTTTATTTTCTCACGTTACGCTGTGTTCCAGCAGCCATAATAACTGTGTACGTGAACTTAAATCACGCGTGTTAGATTGATTGATCTAAATTTATGTGTTATTTACACGCAAGAAATGGCTTTTCAATTCGTTTAAATCGGGTTCATTAACGGCGCTAAGTAAAGGTACTTTGTAAACTAAAGAATACTTAAAGATTACAGTATCAATTTTAGTCAACAATTTCGGGAGTTGACTTAAAGAACAACAGACAAATAAAAGAAATCTGCTTTAATAACATAAGTGGTGTTTTCTACGAGAACATCTACTCTATCTGACCACTATATAAGAATTCCGAATTCGTCGAGCAATCGAGGAGCTAACACCTCCTGATGCCGTCCGCTCGTGATACCGAAACGTCGAGAACCTCTTCTCGCTCACATCCGCCGAACAGTCCAAAAGACTTAAAAGACTAAGATGATATGCTGAACGATGGTCGTGGAGGCCTTACACATTTTATTTAATTTTACCACTTTCTAAGTTTCTTCCGCTGATTTTAAAATATGTCTTTTTAACATAAATAGCCACACTTCTATGGCTCACACTTACCGCCACAGATTAATTATGGCTAGCGTTTTTTACAAGGCGGGTTATTAGGATTGCAGACTACCCTCCGTTTTCCACCACACGCGACCACTAAGCGAAGTACCGTCAGGATTACAACAGCTACGCGTCTCCACAATAGCATCATATAGCCATGCTATTGGTGTTTTCGGGCCTAACTGTAAATTTCGGCATACATTTTATTTTACTGGAAACTAGACATCGTTCATAGTGATCGATTTTAAGTTAAAATACGATACGTATTTGTGTTTACAATCTTACTAAGTTAATAACTACGATTTACAAATGACTAAATAAGGGTTAAACATCAGCCTAGCTTAGCGTTATTTGTCTTGAGTTCGAATCCCGAGAAACTAAATTGTTTCGAGCAGGCAGGACACAGATATATTATCAAGAGACTCGGTAGCTCAATTTGTTAGGAGCACGGAACGTTGTGCCGCATCAAGTCCTGCCCGAGTCGATTTATAATCGATTTTTATGTAATCTATTAAAACTAATTAGCGCTCGCCCCATGCCCCACAGGGGGTAACGAGAATTCACTACTAAGGCAATATTTCTGATTTTCATGGCATAAATTAATCTTTTTAAGAGCAGCTAAGGAAGATATGGTTTCGACATGTGTAAAGGAAATTTTCAACTATATTTAACGTGTTAAAGATTAGACGTACTTACACGAAATTAATGTAACCTAAACTTGGATATTCTCAATAAACCGATAATTTTTTTTTACAAAATCCAATTTTAAACTCGATTCAAATTCAATTCCCCGATGCACTATCGTCTGATTCGATTTCCTCTATTTTATATTTTGAATTCCGCCATTTTCTTTTGCCTGTAAGGAGAAGATTTGATTTGAGTTAAACCACCAAAATCTGTAAAAACGACACAAATTAAACATACAATCTAATAAAAAGGTGGAATTTGACCCAAATCAAATAATCTCTACGTTTTAATAAAACACTAACGGTTTAAAGCGCGATATATTAGTATTAGTAGGTATAGAAACATCGGGCTGTAGCTAAAACAATTCCTTAATAATTTAAAAATCGAAAATAAATTGAAAAAATTTTCGACTCGGGCAGGACTTGAACCGGCATCGTCAGCTTTCCGTGCTGTTGCTCTACCAATTGAGCTACCGAGTCCTACACCTCATCGTCGAATTTTTTCAACTTATTGATACATGCACCATATTTTTTAAATTATATAGTGCCTTCATGTGCAATAACATGTGAAAAATATTAATGTTTTCAAACGTTATAACTTTGTAATTTCATCTTCAATGATTTCTTAAGCTGCAAAGCATAAAGACATTGAGCCTTAATACGCAAGTGTTAAGGTAGAAATTACATTGCGCGAGAGGTGCATGTATCAATAAGTTGAAAAAATTCGACGATGAGGTGTAGGACTCGGTAGCTCAATTGGTAGAGCAACAGCACGGAAAGCTGACGATGCCGGTTCAAGTCCTGCCCGAGTCGAAAATTTTTTTCAATTTATTTTCGATTTTTAAATTATATAGTGCCTTCATGTGCAATAACATGTGAAAAATATTAATGTTTTCAAACGTTATAACTTTGTAATTTCATCTTCAATGATTTCTTAAGCTGCAAAGCATAAAGACATTGAGCCTTAATACGCAAGTGTTAAGGTAGAAATTACATTGCGCGAGAGGTGCATGTATCAATAAGTTGAAAAAATTCGACGATGAGGTGTAGGACTCGGTAGCTCAATTGGTAGAGCAACAGCACGGAAAGCTGACGATGCCGGTTCAAGTCCTGCCCGAGTCGAAAATTTTTTTCAATTTATTTTCGATTTTTAAATTATATAGTGCCTTCATGTGCAATAACATGTGAAAAATATTAATGTTTTCAATTCCTTAATAACTAATATATATCGCGTTTTAAACCGTTAAAGTGGTGTTTGATAAATATGACAAAAACAAGACTGAATTTAACAGTTTATTTTTAAAATGGTGAACATTATTTCTTTCTATTATTTACGTTTCACACGTCTTAGTTACATTCTGAATTGACTTCTTGTGAGCATATTTTCTTGTTGCAAGTACTTGCCGTATCAACACATTAGCTTTCCATACGTAGAATACTGCTTGTCTAGATCACGTTAAAAGGGCGATATTTTGTGTAGACTATGACTGTTGTATAAAAAAATCTTCAATTTTCTCACTCCTTATACGGACCGCGTCGACAAGGCGCGCGACCAGTACACGGTATTTTCTTTTTACAGGCGTTTCCAGTTGCAAAAATCGAGAACAGAGCTAACAGCAACGTGCAGACGAAGACCCAGTTCAATTTTGCCATTTTCAGTTCTGAAAACGAAACGGTGCATTCTTAAACCAAACGGTTTAAATACTGTCTGTAGTTTACGCGAGTAGTACACATTTAAATAAAACGCATCCGAAACCACGGGCCGTAGTCAAAATTAATGTGAAAATATGTATAACTGATGTATATCTCGTTTTAAACCGTTAAAGAACCGTCCGAGAAGACCGATTACTGTTTCCTATATAAATTAAAAATAGATTGTAATTTGAAAAAATCACGACTCGGGCATGTCTTGAACAGGCATCCCCAACGTTCCGTGCTGTTGCTCTAACCAATTAAGTTACTAAATCCTACTCGGTAGCTAAAGTGATTCATTTTATTTATTAATCGATTTTTTAATTTTATATAGTGCCATGTGCAATGACATGTGAAAAATATTAAAGTTTCTAATAATGTTTCCTAGTTTGGATTTGAACCTAGGAACTCTCGTATTTAATGCAATGCTACAAGGAGCTAAGATATACATCATACTTACATGTCACTTTGCACAAGGCGCTGGTTTCCTACAGGCGATATATACCTTGCGTGTGCAACAGCTTACGCCAGTAAATAAGCTGATGAGAGCGGTGATGAACAACACAGCGTACCGCAGATAACCCATCATCCTACCCCGACACCATGGTCTGCAATGGAGCTGACCTGGAAAAATTTCCGCTTTGGATCCACGAAGAGCGGGTAAATCCAGTGGATTGTTGTTTTTGATAGAAAGAAGCAAGAGTTTTGTAAATTGTTGAAATTCAAGAACAATCAAAGATTAGATCAACTCGTATGTCAATTGTTTTGTAAAAAAAAATATATCTAACTAGCTGTGTCAGCGACTTCATCCGCGTACAATAGATATTTTGAGCATCCAAATTAGTTTTTGCAAACCTCCTCTCCGTCTTCACAAATTTAAGCTACTACCCACGACGTCGGTCGCGTCCCGTCCTTCTTGCGAGTTAATCTTAAAAGATAGTCATATAGTGTCGCGGACAAAACATTCTTTCGCCAGTATCCTGAACGCATCGGAAACCCGTAGAAATAGATAATTTTACCAAGGTTTTTTTCGTATTACGCTCTAACCAACAAAAAAAATAATTTTCGATTCAAACCAGTAGTTCCTGAGATTAGCGCGTTCAAACGAACTAACTATTTGGTTTTATATATATTAGTCTAGATAACAACGACAAACGTAGAATATGTGCCTTGATTATGTACCTACTGCTTTGAAAAGTTTATAAATTTACGTTAAGTGTTATTTTAATAGAAAAAAATATGTACTTTTATTAAAATGTTTTAAATTGTATTTTTATTTCCTAAAGTACCTAACTACTAAACTTATGATTTTATAAAAGGATACATTGATTTGGGTCAAATTTTACTAATATATTTATCTAATATCATGAAACTCGTGTTGAAATAATTAATATACTCACGGTTTTTTTTGTGTAAATTTTTGCTGTACAGGACTGAAATTTTGATTACATCTGACTGGTGTCAGAAAGAATGTGTTTTGTTTGAACGTGATTTTACTTGTTGACGTATCTTCTGCGAGAAATAAGTATTTATTATGTGTTTATTTCATCATAATTGTATTCTTCAGTATGTCCTGAAAAACCTAACATATAAAACATAATCTGTTTCAGCGCCTTTGTCCGTGTAGAATAATTATTTTGGGTATCCAAATTTGTTTTCTCTTCATCTTTATAAGTTTAAGCTGTTACTCACTACGTCGGTCGGGAACCGTCATTCTTGCGAGTTCATCTTAAGAGATAGACATATACTGTCGCGGACATTTTTTTGATCATTACAGAAGAATCATTGTCTCATACATATTTTTTGTGTATCTTGAAACATTTTCACAATGTACGCATCGGAAACCCACAAAGATCTTTCCAAGAAGTTCAATAAAAAACGCCGACACTCCCACGTTCTGCGGAGGAACGTAATAGATTTTACGCGAATATTTCGTTACCGCGCAACGCGTAAAAAGATTACATGCATCTATAATAAACATCTAAATATACCGAAGAGTAAAGTTATTAATCTCTAAGAGACGGTCGCGCGGGCGCGTTTATTTTTGACGCAATTATAAATAGGTGCTATAAAATCGAAAATATTCCAAACAACCCGATTCGGCATACGATACAAACTGTACAAGTGCTTGGAAATATTTGTCACGACGAAATTCTTATGTCTTGAGAGTTTACAGTGAATCAGTGTTTTGCCACGAGACCGAGGGTTCGTGAAAGATTTTCCTGTTTGTCTTTCAGTGTACAAAAGATCGCGAACGTGTACGTTTTTCATGTAAACGCCATCAATCTCTGTTGATCTATTATTTGCTTAATTATAGTGCTTGGATTGTACTTTGTGAAGAAATACAGGTAAGTTTTGACTTATTTTTGTAACATCTAAAACACTAACAGTTTTAAACTTAAAATTTACAACCCTAAAGTCAAACAAAATTTAGTAATTTAAATTGCTTTAAACTTGTTTTGATCGAGGAGCACAGACAGGGATGGGGCTAATTTTTTGGTAGGTAAAATACCTAAGCGTAAATAAAAAGCGTATTTGACTAGAATATTCTGAAATCCACAATCCACAGACTAGACCGAACGTGATCAAACTTGACTTTTCATTGGTAACCGGTTTGTGACCCTCTCGGAATTTCGATATTTCGAATTTCGAATTTCCAGATGAAGTCAAACGTGTTTCAAAAAAATTATACATTGATTGAACACACCTGTTTATTATTACCTTAGGTATACATTGCCACCATAACACCACCGAGATCGTCGAATGTTTTATAACGTTAAGTAAGTATTTTGTGGTATCAAAATGGTAATTTAGTAATGTCAAGGGATATTTTTCATTATAAAAAGCCGAGCACACGATACTAAATATAAACGCAATGTAATTCTAAGTAGTTTAAAATTATCTAAATCTAATTAAGACATTAAATACCTCTTAAACGCAATAAACAAGATTATGCAATAAGTATTTTAACTCGGTTCTATCATGTTATAAATTATGTATATTATAGTAGATTGATGATTGTTAATTCCATTAAACAGTTTCATGAGTTCGAATTGCGGGAAGACGAATAATCATTTCGGTCGGGCAGGGCACAAAAATTTGATCAACTACTTGCCGGTAAACAAAATCGATCAATTGTTTTATTTGTATGAAGTTGATAAAATTATTCTAACAACGCCGAGCCATAGTTGAAATAATTATCACATAAGTTTTCACCAATATACGTCGCGGTTTGAACGGTTAAAGTTAAAAAGAAATCGATCAGTAAAAAGGACACAATAATGTGTACAGAAAAATTACTAACAGATCTTAGATATTTCTTTATGTTGGTACTCGAATCTCCTAAAAGGATTCAGTTTACGCTTCTGGCCCGGTAGGTATATGTTAATCACTCAAATAATAAATAAATTCATTATCGCCTAAGTTAATTGCGCTATTATATTTTCCGTCTTATTGCATCATGTTTTTTTGTTTTTAGGCCTCTGCCTCTAGAAGCCTCATATTTCGTTTAATTCGCGATGTTTTTTTTTAACGAAGAGCAGGAAGCTTGCTAACGGATATCAGTTTCACATTATTATTAAGTATTGGGTACATTCATCTTATACCCCTTCTATGAGAATAAGATTTTATTTATAGAATATATAACATTCAATTAAAACACTTTAACGGTTTAAAACGCGACATATTCCCGTGGTCACATCACCCTGTAGTTAAAAAAATTACAAATAAGTTTAACTAATACATCTCGCGTATTAAACCGTTGAAGTGTTTTATTTAAATATTTCAATATTCTATATTAGTCACTGAAACTAAAAAAACAGTCAGCAAGATATCAGTTCTAACAATTAACTATTTTTCAGTACATATAAAACCCTTTTAAATGAACTATTAAAGCAGAAATATGTTAAACTTAAAAAATTTCAAGAATTGAGTATCTATATTTAAATAAAACACTTTAACTGTTTAAAACGCGATATATTACTTAAACTTATTTGAAAATGATTTTTAACTTCGGCCCCGGGGACGGGGCGTAAACTATAGACAGTATGCTGTCGATGTATATTTCAATAAAACACGTCATTGTAATTTAACTATGATCGATAACTAACAAATAAATGTAAACATTTGTAAACTTAGTTCGTTAGAAAAATTTCTTAAATTATTATAAATTTTCATATCCCTGTGAGAACTTTAAACTCTCAGCCAACAAAGGTGGGAAGTGAGCAGTAAGTGGTGTAACATAACAACAGTGGTAATTATAGGCTTCTCTGCTGATTCGTTTGTATTGTTTTAGTTTTAAATATTGTTGCATAATTTTACCAAACTTTACAGAATACATTTTCAAAAACATATCTTTTAAGAATCATATTTGCTGAAGTCTTACAAAATATTTTTCTACAACAATTACAAAAAACTTTTATGTTCTTTTTTTTTTCGTTACAATTTCTTCCATTCGAGTGTTAAATTTGACTAGAATTTTATCTAGATCTAATTCTATCTGATCACAAAAAGTTTACTAAAGCTTTACTATATATTATTTTACCCAATAATTAATGTATCGCTGGTTGCCGATTCCATTCCGGCCCGTGTCATCGAAATTTACTATCCATACTAATATAAAGTTTATTTTCGTTGTTTGTTTGTTTGAACACGCTAATTTCAGGAAGTACTGGTTTAAATTGAAAAACTATTTTTGTGTTAGGCATAGCGTTTATTGAGGAAGGCTATATATTTATTCATTTATTTATTTATTATATATTATAGGCTATAAAGCATCGCTCTGTGACTAATAGGATCGAAGATACAGCGAGAAATGTGAAAAAAAGAGGGAGAAAATTTTCAATCAAAAATATGTATAAAAGAATTATTCCTGTTCAAATGATCTAAAACTTGCGCACGACGGGGCGCGACCGAAGTCTTGGGTAACAGCTTAGATTTACAAAGATGAAGAATGGGTACCCAAAATAACTATTCCACGCGGACGAAGTCGCTGACGCAGCTAGTCCACAATCAATATTTAACATGCAGCGTCAATATTTAAAAGAGTTTTTCAGTAATAAAATGTATTCATCAGACCAAATCAATCTCTATATTGTGCCCATCATGCCGGTATTATACAAGTTAATGAGCCATTTGGCACAGACTTGTGCCGTTGACAGATACCGTCGCTGCACGACAGATTGAGTTTCGGATTTTTTTACTGTCAACCATACTTTGCAGGCGTGAGGGCGTGAAAAATAGCTTTCGCATGAAATGTCTTTAGTAATTATTAGATTTTTTATTTTTACGTATAGATGTGTGGAGAGTTTTATTTCAATATTTACATCAAGAAGTTTATATTTTTCTTGAATAATTCACTTGCTTGTTGCTCGCTTCGTGAATACACATAGCTACAAATCATGAGAGTCCTGGTTCGAAAACCGAGTGAGGTTTAATATTGTATCTATGGTTAATAATTAAATGTTTTGATATAATTTTTCTGAAACATGTTGGACTTCGTCTGGAATTCTGGATATTGATATGGGTGGCAGGAATATCGACACAACAACAAGAGTGATGCGTTCAAGTTATTATATCATTGATCATGACCGTACAATGAAGACACTAACAATAGAAATAACTTTGCACAATCTTTAACTTTAGACAGTTGCAGACACTATTGTACCCACAAGTTAGCGACTGCTTGATTTTATCCGATCCTCGTTTGTTTCATGATAGGAATGAAAGGTACATACATAGTTTAGATGAGTAAGTTGAAGAGAATTGTTGTGAATTTAAATAGAAGTTATTCAAGGTATACTTTAAAATAAAGAATAATTATAATTAAAGAAAATTAATCCACAATTTAAAATTCTGATCATGATCATGATGAATCAAAAGCTAGTATACTACGCACGTTAAGTTGAAATTACATTGCAAGAGAGCGGATTTCACTTTTACAAACTATGTTAAAAATCAATAATCATTAATTAACTGGGTACACTTACGTCAATACTCTAAATTTAAATAAACTACCAGTTCTTAATTCAAACGAGAAAAACTGGCCACAAACTCGCCACCACTCTTATCTTATCAGTTTCAGTTACTAATTCCTTGCACATTTAAAGTATATCTTTTTACTCGTTAGAGTGGCTTCCTCCCAAGCATGATTATGTTTTAAGTATTTAAATACTCAAAACTAAAGTTAAACTTGTTTGAGAATTATTTTTAACCACGGCCCGACGTTTCGGATGCTTTGCAGCAGTCTCCCAGTGACCGAAATGGCAGGCCGTAGTAAAAAAAACTTAAACAAGTTTAACTAAAACATATCGCGTTTTAAGCCGTTAAAATGTTTTATTTAAATGTGTACAAATCGCGTAAACTACGAACAGTATTTAGCTTATTAAAGTATTTTTTGTCACGTACGGTTTAGTGATTTATTATCGGTGTTTGAACGTTACTAGGGATTTGATTAAAATTTCCTATGCAGTTGCCATGATAATAATTACTGGTTTTATTAACGAAATGATTAAAATAACTTACAACATTTACTTAGCATTAAGACGAATACAAACTTACATTTCCCTTGTAAAAGGGTTAATATTTGTTTTGAATCCATCAACGCCAGTTCTACGAAAACGGCTGCGAATTATCGTAGTACCGCTACGATATTACGTAGAGGGTCTACGCCAACGCTTTGTACATCCGCTACGAACCGTTTGACCTCTACACTTTAATAACTCTTAATTTACATCTGTTATTTGTTTGTTAATTTTATTTGTTTTTAGGAATTACGTTTATTAATTAAAAGCAGTTTAATATAACCTTTAATGAATTTCTATAAGTAGTTTAATTTAACTTCCCCGTTCGATGAAAACTTCTCTATATGGTAAACATTCTACTTGTATGTTATTTATTTTTATGCTAGGAGGACAAACATGAGGTACACTCGATGGAAGATAAAGCCCAAGCATTAAAACATCGAACACAATCCGCTTTCAACCAATGTTGGATTTAGATACATAAATCCACAGACTGATCTGACACGCGATTAAACTTCACTGGTTTTTCATCTATTGTCGGTGGTTCAGGGCCTGTATGTAATTTCGAAGTTTCGATTACCCATTTACTATCCAGATTTCTAGAAGTCCATCATGATTCAGATTATTATTAGAAACATATTGGACATGGACCGAACCAACGACCTCGACCCGTTGATTATTAGCCATTGATATGACCATTAGACCAACGAGCCCGACAGAATATTATTAGTAAAATATATGACATAGATACAATAGAAAGATAAATGTTTATAACTCGTGATCGCTTCTATTTGAATTTTATTTGTTTCTTGTTACAATCCTCAGTCCCGGGTGCTTCGCTAATTTCGGAAACAAAGGCAAAGAAAGAAAAACAAACGAGTATCTAAGGTGGGCAACGCGATGCCGTTTCGAAAATAATTCATTACGTCAAAACGAGGTCAGATCGTCCGAGTGAAGTTCGTCGGATTACGAGCATGCGCTGCGCATCCGACTCAAATAGACTGAAGTTGCTGCTAATTCCAGCTAGTGATGTGCTTTAGTCGATATATTTTTTAATCAGACTGCCCGACTCAAGTAATTATTCCAAAGTAATCCATATTTTGATTAAATTAAAATGAAGTAATTAAAAAACTTTGTGCATGCATATGGCAAAATTTTTTATACCGTCTATAGTTTACGCGAGTAGTACACATTTAAATAAAACCCTGCAAATCATCCGAAACGTCGGGCCGAAGTTAAAAATCATTTTTAAATAAGTTTAACTAATATATCGCGTTTTAAACCGTTAAAGTGTTTTATTTAAAAATATTTATTTTAAAAATATTCCGGTTTCTCCACGATGTTTTTTTTTTTTAACACTATAATGTCCACTAAGATTTTTATTGCTCAACGAATCAAAGTTGGTGTATATGACGGCTTCATCTGTACTATTTGATCACGTTTAAATAAAAAACTTTAACGGTATAAAACGCGATATATAGTCTCCCTGTGACCACGGCTGCTGCATGATGGTGATGCGCACTACTCGCGCCAACTACAGACAGTATTTCGACCACGGCGAATCGAACTAATTCCCTCCGCGATACATCACTAGTCGCCGACCGATGCGCGCGCTGCACGCTCCTTCATACCGTTGGAAGCAAGAGGCATCGCCTTGCAAAAATATAAAAAAGAAAACCAATTCAAGGCGTGTTCCAACACATAATTAGTTAAATAAAATGGTGTTTCGCGCGCGAATGTAAAACCTGAATTAGTGTAAACATGTACATACATCTGATCGAGTGGACTTAAGTTTAATTTGTGTGTGTTGTGTATAGTGAGTTTCCTACTTAATTGTACCTTCCAAACCTTGTAAGTATCAAGTTCTGTGTATCTTAAGATAGCAACATTTAGTTAAGTTTAGTTACTTAAATAACATATTTCGAGGATTTATATTTTTTAAATAATACGTAAGATTGATAGTGTTTTAAACCATTTTCGATAATAATTATATGTGTGTATATATAAAAGAATTACGTTATAATTATAAGTATAATTTGAAGAAGATGTCTTATAGAAATATGTCTATGAATGTATGTTTAATGATGATCTGACTTCTAGGATAGACTCGCAATATCATTAGTTATAATTAATGAAGCTTCAATGTCTTGTCATTAGTTTTTTAATTAATGATTATTTTTGAAATGTTCAAAATGTCTTAGGGAGAGGATAAACACGTTTATTTGTGTTTTATTTGAAATAAGTAATATGTGCAGATAAATATTGATAATAAAGATAATTACCAAAACATTTTAAAAATTATAAGCGTTTGATCCAAAGGATTGGTCAAACGTGAACGTATTTTTTTAAAGCATATTTAATAAGTTCCAAAATATATAAATAAAATAAATTGTATTACAATTATTATTGATTTTAACTAATTATCTTTTGTTGATAAAAACGAATTTCGAAAAAACAATAGAATTTAGAAACGACAGACGACGTGTCGAGATGTTTCAAACATTTTCGTGATTTTCAATTAGTTTTTGTTTTTCACTTTTACGTTTGCAAAGTTAAGCTGGCACGGAAAAAAATATTTATAATTACATATTGTATAATATTTCTCTATAGCTTCACAGCTCAAATAAGCTGGATGTGACAAGATGAGCGCTTCATCTTCCATTATAAGAACCCAATGCTTGTCTGTCCTCCCTTATAAATAACTAGCTGTGCCAGTGACTTCGCCGATAAGCATCAGAATTTATTTTTGCAAACGTCCGCTTTAAAAATTACAAATGTTACCCATGACGTCGTTCGTGTCCCGTCGTTCCTGTTAATCTTAATATAGTGTAGATAGATAATATACTGTCGCGGAACTTAAAAAAATACTTGCACACATAGTTTTTTTGAAATCTTGAACCGTTGCCTTCAAGATTAATTTTCTCAATTTCTTCCACATTTCCCGCTTTTTCTTCGCTCCTATTAGTCGCAGCCTGATGTTTTATAGCCTAAAGACTTTCTCGATAAATGACGAATTTTCCAATTCGAACCAATAGTTCCTGAGATTAACGCGTTCAAACAAACGCTTCAGCTTAATAGTATTTATTCAGATACGACATTTTAAATTACTGATTTAATTTTTCTTGTCTATGCACAAACCTTTTGATTTGTATAAGGTGCGCAACCTTCATGTTTCCTTTTTTTTCTTTTTCGTCGGCTGGAACAAAGACAAGTCCTCTCATTATGAAAGGCCGACAAAGCTTCATGATTGAATCTTGCCTGGCTTAACGCTGTGTCGAAATCTACTTTAGATTACTTATCTCAATCTCGGGCTTAATCAACTTACGCGAAATAACCGCTTTTGGCTAAAATCCTAATTATCTTATCCCCTTTCACGGTTATTATTTTGACGTTTATATACTTACAGAGATATATTATGAGGTCCTTGTATAATTAATGTCTACACTAATATATAAAGCTGAAGAGTTTGTTTGTTTGTTTGAGCGCGCTAATCTCAGGTACTACTGGTTCGAATTGAAATAATATTTGTTGGTTACAACATTTATCGAGGAAGGCTGTGGTGTACTGTGACTAATATGAGCGAAGAAAAAACGGAAAAGAGACTGACTTACTTGACTGACCGACGGAACGCTGCCGACGTCGTGAGTAACAGTTTAAATTTATAAAGATGAAAAGAAGATTTGCAAAAACAAAGTTGTAATTACTTATGTATATAAGTTTGTACTTATGGTGCATGAATAGAATTTCATGTAATGGCATTCAGTCTGTCGATTTCCGAATATCCAAAGCCAAAATGGCCGGGAAATTTCACCCACTATCAGTCAATCCTATTCTTGACATTAAAATTATTTGTCACGCAATAGAAAACAAAAGCAATCAGCTTTCATTGTCACCAATTGTACGGCAGTAAGCAATGCACATCGCTGTTCAATAACTGAAGCATTCCAGCGATGGAATTATCTCAGGAGTCACTCGACGTCACTCGGGTGCGCTAGAAAAGTGCAATAAAGCGCATACAGCGGCGACCGGGTCACGAAAACATACGGAGAAATATTCGACGCGTTTTTAACGCAATGGTTACTGACGATCGAACGAAATTGAAATCTCGTTTCTCCCTTACATAGAGACGGGCTGGTTAGTGTAATAGTAGAAATGTATGTAATGTCGGGTCCGACATTTTTCTAATAAATGTATATTTTTTACGAAAACGTGTTAACTTAAGATACTGTAATCTATAGCATTCTTATTCAATCATTATTATTGATGGTAATAAAGAAAAATTATCATTATTTATAATAATATAATAGTTTGTTTTTCTACCGTGTCTCAAGAGTTCACTGAGAACGACCGTCTCTTCGAAATCCGAAAATGTTTTGTCACTGTCACTTCTCGTGCGCGCACTCCACTTTGGAAACGTGACGTGACAATGACAAAAACTTTAAAGTGACAGTGACAAATGTCACCAGTGCCCTCTAGCCCTAAACGTTTTATTTGTGTCTCACATCAGTAGACATTATCAAGTACCAAATGTCTGTAACATTACCCACTTGATGTCTACTTTTTCAATAATTCAACAAATTCAATAATGACCAAACAAAAATGCATTAATAGCAGTTTTTCTTATGATGCGCAACAACATACAGACCGACTAAAACAGCTTTTTTACGCTTGTCTGTAGAAGTAGTGTAAAATTGAGATTTTAAAACTTTCTAATTTTTTCGATACGTATTCCATTATATAAGGTGACTATTAATGTTTACATAACGTGTGTTTAAAATAAACAAATTAAGATTATCTATAGTCATCTTACCCATTCGCCTAAAAACACGCTTCGAAACTTTAGCTATAAAACTTTGAAAGACCTTTACTTAAGAGTAATAATAGTTAACAGGTGCGTGTTTCGTAAACGGGGTTCTGTCTCTAGGGAACAATGCATTGCGACCGCGGCGATGTAAAATTCATTATACTTCCGTATATTACAAAGTTACTACCAAACATACGCGAGACTATGTACGTAAAGACGTTATCTATACAAATATATAAAGCTGAAGAGTTTGTTTGTTTGTACGCACTAATCCCAGGAACTACTGATCCGAATTAGACAATTCATTTGTGTTAGTTGGAGCATTTATCAAGGAAGGCTATAGGCTATAAAAGATTGCGCTGTGACTAATATTAGCGAAGAAACGGCGGGAATTGTGAAAATAAAAACGGGAAATATTATTCAACGGTGTTGGTTTCCGTTGCCGGTTTAAAATACTCAAGAAATATGTACAAAAGAGTGTATCCTCTAAAAAAATGTCCGCGACACTACACTATATGTCTATCTTCTAAAATTGACTTGCAAGAACGACGGGACGCGACCGACGTCGTGGGTTGTAGTCAATTTTGATGCCCTAAATAACTATTCTACGCGGACGAAGTCGCTGACACAACTAGTAGTATTATAATAGTACGCATAATGTTGTACAGATCTAGTAGTGTATAGATGATAATAGGAACATAAGAAATAACGAAATTATTCTTAATACAGACAAAGGTTTTTGATTAAGTGAATACTTATTAAATAATTTGCTTCAATCCTTTATAAACAAATTAAGATGTGTTATCGACCTATATTGGCTTTGGATATATAACCAACTTCTTCCTTTTTATTCGATGACTGTGAGTGGTTCGTGGCTTAGTGGTTGAATTAAATATTTCTGCCACCCATTAAATGTCCATATTAACCAATTAGTTTACAAACATATTGGACAGTAGTTAACTATCCCACGTCGTTAGCTATTACATACATTGCTACCATTGGACCAACTTCTCTAAAAGTATGCTAAAAATTTAAATAAAACACTTTTAACGGTTTAAAATGTGTTTAATTTAAAATATTTTAACTGGGGCGGACTTCGAAAGTTTTGTAGCAGCTGTGGTCACGGGAGGACGCACAGACAGTGCTTTTGAGAAATTTTTTTTTATAAATAAGAAAATCAGTTGTTTTTTCGTTCTTTTCGTTTTGATAATGGTCATTCTCACATTTTTTTCCTTTTTTTAAAATTTTGCGATTATAAAATAATGATATGAATTACATTGTCCAAAAGGGGTTTTTTACTTATGTAAAAGGGACAGGAAGATAGGAAAGGTAAAAAGGACACGATCGGCTTACTATTTTACCTTCCTGTGCCAGTTTTCAAAGGTTGTCCAAGGTCTTCCGAGCTCTGGAGAACTATTTTTTCTTAATTTTGCAAATTCAATGTTTTGTATAGATATTTATCGGGAATCGAAACTAAGTTTACAAAGCGAACATTAATTCTGTGGTTTGTTTAAGCTTCACATAACATTTTTTTCGTAGTATATTAACTTATTTAGATCTTATCTGATTTGAAAATCGAATATAAAATGATTAAAATTTCGACCTGTTGTTGCAAGGCGGAGGGGTTAAGCTGACCGAGAGTTTTTTTTTTATTTTTTAATATAAAAAAAAGGGGGGGGTTTTTCCCCCCTTTTTTTTTTTTTTTTTTTTTTTTTTTTTTTTTTAAAAAAATTTTTTTTGGGGGGAAAGATTATTTTTTTTTTTTTTTTCTTTTTTTTTTTTTTTTATTCTAGAACAAAATGGAAATTCTTTACTTTTTCCACAACTACCCAAACAAACGTAGACAATTTTCCCACTCTGCCCGAAAGTACATGAATATTACTCCATTAAAGCTAAAAAGCAAGTCGTTCAAACAATATTAACTTACAAGCGTGACAAAGGAGCTCCTTTAAGACTTTGCCACTATGACCGAGTATTTTACGCCGAGAGGTCATTGTGTAGGATTACTAGGGCGTAAGGTAGAGGAAAAGGCTTAACACTAAATATAAACTGCCAGTTAAGTGTTAAAGCGCTAACAATGGGAAACTACCCTCTTATTGTATTGAAACCGGAGTCCTAATTCTTTTCACACGTTAAATACAATTGAATGATATCTATTGATATTGTAAGCTTGATGTCAACTAATGTGTCAAGTGTCAGACGGTGTGGCGTAAGTTGACGAAAACGGACATTTTAAATGATATACCGACGTCAAAAGTACCTCTATTGACTATAACTAGTTACTATAGCCACTAGTGAAATACGTAGTGTAAATTATTAATGTATATAACTGGTTTATTACGGCCGGTGAGTAATCTTGAGATCGGTTGAGTTGTCAATTTTTTTAAGCGCATTGTGGGTTTTCAGCTGGAATAAGCTGTGAAGTAACAGACAGACATATTTCTGTTACCCGATTTCATTCAAAATCTAGTTGTTCAGATTTCTGTGTGTGTGTTAGTTAGTTGCTTAAACATAGATATTATTATTTTAATGTAAGAATTTTTTTATTGTATGTTGATTTCTATCGATGTTTTTGCTTCTATATAATGTGTAACTAAGTATTGTCTATAGTTTACGCGAGTAAACATTTAATTAATACATTAGTGACCCTCCATCTTCAGTGCCCCCGTGATCACGGCTGCAAAACATCCGAACTGTGGAGTCATAGTTAAATTAAACATAAGTTAACTAATATATTTTGCGTAAAACTCTCAAAATTTTATCTAAATGTGTACTCGAGTAAACTACAGACAATGTTTAAGTAGAAACGAATATGAATCTGTGGATGTGAATTTTTCTGTATGTAACATGTATAAATGAAACATCCTGTAGCAGGAAATAGGACGAGCATCGAGTAGGCACAGCGGTGGTGCAGCAAGACGCACATTTAGGTCGAAGGTCGCTGAGCTTTTCATTTGTGAAACCGCCTCTTATCTCCTTGTACAGTCCGACAGTCAGCGGTTTTTAACTACTAATTAAGATACATTTTAGGAGCTAAAAATTGGTATTTTATACTATTTATACTTGATGAAAGCTAAAAATGCCGCCTATCACTTGAGACTTTTATGAATCCACAGACTGAGATCTAATCGCGGATTTACAGCTTCGTCTGCGATTTGCGGTTTGTGTTATTAGGGACACTATCTCTGTTTTGTTTTTCTTGGTTCATTGCTATATATTAGTATAATGTGTAACTTAGTGTTGTCTTTAGTTTATTTCCATAAATTGTAAATAAGTTATCTATTACATATCGAGTTTCAAACCGTTAAATGCGTTTTATTGAAATTAAATATCCTCGCAAAAAGTATGCAATCAATCTATCATCAGTTCAAGTACGGTATCATTATTTTTCTCCCCTGTCTATCACATCCACTTAATGCAATAATAATTGTGGCGTAATAAGGCTCTGTCGTCGCTCCACCGAGGCCATCCATCTAAATCCTCATTACAGAGAACGAAATAGATCATCAACTTAATTAAACGCCAGGCGGGTACTTTTGCGATTCCCTTGGACATATTCTTGACTTTTGAATAACTTCAACCGAGAATAGAATTAAAATTAACTTTAACATTCGTCTAAGCCAACAGCTGGGCATAATGGTTAAGCAGTTACGGAACACTGTGTTTATTTATTTAGCATAAGTAAAAACAGACACAGAAACAGGCACAGGAATAACAAAGAAGAACAAAGTGTAAATACATCCTTAGTTTCACAGATACCTTAAAAAATACACAATTGGCTCTACATCCTTAATATTATAAATGCGAAAGTAACTCTGTCTGTCTGTCTGTTACTCTTTCACGCCAAAACTACTGAACGGATTTAAATCAAATTTGGTACACAGTTGGTCTAGACCCTGAGAAAGAACATAGGCTACTTTTTATTGCGAAAAAGTGGCTGTAAGGGGTTAAAATGGGGAGTGAAAGTTTGTATGGAAATTCGTGTATTTGAAGCTAGAACCATGAAACTTTCTTCTTTAGCTTTTTGGGAATAGGAGTGGGAGTGGGAGTTGGAGTGAGAGGTAGAGTAGGAGTGATGCGAGGTGAGAGTGTTGCGGCAAAGTAGCACTTACAACATAGATTGGCTGCGATAAATGCGCAATTCCATAAATTAATAAACAGCCAAAATAATTAAAAATTCTATCCCAAGTGACTATTCCACGCGAACAAAGTCGCGGGCACAGCTAGTATTAAATAAAACACTTTTCTCTTTAAATACTCTCTGTAGTTTACGCGAGTAGTACACATTTAAATAAAACACTTTAACGGCTTAAAACGCGATATATTTTAGTTAAACTTGTTTGAATTTTTTTTTATCTACTCTCCCCGTGACCACGGCTGCTGCAAAGCATCCGAAACGTCGGCGTGCAGTTCAAAAATTTTAACTAAAATATATCGCGTTTTAAACCGTTAAAGTGTTTTATTTTAACTTTTCTCTTTAACTCATTTTTTAATAAATTTAACTATGGCTCTACGTTTCTAATGATTTCCAACGGCCGTAGTCAAGGTGACTAAAGATGTAGGGTGTAATGTCTGTTAAGTCAAAATTGGTTTATACTATAAAATACTGGACGTTCAAGATTATTTAAATAGGAAATCGCTAAGCATATTTAAAAGAGCTGATTTTCAATACCAGTGTTGATAGGGGCAGACAGACAGACTGTATAAATGAGTAATAGTTAAATATATACCGATAATACATATTGTAATAGGATTTTAAGAAAATCTACATCCTCTAACCACTAGACCAACGAGGTCGGTCTGACGTCATAACTTAGTGTCGTCAAGATTTATTCCCGTATGTTTTCATAGCATCCGGCACAAGACCTATATGAAGCTTATTCACTTCCGCGCAAACGGCAAAGCTCATTAATATACAAAATAATTGAATTCTCGGCGCTTGAGTCTTTTGAGAGTGGCTTTGTTTGTATTAAGGGCTTTTGCATCCGCAGTGAAAGTAATAAGTTGAGTATAAGATTTCGTTCTTGTGGGGACTAAATAAAAATCTGCTAGAAAAAATATTTGACGGTCTCGTTAGTGGTTCGATCCCCATTGGGTCCAAAATGTTTGGAATAAGTTTTAGTTTCAGTCTGTGGATTTCTGAAATAACGATGCAGTTTAGATGTCATTTGGGTATTTCAACATGCATGCATGCTTGTCGTATTGTATTGATATATTATTTTTAAAGTGACTTTATACTTGAATTATTCTTATGGTATTTATCAATTTGATTCGTATGCTTTGCACTTAGTATAATATTTATTTGATTTATGTATGGTTATCTGAAAGAAATTGCTCGCTAAGCACCTCCATGCCTGTATACACGATTTCTTAGTATTATTTCTATGTATGCAATAAACAGTTAATAAATAAGTGAGATACTGTCTGTAGTTCACGCGAGTAGATTAAATAAATATCTCTAGCGGTTTAAAATGCGATATATATTCATTGAACATATGTGAAAATTATTTTAACTACGGTCACGGGGAGACTAAAGATGGAGGGTTTATCTCACGTCAAAGTAAAAGACGGACCAGGTGGCGCTAGCGTAGCAGTAGGCAGTTTTTTACTTAAATACTGTCTATAGTTTACGCGAGTAGTACACATTTAAATAAAACATTTTAACGGTTTAAAACGCGATAAATTAGTTAAACTTATTTGAAAATGTTTTTTTGAGTTTTTTTACTTTGCGTCAGAAACACCCCTATCTTTAGTCTTCGACTAATATATATCGCATTTTAAACCGTTAAAACTTTTTATTTAAATAAATGAGATAATATTCATAGATAAGTTGTTGACGTCATTTATACTTTATTACTTGAACCACAGATGTTTATTCCACTATGCTTTACATCTCTTACCAGAATTAAATCGTCCGTCACTTTGTCAATTTGTCAACTGTCAGTATTCTTAGGATGAGAGAATACTTCAAAATGCTTTGATGCAAGTGGCGAGACTTTGAGCCAATAGGTTACTAAGAAGTCATCTGTTTTTCTCATTTCGAAATATGCAGTAATAATTTCATAAACGACATATATATTTAAATAAAACACTTCAACTGCTTATCATTTTTAACTTCGGCCCGACGTTTCGGATGCTTTGCAGCAGTCGGCTGATAAATTTAAAATTCATTTTCAAATAAGTTTAACTAATATATCGCGTTTAAACCGTTAAAGTGTTTCATTTAAATATGTACTACTCGCGTAAACTATAGACAGTATTTAACGACGTATTTATTAAATAAAACCCTTTTAACGGCTCCAAACGCGGAATAAATAAATTAACTTAATTTTATCTACGTCCCGACGCTAATTCGATACGTCGTGTTACGGTTAAAAATAAATTAACTAATATAATTCACGTTTTAAACCGTTAAAAACTTGTACAGTGTAATTATTGTCTGTATTTTACGTGAGTGGAAAACTTATAACCATTTAATACTCTATAAATAATCCCCGGTTACCATGGCTGCTTTAAAGCATACAAGACATCGGATCGTAGTTAAAGATAAAGTAACTAATATATGTCAGGTTTTAAAGCATATAATTGTATATATCACTAAGTACAGATACAGATAAGAATTAAAGAAGTGCGACTCTATCAAATTGTGAAGTGCGATTAAATAGACAACGAATATTTAAGTTTACATAAATTTCTTTGTGGCTTGTTTAGTATGGGTAACGTAAAAATTTTGGTGCGCGAGAACCGAACTCACGACCCCATGACCGCTGGACTAGCCCGACCCTCGAAGTTTGACGGGCTCGAGGTGTAATAACAAAGTGATTTTTAGGATCGATCTCTACCGGATCCAACATTTGTCTAATCAATTTATAATTTCTCTGAAACATGTTGGACTTTTTCTGGAAATCTGGATACGAAATGGGCGGTAGGAATATCGAAATTCCGTCCTTTTATAGATGAAAAAGTTAAATTAGATGTTATGTCTGAAGTTCACTTTCCATGAAATTAACCTGATGATGCTCTGTCTTAAAAAAGAAATAACAACATGAATGAAAACATAGTAACATGAGCTATCTGGTGGCATTACACATTCACCCCGCTCGTCTACCTGAGAGTATCCAAGCCAAAACGCCATTCCACCTTTGTACTATAATAATATATAAAGCTGAAGAGTTTGTTTGTCTAAACGTGCTAATCTCAGGAACTTCTGGTTTGAATTGGTGATTTTTTTTAAAGACTATTTATCGAGGAAACCTTTAGGGTATATAACATTACGAAGAAACAGTAGAAAAATTGAAAAAAAAAAAGAATTTTATTCGTATTTGAAGGCTTTCGTTGCGTTCCGTTCCGTAAAATAGAATGATTCCTCTTAAAATAAAAAAAAAATCACATTGATAGAGTGATATATGTGTATCTTTTAAGATTAAGTCGCAAGAACGACGGAAGGGACGCGATTGACGTCGTAGGTAACGGCTATCATTTATCGAGCTAAGGTGGTTGTTTGCAAAAATACATTTTGATCGCGGAAATACCTAAAACAGATCTTTAGCGATAACGCCGCCCATTGCACTCCATATTTTTAGTATATAAGTCTCGTTAAATAAAACAGTTTAACGGTTTAATACGCGATATAGTTAAAAATAATTTTCCAACAAGTTTAACAAAAATGTTCTATTTAAATATTGTGTACTACTCGCGTAAGCTACAGACTGTATTTAAGTCTCGTTGATATATATTTTCTTTTGTGAAATAAAGTCTTAGTAAATGAAGCGGACGACGTCGCGGGCACAGCTAGTCTATCGTATATGTAGTAATGCAACGCACCGTAATAATAGTTCGTATCAAAGCAACAGCTGATACTATTTTTGGAGTGCATCTAGGGCGCTGCTACTTCTATTATAGGAGCAATGATCAGATACCAAAGTACGCGTAATATAGGACATTAAAAGCCAACACAATGCACTTCTTGCTATGTCGTTTAAAACGCGAAATATATCAGTCAACTTATTTTTACTACGGTCGGGCATTTTCACTGTTTTCGTGGCCAGCATCCGAAATTTTAGGCCGATAAAACACTTTTAACGGTTTAAAACGCGAAATATGTCGGTTAACTTATTTTTTATTTATTTTAACTTTGGCCCGACATTTCTACCGTTTTCACCGATTCCGTGGCCACGGCTGCTGCGGAGCATCCGAAAGGTCGAGGCGTATAAAACACTTTTAACCGTTCCCGTGATCTTGCTTGTTGTAAACTTGTAAAGCATCGGAAACGTCGCCGTAGTTAAATTAAATTTGACTTATATGTGTCGCGTTGTAAACCGTTAATATTTTTTTATTTAAATCTGTACTGCATATCAACTTAAGAATTAGTTTGTTATAAATTTTCTGATGTATCGGAAAATGTTAGATTTTGTCTCAGTCACCTAAGTTAAACTGTGGGACTTTAATAGTCCAAAAACGTATCATTAAGAAAAAACAAATTTAGATACATATTTGAAAACAAAATAAGAATGTATAGACAACGGATTAAGATTGAAAATCGGATTCATTGATCCGCGAACGATGCTTCGCTGGGTAGCGGGCTTGTTATATTCGTATAGAAATAAGGAAAAATATAAGTTCCATCAATAGAAGATGGTGGTTAGAGCATAGATTTTGTTTATGAAAATATTCTGGGTACAATATTATTCGACAAGCTTACATATTAAGTTATTTCTCTAGATTGTGCTGTAGCTCAATTGGTTAGCACAGAATAGTGTAATGTCGGTTCGAGTCTCACCTGTGTCGATTATTTTTTCACATATGAGAAACAAAAAAGTTTTAAAATTATTCTGCAATCATTAGGGACGCCCAAAATCTTTAAAGACCCTTGTCTTAGCATTCGAAAAATTGGGCCATAGATAGAAATAGATTAATGAAGTGTTAATTATGAAAAAATAAATATATGATATATTTCTCAATTCAAACCGTTTAAAATGTTTGATATCGAAGTTTTTTGCGTAAACGACTGACAATACGTTACATACATAGTTTTTAGGAGTAACTTTTTTATGAGCATTTAATATTAATTAATATAGTTCGCGTTTTAAACTATTGAAAGTGATTTTTTCAGCATCCAAGTTAACAAAATCTATATCATTCACACTCATTTTTGCCAATTTTCATAATACATTTACTGACAAACTGTTTTTACTGTTTTAAAAAAAGATTATATTATAAAGATTTTCTTTTGTTTCAGGGGACCAAACTAACGCAGCGATTTCCAATAGTAATAGATCGCGTTCGTTTACACTTTCCGATTTTCCTTTCGTGTCGTGTGTGAAATAGTGTCGTATGGAAGTGCCAGTATCGACGACGTCGGCGTGTAGAGGAGAAGTTGAAAGGTATGTTTGTGAACGCTTTACTGAAACTTAATTCGCTTATTTCATTAAGGCACTAGCTGTGTCAGCGACTTCGTCTGCGCAGAAAAGTTATTGGGACCATCAACTTGTTTTTGCAAACCTCCTGTTCAATTGTTCTATAAATTTATTCTATTACTCATGACGTAGTCCGCGTCCCGTCGTTCTTGCAAGTTAATCTTAAAAGATATACTGTCGCGGACATATCTTCAGATCATTCAAAGAGGAATCATTCTTTCGTACATGTTTTTGTGTATCTTGAACCGCTTTTGTAGCGTACGTAACTTAAACCCACCCATGAATCATTTTCCCTGTTTTTCCACTTTTCCCACCGTTTCTCCGCTGCTATTAAACGCAACGCATTTTTACGAACCGAGTATATATCTGTCTAGTTTTTAAAAAAGACAATCTTAAATATATTTTATGTTTCAAAAATGGTACTATGAAGAAACAATTCGTGTGGCATCTTGAATATATTTCCTAATGTCGAAGTCTAGATTAGAGCGACTGTTACATGTTATAGGTCTGAGGAACGTCACCTTCCAACAAGCACACATATGAATGTCTATCATAATAAAGTTTAAAATTTATCATTTTAATAATAGAAGTAGGTATACATAATGATAAAAGTAGTGATAATAAAAAACAATAGGGAATCAAAGTTCTACACGTAAAATACGATAAGATACTCCACCTGTTATGAATAAGATCGTACCCTATGATTATAAAAAAAATAATGTCGTGTTTGATCGTAACGTGTAAGTGGCAGTAAACTAGTGGCGCCTAGTGATGAGCAAATACAAAGATGCTAATGTGTATTTTATTACATTATAAACTCAGTTCATAAACGATTGAAGGCCGGAACGAGTTATTACATATCGAAAGTATGTGTGTAATAAATAAATCCGTTAGAGTAAGCAGTATACTGAAAAATATACATACACATTCAAATAAATGACTATAACGGTTTTAAACGTGATATATATTAGGTCAACTTGTTTGAAAATTATTCATGGGGAAACACGGCTGCTGCAAAGCATCCGAAACGTTGGGCCGTAGTTAAAATAACAATAATTATTACAAACAAATTACAAATAATTTCAAACAAGTTTCACTAATACATACATATAATTTTGTTTAAATTTTGTAACACTCGCATAAACTACAGACAGTATTTAATATACATACATACATATATATATAAATATAAAGGACCTCGTAGATTAATTAATGCGTTAAACGTGAACGATGCGGGGTTTAAAGCAATGATAATGTAGGTAAGTAATAATAAACGAGAAAACATAACTTGACTTAAAAAAACAATAATTGTAACAGACAACTTTGTCTACCGCATTTCATACGTACTGCAAACGTAAATAATGTAAAACATAACATGGCATTTAATTTTGATTAAGTAAACATATAATTAAAATTTCAAACAAGTAGACATTCGTATTAAACATGGTACGAGTATTTTATGACTACCATTTTTGTACATTGTTTCTCAATGTATTTATTTTAAACTAGTTGTGCCAACGACTTCAACCGCGTAGTACACTTATTTTGAGCGTCAAATTATGTTTTTGCAACGTACAAATCTATATTTTAGCTGTTACCCACGACGTCGTTCGTGTTCTATCGCCGACATTTAAATATTTACATAATTTAAAGAAGAACCCTTCTTTCATACATACATACTTTTGGGTATAGTCAATTTGAACCAGTAGTTTCTGGGATTAGCGCATTCAAACAAACTCTTCCGTTTTATACTATCAGTATAGATGTGTAAATGTAGGCTTATTATGTCTAAAAACTATAAAGTAAATTGCATATTTATTAGCAGCTGACCCAGCAACCATGGCTATGGCCAAATATAACTAATTCATAGCGACTTTGTGGTGTAGATAAAAAAAAATGAATTTCTTAAAAGGGTTGGTGATGAGAGATTAAATGTGGGTACTGATTAGTTAAAAAAATATTCAAGGGTGAAGAATTTTTATTAATTAACGGTTTAGTAACGAGATTTATACAAAACAAATGGGTTTGAATAAGTGATATAGATATTTGTGTAAATCATTTCATCGTAACATTTCGCTTCAAATTTTACGAGCAGACATTATAAAGACGTGGAAATATAACTCGGGAAACCATTTCGAGATTATTATTCCGTGAGTAATGAAATATCGCGAATTATTAGTTACGAGGTCAAAAACTTTTCCCGAATAAATACAGGAAACGTAAAACTAATCAAACTAGCTAAACTTCCTGCCTACTAAAATTTAACATATTTTTTTTCATGAAATTTAGTGCTGTGTCCGAGTGAAAGTTACAGAACGATATACAATGTAAATTAAAAATATACATTATGTGGAAATATGAAAAAAATACCAAATCTTGGAAATTTTGACTGTTATAGATCCGTCTCTATTATCTTAAGTCGTGCACCACACTTATTCCACTATATTTTCATTTTAAACACTCCCGTGAAGGAAAACATAACATAGTATTTTTGTCTTAGAACCGAAATTTAGAGAAGACATGTATAAAAACAACCAACCACATTATATACCCTCTCCCCGTGACCACGGCTGCTGCAAAGCATCCGAAACGTCGGGCCGAAGTTGAAAATCATTTTCAAATAAGTTTAACTAATATATCGCGTTTTAAACCGTTAAAGTGTTTTATTTAAATGTGTACTACTCGCGTAAACTATAGACAGAATTATTCTTCTTTAAATTATCAAAACAAAAATGGGCGGGATAGTATATTTTTATCTCTTAAGATGAACTCGCAAAAACGACGGGAACCGAACGACGGGACGGGACCGATTACGGAAATTAGGACAGTTTGCAAAAACAATTTGGGACGCGGACGAAGTCGCTGACTTACCTTGTAAGTAATAAAAAAAATAACTTCCTTATGAAAATAATTATCTATGTTACGATTTTAGCTCAGTTGTTAACGTAATCTATGGTCGTTGATTTGATCAACATATCACGTCTGTTAATTTTTGCATAAGTGAGTCCGCAAAGCGACTTAGTTGAAAGCTTATTGAGTTAATAAAAAAATATAAAGATTTACATGCAAACTGTGATTGCGTCGCTACAACTTCGTCTAGACGACCAGTGTTTGTATTGACATCGTATATATTAACTAATTTAATAAGATTTGTATGTACGACTGCCAAACCATTATCTACAAGGCTAAGTAAAAGAAAGCTTCTTGGTACCTCAAAAGTACAGTTTGTGTTTATAGTATACTTGTACCCAACTGTTAGCTTCTATTCTTAAATTATTACCATATATAATTTTAAACTTTGTAAAGGATATATTCAAATAATATTATGAAATAATAATCATTACAAACCTTAGACAGTACTGTAGTTTACTTGATTATTACACATTTAAATAAAATATTTTCAACGATTTAATTAGTGAAATATATGTGTTAAACTCGTGTTTATTTACGGCTGCCAAATGCATCCGGAACGTCGGGCCGTATTTAAAATATTTTGTCAATAAGTTTAACTAATACATTTCGCGTTTCAAACCGCTAAAAGTGTTTTAAGTTTGAAAAGCTGTCAAGAGAGAGAAAATAGTCTTTATGCACGTTAATATTTTAGTCTGTGGCTTATTGTATGTCCAAAAGACAAAGTTCGCGCATCTCTATAAGTAAATTTATTTTATTTATTACAGCTTTATTATTCATAATATATAGGTACCACCCAATCTACAAAAGAAAAAAACTTACGTAGTAATGTATTCTATTAACTAAAAAATATGTATTATCAAATTAATAATTAATTCTACTTAGTTGTTTTTTGCAAAGACAACAACTAAAGCTATTTTTTATAACGCTAAGTACGAAATATATTTTTCTTAAAAAACCGGCTTGTTACATAGAATTTTTTACGGGTTCGTTATAAGGCCGTGGGTTCGATTCGGATTCAACATATTTGTAATCGATTTATAATTTTACTAAAATGTACTTCGTACGGAAACATGGATATAAAAACCAGTGTCCACAGATGAAAAAGCCGTGAAGTTTAATCGCGTTTAGTCTGTGGATTTCCAAATATTCAAAGCCAAATAGATCTTGCGCATCTTGTTTAGATGTGATATGGCTGGGTTATTTCCCCTAAGATCTGTCCACATGTATCATAAAGGAATGTCAGCCAAATTGAAAATAAATTTACTTAAATTTTTCATGATTTCAGTTTGTAGGTCAAGGTACGTTAGAGTTCCTGTGCAAATCAACTGATTGAATGTAAGTTAAACGCCCACGTTCACAGAGGGGGGCGGGGGGAGCTCTTAAAAGCCTTTGTCCCTTTCATTCCGTCATCTTTGACGTCATTTGAGTACTGGCCTGTTATTTGCCTGGACTGGCCTTTTCTAGACTGATTAATTGTTACGCTATTATCATGTAATCGTTCGATTTATGAGGTCGTTTAATTATAAGAAGCTAGTATACTAAGTATATAATAGTATAATAAATAAAACATTTTTAACGACTTAAAACGCGAAATGTACAGTGGTATTTACGACTGGAGTTCTGGGGTTCTACGGCCCTAAAGGTCGGGCTATGGTTAATAAAATAAGTTAACTAATACATTTCGCGTTTAACACCGTTAAAAGGGTTTTATTCAAGTACTAGAAATTGGTTCAGTTCAGTAATCCAGGTTATGAATAATAATAAGACTTTTATTATGTTCATTTCTGTTGTAAGTTAAAAATAAAGAAATGAGTTAGTGAGTTACTTTTGAACTTGATGTATAGTTTGGTTCTCCGTTAGTATTGGAATTAATCTACTTCCTGGACCAAGGTCTCCTTCAGCTTCTTCGATGTCGTCATAATCAACCAGCCTCATACTTTTAACAAGTCAACTACCCATTGTCTCACTCGTCATCCGATGCTCCTTTTCATGTGAGCAGGTCCCTTCCGCGAACTGTACTTTTGAGTATCCAACGTCTCTCAGTAATTGGAACGATGAGTTCCGCTTATGTCCATTTCCCGAGGTTTAAAAACGTGTATACATTAAAATATGCATCCACTACTAAATGCCCTAAGATAGTTGTATAAAAACAATATCATATAATATAGGCCAGAGCTCTTTGGAGATACCGAATTTCTGATTTATTTTCACAGATCAAAGTCTAAACAGCAATAATTCATGTCGTAAAATAGGCTGGAATCGGTAACATCAGTTACACTGACGGCTTTATCAATAAAATACATTAAATGTAATCCACATAATATCTTCTCTAGCATAATTATCGACATCTGGCTAATGTAGAAACAAAAGGGAATCGTATTTATAGACGCGATTAATTTTCTATCTCACATACTTCAACTAATACAAAGTTAAATACTGTCTGTACTTTACGCGAGTACGCATTTTAATAAAACAATTTAACGGTTAAAAACGCGTAAATTAGTTATTCTATTTGAAAATTAATTTAACTACGGCCCGTCGTTTCGGATGCTTAGCACCAGGTCACAGGTCTCCCCGTGACCACGCGTTTTAAACCATTAAAGGGTTTTAATATAGAGTTACGATAACACAACAGTTTATTTGGTATTTTTGTTTTTGTTACTTGAAACATATTTAGTATATACCCATATACCCATAAACATCAGACTAATCAAAAAAGCATTTTATACCATGTGTAAGGGAATAGATAAAAGGAATGAATTGTTAGTGTTACGATGGGGATTTCTATTGTAGAACAAAGGTTTATATGGCTTAAACATTTAACACGTAAGCGTAAAGCTATTGGCTTATGTTAAATGTTTCCGATGTAAGCGGATAAAAAATAAAGGATTTAGAAATAGTATGTATAACTCAATGTTGGTACTTTAACCAATACAGAATAAGCAATGGTTATTTCTTTTTATGTTGGTATATTATATAGAGTAATTTAGGCGTTTAAAAAAATGTATACTAGTTTTTCAATGTTGGTACTCCAATCCGATACAGACGAAGCAACGGTTATAATTTTTATGTTGGCACGTTAAATATAGACAAAAATAGATTTTTTCATAATTGTATGCTACTTTTTTTATCTTCTAATTTGTTTTTAGTGTTAGAAATTAAATGTTGTTAATATGAAGGGCGCTTAACTAAAGTGAAGTAATATTGCGCAATTTAATTTCTTAATTTTTTGACACAGTCTTAAGATCTTTTTGTACCTATATATTTCGTAGTCTGTATACTAATAGATCTTATACCTATAGTATGTATTAACTCAACAAATAGATCTTATATAGTAGGTCTATATATTTCGTAGATACATATCTTTAATCCACATGTAAATAAAGACTAAGTATTTAAGATAAGTATCATAAAATTAGACCAGGTTAAGATAATTTTTATTTAATGTTAAGATACATTACATAATCGAAAGTGCTAAGCCATTACAGCTAGCTGTAAAATAAACGTTTATCATAAAATGTCTGCCAGATGCTAACCTACATACACCGGCATGGAGTGATCGCCTCTATGATTCAAAGTTTAGTCATGGTTTTGCGATGAGGGATTGAAGTCCTGGATTTAATTCCCTGGGAAACAGAAAAATAAGACCTATTTGTCCTTTGGCCATGTAGAAATATTTAATTTCAGTAACTTATTTTGTGTTTACTTTAAAAGCTTTATTTATGAACATTTTAACACTTTAGTAAATTTAACACGTTAACACGATGTTAATAAATTTATTTGAGTAGCGACAAATTGCTTTTCCTAATAACACATCGACATGCAAATCTAGGATAGTATTTAAGTTACAACATCGAAATATTTCATAACTTATTACCGTGAATTTTAATCAACATTCATCATTGTAATTACTTGTAGCACGAAACTGTGACCGGCGAATTTAATATCAAGTAAGAGGTAAAATTACCTTTGCTCCTTTAATGCGTCTTATGTTTAAATATAACTCATTGTAATTAATTATGATTACATTTTAATGGCCAGGTATTAGATTTAACCTTTAAGTCAAGTCAAGAAAGTTTATGGATTCTTGGTATAAACATGGCGATAATTGCAAACGTCAATGTTCCCGCCAAAATCACTTAAGCGGGAAACATTATTAAGTAATGAATTGGTAACTATTGCAATTATTGATGTAAAATGGGAGGGTGAAATTCTTGCGCCCAGCGGCAAAGTGGTAGTAACACTATTTTAATTATGGGCTGGCTGGCTAAAACACACCAAGAGCGATAAAAAATATGAAGATCATTTACAAAAGATTACGCGTATACGTGTAGATAATCTAAAACGTAATATGATAAATAGTTATCCGGATGTACGTTATACTCTGTGGAATAATTTAAAAAATATAATAAACCCGTCATGGCGGCCGCTGTTCGAAATTCGAAAGACAGCTGTATCGGACGCGTTCGCAAAATTACTCATACTAATGGATTCGCCGCACGCAACTGATATATTTCATAGCGGCACTGACCTTCATGGAGTACAATCTGTGATTTTCCGTTTTTCAGTATTTATTTTGTAATAGACAAGCTTGGAGTTCACATGATGGTAGTTGAAATAACCCAGCCGTATGACATCTAAACAAGTTGCGCGCTCTACCTATTTTGGCTTTGGATATTCGGAAATCGCGGAAACGCGATTAACGTGTGCGATTAATGTGGACGGTGGTGCGTGATCCGGACGGAATTTCGATTTTCAATATTAATACCACCAATTTAATATCCAGATTTCCAGACGAAGTCCAATATGTTTCAGAAATTAAAAAATACTTAGTTAAGATTGTTCATTCATTTATTAATTCTCTGTTACTAGCCACCCTCTGTAAGTACCTGTATATTGAAAAGTGCATATGCTGACTTTCATTCTATGTATTTCCATTAATAATAGGTTGGTATAAAGAAGAATTGGTCGCTACACGACTAAGAAATGCATATTTTTGGCCCCAATGAATACTTTTTTATTTTACAGTGAAAATACAATTACATACAGTATTGTCTGTTCATCTTTATATCATACATACGTAATGTAGTTGGTAGTTTTATTGTTTTAAAATGAACCTTTTTTTTCTTCGTCCGTATTTTTGTTACTGAATTATTCAAACACTGACCGGCTTTATTTTTTTAACTCTAATCAGCTGATTTATGGAATTTATAAAGAATACACAAACTGGGATGGTATGAAACAACAAAAATGCATTAATCAAAACGCCAGGGCGTCAGAACAAGACAGATACCGGAAACAAATGAAATCACTTCTAAATATTTAAAATATTATTCCGAAAATTGGTTCAATGTGCAAGCTGTAGCGTGATATAACATTTAGTAAGTTTGTGTATATCACCGTTACAGTAAACAGGACAATATAAAAAATGAGTATTAGATGCCCAGTTTACAAACAAGTTTGATTTGAATAATACAAGTAGTAAAGGGATATCGATTTTATATTTTCAAAATTTATAGTTATTTATAGTCATAAATTTTTTTTCTTTTAACTTATCATTACAACCGAGATGTTGTTCGTCTTCCACCGCCTTCCTCTTAAAACTTGGACCATACAAAATGTCTCGAATTTAATGCATTCCGAGAAACGTTCCAAGCAATGAATCACGGTCAGTGCTCGGAAGTGTATTTTTATTCGAACATCGTAAAATGTTTTACACGCTTAACGGATTGGCTGATTTTAATGAGACAGGGAAAATATAAACTCTACTAATGGACTGGAATAATACTGCGACTTGGTTCGTTTGTCTGATGATAGAAATGGCTAATAATCAATGGGTCATAGGTTGGATCCCCAGCAGGTCCAACATATTTCAAAACTTTTCAATTTATAATTTTGCTGGACGTGCTGGAAACCTAGATATTCAACCACCGGCCACAGATGAAAAAGCCGCGAAGCTTAATCGCGATTCGGTTTTAGACTGTGGATTTCCGAATATCCAAAGCCAAAATAGGTCAACGGCGTATCTTGTTTAGATGCTATGGCTAGGGTTGTTTCCAAAATGACCCTTTATCCAGGGTCAACAGAGTATAAGTAGTAAAGGAAATTAAAGTACGTGAAGATTGCCATATGAAAGTTGGCGATAAAAAGAGTGACGGCGTGTCTCTTGCCAGTTCTTCTCGTTCTACGCCCTTGATTTAAGAACTGGTAGTTAATGTATATTTAGAGTCTTTGGTTTCCTGGTGTGATGTTCATAAGTACACCTAGTTACCTACGTGAGTAGATGATTTTGCGATAACTTGCACGCAACTGCTGTATCCGATTAAATTTAGGACTCGGTAGCTCATTTGAGTGTTGTTTTTCAATTTAATTAGACTTTTAATTTACAACTTATACATGTTAAATTATAAGTTATATATTTCTATATCTACCTTCACAATAAGCAAATTCTGATTTCATAATAGTTGAATTCATTTTCGCCTAAAATAATTGCGCATACATTAATATTTTTCACATGTTATTGCACATGAAGGCACTATATAATTTAAAAATCGAAAATAAATTGAAAAAATTTAATACGCAAGTGTTAAGGTTGAAGTTTGCGCGAGAGGTGCATGTATCAATAAGTTGAAAAAATTCGACGATGAGGTGTAGGACTCGGTAGCTCAATTGGTAGAGCAAAAGCACGGAAAGCTGACGATGCCAGTTCAAGTCCTGCCCGAGTCGAAAATGTTTTCAATTTATTTTCGATTTTTAAATTAATTGCGCATATTTATTTTCCTCTTTATTTCTTATCAGGTTTTTTGTTATTAGGCCACTCTGCCTCTAGCAGCCCCATTTCTTATTTGGAAATGCAACTTGTTAACAAATCAATGACCTGTAGATCGGCGCTTTGTGATACCTTGACGATAATCTTTACAACGATGGCACTTGAAATGAGTGAATCGGCTTTGTAGTAAGTACTTAGTAACTACTATGATGGAAAACATAGCAGCGTTGTATATGAATACCTTTAGATATAAGCATTTTCCAGCCGATTATTTCGACGAAGTCAAAGTTACTCTTCAAGACGTTTCGGAAGCTATACAGTAGCCGTGGTCTTCCAGGCATCCGAAATGTCGGGCCGGATTATTATTCACTAGTAAAATTGCGTTTTAACCGTAAAAATAATTTATTTAGTGTGTACTAAAGACAGTACTGAAATGTTTTGTTTTATATTAGGGTTTTAATAAAACTGGCTAGTTTTTTTTTTATTTCGTCCGTAATGTTTGTCAACTCGTAAAGTCGGTCCAGGTTCTCACTAATGACCCACCACACACTATAGTTTCTCTAAGCTACCGAGACACATATCTGATTTCTAGATTCGAACGTAAAAAGACTTTTGAAACCTCATATAGGTATTTACTATAACTTATAAACTATAGTAATACATATAACTGCGGCGGGTTAATTCAGTTTTTATTAAAGGTCGTTGGAAAATATATTTGTTTCTACAACGTGTTCTCGCGTGACAAAACTTCCGCGGGGAGTACTCCGCGTATTTTGGAAACAAACACGTGTTTATGTCCAACAGGGCTTATAAAACCAGAACTAAGTAGATATTCATGTCTTTTATGATAGAAGCGGACAGATAAGCTTGGGGTTGACTAGATGAAACATGAATAACCCAAGCCATATACATCAACAACTAAACTAGATACGCTGGCGGCCTATATGAACGAATTAAGGTAGGCAAATGTCGAAAAAAAAAAAATTATCTTTAGGAGCTTCTGTTGTGTTGGTTCAACCAAAATAGTATAAAATAATGATTTCTCTTCTAATGATCTAAAAAATATCCGTCGATAGTATATGGGTATCATTTAATATTAACTCGCAAGAACTACGGGATAATTTAAAAAGTCGAAGAGGTTGTTTGTAATAAATAATATGACGCCCAAGTAACTTCACGCGGACAAAGTCGCGGGCACAACTAGTATGGTATTTTTTTTTGTGTATTAAATTGTGTGTTATGTTATTTATCTATCATTACCTGATATCATGAATGAATTATCTGGAGGTATATATGGCTTTTTATTAATACGTATAATAAAAGTCTAATAAAACGTTAAAATATTGACCTAAATATTATCGTATTTCCCAGGTCAAGATGAGTGGTGAAGCAGAAGACACAACACCGACGCCCACGGCGGCTCAGCCGGATGGCGCGGGGCCTCTCATCCAGGTCCCCGTTGCCCCACGAAAACCACCACGTCGGGGCCTCAAAGTTCAGCCCGAGAGGCCGAAGCGAGCTCTCTTCTGTCTCACACTCAAGAACCCATTGAGGAAACTATGCATTGACATTGTCGAATGGAAGTATCCTTTAAAAAAAAGCTGAAGATGTTTACGCAAATGTGCATTAAAGAAAACTAATAACGGTTTAAAACACGAAATATATCCCATAATTCATTTTTAAATACAGCTCAAGTCAATACTTCAGCGCTAATTTTGGTACTTTTACTTAATAATTGCTTATAAAACGTATTATAACGCAGTATTTATCTTACAACTGTTAATGAAAGCTTCCTAGAGTAAATACAGATTCGTTACGTAACGCGTTATGGTGCCAAACTATTTAATATAATTTTCAATGATAAATAGTGTAACTAGATTTAAGTTATATCTTTCTTTAAATTTGATTAAACTCTCTAAAACTTCAAAACGTTTAATAACCTTAATTTCTTATTATCTATATTCATCATATTATAATCCTCTGGTGAAATATAACATTGTAATGATGGAGTCGATTTTCGTAAAGGCATCAAACGAATGTTGCATTTTAGCAGCATTAGATTTTGAAAACGTGTGCCTTAGAAGATAAAAATGCAACCTCAAGAACAATAACCTTATAAAATTCGTTATAAACCTTGGCGGTACGCCAAGCGGCGGCATGAATGACAGAAATATTTTGGAAATTGATCGGGAAATACCTTCTTGTTGAATAAACAAAAATTCCGTATATTTTACACGTTCTTGCGTTTGCACTAATTGGCACGCTCGTTCTAATTGAGTCATAGTTTCTGAATCGGGATTAATCATGCTTCGAGAACGAATATAGCATCCAATATACGCATTGGGCTTTAAAATATATAGACCGTGAAGGAATGTAATTACTGGATCGACTGAACTTGGAAATCGGCAGTTCGTTAATATTTAAGTTTTCGTATTAAACGGTCAAAACCGAATCTTATTATACGTTACGGAAGGTTATACTTTATAAAACATCGCGCTGTGAGCGAAGAAAAAGCGGGCAATGTGGGAAAAAGAGGAAAAAAATATTAATCTCCGCGAGTTTCCGATGCGCTGCGAAAATGATTCTAAAACCTAAAAAAATATCTAGAAAATAATGAATTGTCTTTAAACGATCGCTCGCGATGATAGTCGCGTCCCGTCGTTCTTGAAAATTCTTAAAAGATATGTCTTATCTATCGCGGACACTTTTATATCATTTAAAGAAAAATTATTCTCTTATACATATTTTTTGTTTTGTCGAATCATTTTCGCAGTATACGCAACGAAAACCCCTCAAAGATGATAAAATTTTTCCGTTTGTTCTACATGTCCCACTGTTTCTTTGCTCCTATTAGATGCAACACAATGTATTTATAGCCTACTATCTGTACCCGCGACTTAATTCGCGTGGAATAGTGATTTGGGGTAGAAGTTTTAATTATTTAAGCTGCTTATTAATTTATGTAATTGCTCATATATCGAAGGTTATATATGTTGCCTTACTTTGCCGCAACACTCTCACCTCACATCACTCCTACTCTAACTCCCACTCTCACTCCCACCCCCACTCCCAACAACCCCCTTTTGCGCAATAAAAAGTAGCCTATGTTCTTTCGCAGGGTCTAAACCATCTGTGTACCATTTTATTCAAATCCGTTCAGTAGTTTTGGCGTGAAAGAGTAACAGACAGACAGAGTTACTTTCCCATTTATAATATTATATAGTAAGGTAAGCCTTCCTCGATAGATACTCTAACCATCACAAAATAATTTTTTGATTTAAACCTGTAGTTTCTGAGATTATTAGCGTTCAAACAAAAAAAGTGTAGTCGCGTTAACAGAACCTGGACTAATGTTTGGAAAATCAGAATGTTCCACTCAGAAAATGAAATGTTACATCTGCTACTAATAACTCAATGAAAAGAACCGCAACTCATTATTGTAGCGAGAAATCTGCGTCTTGTTGAAATATTTAGACGTCTTACGTTATATTTAGCCACTTTCTAGGGAAAATAAATATTGCTCATAATATAAACAATTGATGGATTAATAGATCATAGAACTCTGGTTAATTTACAAAAACAAGATTTAGGTTCCTCTTTAACGTACTGCTATCAGTGGCGTAGCTATCGTAGGGCCCGGTGGTGCAGTGCACCAGGGCCCTGGACCTCGAGGGGCCCTTTGCGCTTTAACCTAAGCTTTGAAAAAAGCGTGTTCGCCAACTCGCCAGCTCCTGAAGCTAGAAGGAAGAGGGGGTGAGATCCCGATTCTTTCTCTGTACCGGGGCCCTTGCCCATTCAGATACGCCACTGACTACTATTATATTTTTAAGAAACGTCCTTCAAGAAAGTAATTATATATGTAGAAAATAAACAAAAAAGTTAAGTACTCATTAATTTTCAGTACATGTATTATTTTTTTTTTTGTTAAGACTTAATTTATAATTTGGACCGCGTTTCTGTATAGCACAAATCACAACTTCTACATCGTTAACATGCTTACCTATTAAGACTAACATATTTTGTCTATAATAGTTAACTTTCAGATACACTTTTACGAAACAGATGGCGCTAGCGTAGCAGTTTTGACATTATAGACACCTCCCTCAAACCACGACTGCAAAGCATCCGAACGTCATGTCGTAAAAAATAAATAAATGTAAATTTAAATATATCGACATTGCAACGGTTAAAAGTGTTTTATTCAAAAGACTGATATAGATTTTAATTGTTACGAGTTCGTAGTATCGTTCAAGTATATATGTGTACATTATACATACACGATGTAGGTGTATGATGAATCCTTCATATATAAAAATTCATTGAAATAAGTTTATCCGTTTTAGAGCAGTTCACAAACGCTTCGACTAAAAATAATAACAAAAGCCATCGATTGTGGGTCGTGTTTACATTCTTGATTCCGTTAATATTAGATATTTCGGTCGGTCGATGTTTAGGGTAATGTTACGCAACTTCCGGACTGAAAGTAGAAGATATATTCTGTCTATATGTATGATTAAAATTGGCTATCCAGAAAATACTATCGAAAACGCATGATATTTTTTCTATGATAAAGGAGGGCAGAGGCATAAGAAAATACCCTAGACATAAAACATCTAGACAAGACCTATTTTGGCTTTGGATTATCAAATGCCAATGTCATGTTGCGAACTTTAACGGTTTAAAACGCGATATATTAAACTTATTAAAAATGATTTTAAACTTCAGTATTCAGCATATCAGCAATTCGGCAGTATTTGATTTATTTATTCACATTTAATAATCTATGGTAGTTATTTATGAGTCGTTTTGTGACAAAATTCGCAACTCGCAGAATCGATTCACAACGCATGGATAGGTTCATGCAACATTGGCAGTTGGCCACCTGGATTGAGATTAGTTGTGCTCGCCCGACATTGACGTGTATGAGCGTGTAGGTCATAGACAAATGTTACTAGGTTTTATATCAAATTCCGGGGGTTTATTCACAAAAAGGTGAAAATTAACCTACCTTTATTACTATTAACATTGATTTATTGGTGATTGATATATCGTCTATAGTTTACGCAAATAGAACATATTTAAACATACTTTTAACGGTTTTAAATCTGCTCGAATTGTAGTTAATTTATTTACAATTTTTAATTACATAGACGTTACGTTCACGATGAGATTGAAGATGGAGGGTATTCCTAATGTTAAAATCAAATCTGTCTACCGCCATCTGTTTCCTCGAAGTTGGTATATGGAGAACTAGCTGTGCCAGCGATTTCGTTTGCGTGGAATAGTGACTTGGGGTAGAGTTTTAATTTATTTAGGCTGTTTATTAATTTATGTAATTGCGCATTTATCGCAGCCACTCTATGTTTTAAGTGCTACTTTGCCGCAACACTCTTACTTCATATCACTCCTACTCTCACTTCCATTCCCACTCCCGCTTTTAATCCCAAAAAGCCAAAGAAGAAAGTTTCAGTTTACTAGCTTCAAAAACCACGAATTTCCATACAAACTTTTACCCTCCCTTTAACTATTACCCCTTACAACCCCATTTTCGCAATAAAAATGGCTTATGTTCTTTCTCAGGGTCTAGACTATATGTGTACCAAATTTCATTCAAATCTGTTCAGTAGTTTTGGCGTGAAAGAGTAACAGACAGACAGAGTTACTTTCGCATTTATAATATTAGTAAGGTTCTTGCTGGGGCTTATAAAAATGACTCACAGTGTCCTCTGGCTTTTTGCAACATATGGTTTATAATATAGGATATCTTTTTATCCGTAGTAAAAATAAATTGTAAATAAGTTGACTAATACATTCTGCGTTAAAAGGTTTTTTTATTTAAAAATCAATTATATTTTGTATGTGAATAATTTCGCTTTCCACTATTAGTCCGTTAAAAACTACTAGTATTTTACATCGTTTGGTTCCTTAACTTACAAATCAGCCACTTAATATAATTTCTCAAATATATTCTTTTTGCATTACATCTTACTGTTGATGCTATCGTATCGTCAAAAAATGAAGCTATGTAAAAATCTGAACTGACTGAAATCACGCGCAAAGATGGTTTATATAAAACGCAGCGTTTACTTCACTTTTTAAGTCAATAATTGAGTTATATGATTTTTGCCAATTTCAAAAGCAACCTTAACTCAGACCAGACCATTCGAATGGATGATTCTGACCACAATATTTGCAAACTGCATAGCGCTGGCTGTCTACACTCCATATCCAGCCAGTGATTCTAACTACACCAACTGGGTTTTAGTAAGTACAAATATTTGATATTATGAGAATATTGATTTGAGAACTGATAGTAAATGTTATGATAGTTATGTACATCATTTAGCGACAAGAGGAGTGGCGGCGAGCTTTTTGCCGGCTCTTCTCGTTCGTTTTAGATCCTTGATTTGAACAATGCAGTTCAAAATGTCCAATATTTTTTTCGCATAAATGTCTTACCGAGAAACTGTTATCGATATACAATAGCTTGCTTATTAAAATTTGTGCAAACGCAAAGTCAAAAATGTAAATCATTTATTCACGTAGGTAACCACGTACAATTATGACCTCACCAGTTTAAAACTAAAGACTCTAATTTGCTGCCAGTTCTCAAATCAAGGATGTAAAACGAACGAGAAGAGCCGGCAAAAAGCTCGCTGCCACTCCTCTTATCGCTAAATGATGTAAATAACTAACGAACACAAGTTGAATTGACAGATAGTTGAAAGTAGTACTTGTAGTCTTGATAAAAAACGATATTTTTCCTAATTTATTTATTTCCATTACAGGAGAAGATTGAATATATATTTCTGGTGATATTTACGGGAGAATGTGTGATGAAGATTATAGCGTATGGGTTTGTTATGCACCAAGGGTCGTATCTACGAAATGGATGGAATTTACTCGATTTTACGATAGTTGTTATAGGGTAAGATATTTTTTTTGTTTAACATTCTATTATATAATTCTCTATAAATAAACACTGATAACGGTTTAACAAAAAAGTTAATTAGGTTACTTGTGTTTAATTATGATCCGTTATTTAGGAAGTCACGGCTTACGCGTTTTAAACCGTTAAAAGTGTTGCAATAAAAGTGATAGCGAATAATAAAATATAAATAATAAAGTAAGTTTGAACTGTGAGAAAACCAGATGTACGAGTTTATCTCTATGACAAACTCTTAATATAATTGCCTGGAAGAGATTACTGCATAACACCGTCCCTAGCTAATATTGGTCCATATGGTATTTTGAAATCTTCAATACAATATTTTGTGTAATAGTATATTAATATATGAAAAGTAAAATATTTTTCACATGCACATTAAGGCGTTATATAGATTAAAAAAGAAATTACGAGACGGGCAGCACTGGAGCCGGTATCCACAGCGTTCCGTGCTGTTGCTCTAATCACTAGAGCTACTGTGTCCTACACGCGAATTTTTTTACCCTATTGATACATGCACTTCTAGCGTAATAAATTTTTTTAAATATAGAGCATAAATTATAAATTAATTCTCTTTATTTCAGTATGGTAAGCACAGTACTATCAAGTATATTCAAAGACGCGTTCGACGTAAAAGCACTGAGGGCGTTCAGAGTTTTACGACCGCTCAGGCTTGTCTCCGGAGTACCAAGTATGTATTAAGTTCAACATATTAAATCCCGTCATCCCAAAATGCGGCATGGGGCAAAATCATTATCATGATAATTACGTCTGTACTCTGCTATTCAAAATGATTTATTATCCCCGGAACTACAACCCATGGCCGTATTGAACGTGTTAGATTTTTTTACGTAATAAGAGAGAGAGATACCTAATACAATAATTATAGGCATTGGTTTATATGAGATTTTAAGGATATTTGAGAATAACAAGAAGATTTAATGTCAAAGACTATTCTATTTCGTTAAAGTTATATTTAATATTCCCCATAATAACGGCAACACATTTATTGTATAAAAACGTCTAGGAATCTAACAAATAATGGTACCCCAATTATATATATATTTTGAAGATATTTATCTATATATTACACAAGGTTACGATACTTAATTGACATATATTGATGCCAATTCAATATAATAAAAAGTACATAATATATCACAACCTATTTATTACAATATAATAATGTACATCATACCTGAACCATCCAATGTTCAACCAACGTTCGCATTATAGGTATTAATACAGATATACGATTTTAAACATATTCTGAAACCTCTAACGTTCCAAACAACGTTCCACCAACGTTTACCGTGCGATTTCTCAAGAGCAACTGCTTTTCCCGCTTTACAGCGCACCCCCTTTTATACAATACAAGACACAAACAACCGACCAGGTGTTAGCCTGACGTCATCGAATAACACGAACATTACTTTTAAACATTTTGTAAACTACCCGCAGTTATACATCACAAAAACAATGATCTGAATCTGTCAAACGCAATACCTAATATTGCATTTAACCATAGAGCCACAGACGCAGTCAGAGTAGTTAAGAATATTAATATATTGACAAAAAAGTGAATTTGGCGATGTGCCATTTGGTTTATTTATTCAAATTTTACAAACATATCAACACAAAAAGGCGGGAACTCATTCGAGTTTTTTACGCCTCCTAGGACATTACATAAATTTATACTAAAACAATTGTATACTAAGTAGTACAGATTATCAAATATTAAAAACAGTTTGATTTATACCAGATTATACAAGAATACGCATTTTCAATTTGCTATAAACAAACAAATCACTACTTTAGTTAGAAGGCCTTTGGTGGGGAGTAGAATTTTTTTAATTTGTTTTGTATATATGTAGTAGTAAGTGATTCTTTAATACGATTTGGTAATAAATTAATTTCGGTACTACATAGTTGTGTTCTTTTACCATATAGGTTATGGTGGATTAAACTTTTTACTTCTAAAATACCAGTGTCTTTAGGAGATTTGCATAATAATATCGTTGAATTAGCCAAACTTTTATTGTGTGTAACAGGATAACTTACTACGTGTTTCAGGTCTTCAGATAGTTTTAAATTCAATATTAAAGGCGATGGTGCCGCTGCTGCACATCGCGCTGCTGGTGATATTCGTGATCATCATCTACGCTATCATTGGGCTGGAGCTCTTTTCGGGAAAGATGCACAAGTCTTGTTATAGTAGATTGACAGGTAACTCTTTGCTCTACAGTTGCATTGAAATAACTGGCGTTGTTCATTTTAATTTTATAAATACACTTGATGTGTAAGTGACTTCGTTCGCGTATAATAGTTATTTTAGGCGGTAAAATTCAGTTTTTCAACTAATCTCCAGGGCTTTATAATTTATAGCGTTCGCGTCCAGTCGTTTCTTCAACTTAATCTTAAAAGATAGACATATACTGTCGCGGGCATATTTTTAGATCATTTTAAGAGAATTCATTCTTTCACACATATTTTTTGGTGTCTAGAACCATTATCGCATCTAACGCAATGGAATCACTCAAGCATTAATAATTTTCCCCGTTTGTCCATATTTTTTCCTGAGATAAGCGCGTTCAAACAAACTCTTCAGCTTTATAATATTATAAAGGCGGCATATGCGGAAGCTAAAATACCATTTTGGTCCTGTGGCTATTTACTTCTATCTTATATATTGTTAAAATTTACCTAGTTTCGGCAGCATTAATTTTAATAAAAATATTTTCAAAAGTCTTCTGTTCATTAAAACTCAATGGAACAAATATATTTGTGTTCACAGATGAAATAATGGACGACCCTCACCCGTGTGACCTGGACAACGGCTTCAACTGCTCAAAACTTGGTGATGATATGGAATGCCGCGAGGGTTGGATAGGACCAAACTTTGGGATCACAAATTTCGATAACTTCGGATTATCTATGCTGACGGTGTTTCAATGCATTACGCTGGAGGGTTGGACGGATGTGATGTATAATGTAAGTTTTCATGATATAATAGAAGCGCTATAGACCTATTTAGGCTTATACGTAGTATATATTATGTACCCGGATAGAATATAGACTTCACTACCTTGCATTTAACATATTTAGAAATTCTAAATATGATTTAGGAACATACCATATTTGGGGCTCAAGCCCGTGATTTTACATTTTTGAAGTCTCAAGTATTTCCTTATGTTTTCTTTAATATGTACAAATTTATATATTTAATAAGAAGAAGAAGAAGTAGGATAAGAAGTACTTTTTCTCTTTCAGATACAAGATGCGATGGGCAACAGTTGGGAATGGGTGTACTTTGTGTCGATGGTCATCTTGGGTGCATTCTTCGTCATGAATCTTATTCTCGGTGTGTTGTCTGGGTAGGTTAAATATTAAATACTGTCTATAGTTAACACGAGTAGTACACATTTAAATAAAACACTTTAACGGTTTAAAACGCGATATATTAGTTAAACTTATTTGGAAATGATTTTTAACTTCCGCCCGACGTTTCGGATGCTTTGCAGCAGCCGTGGTCACGGGGAGACTAAAGATGGAGGATGTCTCTGACGTCAAAGTAAAAAACGTCGGGCCGAAGTTAAAAATCATTTCCAAATAAGTTTAACTAATATATCGCGTTTTAAACCGTTAAAGTATTTTATTTAAAAGGTTAAATATTATCAAATTGTAAAACTATTTACGTTGCACATTATAAATTCACATTTTTGACTTTGATAATTACAGAGAATTCTCAAAAGAAAGAGAGAAAGCAAAGAACAGAGGTGACTTCCAGAAGCTTCGAGAAAAACAGCAGTTAGAAGAAGATCTTAAGGGTTACCTAGATTGGATAACGCAGGCAGAATATTTGGAGCCTCTTGCTGATCAACACGATCCTATAGATCAGAAGAGAGATTATGGTATAGGTAAATTATCCTTATAAGTTAACTAACGACCCGCCCCGGCTTCGCTCGGATGGAATGCTAATACTGAATACACTACAGAAAAACTGTGAACGTTTTATATAAAAAAACATAGTAGCCCACATCATATGCTGTAAAGGACCATATAGATCTATATTAAATCAACAATGTATTTAATTGGATAAGGGTAATGCGGTATTAGTTAAAATCGCTTTGAAAATTAGCCATTATTTGTCGTCTAAGTAAATTAGCCTATTAGCCACATCGCACGCACTGCCGAACAAGTTTAACAAAACTAAATTTTTATCATTATAGTCTTATGTATAACTAATTTTCAGTAATAAAATAAGACGGAAAACTAACAGCGTGATATCATCTATGATTGCAAAAGTTACAGAGTATATAAATTGTTAGAGAAACGGTGTATTGGTTGGTCGCAGGTTTGAGGTCTATCTACGTCGACTTTCTCTAATGCAAAGTGTTTTATTTAAATGTGTACTACTCGCTTGAACTATAGAGAGTATTTATTGTAAAGTATTTTTAAATCTAAGTTAATACATATTATTTTAGGGCAAACTACAACGGAGCATGATTCTACAGACCATTTAGGAATAGAAACAAATGAGCAACAAAAAGTGTCTATTGGAAAGTTATGGAAGAAGGATTTTGATAAGGTGCAGTATATAAATATAAAAACTTATCCTGTACATGAAAAGCAATGATGGTAACTTCATACAAACTTAGTTTTTTTGTAAATAAAAGTTATAACTCGGAAAGCCCGGTGGAAGAGTAACTCAACCACTTAACACCAAAATTAGTTAATATCAATATTCAATAGAAATAGAATGCTGACAACCGGTGACATAACGCGTTACCAAACGAAACGCTTTACACTCATAAAAGTTATCACTTCAAAAATAATAAATAAAAAGATAATGACTACTGTAATTTTCAATACAGGTCAACCGTCGAATGAAGCGTGCTTGTCGACGAGCTGTCAAGTCCCAAACATTCTACTGGCTCATCATAGTTCTAGTCTTCCTCAACACTGTAGTATTAGCTAGTGAACACTACCAGTAAGTCTAGTTTTGATTTATTATTATAGAAGTTTTCTCTCAACAGTAATTAAGATAATTCGAAGCAACGAAAAAAGGCACTAGCCTTAAAGCAATTCACCTAAATGAGTTAATAGAGCATTGTCTCTTTCTCACAGCCTACAATAAACAAGGACGCTTTTCCAATTCCCTATTAACTCATTCAGTGATTAGACTTTGTAAGTGATTGTGCTTTTCTAAATTAGTATTTCTTTCAATATATTGGTTTTATTAAGTACTAGTTAATTTAATTTAAATAAACATATGGTCACGGGGAGACGTCTTCGCTACTTCGGCTGCTGCAAAGCATACGAAACGTCCGGCCGTAGTTAAAATAATCTTGAAATAAATTTAACTAATCTATTTCGTGTTTAAATAGTAAAGTGTTTTATTTCAATGTGTACTACTCGAATAAACTACAGACAGTATTGAATTATTTTAGCCAACCTCAATGGCTGGATTATTTTCAAGAATATGGAAACGCCATGTTCGTGGCATTATTCACACTTGAGATGTTGGTGAAGATGTACAGTCTTGGATTACAGGTTAGAATAAATATTAAAAGTAATTTATTATTTATAAATTTGTTTGAGATCGGAATATAAATATGATCGTATGATTCATTCGTCTCATGTTACAGGGTTATTTTGTGTCACTTTTCAACCGGTTCGACTGTTTCGTGGTCGTGGGGTCAATTAGTGAGATGGTGCTCACCAAGACTGAAGTGATGCCACCTCTTGGAATCTCCGTGCTTCGTTGTGTCCGTCTTTTAAGGGTGTTTAAGGTTACCAAGTAGGTGTTCCATACTTTCCAAAATAAGTTGTATTGTAAGCATGATGATATTGTTTGTATAGGTACTTCAAATACTTAAACTACTAAAACTTAAAATACCCCAATATTACAAAAATACTTGCATGTTTTTGAACTGACTTAGCATCAGAGGAATTAGACAACTGCGTTACGAACCTGCGAATCCAGTCTTAAGTTGTTTTTGTCGGGTCTTTAATCATTTTATTTTGTATTATATATACTAAAATATGTTTATATATTTTTCAGGTATTGGCGATCTCTGTCTAATCTTGTCGCTTCTCTTCTTAACTCGATTCAGTCGATTGCGTCCCTTCTACTTCTGTTGTTTCTTTTCATCATGATCTTTGCTCTCCTGGGGATGCAGGTTTTTGGCGGAAGATTCAATTATGACCCTGTTGAAGAAAAGGATAGACATAACTTCGACTGTTTTTGGCAGGCGTTGTTGACTGTCTTTCAGGTAAGTACTATTCTCCTATTATAAAGAGACGCAATTTTAAGAAAAATCATCAATCTTTCTATTTCTATATGTAATAAAAACATTTTTGAAACTTTCAAACTCGAACAACATAATAGGCTATACGAATTAGTAAGGTTAGTATAAAACATCTGAATCGTCGGGTTGTACTTACAAATTAATCAATTACAATACTTTGTGTTAATAAACCCGTCAAAAGTTTTGCATTTAATATTTCACCAGTTCATTTTTGTAGATTTTGACCGGTGAAGATTGGAATGCAGTAATGTACGAAGGTATCAAGGCTTACGGTGGAGTCGGTACCGTTGGAATTGTCGCTTGCATTTACTTCATAATCCTATTTATTTGCGGCAACTGTATCCTTTTTAACAACTCTATAAAATGTAAAATAATTGCTATCAGCTAATTGTATAGCATCATCCATACCTTGATAAAAAAATATTATTTCCTAATCCTAGACCAGATATTCTACTTAACGTGTTCTTGGCCATCGCTGTGGATAACTTAGCAGATGCCGAATCATTAACGAATATAGAAAAAGAGGAAGGCGTAAGTATTAACGCTTAAAAAGTAACTGTAACTTTAGCATGAACAACTAAAAAAAGTTACAAGTTATAGTCATTTATTACTAGCTATAATTCTGATGTTGATTATGTATTTTAGCAAGCACCAGAAGAAAAGGAGGGAGGTAGTGTTGTGGCAACTGAGGGAGGTCAAGCAGACACTGATGATGAATATATTCACGATGAAGATGTATATACAAGTGACAAGTAAGTGGTTATAAAATTTTTGGCCACACATTTGTGGTGTCGCTTTATAATAACTTTCTATTTTGAAAATATTCTTAGTTCTGAGAGAGAATATGAAGGATCGGAAGGTGAGAACCAAGAAGAGTTAGAAGGAGAAGAGACTGATGAAAGATTAGATGAAGAAATTGATGAAAGAATAGAAGAAGAACAAGAACCAGAGGAAGATATGGTTGATAACATCCAAAGAAATCACATAGGTGAGCTTATTTATAGGAAAAGTTTATAAAAGTATTTAAAATGTTTTTCAGAGCCTTCCTATGCGTTATTTACTCGTGAAATGTGATTTACAATTGAAGCTGACGGCGTAAACTTTGTGAAATGAGCATTTTTTTATAATAATTTTCACGATTTCCTACTTTGCTATTTGTTCAGTTTTTATTATATTTTACAACCCACACTTTGAAACTATTAGTGAAGCTAACCGCCGTAAATAGTGCATACAGAATTCGAAGACGAACCCCGTTTGAAACGAAAGCCGACCACATCATCGGCTCGCCCACGCAGGCTCTCTGAAGTAGATATCCAGAACTCGGCGAAACCGATCCCCGATGCTTCCTCATTCTTCATATTTTCCAAAACCAACAGGTTAGGGATCGCGGTGGATATTGCTTCAGTTTAGATGTTCTCTCTGCATTCAAACACCTTTACGCTTTATAATTTCACTGTTTTGCTCTTGCTTTATTTATTCTATATGATCACTTTCTTTTTCTCATTTATCTTCTATCGGAACACTAAGCACAAGAGTAGCATCAGCTAGGAACAGTTAGGCATGGAGTGGTAATGAAACATTTAAGTAGATATATTTTTATCAAAGACAATGGCGAAGAAGAGGAAGGAAAGCTTGTAACGGCTAGACCGAGGCGGATGTCAGAATTGAATATGCCGAATCAGACGCCGCCTATACCGAACGCTAGTAGTTTCTTCGTATTTTCACCGACGAACAGGTGAACGATGACCCAGTGTCTCATTGTTAGTGATTGGCGTCATCTAAAAACTTCCAAGTGTCCTAAATTTCTCTCTTGTTAAATATTTCCACAATGAGATCACGGGGTATTGGGTGTGTCGTAGTAGAGGAAAATAGATTTGGAATCCTAGCATGGGTATCAGGACAGATGTTCTAGCGTTTTGATTTCCCAGTATCAATATAGAGTAGTATATTTATGTATGCATGCTAGTTTTTAGACGGTTTATTGTATATTTTTAAAGTGTTTGCATGCTTATTTAACTGTACGTAGTCTATTATCTTTAATAACAAGTAATTTGTTAGCGTTTAATTTTATTTCTTAATAAATGGAATGCTTATTATTAACGCTTAATATTTAAATAAACACTTTTAACGTTTTAAAACGCGAAGTTTAGTTTGATAGTAACCCGCCGTTTCAGGCGCATATCAGGAGGCTTATTTATTATTCTCGTTTTAAACCGTTTAACTTGTTTTATTTAAATGTGTACTACTCGCGTTAATTACAGACAAAATTTAACGCTTAATATTTTACTCCTTCTGTTTCACATATCTAAAATGTCGTCAATGTGTGATTTTGTCTGTAAATGTCTTCATGATTTTTATTACTTGCAATAGGTTTCGCGTACTTTGCTATAAGATGTCAGCGTCGTCGACATTTGGAAACATTATCTTGGTGTGCATTATGCTGTCGTCTGCTATGTTAGCTGCTGAAGACCCATTAGATGCAGCTCAGAAAGGCTTTAGGAATTACGTAAGGATTTCATATAAATCTACATTATTAAATAATAGAAATAATTCACCTACAAGTTTTATTAAATTATCAAAAAAATCTCGCTTATCTGTATATAAGTACATACTCTAAAAGTACTACACAGATCTTTTTGCGGTTTTCAAGAATGGATTCAACTTGATACTACAAATAGGCTTTATTGAAATTTATTGTCAGAAAATTTAGTAAGTAACAGAATAAACTAATTAATCCCTAAATATTCTAATAATATACTAAAGTAATAGATAGATAGCGGAGCTATGTTTAAGATTTAAGATGGCATGGTTTCTTTAGTCTAGATCTATGTACAAAGGAACAATAAATACATTTTCTATAAGTAATATATTAATTTGACCGCCTCTGTAGCTATTAAACGTGTCTAGTGTTGATCAGCGCGAGAGGTCTTGGGTTCGCATCGGTAGATAAAATGTTTCGGTGGACGACAGAAGTCTGATCAACTACTTGTTTGTAAATGTGGCCTCCGTGGAATTTTTCAAGCTATTATCATGACCGCCTCTGTACTAAAGGTTAAACATGCCTAGCATTACATTAAGCGCGAGAGATCTTGGGTTCGTATCGGTAACAGTAAAATGTTTCGGTAGGATAGCGTACAAAAATCTGACAAAATTTGCCCATTGAAGAACCGATGAGTGTGATGACTCAAAAATGCGTTCACGCCATACTCCACAAGGGTAAACGTTATTTCATTTTGACTTTCTAAATTTTCAGCTCCTCAGTCAATTCGATATCTTCTTCACGGGTATCTTCACATTGGAGCTGTTCCTGAAGCTGATAACTTATGGTCTAATCCTTCACGAGGGGTCCTTCCTCAGGTCCGCGTTCAACGTGCTCGACATGCTTGTCGTATGCGTTTCTCTAATTTCAATGAGCTTTAAGTAAGTATCATTATTAAAAAATAAAAATCAAAATATTCGAATCAATAATATTAGAATTACGTTTATATTTTAAAATTTCCTAATTACATTATCATTATCGTCAATGACCTCTTCCAACCTTTTCCGCAACTTACCTTCTGCTCCTCGTTCCATTTCTGGAATTTCCTTTCTGCTTTCTTTCATCTTTTTGAGGTTTTCTCTTCTTCTGTGGTGAAATGATGGCGTATAATATTATATAAACAACATAACCTATATCGTACGGCTTTTTAAAATTAACTAACACACTTGTTTTTTAAGTTCGTAAGCTTTTCGTCCGTTTTAAGAAATATTTTGGTCTTACGAATCATAAAGTTATTAAAATCAATGATGTTTTTTTTTCAGATCGGGTAGTATATCAGTGGTGAAGATATTGCGAGTCTTCAGGGTGCTGAGGCCACTTAGGGCCATCAACAGGGCCAAGGGTCTGAAGGTCAGTATTTTTTTTTGGTCATATATGCTATACAATTTAAAGTACAAAACAAAACATAGAGAGTATCAAAATGAATTTAAAAGAACCTTACTATAAAAAAAGGTTTATGTAAAAAAGGCGATTTGATTATCGTTACTAATTATGACATTGGTGAAAAATTCTCATCTAAGTGACATAAAATTTACTACGTTAATACCTAAACTATGTCTGATTTCAAATGTATGAAGCTTTCGTGGACATCTTGCTATTTGAGTTTTTGTGCTTTTCGCCGTAATTTAGAAATGGTTCTTCATATTCCACCGAGACGAGTAATCCATCTTGATGCACTTACAAAGCCCAAACAGCTCGAAAATCCAAGCAGCTTTATGTCAGATGCGTATGAACTGGCGATCGCTACGTATACGAAATATTGAATACTTTTATCACTATTTTGAGAATTACTCCCCTGATTATTTTACCTGGTTGTAGCACGTTGTTCAATGCGTGATCGTTGCAATCAAAACGATCGGCAACATATTACTGGTAACGTCTTTACTACAATTCATGTTTGCGGTCATGGGAGTGCAAATGTTCAAGGTAGGGGGCGTTAAAGAGTACGTTTCACCTCGTACATCTTTCACATGTGTGGTTCATTGATATTCCACTCTCTCCACTCTCACTTGTACAATCTCCTTACACCTTTGGGTACGCTATTCATTCATTTCTTATCTACAACTCTTCCTGTGTGGTTTTCTGCTAATGCTATTTTTGATCGAAACATTTCACTGATCTGCTTTTTTTTCCTTTGTCTTCTTTTCTTTTCCATTTAAAAACATAAGTGCTAGTAACATCCACCTGTCCAAGCCCAAAGGTGTAGAGTCAACTGAAGGAACAACTAACTTCCCTGGTGTCATAGAATAAAACCTTCCCCCTACCTTGGCGTTTCAGTAGAGCCAGTGTCTAACGTCGTTTCATACCAGTATGTAGAAATAACTAAAGGCCCTCCATAAAACCTTTGTGAATTAAAGTGTTGTTGCTTTTCCCCTATGTCCCGACGCTGCGTGCCGGATTGGACGTCCCTTGCCCCGGTAATGTATGCCCACGAATTAACTCGCACGCACCTTTAGTATGTCGTCAAATGTGTGATAGTAGCCATTAAGACTATAGGAAATATAATGTTAGTTACATATTTGTTGCAATTTATGTTTGCCGTGGTCGGTGTACAGTTGTTTAAGGTAAGTTAATTATAATGGACTGCAACACTGTAAGGCCAATTGAAGAGGCCACTAGGTCATCAAAATATGATAAAGTTACCTTCTAATAGAAAAATAAAATTTTTAAAATATTTTATTTACAGTTTAATTTATTTATACTTCACGATTTACTTTAATAATAATGATAATATAATTTAGTCACTTAACTGATTGAATTGAAAGATCAAACTAATCACGTATTGCTACTAGAAGGAAATTTTATTTAAAGTGAAATTAAGTGGCAACATATATATAAAGCTAAAATCAGATTTTATTTTATTGACCTTACATTAAGTGACATTAATTAGTTATTGCATGTCCTTATCTAATAACTTAACTACTAAAAATATGTAAAAAATTTAGCTTTTTAAAATTGATAATTTTTAATTATTACTAATTACCAAAGTTATGTAACAATAATGTTTAAATAAATAGCTTTCGCTGATCAGCATGGTGACTTAGTGTAATAGCATAACGAATAAATACAAAGCTTTGTTTCAGGGTAAATTTTTTATGTGTAATGACATTTCCAAAATGACAAAAGAGGAATGTCAGTAAGTATCTATTACTAGAGACATCTTTATCGTTATCGATTCGAACGACATCTGATGTTTTATCGTTTTTTCAGAGGGACGTATTTAGTGTTTGAAAATCGTAATTATGTTGTGAGAGATCGGGTGTGGCGGCGAAACGATTTCCACTTTGATAATGTAATGAAAGGAATGCTCACTCTCTTTACGGTTTCCACGTTTGAAGGATGGCCAGGGTTCGTTATTTATTTTTTCAATTCATACATTATTTAGAACATATTTAATTGTTTATACAACAACATTTAACCGTCCGTATAACATATCCAAAAAATAAGTTGGGTTTAAATTTTAAGTTTATATGAGAAACTTTTTAAGTATATACAGGTTTCTAGAAACATTTTTACCGACTTTGTCTATAAACGTCTTTTCAGTTTAAACTTAAAAACTAATTTATCGTCACTTTAATAGTATGCCACAAGGAAGATAGCGTTCTGAAAGGTCATTTATTTCAGAAATTAAAAAATAATAATAAATGCTTATTTTTATATACATTTTGAAAGATTAAAATTAAAGACTTAAAATTAACATTTACTATCGGTTCTCAAATTAAGGGCGTATAAACGAAGGTAGGTAGAACATACCAAGGTTTCAATTACCAAGTCCTCACTTACATAAAGTGGCATACGCAATAATACAGTTTGTGTGTTTGAACTTAAAATAAGACAAAGTGTTCATTTAGTGCGGACTTGCAAATTAATTTATTATTTTTAAATTTGCTTTCAGGTTACTGTACGTATCTATAGATTCGAATGCTGAAGACCGCGGTCCTATCACTAACTTCCGTCCAATTGTTGCTGCGTACTACATTATTTATATTATTATTATTGCCTTCTTTATGGTAAGCTGAAACATTAATTAAGCAGCTCAATTAAAAAACAATAAAAAACAAATAAAAAACAATTTCGATATGTGACAAAGGTCTGATCAACTACTCGACACATACATCTGACTTTGATTTTTTTTTATTGTTATATTCTTAGGTATACGATTACGAATAATTTTCACATGTTTTTTTTCTATCTTGAACAGTGTACGCTGTTTTTCGGTTCGAATCCCACCCCCCGGTATTATTTTGTATATAATTTTTTTAGGTTAACATATTCGTCGGTTTCGTCATAGTGACATTCCAAAATGAGGGTGAGCAAGAGTATAAGAACTGTGAATTAGATAAGAACCAAAGAAATTGTATCGAATTCGCTTTAAAGGCTAAACCAATTAGAAGGTGAGTTACCTAATTCTTGACAAATAAACAAACATATCTTAAATTTAAAATTACAGTATACAATAAAATTTAACTAGAGAATAATAAATAATTTTGAATATGCTTACGGTTAAATTTGATGTTGAGAATCGCAGCGGATACACGTTCTCCTCTTACTTGAAAAATTTGTATCCGCTGTGATTCCTAATCTACAAGAGAAGATGTCTAATACTACAAGATTTTAATAAAATAACACTTAAATACTGTCTATAGTTTACGCGAGTAGTACACATTTAAATAAAACACTTTAACGGCTTAAAACGCGATATATTAGTTAAATTTATTTGAAAATGATTTTTAACTTCGGCCCGACGTCTCTCCGTGACCACGGCTGCTGCAAAGCATCCGAAACGTCGGGCCGAAGTTAAAAATCATTTTCAAATAAGTTTAACTAATATATCGCGTTTTAAACCGTTAAAGTGTTTTATTTAAAAATAACACTTACCATATTTCTTGTGAGACTTCTAAGACATTCGTGTAGTGCTTTTGGAGTTTAGCATCTAAATACGCATAGAAAATTCTTTTTTTTTTCTGTGTGATGGGTTTTAACGTACAGATATACTCTTTCAATACTCTATAATTGAGAAATAGTAAGTAAACCTTTATCGAAAAATCCCATTTACTATTGAAACCTTTTTTAGGTATATACCGAAACACCGTATACAATACAAGGTATGGTGGTTCGTTACGTCACAGCCTTTTGAGTACGCCATCTTCGTTCTGATCATGATAAATACAATCACGTTAGCTATGAAGTATCACAACCAACCCGTGGAGTACAGTAAAGCTCTGGATCTGCTGAACATGATCTTCACTGCTGTTTTTGCTCTGGAGTTTATATTCAAACTTGCTGCTTTTAGATTTAAGGTAACTACTTTATTTGTGATTTTTACTAATTTGAATGTTTTTCCTATGAATATGTTGAATTAAAAAGTTTTAAAATTAGAAATGTTATTGTTAGAGCACAGGTTAAGACTTTATGATCCAATAGTAGCAACTTATGGCTAGTTCCTTAATTACCAAAGTCTGCATAGGTCGCGCAAAGGTATCTTAATAAAATTTTACATGGCTGAAGCAACCTTTTATCAAGTGACGTCAATAGTCAATTCTCCTATATCCTAAAATAAATTATTGTTAATACTATTTTTGGATTACAGAACTATTTCGGAGATGCGTGGAACACATTCGACTTCATCATTGTTCTAGGTAGCATAATAGACATCGTCGTATCGCAAGTAAACGAACTTAAAAATCAGGTAACAGCACAAAGCACTTTAGATGTCCACATAGGTAACGGTTTGACCCGATATTAATTGGTCCGAATAGAAATCAATAGAAAATCAATACGAAGCTTTGATTCTTTAAATACTTTTAACTTTACCTGGTTGTCTTAAGAAGCAACTAAAAGCGAATAATTGTTTTTCATTCAAAGGGTTTTTGAAGAAATATATTTTCATTATAAATGTACTATTATACATTTTCTGAAGTGTATGTGTAGTCCATCGGTGGCCTGCAATGGGCATTAAAACTATGCTTTTGTAAATTAGAACGTTATTTCGAGGCCAATTCATATTTGGACAAATAAAAGTTACTGTCCCGAGCATGGACGATATTGGTGTTGTAATAACAACAGCAAGTCGTCTTCTTGATGTCGTAGAACTTATTGAGCCCACCATGTTTCAGGGAAGTGGTCTGTCAAGAACGCATGTTGTTAAGGTGAGTGGGGTCTATGTTGAGACTTAATAAAAAAATACTTACTACTATTTAGTTTAGACACGTTTAAAGTATTAAGTATAATTGAAAGACAAGGCTTTTGAAACAAACGATTATTAAAGCAATGTTTTTATTAATTTGTCGTATCTAACAATTAAATGGAATTCTTATATTTCAATTATACTTATTAATGTTGTAATTAAAGATAACTTTGAAATAAATTTAATATTACTAATAGCGTAGCTTCTTGTAAATTTAAGAGCTTTTGATGTTATAAATGGGACAGTAACGAATTGCGATGGACACACGCACAATACAACATTTGATAGAGAATAAACAGATCAAAACTTGTAAAAACACAAACTCACGTTATTCAAAGTAGTACACTAAGCTTCAGCAGGGACACTATAAAGGCTTAAACACACAAACTAAGCGCCCATAATATAATATTGAGTAATACTGAGTTTTTTGGATACCAAAGGATTTATTAATTAAAATTTCAAGTTACAGGTTGACACTAATAACATGAAATATTTTGAACGGATTTTTTTTTCTGAACAGAACTGATCATTTAAGACGGTCTATTACTAAAACCTCCTGTTTGTTTGTCACTATTATCTTACGAAACAATAGGAGAGCTAGAGAATTATATTATATATGGACTATAAAAGCAAATAACTAAAGATAAACTAAATATGTCTATTTGGCTTTCACTCTACAAACGCGACTTGCATTTCTTGTTTGATATAAATAAATAGAAATTGTGTACTTATTATCTACCTGGTTATGGGCACGGAGCCTTATGTTCGCGAGCGTACTTGTTCGATTTTATATTACAACGCAACTCGATATTTTTTCCTATTGACAACTCTTACTAAATCATCTTTACTCTTACAGGAGAGTTCTATTCCGTCGATAAATTTCTTTCGTCTTTTTCGTGTCATGAGACTGGTGAAACTACTGTCAAGGGGGGAAGGTATCAGAACGTTGCTGTGGACTTTTATAAAGTCCTTTCAAGCACTGCCCTACGTAGCTCTACTTATTTTGATGTTGTTCTTCATATACGCAGTTGTTGGGATGCAGGTAATTATTGTATTTGTTGACGTATCATTGTATGCTTAATTACTAAGTAGTGTGTCGTGAATACTTGCTTTGCTGCACTAAAGTCTCGCAATCAGGAAATCCTGAAAATATATAGTTGATAGGAATATTAAGAGGTTCAGCCGATTCGCAAACCACTACAGATGAAATTACTGCAAAGTGTATAAGTGTTCCTGTTTTAGTCTGCGGATTGCAAAATGTCCAAAGCTGAAACAGGTAGACAGAGCATCTCAACTAAGATAAATTTGGGCATGTCACCTTCGAAAAAGTGAAAAAACTTGTCTGTCCTTCTTTCCTTCGTTTTGTATCTTTTTTAATCCTTTCAGGTGTTTGGTAAAATAGCAATCGACGATGATACTCCGATAACACGAAACAATCATTTTCAAACGTTTCCCCAAGCTATATTGGTGTTATTTCGTTCAGCAACAGGTCAGTTGGCTGTTAATATGTTAATATAGTTTGAAACAAAACTTTTCAATCGCTTGCTACTTACTTTTCTAGGTGAAGCGTGGCAGGACATAATGATGGGTGTATCACCAAGCACAAAAGTTAAATGTGATGAAGATTATACGGACGAAGGTGAAGAAGGCGCGAATAATGAATCGTGTGGCAGTGTTCTCGCTTTTCCTTACTTTATTTCCTTTTATGTTCTATGTTCTTTTTTGGTAAGTACCTGCATTTATCACATACAAGTCAAAGTAACGTTGTTAAAAAGCATTCACTTTAATCTCTTATTGGCCTTCCGCTGTGGGTCTTCTTTATCATAACAGGGAGGCTTTAAGAGACTCGTAAGATGCTCTAGTGCGATGAAATAAAAGGCTACTGCCCTTAAATAACGATACCAAATAGATACACAACTTCGAGACTTGAAGCTGAAGACGACTCCTAGATACAAACTTTGATATCTCATGTTACAGATGCGTAGTTAAGCTAGAAGCTACTTATCACAAATTAATGATCAAAAAGTACATGGCATTGAAGCGTTAATAATTGTGTTTATTTCTAGATTATTAATTTATTTGTTGCTGTCATTATGGATAACTTCGATTATTTGACCAGAGACTGGTCAATATTGGGACCACACCACTTAGATGAATTTATAAGGTATGTATACGAACGAAAATATATATCACGTTTTCGTTATTGTATAACGATTTCCCAGTCATTTTTAAAGCTACTGAAGTTTTTGAGCTGTTCGATCATTGGAATTGAGGAATGTTTAACGCTACCGTATTATCAAAAGAAGATGAGCCTCCCTCGAATAGGCGGAGACATCGAAAATCCAAGTAGCATTATTATAATAAACTACAATTACAACAATAATGATGTTACATATTAATATACCTACATTGAATAATTACAGATTATGGAGTGAATATGACCCTGACGCAAAAGGTCGAATAAAACATTTAGATGTAGTAACGTTGTTGAGAAAAATCAGCCCACCATTAGGTAAGACTTAAAACTTAAATTAGTACACATGTATTGTGTTTACGCGAGTAGTACACTGTTAAATAAAACACTTTAACGGTTTAAAACGCGATATATTAGTTAAACTTATTTGGAAATGATTTTTAACTTTCGCCCGACGTTTCGGATGCTTTGCAGCAGCCGTGGTCACGGGGAGATTGCTGATGGCGCAAACGTAGCAATTTTTTACTTCAAAGTTTTATTTAAATTAGTACACACGTGTTAATGCAAATAATGATGATTATGTTAAAATGTTTGAAGAATATATTTAACCTTAATGCGTTACTGTTGAAGTCGGAATTACACTACACGAGGGATGTAAATTTAAGATAAGAAATTCGATAATCACGAACCCGCTATTGCTAAGGATCTTCAGCTTAAAATATTGTTTAAATTCACTTCTAAATATCCTTTTGATATAAGTTTGAGATAACATTTTTTACTGTTAAAAATCAATTTTCTATTATATTTTCAGGTTTCGGAAAGCTTTGTCCCCACAGAGTGGCATGCAAACGTCTTGTATCCATGAACATGCCCCTTAACTCTGATGGCACAGTCTTATTCAATGCAACTCTTTTTGCGGTTGTGAGAACGTCACTAAAAATCAAAACTGATGGTATATATCTAAAACATCATTACTGTTTGGAAAAAAGCTTTGTTTTGATAAAATAATTTAGAAAGACAATATCCAACTTGTCACTCAGACAATTTTTAAAGAAAGGAGTTATGAATGATCGTGAATAAACTATAATATTTATAAACAGGAAACATAGACGACTGTAATACCGAACTTCGAGCGGTTATCAAAAAGATTTGGAAACGGACCTCGCCTAAACTCCTCGACCAAGTTGTTCCACCACCCGGAGATCCAAATGAAATAACAGTTGGAAAATTCTATGCCACCTTCCTAATACAAGACTACTTCAGAAGGTAATATAAGTGATACATTAAAAATTCTTACTATAGTACCTATTACAAAAAAAACAGCGATTAACTTTTTTAATTTTTTACATTATATAACAAGTGGTTAATTTAAATTAAGTTCTAATTCTTTATTGATGTTGAGTTCAGTTTGACACTGACCTTATATTTTTGTTTCATAGGAATCACGCGTAAGTAACACAAAGGAAACGTATGTCGTTAGGAAAACAGAATGTACCCTCTTAGTTGTAAAAATAGTAACTTCGCTAGAATACAAAACGAAATTATTGAAAGAATAGAGTGTATAGATGTTTTCGATTGTACCCTGCATGGTCCTTGAAGGTTTATGCAATTAATATGGTACCATTAAACGTGTTGCCTCTGGCGGTTCCCACACACAGCTAACTCCCAAACCGTGGGCATGCTTCTTGGATTACGCTCGGAAAAATCGATGTCCTTGTTTTTCATTTGTTTTTTTTTTATCTTTACATTTGTCAACTGTTGTGTTTTTGTGGAATTTTGTCGTTTATGTGCTAGATAAAGGGAGTTCTCATCAAGTTTTAACTGTATCCACGCGTCATAGCAATTAAAAATAGATTTTCGCAAATAAATCAGTAGAAATACTGCTTATGATTACACCGAGTTTTAGACTTACATAACACGTTTGATAGCATAATTTAGATAAGATATAGATGAGCAAATTCTAGCATTACTCTGGTTTTGCATACAGATAAAACGTTACACTAGAAGATACGGGGAAGTAAGTGGTCGAATAAGCTTTTTTATTTCCTGGACTGTTTTTAAAACAACTTTCATGAAACCAAGGTTCAAAAAGAGAAAAGAGCAGGAGACGCGAGCAAGTGCTGGCGGCGAAGCAGTGCAGCAGATGACGCTACAAGCTGGCTTACGGACTCTACACGAAGCTGGACCGGAATTGAAACGAGCCATATCGGGTTGTTTGGATGACGTTGATGCCAATCTTGACTTGCCTATGCATAGGGTTAGTTATTACTTTATACTTGAAGTTGTTGAGTCCAGAAAAGGGTTTTTAAATTCTCACTTTCTTTTCCAGAGAAATCACTCGTTATTTGGAGGAGTTTGGTCGAGTATAAGAAGACATGGGCCTAATAGGAATTTGAATAGACAAAGGAAGTCTGGTGATCCACCTTCAGGTGTCTATACATAATTCTAAAATTATCATTGAATTTCCTTTCTTCTACTAATTTTATTTCCTTTCTTTAGAAGCCGTTGGCAATCATCTAAGTTCTATGATGCAAAAAGAATATGGAGTTGGACCGTTGCCATTGGCACCTAATTTGTAAGTACTATCTAATTTCCTTTAGGTTATATAAATAGAGAAATAATAATATATTACGCAAGATGTGCATCTACGAATGGATTTCACTTATTCTATAAGGGCAAGCGGGACGTAATAGCCCAATAATTAATTGTAGAGAATGCTAAGGAAATCCACCGATGTCGTTCCGTCAGTGTCCTGTAGGTACCTACAATGTAAACAACCTTTTAAATTATTAATAATATCAATATAGGGCTAATGGACAACCAAAGGAGCAAATCCCGATGCGGCCGCTAATACTCAACGGGGAATCAGAAAAAATATACCAGGTGCTTGAGTAAGTAACGTCAATTTAATTTCGAGTTAGCAATATAACCGTCTAATCGTTTTAATAGAAGTTATTGATGGTACATCGCTTATTATTGCAGAAGAACAACAAACAATCTTAAGAACGCTATTTATCAAGGTAGCTAAAACAGAGTGATATTTTTGCGAGTGAATTCATTTATAGTAGTTCGTAATATAGCACTAACTTGCATCGTTTGCGTGAATAACACTTAACACTTTCTTACACACGCTTACCTTTGGACGGACAGCAACCAACGTTCGAACTATCCAGAAATGCTGGGACAAATCGGTCTGGCCTTTGGCTGCGTGAATTACTTATCCACTCCTGATACAACTAACAAAACGCCGAGCGTCAGACAAAAGATACACCCAGAAGAGAATGCGTCTATAGAAAAACTGACGTTACCACGAAAGGCGTCACCGGAAGACAAAACACCATCGCCGATTGAAACAATACAACCGAAGATATCTCCTTTGCTAGCTGGAGAGATCACACCAGCGATAGAATCGAGAACGATGACGTTATACGGATATAATGCTGCCGCTAAGCTGCCCTTCGCGTTTTCTCACGCGCGCGAGCAACGGACTTGTCGAGGGGGGGAGAGGAGGAGCCTCCGCACGATTCGGCCGATGCCGGCAGGTCGGATGGTGCGCAGCGCGTCTTCGGGCGCAGCTTCGCATGCACCGCCCATGCGCCTTGTAGATCGCCAGCATTCGCCAGGTCCGCACCTACTAGGAAGTTTCCTTTTCCAATTCGAAAGGATGTGAATCATTCGTTATTCTTTTCAAACTTACTTAGACTTTAAGTAGACCATCATTAGTCTGCAATCAAGATTAGCTTCGTCTATAATTACTGTTTGATTCGCAACCTTAATAGGTTCTGGTCTATCTCTTTCTTCTAGAATAACATCGTGTGTCTAAAAGTATATTTAGGCTATGTTACAGTATAATTAAAGGAAACTTTCTACGCGATTCATCAATAGGTACGCACTTAACATGCGAGCTGTACAGGTATTAAGGTTGAAACGGTATAAAAGCAACGATCAAAGAACACTAACACTTAGCTTGTGCTGTAACCATTTTTTCACGTTTATAACATTTTTTAGTACTGTTACACCCAATCACTGATGCACATAATGGAAGTAAAACCATTTTATTAAATTTCACAAAACGACTACATCAAATATAAATTGACATAATAAAACAAAATAATCTAAATCGTTACAGCTATATAGTAAAGTAGAAATCAGTTTCTAGAACTAACATGCTTGATGCACGGAACTTTACTAAAAATCTCACGAGGACAGTAAAATTAGAGAATTTCACTGCTTCACATTATTAGCTAACATCTAGGGCTAGCTTACATGCTTAAAAACCTAGTGAAATGTAGAAAATAGATGGAAATAAATTTTAGATAGAAATAAATGATACAAAGGTAGTACCAGTATAAAGATGTTCACTCAAACTCTATAGAACTCATGTAGACGCATTACGATCAGAAATTACCCCCACAAGATTATGCTTGAAAAGGAATTAAAACAATTTGTACATAATAGGAGGAGATAGCACTGGTCGTGGTGTAATGTCATTACCGGGAAGCCCCAGGAACAGCTCTTCAGTACCCGTCGTCGGATCAGCAGAGAGCCTAGTGACTAGGGTAAGAGGCAGCTTAGAAGTTTTGTATACTAGTCTAGTACTACTAGTAATAACTTTTTCTGACACCTATGTTTACACGTTTCAGGTTCTAACTGAGCAAGGTTTAGGAGAGTACTGTGATCCAGAGTTCGTGAGAAATACATCAAGAGAAATGCAAGAAGCATTGGACATGACACAAGAACAAATGGATAGGTATGGATAGCCAGTATTAGATTTCCTAGATATAAATAATAAGCAGGCTTTTAATATGTAAAGATAAATTATTTATAAAATTCAACAGGGCGGCTCATCAACTCATGGTCCAAGAGAGAAACATAAAACATGCACAAAATCAACCGACGCAAGTTGTAAGTGTTTCTTAAATTTTTGTTGCTCAAATCTCAATACAGGAATTTTTGCGGGTAGTTTACAAATTTATTATATATAAACCTCATTTGAAACTTTTCTTATACAGTAGTGAAGGACTTGAAGTTTTTATGTGTACGACATAATGAATGTATAGGGGGACGTTTGGACTGTTATAGGGCGATATCCTAGCTCGCCAGCACCACCCTTTCCACCAGCCAGCGGCCCCACAGCCCCTCAAGCGGTTATAGCACCCAGCACTGCTGCGCCTAGCGCTAAATCCCACCACAGGACCAAACGGAAACGGAAACCTGTGCTCGTCTAAATTAGATCTTGTAAATGTTTTACATACCCTATACCTTAGGTGGTCATGCTCAAATTTTCGTTGATATTTTACTCTAGCTCTTTAAAACTTTTCGATGAATTTGTTTGACTCGACCAGGCGGAACAAATTAGGTACTATTTAGTGTCACTGTGTTAACAGTATAAAGTGAGATTCGTAGAGTAGAAATTATATTCTAAGTACCTCGAATTGGCTCTCTGGCAACGTTGTATTAAAGGAGAGAGGTGTTTATAGGAATTGTAATTGTAAAGAAATTCATGTGCAAATAGTTATTTTATTTCTATTAGTCCGACAAGTTAAATATCATTTTTGACGCCATTTTGTTCATGAAGTAGGTCTTAGGTAGTCTTCTTTGGTAATTTAATTTGAATTCTAAACGTCAAATTTAATTATTAACTAAATACCTTACATATTAAACAGTATTAAAATTAGCTAGATAAAAAATTTGGCCTGACGAATAAACTTATATTTCCCTGGTGAATGTCAGACTGAAATTAGTGTTGCTAGACGTTATAATTTGAATTTACACCTTCTCCAAAACAATATTCTAATTAAAAAGTCAGATGACAATACAAAACTCCAAGACTTGAATGTTTGAATATAATATTTAAAAGTTTTTATAGTTCTTTTAAGATGAATGATAATCATGACGACTCTTCCATTCAAACATTTTGACAAAACTGCTTATTATTACCTATTTTATTCTACCTAAATACCACGTAGTACTGCCAGTGTTATATTTGTCCCATTATCTTGGTACAATATTGATCTTATTTTGAAATCTAAAAGACAAATAGGAGATATTATAATTAGTATAAGTGACAATTTTAAAAATATCCATTGCGAAACAAAGTTTAAATATAATATGATTCATTTTTTCATTCATAGAAACATAGATAGAATTTAAATTTGTAAAACTCGCAACACTGAATATTATTTTTTGCAAACGCAATGTACCAGTAACTCGGTGTTGCTAGTTAATACGTCATAGTCATAGGGATGATCCTTGTAAGTGTCCTTTTTAAATCGATATAAATTAATATTGGAATTTGTTTTAATCTTGTCCGATTTACCATAAATTCACATTCCTATAGATTTAAGAATTGTCCTAATCTTTTTAAAAACAATAAATAATCTAGAAAAATAATCAATTACAATATTAATAATTGGTATTATCTTAAATCTTCTTCGTCACACTCTCATTTGTAATATTTTTAAAATGACATATAAAATATGTATGTCTTCTTTTGGGAAAGTCTTTGCGGGTGGAATGGCAGAAAACGCTACCATTAGCTCAGACTAGGCCTGCTTAATTCTGACCAATTTCAAAGTTAGTGTTTGTATTCCTTTCTTCCAATCTTTATCATAGGTGCCAAGTTTCATATTTTTGTATATTTCCTAATTAAACAACTGACTTTGTTACTGTTAATTATCAATGAATAGGAATTGACAAACGTTTATATGAAAATTTTGTCCTTAATTCTTGTACTGACATTAAACTGTACACCTATTGTTTATGGTGTGTCTATAAAAGAAAAAATAATTATGTTTATAAAAGTTTAAATATTTAATTTACACTATGAGTGGCATATAGAAAAATCTAATCTAGCCCACAGTCCTTATATAATGAATGGATATATAAACTTTTACTTTTAAATGATTCACCAAGTTGAAAATACCTAGGAGACAGAGGCTTTAAAACGCAAACAAATTCAAGAAGTGTAAATAATGTATCATAAATTGTTAAATTAAGAATATATGTAAAAATTCAATTCTTGCATGATTTAATTCATAAGAATGAAAGATTATTTGGTGTGTTTGTTAAATGTTACAGATGTATCATTAAAGTATGCCTTCCTTCCTCATATGCCTATAGTTCTGTTTAAATTTCATGAAATAAGTAACATATATTTTGTATGTAAATAAAAATCATATTTATAGTATTAGTCATATTTGAATTTTTTTAATTTATTGTTCAAAAATAATGTAAAATTGTTTTTCTTATGATAAAAAAATTGAGAAATCCACTTCTTTCTTTTATTTGAGACCTACCTTACAATAACATTATCATGTTGTCATATTTTATTACACTATATAAATAAAAAAAAACAAATGTTTTCCAATACTTTTTTCGTGCAAGAATTTCTGTTATTGTCCTAGTTATTTCCATGTTCAAACTTTATTTCATAGAATAATTTGTACTTAACTTTAAAACATATAATTTTTACTTATCAATCAAAGTCCCTTTAACTCTTTTTTCACCAGAACCCTGTGAAGGCATCTCTGCTTGCCTTTTATTCATGCCTTTTCTCTCCAATTGCTTCTCGATAATTCTGGCATTATTGGCATAACTGTCAGCTACTTCTCTTGCTTCAATCTCGTCTTCCTCTTCATCTATAGTGGAAACTGTTACTGAACTAAATTTGCCCATATTCTTAGTATGTTTTGTGACCATGATTTTCTTAGGTTGAACCAGCGCTACTTGCTTATAAATGTCAGTTACTTCACCAACAGTTTGTACCAGCGCACCATCTAATATAAACACTACATTGCTGTCTTGATCATGTTTATAGTATATAGGAATAGCACACTTTTTACATTTTAACCTGTATTGCCTTTCAATACCTTTTTCTCTTTTTAAGTACACAGTTTCATCTGGATCAGAAGTTATTTTGTGAGCGTGTTTTGAGCCATCGATAACTCTCGCTCCATCAGTCGGCCTAAGTGGTAGTCTATCTAAGGTACAATCCAAGATCAGCGACATTTGTCCACATAAACAATAATAAATATGCAAAGGTTTCGTCTCATTGTATTCCTCTTGATCTTTTGTATCTGAACAAACGATACTCCTTGAAACTACTTTCGGCATTTTGTTTTTTTATTATTAGTATATTATATTATATAGTTTTATATACGAGAAATCTTTAATAAGTCTCTTTTAAAAGCTGTTTTTTTAATTATGTTTTTCTAACAAATTAAAATTGTAGAAAACTGACAGTTAACATCACGTCGAATAATGTAGTTGACATTTATAGATTAATACATAGAAAATATATGATTCAATCTTGACCATAGATGATATATTAATAAGATTTTTATTTTGAATTAATTTCTCTAAGTTGGTAAGCATGTGTATTGATTTCAATACTCTATGGTTACTGTCTATGAAATGTCATCTTTAAAACGATTGTCATTTGTCTTTTATTCACCCGAATCGTGTTTCATTGCACATGTTCATCGATTTTTGTGGAATTTAGGGAAAGTAAACAGAGTTTTCCTAATAAAATGGGTGCCATAGCAAGCAGATATCGTGTTTCCAACTCAGGATTGACCAGCACGGACATAAAAAATATAGAGGACGCGAACAAACGTGAAAACCCTGGGACTTTAGATGAATTGCACAAAAAGACTAAAGGTAACATTTTTTGGCACGTTAGACCTTAATTCAACTATCTACGATAAATAATAAGCTGTCATAAGTCTCCTGAATTTAGTTTGATGATAATTTCAGTCAGAAATGTAGATATATTTCTAACAAGGTTGCGATCTAAAACTTTGGTTACTTATGATGTAATATTATCTTATCCGACATATACTTCACGGAGTTGTTAGCATCACGCTATTCTATACTTCGCGGTTTTATTACATATTCTAACTTTTTTGATAACTTGTTTGTTCTTAAGATGAAAGTTAACCTTCATTTAAAATCTCTGAAAAGTTGCCTAAAACAATACTAATAACTATCTTTATATATTTTTGTTTTGAAAAGTTTATTCTGATTTGTAATTGAATACAACATAACTAGCAAGTTAATGAGAGTTATACTTCTATTCATGCAGATAACATCTTCTGTGAAAATGTATCTTTAAAATATATTTTTAGATGTTATGCCAGTAAACTTTGAAGGTGGTAAACTGATGGTAAACAGGGGAATCTCCAATCACTTCCAGGTAATGTGGTTCAGATGGTGCTTATAAAAAAGTTATTATCAAAATTAATACAACAAGATATTATTTAATTAATTAGTGTGTAGTATATAGTTCTGTTTTAAATGTTGTTTTTCTGTTCTATTTTATACAAGAAACAATGGGCAAGCAGTCGAAATGATTCTGCCCTCTCTGACAAATTGTTTATATCAAGCTAAAGACAAATGGAAATTTTACATTAATTAGTGTCTCATGTCAGTGTTTATAATGTTGAATTCAGTTCATGTGAATTATAAATGTAATACATGTTTGAGACACATCCTCTAAGCATTAGAAATTCTACTTACTATATTAATGGCATAGACAATGTTGTCAGAATATTTATTTAACATATTATTACCTACTATGATCAGCTTTAATTTAATGCAGATACTATAATTTCTTCACAGATGTCCCATACTTTAACAATGAGCTCAGCTCAAAATGGATACAAACTAGGTGCAACATACATTGGCACCAAGCAAATATCACCAACTGAAGCATTCCCAGTAGTGCTTGGTGATGTGGACCCGGCTGGGAATGTTAACTTCAATTTTATCCACCAGTTAACACCAGATGTCAGGGTTAAAGCTGCTGCACAGGTAAAACTACATTAAATTAACTTGGTTGGTGGGAAGCTCGCAATGTTTATATGTATTTTGAAATTGGTCAGCAGTTAAGGCTAAACTGTCTTTTAGAGATCCATAAGCCAACATATTTTAATTATAAAACACTAACACACCTTAAATACTGTCTGCAATTTACATGAGTAGTACACATTTCAATAAAAAACTTTAACGGTTTAAAACGCGATATATATAAGTTAAAATTATTTAAAAACCTCCCCGTGACCACGGTTGCTGCAAAGCATCCAAAATGTCGGGCCCTAGTTAAAAATATTGAAAATGACATTTGAAATACAAATAACTTTATGGTAAATTTTTTAAGCATTTAAAATGTCTTTCAGATACAAGAATGCAAAATTACAGCCACTCAAGGTACTGTAGAGTATAAAGGCTCTGATTACACTCTAGCGATGGCAATTGGCAAGCCTGACTTTAGTGAGAAATCTGCAGTCTTTGTTGGACATTATTTACAGGTTGGTCTAACGGAAGAATAACTTACAAATGATTTAAAGTGAAAATGTAAGATGCACTGTTAAAAGACCGTGTATGTAGTTAGTTTATATTTTGTTCTTTTAAGAAATTTGTTAACCAAGATGTTGGGTCACCGGTCTGTATATTTGCAATAATTTTAAATATGACATATTAGCTGTGTCATCACTTCGTCTGCATAGAATAGTTATTTTACCTACTAACCTCCTCCTTATCTTTATAAATTTAAGCTATTCCTCAATCCTGTCGTTCTTGCAAGTTAATCTTCTATATCTAAAAGATAGACGTATAGTGTCGAGGACATTTTTTGGATTCTTTAAAGAGGAATAATTCTTTCATTAATACTTTTTGAGTATCTTGAACCGTTTTCACAGCATACAGATTGGAAACCCTCTAAGATGAATAGTTTTGCCCATTTCCTGCTGTTTCGTCGCTCGTATTAGTCGCATGTGTTATAGCCTTCCTTTATGAATGGTCTAACACAAAAATAATTTTTCAATTCAAACTAGCAGTTCCTGTCGCATTCAAACATACAAACAAACAAATTCTTTAGCTTTATATATCAGTATAGTTACTAGGGCACTAACAATCGTACATGAATTTGAATAAATTTGAAAATGTCTCCTTTATATTTACAGTCAGTAACAAAACGACTGGCACTGGGTGCTGAATTAGTTTATCAGTCGAGTGCTCGTGTGATGGGTGGTGAAATTGCAATTGCTTCTGCAGCAGCTAGATATACTATGGACGGTATAGATTTTTTTTTATATCATGATCATACACTGAGTAGAATGTATGTAGAAAGACATGGATATTATTTTAAATAAATCTTTTAATCTGTATGTACACATACATACAGGTTTTCTGAAAATCCTGTATAGATTATTAAGCTATTATTTACCAAGAGATTAGATTGAACCAAGCTATATCTTTGTGCCACTAAAAACTGACTAATGTTTATGGTAAGCAGTAGCTGAAAAATATAAACCGCGTTACTTTTTTATAAAGACAGATTTGTGACTGATATGTACTTTTTTATTTGAAAGGAGAAATAAGTCCAAGATGTTTTAAAAACAGTATCACTTAATTGAGCGGGGCTCGAAGCCCGGACCGGTTAGTTACTGGTCATACATCAATACTATTAGACCAACGAGGCTGTGTTTATTGATCCTATCTACACAATGATTAGTTATATCAAGGTCATTATGGAAATGAACCATTGACTTATACACCAGGAAAAACATTGTGCTATTCTTTTATAAAAACCTAGATTACAAGACATTCTTGCACCACATCTCGTAATAATTTTTACTTAACGTACTAAAAATTACTTTCAGATTCGGAAGTGTCTGCCACATTAGGACCGGCTAGTTTTCACGTCTGCTACTTCAAACAAGCTAGTGAACAATTACAGGTATGCACAAATCCAGTGGGATTAGAAATTCTACTAGAATGGGCAATCTAATATATAAAATTTACAGGTGTAGTGTGTAATAGTGTTTGTATGCAAACTCCTCCTAAATGGCTGAACCAAATTTAATGAAATTGTGTATATACATTTATTAGGTCTGAAAATAGGTTTTCACTCATAGATAACATCCCCATATACCTTTCTACCAAAATATTCTCTAGAAATAATTAATACAGCAAAAAATGTTGACTGGATCAGCTAGGTTTTTTTTAAATTTGTAATGTTTGAAAGATCATACATTAATTATTATTTAATATTCACATAAAACATTCTTCTACTTGTATATTCTCTAGTCAAGTAATTTTGTATAATAAATTTTGCAGGTGGTAGCAGAAATGGACACATCGTTCAGAGGAATGGAATCGGTCGGTACCATTGGCTACCAAGTTACCATACCCAAAGCAGAACTTGTCTTTAGAGGTTTGTTTATATGTATTGACAAATTTTTTATTGTAAAAACCACTTTGTACAGAAATTAGATACTGATAAAATACTGATCAGACATTTTTTGGGCTTGTTGGTTTAGTGGTAGCAATGTGTAGCTAATATACACCGGGTTCTAATTTCAACCTTGTCCTACATATTTCTAATAAAATTATAATTTTGGACTCTCTGTAAAATAATAAAGGCGTGATAGAAATATCGACATTACAAGTCATGAACCACTGTCCACATATGAAAAAGTCGTGGAGTTCAACTGCATACCGTTTTTAATCTTTGAATATTCAAAAGCAAAATAGTTCCTTGTTTACATGTTATGTGCTAGATGCTAGTATTCCACGTCAGTCCTCTTGTGTTTAAATAAAACACTTTAACAGTTTAAAACGAAATATATTAGTTAAACTTATTTGAAAATGATTTTTAACTACGGCCCGACGTTGCGGATGCCTTGTAGCAGCCGTGGTCATGGGGAGACTGCGTTTTATTTAAATGTGTATTACTCGCTTAAACTATAGTCAAGTATTCCTCTTGTGTTATTTAGAAAATCACGCACATTCCTAAAATTTTTATTATTTCAGGTATGGTAGATTCAAACTGGAACATCGGAGCTGTACTAGAGAAGAAGTTACAACCACTGCCATTCACATTTGCCCTGTCCGGCATGGCCAACCAGGCTAAGCAACAGTTTAAGTTCGGCTGCGGCTTGATTATTGGCTAGTGTTTAGTGTTAACCAAGTGATAGTGTTTGTGCGATTGATAGAGTGAAGTGTGGTATGTTCTGCTTTTATTATATACAGTGCTTCAACCAAAAATTATCATAGACCATGACTATAAGCAAGTAAATTCTGGTAGGTTTTGATGCCAAAATTTTCAGCTTCAGATGGCTTTATGTTGGTTACTTCAGGTGGTCATGAGCCAATAACTGAGTCTGTTAGGACAGATTACTTACTGAATTAAGTATATTGATGACCTGTAGCTATCACCATTCCATTTCCCAATAAATAACACATTTTGGTGTTGGATATGTTGTGTCTACAGTAATGTAAAGAGGGACTATAAAATATGCTAAACACAGAGTATTATATTCCTCCCTATAGAACAAATATACAAATTTGTTTTAGCATAATCCACACTTTTCTGGCTTTAAATAGATTCAGTGGACTTGATTTTTTATATGAAATAGTATGAACATTTAATTATCTTGAAATTAATTACAACAGACTGTTGAAGTAATTATGATATATGGTTTGTATAAACTTATTCTGTCAATTTTTTGACCTAAGCAAATCATGTATCAATTAATTGAATGTTTAACAACTGCGAAGACTAAAATCTGGAATTGTGTGAATGTTATGACAAATCTACACTGAATATACACCAGCTTGACATGATGATTCAAATTAGGGAAAGTTCGTTGTCATGTACTTAAATCATTTCATTAATTTAATTCTAAAATAATGTGTCGGTATTGCACAAAGTAAAGTTGTCGTGGGCTGGGATCAATTATCACAACTTATGCTTGACTAAATCCTGAATCCAGATACAACTAGACGACTTCTAAACCTTCAAACTATTATTATATATTGGTTGTACGTAATTTGTGGGTATATTATAATTCTTGTTTCAAATATTTGCTTTCCACCAGAACAGCATTTAGACAAACGGTCACTCAACAATACAGTTACAAGCATACTAATTCAGTATTTAAAAATAACATGTTAGCACAAGCAAATAAAATCACATCTCAGTTTAAAAAGGACAAGACTGCTTTAGTTTTAGGAGTGACCTATGTCGAGACACCTTCCTTTGTACAATGTATGAATGTAGATAGATATGGCATATTGTAAATAGAGCCTCTTGTTAAACTGTTTATTTTTAATAGAGTTATGTTAATTCTATTATGTTTTATTCATTTCAATACCTGGACCTATCTTTATCTAATGTGTGTTATTGCCTTCCTAGACTTGAACATTTTAAACATTTAGACAAGACTGAAGTACTATTAATCCATTAAAAAGGATTTAAAATATAGTGAAACTTGATTCTTATCTTATCTTCATAAAAGTTGTCACTTGATATGAGCACTGTGTCGTTAAAAAGATTTAGTTATGAACAAGATAGTAGTAATTAAAACAACTTGTTTGTTTAAAAATAATGTCAGTTTATTACATGTAATGAAATAAAAATATAATATAAACTTTTATTTTGTTACATGTTAAACCGCAGACAAACAATAATTTGGTACATTAATTCCAATTCGATTATCACAACACATACAGCTGAAAAAAATTGAAATGTGATGTCCAAGTTAAAAGGGCCTAAGAAACCATAAGACATGGTTACGGTTTAAAGGCCTTATGTATACTTAATTTTTAAAATAACCAAGCTGTGTGGTATTCCAACCAACGAAAAAATCAAACTCATTATCAACCCAACTATAACTAAAAAAATTTTAATTTTCTCCTATACCAAAATATATTATTATGGCTGAGTGTTTATATTTTTAGAAGATACATAATTACATCTCTATATTATTTATATATTTTTTCACGTTTATAACTATTTTAAATCTAGACTTAACATTAAGACGTTTGCATCACTTTTAGGATTGCAACATGTCATTTGTAGAGATCTTTGATTTTTGTAATGTTCTTTTACTTTTTTTTGTAAAACTCCAAGTGTTGCGCTTATGATATTATGTTACAAATCAACTTATAATTTCCCGAAGATATGTAAAGTTATGCCACGAAAGATATGAACTAAAACGCTGTTAAAAAAGAACATTACAAAATAAGCCAAAACTGGCAAGACCAGTTATTTATTTTGACAGACACAAGTTTTAAGCAGATGCTTGGGTATCGAAATTAAATCATCATTATTGTCATCAGTATTTAAAATTCCTCATGATAATATAAATAAATCCATAATGGTGTCGATAAGTAACAACTTAAAAGGGAAGACTGCATCATGAACTTAGTAAATTGTGCTAAAATAAAACATCTATAAGCAAAAGAGCAATTACACTAAGTACAGATATAACATCAATTTTTCTCAACCTCTATAGACGATTTTAATTTTTTCTTTATAATATAGAAATCAATCACAGTTCAATATAACAGTTCTTACATTAGTCGAGTAGAAAAGGGCAAAATAAGTGTGCCACACACTTGGCTAAACACTAAATCAGCTTCTCAAAAAATTTACTTTAAACTATATTCATTTGTTTTGGCATCTACTAAGGTGATGTGACGATAGTGAATAAAAAAGGACCAATTGGATTCCATAAAAGATAATATCAAGAATAAGTTGCCGCTTGAGAGGGAGACAAAGACAAAAAACATGACACATTCAAAATTAACACTAATAAAAAAATTAAATACCTATGAGATAGTGATGACTGCAGTCCGCTGTTACGGGCCATTGATATATTTTTATATTTATGCTATGGGGACAGATTAAAAAGATATTTACAAAATGCTAACTCGCTCGCTATTCACCGATGTGTTGTCAATACTTAAAATTACACGAAGATTAAAATATGTTAGTTAAAAATTCATATTACGATACTACAATTTAATTCGAAAATTCGCCCTTCTCAAATACATAGAGAAGGCAATGTTAACCACGTTGTCAGCTAATATTAAAAATTGTTCATAAGAACATATACTACGAATTTACCATAGACAATCCGAGTCCCTTCTACGATCCCAAAAACTTGAACACTTCTTAAGGTATCTATCTTAAGCGTATAACGTAGGCTCAACGCGCATTTTGCTGTTTACACATTCGGTACGGAACTGTGACGCAAATGTACTCATAACATTAGTAAGAATTACTTACGCGCTGAGCTCTAAACGACCAAAGCCATGCACATCTAGAACATTCCAACAACACTCATTTAATATTTTTAATTTTAAAGCATAAGACGCCGTGTTCATCTTCTGTCTGAGCAGTATTTAAAACTAGAATTGGCATTAGTGGTCCATAAAATATATAATCTGTATCTACGACGATGAACACGGCACAGATTATACAAAAAATTATCGATTTTAAGTTGGCGTGATTCGATTCGCATTGTAATGTGGCTGATTTATTCAAATACCGATAATCCAAAGAAGTTTTGCTTGAAATTTAAGTGCATAGCCGCGGAAGTGGTTACCATTATTGAAATAAAAACTAAGCGCGATAATAATATTTCACAAATAGATTACTATACCATACGTTTGTCCTTGTAAAGGCATGGCAAGTTTTATCTAGAGAGAAATAAATTAAATATAAGTAACTAGCACATGCTATCTCATCTGTGTTCTGTTACCAATAAATTTTGAAATTTGATATAATCTGTGAATTGTTAAAACTGTCAGATTCGAATCAACCAATTACAACGCAGTGTTCACAGGACAACCGTAACGGCAGTGAGCGAGCGACTTGTTAGAACGAGACAACGTTATAACTCCATATCGTGCGCCTCGTCGTCACTAAACTCTGACATTGAGCTCTCCGTGTCGCTCGCGGCGCCATTGGACGGCTTCGTGCCGGAGGAGGCGGACGTGGCTCCCATTCCCGTTATTGCGTCCTTTTCGAGTAACGCCTCCTCTGTCGCGAATCTTCGCACATAATCTGTAAATTTTACATAATAATAAATCAATATTTATTTCACAATCATTAAATACATAATATATAAAAAAATTGTTTATAAATTAGTCAAAGTTAGATGGTTAGAGTATTTCACTTGCCATCAAGTGAACTTCCATGCATGTCTGTTGTCTACTAACATAAAAAAAAGTCTTACCAAGGAAAAAAATAGAGTAGCAGACTCAACATATGCACTGCTTTATTTGTTAGTTTAAACGCGCTAATCTCAGGAACAACATGTTCGAATTGTATTTTTTTGTGTTGGGTAGAGAATTTATCGAGGAAGGTTATAGGGTATAAAATATCGTGCTGTGACTAATGGGAACGGAGAAACAGCGGAAAGAACGAAGAAAGAAGCAGCATATGCTTATCTTTTATTATTAACTTGCAAGAACGACGGGACGCGTTCGCGTGGGTAATAGTTTAAATTTTTAAAGATGAAAAGGTTTGCAAAAACAAATTTGGATTCCCAAATAAATATTCTACGGGGACGAAGTCGCCGACACAGCTATTATAAGATATTACACCGATGAAAATACCTGAGACTTTCTTCTTGTACTCCTCAGGCTTGTGTAGGTACATGGCAGCTGCGTCTCCATTCAACGGGTCGATGGGGTTCGGGTAAGTCAGCAATTGGGGCAGAAATGATTCAAATATGTTGGAAAGATCTGAAATTTATTAATAATTATTATATTTTATTAATTATTAGTTAGAGAGCTGATTTGACTGGAAAACCAGAAGTTTAGAGTTATATTTTGTAATACTACTTAGAAAAGAAATTCCTAGCATGTATACTAGGATAATACTAGTATTCAACGTCATATTTTAATACTGTCTATAGTTGACGCGAGTAGTACACATTCGAATAAAACACTACCGGTTCAAAAGGCGACGTATATTAGTAAAAATCCCAATAACTTTATCTTATATATACATCGCGTTTTAAACCGTTAAAGTGTTTTATTTAAACATCATATGTATTTCGTTTCTTGCTACTGTATGTATTCATGAGTTATTAAACTGCTGCCTGCAAAACTTTTGAGTACTTCCTGAAGCAAGGCCGTGAAGTATTCTCTATATTCTGCTGATTTTATTTACCATATAATGCTGTCCAGGCCTGGTTGATGACATCAAGGCAGACGGTACCGGAAACCTCATCAATATTAGGATGATATACTTTGTTCATGAAGCCGATGGATGGAGACTTGAATGGGTAATGGTCCGGAAGGTGGACGCGAACACGCCAAACTCCACCTTCGTACGGAGCTGAAAGAATTGCAAATAAACATTTAGATCAAAATGCAGATAGAACATAGAAAAATGATTAGAGAAAATATTGTCTATAGTTTACGCGAGTAGTACACATTTAAGTAAAACACTTTAACGGTTTAAAACGCGATATATTAGTTAAACTTATTTGGAAATGATTTTTAACTTCGGCCCGACGTTTCAGCAGCCGTGACCACTGTCAGTGTTTTATTTAAATGATTAGAGAACTTGAGGAAGGAGTATGAGTTTAATAGTAGACCGTATGAAGTAATTTCAATATTATAATAAAGTTTTATTTTCTTTTCCACTTTTTTTTTTATATATCCAAAGCCAACAGTACTTCTTGTCAACTACCCAAGTCTTGTCAGGTTGTCTATCGTTATCATAAAAATTATAAAATCGTAAGCCTCGTCAATCCTCGTTCATCATAAAAAAATAATAATATTAAATTATAATACCGATTTTAGATTTTAAAAAAAATGTACGAAGCGAGCAGGACTCAAACTGGCATCCACAGCGTTCCGCGCTGTTGCTCTAACCAATTGAGCGGCCGAGTCCTACACGTCATCGTCGATTTTTTTTAACCTTATACATGCAACTCTTGCACATAAAGACTATTTTCGTTATACATACTTCCTGGTGGTCCGAAGAATTTCACACAAAACTCGTTGAGTCCACCCAGAATCGTCACCTCATGCTTACTTTCAATGCTGCAATATTGAATTAAGGAGACAATATTTCTTTATCATTGACAAAAAATATTTTGCTTACATAAACATATTGTCATGTTAAGCGATTTCTATAAAGGAATTTCTAGCACTTAAATTGTCGCGTTTTATAACTAGGCGCCTGTCGTGGACTCATTCAGACATTTCTGCTCAATAGAATAATCTTTACTATCAACGAAACAATAAAACAACTGACCATGAAAGCCTACATCTGGTTTCATATGCCTATACGTGATAAATCCATAAAAAACATTTTAAAGCTGAAGAGTTAAAGTCACAGGAACTTCAGGTTTGAATTAAAAATTATTTCGCGTTGGATAAATCATTTATCGAGGAAGGCTTAGGTTATTTGACATCACGCTACGACAACAAAGAACAGTACGAAAGATGGGGAAAACGGTTCTAGAAACCATAAAATATGTATGAAAGAATGAAATTTGAATGATCTAAAAATATGTCCGCGAAAGTATAATATGTCTATCTTTTAAGAATAATTAGTAAGACACATTAATGCAAACCAAACCGTTGTTTTGTTTGACGATTCAGCTAGTCATTATCATTAAAAAAAAACAAACAAAGTTTGTAATGGCAAGTTAATTGCAGTAAATTATGAGGAAAAAATAATTTAATACCTAGTACACAGTGCCCATGTTTACAGTGTCACTTTGTATACATAGACATATACACTTTAAAAGTTTTCTGGCACGCTCGTTGGTCGAATGGTAACAATGTATGGCTAATAATCAACGGGACGTGGGTTGGACCTGGTGGGGATCGAACTGTGTCTCTAATTTTTCAACTTATAATTTTTTCGAAACATACTAGACATCTTGGAAATCTGGATATTAAAGGGTAGGTGGTGGTGTGAATAAAGAAATCCCGTCCGGGGCGCGAACCACCGTCCACAGGTGAAAAAGCCGTGAAGGTTAATCGCGTTTCGGTTTCAATCTATATCCACAGATTGAGACCCAAAGCCAAAATAGGTCGACATCGTATCTTGTTTAGATGCTATAGGCGGGGGTATACCACGTACCATCAACCCATGCCTTGTCTGTCCTCCTATATTATTAAAAAATCTATCAACATGACAACAAGACATTTAATATGCTGTAACCGACTCTGATCAAGGTCTTATCATATAAACATATGTTGTTCATTATATTCAATGTTCACACAGTGCACTCATGAGCTTATAAGCATAGAAAATATATTAAAACTCATTACACTATCAGTCCAGAGTTCATATCCCGCCTGAATCAAGTTTTACTCTATAAATATATTGAATCTTTTTATTGTGTCCAGTATAATAAAGTAAAGAAATAACCTTATTTTAGGCAGATTCAATTCAAGATTGCCTATAAAAAGTACACATTTAAATAAAACACTGTTAACTGTTTAATACGAAACATATTAGTTAATCTTATTTTTTAATTTTGACTCCCATCACAGCTGTTGCAGAGCAACCGCCGTGATCGTAACGGAAAACAACAATAATTGAACTATATTTCATGTTTTAAACAATTATACGCGTTTTATTCTTCTATAGCAGCAGTTTGCTTTGATACAGAATATAAATTAATTTACTAGACAATACATTATACATATACTAATTTGTGTGGAACCTAATATGGTTGTGCGATCATTAGGATTATTACAAACGCGTTGGACACCTTCTTTGGGGAATTGCTCAGCAACCAAGTCTATATATTGCACTAGCTATGCCCGCGACTTCGTCCGCGTGGAATAGTGAATTGGGGTAGATTTTTTTTATTATTTAGACTGTTTAATTATTTATGCAAGGGCGCATTTAAGGCAGCCTATCTATGTTGTAAGTGCTACTTTGCCGCAACACTCTCACCTCACATCACTCCTACTCTAACTCCCACTCTCATTCCTACACTCACTCTCAGTCCCACTCCCACTGGCACGCTCACTCCTACTCCTTTTCCCAAAAAGCCAAAGAAGAAAGTTTCATTGTTCTAGCTTCAGAAACCACGAATTTCCATACAAACTTGAATCCCCCTTTTCAACCCCTATTAACCCTTATTTAAAAAGTAGCCCATGTCATTTCTCAGGCTCTAAAATATCTGTGTACCAAATTCCATTCAAATCAGTTCAGTCGTTTCGGAGTTAAAGTCGGACAGACAGACAGACAAAAAAAAATTAAATGTTGTTTTGGTATGAGTACCTTGTATACATCCATATGCATTAAGTAAAAAGCGGTTATTTTAATGTTACAAACAAACACTTCAATTTTATTTATTTGTATGTATAGATAGCTGTTATCCACGATATTCGTATGCCGTCGTACGCGTCCCGTCGTTCGGGTCGTTCTTGCAAGTTAATTTTAAAAGATAGACATATAGCGTCGCGGACTTTTTTTTAGAGTATTTAAAGGGGAATCATTCTTTCTTACACAATTTTTAGGTATCTAGAGCATCTGAAACTTACAGAGATGAAAAATTTCCCCGTTTTGTTTACATTTTTCGCTGTATCTTCGCTCCTATTAGTCACATCGTAATGTGTTATATGTGCCTATAACCTTTCTCGATAAATGCTCTAACACAAAAATATTTTTTCAATTCGAACCGAGTTCAAACATACAAACTCTTCAGCTTTATATATTGGTATAGATTAATAATAAAAATTCTAATGTTTTTTGCTAAAAGTACTATAACAATAGTTGTAATTATGTCCCTATAAATAGTTTGGGATAATCTTATTATTCTACTAATAAACAAATTATGATTAATAAATCATAGATTTTATATTAAGTTTGTTTGTTATTTAAAAATTACCCAGGTACTTGTCATTAAAATCTTCTGGAAACATTAAACATAACATTTGTAAAACTGAAAATAATATGAATAAACACACAAAAATATAAGCTTAGATACAAACAGCTAATACGGGAAATATTCTGTGTGTATTTATGATAACATTCCTTATCTGTCTAGCTAGAGCGTGTGAAAACTTTATCCACTTAAATAATGTTCCCCTTAAGCAGGTAGTAAAGAGGCAGTATTATGATAATGGCGATTACTCATGATACCATTATTGTATTTCTTATTATTTATAGTTTAATTTTTAAAATCTAACTTGCCAGTAGCAAGTATTTGATATAGAATTAAAAATGAGCAATCAGTAGGTTTATAAAAATATAAATTTCCCAAAGCGTAAACAAAATTAAGATTTAATCTAAACACATTTATAAATGAGTTATTCACCCCAAGAGGTCATTAAGATAATGAACTTAATGAAATTTTCACAAACCATTACTAATCAAAGCTTTAACGCTCGGAGATATAAATCATTTTTGTTTATTAATAACTATTTACATCATTAATGACGTTTGGCAAAATACCAAACACTGAACTAAGTTGACCCGTAATCAGTCTTTTAAAAGTAAAAACAAAGGTGCATTAAACCCACAGCTAAAAAAAAACAAAGAAAAAAAGTTTCAACTGTGTTCTATTAACATTGGTTAAAGGGCCGTGAATGCAAGATAGGTAATGAAAATACGCAACAAGACCATGGCCTACATATGAATTACGAAATCCAATCTAAGATACGGAAGAACAACGTTCTATAGAACGTTATAACGTATCGTACGTATCTTCGTGCGTACTATGTATAAATGTATCTATACACCTACATACACAAACGCCCTATCATTTCACAATCCCTTTAATTATCCTATGAATGATTTAAAGTAGCCCTAAAGATACTTTAAACCTCTTAATGGGGCAATAAAGGCTTTGTGTTACCACACAAATAAGTGGTATCGATTTTGTATTGGATCGTGACAATCAGCTGATGGCCCTTCATCTACCTACTTATTTACAATTGATATGGAAGACCAACGCAGTAGGTGCTTTGTACCACTAGGTATGGAGTTAAACAAAGGATACAGCTTAATGACGTCCGTATCCATACGGCGTTTCCCAGCGCTCGGTGACGACATCTTCGTGATCTATTCCCGATAAATCACTGTATCGAACACGAACACCAGCACAAACTCACTCTCGACGCAGCGAGAAAAATTATTCGTCCACCAGCAGCAGTCAGAAAAATAACATTGTAGAAAAACAATGGACACGTTCCATAGACTAAAATTTCGAAGATGATGTGTAACCACTGTGATATTATTTATGTCAAAGTATTATTATTCGTTAGTTATCTGTTGTCTAAATTTTCTATAACATATATTTCATTGTTGAAATAAATACTCATAAAGTACGCTTGTTACTAAACCTGGGTAAAAAAGTGTAATTCAAAGTAAAAATAAAAATGAGAATTTGTATTATGGTTCAATAAATGTTCCATTTATTGAACCATAATACAATATTATAGAGAATGGATAAAGATAATCAACATCGGCTATAGACACAGTGATAGACACTAGAGGGTAATGCGTCAAACTAAAAAAAATTGTTTTTGTCTACACCCAATCGTCTGAAAGTTCGCGTGTGTGGTTTAGGAAATTATTTATAATTCATTCTATTATTAGATTTAATACATTTATCACATCTTGTAGTCAGTGAGGAAGGTATGCGTATGAACAGCGACGCTTCATCAGCGCGCGGGGAATTCGGAAACATGTGTTTTGATGTTCATATAACTTTGTGATCTGATGACACTCGCAGTGAATTGATGTCAACAAATTACATTTTTGTCTGATTGTAGTGGTTAAAGTGTTGTTTATTTGATGATAATTGTGAGAGCGTTGTTAGGTGGGTCTCGGGAAGTGCATATGTCGGGGGTGAATGATAACTGCGCTGTAATCAGCCTACTTCCGCCCGCGATGGAGAGCCGATGAATGTTAATTGATGCTTCTGATTTAAAATCATATTCTAGAATGGCGAACCCTACTATCGGGGTTTCGTTTGACCAGAATGACATGTCCAGGTAAAATACTAACTAACTTTTATTCTGCTGCTCTACTCCTTAACTGGCTAATAACCAACTCAAATTGACTGAACCACTCAGCACTAGTATTATTCAAATGTAGTTAACTATTTTCTTTCTATCTCCTTTTTACTATACACAAACTTCTAGTCTAATTTATGTTGTTGCTAATAATTGTTACTATTATAGTGTTGATATTTTTATAATTATTTATTGAATCATTTTATATTTTAATGAAAAACTATCATCACTTGACTGTATTAATTCTTAGTATTAAAAAAGGTTATTTACTGTGTGGTGCATATTTAAGCCTTCTAGTTTTGCAACAGGTTAACTACCTGTAACATAAACATATTCTGTGAAACGTTTTATGGTGTAATTATTGTTCAGTTTACATTCCACATACTGAAAATGCTGTACTTCAATCTTGTGATAAATTTAGGTCTTGTCGAGCTAAAATATTCTCATTAGATACATTATCAAAGCATTATCTATGACAGCTAGTACTCTTCACTTTTTATGTTTGAAACCTAAGAAGTTATAACATTTTGACCAAGATTGATAGGCTAGGTTAGCTTATCAGTAATTTGCTTATACTACAAAAAAAACAATGATCTCTAAAAAAAGACTTGCTTCATTTTCCAAAAGTAGGTGCTACTAAGACATTTTTAGCCCATGTTCCGATAACACAAGTTTTTTTTAAGAGACTTTAAGCTATAGTGACTCACAATTAGTGATTCAAGATTCAATAAAACATTGGTCTGAAAATTATCAGGACATGCTAAGTTTAATGGAAATTTTCCTTTACACTGAGTAACATAATTCTCTTATAGTTGGTATTGTATGTTAAAAAAAATATATAGTTTTGTAATGTATTTCCACGCTATTATTTTTTAATACTGACGGATTTTTCACAAAAAACCTTTGATTTACTATACAGAAAGAGACTTTCTTATCTTCTGTTTGCTTGCCTATCTACTTCAAAATAAATTAGACTGATTATTTAATTGTTGGTATTGAAAATATAACTCTTATAATATTTAAAACTTAATAATAGATATTCATCAGTAGTTGCCTAAAACTATGGAACAAAACATTGGCTTTAAAAAAAATGCAAAAAATGTATATATTAATTGTATATCATCATACTTTAATATATTTTAAAAGTGAGCTAATTATTGACATCTAATTTTTGGTCACAGCTGGTACTTTGGTGGACTGTCGAGAGCGGAAGCAACAAAACTGTTGCTAAATGAAACGGAGAGTGGAGTGTTTCTTGTAAGAGATTCAAAAACTATACATGGAGATTACGTTTTGTGTGTCAGGTAAGAAAAGATTACAACCTACTAACAACTAACTTAAAGTGAAGATGGCTACAATAAGATTTGATTAAGAAGGCTGTGACCATTATGTATTATTTGGCTGTAGTTATATTAGATTATAGTTAAAAAGCATATGTGACAGACCAAAAATGTGTAATAACATTTCTTACTAATATATAATATAATGATATAATAGTAATAATTATATAAATACTTCCATTTACTTTTAATAGAGAAGACGACAGAGTGTCCCATTACATAATAAACCGTATGGTGTCACCTGATGGTAGTACGCGTTTTCGGATCGGGAATCAGCTGTTCGCGGATATGCCGGCATTGCTGGCCTTCTACCGGCTCCACTACTTGGACACCACGCCTCTAGTGCGGCCCCTGCCCCAGGCGAACGCACAAGCCGCTGCCCCGCCGCCGGCGCAGCCCCACCACGTCTTAGAAGTGGTGATAGCCAAATTCGATTTTGATGGTAGTGTAAGTATCCTGTTTCACTAGTTTTATTACTATGGTATATAGTATGTGTTTCTGCGAGATTCGGATTTAGGGCGTCTAGAGCTTAACGCTATGCTGAACAACGTAAATATTCAGTCCTGTGTTTTTAAAGTGGCTTATTGATGTTTCCTACTTTGTAACACCCATAGAAGTGTATGCCTTGGAATCTACTCGTGATCCTAAGACCAATTATATTTATATAGGTCGACAACCTAGTTTCGTGTACCTTATACCTTATAGGTCCTCAAATATAATTTTGTTAAAGCAATTGAAATCCAGAATATTTTGGGCATGTTGAGTATGGACAAAGTATTAAAAGAACAAGCTTTTTATGACTAACTAGTACGAAACCCCACGTAATGGCTTCCTAAATACCTATAATCATTGATTACGACACTGGTTCGGATGTTTCAATACGAAATCCCTAATGTGTGTTCGAGATTGTCGAACAGCTATCTAACGGAAGCGAATATATTCTATAAATAAATAGAAAATGTGGCACTAGGCTATGACTAAACGGTAAATGGTTAATTTAATAATTTCTCGCTACAGATAAAAATAACCCATGAACGATTTTTAGGGCAGACGATGAATAATGGGCTATTTTGTATATTTTCGTAGATTATAACAGTGACCGCCTTTCTAGCTCACTGGTTTAATGTTTCCTAGTATTGCTTAGAGCGGTGCTAGGTTCGAAGCCTGGGGAAACTATAAATTGCTTTACAAGACTGATCAAAGCTGCTTGTCTTAAATAAAACGGGCATACAATTGTTTTACCAACCAACTTTTACATGTAAATGTTCCCCCATGCCCCAAAAACGGAGACGGGGTTTTACTTTGATATGTTCATAATTATTACGATGTTTTTACACACATATATATATACTAATATATAAAACTGAAGTTTGTTAGTATGTTTGAACGCGCTAATCTCAGAAACTATTGGTTCGAAATGAAAAATTATTTTTGTCCTAGAACATTTATCGTGGAAGGTGTGCAGATTTGACGATGAGGACGCGCTAACTCAATTAGTTATAGCAACAGCACGGAACGATGTCCTGCCCGAGTTGAATTTTTTTTTAATTTATCTTCGATTTTTAATCTATGTAGTACCATCATAATATGCAATAACATGTAAAAAATATCAAAGTTTTCAATATGATACTATGTTTCATGAGCCACAGAGGTTCAGCCAATAGACCTGATACATGAGAGAAACGGACACGGGAGATGTGTTAATGATATCGGAAACATGTTACAGGACGCAGACGACCTTCCCTTCCGTCGTGGCGAGAGGCTGATGGTTATCAACCGTGATGAGGAGCAGTGGTGGACGGCGAGGAACGCGCAAGGCCGGACCGGGTCCATACCAGTGCCGTATGTGCAAAGGGTAATTATTAATGGCATTTTTCTAATATATATATATGCATGAGAAGGAAGATCGATCAATATCCTGAAACACAGTTAAAGACAGGAGGCGACCAATTCAATAAAAATGAGTTCTATTAAATACTACCCGTCGTTTCGGATGCCTCGTAGCAGCCGTGGTCACGGGGAGACCGTCGGGCCGTAATTAACATAATTTTCAAAAATGTTTAAATTATACATATCGCGTTTTAAATCGTTAAAGTGAGGTTATGAGTGAGTCCCATTTTTGTGTTCAGAAAAATGTAAGCTTTATTATAACTATATAAATGTAAATAAAACACTTTAAACGGTTTAAAACGCGAAATACTAAACTACTACAGTTAAACTGATTTACATGTTATTGTTACTGCGGCCCGACTTTTCAGACACTCTGCAGCAGCCATAGTCACAGGGAGACGTTATAAGTGTGTTATTTAAATGTGTACTACTCGCGTAAACTAGAAACAGTATGTAACAATTTTGGTAATTTTTTCAGTTGCTGGACCCATCTGGTGTACCGTACCCTGCAAATGAGGCTCTAACTCAACTTGGAGACCCACCGAGTCCTCCGAACAACAAGCAACAGAAAGGGAGTAACATGCAGGTGAGTTAACAACAAGAGAACAAAATTATGTGGTTTGGAGTACAAATCTGAACTAAATCTTGTCTTACTTCCAATTCGACGGGCTCGCTGGTCTAATGGTAGCAATGTATGGCTGGTGATCAATGAGTCGTGTTAATCCCTACCAGGTCCATCATGTTTTCTGAAGCATGCTGGACTTCGTCTTGAAATCTGGATGTTAAATGGGTGGTAGGAATATATAAATTCCGTGCGGGCCGCGAACCGCAGATGCAAAAGCCGTGAAGCTTAATCGCGTTTCGATTTCAGTCTGTGGATTACGGAATAACGTCGCAAGTGCATCTTGTTTAGATGCTATAGTCCTCTATCATAAAAAAAATTGTGCCATCAGTTCAAATCCATCCGACGCAGTCCAAAAACAGGTGACCATTTCACCCAAACGATTGTACTAGATGTAAGAATATCTACTTCTTACAAATGTTATAAACAATATTTGATGTTTATAGATGGAATGTTACAAGATTTTATTTATTACTAGCGACCCGCCGCGGCTTCGCCCGGCTGCAATGCTGATACTAAATATACTACAAAAAAACTTTGTATATAAAAATAGTTGCGTAGTTTTAAAGAGTTAAGCGTACATAGAGACAGAAAAAGCGACTTTGGTACTAGTGTAGTAATGATTAATATTTTTTTTCTTTCAGCGAACTCTGCCCGCGCTAGCCCGCGTCAGACAGTCGAGGGTACCAAACGCTTACGACAAAACCGCTTTGAAATTGCAAGAGGGAGATATACTTAAGGTAAAAAATACTGCTTTCATTAATAAAACATTAATCAACTTTAAAATAAAACACTCTAACGGTTTAAAACGCGATATATTAGTTAAACTTATTTGAAAATTATTTTTAATTTCGGTGCGACGTTTCGGACGCTTTGCAGCAGCCGTGGTCACGGGGAGCATCCGAAACGTCGGGCCGAAGTTATAAATCATTTTCAAATAAGTTTAACTAATATATCGCGTTTTAAACCGTTAGTGTTTTATTTATATGTATACTTCTCACTTAAACTATAGACAGTATTTAATTAATCTACTTCTTTATCTATGGTAAAGATAAATACCCTATACAAATATATAAAACATATTTTTCATATTTATTTCTGTATTTTGTTATTGTACCGTGGTAATTAAATAATTTAATAATAGTGAAATCCCGTTTCACACTCGTGGGGCATGGGGCAAACACATTTTGTTTATGTGAGTTTCACTTCTTTAACAGGCAAGTTGTTGATCAGACTTCTGTGCCCTGCCCGACCGAAACAAGTTTTTTTTTTGTTTCCCTGGGATTCTAACCCCGGACCTCTCGCGCTTAACGCAATGCTAGGACATCCGTTTAACCATTTGGCTAAAGAGGCGGACAAATAATTTAATGAAACCTTTGAATTCCAAGTAACATCTCCAGCTAAACAACCTCTAAATTAATACACTATTGTATTGGTTTTTAAATTCTTTATTTGGAAAAATGAGAGATATAATACTTATATATCATAAATTTAAAAAGTGTAGAAAGAGAGGGGAAACAATGAACATACACTAACACAAATAGATGTGGGTAGTCGCAGAGTATTTATGACGCCGCTAGAGGCAGTGTTACCGCCTCTGTAGCTAAACGGTTAAACGTGTTGCCTAGCATTGCGTTAAGCGCGAGAGGCCCTGGGTTCGAATCCCAGGGAGTTCATTGTTTCGGTCAGGCAGGGCACAGAAGTCTGACCACCGACTTGCCTGTAAATAAAACCGATCAGTGAAACGGACACAGAAATGTTTTCGCCCGGGCATACCCCACGAGGGGAAACTGGATTTCATTACCCTACTACTAGATACAGTGTAGCCTAACTGCAATTTTATGACTCGAGTTATTTATATTTTGATACTATAAAAATAATTCCGCATTTTTATTTTCGTCCTAATTGAAAATCATATAAGTAATACTGTTATAAGAAAGTTTTATATTCCAGGTAACAAAAATGAACATAAACGGACAGTGGGAAGGCGAGCTCAATGGAAAAGTTGGACATTTTCCGTTCACCTACGTCGAGTTCCTAGACGACATTACTAGCTAAGCGCTCAACAAAAAATAATGTGACTCAGTTGAAACAAACAGTGACATAGTGCAAGTGTTAGTGAAAAGTGTAATGGAGTATCATCGCTAGAATTTGATGCAAAATTATGTTTTAAAACTGCAACAGCTTAAATGTTAATCAGACACCTTTTTGAGTTATTATTGAACTTATATGGATGGTGTTTAAGATGTGATAGTTTTGGAATATTGCATTTAATGTACTCATTGATGTTATAATCTTGTTATATTAAAATTACTTTCAAACATATAACTGCGACATAGTAGTTCCTGGGGAACGTGAGTTAATAGACATCATAACTGGTACCCCACAGCTAGTTTGTTAAACTGAACGATTCTAAAGAGATGAAATCTTTAACAGCTACCCATTATCTGTGTTATACAATAACTGAAAAGGAATGGAGAATATCACCGGAATATGGCAATACAGAATATAAGAAATATGCCCACCGAATAGGGCTAAATTTGAAATTTAGTATAAAGATTGTTATACGCACATTTATATTGTCTTAAATATGATTTCTATTTCTACAATTTTCTCACAAATGTAAATTTTATTTTCGATTATTTTATATTGAAAGGCAAAGTATGAAAAGTTTGCTAAGTTACCCTTAATTAGGGTTCAAATTTATAAATAGAAAAAAAAAACTGATACAAAACATTTTGTAAAAACTACATCGAAGTTTTTGACTGCGGAAGCCTTAACTGTAAAAAAATGTAGAGTTATTAAATGTTGATTACTGCCATTTTTACATGTAAACCAATTTATAGAAATTATAATACTAAGGTTTTGTCGTAAAAATAAATATTTGATGTCCAAAGATATACAAACCCTTCAACTTTAAATGAAAGAAACATTACAGTGACAGCAAACATCATATTTTATCAACACGAATCTACTAACTGTTACTTATTCCATATGAATCATCATCAGACTGGAGGTATTTTAGAATACCATTTATCATATTTGATATAGCATTTTAATGTATAGAATTGCAAATGCAATATTCAAATGTTACATACATACTATAGTTTAATTGTAAGGCACACAGTGTTGTAAGCACAAAATATAACACTTATATTTTTTCATAGGGTTCTGCGAAATCCTTACCTTAATACACATAAAAAAAACTGTCAACCAATAATGCAATTAAATTTCGCACAATATTTTAACCAGGATTAGGGAAATTTTGTGCTTGCAACACTGACAAATTATTATTATTATTGATAAATTCTTCCAAAATATGATAGTCAATATTTTTATAATAATAGTTGCTGGTGCAAATCGTTTTTAGTATTAACAGCTTTGGACTGGGCAAGTTTAATGATATTCTTTATTATTAAGACTCGAAAACATTTTTAGTGATCTATAAGATTTTTTAATAATTTATACTAAATATCCAATGTTACACGCTTATATAAGAATTATTGTTTCGAGTCTTAAAAATTCAGTACAATTTTAACTATAAAGGAATTGACTATGTAACAAATAAGCCTGCTTTACAATATTATATTTAATATGAGAACTGCTTTGTAGCCTGCACAATTTTATATCGTTTTATAATACACATAAATCTCATTGCACTTGGCCAGTACATCTTTAAACAAGAGACAAAATATACCAAGGTATGTCTTTTTATTTTAAGGAAATTTGTGTCCCAAAAAAGATTTTGTTTAAATTTTGTATTATAAACATAACAGTATTAATTGACAGAAATAAAACCTATCTATTTAACGAAAAGGTGCTGCCACTTGTTTGATATATAATTGCAATTACATCTGATTAACCTACTAAAAGAAATTATTCCTGAATTATTTTATTAATTATTTTAGCTTTGTATGTTTTGCCTCTAGTGCATCCCAGTATTGTAACAAAGTGGGAATAAATACCAAATGTTATTATCATTGTATAAAATCAAATGAATATATTTTGAGATTACGAATCGTATAATGTATGTATGTATTGTATTTTTAAGTGCTAATACAAATATTTGTCTAATTTTTTATTAAGTTATGTGTAACAATTTTTGGTAATAATAAAATTAGGAAAAATAATGACTACAGTATTTGTTTTTTATTGAAGAGAGATTTAAATGATTTTCCCAAAATATTTTGCATCAATATAGTTTTAATTAAAATTGGGTTTAAATCCCTACCGCCTTTAGTCTTTTAAAACACAATTTAAAGTAATTGAATTCATCGTATTGAATTAAGTCTTTCATAGACGTACCGGAGAGGGGAAAATTGGACGTTTACTGAAAACCTCTCCACACGGCTACTTACAAAGTAATTGAAAACATGGTTTATAATATTCACCGTACGTGAAAAATGGACTTGCTAGGCGCGAAGCTGAATACGCCGATGGCCATATTAATTGAGGCAAAGAAACCAATACACCAAATAAAGATGTAAGAATTGTAAATTAGGATGATGAATATGGCAACTCTATTTTTTTCACTTGTCAGTTTAAAAAAAAATCAGACTCTATGGTTATCTTGACAGTTTATGATTTTTTGTAGATTACTGATTGTGACGGCAAAGTTGATCAATAAAATACATTTAGAAAAAGAAATGAAAAGACGCCAAAGAATCTAATTTCCTATAATAATGTAATGCAATTTCTATTTTATGAATGTTTGAGAGTGCAATCGTTAAAAATAATTGTGTAAATCGATGCCGTGAAATCTTTTAAAGGGTTTCGTACATAGTGTTCAATCATGGCGTATTTCTCCTACAGTTCCGTAGTAATATGATGACATACATACATTTTTCGAGAAATGAACTATGGTGAACTATCAAATTGATACCATTATTTAAAATTTAATTTACTTGTGATATCTCACAGCGAAACCGGTAACTACAGTTGTTGCGTTTAAAATAAATAAAGTTTATTTTTACACGAATTAGTAAAATGGAAAGTGTTGAAGAAACCAAGATAGAACCCAAACAGGAGGATGACTCTGGAAAAGAAACCAAACTAGAAACCAAGCACAAAGTTGTTGCTACTGAAAGAGAAACCTCAACAGAAGATAACAAAATAGAAGTTGAACTAGACAAAAAGGAGATTGAACTTGATGTTCCCAAGAATGAAGATACCAACAACCCAACTGATTCTAAAGTAAACATAAAAACTGAACCTCCTGATGAGCCATTGATGTCTGATATCTTGCATATTACTTTAAGCAGTAAGTAGACTTCAAAATATATCTTTTAACTGGCTCAAAATAATAACTTAATAATTAACTTACCCATTGTATCTATATTGCCTAAGGTGTAAATTCTATTATAAATACTTATTTATTCAATTGTTGTTGATAAAAAAGAACTACATCCTTTTAATTTAGTAAATGAATGATAGAGTTTGTTTACAATATATAAAATTAAATGATGTACATCTTTGTTAAATCATTGCTTAGTCAAGTGGAGCTACATAAGGCTTTAAAACAAAAATGTCCCACGGAAGAGGTTAGTTTAAGTAACTAACCTCTTCCGTGGGACATTTGTGGTACATGTTGCATTGATTTAATTACATGTAATCTATAGTTTCATTAACAGAGAAGCTTTTAATAGGACAAAGGGACCTTATTCACAACTTCATTGCGGATAAAAATCTTTTGCCCTAAGTCAAAAAAAGACAAAGTGGCATATTTAGGTGTTAGACACCACACTGACAACTTTGTTTCCATTTCATATTTTCGATGGCAGTAATCTTATCTTATTAATAACATTAATCCTATTATTTTTTCCAGTAGAAAATGAAAAGACAAGTACAGCACAGTCTTCGACATCAAAAGGAAAGAGCAAAAAGAACAGAAATCCAATTATTCAGAGAAGAAAGAAAATTATGCTCTCGGATGATGAGTGGGAACCAGAGGTATGAGACAACTTTGTATGACTTTATTAAGTTATATATTTTGGTGCTAGTATTTACGATCAGATTTTAATTTTAGATATAGCTTATTTCCAGTTATTGTTAACAAATGTTAATACAGTTATCAGACTTTTGTGTACTGCCCGACTAAAAAATTTTGTATCCCTGGGATTCAAACTTTAGTTTTTTTGTTGTTTAGTTTAGCTGCAGAACAGCTTAGTAAATAATGAAGTACTTAAATCAGTCTCAATTCTTATTTCAGAAAAAACCAACCACAGATAAGGCAGCTAAAGATGGTCCAACAAAATGTAAGAATAATGTTTTAATATTTTTTTAAATTTAAGTTTTACATATTCATGCTACATTGGGGAAAAAGATTATTACCATTTTGTAGAGCCAGTTTAGTTCAATAGTGTTATAGATATAATCTTTGTGAACACATATTTTTAGCCGGTCTTGAGGAATACTACTCTTATGATATACTGAACCAGATAGAAATAGTAACAATCAGTGAAGAGGAGCGTCTCGTGGAGTTGAATGAGACGTACCAGTCTAGAAAACACATGAACTATTTGTGTGAAAAGTGCGCTGTAGGATTTGTTGTTAAAGATGCTTATGATGTACATATGAAGTTACACAGTAAGGTAAATTAAATTTAAGCTTTAAGTGTTGTTGATAAGATAAATTAAATTTTTATCTGTAAGAAATATATAATATAGCTTCATTTTACATAATATGTGTTTGTTTACAATTACTAGATGAGTTATGGTTTTCTGGGCCTTGAAGCTGTGACCTCATGCATTTAATGCTATGCATTTTACCTTTGAGTAACAGAGACAGTTATTTCTTTAGCCAATCAAAAACATATTGAGTTTGTTCTTCTCGACTACTTTGCTATGAAAATACACATATTAAATACTGTCTGTAGTTTACGCGAGTAGTATAGATTTAAATAAAATACTTAAACAGTTTAAAATGGTAAATATATAAGTTAAACTTGTTTGAAATTCATTTTAACTATGGCCCAACGTTTGACATGGTGACACATCACATCATCAACAGCTTTGGTCTTCTTCTGCACAGACGTCAATGTTTCTTGTAAAGATAGTTATCGATAAATATGTTATGTATTAATAACTTGAATACATAATATATGATATTTCTCACTTATCAATACTCGAACCTGATCGATAATTTTCATATCTACATTATTGACTTCACTTGAGTCTATCAACAGTTGACAGTTTCACAAATTGACGTTCACAATTTTTTAAATTAAATTGCCCTCCCTTCCCATGGCACCGCTGCTGCAAAGCATCCGAAACGTCGGGCCGTAGTTAAATTAATTTTCAAATAAGTTTAACTAGTAAAAATCGCGTTTTAAACCGTTAAAATGTTTTATTAAAATAACATTTACTTCCAAGTACACACAGTAAATATTTTCAGGAGTCAGGCGAGCATGTGTGTGATGTTTGCGACACGTACCTAAAGAGCGAGGAGACATTACATCGTCATAAGTTACGTCACTACAGGCGATACAGGTTAGATATTAATTTTTTTTTAAAGCGTGTTTTGATTATCTATTACGAGCTGTGTCAGCGCCTTCGTCCGCGAAGAATAGTAAATTGAGGCATCCAAATTTGTTTTTACGTACGACGTCCCGTCGAGATCCCGTCGTTCTTGCTAGATAATCTTAAGGGACTTTTTTTTAGATCATTTAAAGAGGAATCATTCCGTCATACACATTTATTGGGTATCTTGAACGGTTTTTTCAGCGTACGCCTAGAAAACCCATAACGATAAATAATTTTCCCAATTTTCGTCACATATCTCGCCGTGTCTTCGCTTGTATTAGTCACAGGGCGATGTTTTATAGCTTAATTTTATAGCCTTCCTCGATAAATGCTTTAACCAACACAAAAATATTTTTTCAATTTGAACCCGTAGTTCCTGAGATTAGTGCGTTCAAACATCCAAACCAACTCTTCAGCTTTATATATTAGTATAGATAGACAGGATCTATCAACCATAATTTATTCAGCGTTCAAGTCAAATATATGTAAAGTAAAGTTGAGCCATCGAACTTCCGACCCGTCGATTACATGCCATACAGCTACCATTAGACCCACAAGCCCAATGAATCTCTTTCTATAATGTACATATTAAATTTATCCTCCTTTTTCAGATGCATGGTCTGCAGCGTTCGCTACAAGGATAAGGACGCCGTGGCCGGCCATGTCTCATTTATGCACAGTGGCAACACTTTTAACTGTGACAAATGCGGTTCCAGCTTCAAGTAAGTCATTTTTTAGTCTACAGTCCTTGTTTTTGGCTGGCAACATTGGTTGGTAGGAATATCTACATGATGTTTTTTAATCTGTTATGCCATAGCAAACAGAATAAGAAGAAGTGTAAGTTAGATAGGCTATTGAAAATAAAATTTCAACATTAATCTGGCAACATTGGTTGGTAGGAATATCTACATGATGTTTTTTAATCTGTTATGCCATAGCAAACAGAATAAGAAGAAGTGTAAGTTAGATAGGCTATTGAAAATAAAATTTCAACAATAATTTTTAATTAAATACTGTATGTAGTTTACACAAGTAGTACACATTGAATAAAAAAAATTTAACGGCCAAAATTAAAAAATGTATGAGTTTAACTTATTTACAAATTATTTAAACTACGGGCCGACGTTTCGGATGACTTGCGGCAGCGGTGGCCATGTGGAGGGAGGGCAATTTAATGTAAAAATTGTCAACGTCAATTTGTGAAACTGTCGATAAAGACTCAAGTGAAATCAATAATGTAGATATGAAAATTATCGATCAGCTTCGAGTATTGATAAGTCACGCCGTACTTTCTCCGCAAAAATTGTTTGGGCATTCAAATTTATTTTACCCACAATGTCTGACGCGTCTCGTCGTTCTTGCAAGTCAACCTTAAAAGATAGAGATAGTGTGTTGCGGAACTTTTTTTATATTTTTTTAAAGAGAAATTTTTCTCTCTTACATATTTTTTGGGTATCTTGAAACGTTTTCGCAACGTACGCATCGGAAACTTTCAGAGATAAATAAATTTCTCCGTTTTTACCCCATTTCCAGCCGTTTCTTAGGTCCTATTAGTCACAGCGATGTTTTATAGCCTATAGCCTTCCTCGATAAATGCTCTAACGAACATAAACATAGTTTTTTCAATTCGAACCAGTAATTCATGAGATTAGCGTGTTTAAACAAAAAAACTCTTCAGCTTTATATATTAGTATAGATTGGCCTATCTTTGCTGACGATTAAATGTTATCTATTTTTCCAGGCGTCCTCAGTACCTCCGCCGTCACATAGAACAGATCCACAATAAAACAACGCCAATGGAGTGCCCAATCTGCCACCAGGTGTACTACGAAAGCGGGTGGTACAGGAATCATATAAGGTTAGTTGTATTAGCCCAAGACGACCCAAGAGTAATACGCATTTAAATAAAACCATTTAACGATCTTAAACGCGATATATACTAGTTAAACTTATTTTTAACTATGGCCCGACGTTTCGGTTGCTTTGCATCAGCCGGGGTCATGGGTTCACGGCTGCTGCAAAGCATCCGAAACGTCGGGCCGTAGTTAAAAATAATTTTCAAATTAGTTTAACTAATATATATATCGCGTTTTAAACCGTTACAGTGTTTTATTTGAAACCGTATGTGTTTTAAATCATTGTCACTCTTTTATCTAATGAATGGATGGATTTGTCTAAAAACTTTTGTATATTTGGATGTTATTTGCACTATATAAATTAAAAATCGATTTTACAGCAAAATAAACCTTTGGGTGGATGTCATCTATATACCCTCTCATGCTCATCACAAAGCTTGGTACCTCCCTTTTTTGGAATTGCCGTTTAAGTATTATCTAATAAATAATGCTTTGATTTAAAAAATTAAATTTTTTTAATTTAAAAACTTTTGTACCGTGTGTTTTGATCCTTACGTACCAGAATTCTCAAATTTATAAATCAAATGTAATGTATGCTACATAAAAGCTTGCAAAGTATAAAACTTAACCAGTATACCATTCCAGGAAGCACAACAAGGAAATCCAAGAGTCGAAGACGGTGAAGTGTACCCACTGCGACCGCAAGTTCAAACACAAGTCGTACCTGAAGACGCACATGATGATCCACGAGTCCGTCGGTGACGTCACTTGCCTAGAATGTTCTGGAACGTTCAAGAACTATCACGAACTGGATCTGCACTATAAGGCGGATCACCCCGATAACTTTACCATGTAAGTCTTGAAGTCTTGGAATTTTCATTTTAAAACGTCAAATATGTATCAAGTAGTAAAATTTTTGAAACTTTAATATTTTTCACATGATGGCACTATATACTTTTAAAATCGAAAATTAATTGAAAGCACATGTTACATGAATATTAAAGTTTTCAAACATTATAACTTTGTAATTTTATCTTCAATGATTTCTTAAGCTGCAAAGCATAAGACATTGAACCTTAGAACGCAAGTGTTAAGGTTGAAATTACATTTCGCGAGTGGTGCATGTATCAATAAGTTGAAATTCGACGATAAGGTGCGGGAGTCGATAGCTCAGTTGTTAGAGCACGGAACGCTGACGATGCCGGTTCAACTCCTGCCTGAGTCGAAAATTTTTGTTATTTATTTTTGATTTTTAAATTCAGTAGTAAAATATCAAGATGTTGTAAGTAGTAACTTCATAACTCAGTTTTGTACTAAGAAAACACATACGAGTGCTTTGTGACTTAGTCGTAAAAAACTAACTGCGCCCAATCTGTGTTTATCTGATGTTTATTTGATTCCTTAAAGGACAAAGATGCCTGGCAGTGATATGAATTGCTCCTTAGGTTCATAAATTCACAATAAGTTTTAAAGAGGATACATTATATTTTATTTTATCTAAGTTTGAAGACAGTTTTTTTAGTTTTAGAGCACATTTAAATTTACCTAAGATCGATAATACATTATTGTACAGTGCATTTCATATGTTTTTAGAACCTTATGTAATGATGGATAACACGGTCTGATTTTGATCGGCATTTCTATTAATTTGTTAAATGTAAAAAAGTAGTTATAGCGACGTAACTACAACAGTTAGACATATGCTCTCGCAGATGTTTTTATGATCTTGATATATTCTATAATGTTGTCGAACATTTTTTTCTCCTATCATTAATACTTTTCGCAGCGTATGCGAAGAAAGACGTTTTACGGCTAATTTTTTTACGCCTTCCGTTGGTTTTAGTAAGAATTTCCATAGATGCCTATAGTAATCAAGTACTAAATATAGCCTATGTTACTCAGTGATAATGTAGTTTTGTAATGAAAAAAGAATTATTCAAATCGGTCTAGTACTTGAGTTTATCCATTACATACAAAAATACAAATCTTTCCTCTTTATAATATTAGTATAGATAAGTATAAAGTAATATTTTTTGTTTCAGTCACCCAGAAGAAGAGAACCGCTGCAGCTACTGCAAAAGACCATTCGAGACTCGAGCCAAAATGCATAACCACGTGCAGAGAATGCACGTTGACGGTGGTAAAAAGTATGTTTTTATGTGATATGTGTCTTTACTCAGTAGACGATACCATTTATGATATGTGTAGTTCATGCAAATCTATACTTATATATAGAGATGAAGAGTTTATTTGTTTGAACGCGCTAATCTCAGTTCTACTACTGGTTCGAATTAAAAAAAATATATTTTTGTGTTAGAGCATTTATCGAAGAAGGTATGCTATAAGGCGCGGAGCGAAGAAACAGCAGGAACTGGGAAATTTATTCATCACAAGGATGAAGGGTTTCTGTTGCTCACGCTACGAAAACGGTTCATGATACTCAAAAAATGTGTATCAAAGAGTGATTCCTTTTTCTAAAAAAAATATCTGCGACACTATATGTCCAATGTTTTAAGATTAGCTTGAGAACGACGGGACGCGACCGTCGTCGTGAGTAACAGCATTAATTCATAAAGATAAGGAGGAAGTTTGCAAAAACTAATTTCCATGTCCAAAATAACTATTCTACGCGGACAAAGTCACTGACGCAGCTAGTGAGAAAATAACATTGTACCCTTATATATGTATGTTCTGCGGATTTTATTACAGATATCAATGCGACCACTGCAAGCGTCTATACTACTCGAAGGGTGAAGTCCGTTCGCACATTAAGTGGTCGCATTTGTCGCACGCGGGCGGTCATGCGTGCACGTGCGGACGCGTGTTTCGCACGCCAGTTCGTTTACGGGAGCACGTCGCTACGCGCCATCTTGGCGCTGTAATGCCGAGAGATAAACATTGTCCGGTCTGCAATAAGGCTTTCTCTGTGAGTATCTTTAGTAATCATAAATATTTTTTATCATTCAGACATATAACTTATTTTAAGCAACGTGTCTCCCTCTTTGAATTCCGTTTCGACTTTGTTTGTTTTTCTGTAATAAATAGTTGTCATAGATATGAATATAAACATTTTTGTACTCCATGTCGTCACATTTTAGAATCAACAAGTGCTGACTCGGCATATTAAAAGCCATGCGGGCGAGATGTTCCCCTGCACAGAATGCGGGCGTCAATTCAAGACGCAGTCCTACGTGAAAGTACACTACCAAGTCGCTCATTTGAACATGACGCGTGCACAGATCCGCAAACTTAACCGCAGGAAATTGATAATGGTGGATAGTATGGTACGTATAGATAAAAAAGCCTGGCTCAGAAAGGCTGTATTTGGTGTACCCTAAAGGGGAGACTGGGGCAAAAGGACACATTGTGTCTTTAGGTGGTGTGAGGAGTCAATATTAAAAATTGTAATTAAGTATACAATTTACATATGTATCATTTTGAGAGAGTCACAAATGTAACCAGCTAGGATAACCATACCCCAGAGCATAAAGGTCTTTGAGTTCCATTGGTTATTTGGTTGGCAACAAACATGTTTACATTTCATGTTTTTTTATTTTGTTTCTCTTTCATTCGGGGCGTAAACTATTAGGCTAGGCGACATTTTTTTATATATACGTTTTACATATAGTTTACTTATAAGAAATTAAACATGAATGATTAAAGAAAATGAAATTTCACTTTTTATCCAAAAATAACTGACTGAATTACTACCAATATCCAAGACTTATTTATTGATCCGTGGTCGCGGGGTCACGTGTCTTCGAGAATCAATATAACGGTTTTAATGCATACTACTGGCGTAAACTAAAAACGGTACTACAAAATTTCAGGCATCGACAAAAGCGGAACCGAACGACGAGGATCAACTCTACGGCTGTTCGGAGTGCGACAAGAAATTCAAAACGCAGTCTTACGTCCAGGTCCACTACTACACGAAGCACCTGAACATGTCTCACGCCGACGCGAAGAAGAAATGCAAGGAGAACCGCGGTTTCACGATGCCGGGCGCTTCTAAGAACCCGATGCAAATCGAGGAGGTGTTCGTCAAGACGGAATCAGAGGATATGGAGGCTGAGGAGAACGGCATAGAGATACCAATGTTTGAGACGTTTGTCGATATCCAAAGAACGTCTGTGTAACTGTTAATGACAGGAGAGACTATGTTTTGTAGGGGGCGTTTCCTTCTTTTTATTATAGAGCACGACAGACAAGCGTGGGGTTCTCAGTTTAACAAGACGCGCTTTTGACCTATTATGGATATTCGGAAATCCACAGAATACTGTGGAGGGTGCTTCGTGACGCGGACGGAATTTCGATATTCCTACCAGATTTCATGACGTAAAATGTAAATTGACTAGCTGTGCCCGCGACTACGTCCGCGTGGAATAGTGACTTGTGGTAGAATTTTTAATTATTTAAGCTGTTTATTAATTTATGTAAGGGCGCATTTAGGGCTGCCAATATGTTGTTACTTGTAAGTCCATACAAACTTTCACCCCCCCCTAACCTCTTACAACCCCCATTTCGCAATAAAAAGCGTAGCCATGTTCTTTCTCAGGGTCTAGACCATCTGTGTACCAAATTTCATTCAAATCCGTTCAGTAGTTTTGGCGTGAAAGAGTAACAGACAGACAGAGTTAGTTTCGCATTTATAATATTAGTAAAGATTTTAAAAAATTGGACCCAGTGGGAACAAACCCACAACCCGTTGTTTATCAGCCGTACATTGCTGCCATAACACCAACAAGCCCCCTTTTCCCTTTGTTGACCCACAATCCATTATACAGGTAAAATGAGATACTTTTAGATTGATTGTGCCCGGCAGCAATACTCGTCTATAAGCTATCCATCCATATATATATTCCAGATTAAGGAAAGTGACAATAGAGTTAAGTAAATTAAGGTCGGCTTTCAATATGAAGTTTACAGATGTTTTTACTCTAGAAGAATACATGTGTATGGTGCATTGGAAACATATTCATATAATTTTATGCACTAAATAAGTTCTTAAAATTAAGTTAAGTAATTTAAAAAAATCGATGACTCTTCGATTAATCATACATCAAACAACCTCAACTGAAGTCGGTCAGAACAGAATTTATAATACAACTTTCTCTAATTTATAATTATGGATGATCATTCTTTATAAGTTCAAAATAGAGATGGGCCGAGTACTCGGTTGATACTCGGTACTCTGCGTACTCGGCCGAATAAATCGATTATTTGACGAGTCTACGTTGTTTAAGAAAAGCTATATATTTACCGATATAATTTAAGCAACGCTGTTAATCCAAAAGTATTTATTAGTAATTTAGGAAATCTCAATTAATAAATCCAAAACTATTCTAATAAATGAGTAGTCATGAGGCAAAATTACGAGAATTGACCTGCGCGAACCTATTGGTACTTGTTTACGCGCGCGGGAAATAGGAATATGATTGAATCGAGTTACTCGGCCGAGTACTCGGTTGAAAAAAATTGAGCCGAGTAAAACTCAATACTAGTCACTCGGCAAAAGTGTCGCTCGGCGCATCTCTAGTTCAAGTCCTGTGCAAAAATGTAGTCTTTGTATATATAAAACTTACTGTCATCAATTTGTAACAAGAAAATTAAATGTAGTTAAGTTGATAGGAATAGAACTTGTATAATTTATTGTTATATCTATTGTAAGGTTATGAAATCTATAAACTTGCCCCATGTATGACTTTTGTTGAATTATGAATTTTTATTATTTATTATAAATAACAAGTAAAGTTTTCAACACATAAAATAAGCTTATATTATGTGATAAACATTTTTTTTCTAGTTTCACAATTAATTATGTTAAAAATTTTATTTTCCGATTAGTAAGGATATACTTAGAATATATAAAGTTGGTAGAAATCTATGGATTATATTAATTACTGTAGGGTATTATTTAGACAATATATTCTTATTGTAAACTATTTAAATTCATAAACTTGTTAATAGTAGGACGCAAATTAAACAACATTGTTGATTATAATCTTTTTTAATAAAACCCTTTGATCAAAAATATATTTCTAGCATCAACAAGGGTTCCCAACTTTTGGAACCCTGAATTTAGCTATCACAGCACAACTAATGCTAGATCATAACTGTTATTAAAAATATAAAACATGGACCTCCAGATTTTGGAAGGTTAAATATTATTACATGAGTCACCCTTTGAATCCGGAAGGATTGGAAACCCAAGCAGCAATGTTGCTGCTTTATTTAGAAACATGGACATTTTTAAGTAACAGCAATATACAAGTATAAAAAATTCCCCAAGAATTAGTAACCTCAATTTTTTTGTTCAAAATTTTAATCTTCTTCCCAGCTGACAATTTTCTTGTCATACCATACATATTCTCCTTTTACCGAGTTTGGGGCATCCAAAGCTAGGAATAGTGGTGCCGCAGCACCTTCATCAATGGTTAGAACACCTCTATGGGAGCTCATGTCTGTATCAACATACCCGGGGTGAACTGCATTGACTTTAATATCTGAAAGTTGTGAGAGATAATAATTATTTTAAATACTTGACTATCCTAATTTTTCATTCTTTTTAAAATAAAATAAAATTTTACCTCTATCAGCAAGCATTCTCTGCTGTATCTTTGTCAGTGCTGTCAAACCGACTTTGGAGACGACATATGATGAATTTCCCCACTCTGCTGCATGAGTACCTGCCTCTGCAGCATCTACGTATTGCTGCATCAAACTAGATAACTCTGTTATCGTTAAACTTGTGTCCTTGAATCGGTTTCTTAATTTCTCGCTAGGAATATTTTTAAGCCGTCCAGCAGAGCTAGATATATTAACTACTCGGCTGCCGTTCCTTAAAATAGGGAAAAGGAAGTCACAAGTCGATAATACTGAGAAGTAATTAACGAATATCGTTTGTTCAGCTTGAACTGCCACAGGATCCGGTGCGTTGCCTTTGAACGCGATAGCAGCATTATTGACTAGAATATCCAGCCCCCCGTAGTTGTTCTTCAAGTAATCACGAAATACCTCAATACTCGTAGGGTCCGTGATGTCTAGTTGGTGGAATCTCGGTTGCATGCCTTCTTTATTCAGTTCAGCAACGGCGTTTCTTCCGCGACTTATGTCTCGCGATGTAAGATAAACTACGCCATCAAAACGTTGGCAGAGACCTCGCACAATAGCGAAACCGATTCCTTTATTGCTGCCAGTAACTACAGCCACTTTTGTAGCCATTTTGATTATTGAACAAGAGCTTTAGCTTAACCGAACGAGATGTTTCTTATTCCCAAGACATGACAGCAATAATAATAGCGCGATGTCACTTAATTTATCAGCTGTTATCGCAAGTCAGTTGTCATATCAAAGCACTGGGAAAGGTACTGTTATCAATTTTATTGATATGTTTTAATTAAGTTTTAAATAATTTTATCGCTGGGTAAAAGCACATCGGGGAAACCACATGATATTGAGGAAACCATTTGATATGTATACTGTAATCTATATTTAGGTAACATGGTCATGACACTGCGCATTGAAAATACTAAAACCAAAACAGCAGTCTAGTTCTAGACAACGCCATATATGAGATTTATATTATGTATATAAGTTGGTACGGTTTAAAAACATATCCGCAGGATGATCGGAGAATTGTAAATATTACCAAATTTATAGATTTAAATATAACACTTTAAAGATTTAAAACGCGGTATATTAGTTAAACTTATTTGGAAATGATTTTTAACTTATATATCGCGTTCTAAAACGTTAAAGTGTTTTATTTAAATGTGTACTACTCGCGTAAACTATAGACTGAGTATTTAAATTTATAGATTTTAAATATACCCCAAACATTTAATATCTATAAATTTAGAAAGACATGTATTTCAGTCGGGATTTCCTGCGGCAGACCGTGTTAAAATTGACCATGCTTAAGCATGGTCAATTTTAACACGTACACAGTACACACGTGACACAGTATTTAAATACTGCCTATAGTTAACGCGAGTAGTACACATTTATATAAAGCACTTTAACGGGGAGACTCCCCGTGACCACGGCTGCTGCAAAGCATCAGAAACGTCGGACCGAAGTTAAAAATAATTTTCAAATAAGTTTAACTAATATGTATATTGCGTTTTAAACCGTTAATCTGTTTTATTTAAATTGGCCTTGCTTATTTTCAAAGCAATCAAAAGTGTGTACAACTACAAAAATTGATTCACGTCGCTGTCTCTAAATTCCCGACAAAATCAGAACACAAAATAAGAGGATAAAATTTCGCCAAAAACTACTCGACCACGGGGTTATCGGTGCTTTATCTCCGAGAATAGCTATATATAAGCCGTATGGACAAAGGTAGAAGCATTCGAAAATCAAACAGCGCGATGGACCGGTGCACAATCCTACTATTTCTTTGTTTAGTTGTGAACAGCTTCTTACCGTCGCTTGGATTCTACGGACCGCCTGGACCGCCTGGACCTCAAGGACCCCAAGGACCGCAGGGTTACCCAGGAGCAACGGGGTACCAAGGACTAGTTGGTGGCCGTGGGCCACCCGGTCCTCCAGGGTCGCGGGGCACTCCCGGACTTCCTGGACCTCTCGGACCTCCCGGACCTCTTGGACCTTCCGGACGTCCTGGACTTCCCGGCCCGCCCGGACCGCCCGGTCCTCCCGGGAAACCTGGTCTTGCAGCGCCACGCTTGGAAGTAGGGAAAGGTAATGAATTCGGATCCCTAGCCAATAAGATAATAGGTAGTGACCATTCAAAATGTATGACACCAATTGTTGTTTTTTTTTGTAGGCCACTAAGGATGCCGCGAGGGTCTCCACTGTAGCTCAATTAGTTAGAGCAGCAGTACAGATTACTAAGGATGCCAAACCCCACCCGTGTTGTAATTTTTTTTTTAATTTTTATAATAAATGAGTTTTTAGATGTCATATTTTTTTCACTTGGTTAATAATACAGTTCAATACTACAATGACTACAGACAGTAGTGAATTAAATCTTTATGTATTAACTAGCTGAGTCAGCGACTTCGTCCGCGTAGAAAAGTTATTTTGGGCATCAACTCATAACTTTAAGGACATAAATCTAAGGTGTTACCCACGCTTTCATCAGCGTCCCGACGTACTTGCAAGTTAATCTCAAAATGATAGACATAGACTATTGTAGACTTCATATCATTGTCTTTCGGGCTGTCCTTCTCACAATGATATGCTGAACGATGGCCGTGAAAGCCTTTTTTTAGATAATTAATAAAAGACGAATTATTCTTTCATACATATTTTTTGGGTATCTTGAACCGTTTTCGCAGCGTACGCAATGGAAATCCTCAAGCATAAATGATTTTCCCCGTTTTTTTCGCATTTCCCGCTGTCTCTTCTTTGTCTTTTTTCGCCTATAGCCTTCTTCGATAAATGCTCTAATCAACACAAAAATAATGTTTTAACTCGAACAAGTGGTTGCTGAGATTAGCGCGTTCAAACAAACAAACAAACTCTTCAGCTTTATATATATAAGTACTAGCTGTGTCCGCGTGGAATAGTGACTTGGGGTAGAATATTTAACTATTTAGGCTGTTTATTAATGTATGTAAGGGCGGTTTAAGTGTAAGTATGGGCGCAGCTAATTTATGTTGTAAGTTCTACTTTGCCGCAACACTCACATCACTCCTACTCTAACTCTCACTCTCACTCCCACTCCCACTCCCACTCCTATTCTCAAAAAGCCAAAGAAGAAAGTTTAATTGTTTTAGCTTCAAAAACCACGAACTTTCATCCCCTTATTCGACCTCTATCACCCCTTATTTGGCATTAAAAAGTAGCCTTGTCCATGTCCGTGCCATGGACTTTCTCAGGCTCTAAAATAACTATTTACCAAATTTCATTTAAATCAGTTCAGTAGCTTCGGAGTTAAAGACAGACAGATTTCTATCGTAATCTAGTACTAAGTATAGTCTATTTTACTCGATGATAATGTAGCTGCCTAATGCAAAAAGAATTATTAAAATCGGTCCAGTACTTTTTGAGTTTATCCGTTATATACAAAAATACAAATCATTTCTTTTTCTAATATATATAATAGCTGTTACCCACGATATTCGTATGCCGTCGTACACGTCGCGTGACGCGTCGTTCGGGTCGTTCTTGCAAATTAATCTTAAAAGATAGACATATAGCGTCGCGGACTTTTTTTTAGATTATTTAAAGGGACATTCTTTTATACACAATTTTTAGAATCTTGAACCGTTTTCGCAAAATTTCCCCCGTTTTGTTCACATTTTTCGCTGTATCTTCGCTCCTATTAGTCACATCGCAATAAGAATATTTCAATTCGAACCCATACTTCCTGAGATTAGCGCTTCCAAACAAACAAACAAACAAACTCTTCAGCTTTATAATATATTAAGTATAGAAGTATAGATATAGATAGATAATAATTTTATTGTAATCATTTATTTCCTTATAACATTGTACTAAATGCATGCCAAATAAAGAGATTTAATATTTTTTAATAAATTTCCCGAACTACAAGAGAATTATAACTAAGAAATAAATGTAATACTGAAACTAATGTAAGTTAGTAAACATTAGTTTTGGTATTTATATTCATACTAATATATAAACCTGAAGAGTTTGTTTGCACGCGCTAATCTTAGGAACTACTGGTTTGAATTGAGAAATCTTTATGTGTTGGTTAGACCATTTATTGAGGAAGGCTATAAAACATATCGCTGTGACTAATAGGAGCGAAGAAACACCGGAAATATTATATAAAAAAATATTATATGCTTGTGGTTCTTCGTTGCGTACGCTGCGAAAACTGCAAGATACCCAAAAAAAAATTAAGAAAGAATGACTTCTCTTTAAATATGTCTATTTTGTAAGGTTAACTTGCAAGAACGACGGGAGGCGGACGACGTCGTGGGTAACAAAATAAATTGATAGAGTTGAACAGGCGGTTTGCACAAACAAAGATTGATGCCCAAAATAACTATTCTACGAGTAGAAAGTCACTGACTCACAAGGCAAATATTTTATGAATTGACTTATTTATATTCCAAAAAAGTTAATCTACAAGAGCACAGTGACTGAAAATTTTTAACATAATTATTACACAAATAATTTAACTCTCTTAATTAACTGCGCATTTTTATTTTCCTCCTAATTGAATCATGTTTTCTGTTATTAGGCCACTCTGGCTCTAGTCGTCGTGGTAGTAGTCTAATATATTTGTTACCGGCAACGTGATTTACTGGGTATTATCAAAGCTGTATTCCTTAAGATTCATATATGATAAATTTTCTCAACATTTAGACTATTTATATATTTTTCGGAATTCCGTCCAGGGCACGAACCACTGTCTACAGATGAAAATGCCGATAACGTTAATCGCGTTTCAGTTTCAGTCAAAATACGTCAATAGTCCACCTTGTTTAGATGTTATATGGCTGGAGTATTTCATCTGCCAATAATTGAACCAATGCTTATCTATCCTTCTGTATTATAAAAAAGATATCTTTACCACAAGCGAGATTTGCACCTGTTGTAGTCGTCGGAGAAAAGGTTTCTTCTATGTGACTGTTTTATTTAGAAATATTTGAGCAGCAGATAATATCTATACTAATATATAGGCTGAAGAGCTTGTTTGTTTGTTTGAACGGGCTAACCTCAAAAACTACAGGTTCGAATTAAAAACAAAATGGTTTGAGCGTTTACTGAGGCTATAAAACATCGCGCTGCGACAAATAGGCGTGAATAAACAACGAGAAATGTGGAGAAAACGGGGAAAATTAATTAGTCTTTGTGTGCTTCCGTTACGCTGCGAAAACGGTTCCAAATACCCAAATAATATGTAGAAATGAATGATTCTTCTCTACATGATATAAATGATTATCCACGACAGTATGTGTCTATCTTTTAAGATTACCTTGTAAGAACGATGGCACGAATAATAGCTTAAATTAAAAAAAATAGAAAGTTGGAGCTTTTCAAAAACAGATTCGGATATCCAAAATAACTATTCTACAAGGATGAATTCGCTGACATAGCTAGTTGCCTATATTTCATGCTATAATATGTGTCGAACGCCAAGGGGCGCAACTAAAGCTGAATACCTAAAAGTAAACAATACAGACATTTATTTTCGTACAAATTGAGGATAACATTCGCACAGGGAAAACCAAGGCAAGGGTTATCACGGCGTTATCTTTGTAACAGCTATATAGTATATACACGTCCAGTCTCAAACGGACGAGCATTCGAAAATAACTCGCCAAGATGTATCGTTGTTTACTCCTACTCGTCTGTTGCTCGGTTGTGAACGGCCATTGGTGTCACGGAGACAAGCCGTGCCCTTGGAGACATGGTCCTCACGATTTTCGACACGGACCGCATAGACATCTACCCGGCTTCTTTGGTCCACCTCATCATGGGCCGCACGGACCTCATCGACACCCACCCTTCGGCCCTCCGCCCGGTCAACAGGGGAGACGCTGGGACCAAGGGAGCGGTAACGACTTCGAATCCCTAGCCAATCAGTTCATTGCAGAGGACGAAGCCTATCTCAACTATTGCAATGGGAATAGAAACAGCGTGAGAGAAGTCTACGGCGACGACTCGTACATGCTTATATACTCTGTGCCGGGTTTGAAAGGTGGAAATGTGAAGGTTCAGATCAAGCATAAGCTAATCAACGTCGTCGCTAACGCGGGCGGCACAGACTTCGATGACATCAGGATTCTTCCCAGCATAGTGGACTCGGCTGAGGCGAGATGGTATTTGGATGGTGGTACTATTAAAGTGCTTCTTCCATACAAAATTCGCATCAACATGGAGATGCCGAAGCGCTGTGAGACTATCGATAGGAACGTGATAAATGTGCAAGAACTGCCAGACATTTCGAACTTGGAGCGGCAGGATCCACACGGTTATGCCGTTCCGAATTTCTCGCCGAAAGCAAAAAGGTCGCAGTAAACGAGTCATCTTAATTGGATGTACACACGAGATATAACTTGCGCCATTTAAAAGTGTAACGATGTGCAATAAATCTTTTTTATCATAAAAATTATTCATATTTCAATCTAGTATATAATATGCTTATGTCACACTATTATATACCTCCAAAACAGTATGATCAATTTATATGACTTTATCTATTTCTACGGCAACTTTTCATATCACTAAGTGCTGTCTATTTATTTTTTGTTTATTGTGAAACTAGCGGCCCGTCACATACTGCTAAATAAACCATAAAAACTGTAAACGCTGTATATAAAACCTTCCTCTTGAATCAGACTATCAATATAAAATAACGAATCGAATTCCGTTGCGTCTTCGCATTCGAGCTTCGTATTCGAGCCCAGGACCTCTGAACTTAACGCAATGCTAGGCATCACGTTTAACCATTTATCAACAGAGACGGTCGATAAGTTGGTTATTTTTTCAACACGGTTTGATAAAGCCGAATACAAGTTTATACAAGATTAAAATCTTGTATAAACATAATTAATGCAGTTTTTTGATAAATAATGTTTTATTTCACCTGAAAGGATAGTTGCCTACTATGGCGGATAGTAAGTCTAGCGTGTTAAATGCTTCGAGGGATACTTGCCTTATGCGAGGATAGTCGCCTCCTTACGATTTTATTTAAGATAGAAAGAAAGTTATATCAATCAAAGTAATCTTTATTATTTACTCAACAATGTGTACCTACTATGTGTAATCTCTTTTTGTAATATAATTGTGATCTTCTAATTGTACTACATATCCAATTAAGCAAAACTTAAATAAATATTAAATTAATTAAGAATATAAGTCTTAATTAACGATGAATAATTTCCCCGTTTTCTTCACATTTCCCGCATTTTCATCATCAGATGTTATATAGCCTAGAACCTTCCACGATCGATTTTTTAACCAACAAAACAGGTCGAACCAGTAGTTCCAGAGATTAACACGTTCAACAAACAAACTTTTCACCTAATATATACAATTAGTAGGTACGTAAAACGCAGACAAAATACTTATGTATTAGCTAGCATTGTCAAAACACTCCGACTTACCTTATATTTATTATTATTTTAATGGACATTTACGAAAATTAATATTTAAGATTTTATTTAATTCAGTATGAAATTGCAGTTTTTAATATATTACAGAATATTAATGTAACTAAGATACCTTAGGTCGCGAATTAGTCACGACTGCTCCTGTATAGCATCCGAAATTGGTCTGAAAGTAGGAGACATGCTGGTATAATTTTTTATCATAAAAAATACAACATATACACAATATATACAACATACATCATAATATGTATTTAGATAGTTATGAATATATTTCAGCCGGGAGTCGAACCTGCGGCAAACCGCGTTTAAATTAACCATGCTTAAGGGCAGACCCCCTGTATTTTTCTCAAAGCAATCCAAAGCGTGCAATCTACAAACATTCTCTGTCTCAAGGTTGGCGTCAAAACCAGAAAACAAACCAAGAGGATAAAATTTCGCCAAAAACTATTCGATCACGGGGTTATCGGTGCGTTATCTCGGAGAATAGCTATATATAAGCCGTATGGACAAAGGTAGAAGCATTCGAAAATCAAACAGCGTGATGGACCGGTGCACAATCCTACTATTTCTTTGTTTAGTCGTGAACAGCTTCTTACCGTCGCTCAGTTTTTGGGGACCGCCTGGACCGCCTGGACCCCAAGGACCGCAGGGTTACCAAGGGCCAAGGGGATACCAAGGACCAACGGGTTACGAAGGGCAGCCCGGTCCCCGTGGTCCACCCGGTCCTCTAGGGTTTCCGGGGCCTACTGGACATCGCGGACCGTCCGGCCCTCCCGGACCCTCTGGACCTTCCGGAAGCCCCGGACCGTCCGGGCCTCCCGGACCGCCCGGTCCTCCCGGGCAGCCTGGTCTCGCAACGCCACGCTTGAAAGTAGGGAAAGGTGATGAATTCGAATCGCTAGCAAATCAGATAATAGCTAGTGACGAAGCCTATCTCAACTACTGCAACAAGAATAAGAACAGCGTACAAGAAATCTACGGCGACGACTCATATATGCTGATATACTCTGTACCAGGTTTCAAAGGTGCTAATGTGAATGTTAAGATAAAACATACTCTAATCAGCGTGGTCGCCATTGAAGCTGGGAAAGAATTCAAAGACATGAGAATCCTACCTAGCATGGTGAATACCACTGCGGCTGCGTGGTATGTGAATGGTGAAACAATTAGAATGCTTCTTCCGTACAAAATTCGCCTTAACCAGGAGATGCCGAAGGTCTGTCAGACTATCGATGACAACGTGAAAGATGTGCAAGAAATGCCAGATGTTTCGAATTTGGAGAGACAGAATCCACACGGCTATGCCGTTCCGAATTTCTCGCCGAAAACAAAAGGTCACAGTTAACAATAGATTTCTCTTAATCAGATACATGAAATAAAATGCTTAATTTAATAGCGCTATTACATCTAAATTTGTTCTTTGTTAACCTATTCTTCATCTTTATAAATTTAACGACACGACACGACATCGCGTCCCGTGTTTCTTGCAAGTTAATTTTTATAGATCATTTAAAGAAGAATCATTTTTTCATACAGAATTGAATGGTGTCTGAAACCGTTTTCGCAACGTACGTTTCAGTAACCCACAGAGATGAAATATTTCTCCAATTTTGTTTACATTTCCCGCTGTTTCTTCGCTTGCGCGTGTTAGATTTTTTTTATAAAAGAGAACCTAATATATGATTATAGACACTGGTTTATATGAGATTTTAAGGATAACATGTAAATAACAAGAAGATATACTGTCAAAAGCTATTCTATTTCGTTAAACAAGATGTTATACTTCAGCAACGTATTTCCCATAATAACGGCAACACATTTATTATATAAAAACGTCTAGGAATCTAACAAATAATGGTACCCCAATTATATATTAATTTGAAGATATTTATCTATATATTACACAAGGTTACGATACTTAATTGACATATATTGATGCCAATTCAATATAATAAAAAGTACATAATATCTCACAACCTATTTATTACAATATAATAATGTACATCATACCTGAACCATCCAATGTTCAACCAACGTTCGCATTATAGGTATTAATACAGATATACGATTTTAAACATATTCTGAAACCTCTAACGTTCCAAACAACGTTCCAACAACGTTCCACCAGCGTTTACCCTACGATCGCTCCAGAGCCACTGCTCCCCGCTTTACAGCGCACCCCCCTTTTATACAACTCACAAACAACCGACCAGGTGTTAGCCTGACGTCATCGAATAACACGAACATTACTTTTCAACATTTTGTAAACTACCCGCAGTTATACATCACAAAAACAATGATTTATACTACGTTTAATTATATATATATACAAAATAATTCAAATAATCTGTCACGCGCGATGTTTTATTTCCTATAGCCATCCTCGATAAATCTCTATCCAACACGAAAAATTTTTTTCGAACCAGTTGTTTCTGAGATTAGCGTGTTCAAACAAACAAACTTCTCAGCTTAATATATCAGTATATAGATTTTTTTTATTCACGCACCTCGCGGTTCGATAAGAGTTTGTCCAATTCGTGATGTTTTTTAAGAAATCAAAAAGAAAAAACTGTGTGAAATATATTTTTATTAAAGGCACTTAAAAATTATGCTACATACTATGTAAGTGATATATGTCTAACATATAATAAGTAGGCATGTATGAACCATCAAAACTACGGCAGATACATTTAAATTAACTTGTATATAACATTTTATATGTACTCACAGTATTTGACGGTTGCATTTCACTGGTTTTCCATTCTTAAGAATAAATGGAAACTTAAATATACAATTTCTTTTGATAAAGATGAACACACATTATCTGGGTCAGACTTGAAGTTCCTCTTCTTCCTAAAAAACTACTACATTGAGAATCCAGCGATTTTTAATTTTAAGGTTGTCAACGAAGCTGTTTTCACTCTGACGTCATAAATACCCTCCATCTTTAGTCTCCCCGTGACCACGACTATCGCATCCGAAACGTCAGACCGTAGTTAAAAATAATTTTTCAAATAAGTTTAACTAATATATATCGCGTTTTAAACCGGTAAAGTGTTCTATTTAAATATTTCTTTTTCGGCTAAAAACATTAAATGAATTGCTTTATATTATTATTCGATGAATAACCATAACCGCGTATGTCTTTGATCAAAGTAGATACAAGTTTTTTATGACTGTCCGGTTCAGCGGTAGGCTCTTAAAGATAACATAGAGAACACTCTTTTCTCGTCACTTATATCAAAACATTATAGACTTAACTAAATGGAAGAATTACGTTTCTAAAGCTGCCGTTTCAAGCCTTATGATAATTAAAATTGTTTTTTGTAATCTAAAAAAAAATCTTAACCTTACAATTATTATAGTATTTGCATTAGTCGTATTAGTGTTATTGGTTCTAAGAACATATTTCTTAACACCAATAGAGTGCAATAATAATATTTCTTATACTTAAAACATCTTATCGTTCCGCATTCAACAAGTAGGGTATGACGTCATCGATGCTGACGTCACCGACGAAGCCAACGAAGAAGACGTCTTCGATGAATGTCGGCGTGAAGCTGCGAAGGGTGGACAGCTGCAGGACGAGGGTCAGCGCCCTCTCCTCGTCGCAAATGGAACGGAGGGACCGCAGCACCTTCATCTGGTAGTCTTGTAGTTTTCGCGTGAGGAAGTCCGGGACGCCATCTGTGTAAGAGAAAATAATAACGTTTAGGGATTAGACACAAAAAGCTGCCTCCGCAGTTCTGTCAAAGGCATTGCGTAAAACCATTTTAATAAACTACTTAACTTTAAAAATAATATATAAAGTAAAGAGTGAGTAAAAGTATTTTGACGTTTGCGTATAACGGAACGATTTGTCTTCGAAACCATATTATTAAACTTAAATCGCGAGAAATTCATGCCAGGTACAGTGCCCACACAAATTTGGCCATTGTATTTTAATTAGTGTCTTGACAGCTATATAACTTACTAGCTGAGTCAGCGACTTCGTACGCGTAGAATAGTTATTTTGGGTATCAACTTTTGTTAATGCAAACCTCCTGTTCAACTCTATAAATTCAAGCTGTACCCACGACGTCGTCCGTGTCCCGTCGTTCTTGCAAGTTAATCTTACAAGATAGACATATACTGTCGCGGATTTTTTTTAGATCACAGATAGAGAAATCATTTTTCTCTATCAGAGTACAGTGCCCATACATATTTCTGGGTATCTCGAACCGTTTTCCAGTTAATACGACGGCATGTAAATACCGCCTTCTTTCTTTCTTAAATATGTGTGCGCATTAATATGCAGATGCTAGCTTAAATGGCTTACCTGGCGAGAAGAGGCACAATGCCCGCATATGCGCATGCTCCCGGTCGCTGATTCTCAGCTGATGCATGTTCCCCACGACCTGATGCAAGCGGGTCAGCATCGCTGATACTTCGGTGATGCGCTCGTCGGAGTAGTCAGATATTGTTATCTGAGAAGGGGCAAAATGTCATGTTTAATCATATTAACCCAGAGAGACCAAGGAAAGCGTTAGAATTATTTTATTTATTTATAACACAAAAAAGATAATAATAATACAGATGAATTTTATCGCTAACAAGCGTTAAAGTTTTTTTTTATGCCAGGAAAGCAAAAATTTAGAAAGAAAATAGAGAAAACAACATGTGCAATGTTGGCAAAATAATTAAAAAATATAAACATACAGATCTAAAAAAAGGGGATTAAATATTTCTATAAGTATCAGTTGAGCTAATCGCACTGTAGGACTGGATTTTGGTTTAACCAGGCAATAGGTATCTAAAACGATCTTCCTAGCAATAGCAAGCCCCCTCCTGTCCCCTTCTTACCGCAAGCAGTGAAGACAGGTCGAGTAAAATACGTCTGTGACCAGACACCGCGCGGGTCTTGACACCAATTTAATTACAAGAAGCTATTAAAGTTATGGGCTGGTGGTGGAATATTATTCCATTTGCTGAGTAACTGAAAGACCCCCTAAAGGCGGCCGAGTTATATTTTGGAATTCGCAACCTTCCTGAATTGAGGAGCCTCGTCTGGAAAATACTACGGCACTGCTATTTTTTTTAAAGATTGGGTTCCTTCCTCCCACTCCAAAGAGTAAGAAGCTAAGTGCAATTCTATTTGCAACATCATAGTTAGCATTTCTAATTGCTTACTTCAGGCGTGCTGATCTCGCTGCTGGTCTGGGTGTTCTGCGCCAATCTGTTGTCGGCTCGTTCCCTCAATTCCGCGTGGAGGTGGGCTGACATCATGGCCAGGAGAGTGTCGAGGCCCAAGGCCTGAGACCATCGGCATAAGCCCAGTACGAACAATTCCGCCCAGGACTTACGGAGTAGAGTCACTTGGATTTCAAACCTGAAATGCAATGCAATGCAAAAATGTCAAATAATAAAATTTTATTAATATTACTAGCTGTGGTAGCGATTTCGTCCGCGTAGAATAGTAATTTTGGGGATCCAAATTTGTTTTTACAAACCTCCTATTCCCCACTTCGTCGAACGCTTCCCGTCGTTCTTGCCAGTTAATATTAAAGAAAGACATATAGTGTCAGTGATATTTTTAAGTTATTTATAGGGAAATCATTCTTTTACGGGTATCTGGAACCGTTTTCGCAGAACACTTACAAATGGTTCCAACAAATTTTTTCCCATTGCTCGCTGTTTCTTTCCTTATTAGTCGCAGCCCGCTATTTTATAACTTATAACCTTCTTTGATAAATGCTCTTATAACGAAAATATTTTTATAACTCCAACCCATAGTTCCTGATAATAGCGCGTTCAAAAAAACTACATTTTCAGCTTTATATATTAGTAAAGATGAGAACTTACGGAAAAGCGGTGACATTGGGCAGGGCTAGCATCCAACGGGCAACTGCGCCTAGAAGTCTCGCGCCCGCTTCGCACGCGGCGTGCAAGCGCAGCGGCGCAGGCGGAGAACCAGCGGGCAGGGAAAGCGGTAGCTCTACTGATTCCGGGGTACTTAGAATACCTACTTCTTCACCTGAGAAAAATCCGTTAGCTATTAAAATTGTGTACTGGCTGTAACGGCCATTCATACTATAAAAACTTTAAATATAAAGCCTTAAATGTTGTGTTGAACCAAACGAAACTTAAATCCTATACAATACAGGAACGTACTTACTCCAAAATACCTATATCTCAAAAAATCTAACTGATTGATAAGTTGGTGCCTCAAGAATCGATAGACGTTGGTGATGTATGATTAAGAACTATCACGTATGGATCACGAACCGCCGTCCACAGATGAAAAAGCGGTAATCGAGAACTCAGTCTGTGGATTTTCTAATATCCAATAAAATAAATCGACAGCACATCTTTTCAAGATGCTATAGCCGGGGGTATTTAACCTAGAATCAAGTGAATTCCATACTTATCTGTCCTCCTCAATTATAAAAAAACAGACACAATAAATTGTCTGTTTTTTATATTATAGTCAATTTACCTTCATTCTGTTGTGTGTCAGCTGCGTGAAGAGAAGCCATTGGCACATCAGGTGGGGTCGCCGCGTACGCAGATTGCAAATATTCGTTTATTGCACCTGTTTTAATAGACAAATCAATAAAACACCGTTTTCCATATTAAATAATTATAATAAGACATAATTGAGACACTTATTTATGTCCGTATGTTTAGGTGTTTTAGATCCGAGACCTTAAGTTGCGTGCATATCGATGTTTTGCACTTAACTTCAAATTATTTATTTATTTAATTCTTTATTGCAACACACACAAACACAAAGTGTATATACATGTTTCCTTAAAAACATGTTATTAATAAAAAGATAAATTATTTTTACAAGTTATAGTGTGGAATGGGCTTTTGTCTACTCCAAAAGACAATTTATTCATATTGATAGTAAAATACCTCTTGAAAAAATATTTTTGTATGAATGTACCTACCAAATTGTCCCATTTTAAAGAGATTCTTAGCGAGTTGGGTCTGCAACATGATCTGTTGGCGTCTTGCTCCTTCTAACTCATTAGCTCCGCTACCCAAGTATGGCGACACAGCTACAAATATGTAAATTATTTATATATTACATACATTTATTACTAGTTTGGGAACTATATTATTTTCTCGATAAATGTCCAACAAACACAAAAATAATTTACAATTCAATCCAGTATTTCTTGAGATTAGGGCATTCAAACAAACACTTAACCTTTAGTATATATTAGTAAAAATAAACTGAAACTAACTAAACAAAATTTTCCGCTTAAACCTTTGATAAAATTAATAATTAAAAAAAATAAAATAGAAGTTATAATAATAGAAGAATCGTTATAACCTGGATTTCCTTTATTAAAAGCAACCGCCGCTGCAAGTGCAAAGTTTAAAGCTGGAGCAGCAGGGGACACAGCACCAAATGCTTCGCTTGATTCTTCTTTGGGGTTTATCTAAACAGATTGTAATTATTAAATTTACAGGTATGTAGCATTTACGTTGAATGTATACAAATTTTCTTTGAATACATTTTGACAAAATATTTTTAAATTAAACATTTAATTGAATTAAAAAACTTAGGCCTCGGGCAGGACTTAAACCAGCCTTATCAGCGTTCCATGATATTGCTCTAACCAATTGAGCTACCAAGTCCTACACATTATCATCGAATTTTTTCAATCCATCTATACATGCACGTTTCGCGCTATGTAATTTCGACCTTAACATTTGGGTATTAAGGTATTACTATAACCCATAGATCTAGAGTCTAAATCTCATTATCGTTTTTTTTTTAGTGCATACCTGTCCTTGAGAATGATTAGCAAGTCCTAACAGCTTGGAGTAGGCGACCTGTCGTTCGTGGACATCCCTTTCACTCTTCACCTTTTCAACAATTGGCTTCCTTTCGTGTTGAACCGCTGTGCGAGAACGTACAAGAATTACTGCTCATTTTTATCTCGTTATGTTTAAAATACAACTGGTGTCCATCAAGCATTCTTGAAGTTTACATCGCATTACAAAAAATGTTTTATCTAATTACATTAAATACTAGCTGTGCTTGCGTTCCCGTCGAATAATTCTTGTTTTTGCAAACCTTCTTTTCATAAATTTAAGATGTTACTCACAATTCCGTCGTTTTTGCAAGTTAATCTTAAAAGATATAAATATAGTGTCGCAAACATTTTTTTCATCAATTAAAGAAAAATCATTGTTTGATACATATTTTTGGGTACCTTGAACCATTTTCGCAGTGTCCCACTTTTCCCTCTGTCAACACATTTTGTCTTTTGACTTTTATCAACTAGGCCTACACAAGATATCACACTCAATATTCCCATTACCAATACAGATTTTCCAGAACTAAAATATGTTTCAGAAAAAATATCAATTTGGTCTCGGACCTTGTGGTAATTGTATTCATAATCTAGTGATTATAAGCCATACATTGCTAAGCCAACAAGTGCAACATGGTAGCATGGTGTATTTTTACCCATGAGTTTGAAACCGTTATGTATAAAAGATAACTTTAATTCGAGCTATTTTGTGCATTAAAATTAAATATGAACAAATAATTAGACTACTTCTTAAAATGAATCGAACTACTGTTTGAAAACTTTAATATTTTTTACATGCTATTGGATATAATGGCACTATATAGATTAAAAATTGAAAATACATTGAAACAATTCTGACTTGGGTAGAACTTTATTTACGATTTTTAATGTATGTAATTCAATTACAGTCTATAGTTTACACAAGTAACACCAATGGAAACGCGAAATTTCTTAGTTACTTTGACTTTAACGCAAATATATCTAGTTTTAAACTGTTTTTTATTATATATTTATACATCTGAAGTATCATATCAAAAGTCAGTACTCACAGTCGCTCCTCATACCGCAGGCCAAGCACTTCTGTAAACGGCAGTACTGGCACCTGTTCCTATGGTGTTTTGTCACTTCACAATTCATGCTACCTCTGCACTGATAGCCAAGTTTCTTGCGGATTGACCGTTTAAAGAAACCTTTGCACCCTGAAATATTTTTATCTATTAATCTTGTTGTTAGGCATATGAAAAAAACATTGTGTACAGTGCCTTTTTGGCCAGGCTGAAATTATTTGCGCAGAACACCAAATGCAGGTATCAGTTGCAACAAGTTCGGTGCCCAGGTACAGGGTGAATCAACTTTGGCTTAATATTGAAATACCATGCGCAAGATGGCGGTCACACTACTTCAGCCCAACCAAAAAGTTTGGAGAGAACTGTAACTAGAGATGACATAACAAGTAATCCCCAAACACAACTACACTAACAACTAAAGTCAAGTATTTGTTTTTGTTTATAATGTAACTGTATTAGGAGTTTTTTTTAAGTTTTCGGGACGAAAGAAAACAACAAAAATCAGGTGATCAGTTCACATTTTCAATCATTGAAGTAATAAACCAGAGAACCATTTCACCTATTTCATTTGGGACAGTAGTCTTCCATAGGACAAAATCCTTTGGTTAGAATTTTAGTTAAAAGTTTTCACTACACTTATATAAGAGTTTAAGTATAAAAATTAAGTAAAATTAATTACCTTCACAGCTAATAGCACCATAGTGTCTTCCTGAAGCCCTATCACCACAGACAATACACAATTCCATGCCACCGACTTCATTACCTGGATTGTATTTCAATTCCATCTGATCCTGAGCATCCATAGTGACTAAAAATGATATAATATTTTTTATATTTTGTTATTTATCTCTGTGTACACAATTTTAATGAGTATTGATAGTTTCAATTTGTATCCTTAGTTTATATTATACCTTCCCAAATCAATGCTAAAATAAAAATAAAGTCAACAACATTGCATTTCCGAAGTGTCACCAACTGCATTTAACTAACAACAGAATTCGAAAACACCTTTCACTTTGAAATATAACATGAGTAACGTGAAATATATCAAAACAATGCATTAATTGTAGCAATAATTTGATGCAAATATATCAGCAAAATTTTACCCTCGCATAACTACAGCAAACAGTTATAATTACATTAGAAAAAAACCTAGCTTTTTACCTTACGTTGATCCAGGAAATTGTCTAGAAGGTTATCACTTTGAACTTAGTATTGCACATGCACCTTTAAGTAAGGAGATCAAATATAATGTAGTGTAGACGTCATGCTTTAAAATTAGTTGTAATAACTTAGAAAAACTAAGCAACACCAACAATAACTTAAATTTTAGGTAAAATCTATCAAAAGAACTACAATTATCGCACAACGTCAACAAAAAATGACAGAATCAATCACAGACAACATAGGATTAAATATTTAATATCAAACTCACCACAGGTTTTATTGTAGATAATACTGTGTATTTTATTTGCCCACAATTACAATGAATTTTAAAGTATTAGTCATAATTATAATATATTTAAAAGTAAAATAAAAACTTTATCTTAGAAGTAATGAATAGCCATATTTCAAAATTGGCAATTTGACATATGAGTTTTGACAATGACATATTTTTCTTACTATTGAAATGTGTGTGTCGCACGTGCTTATATCGAGATCTTAAAAATATTTTAAATATATTTACATTCAACATTCATTACAGTTAGACCTCGGTACCGTTTACAACAAATGTACAATGCAGCAATTAGAAGAAGTAATTGATAAATTCAGTGATCTTACTGCAAAACCAGTAAATTATTTAACAGTTCAAAATGACATCAGGGATAATATTAAAGATTTGGTTAAAACCCTGTATGACTTCACAAAGTCTCAGGAAACGAAAAATAAGAAGAAAAATAAGCTCAAAGGTATCGCTTTACCGAAAATGATTGTTGATGAGTTCGACGAGGAACAAATATGGCAACAAATCGAATTACAGAACACTGAGTGTTGGGACCATTTAATCTGGGAAGTTGCCAATTGCATTTCCAACAAAAATGACTTAAAGTTCCCTATGGAAATTGTAGCAGAAGAAAATGAAGTCACACATGAAACATCTTATGAAACGGAAGAAGAAAATTCATCATCAGAGACAAATATAGCACCCATTTCTAAGAAGTCCATAGTCAAAAGTAGTACTAAGCCTCATAAATCATCAATTGTTGATGACAAATTCTTTAAATTGCAAGATATGGAGCAATTTTTAATAAGTGAAGAAAAAATGGAGGAAAAGGGAAAAGGTAGAGATGAAGATGAAGAATCTATTGATTTATTTGAAGATATAGATGATGAGGATTCAGAAGGTGATCAAGACATGATGTATAAAGACTTCTTCAATGATGAAGGCAATGATGAACTTATTGAAGAAAATGGAAGGGAAGTTGAGGATACTGCAGACTTAGAACAAAATTATTTTGATAATGAATTGAATTTACCAGGCTCTTGTGAAGAGCCACAAGATTCTAAGTCTAATAAAACAGATAAAAAGGTTAGATTTGCCGATTTACAACCAGACAGTGAATCTGAAAGTGATTCAGATGATAGTATTGTAGAAATGCAGGACAAAGATGTTGTTAAGGATGAAAAGAAATCTGAGTTTGAGCAAAGACAACAAAGGCTCAAACAGCAAATTGCAAGACTGGAAGAAAAAACCTTAAAAGAAGCTCCTTGGCAGCTTAAGGGAGAAGTAGATGCAACAAAACGGCCACAAAATTCATTGCTAGAAGAAGTTGTTGATTTTGATCTAACTACACGACCAGCACCAATTATAACGGAACAAACAACAATAACATTAGAAGGTCTTATTAGACAAAGAATTAAGGATAAGGCTTGGGATGATGTTGAAAAGAAGGAGAAGCCTATTGATGACCAATTGTTATTCAAGAAACCAGAAATTTTAGATCATTCTAAAAGTAAACTCAGTTTAGCGCAAGTATATGAAGCTGAATATTTAAAGCAGAAGCAAGCAATGTCAGGTGAAAAACTAGATGAAGAAGAACCCGAGAGTCATAAAGATGTTCGTGAGTCGATGTCAAAGTTGTTTTCAAAGCTTGATGCTTTATGCCACTATCATTACACTCCTAAACCACCGCAAGCTGAAGTCAAAATTGTCAGTAATACCCCAGCTATTTCGATGGAAGAAGTTGCACCACTTGCTACTAGTGATGCAGCTCTTTTAGCTCCAGAAGAGGTAAAGAAAAAGCAAAAGGGAGATCTAATGAGCAAAGAGGAAAGAACGCAGACAGACAAGAACAGAGAGAGAAGGAAAAAGAAAAAGATGCAGCAAAAGAAGGGTCACGTACAGAAAGTAACGGATAATAGGAATACAAAGAAAGGTGTTGAGGCTAATGATAAATCATTAAAGACATCCAAAGCTTTCTTCCAGCAGTTGAATGATGAAGCGAAGAGCCTGATTAAAAAGAAAAGGAAATAAAAGTATTTCTTAGTTGTATTTGTATTTTTTCTTTTCCTTTAATCTTAATAATAAACTTTTATATAGAATACTTTATAGGGGAGTAAGACAATTATCTCAAACATACATAATATTATATCATTTTGCTTTTCTTGATTTAATAAGTATATTATTTTCAATAAATTAAACATATTCATATAATAATAAACGACATTAATGAACATGAGAATAACGAAAAGTCCTAAGAACCTAAACATAAAAATGTCATTCATAATTCTGAAATATTTTCATTCGAATAAAAAAGAGTATAGACGTTGCACAATTGACTTTGTCATCTCCGTGCTTCGATTTGTATTCTTTTAAATTACTTTAATATTAGTTAAAATGATAAACAAACAAACTACAATATTGACTTTTTCTGAGGTTATGCTACGTAAAGGCTAAAATAAATTTGATAAAACTTTTTCAATTGGCGGCGAGTTTCTTGCCAGCTCTTTTCATTCGTTCTTCGACGTCCAGTTAAGAGCTGGTAGGTTCGTAGTAATGTGAATATAAATTTCCTAACTCGATTTACGTGTCTTTGATCTTTAATTTGCAAAAGTGTGTGTTAATAAGCTGAACTGTTAACAAATTTGAGAACTAGTAATAGTAGTTCGCATTTAATTAAAATAAGGAAATATTTGCACAACACTCTAGCGAAAAACAGAAAATACTCGTAGCGAAATGAACCGCCAATGTTGAAGCAAAAAGAACTAAAATTAAAATAACCCGCTGCAACGAAAAAAACCAACGCAATTCCAAGCTAGCCCGCTTTTGCTAATATTTGGCTAAGCTCTTCGGCTTTGTGAGTTTTACAAAATGCTTTTTATTAAATGTATCAACATCGGGTTTTAATTAATGAGTTCCTGTTAGTATTTAGATTAGATCTTTTGCGTTACATTTAGCTATAGCATTCTATAATCTATACTAATATTATAAAGAGGAAAGATTTGTATTTTTGTATGTAAAAATGTACTGGACCGATTTTAATCATTCTTTTTTCATTAGAAAGCTACATTATCACTGAGTACCATAGGCTATATTTAGTACTCGATTACTATAGATATCTATAGAAATTCTTACTAAAACCAACGGAAGGCGTAAAAAAATTAGCCGTAAAATGTCTTTCTTCGCATACGCTGCGAAAAGTATTAATGATTGGACAAAAAAATGTTCGACAACATTATAGAATATATCTACAAAAAACATCGCGAGAGCATATGTCTAACTATTATAGTTACGTAACTATAACTACTTTTTTACATTTGACAAATTAATGCTGCACTTTAACGGTTTAAATTAAATATTTGCTTTTGTATTATTATTAGTTTATTCTTAATTTCTCTGATTTAAAATAAATATCTAAGAATAGTTCCCAAGCGTGATAGCAAAAGTTCATCGTATTGGAGAGTCTTCTTCTGAAAATGATAATGATCGCCTGGGAAGTACAAGAGAGTGTACCAACGTGTGTAGGAGAGTGTAGGGTCCCAATCGCGAGCCAGAGAATCTGTCGAATATTCAGGTTCGTCTTGCATAACAAAGTGCAAGATTGTCGCAGCGACTTGAAGGAAATAGAGCTAGGAATTCGCGAACGCGTGCACGGGACTCTTAACACTAAACGCTCGCAGCGGCTTCTGACACAGGGAGATAGACAACGGTCGTTAACAGCTAGGACGCGCAAAACTTTTTTTTCTAATTTAGTGATTCATGGTCGTTTTAATTAGCATGCTTATAATTTAAATATTTGTACTTATTTATGTCTACCCGTGCGAAGCCGGGACAGGGCCGCTATTTACAATAAAATACAAATATTTTTTATTGTCAAAAAACAAGAAACTAATTAAAACAATAAAAAAATTTATTGCAATCAAGAACAAACGGCGGCTTTATACCTAAACAGTTATCTCTTCCAAGCAACCGCGGTAGAAATTATGATATGATATGATATCGATAATATAAAAATGAGCTTAACTAACTTACTTAAATATAGATAAATAGTGGGACTTACCAGTGGGACCATATTGGGACTCTTCTTATATTAAAATTTTTATAAAGTCGTATTAAACCTTCTCGTTGGTTTTGAATAAGTCAGCTTATCACGAGGAAAAGAATACAAATGTATTTGCAAATCAATTTACATTGATATGTTTTTTCTATTGATGCGCTGAACTCTGCTGCTATGACTCGGTAGATTAATTGGTGAGAGCAACAGCACGGAACTCTGTGGATGCCGGTTCAAGTCCTGCCCAAGGCGTTAATTTTAACTTTTAAATAAGGTAACTTTAATCCAACTAAAGTGGAAAAAAAATCTCTTCTTTTATTACAATTTAACACAAATGTACAAGAATGATAAATAGATACCTAGTAGAAGAAATATAGGTCATACAACATTGGGTCGATTTTTTCGATGTACCTACTAGCTGTGCCCGCGACTTCGTCCGCATGGAATACATACTTAGTTATTTTGGTCCACGTGCCGTCGTTCTTGCGAGTTAATCTTAAAGAATGGACATATTATAATGACCGTTAGTAAGGGACATTTTTTGAGCCTTTTAAAGATTAATACAATTTTTTTGGTTTTTTGAATAATTTATAATCTTTGAAACAATTTTCTCCTGTTCTCCACATTTTCCTCTATTTCTTCGTTCCTAATAGTCGCAGCCTGATGTTTTTTACCGTACTTAAAGTCTTCCACGATAAATGGTCCAACCATTACAAAAATAATTTTTCAATTCGAAACATTCGTTCATCAGCTTAGCGCGTTCAAACAAACAAACGAACTCTTCAGCTTTATAATATTAGTATTTATAGATAGTATATAGATACTGTCTATAGTTTACGCGAGTAGTACACATTTAAATAAAAGAAGTCGAAGTGTGTATTTGGCGAGGACCCGGCCAGTTTCGCCAACCACCAATACCAACCACTACCACATACCAACTTCGACGGAACAGATGGCGCTAGCGTAGCAATTTTTTACTTTGACGTCAGAGACATCCTCCATCTTTAGTCTCCCCGTGACTACGGCTGCTGCAAAGCATCCGAAACGTCGGGCCGAAGTTAAAAATCATTTTCAAATCAGTTTAACTAATATATCGCGTTTTAAACCGTTAAACTGTTTTATTTAAATAGTATATAGATGTCATACATTACTTTAACGCGATATATATTATAAATCGCGTTTTAAACCGTTAAAGGGTTTTATTAAAATATAAACGCCCTAATAAAATGGTTTTAAAGTGTATCACGTTTCCAAAAATAAAGACATCATCTATTAAATATTATTAGACCTCAACAGATGAACATTAAAAGTTTATTAATCTGCATACGTTGTAAATAAATAATCCCTGTGTGCGGTGAGCCCGTTCTGTTGCCATAGTTTACGTACAATTAATAAACACTTGCTGTTTTGAAAATTGTTTTATACCTACTGAATACACGTCACGCGAGAGTACATTCTTTACAACAAAGATACAGACGGTCCATAATATAAATCATAATACCATTTATGGATCTAAATAGACTAATCTACAGTAATATTATAAAGCTGAAGAGTTTTTTGCTGAAAATCAGTGTTGTAGCATAGCCGTGCTGCAACTCATGCTGACGCAAGGCCCTTTTGGCATTATTTTTAGTAAAATTTAATTTAATCTTGTCGTAGTATTATTATTTTACTTTTATTATTTTTTTATTGTAATTACATTGATTTCTACTACTGCTTCTAATGATTGTACAAAAAATGCCAAATAAAGAGATTTATTACTATTAAGAGTTAGTTTGAACGCGTTAATCTCAGTAACTGTTGGTTCGAATTGTTTTTTTTTTGTATTGGTTTAAGCATTTCTCGAGGAAGGCTTAAAACATCAGGCCGTGACCCTTGAGGAACTTAAGGTTTTTATGAAACCATTTTAATGACTAGGTATTGTTTGTGAGTATAACAATATAAATAGTTCTAGTATAAGTCGTATTCGGTTTTAATTTACTAAATTTTAATTAAGAATTATTATTGGTCTACTGAAAATTATCTAAACTGTGATGCGACTGTAATCCGCGTCGCAGCGCTCGGTCACATATTTATAATTTGTACAATTACCACAGCCTAGACAACGCGCGTAAAGAGCTTTGCACATTTAGACAGACTGAGTTAGCCTTTAACAAATATGTATCGTAAATGAATCTTTTTAAATAAAACGTCACTAAAGTTTAAAACGCGAAATATACTAGTTAAGTTTAAATATATGAAATCAATAGCAGCTCAGTGGGCAAGAGCAACAGGACAGATCACTTGGATGTGGGTTCGACTTCCGCCTGCACCTCCTCCACCACAACCTCCAACCAATCACATGTACCTACTCGGGAAATCCTGACTAAAAGCTTTCATCTGCAATAACATGTGGAAACACATGATGTTTTTTTTATTAAAAATAGAATACCCACGTCACATTATTGCATGTAATTTTGTTTATTACCTACTTTATGGAGCCAATCAGAGACTATTTAATTTTTTATTGCTTAACTTTCTCGAAGGTTCGTGAAAAAAAAAACAAAAAATGGAAGGTCTATAAGTAATAAAGCGCAAATGAAGCCACCATCAGTGGGCTGCAGCGAGCAGACAAATAAATTCAGCGCGCGATAAGCGTCGTATAAATCAGGCGACAGTACCGCGGCCGCTAAAAACACCGCGCTTTTCTCGCTTCAGGGTAAGAAATGGTTAAAGTACCTTCTCGAACGTTAAAGGCTTGGAAATACAGGGACGCCCATTTATCTATGTATTGGTAACTATAAACAAACTAGTTGTTTACAATCTAACACTTTATACTTGATAATTGACTTACAAACGCAAGTCAATTACCAAATGTTTGCCTACCTTTTCATCTTATGTCATTTATAAAAAATTCTAAGGTAAAATTATAAAAATTAATTTAAGTTGTAAAAAAAGATAACTAGCAGTGTACTTTGTTTTTTACGTGTGTGTTTTAGACCTGCTGACATGTTATATATTTTCTAAATTGCTCCATCTGTTACGATAAAACTCTGAATCTACATTAAGACATTATTTCCTAAGGTCTATATCAATATATATCTTATAATTTATTATTATCCTAACCGTTTGCAATACAATATAAATATAATTGTTAATAAAAGGTCGAAAATTATTACACAAGATTTTTTTTCCCAAGTCTTCTATGAAAAGTTATCTTATAGATGGGTTAATTTATAACCTACCCATATTTTTTCTGAATACAGTGTACAGAAGGCAACACTGCTTAGTATTGGATTAAATGCCTTGAGGTGTAATCCCCGCGAAACGACCACTTACCGTTTAATTCAAACAACCAGTTTTATTAGGCAAAAAATGTGTTTGCCCCATGTTGAAATAAAAATTTATTTTAATTCTACTTTAAATTATCTTAAGCAAACATCATCAACGCCTTGAAATAAACAATTCTAACGTTTTAAACGCGATATGGTGGTTCATTTAGACTGTTAACTTTGCTAGTATCTACTCGGGTAAATAATCAATACTTATCATTATATATTTATTGGAAACATGCTGAACTTCTTTTGGAAACCAGGGTATTAAATGGGTGGTAGGAATAAAAAAAAACCATCCGGGCTGTAAGCACCGTCCACAGATAAAAAATCCGTGAAGCCTAATCACATTTCGGTTTCAGTCTGTGGATATCCGAAAATCCAAAGCCAAAATAGGTCGACAGCCCATCTTGTTTAGATGCTATAGACTGGGTTATATCACCTATCATCAATTGAACCTTATGCCATGTCTTCTCCTCAACCATAAAAAAAATGTAAAATTTCTATCGCCTTAAAGTAAAGATGGTATAACTCGAGCTAAAGTTTTTTAAGCCACGATAACGTAGATCATAAAAAGAATTTCCGTATTAAGCTCGTAGGCGATATTTTTAAAGATATAATATTTAAGGCGACGACACGGCCGGCATGAGAAAATTGCACTTTGCTTCTGAACATTAGAATGCCGCGAGAATTTGTGAATATTGGATAAGAATTTATATTACGTGTAACCTCTAGAGGGCGAAGAGAATATTTTTTTAAATATGAAATCGATGTTATTTAATGTGGCAAAACCAATTGTAACATAAACGTTTCAGTAATAAATATACATACAGTAAAAAGTTAAATGGGTAGAGTACGTAAATAAAAATAGTAAATTATATAATACTACACATCTATACTAAATATTTACAGCTGAAGAGTTTGTTTTTTTGAACGCGCTAATCTCCGGAACTACTGGTTCGAATTCAAAAAATCTTTTTGTGCATATGAGAACACTTATTGAGGAAGGCTATAGGCTATAAAACATCGCGCAGTGCATTAATAAGAGCGAATAAACAGCGGGAAATGTGGAAAAAAATATGAAAATCGTTCATCCTTGTGGCTTTCAATTAATCAGTTATTAATAAAAACATAATAGAACACATTTCTTATAAAATAATAACATATTAGAGTAGTTACTGTCTATAGTTTACGCGAGTAGTACACATTAAAATAAAACACTTTAACGGTTTAAAACGCGATATATTTGTTAAACTTATTTGAAAATGATTTTTAACTTCGGCCCGTGACCACGGCTGCTGCAAAGCATCCGAAACGTCGGGCCGAAGTTAAAAATCATTTTTAAATAAGTTTAACTAATAAATCGCGTTTTAAACCGTCAAAGTGTTTTATTTAAATATTAGAGTAGTATTGGAATATGCACCTACACGAAATCACACTAATTGTTTTTCCACAAGACAAACCAATTGCTTTTCCTCCAGTGACATCGCCCTTCACTATTCAAATTAAGACAGTCTTGTCCATGAAATTATTATATGCAACCTGTTGTCGAATACCTAAGTTTTTTTTTATGATAGAGGACGACAGACTAGCATGGTTCAATTGATGGGTGGCAAAATACCCAAGCCATATAACATCTATACGCTGTCGGCTTATTTCGGCTTTGGATATTCGGAAATCCACAGACTAACAGTTAGTCGTTAGTCCACAAATGAGTAAACCTTCACGGTTTTCTCATTTGTGGACGGTGGTTCGTATACCGGACGGAATTTCGATATTCCTACCATACGGTTTCAGAAAAATTATACATTGAACAATTAGAAATATGTTAGACTCGGTGGGGAACGCACCCGTGACCCGTTGATTGCCTATTTTCTACTGCATATAAAAAATTTGCAATACGCTCTCAAACTTACAACAGCAGTTGCATATTTTACAATAATCTGGTTCCGTTCACAAACATTGCTGAATATAAATAATTTTCATCTTTTGATTTAATTTTAACTTTGTGTGGAATTTTATTTAGGTATATATAATTTTTCTTGCGTATTACTGCGTTATAAATAGTATCGCTGTGCTTATCTGTAAGCTAAGTAGTGCTAGTTTGTATTAGTATAAAATTACTTAAATCATAATTACAGTTTAAATTTTTTAATACATTACCTACAGCCATTTAAATAAATCTTATTTACTATAGAAGGTATGGTAGACAAAATTCAGATAAAGTTTGTAAAAACATATTCTCGCTGAGCTAAAGCTCTCGTAAATAAAAAAAGACGCGGTCTATTTTAAAATGGTGTTACGTTCTAAATTTAAAAATGAAATACACTAACAATTATAGACACATTGTAATAACAATATAACTATTATACATCATCTGTAATTGTTTTTTTACTATCACCACAGAGTATAAAGCGATTTATTTGTCGTAGCTTTGCGTAGCAGCGTAGCAGTTATTGGATTCCATAGCTACACCCGCATGTTCTACGATCTATTAAATTTTTATATAGAAAAATCTTTATATTAGTAGTATAGCATACTTTTTAAAATTACAAATGGTGTGACAGACAATCTGTCTAAACTTTAGGTAGATTGTCAGTACATTAAGTGTCTGAAGTTTATGTGGGTATTTATTTTAATCAAACACTTTTTAACGGTTAACAACGAACACGGCAATTAGAACGACCACGTCTACTGTAAAGCATCCGAAACGTCGAGAAGTAGTTAAATAAAAATAATAAGCTACTTTAACTTACCTTACAAAACAAACAAACAAAACAAAAAATACTTTATTTTCACCCTAATGTTACTACTTACTTACTTTTTTAACAATAAACTTCGTATTCTAAACCGTTAAAAAGTGTTTTATCATTACATACTTTTGATCGCGTTAAAGACAAACGGTGGTTCACCACCGTTTGTCTTTAACGCGATCAAAAGTACCACGCTTGTCTATATCACAATTTAACAACCCCCCCACAACAAGTTCGTTAATAATTAAAATCAGTGCATTTAGAGATAAAATTGGTAGCAAATAAAACTGATATTCTCACTAATTACTATCGGAAAAAAGCGCAAGCCCGCAGGCGTCGATGTGGTTGTAACTCTTTTTAATTTCCCCGTTTGACTTTATGTGCCCGATAGCACACGACCAGTAAACAGGTAGGGATTCGAATAATTTGGGGTCCCGGTTTAGTATGGGCACATTTTGAAACATGGGAATACGGAATTTGAGCGGTTTCAGTAAACAATTATATTAAGCTGTAATGTACACGTAAAGAAATAATAACATAAAGAATTTTCTCGGCACGGTCAATTTAAGGCCACAATGCAAACATGACAACTAAGTTGTGGACTTTAAGGGTCTGAATACAGACTATCATCGTGTATAAATGTAAATATATACTAATTAAATAAAAGTTGCTTCTATCTAGTCTAGATGAGTCGTAGTTAGTAGTTGGATAAGATAAAGAGAAGTTGTATTATTGGGGGCCCCATTTCTAGTATGTCTAGAGTCTGTGGCCTTATGGCCCCCATCCTTGTACCAGTCGGCCACCATCCCTTATCTATTGCGCGAATATAGTTTTATGGTTATTTGGATATTTCCGTAAATACTACCGCGTTATTCTTTATTGATGGCTTGACGTGCGCAATATAGAAAATAGTAATAAAATTTATCATGAAAATATTTTTAATATTTTGTTTTACCAATATAGGTAGTAATCTTCATACATATAGGTATTAACTTTTTAATAAAATAAACTAAAATACGTATGTGCACATCTTACGCCCGGTCCCAATAGCTTACTGTCAGTTAATGACAGATAGATACCCCTGGTAAGCAGTTAAAGTTAAAAAAGCTTTAACTTTCGTTTTACATTTTTTTTCGACGAGACTTCCAAAGATTCAAGGTAGATAGAGAGGCTGTCATAGTTTAACCTTTCCCTCTCACACAATCCTTTTTAAACGTTCAACGAACAATTATAATTCTAAATGGGGATAATAAATAATGAATAAATATTTTAATTATTTAATCTAAATATGATTTTGTTCGCCTTATAAAGAACATTAAAAATTAAATATTAATATAATAAATATAAAATAATAATAAGTAATGCTAATTCAAATATTTTTTATTTATATAGAAACGCAAAACTTCCAGAGCTTAACTGTTAGTTATGATTGTAACGTCTAGTTGAAGGTTAGTTGAATATTGGGACCGGCCGTTAGTTAAATACATTCAAGTCTTAACATAAGTGACGAACAAACAAATTTGTCTTAATTTTATTCATATTTGTTTATCAAGTCGTGTATATAGCAAGACTATAGACTATAAAAAACTTAAGTTAAACTGTATAGCTAAATAAAATATCTTACAATAAACATCAGATATTCCGGGTTCGATTTCTGGGGTAACACAATATAATGTTTCTGTCAGGCATGGCACAGAAGTCTTATCAGTTTCTTGTCTTGTCTGACGGTAAAATACAATAAAATGTCGTGCAAGAAAAAAAAACACGTTGCTATCGGTCATAGAACAAGAGTCTTATCAATTACTATATTGAAGCCAACTAATAAAAAAGGAATAGAAATAGTTCTGCCTTACTGTCTGTAGGTAATGCGAGAAGTACACGGTATATACATACATATTAGTCAACTAACATATATCGCGTTTTAAACCGTTAAAGTTTTCCATTTTTTTAATTATAAAGGAGGACAGACATGGCTTGGGTTTCATATGATGGTAGGTGCCCAGCCTATAGTATCTAAAATGTGCTGTCGACCAATTTTAGCCTTGGATATTCGAAAATCTACAGATTGAAACCGAAACGCGATTAAGTTCACGGCTTTTACATCTGTGGACGGTGGTTCGTGACCTGGACGGAATTTCTAAATTCCTACCACCCATTTAAAATCCAGGATTCCAGACGAAGTCCAGCATGTTTCAGACATCATGTTGGACCTGATGGGGTTGAACCCACGACCCATGGATCATTAGCCATACACTGCTACCATGGAGACCAATGATCCTGTCTGCCTTATATCCTGCGTCGGAAAAACGCGCTTCGTTCTATATTTGAAGCAGTTATTAATTTTGTGCGCAAGTTTAATAAGATTGAGAATAACTCTGTAGCACTATGACAAATGAAATGTTAACGCAAAGAGCATAAGAGGCTGAAATCATTTAGGCGTTCTGTTCTCAGCCTAATATAATATACGGCGCCGGATTTTGAGACTCCTAGTTGTGCTATATTAGATTTAGTATTCTCTGATTATCGCGAAGAGCACCTTGCGTATAGAGATTGCGTTAAAGAGAGCTTTTATTTTTGCAATAAACAGGCCAATAGAAATGTTTATAAGTATTCTGTAATCGTAAACATGTGTTTCTATAGGTATAGTAACTAGCCACCCATGACACCGTTCGCGTCTCGTCGTTCTTGCAGTTGCGTCGTTATTAAAAGATAAATATATTATACTGTCGAGGACATTTTTCAAGGTAATTTAAAGAGTAATCTTTCTTGGATACTTTTTTATGTTTCTCGTTTTCATAGCGCACTTAACGGAAGCTCTTTACAGATGAATAATTTTCCCCGTTATCCACACGTTCCACTGTTTCTTCGCTCCCCTGTCTTGCCTTGTCTAAATCATTTATTTATGTAGGTAGCTTAGTACACTTATGAACGTCAAAATAGTTAAAAAAATTAAATTCTAAATTTAAAGTTACTACTAGTTCCCAAGTTAAGGGCGTGGAACTAGCGAGAAAAACTGGCAAGAAACTCGCCATTATGGAACTACAGGATCTGGGAATAATTTTCAATTAGAAAACATAGCGGTTATATCTGTATAAATTTACTCTGTGGCATAAAACTGCGCCCGCCTAGCTGCAATATCAGAGAGCGCTCTTTACATACTACTTCGAAGGGAACCTATCTACGAGACCCAAAAATGGTTTTTCATTAAAATTCTTTAACATAAATAGTATTTTGGTTATTTGTTTTAAAATGTATATATGCACTTGAGTAACCTTTAATATATTTTGTAGTATAACTTATAAAAGATATTTTTTTTATATATTTGATTATTTTATTTACCTTCTTAAATCTTTCATAGTCTTTGTGATCACTCTTTATTTAAAAACTTCGGCCCGACGTTTCGGATGCTTTGCAGCAGCCGTGGCCACGGGGAGACGTGGTGTCCCCGTGACCACGGCTGCTCTCTGTCTCTGTCTCATTTTTCAAATAAGTTTAACTAATATATCGCATTTTAAACCGTTAAAGTGTTTTATTTAAATACTGCAATTCTTCAACTTTGTGGTTCATTAAAAAGGCTTATACATACATGAGTAAAAATTAAGTAAAGTTAAGTTAGTAAGGACATAAAAAAGTACGACTTGATGCCAAAAACAGGATTTCATTTTGTTTGTTAACTTTTTAAATTATGAAATAATAAAATGTATTCCCGTTTAAACATGATATGCAATTTTATTAATAACATCATCCGAAATATATTTTATTCTTTTATAAAGAATTCCCCGTTTCCTTATAATTAAACTAGATGGCGCTAGCGTAGCACTTTTGCATTAGGGACAACTTCGATTTTCACCATGGCCGCTGCAAAGCATCCGAGATGTCGGTCTGTAGTAAAAATAATACTAAGTAAAGTTTTAAAACTGTAAAAGTGGTTTATATAAACATGTACTACTCGCGTAAACAACAGAGTACGCTTATTTTGTTCTGGGTCCGCGCAGGCTTCGTCCGTAAACAGCCTTAAACACTAATCAGCTAGAAATAAATTATCACAGTATGTACGGTTCAGTGTAATTGCTTAAGCCCGTGCATTTCGAAATCCATCGAATAATCTTCGAGATTTCGGGAATAAAAGTGCTCGGATTAATTAGAGATAAGTGGGGTCTCGCGATTATTGTTATTTACTTTAAGCCACGGCTTAATGCGTAAGCTGGGATTTTTAAAGCTTCGAAAGTGTGTATGGTGTGCTCTTAAAACGGTTTAGCTAGGAAAAATCTACACTAGCACATTAACGTATAACTATATATTCTTTAAATGTTGTCTGTTGTTTACGCGGCGGTCTAACGGTTTAAAACGCGAAATATACGTTGGACCGTAGTTAGTAAAAAATATAATAATTGAATCAATATATGTTGCGTTCAAACCGCTAAAGGTATTTTATTTAAAAATAGTCTTCGTAAGAGGACAGGTAAACGGGTGAAGGTAACTCTCGAAAAGATCAATCCTAAAGAATATGGTTAATTTTTATTCTCTATTTACTATTTGCTTTTCAAGACTGTCCCCCGTGTAATCCGGTAGGCCGACAGCGCATCTTAATAAGATGTTATAGGCCACATCTTATTAAGATACGCGGTCGACCTATTACGGTTTCGGACATACGGATATGCACATACTGCAAGAACATTGTGTGCAAACATGCTGCCACAACATCTCTCTGTTACAATGACTCGATGGAAATCGAACCCGCGACCCATTACCCATTCATTGCTACCATTCGCACATGAAAACTTTTTCTCTTATACTAAGCATATCAATAGTCAAAACTTATAAGACCCGAATACAATAATTCCAAGGGTAGAAGCATAATATCCCAATAAGGAGATGTATCTGAGAATTATGTTTGCTCCTAGTAGTACTACCCAATCATAACTCCGATAGGTCAAAAGGGATTGACCTACTTGAATATTGAGGAAAACACCGCGATTTTCTTCTTAACCACAAGTCTTACTACTGTAAAAAAATATTTAAAGTATTACTATACTTATAGGTAGAACACACAAAATTTGCCAATTATACACTAATAAAATATTAACAAAAGAAAAAAGCTTACTAAAATCAGTAATTAAACAAATACTTTCTTAAACATAGTCTCCCTGGTATTTTTTAACATTTTAATTACCCTTAAAAGCTACTTAAGTTATATTTATCTTTTTAATAATTAATATCGAATAAATATAATAATAACTTAAATAAAACTGTAATAACCGTTTAAAAGGACTGATATATTATATAAGCTTTCCACGTGACCACAGCCGCAGAGAAGCATGCGAAACGGGTTGTACTTAGTTAAAAAAAATCAATTAATTTGGCGTTTATAAGATTATAAGAGTTCAAATGTATATGATTCATTGTTATATATTAATGTATTAAGCGATTTAAACCGTTTTAATTTATTATGTACTATTAATAAACTATAGAGAATACAATCGATAAGATTGTACTTTTATGTAGGTAGAAGTAAATAAATGTAGGAAAGGATTCTTAATAACTTCTACTGCATTATTAATAAAGAACTTTAACGAAATATTCTTTAACACGCCAAAGGAGACCGTCGAAAAAATGCGCCCAAAAGCTTTGCCGTTCCGCCCAAGATGTGTTTTAACGCACACATTTATGCAGAGTCAGCTGGAAAACGCACAGGCGCAAACACGACCTTACTACCTTGTAATAGAGGCTATAATATTTGAATGAGAGTTCGATAAATTAGGATATTTCAAAAGTCCAATACAATACTGTTTGAGTTTGCGTTTAATTAAGTGTGAACTCTATGCAGTTACTATAAGGTACAATTTGGAACGCGCGGCGTGCACAGATACGTCACGTAGTAGGAAATGAAAGAGCTTTCCGAGGGACAACGAGCGTGTACCGATCGGGACCGAACGGCGCCGAGACGCAACGAATGCATTACAACGCGCTAGGGCTGTTATGTTGGAAAAACTCTTTAGTTTTTTTTTTTATTATTTTCTACTCGACATCTTAACATATATTATTAATTAAATATTGAAGGTAGAGGATGATGGGCAGCGCTTGTTGAGATTTTGCAATTAACGATACGTAACGCGTAACAGCGCCAGAGATGTCTTTCTCTTAGCCTTACAGCTCTTAGTTTAGTTCAAAGTCATAATTGTTGTTTTCTTCTATGTAAGAAGACTACTAACGTGTATTAAATATATTAAATAAAATAATTTTGTTAAATAAATATGATATAAAAATATATAGGCGTTATTTAAAAAATACGAAAGCCATTCATGCTTACTTACAATGCTCTTAAGCAAAAACGAAATGATTATCTTTCATATAACTACTAATCTAGAACGGTGCTCAAAATTTTAGCTTAGGAATCTAGATTTAAGTATTTTTCTGTATTTTTAAATTTTGGGGCATTAAATAAAATTTTCTTTCTTTCTTTATATAAAAAAATATCTAAGTAAAGTACGTACGGTTTTAATTACAAAGACTTATTATTGAAACGAATTTACAAGACATAACAGATTTCGCTTCCACGTGACATTCACCAATCACTAGATTGGCGCAAAAAGCCCGTGGCGCCATCTACGCGCGCCCGCCGCCGGAAAAATCGGAAAAGCTCAGCCCTGCGGTAAGGGCGGGAGGGCGAGGCGGCTGGCGGGAGCGCGAGACCAGTCGTCAGTCGGACGCGGCGCGCCGCGGTTCACGCACCCGTGATGCGCGCCATCTAACGTATTATGTTCCTACCCGACCTCCCGCGAGCCTGCATGGTGGACGACGTCGCAACCTACCTCCAAGCGCCCTCCTCGGGACAGGTTGCTACAATATATTAACAACAAACCCATATGTAATTAACAATGATCATATTAACAGATGTTGTGGGCTGTTCGCTTGTTCCTCGCGTCCGCCCGGGTATTTTCGGGTTAAATTTGTGTTCAGTGCTAGGCACCACGTGTTAAAATATAGTGTTAAGTGCCAGTTTGTAAACAGATCAATAAGGTACGGTGGACGGGCGTCGCAGCGCCTCAAAATAAGCCTTTATAAATTAGCTTGTTTATAAGATCCGCGTTATGTAAAGTACGCGGAGATATGTCGAAAGCTTTTATTGAAATTAACGTCGGGACAACGTTATTTTAGGTCGGATTAACCGTGTAACAATTGTTCTATATGCTGAAGTATTTTTACGCTTGAGAGCTCTCTTAACGTATAATTCATATCATTTAAAACGTCTCGAAATACTAAAAGCACACGATTACGTAGGTGGATTTTAATAACGACTATATAACATTAAATATGACTAAAGTTATGTTATTAAAAATGCTTATAGCATTCATAGAGTATTATTGCATTATGTTAGGAATTTGACATATTAAACTGTTTTTAAAGGAGAATTTATACATCGTTAATACACGTGTTTTTTTATACTTTCAATGAATAGCTAAATATTTAATAATTGCATTTATTTCGTAATACTGACGTAAAGCACAATACATATAGGGATTTTTTGCCGTAAATCCTTTTTTTTTTTTAATTTTCCTATACAAAAGACATTTCATCAAAGTCTTATAGATTCAAATAAGCGACGTAAAAATAAAAATACTTAATGGATCAATATGTTATCAGTTAAGATATCAGTAAGCAGTGCAGTAGGTACAAGCGCAACGCACTGCAGTCGTCTGAAAGTTTTGAAGCTTTTCACTAAGATTATATACCGTTTTCATTGCACCAATAGGCTATATAAACATTACACAGACTATATAATGTATACAGAGTATAAATCGCATTTGCACAGATTAATGATTTATAACCATTTGTATTATAAGGTTAATGTCAGGTGTTAATTTTTGTATAATACAATAAAAGTAATAAGTTATAAAAAATACGTTTAAATAAATGAAATATGTGTAAAAGAAATGCATTAAATGCAAAGTATATATGCGATTAGAAATTGCTAATATAGTTAAAGTTTTAGTACAAGTACATACTTTCATTATAATGTATTGTTATATTAGATAAATATACAATTGAGTGAATTCCTAAAGAAAATTCGTTATTCTAAGAAAGTGCTTACAGCATTGAATGCTTGGCTGGCTCTTGGGTACCAATTGAAGCCAATAAGGCAGAAAACTAGTACAAATGTATAACTCGTAACTGTTTCATGCAAAATTCGTTATTGGTGCAACAAAGTAGAGAATAAATAAGAAGCTTATGTATCTTGAAATAGCACGTTATTTTTCTTGAATCAGAATGCGTTTCGTTTTTTAAATCAAACGTTTAACACTAAAACGTAAAAAACTGTTTAAAAAACAAATTAATTAACCACCTAAAAATACCCGGCCGGCGAAGAGCGGTTCGCGTCGCATCGGTGTTTAAGAAATTCGATGTTTTACTCCCCCTACCCCCTCTGGTGTTTTTATTTTCTCTTTTTCTATCACCTTTTCTTGCCACTATCGGTGTTTGGATGTTTTTCACTAACTGTTAATGTTGATATAATCTGTACTCTAATGTTAGTTTTATCTGTGAAATTGTCTGAATTTAAAATTAATATAATTTACACTACATTTTATTTTGTTCAAATGTATCTTTATAAGTACGTTAGGTTCTTTTAACACTTTAAGTTCAGGCAATTTCAGAATCATGAAATTTTTAATTGTGTAACGAGGTTGGCCATAGATTAAATTTGACAGTTGTTAATCGTAATCTGTGGCCACTCTATGACTGTGCATGATTCCTGAATGCACTACCCTACAGCAAGAATGTTGCACGATCCCTTTTTATCTTTAGTTTTTACGAATTTCAAAGGCAAAGGAAAGTCCATTAGAGGATTGAAAATTTCGTGATTGATATTTCATTTTATGATTGCAGGATTATCATTTAAAAGCTGAGATAAAACGTTTGAGGAATTAGCAGTAAAGTTGGGTCAAGAAATTGGGTTATGCGTGAAATTAATCTAAAAATAACCGTTTTAAAGAACGCAGCTAATTAATCAAGTAGTAATTATTTCAATTGAAGTATTTAGCTTAAAACACACTTCAGTATATTTATTTTGAGATACCTTACATATATAAATCGTATATGAAATGTCTTCGGTCTAATTACGTTGCGTGCCATTTCCGCCCTAGCACTTCTAGGGCGGGCGGGATATCTTTGGATCCGTATAAAAATATTACGTTGCTATTTAATTAGGCAAATAAAATGTGAAATCTTTTTTCGTAGCCACACCTTTGTTTCTGTTGTACCAGTTTTCATTTTTATCAGACTTCTACTGATTTTTTCAAACATATCGGACTCTATCTAGAAAACATGGATGTAAATGGGTGGTAGGAATATTTGAATTCCGTCCAGGTGACGAACCAAAAAAGTCGTGAGACTGTGGATTTTTAAATGTTTAAAACTATATGAGTGGACAGTGCATCTTATTTAGATGTTATAAGACTGGGATTTTTCACCTTCTATCAAGTGAACTCCTCTGTCATATAAATTGTCTTTTACTAATATTTTATGCGCTAAATCTCTATTATTTTACTCTGTCAAATATGGGGTCCTAATCGTCCTCTATATATCAGTAGGCTAGGAAATATCCGCGTAGTTAAATTTTAAAATAAGTGAACATCAACTAGTTTCTTTGTTCTTTGATAAGTTCGTAATAAAATTCAAAGTCACGTGCGGGAAAGGGTGGCGTGTCAATATTTATGCGAAAAAATACGACGATGTTGGTACCTCGCCTTTACGACATTTATGTGGCAAATCTAACGCAAGTTAGTATATTTTGTCCAAGGTAGGGTTAATTTAAGACTTCAGGGTAAAGAAATACTATCGATTTTTCGGTTTCACAAATACACTACTAATATAATACTATTCTTTCAGTAAAATATCCGATATGATAAATCAGTTATGGAGCTTCTATATTACATCAACATTTTTAAATAAATACTTGATATTCTCTTTCATGTCTAACAAAACAATATAACAATCAATGAATTGATTCACAAACATATTATATTCCGTCCGGGTCACAAACAATCCACAGATAAAAATGCTTTCATGCTTTATCGCGTTTCGCTTTCAGTCTGCGGATTAGAATATCCAAAGCCAAAAGAGGTCGAAAGAGGTTCTATATCATCTGTTTAGATGATATAGGACTGGGGTTTTTCACATTCCATCGAGTGAACCAGACACAGAATTCTATCATATTCCTGCCACGTAGACTTTTATCGTGCTATCGGGTCGTGTGTTCGAATCCCATCGGGTCTAACACTTTTCAAATCAATTTCTCCGCATATATTTGTCGCAGCCTCTGTAAATAAATGACCCAGCCAAGCAAAAGTATATTTAAATTCGAACAGGTAGTTCTTAAGATTAGCACGTTCAAACAAACTCTTCAGCTTTGCAATATCTATTATTTATATCTAATAAAGGCGTGGGTAATTAAATTTATAAAGATGAACGTTTCGGTGTCAGTAGGTTTACAAAAACAAATTTTGATGCCCAAAATCACTATTCTACGCGGACGAAGTTGCTGACATAGCTATTTAGAATATATGTGCCCAGCTGTGGGTCATCAATAGTCTGAGATACGTAAAGCCAATACAAGCTCATAACCCCTCCGTTGCGTAAAAGTGATCATGGTGGACCTGGTGTCGAAAAAGGCTGGTAAATGGTTATCTAGCACCGCGCTACGACTTGGCAAGCCCCTGTTCCTATCTGTTACGCTACCAGTTTAACGTTTATTTCCAACAATTAAGACTTCCCAGTTTTGATTGCATTTACTTTTTTAGACGGCCGTCGGGTTTAATGTTATGCCCTTAGTTTGCTAATGTTCTGGAGTATACGGGGTGTTTTGTTGCTCTCTTAATTGTAAGCTTTATACAGGGAGATTCTTAATTGCGTTCATGTTTTTAACTGTTTTTTATCTCTATTTTGTATTACGACAAGGTAGCTATAGTTTGAGCAGCGCTGTACGCGGCGGTCGTAGAACTGTCCCTGTCGTAATTATTTTTTAAGATTTTTAATTAATGTTATGCCATTACGTACTCTAACTTTTAACTACGTAAATGTTACCCTGTGTATTGATTCGAGTTTAGGCCCTCTTAACGCAATGCTAAGCAATGCTTTTAATCATTAAGTTTCGGAGGTGGTCAAATGAATAAATAGGTTAGGATACAATGAAGAAATTTCATAGTTTCTACTATCTTGGTCTAAAATACTTTTTAATTTGACATAAGCTTCAAAAATAAAACTTTTAACTTCCTATAACGTGAAATATTATAATAAACTGATTTAAAGAAATATTTTACCTACGGCCTCCGTGTCCACGGCTAGTGCAAAGCATCCGAAACGTGTAGTTACAATATGTTAAACTAAGTTTATTTAATATATTTCGTGTTTCAAACCGTTCAAATTTATTTAAATGAGTTTAGATAACTAGTCTGCTAAGATATAAAAAGTAACGAGTAAATATTAACTCATGTATTACTTGAATGTGTTCTTCTCGCGTAACTACAAATAAATACTTACCTAAACTTTTACCATTAGACAGAGATGTAAGCGATGTCCTGAACGGGGCGTCCCAACATTAAAATACCGCAGAAGCTCAACAATGTTGGAGTGTTTAAGTTATCTTAGTGAAATCGTTAGAGCGTGTCAAGAGACACTTCTCGCAAAGCTCGTCGATCGACGATTACTTGATTAGTTTCATTAGAATATTAGTTAAACCGTGGGCGTGCTTCTCTCCTGGTCGGGGGGAGGGGGTCTAAGTAATTTTTTGTGACCTTTGGTACTGTTGACATATCTAAACAAGATGCGCTATCGAGCCGACAGTAAATTCACAAATGAAAAGTGCCGGTTTTTTATGTAGATTCCTTTTTTCGATTTGGGTTACGTGACGGTCACATTCCTGTATCTGTATTTGATTGTGATGTCGCAAGAATTGAACCCAGGAGACTTGCGCGTAACGGTTAGCAAGATAACCATGAAATCAAAATCGCTTAGAATATACCATTTCAAACAACTAACTTCATCTAGACACAAACATATTTTTAATTACTCACTGTAGTTTACGCGAGTAGTACACACTTAAATAAAATACTTTAACGGTTTAAAACGGGAAATATATTAGGTAAACTTATTTAAAATCTATCATATCTATCTATCATTTTAACTATGGCACACAAACCGCGTGTTCGATTTCGCTTTTTAAACCGTTAAAAGTGTTCTATTAAAATATTTTTAAATTCCTGAAAAATATTCACTCTCCGGACACGTGGTAGGAGTTTTGCCAACTTCCATGCGCCGCTAGAAGCCGGACATATCCTTGACAATGACAGACATATGGGTTTTATTCTGTTTAGCTGGAAATTTGCTAAAAAGAAAGACGACTTGTTTATTAGTTGATTATTATTGTCAAACAATGAAAGTAACTTTTTGTACATTGAATATAAATAGTATGAAATTTAACAATATGAAGGCAAATTTCGGTCTTTAATTGTTTATAATGTCAAAATATTTGTTATAGTATATATAATGTTTAGCGCCAAAGGTCCTAGGATCGCATCCTGGGAAAACAAAAGATTGTTTAGGTCGGGCAGGCCAAGAAGTGTGATCAACTCGCCTGCGAAAGAACCGATTGAAACTGCCACAGAAATGTGCTTGCACGGACGGAATCGGGGTTCACATTTTTTTTTTGTATATTTTTGAAATGTTATTTATTATGCTTTGGCACTGTTTAGTTTATACCTTTGCTCTCTATAACTGTCTTTTTAACCTATATTTTCTGTAGGACAACGCTATTTTATAAGAATTGGCTCTACAATAAAACAAGAGCTAATATTTTTACACGTTTTACCGCACAGAAGCTAAAAGAGATTTTTGAAGATGAACGAGATAGATAGGAGATGGCGACATTGTAGCTCAATATCAAGCAATGATACAACGCTATGGTCGTAGGTCCACGTCTGGTCAATATTAAACGGATAAAGAAATAAATTCTTTTTCGTAACAATTAAAAATTAGTTTCGTAATAAAATACTTTAACTTACATACTGTCTATAGTTTACGCGAGTAGTACACATTTAAATAAAACACTTTAACGGTTTAAAACGCGATATATTAGTTAAACTTATTAGAAAATGATTTTTAACTTCGGCCCCACGTTTCGTAGTTGGTCACGGGGAGACTATACTATAATATATCGCATTGAAAACCGTTAAAGTGTTTTATTTAAATACTTCAACTTATATATTCCCATTTGTTACATGTAACTGTAAAATAGAAACAAAAACTGAATTTCAGTCAGAAGTTTAACGCGGAGTAAAGTTTCGAGACCGTTTTAGAAGATATTAATAAAATTAGATTTCCCAGCCCGGTTAGTATTCAGTTAGACCAGCGCTCTACATTTCGGGATATTGGATCTTACAGCTTCCTTTTTTTACACCGAAATCCAGGATTATTGGGTGAAACGTAGGGAATGCGTATTTGACTAGTTCCGAATTTTCCCGAGATAGATTGCTTTCAGGCATATGCATTTTTTGTTTTCTTTAAGCTGGAGATTCATCTATCTCCTTCGCGTACATAAAAAGTTTGTAAAGTCTCATACTAACTACTAACTTGTTAAAGTCTATACTAATATTAAAAAGCTACGTGCTAATCTCAGAAACGGTTCGAATTGAAAAAAATAATTTTGTCTTGGTTGGAGAATTTATTGGGGCTATAAAACATCAGGCTGTGAACACAAATAGAAGCGGTGAAATAGAGGGAAATGTGGAAAAAACTGGGGAAATTATTCATCTTTGAGTGCGTCTGTTGCATCCGCTGCAAAATCGGTTAAAAACCCAAATATATCTCTATCTTGTAAGGTTAACTGGCAAGAAAGGTAATAACTATAATTCACACACCTGAAAAGATTGTTAGCAAAGATGCCTAAAATAACGAAGTCGCGGGCACAGTTAGTAAATATATATTCAGTTAAATGGACATGGAGAAAGGTTTTAGGACAAGCGCATCAAAGTAGCTCAAATAATTTCCCTTATAAAAATAATAGAAAATCTTCTAAAGTTGGGGCTTACATAAAATCAATTCAAAATGGCGGCTACATCGGACTACGGGCGTAATCTGGCAATTCCGGATTAATTCGCTCAAATTGATATCGATATCATTATTCTATATGAAATGTTTTCAATTTCAGACTATCCTTGAATATCGTGTCTTTTATTATACCTATATTATAGAACTGGTTTATCTGTGCATTTACCAAACTTACCCAAACACGTGGTATATGAAAAATTTACGTTAGAAAAAAAGTCTGCTTCTACCTGTCTCTATGTCTGTATATGCAACTCTCTAAGAGAACATATTGATGCTTTTCCTTTTAAATCTCCCCGTGACCACGGCTGCTGCAAAGCATCCGAAACGTCGGGCCGAAGTTAAAAATCATTTTCAAATAAGTTTAACTAATATATCGCGTTTTAAACCGTTAAACTGTTTTATTTAAATGTGTACTACTCGCGTAAACTATAGACAGCTTTTCCTTTTGTCATGGTACACGGTAGCTTAAATGGCTAGAGCAGCAGCACGGAACGATGTTGATGCTGGTTCAAATTCGGCTCGTGTCGTAATATTTTTCAATATAAATTAATTTATGTTGGATTTGGTGGTACACAATCCTACGACTTGGAGTTGAACCGACATCCACAGCGTTCCGTGCTCTAACTGCTTGAGTCACAATCGTCGTAGATGCCGGTTCATGTCCTGCCCGTGTCGTAAATGTTTTACAATCTAAAATAGATTTTTATGCCATCTGAAAAATATTAAAGTTTTTAAACCCCGTCGATTATTGCACTACATTTCTCCAGTTGGAGCCAGTTGAAAGGAAATAATAGAATTTGCTTCTTCACGAAATTCCGAATTAATTTCACAAAGATATTAAGGTACACTGTAGGAGGTTTCCGAAAGCGCTTCGTTAGCAAATATATAAAATATCTTGCTTCTGTCTGTGACACTCCACAGATAAATACCCGATATCAGCCCGCTCGGAGACGTCGTTATTTTAAACTGTTATTTTTAGCTTATTTTAATGTTTTATTAAATAGTGCTTTTTGAAAGTATTAGGCTAGCATCTTGGGTCATATTATTTTCATATTATCCATTTTGTCTGTTGAAGATGTTTTTATTTAAATAAGCCAGTAGTTTGACTAAAAAAATTACCCTTTTGATTGTGAGTTACAAACAAGCCTTTGTCATATTTAGTAGACACAAAAACTAATTTTGCAATTAGGTAAGATTTTAATTGCATTAACATTAAAAATTAAGAAATTATAAATTATATATTTAATTTATCTATTTATTATTGCTTTATTATTTATAAAACACACCACAGAAAATACATATTAATGAGGAATAATCTTACGTACTAACTTATAAATAAAGGCGGCCTTAACGCTAAGTAGCGATCTCTTCGAGGCAACCTGAAGTGCAAGAGAAAAGAAATAGAAAATTATTTATTTGATTGATTTGTGAGTAGTATTATATACTTTCCAAACAATAATAATAGATTAACCTAAGACATTTACTGTTGTAACATCTTGTCTTCATATATCTTTATTTTAGTCTGTATTAAAATATACGCTAATTTAGCTAAATTGGAACCCAGAATTTCGTACCATTTTGCTTATAGATTTGTTACCGTTCTAAGAGTTACCATCATAGCTAAAGGATTACAGTCACTCCTTCATCTTATCCGGTACTCTGTATTCTGTAATATCTTGAAGATAATTGCTATTTATTTGGGGAGTAAGCGCGACTCCTAAATAGATCTCTATATTTAGTACCAGACGCGTTCAGAAGTGCTCATACAATTATGTGAAAATCTCTCTGTTTCATAACTCTTTTTAATTTTCTAACTCTGATCAGAGTATAGAGTCTATACTCTATATTCTTATCAGAGTTAGAAAATTAAGCAAACTATAAAATAATGTGAATTCTTAGGAGTAGGTCCATTTTCCTAAATTAACGTTGTAATTATATGTTCTTATTTTGACTTCATGTTAATAATAAGCACAATTTTGGTAAACTTTTAAAATTATGTTCCTTTAATTGTTTCTTGTTTTACTAGTATTTTAATTTTATGCTTAGATCACTAACGGAATATTAGTTTAAAACTTTTTATAAGCCTGATCAATCATAGACTTTGGCTTAGAATACGATAGTTCTCGTGAGCGTAAAAAGCGACCATTTCATCCCGTAACTCCGAAATGACAATGTTTCCCAACTCGACTCGATTCGTACCATTTCTCCGATAATAGAATTCGCCGTCCCGCTCGCGGCGTTGCGCAAACGCCGGCCCAGAGCTAAAACCGCTCAGCTAAATATAGTTCTGCAACTGCATCGCTTCGTGTCATGCCCATAGAAAACATTAACACCGTTACCAGACGATATATGGACACCGCACACTCCCAGCCAGATTTTCAGCAACACAAATTGCCGAATAATATTCAATTAGGTCGAGAATATTGATGGGAGGCTCGCTCCGCAATTTTGGTCAGCACATCTGCCGATACACGCACGTAATATACGATTAGTTTTCCGACCCTACGCCGAGCGCCATCGCGATAGACTCGTCCCAGCTCCGATTCTAGTCGATTTCGCTCGATTGGGACACTTCTAAATATAAAGCCACACGCCGTCTCGACTATTTTTCTCGTACGCGTCCGGCAGCATGCCAGGAATACGTCACAACCTCTGTTACCTCATAAACGGTAAACTTTTAAGGACTTTAAAATTAGCAAGGACGCTCGGCGTTGTATTTCTGTGACGACCGCTGTTCTTATGACACGAGCAAGACACTTGCGAGAACTTTACAATGGCAGGGCGTTTGTTGCTCGTGATAGTGCATTGCAGTTAAATGGTAACACTGTTATGTAAAGCTGTGAGTTTTGATTTTAAATGTTCAAGGTCTTTCGAAACTTTTCGGTGAAATAAATGTCTATGAAGCAAGGCTGAACGTCGGTAATTACGCAAGGCAAGATGGCCGCCGAGTCATGGCGGCGGGCGAGAGATGAGCTGTCACGGTGTATTTATGAAATTCGACTTAAAATAGACCGGAGTAGTGGCTACGGAGTCACCTTGACGCGCGTTATATAACGTGCAGAATATCGAATACAAATCGATTTCCAAAATATCGAAAATCGCAATCGATGACGTATCGATGACGCCAGTTTAGTGTTGCCACTCCTCCGGCTAATAAATTTATTGTTTGGCATGTAAACGGATGCGTTCGAGCCAAGAAATTACAACGTTCAGTAAAAAAAAAATATTGAATGAACCGGCGGAATGATGGAAGTGTAATCGGGAACGCCTTGCAGGCTTGCCAAACAGTATCTTGTTTATTAGAAGTTGCAGCTTTGATTATGCCGTGTTTACTAATTCCTAGCGTCTAGAGAATAAACAGCTATAGCAAAATAGTCAGACAACAGGAATCAGCAATGGCATCTAAAGAATTTCTGAAATTATGTTTATTACTAGCTGGCCTGATACACGTTCTTTTGCCATATGAAGTATTTTGACGAAATTTGATTCCCATATAAACGGTTCTGTGACTTATTAAAAAAAATAATCGTATGACGCGAAAATTCTTTAGATTATGAAAAGAAGAATAATTCTTTGATACATACTTTTTGTGTGTAACCCACTATGATAAATAATTTTCCCACATTTCCCTCGATTTCTTCACTCCTATTAGTCGCAGCTTCATGATTTATAGGCTAAAGCCTAAACAAGTCTTCCTCGAAAAATGTTCTCATCAACACAATGTTTAATCATTACGAACCAGTAGTCCTATGTTTCGCTTTCAAATAAACAAACAGACTTTTCACCTTTTTAATATCAGTATATATTACATTCCGTTATGTAACGTCCTATTAGTCGCTTTTTTCCTTTTAATTGGCCAAGATGCTAAAAAGTAGCAACATTAGTAAGTCGTCCGTCGTCTAGCAAGTCTGAAAACACCTTCGTCTGTAAAGATTCGTTCTTTTTTAATCGGTCGTTTAATTACAGCTTTCCTAATGACTTCGGCCGGACCATTGAGCGCGGGCCACTTAACTCAGAGGACGTGACTTTCTTTATTTCTAGTGCATTCTGTCTAATTTTCATAAAAGACACTGCAATGCGCATTAAATCCTCCATTAGGGGAAAGGGGAAAAGAAATCAAGTTTCTACAAGCTCCAAATAAAATATAGGTCATCTAGAATTCCCGATCAAGTCTTTTCTATGTAACAGTGTGTAAAATACGTCTCCCCTCGACCACGGCTGCTGCGAAGCATCTAAAACGTCGGGCCATAGTTAAAAACTTGTTTAAAAAATATTTTTAACTACGACCCGACGTTTCGGATGCTTTGCAGCAGCCTTGGTCACGGGTAGACTAAAGATGGAAGATGTCTCTGACGGCAAAGTAAAAACTGCTACGCTACCGCCATCTGTTCCGTCGAAATTAGTGGTTCCAAATAAGTTTAACTAATATATATCGCGTTTTAAACCGTTAAAGTGTTTTATTTAAATGTGTACGACTCGCGTAAACTGTAGTTGGTATTTCAAGAACAGTTCAATCTTAAACTAACATACATTAAAAAAAGTCTTGAGGTTTAAGATTCTATCTCGTTTTGAGAACTCACTCGAGAATACTGGTATACTTTACTTTGTATGCCATCGATACAACTGATCGCATAGAATTTCAAGTGTTTTCTATGTGTTGAATTAATGATCTATGCGTGTTTAAATTGTATGTAGCGTCTGGCGCCACCTTTTATGTTCCTTGTAATGGTGATTTATTATGTATCTCGATTACTATTTACTACGAATAAATCATATCGATAAAAGTTTCGTAGTCACATCACTATGACTACGCGTGTTGCACTTTATTGGCGCATTACATAAAATCGAATGTTATTAAACATTATCTATGGTCGGAGTCTTTAAATGCAATTTTGCGTCTATAGAATATAACAAACCCCAATAATCGACTTAAAACTATACTAATCGAAGCGTAATCGATTGTACAAATAATCGATAAACAGTAGCGTCCCTAGTTCGACAGCCGTTACCACAAATTACTATCACCCAACATCGTCATAACTCGATTTAACATTATGCCAATATTCATACGATACATCTTAGCTAAGCCATAGACAAGAAGTGAGCTAACTTGAGCTAACTGTGGATTATATGTGGGTAGTTGTAATCCTCTCGCATCCAGGGACAACAGGATATTTGCATACGATTCCCGTTAAACGTCATTCGGTTGTTCGAGATGCTACCGTCTTAAGGGATTTCGGAGTTAGACTGTACGTGAATAATTTTCGACGGTTTTCGCCACTTGATTGCTGGATTTGCATGTATATAGCGCGGCACGACGCTAATGGGGGTTCTTGAGGGTAGTTTTAACTATATCACGACACCACTGGGGTTAAATAAAATAGGATGTTATGCTAATTTGAAATGCGTTAGTGCTTTGCACATTTAAACATTTTATAGTTTGTCGTATGCTGCAGAAGTAGTTTTTGTAGGCGGCCATTTTGATTTTGCACGTTAAAGGAAGTTGTTCGTCAATAACTGCGCGGATTTTTCATATATGAAGGAGACGAGATTATTCTTTACCAACTTTACTATTTGATCATACATCATGGGAGCATATGTTGATGAAACGTTGCTTGTGGGTTTGATTTCCATCTATATCAACAAATTATTTATTTAATACTGTCTGTAGTTGACGCGAATAGTACACATTTAAATAAAACACTTACGGTTTGAAACGCGATACATATTAGTTAAACTTAGTTGAAAATTATCTTAACTACAACAGGACGTTTCGGATGCTTTGCAGTTGCGGTGATCACGTGGAGACGGTCAAATAAGTTTAACTAATATATATCGCGTTTTAAACCGTTAAAATGTTTAATTTAAATGATAATCTAATGTTAACATTATCGTCCTTAGACTATATAAATATGTTTCTTGTTAAAAATCTTTATTATCCATCTGGGGCTAACGTTTTGAACACACACAGTTTAACTTAAAGCGTCGACGATCTTTAAAATAAACGAAAGTAAAGCTCTACATTACGGACTTTCTACGGAATAATTCAACTAAACGAGCGGAGTTGTTAACCCGAAAAATACGTCACCTGAGCTTAAACAGTTATGCAATGACACACAGGTAAACAATAGCATTAACATAACGTTTATAAAACGTCAAATCTAGGGTTGCCACATTTTTATACGTTTGATTTCGTACGTAAAACATATTATGAAATAAATACTAGAATGGATGGTAATGGTCGGCCTTTTCACTGACAAAAGCGGTTTCCACCAGGCAAACCATGTAAACAAAAAATTTGTTAAATATTTACTAATAGTACCTTCTATTACTCATGTATTACGTATAAATAGATAAAATTATCAAACATAAACAACAAACAAACGAAATAAATATTTTGTCGAAACATAAGGGGAATGTTGTTGAAAGGAACAAATTTGTTGAACTGTAAATTAAAATATTTACCTGAAATAAATATCAAATTTCTTGAATCATGTGTGCACCAAACTCTTTGATAGATTAATTCTGGTATTAGGACTTTTATTATATCTTTGAGGGTTTGTTATAATTTATAAAAGCCAGTAAGGTCTGTAACCACTGAACGTCCACTGCACTCGATAGGGGCTTTTTTAAATAGAGACAAGTCTCTATATGGCCGTCACAATTCCCAGCCAAATAGTATCTAAAACAGATTTCGACCTATTATAAATCATTTAAACCTTTGATAATGTTTAATAGAATACTTCAAAAATATAATAAATGCGAAAATATTGATTCCAAAAAACTACGTCAAATAATTCTGACCGTTTCAAATACTTCACTTAAACATGTAATATAAAAACGCATCTTACATTGACTTAATTCAATAGATATCTGTTGAATACTAATACGATAATTGAATCCACGCGATGACCCTACTGTTATAGCACTACAAGCCATTGTAAAAAAATTGCTCCGTGATTAGAATTTTATTTCGTTTATTTGCAAATAATTGTATCCAGTGCATCGGCCGGAGCTCACCTTGTGTTGCGTTTGTGGAATACAAACAAGATGCACTAACGCTGGATTTTCATTTGATCCGCGTTTTCATCGTGGGATTATAGAACTTCGCTGACGTCACAATACATGATTTATAATCTGTGGAAACTTATCTCTACTTATGAGTTACTAACACAAGTTATTATAAGGTTCATGCAGGTTTGACTTTAAATAATTCAAAAGACTAAGTAAGACTGAAGAAAATGTAATAAGTTTTGTCTATGGTTAGCAAACAGGAAACAGATAGCGCTACCGTCGCAGATTTGACTTTGACATTAGGGACACTCTCCATCAATAGTGCAAACGTCAGTTCGTAGTTAAAAAACCGTTTAAAATATTATTTTTATCATTGTTAGGTAATTACAATAATAATAGCATATTATAAATATCTCTTAAGAATATGTAGTTTATAACTTTTTAAATCCCACCCTTATTCTATAGACCATGGTCAGGTTAAGAAAGGTCGCTTCTTTGGGGTTTATAAATTAAGAAGATATAGAGAAACTTCTCATCCTGTTCCACTCAACTCAGCTTTCACCACTCCGAAGAGGGCATATTTCTATACGAGAGATAAAATCGCATTAGAGGTCTAAGAAGCGACATTAAAACACATCAAGTGAATTAGAATTCCTTCGCTGTGTTTATTCGTTGCTACGAGCACTTCTCGCATAACTCTGTCGTATCCGGGTGCAGTGCATTCCCTTATATTGTAATACTATGTTTACTTGGGAGGACCAAGCTTGTCTTGCGGGTTTACTTGTCTACGTTGTCTTTATATGTTACAAAGTAAGTATAGATTGTCTAATGATTTTTAAGGTCTCGTTGGTCTAATGGTAGCTAGTAATTTTTCTGTAAAAAGTTATACTTCGCCTGAAAAATTTCGGATATTAATCGGGTGGTAGGATTATCTAAATTCCGTTAAGATCACGAACGGCCGTCCGCAGATAAAAATCTGTAAGTTATCATTGCGTTTCGCTTGCAGTCTGTGTATTCCTAAACAACTTTTGATCCTTCGAGCCGGAAACTTCGAACGTATTCCTCTCATATATTGAACTTTACGAAACAGGCCGCAAGCGCAATTAGTGGAAACGAATTGAATGAAATTGATCGTGTAATATGTGAGTGACCTTGCACCGTTGAGAGAGAGCCAAATAAAATCCTATACAGCTTCCGCTGCAACAATGAATCACTAAGTTTTTCCAATTGTCATTGCGAATTTGTTAATTTTAAAGCTGGATTCATTTTATTGTTGGGGACATATTGTATTATAGGGACATTCATTTAATTCAACTACTTTCGTAAATTGATGCGTTAGACACACGAGCTTCTGGGTTCAAACCCGGTTAACACTTATTTTTCGGTCGGGCAGGCAACAGCAGTCTTATCAACTTGTAGTGGTAAAAATTACATAAATAAATATAGCTAAATAACATTTATATGACTGGGAAACTGTTATACCTACTATTGAAAAAGAAAACAAGCCGTATATAGAAAACAAATTTATTTTTTGTGAAGGTTTTAGATAGGGACGAATCTTTGTTTCTACTCATTGTGTAAGGCATTTATTTCTCAGAAAAGAAACGAAAAGTAGTCACATCTATCCCTTAAATTAAAGCTATAAAAGGTGGTACAACATTGTATGAAATTGAATAGCTTGAAAATAAATGCGTAAAAGTGTATAATATTAAAATATTTGTTTTTAATTTTAATACACTGTTAAGCCTTAGAAATTTCTAAGTGAGTGAGAGAAATTTGAGTTTTTCTAATCTACTAGGTTTATAGTTGAAAGTTTGTCATTAACTTCTAACCTATCACAAAAAAATCTGTAAATGGAAACATACATGTTTTCATATCTCCCAATATCCGTATGTCTGAAATAATATTGAACGTTGCATTAGTATGAGCTGAACACTCTCTGGTTCCACTATCGAGGAAGGTCGGACTGAGTGCAGGTTGCGGTCTCAGTGTCAGCGATTAATTAGCGTTTTCATACGACATAGCGTTTAATTGTTATTTCATTATTTAAAATATTTGACATTGAAAAATTTAAATGTCAAATGAACCTCATACGGCATGGCGCATGATCAGACTTCTGTGCCAAGCCCGACCGAAACAGTCTATGGGTTCCCAATGATTTTTTCATTTGGTGACCGAGGCGGTCTTTAAAAGAAAAATGTAAAAAATGTTCGTTTTTCATTAAACAAATTATTTATTAGAGTCTATATTACCAAATTCATTACGCAATTTGCGTATACAGCACAAGTGTAACTTATAATGTCATTTTCGAGTTCCAACGTTTATAATAGCAAGTTTAATCTATAATAGTACTTAAAATACAATAAGATTGTCTACTTGTCTTCGAGTACAGTTAATTGTAAAAATGAATTTCGTTTTATTCAAAGGATAGTTTGTTTTCTTTTTGTACTAGGCTAAAAGTTCATGCGCACTGCGCATAGACAGACCAATATAAGTTTTGGAAGAAGCGCCCGCTCGCAAAGACACCAAACATTTAGTTCTTGAAACTATTTTCTATTTCAGCAAACGGTTCAGCTGTTTCAGTACTTCAGCTCGTGAATGCGATATAAATACGTCAAAGTACACACTGGAATCACTATCAAATGTTACATTTGATTCTGAAGCTTTCATTGTAAATGTACAGTTATGTTTTTCTTTAGAGTCTATAATGTAGTAATTTTTTTTTGATAATTTATTATTAAAGTCCGAGGCCGCGTCGATGACAAATCGCTCCGTTACACGTACCTACATGTTAAAAATATGTTTACTTGCTCTTTACACATAAAAAGCTCTAATGACACGTTCAGAATAAATAGGTTTAAAAATGTAAGACTATACATACATACTTAGAATAAAATGTCCTTATCTTTTTTTCCTGGCTTTATTTTAAGTTCGGTACGGTTAATAGTACGGATTTTTTTTATATATGACACATATCTGGTTTTCGTTAGGTCGATTAGGTCATTGTTCTTTATTATAATTACTACAGATTATAAAATTTGACGCAATCGTACAAAAGCATACGGTGTAAAAGGATTGATAATAAATTATAAAATCTTACATTTAACTCACTTGGTAAAGCAATAGCACGCTACTCAGTTGGTCGTGGAAACGAGTCTCGCCTGGATAATTCTTAAATTAATATCGTTTAATATCGATTTTTATATAAAGCACTTTTGCTGTGATCACGGCTATGGTAAAGCATCTGAAACGTTGGGTCGTAGTTTTAAATAAATTAACATTTCGCGTTCTACACCCGTCAAATGTTGTATTGAATAGTAATAATAATTCAGTTTAGATAATTATAGCACAACAGCTTATACCATTTAAACTGCGTAAGCGATCCTCAAGCAATAAAGTTTAAAGAAAAATAACTGTGTCCTAAAACATCAAGGTTTTTTACGACAGTTAAAACAGTTTTCTTTGATGACCGGTTAGCGCGCCTGATATACTTGCCACGGCGAGTTTACGATTTAAATGAATTATTCTTTCCGAGTTCCACTGAAAAAAACAATAAACTTGATGCTTTGACACGAATTTGAAAGTACCAAAAAATATAATTATTAACTTGTAAATTTGTTAAATATGAAAGTAAGACAATAGATTTTCAGTGTAATTTAATGTATGTCTGTGGTAGTAAAGAGGTTATACGATGATTCCGCATGAATAAAGGTTTTGAATATTTTGCGGAAAATGTTTTAGAGAAAACAGGAGTTTCAATACGGAGAAATTCCTCAAAACGCATCGGTAAATATTCCAGGCTCGTACGGGTTAACTACCTAAATGCATATAATCAAATTCTGCATTCAGTTTACAACAATGGATATTTATTGTAGAATTACGTGCGCAGTTAAACGTATGCGCTCACTTGTTGCGCGCCAAATCGGCTCGTGGCAAGATGGCCGCTGAAATTTTTTCACATAGCAACTTTCCGTGTTGTCTATGATTTTGGCGACCTCCGGCATGACGTTGCGACCCAAATAGGTAGCCAACCCGTGCCACGGCCAAGTCCAGATGGGTATCCCCGATGAACCAGAGCCAATGTCTATAAAATAAATCGTGGAATACAGATAAAAAAATAATGAATCGCTGACGTATGATTTGGCGCCAAAATCTTCGGGTGAACGCTCTCCAGTTTGGCAATGCCCGTGTTTTGGAAGTATTTCTAATAGTTTGTTTGGATCGGCTCTGGATGCGTTTGTAAACACAGATTATACTTTTAACCGTATTTTATGAAGAGAGCGATTTTCTTTAGAAGCTGGATCATTATGGCGTCATAAACGTAATCCACATCTGAATACAGTAGATTTAACAGTATATAAGATCGAAAAATAGAAGATATGGGCAATATATCTTCTATCAGGATACAAGTTTCTATATAAGCGAAACTGAATACTTTTGTCTCTATAAACGACGAAATAACTTCTAAACACGTGAAACCCAGTGATATCATGAGCATCAGAGTAAACTCTATTGATCTAGACGTTTGCCAACAATCGTACGATTTAGCATTTCTCTCATATACGCCGAATATTCGCGCCTTATCGAGAGCTTCGATAGTTTTACGACGCCATTTTGTATTTTCTATTTCGCGCGCTTTTTCGTGTCTTCAACATGGCGGTTGCGCTACGGCAATTTTATTTTTAGAGTTAGCTCGTTTTTAATTTGCTCTTGACTATGATAAAATACTGTTCAAATATTGTACGTGTCTTATATTTCGCAAAATACATTTTGGACGCGTTAGTCGCGGGTCGTAAAATGTGGTTGTTTCGAACATAACAATATCGGTAATGATGTTACGTACTCATTAGAAATTTATCCGCATACAATAAAGATGGGAGCATATGTAGCTAATGAGAGTATGCGATTTTACGCGAATGTAGCTTTATCTATGTCATAGAGTATAGAACAATGTTGATGTCTATGGTATTTACTGATTTTGTTAAAGAGAAATGGATGTTATATTTATTAAAATTTATTTACTTGAAATATTTTAGTTTACACAGCAGACAAATTAAAAGTCTATTTAAAGTTTCGTCGGAATTTGTCAATCTACATTAGATTCTTAAATTCGATAATTATAAGATGTTTGCGTCTCTGTTTACCCGATTTCTACTGTCACTTCTGATAATTTCAATTATTGTATTTTTAACTGTCATATACTTAAATAGTTTCTAGAAATTTAGCACTGAAAAATATAATAAAATCTATGTATAGTTGCGCGAGCGAGTAGAACATATTTCAATCAAACATTTTAGAACGCAAAATATATTAGTTTAATCATTATAAAGGCGTTTTAAACCGTTATATGGCTCTAATAAAACTAGACATAAAATTTGGCTACAAGGTTACTCCATTCAAACTGCACGTTACAACTAGGCATCTGAAATCGTATTCCAATAGGCCTCCTTTCATTCTCAACGGTAAATTGGCATGTTTTTTGGGTATTTCTGCCAGGAATCGCGCACGTGGTGGCAGGGTCCTGCCAAGGTAGCTTGGCAGAGCGGTCTAGTGTCTGTGGTGTAAGCCAAGATAATGTTTTGACTGGATTTCGTGTGTATTGGGGTAGTGACAACCTGTTGGGTAAGGTCACTTTACCACGTTCGCTGTTCACACGGTCTTATACGATCTGTTCTAAACATATTTCTTGATGGAAGATTAAAAAAAAAGTAAAAGCAATTTATACGAGTATAAAGCAAATAAATAGAGAAACTTTTTTGGAGAAAGCAGCACAGACGCATAGAAGCGTGCGGTTTACTTGATGTGAGGTGAAATATCCCCAGCATTTGAATTTGATGCGTTATCAACTTATTTCAGCTTTAAATGTTCGGAAATCCACAGACTGAAACCGCAACGCGATTAAACTTCACGACTTCTTCATCTGTGGACGGTGGTTCGTGATCCGGAATGAATGTCGATAGACCTACCACCCACTTTACTATCCCGATTTCCAGAGGAAGTCCATCATGTTAATAGCAAATTAACAATTAAACCCGGAATTGGTAGGGATCGAATCTTAGACCCGTTGGATATAAGCCATACATTGCATTCGAGTATTAGAACAATTAGCCCTTCAAGACTATAATATATAAGATCAATGAATACTAACATATCGTTAATCCTTTAAAAGTGTTGCAGCACAAAAATTAAAAAATAATAACCTTAGTTAAATACTATCAAGAAAACTGCAATATTTTTGCGTTAAAGCCAGAACACGTGATGGCTGATGATGTTAACACCGCTCTGGTTAATTCTAAATGTTATGAATGAGCAGACGCGGCTACTTCTATCAACAGAAAGAAAAGTATTGACTAGTATTTATGTTAAATTGGCTAAAGCATAAACTTACAAAAATCTTCACCATACACCCGGTATGTTAAGATTTAATGTGAAATTTCAACAGTACATGAATTCATTATTTAGTGTGAAAATGAGATGTTTGGGATTGACTGATCGACGTATTGGAATAGATTTCGTGATTTTCTACAGTATTATCCTACAGGAACTAAATTTTGTCAAAATCAAAAACGTTCTTTGGCGAAAACGCTATAAAACTACCACACAGTTTACCAAACCAATAAGTATGTTAAAATAAAATAAAGAATTTTGACTATGAAGTATAAGTAAAGCTTACAAATACAATACAATACAAATGTTCTTTATTGTCACAAAACAAAACAACAACGGCAAAGGGAGACTTTATAGCTAAATATCTATCTCTTCCAAGCAACCGTGGTAGAAATGAAAATTTTGTAATAAAAAGGAATGCGTGACAGCAGAAAAAGGACTTAACCTACTTACTAAAACTTATAAAAACAATAATACAAAACGAGGTTAATCTAAAAATCATTAACTATTATCTTAACTAAGTTACTTAATTAGGCGTAAATAGTGGGACTTGACAAGACTCTTGAAGGAAGCGAGATTCGGGGCTTTTCTTAGACTAGAAGGTAAATTGTTCCAAGGGTTTATTTATTTAAAGAAGCATCCTTAACAGTTCCATAGATAGTTTAAAAGTTATACTTAGTTACACATTATGTAGGAATGACGTATAAAAATCTATATGAAATAAAATAAAAATTTATATACAATTTTACAAATAAATAAAATTTAATGACATTCTTAGAAGACCGCGTTTAAATTATAGATTGTTTATTACAATACTGTCACCAATTAATTACAATTACAATTACAGCATACAATCATTTTACAAATACTACATTGACAGTAGTAGGCTGATGAAGAAGAAAAACACGAAGATGTAGGATCACGCCTATACGGTATAACCTACACCGGGTGCCCATCCAGATACAGCCCGCGTCCTCCTGCACTTAACCCACATTCCCTCCATCCGTGATTCATTAGGTGAACGGTAAAATTAAATATTTGGCACAGCGATCAGGGAAGCCCCCACGTGGCAAGTCCTGGCAATCTGTTTTGGCATTACGCGCCTTGTTGCTAGCCAAGTTAATGTTTTGACTAGTTCTTTGTTTATGGAGAACGTAGCGTGTTTTTCAGGTTTCATTCATAGTTGCGCTAATAAATTGTGCCGTGAATTGAAGGTGAGCGAGATTTTTATCGCCGAACAAACTGAAAGTTCGAACTGTTTTTAACTGTATTGACCGTTTATAAGGGTAACTCAACTGCAAGATTAAATTGTTTTATGACTCAATGTAATCAATGTATACTATCGTTACAAAGCTGAAGAGTTTCTTTCTCTATTTAAACCCGTTAATCTCGGAAACTACTTGTTCCAATTGAAAAGTTATTTAAGTGTTGAGAAGAGCACTTATCGATTAAATTCATATTTGAGGGTCTTCGTTGGGTGCGCTGTGTTCTAGATACAAAACATGTGTGCGAAAGAATTATTATTTTTTTCAATAATATTAAAAAAATACATATACATTATATTAAAACACAAGAACCGTTTTCGTGGTAATTAAATTTTCATATGACAAAAGAATCTTGGCCGGGTCAGTTAATAATAGTTTATCGTTGTCCGGGCATATATTTGTGTAAGTTTTACAAATCAATTTCACTTTGCAAGGCTAGACTCGTCGTTTTCTAACCACAAATTTTGTTTCTCGAGGATCTCTCTAAAGCAATATGTGTACCTACTCAATAACAAAACGTTGCTTTTCAAAATGAGTCATTCTACAGAGAATTTCGCGAATCTCTATTTGAATCCTTGGAAATTTCTACAGAATTCGTCGAAAGTGGCGACCTTTTCTCCAAAAATCCATGAATAAAACATGGCGAATGACATTCACTTATAATTTGAGTCTCGAAAAAAATATAAAAACAAATACATTCCAATACTGCTAAAAAGGGTTAGCGATAAATCAGGATGGCACATTTGCATATTAAGTTATGATTCAAAGCACAACAATACAGCATTTGTTCGCGGCGCGCGATGAATGCTTGATCGGTGACAGTGACATGTGTCAATATTGGCGGGTTTTACGTGGATGACCTAATTCGATTTTTAAATAAATGCAGAATATCGTGCTAACATTTGAGTTTAGAACTTTTTGTAGATCTGTGGACATACATAGAATTATTTAATCCAAAAAGTTTTTATTGAATTCGTAGCTACCAGTATGACTTACCATGCCTTTGGAATCAAGTTTTATGTTATGAATGCTTTTGTTGTAAGTATTATTATAATTCTTATTAATCTTGTGAATTGATTGTTCATGCTATTTCGTCTTATATTAAAGATACATGGAGGTGGCATGAAGACGATCAATGTATTCACAAGAATGATAACAAACAAGAACCAAATTGGAACTACCAATTAGGTGTTGCAATTATATAACTTTGCCAGAAATACTATTTATATTTTATATATTATTTTTCAGGGGTAATTGGTAATAATATTTTGCAACTCCTACAGATGTTAGAAACCCACAGATTAAACATGCTCTAGTCTGTGAAAGATGTGAAAAAGGTTCTCATCAACAGAGGTTTCATATTTTTTGTGTAGGTTAGTTGTCTATATCTGTATTGACTGTTACAGGACGAATTCCATCCGTTCATAGAGGCACTCATGCCTTTCGTAAAGTCCTTTTCATACACCTGGTTCAATTTGCAAGCGGCCAAGAGGAAATATTACAAAAAACACGAGAAACGGATGAGTCTCGAAGAGGAGCGGCATACTAAATATGAATTACAGGTAATTCAATTCTAGAGCAATTTATAACTACGGAATACGCCCGTATATTTTAAGCCTATAGGGCATGTAGCGTAGAATTTTAGTAAATTACATATTTCAGTAGGTATATTGAGTTTTCTTAAATCTTTATAATTATTATTGTTTAAAACGCAATTAGAATCTCATCATTCTTTAAGTTTCATTTTAGACATTCCGACGTATAGACGTCTTAAACCTAACTATTGGACATTCAAAAGAACATATATAGATCGCCTCTGTAGCCAAATGGATAAACGTATTGCCTAGCATTGCGTTAAGCGAGAGGTCCTGGGTTCGAATCCCAGGGAAACAAATTTGTTTCGGTCGGTCAGGGCACAGAAGTCTGATCAACTGCTTGCCTGTTAAAGAACGGATCGGTGAAACGGACACAGAAATGTGTTCGCCCCATGCCCCACGAGGACGAAACGGGATTTCACATAAAATAACATATAATATTTGCCTTAGTATGAATGTGTATTTGATTTAATTTAAATAATTTATCGTTTTTATAACTGTATTTTAGATTGATACATCAGGAAGTTTTTTGAGATAATAACATTTTAATTTAAAACATATTTTAGTTAGTGGTAGATATAAAGAATACCTATAGTTAGTAGTACTGACTTCATAACCAATTAACGGAACAAATACACGAGAAAACCAATTTCCTGTCCCCAAATTTTATTCTATAATATCATAGCTAAGTTTGCACATAAGCCATGGCACATAGAATTTATAAATTTCGGATGTTCGGTCTTATGTAACGTGACGTCATTGTATAAATTACACGGATTTATGACAAGGGAAGAGCTTAGCGCATTGCGTCTGCTGGATATGGTATTTCGAGACTGTGGGGCGTACGGACTGCGGCTTTTACTATAGCCGATTTAGTTGGGGGTTCTAGCTGAAGTCTAGACTTTCCGTTATTTAGGGTAACCTTTGTGCACTGCGTAAAATGGGATATACTTAAGATTTGAGAAGAATGTTTATGTACATATTAATTCTGTAGTTTACGCGAGTAGTACATATTTTAATTAAACAGTTTAACGATTTAAAACGCAATATATATGTACATATTTGTATATTATGTAATTTGAGTAACTAACGATGTTGTTAGTTGTTACTTATTAAAATAAAACAGTTTTAACGGATTGAAACTGGATATAACGAATTATTTACTATTTATTTTAACTACGGCGGTCCCCCGTGCTGTTGCAAAGTATCCGAAACGTTAGGCTGTATTGCGTTGGAATTGTATAACACTAATCGATGCATTTAGGTGTTACCAACCTCATAGTTTAACTTATATACATCGCGTTTAAAACCGTTAATGTTTAATTTAAATAACATTTTGCGTTGGAATTGTATAAGACTAATCGATGCATTTAGCTGTTACCAACTTGTCTGGGCTACCGCTGCGTTGTATGGAATTCCCGGTTGGTGCAAATGTTTGAGTTAACCGAATCCTAAGCCATAACCACTAGGTACTATGGTTTCCAGTTGACCATTTGTGGCCATATAGCACCGCCTAATTATATAATATTGGAACTAGCCCAACGCATATATTGGGATTTCACAATTTTGTATTGATCTTTGTCTGTATAACGCAAACACGAGTCATTAACTTTAAAACGTAAATAATATATATTAAAATAAAATACTTTAACGGTTTAAACGCGATATATATTAGTTAAACTTATTTGAAAATTATTTTAACACCTCATGGCTACTGAAAAGTATATGGCACGTTTAAAACAGTATATATATATGATATTATTTATTTCTTTGTATGGTATTATTATTTAAAATACTAACAACATAAAAACATATTATGAAAGAGAAAAAATATTACTAACTTAATAAAAGGCGGCCTTATCGCTAAATAGCGATCCTTCCAGCCAACCTGAAGTAAAGGGAAAAGAAACAGAAATAGACTTCTTTAGTGGGTAGGTGTAAGAAATAATAAAGAAAAGCAAAGATACATTGTAAAAGCATTCTTGTGTATGCTTAGAGAGTAGGAGAGAAATTAAGGGTAAAACTCATGGAGCGAACTCTTAAACCGGATATATACAATATATTTTTAAATTTGATTGCATAAAGAAGCCTTGGTGATTAAGAAATAACATATAATGCTTCATTTTATAAACTTTTGTTTTGTAATTTGTGTACATATATTTATATTATATGCTGCCATAATAAATTGAACGCCAAGACCCGTTTAAATTCGTAAATTTAATTTAAATAAAACTTAAATAGGTTCTTATTTATTAATTTACTGGCAACTATACCCTAAATTTCTATATAGCAATTGTGTTAAACTAAGTTAGGTTGTGTACCGTTCTTCATCTCCTCTGCTAAAAACAAAAAAAAAATATTTGTTGTTGGCGCGACCGACAGACATATTTATCATATTGCGTAATAGTAGAGCCCGACCAAAGGCCTATTTGTACCGAAGCCGGTTATTCGGTTACCTTACAAAGTTGGGAGAAGACATTTTATACTAGTTTAGTTGACATAATACATTTTGATATATTGAAATGTTCATGAAAATAAACTTATTTTGATTGCAGTCGTTTATATGGCACAAAAACGTGGAGGCACTCATTTGTCATCCGTCATTTACGTTAAAAGGAATTATTTTATCAAAACATAAAAAATGATTTATTTTATCACACCCAACTACTTAATTGTTTTTGAAATATTATTATTATAGTATGATAGATACGGTTTTAGCAAAACACGCTGGTATTTTTTTTATCTTCGGTTTTTTTTTGTTATCCGAAGCCGAAGCTTCGTTTCGGCGCTACGTAATAGATATAATGTCAAGTAGCAGACGCTAAAGAGTTCAAAGCATTTTTGTTTCGCAGCATCTTAGTTCGTATGAAGTGCCGAAGCGCTAGGAGAGGTAGGCTTGGAAGATCACAAGGGATAGAGAAAATCATTAAAGATTTTAGATTAACTTAAATGTTATTTCTTTGGGTATTTTAAAGCATTAAATATTCATTTTTTCAAATTATACAGACATAAACTTAAGAAAATTTGTCTATTAATACCTGTTGTATTGTAGCTCAAAGATATAAATACTAATATAATTAAAGTGGTTATATATATAAAAGTAAAAATGATATACATCAGAAGTTTAATATTTATTTAGATTGAAAACGACACGGGCACGACTTGAATTGGCGATTGATTCACAGCGATCTATGCTTCTATAGTATTACTAACTGAGCTACATTGTCTCCCACATCACTTAGAGTTTTCAAATAACTAAATGTTATATGTAATTTTATAGCATATTAAAATAAGTCGAGTTAGTAGGACTAGTTAATAATGATAATAACACTTTATTGCACAAAAAAAAAATAGAAATATAGCAATACTAAATTAATTATTTACGTAAAAGAGTTAATACAAAGGCCTTATCACCTACGGCGATTTCTTGCGGCAACCTTTGTATAAAGAAAAGGAAAAGAAAATAACAATAAAAGTCAACAAGAACGAGAAAACATACAATTAATTGTAAATTACAATGGAACAACAAAAATCGTTAACACACTAAACAAGTTAATAAGTTATGGAGTAACTTGATCAGTTTAATTAATATTAAATATAATATTACATAACAAAAATTGTTATACTAATATATCTCCTACATTCTGCTAACAAAACGGATACATATTTCAGAATGAGAAGGCAGAAGTCAAGCAAAAATGGGCGTCGCGGCTATTAGGCAAATTAAGAAAAGATATCACACAAGACTGTCGGGAGGATTTCGTGCTGAGCATAACAGGGAAGCGACCTGCAGTCTGTGTCTTGTCCAATCCTGACCAGAAGGGAAAAATGAGGAGGATAGACTGCTTGCGACAGGCTGATAAGGTTGGTACCACTGAGTTAGTTTTTGAGGTGTCGCCTTACTTATATGTTGGTACATCTGAGCTGTTATGTATCTTCATAAAATAAGTTTATTCCTTGATTTCAAAGAGGCTTCCTAATTAAATACATAATAAAAGTTTGACTTAAAAACAGTATAATTTATGAGACGATTATGTATTTAAATTAAAGGTATTCACAACCTTGCTATTAAATAAGATAAACAATAAAGAAGTGAATAAGGAAGTAAGCTACGATGCGTAATTTAATGACAATATTATAAAAGGACAAAGTTATGTGACATTTTTCAAATTGGGCTTTTAAATTTATGAAATTGGGAGAAAACGTCTATTGTATTGTGCATTTTAAAAACACTACTATATAAAGCATAGGTAATCTGTTATAATGGAGCATTGAGACCGTAATTATTATTCATTAGTTTTATGTCCATAGTAGAAAGAGAACTAAATGGACAATTAATAGCAGGGGATTAAACAATAAAGCTACCGCACTAAGAGTCTTTGAGGTAGGCACGTCCAGTTGTAAACACAAATTCACGTCCGGGTTACGAACAACTGTCTCCTCATGAAAAAGCCGTGAAGTGGTATATCTGTGTTTCGAATTCAGTCTGTGGCTCTCTCCTCCTCTGTCATTCCATTAATCCTTTTATATCTACGTAGGATGACGATTTAATGCTTGGTGCTAAGAACAATAAGTTATTTTAAACTTATCGCCTGTGAATTCCAGGTCTGGCGTCTGGATCTAGTAATGGTAATCCTATTCAAAGCAATACCCCTGGAGAGCACGGACGGGGAACGCTTAGAGAAACATCCAGAATGCACGCAGCCGGGTCTCTGCGTCAACCCCTACCACATCAACGTGTCAGTGAGGGAACTGGACCTGTACCTCGCCAACTTCATCAACAGCTATGGTAATGGGAGCGACGGACTGCCAGGTTTATCGCTCAGTTATTATCTGCGCTTTGCGTGACACTTATGTTGTTTTTTGAGGACTTAACTTCCTGTGTTTTAAACCACTTTGTCAGACTAATTTCAACGAAATATTACGTCGGGTTATTAAGGACTTAACGTCCTGTTTTTAAAACCTCGATCGACTTGCAATGAAATAATAACTTGAGCTACGTTTTGAAAAGATTAAAACTCTTTTTAGATTGGAAATATTTGAAGGGATTGATCCATTATCCACAGCGTTCCGTGCTGTTGTTCTAATCCATAGAGATAGAGCTACAATGACCGAATGAGATTTTTAATTTTATACACATACAGCATGTGAAAAATATCAAAAGTTTCTAGTCTTTTAAAGAGTAGACTTCCTTTCCTCCCTTTTCGTATATTAGCGGTTTAATAATGAATACACATATGTCTAAAGTTCTCTATCCCGATTTGTTTACTTATCTATTTGGCAGTAATTAATATTTATTTATGCATTTTATTAATTAGCATAAAAGTCGATTTCAACTTTATTTTACAACTGTTGTTTTATAAACAACGGTCGTTTACAAACTACAAAAACTTTTAAGAACATATGAATTTATTACTTTTATTCCGAGGAATCATAACTTAAATAAAGCACTTTTAACTGATTAAAATACGCGATTCACTTAATTGATTTGTATTCGCTGCCGTGGCCACGGTTGACCTGTTTGTTTCGATAAGTTATTTTATTAGGTTGTTAACTTTTGAGCTTTTGCATGACCCAGCTTAAATATTATAAAGCAATAATGTTTCAGATATCCTAAGCGGTTCGTTATCTCCGAACCCGCCTAGAGACAAAGAGAACGAACACGAGGCAAAAAGCAAAGGTAAATCCGACTGCGTGTCGTGTCGATGTCGTGTCGGTGTCGTGTCGGACTCGTTACGGTCACTGAGAATGGGTTTTTGCACGCTTTTATTGCACGTGTAGTTGGTTTTGTAGTCATGCATTAGTCATTACAATAATATTATTGAGTTTTGGACAGTCAACATTATTATTTTTTTTTATTTTTAACAGTTTTTTTATAGTACCGTAATGGTATAACCTTGAATTACATGTAATTCAAATGTTAATTTAAAAGAATATTAATATACTTCAAAAGTTATTATTGTTAAACTGACAATTTTCATTTCTCTTTAAGATATGCACCTCTCGTGCAATGTAATTTCAAACTTAACGCTTACACAAAGAGGTTCCATGTCTCATGCACTTTAAAATAAATTAATGGATTCCAATCCTTCCTGTGTATTTTTTTTTTAATTCGAACTAAATGAATAAGGACACGTGAAAACACTATTAGTATATGTTTTAAATCACGTGTTTAATTAAATGTGTTTTATTGCTTTTTAAAATTAAAAAATGAAGATACATGACATAAGTATATTAAGTAACATGTTACAGCTTTTTTCTTTATTTACAACGAATTAGTTGTACTAATATAGATCTAAATAAGCTTCTAAAGATCTAAAGAAGAAAAAAAAATATTGTGAAAGATTATAATAAGAGTTTATCATTTGAACATAACACTTTTAACGGTTATAAACGCGAAAGGTCTCAGTCAGTCAGTTACACCGGGACTGCCTCGACGTCGATTATTTTAACATTTCGCGTTTTAAACCATTAAAAGGGTTTTACTTAAAAGTGTTCTACTCGCGTAAATAGCAGACAAAGTTTATCATGATTAATATATATATATATATATTTGTTTTACTCTCTGAATAGTTGGCAAAAATAGGCATGTGTTTACGAAAATCATTCTCAGACTGTAGCGAGTTAAATTGGTGTTTGCACAGACATTTTAGGCACTTTTTTAAACCCCATTGGCTTGCACACACTTTCATGCTTAAAGGTTGAACTTTGATTGGTCAAATTCAGTAGTGTATTTGGTGTTCCTTCTCTTTCTAGTCTGTGCTCTTCTAGATTTTAAAATAATTGTAATCTGTGATTTTACGTTACTTCTAGAAGAGCATAGACACTCAATGTGGTGTTTGTATTTTACGTATCTTCAATAAACATATGTAGACAAATTGTTGTGGTTAGATATTGTTAATTAGACAATCTATCTTAAAGTTTTAAAGGTTTTTAGAAGGTAGAATGTAAGTTGAGAGCATGGACGTCAAGAATTTACTTTGTTTTGTATTTTTAAGAAACTTGGTTCTAAAAAGACTAGACTTCTGAAGACCCTAAGCATAAATAGGTCGACGAACGTCCCCTTAAGATGTCATGGCTGGGATATTTCTCATCAAGTAAACCCTATGCCTGTCTGTCTCCTTCTATCTTAAGAAAGCACTAACTCTATACTGGGCGTTGAAACTAGTGCTGGATAAAAGCAAACTAGACATAACGTCTGAACATCTCTATGGCTATTTGCATTGGCTGGAAAGCGAGACGTCCTGGGTTAGAATCCTTGGAAAAAGCTCCTGATCTTTCCTTGCCTGACAGACGATAAGTGAACCAGATATAAAATGTCTGCCCCATGCGTCACCTGGGGAAAATAGAATTTCACTTCATAGATAATGTGTGGGTGGCTTTCAGGCTACACGCACAATCCGTACAATGGTGTTATATGCAACGATATCATTCTAGCGACTGGTGTCTTCTCTTCCAAGGAGCTATGGAAGCTATCGAAAGGTGAGAATCCAGTATCATATTTTATAATGCCTTTTAGCTTTGTAAATCACCTTGCTGCAACTACAACGCTGTTCTATAAGACTGTTGTATAGGGTCCATAGTTACTAGTCGACAAAGTAAATCAAATAACTTTATCAAAGACACAGTAAAAGATAAGAAGGCTTAAGGGCATAGAAACACAATTCAAAATATTGTATTTATTACAACATATTATAATATAATATTTAATTCTGTGCTGAGTTAAACAATTACTTTGTATGAATATTATTAATCTTTCTAAAAACTAACATTTTGGACGCCTGCGAAAGCTTCAATAATGCTATTGTAGTTTTTTACGATCTCTCAAAAGCCTTTGATTGCATCCACCAACATACTTTGATGAGTTGATGGAATGGCGTTGAAATTGATGGAGTCACACTTAGAGATTCACTTAGGGTCTATACTTGGACCAATCCTATTTGTCATCTGCTATAATGATTTGCCATCGTATGTTAACAAGCTTTACGAAATTATTCTGTTTGTTGATGACACTTTAAAAACGTTTATTTGGCACCGAATTCTTAACCATATCTTAAAAATATTAATTAAATCAGTAATTTTTGGTAAACCTTACCTATTTGACGTGACGTGAAAATGAGTAAAATAAGTTCTAAGAAGCTACTGTAAACTTGGGAAGTTCTTTAAAATGTCCCTCGTTTTCATTATCAGGACCCTAATAATAGTTATATCATATAATGTATAAAGATATAACATGTTGAGTTCAAGGGTCAACAGGGTATCTGCTGTGAATTCTTAAGGTTGTTTCTTTGACTTTTTCTCGGCCCCATCATCAGATCTAATCCAAGATTTAATTAAATTTAACTATAACAGTTTAAAATACTTCACAAACGCACTAGTAATCTCACCTTGATTAGCTTGAAATGAGACTTGGAAACAATTACTTTTTAACAAAAAATAAAAAGTTATGCACGAACAAATATAAAATAGCATATCTACGAATCGAATTGAGAAGAATATATATAAATCTTAATACAAATATCTTCAAAAGTCCTGATGTTTGATACTTGGTTTAATAGTTGATGTCACTTCCATGTTTCAGCTTCAATCCTGCAAGAAACGGGTTCGGAATCTCCAAGCGGGTCTGGCGGCGGGATTAAACTGGAGTCCAGCTACTATGGGTACAACAGCCCGGCGCCGCCCGCCTTCGAACCGCCCACGGATCGTGGGACTCCATCTACTATGCTCGTCGGGCAATGTTTTAGTGAGTTATTATCTATAATGATATTATAAATGCGCTTATCTCAGAAAGTACTGGTTCAAATTGAAAAAATCTTTTAAGATTAACTAACTAAGCAAGAACGACAGGGTGCGACCTGCGTCGTAAGCGTAACAGCTTAAATTTATAACATGATGAGATTTGCATAAATAAATTTTTATGCTCAAAATATCTATTCTACGCGGACAAAGTATGCAATTGGATTTTCAGAGGTTAATAATCTGTTATAGGTTTTTCCTGTAACATTATAAGATCTCTTATCTTACATCTTTTAGCCCTGGTGAAAAATTTAAATTCATGAAGTTAACCTAAATGTATAAAGAATACTAGAACTTAAATAGTTTCCCCCGTGACCACGGATACTGGATACGAAATAAATCGTATATAGTTAAGTAATACTTCGCGTTTCAAACCGTTAAAAGAGATATATTGAAACACTAGAACTTATAAATTGAAGAGACTGAGTTATTTCCGTGTTTGCGAGCATCGTACGCCGCGTTGGTCTCTCTAAATATAGCTGTCTCGCTTAGAAGCTTCTTATATTTTAAAACGTGTAAAAGTTAACAATATGTAATTAAGATAAACTATTGGGTTTTTTAGAGTTTTTTTAACAATTTTTGGATAAATATGACGCATGAATGATAAAAAATGTTCGTCATTTAATGAATAGCTTTGAATTATACATTTTGACAAGTTGTTGTACGTAACAGCCTTAAAAATGAATAAATTTAAGATTCAATAATAGCTTTATCCCCTATTTGAGGAAATGTATAAGGACTCAAGCGTTGAAACTTTGTTATGTTACTTTCAACCATAGTCTGAAAAGGACAGGACATGAAACCTATATACCGTAGATTTTAAGGTCTATATTAATTTAAATATTTTTTGCCCTCTGTCAAGTTTTAATTATTGCTAACAGAATAAAATCTGTTCTAGGCATCCCGCACAGTTCAGCAGGGTTGAGCGCTGCGCAGGCGCCGCTAGTTCCATCTAACACCATATTTTACCAACATGCGCCACCTCCCGCAGATACACATCCAACGTGTAAGTATTTAGAGCAATTTGAACTTTATAAAGTAGGTACTACAGTATTTTTCTGCTTGGATTGTTAAGTAAGTAATAATTTCAAATATTTCACCCAGTTGATATCCAGAATCCTTCTGAAACATGTTGGACTTTATCTGGAGCCTGTTATTAGCCATACATTGTTACCAAAATACCAATTAACATTACGTTGTATGTTCGTTTTTAGCATCAGAAGGGCTCTCAAGTCAGCACTCGAGCAAGTATGACGGGACGCCTCAAGATTCTCTAGGGGACTTCGTCACTTTTGTATGCCAAGAGCCACCTACAGATGTTCAGCAGTTACAGGTATTTTAATTTCGTAGATTTAAAAATAAAGCAATATTATTTTTTACTGTGATATTTAATAGGGTGTATAAACTTATGTAAATCTAGCCGTGTTAGTTTGGCATCGTATTATATATTTTTGCAAACGACCTCCTATAAAGCTTTATAAATTATAGCTGTCAGCCATAACGCCGTCCGCGTCTTGACAGGATAAGAGATACCCATACTGTCGCGGATATTATATTGTTTGGTCATCAAAAGAAGAATAATTTATTTCATATATCGTTTTTGTTCTCTTGAACCGTTTTTACCGCGCATGCAATGGAAAATCAAATCAAAGATGAATGACTTACCCTCATTTTTTCACATTACCCTCTGTTTCAACGCTCCTACGCTATTAGTCATAATCCAATATTATATAGCCTAAAGCTTTCCTCGATAAATAGAGTGTCTAGCACAAACCAGTAGATCCTGAGATTAGCCCGTTGAAAAATCCAAACTTCGGCTTTATAATATTACTATAGATTAACTTGTCTTGATGACAGCAGGAATTTTCAATTTTTTTCCAAACTACCTTTGGCCAACCAATTGTCTTGGCCGAAGATTTCAGTATAAATAACTGAATAACAAATGTAATGTTCTTTTATGACAGGTGCACAGTCTGTCTAGGAGTCCAAAACCGCCATACTTCAGCAGTTCAATGTTACCACCACCACCGCTACCACCGATGGCAAGACCGGTTGCTATTATTCGATCTACTGGTAAGTGAAAAATACCAGAGATACAAGAGCTACAAGCATTATCTTATTTAGCTTGGAAATAACGTTTAATTACTTTATACTATAAGATTTGTCGTATAATTCTTATATTATTATATTTTTCTTTTTTTTTAAAGTAAGAATTAATAGTGTCTTGTTCTCACAAACCCCTCTTAAGTAAAGGCTTAAAAACGACTATTTATTTATTTAAACCTACCTTTACAGGAATATGCGATAGAAACACTAAATGCCTATATTATAAATTCACATAAAATATGATATTTTATCAAGTGATGTTTTCGTCAATTTTCCCAAGCTTCACGTGAAAATTTAAATAATACTTTTTATAGCAAGCGAAGTCGGAGTTAGTGGTGTAGGTGTTGGATCCCCTTCGTCCCCAGAGGTTCGATCTCCAAATGGGTCACCGAGACGCCGCAGTCCCCATCCATATAGGGACTGTCACCCCCCAATCTCACACTTCAACCACTTCCACTCGCAACCACAACAGGTAAGTAAAAATGTTTTTATTCACCATATTTGTATGGTGTGGTTAAAGAAGTGCTATACAGTTACAAATTTTACAAAAATTGTATTTCAGGTGTTCAGCTACGGTTCTTTAGGTGGAGGGGCTGTCGTTTCTGGTGGAGGTGGTGGTTCACCTCCTGGAGGATTGGGGTTGTACGGCCCTCGGCCCCCACCAAGAGCACCACCCAGGTAATTTCATATCCATATTTATGGGTAGCATAATCTTTGAAATAGTTCTATCGAACATGCAAATATATATTTTTTTTACATAAAACCTTGTAAAGACGTATAAGTCGAATAAAAAGTTTAAAAATTCGACCTGGCTGGGACACGAATCACAGCGTTTCAAACTGTTGCTGAATTAACAAATAGATGGCGCCTGTATCATAGAATTTTTTAAATCTAAAATAGATAAATTAATATAATAATAAGCTATCATGTGCAACAACATGAAAATAACAATAAAAAAATTATAACATATTTCTTGTTAGACTGTAACAATGATAAAATATAAATGATATTTAACTCTCATTTACAGATGGAACGCGCCATTTCCAACTTTAGAGGAAGAATTCAATATAATGACAGCACCAACTGGACCTGACCATGTTGTCCTATTGGATGATGGTAAATATTCCAAATTAACACATAAACTTACGTCTTAACTACTGGACGGGCTTGCTGCTCATGCTGGACGTCGTCTGGAAACCTGCCTATTAAATGGGTGGTAGGAATTTAGAAATTCCGTACGTGTCACGAATCACCATCCATATATGAAAAAGTCGTAAAGCTTAATCGCGTTTCGGTTTCAGTCTGTGGATTTCCGAATAAAGCCAAAATAGGCCGACAGCGCATCTTGTGAAGATGCTATAAGCAGGGGTATATCACCTACCATCAAGTGAACTCCATGCCATGTCTGTCTTCCTCTATTATTAAAAAAAACTACTTGCAACTTATAACATAATCTCTGATGAAACATACTTAATGCTTTTACTTAAGTGCATTACATTTTTATTATTTTATCAGAGATTTTGACATAAGGCAAGCATAACTTCTATGTCTCTAATGCGATCGTGACCAATAGGCACACGATGCCTATTCATTGACAGAAGGTAACTTTGTGTTCACAGAACGTTTTTTTCAATCGAACGTGATAACTTCGGACACAACAGCCATGGACACGACTGGAACGAATGTCCAGTCTGTAGTGGACACAGACGACATCGCCCCAGATAAACCGGCGCCGGATCTTCGCTCGCCGTGATCCTTGCACGCTGCGGCCGATTCGTCCATCCCGAACGACGGTTCGGCCGCAACTGTGCTCAGGTGGACCCCCGCGCCCCTCCCCCATTGGCGTCCTGTTACGCATAGACACTGACCTCTATAGAGCACTGGGCTGGCATTTGGATCCTCTTTGGCTTAAGTCTTAATTCTCTATTGAAATAAATTAATGCTTAGAATTCCACACGAATTAAAGTAACGCCATCAATAACTGTCTACTTTAACAAAAAAAGTTATCCGAAATTGTAAAATTATTTAGAACAAAACTGTTTTCATCGAAAAGTAGATTTAACACTCAGCCAGTCCAGACTATTTAGGGATACCTAATGATTATAAGTAAAAAAAAAAACATAAGAAAGCTCAATGTATGAAGTATACTTTCGGGATCTCATAACTTCATATAGAAGGTCAGTTACACACGGACTATTTCGATTTTGAACACGAAAAGCGGACATTTTCATTTGACAATAAATTTATTCGCTGTACAGAGTAATTCTTTATTATGTACATAATGTTATTATGTTGGCATTAGGAGCGTTTAAGTGACTTTGTACAGACGTCACTTATTAATTTATAACAACGCCATCTAGTGGGCTATTTTAATAACTGGGAAACTGTATTCTAATATTTTTATAGAATATAACGAATATGACAAAAGCCTTCCAGTAATTTAGTGATTGTGAATGATTCAGCTTTTATTATTGTTTCGCTGACCTTAAAGGCAGTTTAAGAGGGATGCTTCCAATTTTTGATTGAAAGTGTGATAAGTTGTTTTCGTTTCATTATTTAAAAAGTAATTAGATTAAGAGTAATGTTTTACTGAGATTTTTTAACTTATTAAACGATTTGAGAAAGACGAGCCTTGCTTAAGAATTTAGTTTAGTTGTATATTTAGAAGCTGTTATTAATCGCTAATTTTTAGTCCGTTAACTATTCATGACTATAAACACACTGTCTAACATCTTTCCAGTTTTACTCAGTAATATCTCAATATTATGAAGGTGTGAACTTTAAGTGGATTTCCCCTTCTTCAATAATGCTGGTAATAAAATTTAAAGCGAGTTTTCGGACTGAACGATGAAAGCTTGATAAAGATAGATCGACGGTTGTCGAAGGACATATAGGTGCCTTTCATAACGTATAATAACTATTAATAGGACATAAAATGTAGTGTTCGTCATAAATCCATCCGATTAATTTTTGTAGGCTGATTTTGTAATCAAAAAGACGCATAATGCTTTTAATTTTATATAAATTAACATAGCTTGTAAAAAATGGCAATATTAACATTAAATATAATTAGAAAACATGATTAGAATGATAATTCCATCGGTTGCATGATTTACAAAATGTATGTAGATACTAAACATATTAGAAGTGCTTTTTGACTGTTTTATACTAGATTTATTAAAATTACCATATGTTATAAATTTTTGAATGCGTCCATCTTTTTGGTTACAAAACATTATAGTAGGTGCTTGTTGAATTATTTAAAAGTCATATTTTCAGCTTTTTCGTTCCCGTGGCCATACGAGACATGCTAGTCATTAGAATAACCGTTAAAATTAATGTACTTAAAGAAAATATTTACATTTATAGAAACGTCCCTTACGTTTAGTAAGGGGTAACGGTGGCCAAATTACACTTAATAAAATCGAAATATATATACACGGTTTGATAGAATTAGTGTAAGGTATGGTTGAGTTGACAGACATTAGGTTTCCATTGATCACATAGTGTGCTTGTTGTTACGGCTTGAATGAGATCGCCGAGAAAACATCCGGTCGATATGTCTAAGGAAATATTAAATAAAACAATTTTACCGGCTTAAACGTGGCATATGTATAGCTAATTATTGTGTTATCTTCTATCTTTTCAACATAAGTTGTGTCCATTGTCATAGTTAAATCTGCTATGTTAGCGGAATTTGTTTCAAATCTCGAAATATAATCTTTGTCATGCCCAATGTTGTTACAAATTATATTAATATTATATTTCGCGTTTACAGCCGTTAAAATTTTATTTAATGTGTGAATTAAACCGTTTTTGTGAAAAACATATACGCACGCACACTATTTGATTTCACAAGTCAACTGATAGGTTCCTAAATTTTTTTGATACGTTGTCCTTTATTTACACGTTAGCCTTTACTATATGGAATTACATTTTTATGTAAATCTTCCCAAAAATAAATTATTTCGAAAATTCAACAGCAGTGTAGAAAAATAGAGTTACTTTAATTGTAAAATGTTCAAGCAAAGGAAACGTGTAAACAAAGTATGAAAATGATATAATTATGTAGGTGCCATGTATACAGGCCAAAATAAGCTGTTGCGTTATAGTCTTTAAATTCAGTTGCCCTTTCATAGATAAATAGTATAGAGAACGTAGCAATAACGGACAAGCAATAAATAAAAATTATTATAAATCAGCTTTAGTGAAGCTAGACATCCATACCGATGTAGATCAATCGTATAATACGACACGCATAATATTTTTTCTATAGAAAGAGGATGGAACGGAGTTCCGTGTTAAATCTGTTTGGTACAATTTATATGTAGCTGTTCCACAGATTATAGATATATATAACAGCTATATTAGTTCAACTAGGAGCGAAGAATTAGTCAATTGCTAGCTATAGTCATTAGAGATTATACCAGAAATTTAATAGTGACGTCACGCAAGGCTGGATGACAACGTTCGGGTACCATCACAATTTTGCATACGGAGACAATCCCGGGAATGACTAATGTGACGAATTTAAAAGCTCATTGGTGCCGAATATTCTAGACTGTGATTAAAATTGTTCATTCTGGACGTGTCTTATATTGAAATAGTTGTTTTGTATGATTGGCGATAATGCACGGCTAGTGCTACGATAAAAAAAATATAGTTCCGAAAGATACATGTTGTATGAAATGCATTTGTTAAAGACAAAATGATACGTAAGGGAATCAGAGAGATGTTAACTTTTTTATTGACAGTGTCGGTAGATTCACTAGTGTTTTATTGATAGCTTTGCAATAGCGTGCGCTTGTGACAAATTCATAAAGGATCAGCTAAGTACTCGATATTCAATACGTGTAATACATGTGTTTGTCACAGCGTAGATTTGTTCTAATTTTTAATTAGCACCATTGTTACGATATGAAGTAATAATTGAAAGCCTAAACATTATGTGCCTTAGATACAACAATATTGTATATTTATGATGCGTTCTATACAACGTGCTAACTAGAAATAAATGTTTAAATTTATTTTGGAAGCCTGACTTGTACATTCATTGTTAGAGTTCATTTCTGCGAAGGCTTAAACTTACCAGTTTCGTCTTACTTCCGCTGATTTCGTGCGCACTGACGTACATACTCTCTAAGATCGTTCTATTTATTATTCCTCCCTCGAAAGTCCCACTGTTTGAAATTGTGTACTGGGCACCCAGCAGTCTGGAAGTTTATTTCGAATCCAGAGTTTAATCCTCGTCTTAATGTTATCTTACGATTAAGTAACGCTTATACGCGTAGTTTCGCTGATAAATAAATACTTCTAATATATTCTATAATTTTAGTAATTACCTACATTATATCCATTTACCCGTGTATATTTTACTGGCATGTATATCTAATCTATGCGACTTCGATTAGGCACGCTTTTATTTCTAGTAGGTCGACCCGTCTACTTTTACCCTTTTCATTCCCGCAATGCTTTTTAATATTCTGAATTGAATATTTGAATTCTGTACTTAACGCGTTTATTTCTGACGAATATATTTATAATACATATAAAGAAACAAAAATCCGTCTTTATAAGTTTTGGATTTCTCAAGTTAAATAACATACATACGTAAATAAAACTTAATTAAGGATAATTAACCGTTAGAAGAATACACCTAGTTATGAATTTGGTTAGTTTGTCAATTTACTCGTGCAATTATGAATTGTGTAGCGAATTTATTAATTATTTTTTAAGTGCGTTGTGTCTATCACAACTATTCTGTAAATATGTTTTGGAGTGTATTTATAATTTGGATTTAATTGTACAATTAAAGTAGAGATAGTAAGATTTATATTGTTTGTCCTTACCATTAATTTTGAATGATTTATTTAGTATTTTTTTTGTTTTTCTCCTTTGTGTTTAAATAAGGAAAAGTATAGATCAAATAACTCATCAAAAGAATTAAACACCAATTATGTACTTACATTGTAATGTCAGTGAGTTATTTGGTTCCTACGTGAAATTAAACTAAGGATAGACTTGTAAAAATGTTATAACATGTATTTTTAACCTATACATAGTAAGATATTTATAGAATTTTAGTCGTTTAATTATTTCGAACGACTTGTTATAAAGAAAATTGGTGCTTAAAGCTTAAAACAAATATGAGAGGCACATGTTGCCATGTGTGTATTGTCAGGAGTTGGAGCATTTTGACATAGCATGCGTTGTTATGCTAGTACTTTACTGTCAATTGTTTATTACCATATTACTTTTTTAAAAACCGGCATCACTAAAATACCGTCGAAATTTAATAACAATGACATCTAGCGGAAATTATTGTAAGCATCTAGAGGACGTTTTTACAAGTTTACCCCATCCGCTACAGCACAAAATGTCGCACAAATGTATAAACAATTGAACGTAAAAATACAAGCAATTATAATAATGTAGGTAAACTTTGCTCAATATCGATGAAAACTGAAAAGTGTTACAGTTGATGCAATACAAAGAAACAAACAATTAGTTGTGTTTTATTTTTATTCCGCCATTTGAAGCTTTTAAATTTTGGGCCTTTTAAACTTTACAGCTCGGTTTGAGTCTATCGATATAATATCTTAAGCACATAAACTGATCAATATTTCATCTTAAGATAAATCAGACCTTTGTTTAGTGACATACAATGAAAAATAACTTTTGTCTATTGAGTTATTTTAAACAAGCGTTTGTTTTGTTTTTTGTTTCGCCGCGGCATGGCATGTCATTATTTATATACTGTGCTGAATCCTCCTAAAGGAAGCTTAAATCTTTTTTCGTACTCCTATTTCATCAATTTAAAACTAAAAACTTAGAACATTAATGGTATGAAGGTGAGCTGTTGGCTAAATACCTATGTACCTACCTATTTAAAAAGTCATTCTATTCTAACATTAAAAAAGTGGGAGTAATTTAATTCGAAATATGATCAATTAAATAATATCTATAGTTTACGCGAGTAGTACACTCATAAATAAAACACTTTGACGGCTTAAAGCGCGATATATTAGTTAAACTTATTTGAAAATGATTTTTAACTTCGGCCCGACGTTAAAAATCATCAGCAGCAGCCGTGGTCACGGGGAGACTCCTCGTGACCACGGCTCGGAAGCTTAACTAATATATCGCGTTTTAAACCGTTAAAGTGTTTCTTTTAAGTATCATTAATATTTTTTATTGCTTTATGAAGAAAGTTCTTATAAAATCTCATCGTACTTTTAACTCACCTTAAAAGCTCTGTAGCAATCTACGAAGTTCTACGACTTGCTTTACTAAGATGTTGCTATAAAAGACCTTTACAAGATTAAATTTATTACACTACTTAAATACGTCATTTACTTAAAATATGTATATACATAGCGTTACCTACTTGGAAATGTTAAAGAAAATGACTTATAAGCGTAGGTAACATGTAACAGGACTAAAATAGAATATTAACTATTAGGAAATTATCCAAATGCACATTACCTATTTATTATAATTGTTTTATTTTATTTACTCCAATATTAACGTATTGGTTTTAAGTTTATAAACGATGTTATCATTAAACATCAGTCTACAACATTTATCATTTTGTACGAAGACATCCAATAAATCGAAAAAATGCTGAGATCGTGATAATCAATATAATCGTTCGTACTACACCGTCCAAGTACACTAATAGATATCTGCACGTAAAAAGTGGCCTTATATTGTTACAGATAAGTATCAGATTCAAACGCTTATTTTGCGACATACGATTTTCTTCCTTCGCCATTCCATAGAACGGTTAATCGACGGCCAGCCTTGTGCGATATCGATTTTACGAAACAAGAACGCAACTAGCGAAATAACACTATCCCTCTTCAACAAACCAGCACAAGCATAGAGGAAACGAGATGGGAATACTTTATTTGCGAGGGAAATAAAAGTGCGTTGTCATGGCAACGGCGACGTCAGGAGGGCTAGATTTCCGATATCGTGCGATCGAGGAATATCAAAATTCGATATTTTTCATTTCTTGATGGTTTTCGCTGATGTCCGAGCTGATAGTGGAGGTATTAGTGAACGGTGATGATGTTTCCATCGCGAATGAGATTGAGGTGATCGATTTGGAGAGTGAATCCGGCGATTTGGTAAGAAAACAAGATGGCGGACTCGCCGTTATTGATTAGTAAAAAGTTATTGATTTTTGAAAAATATTGATTATTTTTGACGAAAAAGATTTCTTCCCAAGTTTTACTCTACTAACATCATTATAAAACTAGTTCTATCTTTCATCAAATTTAAAATTTCTTTATTCCCAACGGTGGACCAAACAGGAAACAATATGCACAACATACAAGTTATATTTTTTAGAAATTACTGACTTTAGTAATTCCTGTAACAAAGATTTCAAAGGATTTTCATTAATTAACTTCCATCACTTATTTTAGATTTACAAATATCCAAAGCCAACATAGATCGACAGCGCATTTAACTTAGGTGCTTAGCTTGTTATATATGCTCGTCGGTTCTCCCCTATCATAAACGAGAACAAGAAACAAATACTATACAAAGCCTATATAATCGAAATCGAAAATTGGGAAATGGTATTATAGAAATACCAAAGAGTAATTCTTTTACCCCTGTCAAAACCTCCGTTGCTGATACATATCCGAACTACTCCTACTTCACAAAAGCAGAACTATAGTTTTTCTTTTCTAAAAAGCAAATTTTGATATTAGGTTGACGGGTGTCTACTGTGACCGTTTTATCAACTTCAAACTAACTGCCGTTTCTATCAATATAAATAAAACAAATACTGTCTGTAGTTTACGCGAGTAGTACACATTTAAATATCAGTCAAACTTATTTGAAAATTATTTTTAACTTCGGCTCGACGTTTCGGATGCTCTACAGCAGCCGTGGTCATGGGGCGACTAAAGATGGAGGATGTCTCTGAATACGCTAGTGCCATATATATCGCGTTTTAAACACTTACAGTGTTTTATTTAAATAAAAAATCACTATTCAATTTGAGTCCGCAGATGGTCACTAAAACATCAAAGTCGAAGATCTGCTTGTCTGTCAAGATTGTGTTGTTTTAATAACAAAATAAATATAGGGTAGTACTTAGTGTAGTGTCCGAAGTTGACTCGAGCACATTTAAATAAATCTCCTTTTACGCGTTTGAAATGAAAAATATGTTAGGTAGTCAAACTTATTTATGTCAACTCAACCTGACGTTTCGGATGCTATGCCGTAGTTGAAAAAAAAATCAAAAATAAGGTTAACTACTATACTACATAAAGCTGAAGAGTTTGTTTGTTTGTTTGAATCTCGGGAACTACGGGTTTAAATTGAAAAATGATTTTTGTGTTGGTTAGAGCATATATCGAGGATTAATACCGAACGTAACGAAGTCGCTGGCACAGCTAGTTTAATATGCTTATAAACTGATTAAAGTGTTCTATGAAATATACTTTTTTTTTTATTAGGTATCAAGTGCATTTTTTATAAGTAGCAAGAGTAATTTAGCGACACTTTGTTACCCTTTCTTAACGTCAAAAGGTCATCAGCCCCGGAAGATAGTGCGGGACTCGAGCACAGGTGCGCGGTCGATAATATCGATAAAATAATCGATATGACGTCACGAACAAGCGGCGCGCGCAGCTGTCCACGCTTTAATTAAATAGGGTGCAATATTAGGGGCGATAGAATCGTGTTTAGTACGCAAATATATTTTTTATTTTAACGTATAGGGTGTCTCTATACAATGACGTGCTTAGGTAAAAAGGCTAAGTGCATCTGGTGTCAGATGGTATAAAATAGAAAAAAGTGTTTTCGAACGTGTTCCCGAACATGTTCTATGTCCTTTTTACTGATCGGTTTTATGAAAATGCAAGTTGTTGATCAGACTTCTGTGCTCTGTCCGACACAGCCGAAACGGTCACTTGTTTCCCATAGATTAAAACCCAAGACCCAGGACCTCTATACATTTAACGGAATGCTAGGCAACACGATTTGTTTGTCTCTGTAGCCAAATGATTTAATCATTGTTATCATCAGTATTAATAATAAAAAATAATAGAACTACGTTAAATTTATGTATTTGCTGTGTCTTTCTTGTGTTGGTTCTATGTTGTAATTGTTGTATGTTACTCCGCTAGCCACCTATTGACGATCAAGTTAAACTGACAAATACAACTTTAATAACACTGCTAGTCTATTGGCAACAGATGAAATATATAAAACAGTAAGGAATATGTAAATACACTTATATTAACTTCGAAAATTTAGAATGTTCCACTCTGTTAAAGGTGACGCGTGCGAACAGGACGTACAATGATACCCGATCTATCGATATCGATAGATTAGGTAACAATGTACTATGTAACATTAAAATATACAATGTAATTGTAGGTTTTCAAAAAAAAACTTTCAATACGAAAATAAATATGTAAAAATATATCTTTTTTAAATGATATATGACGACATACAAGTATACTGTTCACTTAATGGTAGGTGAAACACGATGCCCTGTCGAACTAATCTAACCGTGGATATTTGGAAATCCACAGACTGCAACCATCGGCTCGGACGGAATTTTTATAATCTTACCACCGGTTTAATATCCAGATTTCCTGATGAAATCCAACTATTTCTGTTCAGTAATATTAATCTATATGCAAATTTTCTGGTAAAAACACTTACAACACGTTTTAGTAATTAGTTTAATTAAACTATTTATAACATTTATATAGTTTGTTATTTCTATACTATATGCAAGCAACAGCGTTACCCAAGCAAACATTAGCATATGAATAAAAATAACAACCTTAGAATTTTTAATAATAGCGAAAACAGTACTTGCTCAGTAATTAAAAGTAATCAGAGTTCTTTTACACAATACTATGAAGCCGTTGGATTGAAAAAACGTAGCAAACGCGAATTTCGCATGGGAAACGTCAGATTGTAGTTAAAATAAATTGTAAATAAGTTACGTAATATATTTTACACCGTTAAAAGTGTTCTATTTAAATACCCTTGTAAACAGAAGACAATATTGAAATCCATACAAACTTTCGCGTTTATAATGTTAGTCGGATTTCATCGACAACAATCATCACAACACTAGTAAACCTATTCGCGCCAGGTGCGCTACCGGGGACTGTGGCTTGTGCCACGGATCCTGTTACATTGTAAAAAAGACACACTTTATGTTTGGGTATAAGGTTATTGACACTAGTGAGGTCTTTTTAAAAGGGGTGACCGACGATGCAAAGAAAACGAATGAGATAATACCTTTTTGAATTTTGCTTTTGTCACTGAGCTCAACTAAAGTCATGTGAATTATAAGAACTTACTTAATTTGTATACAGAAGACTTTAGAATTTTTTATAACAATTTATAAATTTTTCGAAAATATGAGCCATGTGCTTTTTGGGTCAACATTAGGTAACATAAAGTTAAAACCGAATATTGAATCATACTTCTTACAAATTATAATTATCATCGAAGTATTAATTATATAAAAATAGACGTGTAATGTTATATCTAGGCCAGAAAATAATGTAAAGAGTATCTTGACATATCGTTGTTAATATTAGAAGACAATTTGAAATTAGGTCAAATAAGGAAAAAAGAAAACCGTGTATTTGAAATGAGCAAGAATTAATATAAAATAAAATTTCCCCTCAACTGGAAGTTCCTAGCTGAAAGTAGCCGAGTGACAGCGAACGAGGGCAGTTCCCGTACCGCGAAATAGCTAACTTTGTAATAAAAACATTTTTTCCATAATTACACAACCATGGCTGTCCTAACTTATCGTACTGAACACCTTACCAAACCCAGTCAGCAATGTACAGAAGACATTGTGATTCAACAGCCATATAAGAGTAAAAGCGCCACAGGGTAGGTTAAGGGTGCATTGTATAGTGTTCACGTCTCACAACCAGACTGAAATAAGGGCCAGCATGAAACGGACCTTATTGGGTTGAACTAAGAATGATATTTCACTAACATAGCGTGATATAGGACGTTAGGGTATAAAATAAGGGTGTTTGCAGGCGGACAGAGGGGAGCGAAGGGTGCGTAGCGCAGGCGTTGTTCAGTCGCCCGCGCGACAGCGCAGCCACCGGCCGCGCGCCATGGACGAAGCCAGAGTTCGAGACCGCGCGCCTCTCACCGTCATAGTGGCTCCCAGCAACGCATCCCCACCACGGCTCTCCCCAGCCGACCTCCTGCCAGACGGCGACGCGGCCTTCCACCCCCTCTCGGCAGTTAACGGCCGTCTGACTCCACCGGGGTTAGAACCAGCGTCATACGCCACACTAACTCCTCTCCTCCCGTTACCCCCCATCAGTACTGTATCGGACAAATTCGCCTATCATGCAGGCGGCACGTTTACAGTTATACAACAACAGCATTCGTATGCGTCATTGTCCCCGGCGGCGTATAATGAACCGTTGTCGCCACAATCGGCATATAGCCGGCGGAGTGCGTCGCCCAATTCCTTCGAAAGACGGTCCCCTACGCCGCCCCTGCCGAGCCCCGGGCTAGATCTCAACGCTGCGCTGCTCGCGAGGGAAGAAGCTCAACAGCAAACCCAATCACAACAGAACGACACAGAGGAAATCAACACTAAAGAGTTAGCTCAAAGGATAAGTGGAGAATTGAAGAGGTATTCGATACCGCAGGCCATTTTCGCTCAGAGGGTCCTATGTAGGTCGCAAGGCACGCTGAGCGATCTGCTACGGAACCCGAAGCCGTGGTCGAAGCTAAAGTCGGGGAGGGAAACGTTTAGGCGGATGTGGAAATGGCTGCAAGAGCCCGAGTTTCAGAGGATGTCGGCGCTACGGTTAGCAGGTACGTTTGCATGTTTCTGAAATCATATAAGACAAGTGTAGTTAAAACCTAGCCACCTAGTACACAAAGTAGAATTTCTATCAAAACTACAGGTGTAACATTGCTCAACTGGTGGGTAAAATAACTTCCTCAGAAACGACATTCAATGTCTAACAGTCATATTCTTTCTATTAATTTAATAATATCCAGGAAAAAAATAGATAAGTCCAACCTTTTTTAACATTATTAACAATAAAAAATAAAGTGTTATTAACAATTTAATAGAACAATGTTGTATTAGTATTATTTACTTAGTATAAACAAAATACATTAAAATTTCTTAATTTATTTTTTTGTTATAATTATGTTACTTAATATAGTGCTTTGTCTATTTTTAAATCATCATTAATGGTTTACCAGAAAATAATTCACGATTCACGTTTCTAAGTTTACGTATATTCAAATGTAAGCACAATTAAGAACAAATAAAGTAAGAATTAACAAAGAAATGAACAAACATGTTTTAAAAATCTTCTTTGTGTTAGTAAAACGACGTTAAAGATAAATTTCTTCTTAACAGCGTTTAACGTTGTTATTAATTAAGCTATACGTTTTAAAATACGAAATTAAGCTACGAAATTTATTTTTATTAAACGAACAAAGACAATGGGTGCTTGATAAGCCGTGAACCCCTTTCGGTCCCCGCACTATCCTAGAATTAAAATTGTGTCATATCCTTCCCCCAAGTAGGGTGCGTTTACAAACAAGGCAGACGTCAGCTGCGTTCATCGATTGTCGACAATCGATAGCGGTGGGGCCGTGCGGTCGATGCAGCGCGTCACTAGCACGAACGGGAGAAAGCTTCGCATTCGAAATTCGTTATTAACTCGAAAACAGTTTTTAGTTTGATTGCTCCACTTTTGTAGAGCGATTAAAGGAAATATAAATGTATAATAATATCGGAATATAACTTAGTTTTAATTAAAAAACATTGAACTTTTCAAACTTATGACGCGTATGAGTAGTATTATACAAACCTGTGAATGATAGTTTTAATAAAAAGGTAAACGAAAGTACAGTTAAAACAGTAAAGTAGTGACTTTTTAAATATTGCAAGCTACTTTTCTGGTTTCTGTTAATGTATTAGTATATGTATTTTCGTTGAATATCCGTAAATTATAAATCTGTACTGTTTTTTTTAAACTTAAGTGTCAAATGCCTCTAGTTGATTAGTAACTTGTTATACGATTCAGGTTTTCTTCTTACGTTGCACTCGTTAAATTTTAATCATAAATGTTGTTTGTGTTTTTGAATATATCGGTAAATTAAGCTTTCCACGAGTGGCTTATCATCGATCGAGCAGAATCGATATCGAGCATGACAGATATTAAAAATAGGACATTTAAAAAGTGTATCTATTATTTTCAAATATGATTACTGGCGTTATTTAGAATAACATTAGTTTATTCATTTATTATTTTATGCAAATCGTTACGACGATAGACTTATGTTTTAAAGTTTTTACTTTGGTTAAGAATAACCTTATTCATTAAGACAGAAACACTAATTACAACCATACATAATAAAAATAATTAAAAAATAAATGTATTATAACTTACCAATACCAATGCAAAATACCGCTTTTCCATCAGTTTAAAGTAAGCAAGAGAAGACAATTCCACAACAAAACAGGCTTTATCTTGTGCAAACATCAGCTGTGTATCGATTACTGTACATCGATAACACGTGGTGGCAGGTCGATAGGGCACGTCACTAGGGCTTGCGTAGCGTTGATTAGATTGTTGTAGCGTTATATATATTATATATATGGTTAGACTTGCTGCTACGAGGCAGTTCGATAAAATGTAATCCTGACCTGGCCTGGCCTTATAGAAGACAAATCTGAAACCAACACCAACATACCAAACTGTTTTTAGGTCATTAAATGACATAAAATAATGGAGCTATATCTATACTAATAGACAAAGCTAAAGAGTTTGTTTGTTTGAACGCGCTTATCTCAAAAACTACTGGTTTGAAGTGAAAATAGTTTTTTGTGTTTGTTAGAGCATTTACCGAGGACTATAAAACATCGCGCTTTAACTTATAGGAGCGAAGAAACAGCGGGAAATGTTGAAAAAACTGGGATGAATTATTGACTTTTTCTGGGCTTGATAACAGCTTAAATTTATAAATATGAAGAAGAGGTTTGCAAAAACAAGTTTTTTTGCAAAAAAAATTGAATTTAAAACCGTTTAACTGTTATTTTTGTTGCATTGTATAGACAGGAATGGATTAAAATTTCTTATTAATTATTAGCGAATTATGGGTCAATTCGATGTTGTCGATCACGGTGGTGTATTGGTACAAGAACGCTGAGACACTAGGGTTCAAGTCCCGCTCGTGTCACATTTTTTTTTGTCAAAAGGTTTTAAAACTTTATTTTTTTTGTATGATAGATGAGGAAAAACTTCACTTGATGGAAGGTGAAGTGACCATATCACATCTTAACTAGATGATGACCTATTACGGCCATGGATATTCGGATCCACAGACTAACAACAAAATGCGATTGAACTTCACGGCATTTTCATCTATGGACGGTGGTTCGTGACCCGGTTGAAATTTCGATATTCCCACCACCCAAATATTATCCAGTTTTCCAGACTCAAAGTCAGAAATTGTTTCAGAAAAATTATAAATCGATTACAAATATGTTGGACCCGGTGGAGATCGAATCCACGACCCGTTGATTATTAGGCGAACATTACTACCATTACACCAACGAGCCCGTCAGATTTAAGTAGATTTTTTACATGACCATTTGTCGCCATATAGCCAAAGCTGGAGAGCTAAATGCTACGTGAAACCGCGTGCTCCCCCCTCCCTACTCTGTGACGTCACACCTCCTACGTTGTATCGATCGAGCGAACCCCTCTCACCCCTGCCCCCTCGCTGTAGACTGTTCTAGTGTTATGTAGGTATTTAGGGTCGTGTACGGTTTTTACCTTCAACATTTTTCCATCAAAATTCCTAACCTCTGCACGTATTGAATTTTGAATGTTTTGATATTATATAAGAGAAAGCGATCTCAGTGAGATGAGCTTATGGTGTAAAAAACTCTTTTAAACGGTTAAATTTCGTTTGTTTGATTAACGTTAATTTCTTTAATTAGTTTATATTTATCGTCGATCTGACGTATTGTAAAGCAATCCAAACTTTGGACTGTAAAAGATGAAATGACAAATGTATTTTGCGTTTAAAACCCTTAAAAAGCGTTTTATTTGCTGAAATCGTTGATCGTATTTAATCTTATAACCGTTTGTGTAGACTACCGAAAATATTTATATTGCATGTAATCTTCAAAAGCACGCACTGCAAATTCTAGGTATAGATACGTTTTCCAAACTTCATAATTCCACCACCACTTCAAGAAAGTATTAAGAAATACGTTGTTGTACGGTTTAAAATACGAAAATTAAACTTATTTTTAACTACCGCCGAACGTTTTGGATCCTTTGCAGCAGTCGTGATCACAGGGGGGAAAAGGTGGAGGGTGTCTTTAGAGTCAAAGTAAAAACTGCTACGCTAGCGCCATCTGTTCTATTGCTAACTGAACTGACTAACGGTGTCGTTACGTTTAAGAAATAATATGGTATAGGTAGACAATGAGTGAATTTACCAATAAAAAGTCGAGTAATGTAAAAAGGGTATTAGTTGTAAGTCAAAATTTAAGACAAAATTATTGATTATAAAAACAATATCCTAACAAAATATTTACAGATAATCCAAGTCAGCAAAGTGTAAAAGGCGACAATGTAAACAACATGCAGCCGCAGAATTATGGCCCCAGAGAGTACGGGGCCCCAACTGTAACTCAGGGCCCTGAAATGTATCCACCTACGCCCCATTGGGAACCACCGGCATATGAACCTGTCGGGGATTTTTCTTGCTTGTGAGTCCTCCCCGAATGACTTTGCTCCCGGTATCCCATCCATCTTATCCACAATTTTTGTTTCTCAATATTATCTTATCTCGAGTTATTTTCATGAGACTTGTACATAATTTTAGAAAATTTACGTATGAAAACGATTCAGTAACTTTTTTGAATGACTAGTTAAAACACACCTAGATGATTTTGTTTCGTATTTCTACTTATCCCCCCCACTCCCAACTATCCTGGCTGCGTAGCAGTGGACTTGGTTTCTTTAGGTATAATCTGTATAGCTTGTCGCAAGGTAATATTATGTATCTATTTTGTTTATTTAGAAAATACCGCTTTGAGACAAGATTCATATAATCTGAAGATTTACATTTTTATTTTTCTATAAAAGATGTGTTCATAATAGATTCCGCTATTATAGATGTTTACTTTTGAGTAGGTAGTATCCTTCCAGTTTCTCCGGCAACGATACTGCCTATACATGAGGTCGTTGTTAAATCTAGTGTTTATTTTTTAGCAGTAGGTAAGTGTGTTTTGTTAGCTTCGAGAAGCCAAGATTTGTTAGACCGCTGCCGCTGCCCCTCCATCCCCTTTTATTTTTCCTTCGCCCGGGCTGTCTTAGTTTTATATGATTTTTAGGTGCCTGCGAGATCAGACCCTTTGTTAATGTTGTTTACATTGTCGTCAGGTATGCGAATATTTATTAAAGTGATAGAGCAATTCGATAATGGCTTATAGAATTTGTTATGTTAGAGATGTTTTCATGTTATGTTAATGTGTCTGGATTCTTCGCGTTTACTTAACTGTCATTGATAGATGTGTTTCTTTAATAAGCGAAATATCCAGATTCATAATTAACAAACTTTTTGAAACGATGTATATTTTTTTTCTAGGAAATTCCAAATGTCTTCATGTATCAAATCTCTTCGTGATGTGAAGAAATGAAGGCATTTATAGTTGGCATGTTTGTTGTTTTTAGAGATCCCAAGGGCTTGGTGTGCGATGGTCTTAGACCATAGTTTCTGAATTTGTTTTATCAATGTACTAATTTTACTATCTTCTTTTGTTGCAGCGGCTCAAATTCCACAGAGAGGCAGTAAGTATTCTTTATCTAATATTAATTATACATAACATTCTAAATGTTTTTCAAAACACATGAAAATATGTTTTATTTCCATCAAATAAATATATATTATTCTAATTTCAGGCTGCAAACGCAAGGAGGATGTGCCATCGGATACCCATCCTTCTCCGAAGAAGCCTCGTTTGGTTTTCACAGACCTTCAGCGGCGTACTCTACAAGCTATTTTTAAGGTAGACCTTCAATTCAATTCTAAGAAAGCTGTAAATCATCTATTTTCGTAAAGATATACGTTTATTACCCATATTAATTGATGTTTGACTACTAATATAATACATCTAAGTTCGAAGTACATAGATCACTTGAAGTACAAAACTGACTTTGTTGTGGTATTTGGCGAGACTTGAATCCTCAACACACGCACTCTATGTCATTTGATTTCTACAAACACCTGTGTCAGAGTGAAATTTCGTTTCCCCCCATAAGGTATGGTCGACCACATCCCGTGGCTGTTTTACTGATCGGGTTATTTACGGTTAAATAGTCGATTAGACTTCTAAACCCTGCTCGGCCGAAACAATCTATTGTTTAGGACCTCTTGCGCTTAACGCAATGCAGAACTTTAAGTGTAACATAAGAGCTGAATCATATTGTGTGAACTCTTGTTTTCTTTTTATAAGACATATAGTTTTAATAATTGAATTTATTTGATCAAACTTCTACACCCTGATTCATTTATTTGCCTGTCAATTGATCAGTATTCTATATAATGAATTAATTAATTAACTTTAAAAATCGATTACAATTCTTTAAAAAAAATACGACTCGGGCACGAAGAGGTGCATAATTTTTTAAAATTTATAATTGATTTTTGATTTATATAGTGCCATCATATGCCACATGGGAAAAATATTAAAGTTGTCAATGATTCATTTTTCCAGGAGACAAAGAGACCCTCGAAAGAAATGCAAGTGACGATAGCTAGGCAGTTGGGCTTAGAGCCGACGACAGTAGGTAACTTCTTCATGAACGCGCGCAGACGTTCAATGGACAAGTGGCGGGACGACGACACGCCATCCAACGAGCTGGATCAGCAGTGCGATCCTCACGACCTGGACCACGTGCCCAGCCTGGACTCGGCGGACTCCGAGGAAGACCACGACGACCAGGACGAGCACCTCTTGTGACGCAGCATCACCTCACAGCACTTGCTAGTGCTATGAGAACCGGCCGTTCGTACAGTTGTGGCAGACGCTAAGTGGACACTGCAATAATAATTATCTGTGTAAATACACTGCTCGGTCAGTGTGGCTTTAAATGGCAAACGTCAAGCGACTACGAGTAATGTACAGAAATATAAACTGATCTCGACTTCGATCGTTCTAGTCAAAATATCGATGGTTTAGTTTACATTGCTAGATAAATAATTTATTTATGTCATCGTTTGAATTCACCTGTTTGATTCATTCTTTTTGTTTTATTGGTCATGTTGTGTCACATTTGTCATACGTCAATTAAGACATTTAATTATACCTAGTACTCATGGCATAAAGTAACACATAAAGTACACAAGATAAGTTTGAAAGTTTTACTAAAAATTTTCAAGCTTTAATTATTATATTTTGATCACAACTTGTTGTAAAAGTATGTAGAAAGATGTAAGTAACTCACAATTTATTTTATGGTCTATTTAACCCCAATACTATCTTTACTTCTTTATTTAATAGCGAAAAGGTTTCCCCAAAAAATTATGAAATGTCTATCGGTAGAACAGTCTATATCAAATAGAGAATCATAGAATATCCTTCCAAAAGCAATATAATGTTAAATATTGTAAATTAGCTGTGGATTCAAACGATTAGCTTTATCGTAGCACGGGCAATAAGATCGCTTTTCGATTGCATTGTTTAGTAGGAATATCCGATCTAATCGGATGGCAAAACAGTATTTATTGTTACTCGTCGAAATGTACAAAAGTTAGCGACGAAATACTTTGCAATAAAAAAATACTGTCGCTTCTGAAGCGTTATTCTGTATTCAAATTTAGAATTGTTACGTTACTGCAGCGGTCGGTAAGAGGGCCATTCGTGGTCAAAGTGAACTTTCGTAGGTCCACCAACGTCTAGTCGTGCTCAAAGCTTGTACAGGACTTTTCTCAAATAATCCACGGAAATTAAAACTAAGTAGTACAATTCGGACCTTTAAAACCAATGACAAAGTTGACAATAGTTATTTACGCGCCAAAGCATTTTTGCCACTAGACAGCCTTCTATGTGCAAGCCAGTTCGAAATTTAAAATCAACCGTTGATAAGTTACCTCTGGGCCGCCATGATACGGAGTAGATCGTTCCATTTTTAAATATGATTTTACATAGCAATTTAGTACAGCAAGTTCCATTTATCTCGAGAAGTTTGTCAAAATAATTCTCAAATTACCAAGCACAATTGAGAAAACTATATTTTCTCATTATTTCAATGAATTATAATATTATAATTACCTTACCTTAAAAATACCTTTCGCAAACGTTTGTACATTTCACAAATGTATCACAAGTTTCTAGTCAAGAGATCTCTACAACATTCCAAAGGACGACAAAAGAAGCGTAGCAAAATATTGTGCGTGATATTACATACAATTAAAATAATTAATAATTAGACGTATTATAAGCTTCACTATGTTTAAGGGAAATTGAGAAATCTAGTCCGATTCGTGCAAAAGTAGAATGGAGTCGTTATAAAGCTTAATGTACCTATATTAGGCAGTTTTGCTCACTTCGTGGTCGGGTTGACTGCGAGCGCGTTCATTTCAATACCCACATGACAATAAAACCTTTAAATGAAACAATTTTAACGGTTTAAAACGCGAAATGTATTAGGTAGTCACTCAATAATGATACCTCTTTTTAAGTTGACATTACAAAACATTTTTAACGGTAAACGCGTAGTTTTTTTATGCTTTAGAGCTAGCTAGTTCAAAGAAGGGTTCACTTCATGGTAGATGAAATACTCCAGCCATATAATATCTAAACAGGATGTGCGAACTTTTTTGGCTTTGGATATTCGGAATTAGCAATCATTGCGCCTTTTAAACCGTAAAACGTGTTTTATTGATGATTGTTTAAACCCGATGTCAAACATCGGTATTTCCTTTTTTTAAATGACTACTTGTACTTTTGAAAACTTTATTATTTTTTTACATGTTATTGCCCATGAAAGCACTATACAATTTAAAAATCGAAAATAGATTGAAAAAATTTTCGACTCGGGCAGGACTTGAACCGGCATCGTTAGAGCAACAACACGGAACGCTGACGATGCCGGTTCAAGTACTGCCCGAGTCGAAAATTTTTTAAATTTATTTTCGATTTTTAGATAACTTGTACTTTTCAATATTATTACAATTAAGAATCGGTTTATTTTTATTGTTAAATCTTTAGGTGGCAAGTGATACACAGTACATAGATTTGATATAAGCATAATTTGTTTAAGGAAAGCAACGTTAGACTACTTTTTTATGAAACTTCATTGCATATAAAAACAAAATGTTGTTCCATGCTGCTCAAACCAAGCAGCTACTGTGTCAGAGCAGCAGCACGAAGCGCTGTTGTCAAAATATGTTGTAATTTTTTTTTGAATCTGTTTCGATCATTTAATGCCATCATGTGCAATACACGTGAAAATTGATTTAAAAGTTTTCAAACACTTATTCACAGTTTTAATTATCTTCACATGTTTTTGAGTTGAGTACACGATGTCTTCTTTCTCAAACATTTTTCTTGACAATCGTGAGAGTATTGAAGTGGAACGTTCGTCAGACATAGTACGTAAGAGAATGTTTGTTTATTTCAAAGCTTATTTAAGAGTTAGTTAAATAATGTTATTTGTATTTGAATAAGTTATTTATTTTACAATCCGCTCGCTTAGGGCTTTTTCACTTGACAGTATCTACCAAAGAAATGTGCAATTTCTTTATTTATAAGAATGGATATCTTTCCTGTGTATAAGTTAAGTCTAATAAGTATATTTTTTTGTATGAATGACATAGACTGAGAAACTACATACATACATACGTACATACATACATAGTTGTAGGAAACAAGTTCAAAGAAGATATGAGGTTGCTAAAGAGTGGCCTAATAACAAAAAACATGATTTTCAATAAGGAGGACATTAAAAATGCGTAGTTAACTTAGTCGAAAATGAATTTGTACTATTATTTGTGTAAGAATTATGTTATGATCAACACTTTTAGACTATAAAATTATAAATAACTCAAGTCATAAAATTGCAGTTAGGCTACTTTGCCTCTAGCGGCCTCATATCACAATAACCAATGTTCATTACTTAGTTAGAGTCGTGTTCGTTGTTCGTATCTGTATCCAACTAACGTTCCGGAACGGGAGTTTGATATCTAGTCGTGAACCAAAAATCCTTGTGTAAACTATAACTCGAGTTTAAGTTAGAAAAAAAAATATCACTATAACAGTTGTCATGGTAACTGTAAGCCTGTAAGGATGGTGGGCTGAGTCCCAACACTGGGCAAAAAAGGTTGTGTAAATACATATTTACGGACTTCACAAACTGCATATGCTAAGTACATATAATATGTTGTCAATTTTACATAACAATCGAAACACGATTTAAAACGCAATGAAATGCAAGTTTAAATAAACAAGATTAATAAATAACAGTAGTCTTATATACTACTATTAAAATAAAACGCTTTTCGCGGTTTAAAACGCGACATATTTTAGTAAACTTATTTGCCCGATCCGACGCGTAGAATGCTTTGCAGAGTAGAGGTCGCGAGGGGAAAACAAACGTCGGGTCGTAAATAAAATGAGTTAACTAATATATTACTTTGTATTATAAAATATTATTTTTGACATCTAAAGATTCAATTTCCATTATTTTCTTTGAAAATTTCCTACTGCTATTGTTAAGTGTAACAATGTCGTGTATGTTGTTATTAAGAAACCCATATGAATCGGTCAGAAAATGTTTTGAAATACATATTTTATTTTAACCTCTACATCTGTATGGAGAACTAATTACCCTGATTTTTCATACGATATTTAGCTCAAGACTTTTATTGCTTGATGTTTGAATTTGAAAATATATGTATATATTTTAATTAAAGCATATTTATTTAACACGGGTAATTAGTCCTTAATTTTTAAATGAAACACTTTTAATGGATTAAAATGCGAAATATATTATTAATTTATTTTTAGGTCTCCTAGTGACCATGATTGCAAGGCAACCGAAACGTTGGGCTCGTAATGAAAAGAAAGAAAAAGTGATGTAATATACTTCCCGTTTTAAACCGTTAAAGGTGTGTAATTTAATTGTGTACTACTCGCGACTACAGACAAAAGCAGTTTAATTAGAAGGCGCACAAAAATATTTTTCATAAAATTACGAAATAATGAGGTAATTAATACCTTGTATATCAGAATTTATACATAGTTATTTAATCTATCTAATCATTAAAATTTCATTTAACTTACTTTCATCAATTATTTTGCTGCTGAAATTTTGTAAAAGACGCTGCCAGTTTCAAAAATATATTACTTTCGATATAATTACATTATTTCAAAATTTACAATGAGTTATTTTAATTGATATTTATGAAAAATGAATCAAATAATTGAAAAATAAGTTTATTCTAGTCTTGTACGTTTGGCAACGGCTTTACGAAATTTCGTAAAATTTGTATCTTTTTAAATTTTTTGGCTTAAATTTGTCGTTTTTTAAATGATTTAGTATGAAGATATAACATTATTAGCGAATTTAATTTAATTTTGGGAGAGAGGAATATTGCATAGTGCGCTTTTCTTTCCGACTGTACATAGTACGTAAATATTGGTGTAAGAATAAATGTACATTTTATAAAGTGATATTTCTTTTATTTCTGTGAATGAAACCTAGAGAACAGGTGCAAAAATATGTCTATACTAAAATATAAAGCTGAAGAGTTTGTTTGTTTGTTCTCAAGGACTACTGGTTCGAATTGAAAAAATATTTATGTGTTAGTTATAACATTTATTGAGGAAGGTGACAGACACAAAACATCACGCTGTGATAAATAGAAGCGAAGATACAGCGGGATGTGATCAAAACGGGGATTTTTTTTCATCTCTGTGGGTTTCAGATGCGTACGCGGCGAAAACGGTTCAAGACACTCAAAAAGCATGTATGAAAGAATAATTTCTCTTTAAATGTTAACTCTTACAGTCTATCTTTAAAGATTAATTTGCAAGAACGACAGGACCCGAACGATGGGTCGACCAATGTCGTGGGCAGCTTAAATTTATAAGGTTTGGAAAAACAAATTTGTTTGTCCAAAATAACTATTCTACGCGGATGAAGTCCTGACACAGCTAGTATATAATAAATAAGTACATGAGATTGTGAGGTTCTGTGTTCCAAACCCGGCGAAAAATAATAGGGCTACGAAATAGTTCATCTGCCTTACTGTAATAATATCGATTAGTAAAACAGCCTAATAAAAAGAACTTAATACTAGAAATAATGGTGAAAGCCTACGTAAAAGGAACATAATAATTTGTCTTAAAAAAAACTCAGTAATTGGAAACTTTAATTTTATTCTTTTCAATATTATTCACAATCGTAATTATAATACAATAACAACAATCGGTTAGAACAGCAGCACGCGGAACGCTGTTTATGTCGGATTTTTTCATTGTTTATTTTTAATTTTAATAGATTTCTTATGTATTTTTATAAGCCTTAATATGTTTGTACATATTATATGCATACATTAAACCGAACGCTTAGTATTAGAGTGACCTAACTCAAAATTTATTTTGCCAAAAAAGTGTTTTTTTTTTTAATTCGGTCACTGTAATACTAACCGTGCGAAATAGTCTTTTTGCCACTTAACTATCAGCGCCATCTTGTTAGCGACTTTTCAATTAATAGCATAATATGTACTTAAATCTATACAATACATGTAATATAATCGGAATTTACATATAACGACAAAACACGGTTAGTCACCTTTCTGTATAGTACTTGATCATTTAAATAAAAAGCTTCTAGCTGCTTAAGACGCGAAATATATTAATTAACTTATATTAAACTTCGGGTCGACGTTTCGGATTTACAGCAGCGGTGGTCACGAGGGAGAAAGAGGCAGTCCTTGCAGATCTGACACAGGGCTCCTCTCGTTTACCGATATGCTGTTTTGAAATCTAATGTTTTTAATTTGAAATCCCAAAACGCGCGCTTACTGAAAGCCAAATAAATGCTGAGCCGAGGAGATAGTCAGAGTGACTAAGACAAAAAAAAAGCTACCAGAGTCTAAATGTTTATAAAATGCTAGTTTTCACCAGCGACTTTCTCTCCGTTGAAAATAAATTATTGATAGCATGTTAAATTTATTGTTTTTTTATTTTTATTTTTTTATTAAATAAATGGTTTAAAACTACTAACGCTAGAAATCGTATTTCATACTCAATAATGATATAATAAGACTCAATCAGTTGAATGTCGAAGATATAAAAAGAGTGACAGGATAGAAAAGAAAATGTTATACCTTTTTGATTTTTACGTCTCGTTACTCGGAACCGCGGTCGAACGTGATTTTCGACCCGGCCTATCATTGCCTCTTGGCTCTCGACTACCGCCGACCGGGAGGTAGTCAAGTGGTGAGAAAATTGATGGTCACCAATTTTGAGCCAAATCAATTCAGCCTAACTTGAGTTTCAAATTGTGTAACCAACGTGACTTTCCTTTTTAGACGTATAAGCGATATAAGGGCTTCAAGAAAATACATTTCGCCGGCAATAAATCATACCCCCTCAATTAGAGCATTAATCAATGTGTTTCAGCCTAATGTTTTACCCGTATGTTCTCGACCTACTTCAAGTAAACGGGCCAAGAAAACACAGCCTCACTTAAGTATTAAGAGTACGTTCGGCGTAAAGCCTTTAACAAAGACAATAGCGCTTTTAAAAAAATATATTTTAAAGTGAAAAACATACAAAAGGTCGCTTAAGCTTAAAGGTGCGAGAGAGAGACGTAACCATCGTGATTGATACGCGAGTGAGGAGGACGGACAGATGAAAATCAATTTATTAGACTGTGACGTCACGTTTTGCGCATGCGTGCTACCGCCGATCCCGGCGCGGAGTTGCTAGATGTTTGAATCGTTCGCGAATGTGATGCTGCTTCATAAATGCACTTTGAAAAGTAATTATAAACTAAGTCTTTTGGTAATAGATATTGAACGAAAAATAGTTGTGAAATAGTAAAACTTTTAAAAGCTCAAGTCTTAATTCTTCCGAACGACGTATGAAAGTTTATTTTATACAAAGATATGGACATGTCAACCTAATTTTTATATCATAGCAATATGTTCATTGTTATAGATATACACGTCTCTTCTTTATCGGTACCTTACCGCCCTTAAGGAAAAGCGTGGCTATTTTTAACAATTCACTAGCAACACCGGTACATCTGGGCGGGCTCCCGAAATAGCCCCACGCGGGGGGCACGAACCAGTAGAGCGGCGACGGTGGCGCCGTGAGCACGTGATGGCGTCCGTCGCCGCATGGCTGCCGTTCGCGCGCGCAGCGGCCATCGGATGGGTCCCTATAGCTACGCACCCCCTGCCTCCCCCACCTGTACCCAAAGACAGACGCCGCGCTGAGGACGAAAAACTCCTCATCAATGTGTCAGGTCGACGCTTCGAAACCTGGAGGAACACCCTCGAAAAATATCCTGACTCGCTCCTCGGCTCGACGGAGCGCGAGTTCTTCTACGATGAGGACAGCCGAGAGTACTTCTTTGATAGAGACCCAGATATTTTCAGGCACATACTCAATTATTATAGAACGGGGAAACTTCATTATCCAAAACACGAATGCTTAACCGGGTACGATGAGGAGTTAGCGTTTTTTGGTATTTTACCAGATGTCATTGGGGACTGTTGCTATGAAGATTATAGGGATAGGAAGCGGGAGAATGCTGAACGTCTCATGGACGATAAGCTCAGTGAAGCCGGTGACCAGAGTCTACCGCAGCTTACTGATTTACGGCAGAAGATGTGGCGGGCATTCGAGAACCCGCACACATCCACAGCTGCATTAGTATTTTACTATGTAACCGGATTTTTCATTGCCGTCTCTGTGATGGCTAACGTGGTGGAAACGGTGCCCTGCGGCCACCGTCCTGGACGAGCCGGAACCTTACCTTGCGGAGAGAGATATAAGATAGTCTTCTTCTGTTTAGACACCGCCTGCGTCATGATTTTTACGGCAGAATATCTGCTCAGGCTGTTCGCAGCGCCAGATAGATGCAAATTTGTGAGATCGGTGATGTCTATCATAGACGTGGTGGCGATCTTGCCCTATTACATTGGATTGGGCATAACTGACAACGACGATGTGTCAGGGGCCTTCGTGACCCTGAGAGTGTTTAGAGTGTTCCGTATCTTCAAATTTTCGAGGCATTCACAAGGGCTGCGTATTCTCGGTTATACGTTGAAGTCTTGCGCCAGTGAGCTGGGTTTCCTGGTCTTCTCTTTGGCGATGGCGATCATTATATTTGCTACTGTTATGTTCTACGCTGAGAAGAACGAACAGGATACCAACTTCACGTCCATTCCTGCCGCCTTCTGGTACACCATAGTCACAATGACGACTCTTGGGTGAGTTTTTTCTGCTAGTATTGTTGATATGCGAAATGTGATAAGGCCCTAATAAATCAAAAATCTGTTGACAATGTAGAGAATACGATAAATATGAAAGGGTAAAGGGTTGCAATTCAGAACTGCCACCTGTCGCCACGTTTAAATATGAAAGTGTCATGGCGGCCAGGGGCCAAGGATTTCCCTCCATAAATTGATTCTGCTTAAATATTAATAAACGCGCAGATTGGCTGCGTATTGATGCGACGGTGTATATTGCAGGTTATATATTATTTACTGCTTTCAATGGAGGCCGCTATAGGTAGAGTAGCCTAACTGCAGTTTTATGACTTTAGTTATTTATATTTTTACAATCTAATATTTTAATCTACAAGAGTACAGTGGCCGAAAATTGTTAACATAATTCTAACACAAATAATAGGACATTTTCATTTTCGCCTAAGTTAATTGCGCATTTTTACTATGCTTATTCAAAATAAGATTTTTCATTAGGCGACTCTGCCTCTAGCAGAATTAATACTATATCATTTACAGTCTGTTAATTCATTAATTAGGTTAAACTTTGATAGTTGTTACCAATTCTGTATCTGAACCAAAGGATGCATTTGGCCGAAATTCGATTTGAATAACTGAATTTTGGTGCATGAATATTTATTCAATATTGAAATATATTAAAGTTACATTAAAAACTACTACTTGGAAACATCTTGGTCAACAATTGCTTAATATTTTGTTCAATTGAAGAGAGATTAATGAATTAATATGTGTTAAAAATACTGTCTGTAGTTTACACGAGTGGTAACCATATAATTAAAACACTTCAACGGTTTAAAACGCGATGTATTTTAGTTAAACTTGATTGAATATTTATTTTAACTACGGCCAAATGTTTCGGATGGTTTGCAGCAGCCGTGGAAGTCTCCCAGTGACCACGGCTGCTGCAAAGCATCCGAAACGTCGGGTCGTTGTTAAAAATAATTCTCAAACGATTTTCACTAAAATATTTAACCCGCGTTTTAAACAGTTGAACACATTTAAATGAAACACTCATTTAAATGTGTTAAAAAAGCAAACGTCATTTTATCTATCTCTAAATCAATCTATAAATAGCTTATCTATTATAGTACCGTAGTCCCAGGTTTCTTTCGTGGAGTTCAAGAGATTATGTCAGGTAGAACACACAAATCAAAACATCTTGCTTATAAAAATTATTCTTACGAAGGTAGTTGAAAACATGTTTGTGTACCTATTAAGTCTTATTAAATAAATAAATAGATACAACACACACACACATACAATTACGTGCGCTTTGCCCTTACGTAATACAATAAGTACTTTTTTATATGTAAAAATTCGTTGATATCTCAACGATCTTTTGAAATCGCACGAGAAAACTTTCTTTATATCTTGTTGACCTTTCAGATGTTTCTACGGAACCCGCATAATATGTCGACTCTCCGCTAAGTAATTAGGCATCCCTCGTCCTATCTTCGTGAAAATGTATTTTCAGCCTTCAATTTTTGGGTACCCACATTTATTCAGGGCGCAGGCTTAAAAGGGCTCTCATAGTCCTTTTTATTTCTCATTATTATCCTAAAATATTAATTTTGCTGTATTAATTTGAGACCCGCAGCTAAATTATGTAATTATTAAGCTAGTGGTATGAACCGTCTGTAGTTTAAGCGAGTAGTACACATTTAAATAAAACTTTAACGGTTTTAAACGAGATACCTATTATTTAAATTTGTCTCCACGTGACCACGGCTGCTGCATACGAAAAGCCGGGTCGTAGTTAAAATAATTTTCAAATAAGTTAAACTAATATATATCGCGTTTTAAACCTTAAAATTGTTTTATTTAAAGCTAGTGTATGTTATTACATAGGCTGACTAGTAATTATGGCAAATGTTAAGTACAAAGTATAAATTCTATCTATTTAGACATGAATCGTTAAGCTATATGAAATTATAGCATCCGAAACGTCGGGTCGTATTTAAAGAAAACGTAAATAAGGTAACTAATATTATATATTTCACGTTTAAAACGTTAAAAGTGTTTTATAAAAAAACGTGGAAATCGTACTTCTTCTTGAAAAAATGAAATGTGTACTATTCGCGAAAGATACAGACCGAATATGTTTCGTATTTGGAGATGCAAATAAACTCTGAAATAAAAAAAATGCAAAACTTCATACGACTCATTAATGTTTGAAAACTTTAATATTTTTCAAATGTTATTGCACATGATGGATTAAAAAAACATCGAAAATAAAATAAAAAAAAATTTCGACTCGGGCAAGACTTGAACCGGCATCGTCAGCGTTCCGTCCAGCTCCACCAACTTAGAATAAACACTCATAACAAAATCTTACTGTATTAAGCCATTTGTAAATAACTATTTCATCTCACTTCGTAGAACGTGAGCAATCTTAGAGAGTATTCAAAATAACGTGGAATTGGAGAGGACCGTCAAAGCAACGTTTCTAGGTCTACTCTGCAAAGATGGATGGATCTTGGAATTGCAATCTTTTTCTGATCTCTCGCCTATACAGATATTTTTGAACTGTGCCAAATCTCTACTGAAGTTCTTTGATAAATATTTCCTACAATGTATTCCAATAAAATACAGTTTATAGTTTACGCGAGTAGTACACATTCAAATAAAGCACTTTAACGGTTTAAAAGCGAGATATTTTAGTTAACTTATTTCAAAATGATTTTCTTGTTACCATGGCTCCTGCAAAGCATCCGGAACGTCGAGCCGTAGGTGTCATAATTTTAAAATAAGTTTAACTAACATATATCGCGTTTTAAACCGTTAAAATGTTTTATTTAAATATGTATACGAATGAGGACGAACTAGCATAGTTTAATTGATGGTAGGTGAAACACCTTAGCTGTATAACATTTAAACAAAATGCTCTCCCGACCTATTGGCTTTTGATATTCGCAAATGCCTGATACCGAAACGCGATTATACTCGACGGCTTCTTCATCTATCGACGGTGGTTCGTGACCCGGACGGAGTTTCGTTACCTATTAATATCATCCATTTAACATCCAGATTTCCAGACGAAGTCCAATATCTCAGAAAAGCTAAAAATTGATTCGAAACTTATAAATTTATTAGCCATACCAGCGAGTGAAGTCTTCTATAGCCTATCTGTAAAATGAATTTGCAAAACAGTTATGTAGCTTGTATACTTTCTTCTTATTATATACATGTGATTGCATTATCACTATATAGCATAAAATAAAGACGCCTTTTCTATCTCTATATCCCTATGTACGCTTAAATCTTCAAAAAATACGCAACAGATTTTTAAACGGTTTTAATAGATAGAGTAATTCAAGAGGAAGGTTTTTATAAACAACGTTTAAAAAATTACGACACAGACGGAAGTTGAACCTTCATTCACTAATTAATAGAGCTAGAGTCTTTATCGAAATCTATCTAATATATAAAATTCTCGTGTCACGGTGTTCGAACTTGAACTCCTCCGAAACGGCTCGACCGATTTTCACCAAATTTGATATGTGTATTCAGTAGGTCTGAGAATAGGACAACATCAACATCTTTCATCCCCATAAGTGATAAGGGTTGTTTACCCTTACATTTTTTTTTTAGACAAAATTTTTAATTTCTATTTTTTTATGATACAACATACACAAATACATACAATCCTCAATTTTCGCCCTTCTACGATCAACCCTTATTTTTTAATAGACATTTTAGTAAAATTATTTATATGGCAAAACAACGTTTGCCGGCTCAGCTAGTGTTTTCTATAAATTAATTAAAAGCATGTCTACAATCCGTTGATTACTCGTTACCATTAGACTAACAAACCCGCCAACAAAATATGACACAGTTTTTTGTTGTGAAGTAGAAAAACAGCTTTTTTTTTAAATTTATTGTACTCAATTAAAGAACATTTTTTGTAGTAATAAATAGGCAATTCGGTTCTCGTTAATCATGGTGGGAAAGTGTTGATTCGCTGCCAACCTCCGTGTATTTTTTACTTTGGGACACTTTTACATATAGGCTGCATCTAGGTCAATGTCTAAAGTCACTGAACAGTTAATTTATAGGAAAATTTAATGACGATTAGTAGACAAAACAAGGCATTTATTTAAAAATTAGCCGTGTCAGCGACTTCGTCTGCGTAGAATAGCGATTTTGGACATCAAATTTGTTTTCGACAACCTCCTAATCAACTCTATAAATTTAAGCTATTACCTACGACCGAGTTCGCGTTCTTGTAAGTTAGTCTTAAAAGATAGACATATACTATTGAGAATTTTGATTAAGATCACTTAAAGAGAAACCATTCTTTCATACATATTTTTTTGGTATCTTGAACCGTTTTCGCGACGTACGCAACGAAAACCTAGGAGTAAGAATTTTCCCCGTTTTATCGACATTTTTTCACTCCTATTAGTCCACAGTGCTATATTTTATAGCCTATAGCCTTCTTCAGCTAGCACTAAATAATTTTAATTTAGTTCCTGAGGTTAGCGCGTTCCAACTAAGGACCTCTCCATCTGTATAATATTAGGATAAACTGATAATGTTGTCATACATACATATTCTAGATTAACTTGCAATGACGAGGGACCGACGTTGTGTGTAACTATAATGTATGAAGATGACAAGGAGGTTTGCAAAAACCAAATTTTTGGCACCAAAAATAACTATTCTACGCGGACAAAGTCGGGGGACGGCTAGTAATAGTATAGATAAAATCATAAAACAGCCCGCACCTGCGCAAGATTGCAGCATAAAATCAGGAACATTCGTGTAAGATTAAAAAGAAGCCAGTTTTAATGATGTTTTTATTTTTACGAGTTGTTGATTTCGTCTGAATTCTTCATATATTAATGCCTGGCACTAATTTTGATGGCTCATCTTCTTAGCCTTGAATATTGACGTGCGCTGAGGCATTGACCTATAATATTTTGTGCTTTCGTACAAGTGGCTCGCTTTGTATTTATTTACTTTAGATCGGACACAGAATGATGAAATTAACAGTTAGGCTAAACAATCTTTTAAATAAACTTTCAACTATTTTGTTCCCCCGTCACAACTGCTACAAAGATTCAAGCATAAATTAACTAAGATTGCAATTCATGTCAAATGTCTTCTAGTTGCGTAATCCACAGACTATTTACTATTATGTACAATCTTTAGACAATAACTACTTACAATTAGGTAATAATCCACATCCGCGGTTTACCCGGCCTGGATGTATATCCTGGGAAAATAAGATTTTCGGTCCGGTACGGCACAGGGATTTTGAACTTGTGACTTCAATTTAAACGCGGGAGAGGGACAGATATATAATAGAGTGAGAGGAAAACGCATAGAGGAATATAGTCTATGAAGCCAGAACATAATTAAAAAAGTGGGTTGTATGTCTACTTAAAACGAATGAGACAATGTATCAAATACCTGAGTGTATGGCGAAAAATGTAAAGATGGATATTTCAAATGTTCACTTGCCGACGTTAAAAGTAGCTCTATTGGCTATGGTTACCGTTACGTCAGTATAAAATCAAGTTCAGCCCAAGAACAGAAGGTTTTTCGATGTGAAAATATATGTGTAAATATCAAATACATGTAAGAATTCAGGTGAAAAAAGTGAATATGTTATTCAAACCATATACTTGTCATAAGCGACACAGTGCTATATAAAATGGAAACTAATAATGCGCCGTCACGTTGTTACTTTGTTTACGTGTCGAACCTTGTACGTTGATAATATTTTCAAGTTCACGCTGTATCTATTACTATTATTACAAAGCTGAAGAGTTTTTTTCTATCTTGTGTTGGATAGACCATTTATGGCGGAAGGTTTTAGGCTATATAACACCATGCTGCGACCAATAGGAGCGAAATAACAAAGGAAAAGTGAAATCCTGTTTTTCTTCGTGGGGCGTAGGGACACGAACATATTTGTGTGTCCGTTTCACTGATCCATTCTTTTTAACAGACAAGTAGTTAATCAGACTTCTGTGCCCTACCCGACCGGAACAACTTTTTTTTTCTTCCCCTGGGATTCGAACCCAGGACTTTTCGCGCATAACGCAATGCTCGGCAATACGTTTAACCATTTGGCCACAGAGGCGTTCGAAAAAAATGAAACTTTCTCATTTCAGAGTGTTCTAGACACCAATAAATTTGTGTATAGGAAAGATTTTTTATTATGGTGTATATGATAAAAATATAGACTCTAAATACGAACAGTATTATATGAGTTTCGAAATAAAAATGTCTGTTAGATTTTTATTTAGCGTGGAATAAAATATTGTCCCTTTTATGATCTTATATTTTGTTTGATATTTCCGTTTTAGGGATCCGTAAAATGTGTATCTGTCACCTGGTTGTAGGTATATGAAGAACGTCTACTACAAACGAGTTCTGAAAACAATTTAAAATTAATATTTAAGCCAGTAATTCCATACAAAAACGCACATTAACAAAAATAAAATTAAGCGTACTTTTGTTTATTTGGTACGGAATCCTTCGTGGTTAGAGTATCCATAGTCCGTACATGTATCTGGAGTATTACAACAAAGTTTTGTAATTATTAAGTAAGTTTTACAACAGCGTATTACCGGTATAGCTTACAACACTGTAACTACAGTGTAGCGCGGCTTAGAGCGTAGTTAGCTACGACGTAGACAGGGCCGCTACGAATGTGCTACGAGTTATTTTGTTGAATAACTTATTGTAATGGGTAAACTGTTTCGTTTCGTTACGTTATGTGTATCCATTTTCTGGGTACTGTTTCTCGTATATAACTTATCAATATCCTAGAATTTAATTTCGATTACTTCAAGATATTCATCTGTGTAGTAACGCTTTTCGTATACCACCAATGTACAGGATAATTTTTAGAAATTACAATTGTGAACTAAACACTAATAAACTTCTTATCTAACGCTAATTAAATAGACACGTAAATATCTTTGTCTTCAGAGACCTAGTTAGGTCTCTGAAGGACTCTGAATAAAATAGTCATAAAAAAATTCAAATACTAATTTACGCGAATACAAAAAAAATATATATATTATCAATATTTTTTTTACGGTTTCAAAGTTGAAAAATACTAGTTTAGATTATTTTAATTATTTTAACTAGTATAATCAACTTTTCAGATGCTTTGCATCAGCCATGGTCGCTGAGAGAATTAGTTAAAGCGTTTGATTTAAATTTTAGTTATGTGAAGATCACACTGAAAATTATAAATTTATAAACCCACACTTCATATCTACATAGTATATCTCATTTGTATTTTCAGCTTTTGAAGAAGCGTCTGAAATGGTTTTATTTAATAATGATAATAATCGATACTCAGATTTTGCCTGACAATAAATACAGTCATATCACGAAAAAATAGGTTACAAGACGTCTTGTTTAGACGTTAAAGATTAAAATAAAACAGCAGCAGCCTTGATCACGGGGGGGCAAAGCATCCTAAACGTCGGGCCGTAGTAAAAAATATTTTTTAAACAAATTTAACTAAAATATATCGCGTTTTAATCCTTTAAAGTGTTTTATTAAACTACAGACAATATTTAAATGTTATAAAGTAAATGTGTTTCTGTCTGTCTGTCTGTATACTTTATATATGTTTATACTTGTTCAATGTATAATGGTGTTACATATAACATATACAGCTTCCTCATAAGGGCACTGTCGGTAAAGGTTAAAAGGCAATTAGCCGGCTAGTTCATAATTCAGTTACGTAAACAGCCCCAACATGTCTGCGATTACCCTAACGGTGCCCGGTTTCACGTAATTGATTGTTAAACTTAACTACACTTTAACAGGTATATGTGAATCCTTTGGGATAGCGCTTTAGGACTGACTAGTCAAAATTCACTAGCGTTATAAACAAAATTTCAGAAGGTAACACTGTAACGAAAAATGACTTTAAAAAGGCCCGGTAGAGATCAAACCTACGAATCGTTGATTATACCTTTTACAGTGTATGTTATAATTTTATATCTATTATGGTTGAAAATCTATTTATTCTGCTTAAAAATTACTACACGGTCGGGATTTGAATAGGCGTCCACAGGGTTCCGGGCTGCTGCTTTAACCAATTGAGTGTCACAAAGGTATGACTAATAATCAACGGAATGTGGGTTTGCCTCCTACCGACTTTAATATGTTTCTAAGTTATAATTTTTCTGAAACATGTCAGACTTCTTCCTAAAATCTAGATATTTCTTCTGGGTCACGAACCACCGTTCACAGATGTAAAAGCCGCGAAGTTGAATCAGTTTCTGTCTGTGGATTTCCGAATAGTCAAAATAGGTGAACATCGCACGTGTTAGTGCTATATGACTGTGACGTTTCACCTTCCATAAACCCCCTGCTTGTCTGTCTTAGTCTATCGCAAAAAACATACTGTCAAGGTTAAAACAGTTGAACAGACGTGCGATGTGAATAATGTCGTAACACTCTCTCATACAACGCAGTCTATGAATGGGACGGCACACAAAAGCCCGCTTCAATTTGCAAAGTGACAGTGATAAGTTCCAGATGATTTGTTTTTCTTTCACAAAGCAATTACGAAGTTTTATGTAACAGGCTTGTAGTCTTTCTAAGATAAGTGTAAGACTTCAATTTCTGTCTTACCGTGTCTTATCATATATTGGATTTGTCCAAATAAATTCTAAAAACGGAATTACTTCTTTTACCTAGGGGAAGCGGGTGTGGGGGCGGCGGCTACTGGTTCTTCTATATATATATATATATATTTTTTTATCCTACTCTATATCAGTCAATAAGGGTAAGCACTTGAAATAACAAAAAAGGATATCTTGAGTTACTTTGATTAAATATTAAAGGATAGATTAGCTTCATTTATCATTTAATCAAATTGAGTAAAACGCTGCCTATAGCGACATATTCGGTAGTCCACGGACTGAAATCGGAACGCGGATTTACACGATTGTTTTGTCTGTGAACGGTGGTTCTTGACCAAAACTCCCGAGAGTCTTACTCTCTTGAGATGCTATTTTAAATATGTAGTAAATATATTGAATATAATTTTAAGAAATAACATCTATTGAATTTTGATATAAAACAAATGTTTACGTAAGGGCGCATTTACAAGTGACTGACGTGTCGTGACGCGACGAATACAGATATGCATTATAAAATGTGATGTAACATTGTGGTATGTCAAGTGACACGTAACACAAATGTAGATAAACCTTCAATTCTTAAGCATTTTAAGTACTGTAACTCTAAAATCAACAGATTGTGTATTGTCTGTAGTTTACACGAGTAGTACACATTTAAATTAAACATTTTAACGGTCTGACTATTTTTCTAATATTTTTCCCAAAATTTTTTAAAAATTATTTTTTTTTTTTTTTAATTTTTTTTTTTTTTTTTTTTTTTTTATTTTACCCCCCCCCGGAATTTTTTTTTTTTTTTTTTTAAAAAAAAATTTTTTTTTTTTTTTTTTTTTTTTTTTAAATGGCGCCAATTTAGTCTGTGGACTGTCAATCTGTGTCTACAACTCCAAGGTCAAAAAATTAATTAAAATATATAGAAGTCTTTAGAATTTAAGAAACCGAGAGAGTTTCCAAGATCCCTTTAAAATCTCATTAGATACACTGAATTTCTTAATAATTGGTCTCATTTATCAAAGGAACATTTCAAAGATGTCAAAACAAACGAATAAATAACAGCAAAATATATTATTTTTAATTGTGACTAGAATATTCGTCACAAACTTGACCCATTTTCGTTAATTACCTGAAGACGAAAGGTTATAAAAGCGCTTCTTTACGAGACAATTATTGTAATTTTGTAAGACTTGCTTTCAAAATAGACTTCGATATTTTGAAGAAATTTCATTCGGGCATCTTTATATTATTTACAGGCTAACTAATTAGAAGATTTAGGAGAACGATTAAACATCATTTTCGATTGAAGGTTCGTGATCCGGACAGAATTTGATATTCCTACCATCTATTTAACAACCAGAAATCCAGGTGGAGTCCAACATGTCCAAAAAAATTATTATACTAGTATAATGATTACAAACATGTTAGACACGGTGGGAACACACGACTCGTCAATTGCTAGCCATACATATTAACAACGTATCGTATTAATAATAAAGAATATATATATATATATATATATATATATATATATATATATATATACTGTCTATAGTTTACGCGAGTAGTACACATTTAACGTCTCCCCGTGACCACTCGTCTGCTGCAAAGATCCAAAGTCGGGCCGAAGTTAAAAATCATTTTCAAATAAATTGACTAAATTCGGTTTTAAACCGTTAAAGTGTTTTATTTAAATACATATATATATTTAAATGCTAATCTAAACCACACCACGCGGTGATTCCCGTTAAATATACTAGCTTATACGCCCTTAATAAGGGGAAGATTGTCGTACATTTGGGGTTAAGTCAATTTTACATGTATATATTATTTTAAGCAACCTTGTACTTCTTAATCGGATACATATTGGCAGGTCTGTCCGCGTGAGTCACAGTCTAGCCCATTATTATGCATTCCGTGCCAATTCCGCGGAGAACGTAGACAAGTCTGCGCCAAAATATTTACGCCTAAGTACGTTATAAAATGTAAATTTATTAAATAAATCGATTTAAAACACTTAAACCGTTTAAAACGAGGAGGCCCATGACCACGGCATCTGCAAAGCATCCGAAACGTTGGGCCGTAGTTAAAATATATTTTCAAATAAGATTATCTAATATATATCGCGTTTTAAACCGTTAAAGTGTTTTATTTCAATGTGTACTTCGCGTAAACTAAAGACAGTATTTGAATAAGGCGATTTGAAACAGTTATAAAGCCGTTCGAAAGGGACCGTTCTTCAATCGCTGGAGATAATATATCTGTCTGTGTCAAATAAATTAAAAATCTATTTAGTTTAAAAACAATTGAGCACACGGACGGGCGGGCATCCACAGCGTTCCGCGCCTGAGTATTTTGTAAATATTTCTTTAGTCTCCCCGCGACCGCTGCTGTAAGGCATCCGAGACGTCGAACCGTAGTTAAAATAATTTTCCAAAAAGTTGAACATTTCGCGTTTTAAACCGTTAAATATTTCAAGAGCTTACAGACTCATCTTAGTAATATATTCCCACTTTTACCCTTATCGTATAAATAAAAAATGTGTAGTTATCTCTAATCAAATGAATGTTTATAAGCTAAAAAACTTAAAATTTGTTGATTCAGAAAGGACATTAATGAGGGGCATTTAAAAATAACAAAGCTCGAATCAAAGGCCCTATTTAAAATAATGTTTTATTATAAACGAAAACAAATGCTAATCACGCTTCTCTGATGCAAATTAATTTCGAGAAATGGAGAGTCAGCCTTCGAAGAATAGAGAGAAATCCATCTAATTTAGAATTACATATTCTGTCTATACAAACAAAATATATAATGTTTTCTACTCAGCGGTGTATCATCTATCATATACTAATGCTCTTCGCTGTTTCTTCCAATAAAACCAAGTTCAAATAAAACACCTTTAACAGTTTAAACCCGAAATATTCTAGACTAGCTGTGTCAGCGACTTCGTCCGCGTTATATTGTTTAGGCATCCAAATTTGTTTTTGCAAACCTCTACTTCTTTATAAACTTAAGCTTCTCATGACATCGGTTGCGTCCTGTCGTTCTTGCAAGGTAATTTTAAAAGTTAGACACATAGTGTCGCGGACATTCGATCGCGGACAAAGAAATCATTCCTCTATACATAATTTTTGGGCGTCTTGAACCGTTTTCACAGCGTACGTATCAGAAACCCACAGAGATAAAAAAATTACCCCGTTTTGTTCACATTTCCCGCTGTTTCTTCTTTTAGTCACAGTGCAATGTTTTATAGCCTATAGCCTTCCTCGATAAATGCTCTAACTAACACAAAAATATTTTTTTCAATTCGAACCAATAATTCCTAAGATTAGCGTGTTTAAACAAAAAAACTCTTCAGGTTATATATTAGTAGAGATAGATTATTTATTAGATTAACTTCTGGACATACATGATCCCTTAAGTCCACGACTGGTACGTAGTACCTATTCAAAACGTGGGGTCGTAGTTAAAAAGATTATCTAATATGTCGCGTTTTTAACCGTTAAAAGTGTTATAATGAAATGTGGACTACTCGCTTGGAGTACAGGTTCTACTTAGAAATCTGTATTTTTTTTTATTTATTTTACTGAAATAAAGTATACTTATCAAACGCATAAAATAAACAAGCAAATAGACTCATTTGTGCACATTTAACGAAACATTATTACTAATTACAAGTATTCTAGAGTACCAAACCCACGACCGCCGACCCTGAATTAGCAATGCGTTCTGGGTTTATCCATTTAACCATTAAACTACAGGTATGGTTTAATTTAATAAGAAGCCCGTATTACCCCCCCCCCAGCGTATAACCTCCCCCCTCTATTTAGTTATTTATAATTCGTAATGAACTTGTATAAATCCGTTTGTTCAACTCGCCACAATCCAAACACGCAAAGCACATAAAACAAACCTCGCGATGTTTGACCTCTGCTTAACTTGTAACAACATTTATTTGCATCGTACATATAAAAAATTTTGGGCATAAAGGTCTCTGTTACAGAACGAAATCTCATTTGAATAAAACACTTTTTAACGGTTTAAAATGCAAAATGTATTATGTAAACTGATTCAAATTTTTGTACACGGGTGCTGCATCGTCAGGCCGAAGTTAAAATATTGTTTAAATCAGTTCAACTAATGCATTTCACGTTTTAAACCGTTAAAGTGTTTTATTTAAATCTATACTACTCGCGTAACTCCACAATAAGTGCTGTCAACTTTTTTGGCTTTGGATTCGGAAATCTGATGAGACTGAAACCACAATGTGATTTTAACTTCAAGGTTTTTTCACCAATAAAAGGTAAAACGCGCACTGAATTCTCGATTTATCTTTATCTATATCAAGAATTTCGATATAATATCTTCCTACTTCATGAAATTGTGGAATATTCGAATATATTTTGTACATTTTACATAAAAATAGATAAGCTAATTACTGAATAAACTTAATAGTACATACCACACACAAAAGTTAAATAAGAGAAATCATCAAAACATCACTTTTCACTCGACAGAGAAAATTTCACCACACACATTAAAAGCAGAATAATTTATTACAGCACTTTAATGAAAATTCCGACTGAAATATCTTGTTTACAATTTTTTTACGATACTGATTCACGTTGTCTGGATTTTTGACTACGGTGCTTACAAACAAACTTATGCCTGGAATAAACAGTTTTTTGAAAAACAATTATGATATCTATGTTAACGTGTTCATTAGGTTTAAAATTAAAAAAACAAATGAATAAAGAAGGGAAGAAAATTGTCTATAGTTAGCGACGGTAGCACATGTAGAATTTTAATACTTTTAAACGGCTTAAAACGCGAAATATATTACTCACCTTTTTTATACCTACGATAATTAGGATGTTTGTGGCAGCAGCCGTGGCTACGCTGTCGGGTCGTAGTTTAAACTAAGTTATAATAATATCGTATTTTAAACCGTTGAAGGTATTTTATTAAAAATAATAATATTTTATATGTTTCATGATAGAGTTTTTAAGATTAAAATTTAATTTAATATTCAGTAGAAAAGATTACATTTTCGACAAATCAAACCTCCCGTTTTTTCGGTTAATAAACGTTTATTTTGATACCAAATTCTATCCTATCCAATGTCATATTTAAAATTCATTACTATTACAATATATTCTTAATAATCACGTCTTTTTAGACAAATTATTATATTAAACTGTCAAAAGAAGACAATATACTTATAAGTATGTACCTACCTACACTTTGAGCCGGTTTTATTAATATATTACTTATTTTACCGTTATGTTTGTTTTTACTGTTATTTCAGTGATTTTTTATATATACTAATATAGAAATTCAAATAAAATGATCAGGTTTTGCAAGTAACTTCTCCAGAGGAAAATTGTCTCAATACAAAACACAAACATTTGGCGCTTTAATTCAGAATGGTTATAAATACGAAATTACGTTTTGTTGACGCAGTTACAACTGTGCTGAGTGCGTCATAAAATTTAATGCACTCAGAGGATATTGAGAAACATTATTGCTTTTAAATTAATACCGTTCTCTGTTAAACTCTGTGGTAATGTAACAGATGTTTATCTGTTGTTTCATGTAATGTCATATATTCAAGTGACGTTTGACATTATTAACGCATGCGCGTTACGGGATGATTTTGTCTATTGAGTATTGTTTTTTTGTGGTGAGTTGATAAAATGGCGGCAATTTTTATTTATTATTTAGTTCTTATAAAGTTAGTTAGCTTTATTGGATAGAAACAATTTTGTATAGATGTTAAAAATAAAAATCATCTTGTATTGTATTAAATTTAACATCGTTTTTTTTATTGAGATATCTATTGCACATATATCTTTAACTATACTCTGTGACAAATATGTATTTATCAATATATAATTGTATGTTGTAGAATTGAAGAGATAGCGATACCTAACAAGCGATCTGTTCTAGGAAATAATTGTTTGTAAATTGAAATGGATAAAGTAAAATTTAAAGAATACCATATGACCTTATAACTTATGAGTAAATAACTATTATTAGTTAAGTTTATGCCACTCCTCCTCATATGCACCTTTCGCGTAAGTTTGTTCTACCACTAACGTAATGAGATTTACTATGATTTACAGCGTAAGATAGCATTGATGTTAACTGTAATAATGTTGTGTTAACACTTGTTATATACTTTTTACATATTGCACTATTGTCACATCATGTGGCGAAAACAATTGAATTGAATTGAATTTACTATCTCTTATCGTAGAATGTTTTAATTTTTTTTTAAGTGTATACATGCAACTCTACAGTCGTTATCAAAGTTATACCAAGAACGTAGACGTCAGATCTTTGATTGTATTCTGATTTGTTTGAAGGATTCGCGCCATTAGGAAAATTGAATTTGAAATGAATGATTCATCTCTACCTCGTTACTTCGAAAGGAACTTCAACTTCTCTCACTCTCAAGGATGCAATAGGTTATAGGAAAGAGTTTTATGTTTTTTTATTTATAAATATGAAGGACATTTAAGCGACAATAGAAGTGGGCGGCTTACAATGGTAATTAGGTATAGGCCTTTTTGTTAATTTTCTTTCCGGCCTTGACTTGCTGGCCCGAGAAATTACTTCTAGGATATAGAAAAGTATATTCATGGTATTTGGGTAAAAGGTAAACAGAGTGCCAGTATAAACATAATAAGAAAGTTTAAAATAGGGTTGGGGGGGGGAGGAAAAAAAATATATAATAAAGTTATATATGTTTTTTTACTTTTAATGTTTTCTGAAAATATATTAATACTTGAAGAAACTTCGCAGACAAAGACATCCTATTGTAATACCTCTGACCTTGATAAAGTAAAACCAAGTCCACAAAATCGTGCAATAATATTGTACAAAAAACGTTCATTTTCAACTCCCAAGACTTTAAGTTCAATAAATTCAGTCTGGAGGCTGACCCACTTCCGTCCCACCGTTTCCTGTTTAATTGGAGGCTTTTATTTATTGTTAAATACGGTACGTTTACTCTTAAACGTTGCTGTTTCAAACGCCTTTGATACGCCGCTATAGTCGAGTTGAAAGTAATTATGAATGTGTTTGGGAAATTAAAAATTGAATGGCTTCTCTACTCGCAGAGAAAGTAGTTGAGTGTTTCATTTGGCATTATGGAGATTAATTTTTGTTGAATTCTACGAAATGAATTCAAAATGGGCGTAATTTAGCACTGAAATGACATGTTTTCTAACATACATTGAAAAATGTCCCAGCCGGGATCCGAAGCTACGTACGGCGTACCTTGTCACAGTTCTGTCCAAAAAGCTACTATTTATGTATGCTCGTCGTTAGTAAGCCCCCTTTTTTTTCATATAATTTTGGAATTAATACATAGAGTTGGAATTTATAGATTTGCCGTAGATTATCGAATTATGTCTACACACTTATAACTACTACACTGCAAGTAAATTTAAATAAAACACATTAACGGTTTAAAACGCGATATATTAGTTAAACTTATTTGAAAATGATTTTTAACTTTTGGCCGACGTTTTGAATGCTTTGCAACAGCCGTGGTCACGGGGAGACCCGTTTAACTAATATATCGCGTTTTAAACCGTTAAAGTGTTTTATTTACACTGCAAGTATATAAGTCAATTTATATTAGTACTTCATTTTCAAATTAGTATTAACCACTGTTTGTACTAAGGCCATTTTTGCAGATATATAAAGGCACATAGGTAGTTTACACGAGTTGCGCACATTTATATAAAACGCATTTAATGGTTTAAAACGCGAAAGGGATTAGTTAACTTATGATAGTTAAATTTTAACTACAGTTCAACGTTTTGGATGATCCTGATTCGAAGCATCCGAAACCGTTAAACACACTTTTTAAAGCCTTACCTAATAGTGTTTTATTTAAATAAAAAATAATTTTTTTAAAGAAATGCGCTCTGTTTTATACTCGTAGGTATTTATCTAATTTCATCATACGCATTAGTAAAATATCTTATGCAAAATGCCTTATAAAAATTAATAAAATACTTCCTTTTATACAATATTATATAAATGAAAAATGTCATAAAACAATCTCCGAGTTGTGAAAAGGCGACACTGGAAAATATTTGAGGATGCCTGAAATTTAATACATTCCGCGTAGAGCCCTCGCGGTTAATTGTAATTACTACATGAGAATGGGTTTAAAATTGTACGTTAATGCTATTATGCTGTCCTTAGCATGCGCGTGTTAGATTTTTATTATAAAGAAACCTAAAGTATAGATATAGACATTGGACTTTGAGATTTAAGGATATTCTGTAAATAAAAGAAGATATAGTGTCAAAAGCTATTCTATTTCGTTAAACAAGATATATTTCATCAACGTATTCCCCATAATAACAGCAACATATTTATTGTATATGTTTATGTATAAACAAACGTCTAGGAATTTAGCAAATAATGGCACCCCAATTATATATACATTTTATAGATATTTTTCTATATATTACACAAGGCTACGATACTTAATTGACGTATATTGATGCCAATTCAATATAATAAAAAAGTATTTATATCATAATCTATTTATTACAATATAGTAATGTACATCATACCTGATCCAACCACGTCCAAACATCCGACGTCTAACGTTTCAAAATACGTTAAGCAATAGACAATTCTGGTGACACCAAAGTCCTAACCAATGTTTGCCGTACGTTTTCTCATAAGCAACTGCCTCACCCGCTTTACAGCGCACCCCCCTTTATAACAATCCACAAACAACCGACCAAGTAACTTGTGTAAGGCTTTCACGGCCATCGTTCAGCATATCATTGTATTTCGGGCTGTTCGGCCGATGTGAGCGAGAAGAGGTTCTCGAAGTTTCGCCATCACGTGTGGACGGCATACTTCAGGAGATGTTAACTCCTCGATTGCTCATTAATTTTTACGGGGGACTGCTGCAAATCATCCAAAACGTCGTGCCAATGTCGTCAAAACAGTTTAAACCGTAAAGTGTTATTTAAATGTGTTCTACTCGCGTAAACTTTTACGGACTACACTACGTTACTTACAGACAGTAAGTATTTATGACTATTCTGCTTTACGTTTTATTTGCTGTGCTAATGACGTTTCTGACATTCTTGAATTTTTGACAATTGACCCTATAAGAGTACAGACTAACTCTTACAGTAGTAAATTTCCGTTAAAAGTGTTTTAATGTCTATGGTTTTGTCGAGATACATCTGCATGTCTTTGGTTTCTATGTTAACTCTCTTGCACACCGTTTCAATTTTAAAACACTTTACGTCATAGATTGAAGAATGTGTCATGTCAAATGATGTTTAAAAATATGTAACATGAAACATTTCTTATGTATAAGAAAACCGTGAAGGGATTTTATTACAAGCAATTTTGGCGCCAAAAAACACCACGTGCGTTACAACAGACTATAAATAAACGATTAGTTACAAAACAAACAGAAAGTGAAACGGTAGATCATTTTTAGATACATTTATCCAAGATGGCGGAGTGCCAAGATCTCATCGTAATTATAATATTGTTCATCCTTGTTAATTAAATTCGCTGTCTTTGTTTTCAATCACTTTATTCCGACTGAATCCACGAGTGTAATATTGCTTATTCAATGATGATATCATATTTGATATACTAAATGTTGGTAATGACATTTGTACACATTCATTAGGCTCGTGTTACGGACAAAATTAATGATTGGGTAAATATTTCAGTAATATTGACTTACAAACAATTTAATGAAACGGTAAAAGAAACAGTACCGGACAGACAAGTATAGGAATTAGTGGAATGTGATATACTTCAGCTATATAATAACTAAATAAAATGAACCAAGGCCTTCATAATCTTTTATGAGTGTGCAACTAGGCTAAGGATTCGGGCCGTGGGTTAGATCCCTACCGGTATGAAATGTTTCTAATTAAGGCACAATTTTTCTGAATCATGTTGAACTTCCTCTAGAGATCTTGATATTACGATTTCCATTCGGTTCTCGAATCACCGGCCATAGGTGAAAAATCCGTGAAGTTTTAATGGCGTTACGGTTCTAGTCTATGATTTTCCGAATGTCCAAAAACAAAATAGATTGATAACGCATCTTGTTTAGATGTTGTGTAGCTTAGGTCAACCTCTATCAAGTGAATCCCGCGCTTCATCTACCTTCGTCTTTCTCTATCATCATAAATAATACACACGAATTGTCTTCTTTATAATAAACATAATACTTGGAAGATTTCCGTAAGAGATTAGTTAGTTATGTTAGGTAACTTAGTTTCTATCTTTGCTAGATGTAATGTCTCTTGGGAAAGAAAATTGTTTCTATAAAGATTAGGGTTCCGTAGTCAAAGTCTGATACTTTATTGCTAAAACGGTCGTTGTTATGTATGCCAGAGACACAAGTCGACGTGAATGACAACTGGTAGGCAATTGATATGAGCCTGCTGGAGGCAGAGTGGCCTAATAACAAATCACGATTTTCAATGAGGAGGATAAAATGCGCATTTAGCTTAGGTTAGGCTATCAATATATAGACTATAAAAACATAAATTCCGGAGCCATAAAATTGCAGTTAGGTTACTCTGCCTCCAGCGGCCTCATATAAACAAAGTGGTTGTATACTTACGTCAATGGTACGGAAAGGTGCGCGAGCCTTATTCGTTACAAAGCTTTATTTCTTAAACCCGGCTCACCTCAGTGAATCCATACCATAAATTTTATGAACAATTCGCATATTTTTCTCAAAGGTAAATGGCCGCCCATACCATCATAAACCCATCAACGGCTCGCTCGTTCTGAAAATAGACGGAAAATTGATTTGCTATCGAACGCCGAGTTAACGCTTCGACGTTCGTATTTATAATATTAGAGATCGGTTGAATGCAACTTTGTTTAATGAAGCACGAAAGGTTAGTTTATGGACATTGGAAGCGGCTGCTTCGCCTACCTATAACATAAAACTTCATACAACTTTTTATTTAATATACTTTGGTCTGTCACTAGAGCCGCTGCAAAGCATCTAAAACGTCGAGTCCTAGTTAAAATAAAATCTAATTAAGTTAAGCTAACTAATATATTTCGCGTTAAAGTTTTTTATTTAAGTGTGTATCACTTGCGTAAATCACAGATAAAGAAATGTCAAATAGTTTTTAACAGGTTCTCGCATAGGAGCTGGTTCGAAAGACCAACAAACAAAAGGAATGGTGATATTCAGGACTTCTAAACTCGGAGATAGAAATTTCTCGAAAATATTACACGTTACCGAGCATTGTCATCATTATACCTTTGTAAGAATTCCTAGATTTTCGGTCGGGTAGGGCACACAAAAATAGTTGATCCCGTAAATAAATCAATCAGTGAAACGGATTGGGAAATGTATTTGATATCCGCTCTAAAGAGGCAAACGTGACTTATTAGTCACTATATATGAGCTGCTAGAGGCAGAGTGGCCTAATAGCAAAAAATATGATATTCAATGAGGAGGAAAATAAAAATGCGCGATAGATTTTTAAACTATGAAAATATAACTCAACAGTGTAATACGGTATATAATTAGTGAAACGTATTTAAAAATGATTTTTTACTTCGGCCCAACGCTTTGGATGTTTTGCAGCAGCCGTGGTTACGGGGAGACCAAATAAATCAAATAAGTTTAACTAATATATCGCGTTTTAAACCGTTATAGTGTTTTATTTAAATGTGTATTCAGACAGTATTTAATATAACTCAAATCAATAAAATTTCAGTTGCTACTCTGCGCCTAGCGGTCTCATATTATAGTTATGGCCCATCTTTTATCAAAGTGCCAGATAGAATAAGGATGCATCTACGTGGATGATAAGTTTCTTCAAAGGATAGGGCGGACTCGCGCTACCCTCCTGGTATTTGATCAATGATCTTGTCAAGTTAAATTGCAATAAACTTGGGATCTGTTTAAGTAGTAGTTCGAGATCCCTTTGTAGTAATTTTTCACATGGCTCGTGGCAGACACAATTTTGTGATTTTCTTGTGATTATATAAAGGCAAGAAGGTGATTTTATGTGTCCAGACCGAACGAAATGCAAACGTTTCTCCGGAACTCGAACCCAGTACAATAATTTAACGTAACGCTATTTATCGTATTAACGATCGCTTATTTTTATTTTTCATTATTATAAAATCGATGTCAATAATGTACATAAAATTATAATCTTGACAAATTCGTTCCAAATATGATATTTATTTCATCTAAACTGCACATCCCGGAGAAGCAATAGATTGTTTCGGACAGGCAGGGCATAAAAGTCTCATCAACTATTTGCCTATAAATAAAACACATTTGTCAAATGGACACGAAGAACAGTGTTCGCCTCATGCCCCACGGGGGGCTGTGATTTTACTTTCATTCGTTCAAAATATGAAATTTATTTTTGTGTAAACTACAAATATAAGTTATATACAAATATAAGTATATAGTTTACTACGTTCTGTAAACGAACGAAATTCGTTCACGTATGTTTACAGAGTAATCCAAGGTCTATCAATAACGGGCGTTATATAATATTATTACGAAGAACGCTTCCTGTTTTAAATAGTGAAGTACGCGCAGGGCGTGTACTCATATAAGCTTATATCGGTTTAGTTATTATACAGAACTAGTTGTGCCCGCGACTTCATCTGCGTGGAATAGTTATTTTGGGCATCATATTACTTATTTTTGCAAACAACCATTCCACTTTTGTACATTTTAGCCGTTACCTACCACGTCGTCTGTGTCCCGTTGTTCTTGGAAGTTAGTCTTAAAAGATAACATATACCTATTGTAGTAGACTACCATATACCTATTTTTTTAGAGCGTTTAAAGAGGATTCAAGTACCGGCATCTGTCGAAAACGCAACTTATTGATACATGCACCTCTCGCGCAATGTAATTTCAAAGTCACGTAAGTAAGTAGGTACTACTTACTTACGTGACTTTTGACTTTTCTATCTTATTAGTATGCCGCACTTTAGGTCACGCGTTAGGTGTGTACCTTGCTCATTCGAGGAATTTCTACACCGTAACGTTCAAGGCTTAAGCCAACTTTGATTGACGTATTTCCGTTCTTAGAGCGCGAAATAACTAAAATTTTCTGTATTTATGGCAAAGAGGTTAGGCCTTATGACTAAAATAGTACATAGGTTTATCTACTTAGGTGAGCTAACGTCACGTAACGATGTAACATAAATAAGCTTTATTGCAGACAGTATAAAGACGATACTTTAACAGATTCGGGAAGTTATGACGTTCTGTCACTGTGTCAAAATAATAATTTATTTTCCACTTCAAGCCACACTATGACATACTACGAAACATGTAAGTACTACTAAATATTAAAAAGAAATTAGTATATCGTTAAGTACATATTTAAATAACACAAATTTAATTGTATTAAACGCGAAATGTAACTTCATATTGAATTTTTTTTAAGTCAACTCGAGACTACGGTTGTTGTAAACTACCGTAAACCTACTGTACCGTAAAGACTAGGTTGTAGTTACTAAGAAATAAATAAAGTAATATATTTCGCGTTTAAACCTTTAAGTGTTTTCCAGTTGAGAAAAGCGATATTTTTCTTTTTGTAATGAAAGAAGGACGAGCACGGGGTTTACTTGATAGAAGGTGAAATACCATATACAATCTAACAAAGGTGTTGTCGAACTTAATTTCGGAAAATCGGAGGTCGTACATTCTGAAATCCACAGACTGAAACTGAAACGCGATTAAACTTTGCGGCTTTTTGATCATTTCAATTTTCGATATTCATATCATTCATTTAATAAACAAATTCCCAGAGAACATGTTTCTGAAAAATATAAATTAAATACTGTCTATAATTTACGCGAGTAGTACACATTTAAATAAAACACTTTAACGGTTTAAAACGCGATATATTAGTTAAACTTATTTGGAAATGATTTATAACTTCGGCCCGACGTTTCGGTTGCTTTGCAGCAGCCGTTGTCACGGGGAGACCTTAAAATCGGGCCGAAGTTAAAAATAATTTCCAAATAAGTTTAACTCATATATCGCGTTTTAAACCGTTAAAGTGTTTTATTTAAATATAAATTAATTAATAATTCGGACCCAGTGGGGGTCGAACCCACGGCCAGGTATTAGCTGCAAAGATTGCTACAATTAGACCAACGAGCTCATTGTATTACACTTACAAAAAACATATTGGAAGAAAATGCTTTGAGAACCATCGGTCTTTGGTATTCTTCGGCAGAAATAACAAAAGAATAATTCTAGTTTCATTTGTCTCCAGGCAATCCCGATACGATAAGATCTTAATTCAGGTCCCATTGACTTTCAATGTACGTTTAATAGTATTTATTTGACAAAGTGCAGTACTCTAGTTTATTTGGTAACCCCAATTCTGTTTCACGTAAACAAAGTCGTTAAATCTTATCGATTCTCCGTTGTTACTGTTCGTGTTCTGCACAACGGGGAGATCATTTGCGAAAAGTGAGTCTAGATTTATGTAAATAGATAGACTTAAGTAAATATGTATGTGGCGCCTGGATTATTTTTTCGAGTCTCGTTTCCGTCTTTGTTATGTATCTGTTTATTTCCTATTGGTAAAATAATTCCCACGTCTGGGAAAAGGGACACACCAAGTTGCGCTACTGGCTACGAGCTGAAATACACAGATAAAATACTGATTTTTAAGACAGAAGAGGACAGCCAAGCACAAGGTCTTTGTTGATAAATAAAATAGCCCAGCTTAGTTATCTGTGTTGCTACGTGTGCTGTCGACTATTTTGACTTTAGACAGTCGGAATTACGCATGATATGAATCGACTGCTAGTGGCCTATGTGGCACAGAGCTGGCAGAGAGAGCAATGAAGGAATTAAGGGGTCAGAAGCCAATGCGGATTGATGATCCTGACTTCTATCGGTGTCCCAATTGAAAATAATAATATTAGAGTTACAAAAAAAAAACTAAAATTCTGACTACCATTTTGCCCATTCCTCGTGGTCTACAGTTGTGGAGTGTACTAAAACTAACGAAGTAATCATTTTCTAATCTTCACTTTGACTATACATTTTGCCAAACGAGTGTAATTATATACTATAAAAGTTATACTTGAAATTGCGCAAACTCCAACACTTAACGAAAACTTTTACTGGATTCTTTTATCGACTTTTTTATTGCTTTCAAGTCTGTGAATATGAAAACACGTCTCTAACAAAATATCTGTTATAGACACATAGATATTAAAGTACCAAACCACTTATATATTTTGTGCCTCAGCCGTAAAGAGGCCGGCTAGAGAGGCATTGGGCGAACGTGTGAAGCATACGCGAGTCCATCAATGTCTAGTTGCGTAGGCTTGTATCGTACTTTTCTGAAATATTGCGCGGTCCATGACGATTTAAAAAAAAAAACTTAAAAACCATATTCTAAGTCTTAGGGATACACTCAATAAAAATAATGTATAATATCTTAACTTATTTATATTGTTAACTTAAATCAAAATAATGTAACAACTAAATTGTGAAGCTCACAGTGGAATGCGTGCCTACGCGCTATCGCGATCTAAAAATAGCTCCATCTAGTCAGTTTATATAGACAAATATAACTTGTATTGTAAACTAATAAGACGGTGCGGGTAGCACCAAATGCTAGTTAAGTTTATATTGAAATTACCCTAGTTTCTCAGTAAGAGATTGCATGTAATCATTTGAGAAATAACATTTTTAAACCGTAAATAAAACACTTAATAAAGGTTTAAAAAAAAAAATTAAAACTATGTAGTACAATTCAGAACTCTAAAACCAATGACGAAGTTGACGAACATAACAATAGGTTTTTACGCGCGCCAAATAATCTTCTTCACTGAACATTTAAATTAAACTTTTCATAAGTTACCTCTTTGGTCGCCATGTTGCGGAGTAGAAGATCGTTCCATTTTTAAATAGTAATTTATTGGCCGTTAAACACGACAGATACGGATTTTCATACAACTATTGCCGGCCGCTGCTCGACCAGTACAGCAAGTTCGATTTATCTCGAAGAAGGCTGTCAAAATAATGCTCAAATTTGCTAGCATGTTTGAGAAAAGTATATTAATCCGTCATTCCTGGTTGTCAGCACTGACTTAGTGGTGTGGGCTAAGCACTTAAAATCCTCTGCGAGAGGTCCCAGCCTTGGGACATTAATAGTTTGAAAGGAGCTATAAAGTTCACATGAAAAGGGGGGGACTTAATGAACAACTTGCGTACCCCTTGAAACTCATGTGAAATTAAGTTATTTCAAGTAAAATGGATATAATAATCTTGCTCGTTTGTTTTATACAGCGCAGGATTATAGTATGCAAAATTTAATTTCGTCCCATGCAAAATTAGTTTCGCGGCGCACTGAGTCAGAATAACTCAGTGCATTTCAGTGAGGGTTTTACATAAATTGAATTCAAATGGATTATGAAAATACCTACCTACGTATTTTTCAATTTAAAGTGACGTGTGCAAGTTAACAAGACAATTACAACTCATTGGAATGTTTTAAATAGACTCTAAACGGCCAAAAACTGCGACATATACAAGTAAATAAAACACTTAAACGGTTTAAAACGCGATATATTAGTTAAAATTATTTGAAAATGATTTTTAACTTCGGCCCGACATTTCGGATGCTTTGCAGCAGTTGTGGTCACGGGGAAACGTCGGGCCGAAGTTAAAAATCATTTTCAAATAAGTTTAACTAATATATCGCGTTTTAAACCGTTAAAGTGTTTTATTTAAATGTGTACTACTCGCGTAAACTATAGACAGTATTTAATATAAAAGTAAATTAATTTTTAAATATGATCTTATTCTAAAGAATATTAGCTTTTCTGCAGTTCCCCGTGACCACGGTTGTTAAAAATAATTTATATTACGTCCAAAATCTGGACATTCACACTGCAATGTCGATAAGAAAAATCAAGTTACTACATATATGTCTTACGGATGGCTATACAAATAAATCAATAGGTCGAAGGTGAAATGTGAAGTACCGAATATGACACCTAGACAGGATACGTCAACCTATTTTGATTTTGAATATTCGGAAATCTACAGGCGCGCTTAAACTTAAGGGCCTTTCATCTGTAGGCGGTAGTACCTGACCCGGACAATTACGGTATTCCTACCACCAGACTTCCAGACAAAGACTAACATGTTTCAGAAAAAAATTGGAATTGGAAAAATGTGCGACCCGTTGGGAATCGAACTCATAGTTATTTGAATCAGTTCTAAGCGAACGAAGGGTATGTTGTGCGTGGTGTGACACTAAATTAAAAGACTTAGCTTTTAGCTGCGCGTAACTACTTATTGAATTTTCTAGACTTTTCTTTAATTCTGAAAAGATCGTGAAGGTGTCTAAACCGACGGCTAAAAATAGGTAATCTTGTAAGATCTGTTAAGGATAAACAGTGATCGCCAAGGCTTAGATTTCTAAATTAGCTTATGTTATAAGGTTTCATCGTGTACTAAATTATTATTGTTCAAACGTAATTCTACATGTGACACGGTGCTTTAGTATCAAAGAACTAAAGACCTAAAGCAATGATGCACTGTGAAACCAAGCTTCGAGCACCGGGAAAATAAGGCATTGTTTCGGCTGGGCAGGGCACAAACCTGGTCGATTATTTGCCTGCATTACAATCGATTAGTTAAAAAGATACAGAAGAATGTCTACCACAAGCTCACATTGTAATATAATATTACAATATTTCACATGGTTCACAGCAGAGAAGGTATTTCGTGTATTAAACCGTTAAAAGTGCGGCGCTTGAGTGAACAAGAGAATACTCGACGCACTTTATTATGTAAATTTGAACAAAGCAATTATGTCTAAAAGGTACCTAATTTCGGTTCGAGCATACTCGAGCTTATAACGCAGCATGGTTAGGTACTAAGCGATGATTTATTATAGAATCGATTCAACAAATTATCCCAAAATGCGTTTCAGCTGATTTACACGTCCGCACTTTGTTTACATTTTCCAAATTGCCTTTGTAGTGTTATAAATAAGCCGTGCTGAGGGGCCAATTCTTAAATAGGTGATAATATAACATTCGACTTGTTTTTTTGCCAGAAAGATAGATATTAAGATTCCAACTAAAAAGTATTGAAATATTAATTTATACTTTATTACACAACACACACAATTAAAATGAACCGAAATACATAAAAATATTTTCTATAAACTATGGAGTGTAACGTCCTTCTCGATATTAAGCGATCTCTTCCAGGCAACCTTTCTTAGAAAGTAAAACACAAAATGTTAATCCAAAAATATACCTGATTGTATTACGTGTTTGTTATATACAACAATGATAGAAAAAAACTGCTTATTCTAGAAGATTTTTTTTTGAAAACATTGTGTTCTAATGGTAATAAATGCTTAAAGAAAAACTTACCAAATTTAATATTTTTATTGGATTCATATTTTAAGATTGTAGAAACGCAATTGGTGTAAGTTTAATTTAATTCAATTATTGATTAAATACTGACTGTAGTTTACGCGAGTAGTACACATTTGAATAAAACTTATTCCACTTAATTAAAAAACTAATTTCACAAAATTCTCACACATTTTACAAAATCTACTTACAGTTGTTACCATTTACAGTGTATAATAAAAACAACCATTATTAACTACGTACAGTTTATTTTTACAGCTATCTCAAACATTATATTGTAAAGAGTTTTAAAAATAACGCAACGCACGCTCGAATAAAATTGAACACTTTACATTGCTGGTCTGGTAAAGAAATTATATAAAAACAAAGTATAATAGTATAATTTGTTTTTATTCATATCTAGTATTATGTTTGTAATAGGATAACTATATCTGTTCTTTTCTAATATACTTTTTTAATATTAGAAAAAGGACAAACCTTGTTTTATCCTTAGTCAGTTAAAACAAAAACTTAATGAATAGGCTTTCACGACATTCGTTCAGCATGTCATTGTTTTTCGGGCTATTTGGCTGACGTAATTCAGAAGAGGTTCGGTGAGGAAGAATAAGCTATTCAAGCATCAAGGAGGTAACATCTCTTGATGATTGCTTTTGTTAACCCCGCCGAAAAGTCCGAAAAACAATGATATGCAAAAAACCTCATTTAGTAATTCACCAATACTTTTTCCCATTTTTAATAGTTAAAATTGAGTTGTTTAACCGTACTTGAGTAACAATACCGACAATACATTATCAGTAACTGAGTAATTTATAAAACATTTTATTTATTTGTTCTTTTATGCTATTTTAATTACGAACAACGCATTTGCATATTTCTTTAATATTCGTCTAACTAATCTGCCCTGACCAACCGTCAACATTATGTTTCACGGAGATTCGAACCTAGGGCCTCTAATTTCATCACAGAGGTTGCCTTTGGACAAGACGCAATGGATGTTATTGCAAAATATTGTCTCGTTTCACACTTTTAAAATAACTTGCAGACGTTCTGAGACTCTATTATTTCTACGTCTGTTTGTTTATAATTACTTACGGAGCCGTCTAAAAAGAAAATACAACAAAATGTATGGTTACATTTCTTTGATACGGAAGTTAAATGTTTATGTTAAAATGTTTTAGTGACTAAATTGTTACATAAAATACGAAAGATTAAGTTCCAAAAAATTTGCTCAATCTTTTTCAACTTAATATTTAATACTGTTTAAGATGTTATATTGTATTAATTTAACTCTACAATTCTACTTTCCTTATATGAGATATTTTCAGTTTGTATTATTTATTGTTTGTATTTTGTATTATACATATTATATAAATAAAAAATTGATTTAATATTGAAAAAAACTACGACACTATATAGAAATAAGGTATATATACCCTTTAAGTGGGGAACCCTAAAAAATGTAAAGGTATACCCGCCCTATTTTATTTTATTAGAGCTTTAAAAGGCAAGGTACACAAACCCAACGAAAATTTACAAGTGAAATGCGCCTATTTCGATCGAAATTCAAATTTTATTGCGTATTATTTTAGTATACACGCGAAGTTGTGCGTAATTCATTGTTTTAGGGTTGTGCGCACGATTTTTTCTTCTACCGTCTGGTTGACCTATTTACTGCTTTGCGGCTCGAATGCAGGTTGGTAGGTTTTACGCCTACCACCACCAAATCTATACTGATAAAGCTAAAGAGATACTGTTTAAAGTTTACGCCAGTATACTTTTAAATTACAATTTAACGGGTTAAAACGCGAAATATATAGTTAAACTTAATTATTTTCACTACAGCAGCAGCAACCGTAGTCTCCTAGTGACCACGGCTGCTGCAAAGCATCCGCACCAGACCGTAGTTAAAATAATTGTAGTAAACGGTTCGAATAGATTGTTTTATGTTGAATAGACCATTTATCGAAAAATATCCGCGACAGTATATGTCTATCTTTTAAGATTAACTCGCAAGTACCGTTTTGATGCTAATCAAATTTACACAGACAAATAAACAAATAAGTTATTTCTTTTCCATTTTGTATACCTAAACCGTAACGTTTCTTTATAAAACAGTTGTCAAGATTATAATAATCAATAAATAGCATTCTCAGAGACGACACTTTTCTATTGTAGAGGAGAATAAGCTTGGGGTTCATTTGAGAAATATTCCAGCTGTATAACATCAAAACATGACTAGTATCGGCTATTTTTATTTGACATCCATAAGTCCATGGAATGATCACCCAATCGCTCGTAGCGGTGGTGGGGACGGTGGCTTGTGACTCCAAACTAGATGCTGCTGCTACAAATACCGCATTTATATTTCGTCCAATGAGGAAATCGAATCTTTGACCTCGTGATTACGTAACCACTGGATCAACTGAGCAGAAACAAATATAAACTAAGTTTTCAATAATAACTATGAACTTCTTTGAAAAATACTTCCTCTCTTAAGCCCTACTTTAAAAGCAGGTCACAGACGTATTGATATAAATCTAGATTGTAAAGTTATGCCTTATTTTCAGCATTTTACTCCTGAAAATAGATCGCACAAAATCGACTTTAAATACTTATCTATATTTATTTATACGTCCTTGTACACAAAATATATAAAAAAGCAAGATTAATCTTATTACGTCGATACAACTCTAACATAAATAATGTTAATAATAAATAAAATGTGACCATTTGCAGAATTCTTTCATGTTTTTTGCTTTAGAGGGGTTTTGCAACGCACATACGCCCTGAAAAATTATTAATTTTACTCCAGACTTATTTATAGCTTCTCGATAAATGGTTTCCAACACAATTTATTCCACCTCGATTTTAATTACAAATAGAAAGTTTCACAGGTAAAAAGCTTCTTTTTTATTATCAGGTTTATTTCCACCTCATCAAGCAATGGTTTAGTACATCCATTACACAGGCGTTAAACGGATCCTGGTAAACCCTGGATAGCGCACTCAATCCCTTTTAATCCGAGATTGTTAGTTAAAGCCCAGCAAGCGGTCAAATGAATCATAGCTAAGAGACTTGAATTATATTTTACTCTAACGAATTGCGTATATTTTTAATGAGAGCTGTGATTATATGAAACCTTTATAAAGTCAAAGTCAAAAATCATTTATTCATGTAGGTAACAATGTACACTTATGAACGTCACAAAATAATTATAGAAACTAACTTTACATTTACTACCAGTTCTCAAATCAAGGGCGTAGAACGAACGAGAAGAACTGGCAATAAACTCGCCGTCACTCCTTTTATCGCCAAGTTTCATTTTACATTCTTGATTTACTTTTAGTACACAACACATTTTTCCTTGTAAAAGGGGGTTCCTCCACACCCCAAGCATTTTTATCATTTAAATATTGATTAACATGATAATAACCCTTTTCAAGCAGTTTTTGTTTTACATACGATTTAAACCTATTTATTGAGAGTGCTTGTACTTCGCTGGGGATTTTATTAAAGTATCGTATGCAGTTACCTTGAAAAGAACTACTACTTTTATGGAGCCTTTTGTTTGGTACACTTATTTTGTCCTTATTACGCGTATTGTACTGATGAAAGCTGCCGTTTGTTTTAAAAGTATCTACGTTTTTCCTCACATACAAAACATTTTCATAGATATATACCCGATACTATCGAGAATAACCGAACTTTTACTATTTACAATTGTCATTTTATATCTACTGTGTTTAATGTTTGTTGTATTTTATACTAGAGATCAATCTATAACTTTATAATAATTGCGGTTAATATTAAATAAAACAATTATAACGGTTTAAAACGCGAAATATATTACCTACGCTACCGCCGTCTATGTAGCCTTTTATGGACCCCTCGTGACCAGGCACGCAAAGCATCTGAAACGTTAGGTCATAAAAATAAGTTATATATTTCGAGTTTTAAGCCGTTCAAAGTGATTTATTATAATGTGTACTCGCGTGAACAAAGAGTACGTAGAAAATCAGAAAAAAGGACAGGAAGTTTCACATTTGTAAACAATCCATTCTAACATAAAGTCAAAAACAAGTGCGGTTCCTGAAAATAAACCCGAAAACAATTACACGACGGGATTATTTACGTCAAACATAAAAATCGTGTAAATCAGATCACGCGCCGAAGCAAAACACAATAAAGCTTAGAAAATGTCCCTTACAGAATGTTGTTCGCGGATTAACATCGATTTTTATTGTCGACTTTACAGCTGTGACGGATTCCGTTGTATTCGGCTAATGTATGTATTATCGCGCCGTTAAATCGCTTTTATGTCAAACATGTAGTGGATTTTTTTTATGAAAACTGCGCGTGCGTCGGGTTTCAAAACTCGATCTAGATTTGGTTTAAAATACAATGTTATATGTGTAAGAGCTATGGTGATGACTATTGTCAGTGCTAGGGGTATGATTGTAGTGCCGTAACGCGTTACGTAACAATGTGGTCCAGTAGTAATATAGTTATCCAAACTAGTGCAATCCATTTTTTCCCCTTCTTTATGATATCCGATTATAATTATTTACAATGTGTCTCGGTATTCAAACTAAGAAATCATTAGCGCGTAGGCAACATGTAAAACAAATGAGCTATAGAAATCGAATAAAATCATTTATTTATCAACAATTATCGACAACATAAAAAAAAAGCTGACAAGCAAAACGTTAAAATTATTACTTTTAATTATATCGATACAACTGTGGTTAACTGTGGTGTTGCAACTAACCCCATACACTCGGTTCGATCGGTCCTAACTTCGAGACCGTTAAAAAATGTATATATTTGTGTTATAATAATATAATCTGCAGTTATTTGAAAGGCTTCAAAATTTTATGGATTCATATTTAGTTTCAGTTAATTTCGGCATACGACTGAAAGATAACTAATTTCTTTCGCGTTTTAATCCGTTAAATATTTGCTCTGTGTGTGCTATACCTATAACGTTCGGATGATGAATATACAATACACAAAATAATAATGAAACTTGATCTATTATATTATGGCTATCTCTTGACGAAGTCTAGTCTAAGAGCCAGTGGCGCAAAAATTTTAATGCTAAATTATTTAGCAAAATTAAGACGTTTTATTCTAAGTTTTAATTTATTAATAGAATATTAAACATACATATACGTCTACATTATTTAAGAGTCTATACGAGAAAGTTAACACAAGTTCGAATTTGAATTTAGCTCCAGCAGTGCGTACTGCATTGCGGCGTTTCAAAAATTAAGGCTTTCACGGTATTTAGCGGTGGCAAGTGAGGTGTGAAGCCCGCTTAACGCTCTCAATGCATTTAGCTCGAATATTAAATTCAAGATTGACTATAAGCGCTTGCAAAGTACGCGAATGCGACTGAAAAAGAAAACGTGAATATCTACTTATAATCCTTCCTCGAAACTTATGATGGCATTATATACCACCTGACATAAAGTAATGTGAACAGTTCAGAAGGCTGTGAATGCCGGTTTAGATCCGTTGTAATTTTTTTCAATATAAAAATGTTTTTCATTTAAATAAAACACTTAACGATTTAAAAAGCGGAATATATTACTTATGTTTATTTATACGGTTACGGCTACTATATAACTACAGTTTTTAATTTATATGCTACGGGAGGACAGACAAAGATGTTCACTAATTAGTTCAGAATTAGGAAATCCACAGACTGAAATCGAAAGTATTCAACTTGACTGTTTTTGCTGTGGGCGGTGGTACGGACGAGATATTCCTACCACCCACTTTCCAGACGAAGTTTAATGTTTCAGAACCTGATGGGGATCGGATTCACGTTGATTGTTAGCCGTACATGGCTACCAATAGACCAACGAGTCAAATACTCTGCACACTGTCAGTTTGATTCAGTTCCGAAACGAGCCGAAGCGATAGCGATAAATCATTTGCCAATCTCACTTTCATTCGGAGCACCCGCGATGTATTTTTATTTTATTGCGTTGTGTTTGCGGTTTATCATAATAGAAGCAGCTGTTTTGGACCGCTTATGACTTATAACATCTGTTTACTTTATAGCTAATGGCTAAACAATTCACTGGATAAGATGTTTTGTAGTGTGATCGTAAATATTTTTCTTTTCATTTAAATAAAATACTTTAACGGTTTAAAACGGGATAGATAGTTAAACGTATTTTAACTTGGCCATTTTCAATAAGTTTAACGAATATATCGCATTTTAAACCGTTAAAGTGTTTTATTTAAATGTGTACTACTCGCGTAAACTATAGACAGTATTAACTCGGTTGTTCTTTGTCTTTAACTGAACCTGTGGCATTATGCATTTCCTCATTGAGCTACGGTGTCCGCCAAGTCAAAACGGTGAATGATAGGATCTGAAAAATCGCGTATAGGCAGCCGGCCTAATTAACACGCTGTCTGTCACATGTCGTTTGCCAAACTTATCGTAGGAACAGTTTTAGAATGCACTAGCATAGTGACGTCAGAGCGACCCAAATTTTGCGTCCGTATTTATTTTGAACAGTCATCAATGATTCTATACTCTTAATACTCTTTTTAATTATAACCCGGCCAAAGGTCGATAGCGCATCTTGTGTAGATGTTATAAATGAAGTCCATACTTGTCTGTCCCCCTCTATAATTTAAAAAATCACTGTCTGTAGTTTACGCGAAAAGTACGCATATAAATAAAACACTTTAACGGTTTAAAACGCGATATATTTTAGTAACTGCAAAGCATGCGAAACGTCGGGCCGTAGTCAATAATAATTTTCAAACTAGTTTAACTAAAATATACCGCGTTTTAAACCGTTAAGGTATTTTATTGAAATAAAATATTCACTTTAATTTTTCAGAAGTGTTAGGCAAAGATAAGTTACCGTTTAAAAGTTTATGCACCCATCCATTTTCGTTCCACGCACAGCATCACTTAACCTCATAAAAGCGAGATATAGGTTGGAACAACTCGTAAACTCGTTATTTATGCCAGCACCGAGATGGACATAAAGTCTCCTCATAAAATAGTCATAAATTTAAGAATAATAAGATCGATGATGTTTTACGGGTTCTGTAGGTGGTAAATATTGTTGATTTTGTTATTTCTAACTACTGAATTGTACTGGTATTGGTAGACACGGCTGAAGAAAGTAACAGGGAGCTAATAAATAAAATGTTTATTTGATGGTAGGTAAAACACCACAGTCATATAACATCTAAACAAGATGTGTTGTCGACTTTTTTTGGCTTTCGTTATTTGTAACTCCACAGACTGAATGCGAAACGCATTTATTTATCTGTGGACGGTGTTTTGTGACCAATTTAATATTATTTCATACAATGTATATTATATTAGATATGCAAATTGATTACATAATTTATTTATACAAATTGTACACATTTAAAGAATTTTAAAACGGTTTAAAACGCGATATATTATTATATTTACTTTTCAACACGAAGGATTTCACGTACTTTTATATAAACAAATAAATATATTTCTTATTTACAACCGTTTAAGGTCGTTAGAATTCATTTCTTTATAGTAGCAATATTTTGAACAAGAGAAAAGTATAGACAGGCACCATAGATGTTGTTCTTTCAGGCATTTTATCTATAACCTCTCGTCGATCTGTTACAATCTGTTTTGACAATTGTATTAAATAGACAGATAAATTATTTTCATTGCTGTATGACGGATAATATAAAGACAATGATATTTTGACAGACGAAAATACAAATGTGTCCAATAATGATTCTCGTGTCGCGGTGTTCGAACTTGAACTCCTCCGAAATGGCTCGACCGATTTTCACCAAATTTTATATGTGTATTCAATAGGTCTGAGAATAGGACAACATTTTCCATCCCCCTAAGTGATAAGGGTGGTTCACCCTTAAATTTTTTTTTTAATTGTTGAACAAAATTTTTAATTTCTATTTTTTTATGGTACAACATACAAAAATACATTTAATCCTCAATTTTCACTCTTCTACGATCAACCCTTATTTTTTAATAGACATTTTAGTAAAATTATTTAAATGGCAAAACAACGTTAGCCGGCTCAGCTAGTTCTTTTATACCACTTTCGCAGCGTACGCATCTGAAACCCACAGACATGAAAAACTTACCCCGTTTTGTTCACATTTCCGGATGTATCTTTGCTTCTATAAGTCACAGCGCGATGTTTTATAGCCTATAGCCCTCCTCGATGAAATAAATTGAAAATCAAACAAAAAACTCTTTAGCTTTTTATATAAGTATAGATACATACAAATTATTTTCATTGCTGTATACATAATATAAAATAACGATATGTTGCCAGATGAAAAACCCAATTGAATCCCATAATGATTCTTAATGTGTAAAACTGAACGTGTTTAGTTGGAACGCGCATCCCATTTTCACCTCATCCATCACGCATCATTGAGGTGATAAATGTATGGTCAGCACATTAGGCAGATGAATAATGATGTGTCGTCTTTGTCCCACATATGAAATACCTCGTCAGAACAGACTATGTCTACACAATTTGACAGAGAAAACTAAGATGTCTAGTCTTTTTCAAGTTAGTTATTTAGAAAGGCAATTAAATAAACATTTTATAATAAATGTTGTAATTATTTAATAACTAGTCGTAGCTTTAGTTATTTAGCGACCAGCGAGGCGGGACGCTATCACCATATACAACATTTAAAGAGGAATGATTCTTCCATACATATCTTTGAAGGTTACCTTTAACCGTTTTCGTAACGCACGCAAAAGAAACTCTCAAAGAAGAATCATTTTCTCCGTTTGTTCCACATTTCTTATTGTTTCTTCGCTCCTGTAGATTGCAGCCTAATGTTTTATAGCCTACACCCATCCTTGATAAAAGCCCAAAACGACACAAAAATACTAATTCCAAAACGTGCCAGTAAACAAAACCAATCAGTGAAACTGACAAAGAAAACCGCCCCGTGTACTACCGGAGGGAACGGGTTTTCACGTTTTATAACGAGTTTTTTTCTGTTTATAAACAATATTTTTACACGTCTTATATTGCACAAGATGGCGTTATATAAATTAAAAAACGAAATAAGATTAAAAAAAAATTACAACGGCGGACTTCAACCTACAGTGTTTCGTGCTGTTCCTCGAACCAACTGAGCTACCTGTTAGATTTTCCTGATGATCTTCAACATGTTCTAGGAAATTATAAAATTATTCGAAACTTTTGTACCCTGTGTGTCGAAAATACGACCCATAAATTGACCATTTGACCAACATGCCCCTTCAATTTCATACCTTTTTAAATACAAGCGCTCGTGCTATATTTTTTAAACAAGCGTAGGTCGGATATACACCAGCTTATAGCTTCTAAATGAGATGCGCTGTCAATCTATTGGCTTTGGATATTAGGCAATCCACAGAAACTTAACAGATACGCTTTTATGGTTCGCGGTTTTTTCATCTGTAGTGGTCATGACCCAGACGGAATTTATTTATTCCGATCCACCTATTCAGATTTTCAGACATGTTCTTCTTGTTTCAGATAACTTATAAATTTAAAAAAATTAAAAGATAATTTGATTATTAGCCATAAATTGCTACCATTAGACCAACGAGGCCCTTAAATTTCGTACCTATTATTTTAACCCATTTCATTAATTAATGACTTATATTACGTCCTTAATACATTAGCCCTGGATACATTGAATAGACGGCTTTTCTCTGAAAGAGAAGCTTTAGCTGGATACATTTTCTTATGAATGGTGATAACACGGGCACGTGACTCAGCGCTTGGTATTTACTGAATTTCAGTATATGATGGAGCTCATAGTATTTATTAATGTAGAGTATAGTAAACAAACAGATAAGCTAAACAAAATTTACACAGATAAACAATTTTAAAACATGCTGGCGGGATATAAATTAAAAATGTAATTAGATTGGAAAAAAAATACAAATAACTTTAATACGTAAGTGTTAAGGTTGAAATTACATTGTGGAGGGGGTGCATGTATCAATTCATGAAAAAGGCGAAGTAGAAAAAAAGAGTAGATTATAGCAGCAGTACAAAGCGCCGAGGATGCCGGTTTAAGCCCCGCTCGTGTCGTATTTTTTTTTCAATATATGTATATAGATTTTTAAGTTTAACTAATATATCGCGTTTTAAACCGTTAAAGTGTTTTATTTAAATGTGTACTACTCGCGTAAACTATAGACAGTATATAATTTTAGTATAGTTTTAATTCAATCAAACAATTGCACAAACATATTTATTAAAAACACATATTTATTTTTATGATAGAGGAGTATAGGCCAGCATAAGCCTCACATGATGGGAGGTGAAATAACAGCTGAACAAGATGCGATGTCGATCTATTTTGGTTATGGACATTCGAAAATCCACAGAGTAAAACCGAAACGCCCTTAAATTTTACAGATTTTTTATCTGTGGTCAATAGTTCGGGATCTGGACGGAGTATCGTTGATGACCAGACATTTTGTAGAATTTCGATATAAAATGTTTAAGGTTTTATTTACACAATCATATAATGTAGCCTAAAGATAGGTATAATATGATAAGCTTGCTTTAATGTATTTTAGGATGATAGTGGTGTGCGAAAACAGATCTATTGATATCTGTTAATAACAAGAGAATATTTAAGCCCTGTCCGAACGCAATATTTATTTACCCTCGGTATTTGAACCCCGACGTCTTTTCAATGCGCGTTTTAGCATTGGTCGAAATGTAATGAGCCTTAGTGACGGTCTGCAATAATATATGGGCAAACCAAAAATATCCACGTACTACCGAAACGGAATGGAATATGAAAAATGCACGATGCATCCATCAGCCAGATTGCAGTGTTATTACTATCTCCGTTTTATTTCCTGCTCCGAAACGCTGTACCGTCCGCAGATAAATCGGCCCAATCCGTCTTAGGTTGAAGGCTTCTTTGTATTTTCAAACAGCTTATATTATTTGTATATGATGATTATAACTCGTGGAGGGGATACTAGCTGATCGGACAAACGTCGTTTCGTGGTTTTTCAAGATTATTATTTTAATACAACTCTAAATAATAATTGATTTTGCATTAATAATAATACGATAAAAATCAAATATGTTTTTTGTTTTTTTTTAATCTTATTTATCCTCCTCTGTCGTAAATAATCCTTACTAATATTATAAATGCGAAAGTAACTCTGTCTGTCTGTCTATCTGTCTGTTACTCTTTCACGCCAAAACTACTGAACGGATTTGAATGAAATTTGGTACACAGATGGTCTAGACTCTGAAAAAGAACATAGGCTTCTTACTTTATTGCGAAAGGGGGTTGTAAGGGGTTAAAAGAGGAGGGGGGGCTGTAAAAGTTTGTATGAAAATTCGTGGTTTTTGAAGCTAGAACAATATAATTTCTTCTTTGGCTGTTTAGAAATGAGAGTGGGAGGAGTGATGTGAGGTGAGAGTGTTGCGGCAAAGAAGCACTTACAGTTAGATTGGCTGCCTTAAAAACGTCTTTACATAAATTAATAAACAGCCTAAATAATTAAAAGTTCTAACTCAAGTCCCTATTCCACGCCGACGAAGTCGCGGGCACAGCTAGTATACAATATTTCAATACGAATTCGAATGCGAATATCCAAAGTCAAAACAGGTCGACAGCGTATCTAGTCTAAATGATAGTAATGCTATTATACAACCATAAATAACATAATTTTTTAATGCACGACCAGGGATCGAACTCCCGATCAAAGCCGGCTGTTGATACTACTAGGCTAACACGTCTTAGAGTAATAAACACACACATAAAACAGAAGTTTTAAGACTTCCGTAATTCAAAAATAGACCGACAATGCAGTACTGCAGCGTGAAGGGCGAAACCGTCAAAACAGCCGAAAAACATGAAAAGCAAAGTCCAGAAATAACAAAAGATCGTCTTTTGTTTACGCGACCGCGAAGGTTGGAAAATACGCCATCGGCCTATTATTCCACATCACACATTAGTCAATATCCTACTTCTCTCTCCTCTCCTTATTTAGGCTTATTTTACCGAGCGAAGTTTTTTGCCGACTTATTGGTTAATTAATTAATTAATAAGTTTTCTAAATGGACTTCGTCGAAATTCTGCGTCCGGTTCTGAACCACCGTTCACAGTAGAAAAGCCGACAGGACATACATCTTGTTTAGATGTCATATGGCTAGGGTATTACCCCTCCCTTCAAGTCAACCACATCTTTGTCGGCCCTCGATATAAACAAAGCAGTAGATAAACCATCCCCCTCCACCCGAGTAACAAAATAAAATGCACAATGAAACAACTTTATATTAAAAACACAATTTTCACTTCAAAAACATTCACGTTATAACGAAGTTAAAACAAAGAATAAAACAATGTACGAACGCCTGTTGACTTTTTTGCAAACCGTACAATTGGATTTGAAAGGGTGGCTTTGCGTATTCATTTTTACATTGGCTACCTGTTCGGCGGCAGCCATTCTGTGGAAATAAAATGTTAAACGTGAAATAATTTTTCAAAGAGAATTAACTGAGTGAATAAGTACATAAATATATGGAATATTTAACTGTTTTATATGAAAAAAAATTGTTAATTTGTTAGCACTTAGTTTAGTAGTAACATAGTAAGATTTTTCTAAATACTGTCTGTAGTTTACACGAGTAGTACACATTCAAATAAAACACTTTAACAGTTTAACGATATATACGTGACGCACGGGGACACCTGTGACCGCGGCTACTGGAAAGCATCCGAAACGTCGGGTCGTAGTTAAAAATGATTTTCAAATAAGTTTAACTAATAAATATCGCGTTTTAAACCGTTAAAGTGGTTTATTTAAATATTCATATCTTCCCAAAAAACACTGCCGCTGTGGACGTGCAAAAGAGTTGTATCTTGTCACAACTGCGCCTCAACCTAAAGCGATAAATATTCCAGCGCGAAAAGCGCTTTAATTGCGAAGTGTCGAGCTTAAGAGGCCGTTTTCTTAGCTCCAGCTATGACCTAAAAGATTTTTCTCATTTTTAAGTGATCGCTAAGGGCCGCGTTAGGGCTTTTTTGTTAACGAAAACGCTTTGTTGTTTTAATAGGGCGGAAAGAAGTTTATTCTAAATTGCTCTTGTTGTGAGAGCGGTGGCGATATGGAGTGGGGACAGATTACCGCTGAACGCGTTCTGGCGGATATTACCGATCGCTTCTTGCATTACTTTTTTGCTTGAGCACATAGAAGCTTTTGATCTCAACAGGGTAAACTCCAATATTGATGTCTCGTTTTATACTGTTATTATATTCTGCTCCATCCTGTTTTAAGTCTAAGTACAATTTAACGGTTTAAAACGCAATATTTGTGCCCCGGACCACGGCTACTGCGAAACCCCCAAAACTTTTCAAATAAGTTGAACTAATATATATTGCGTTTTAAGACGTTATAGTGTTTTATTTAAATGCTCCATCGTATTATTATCGTCATAATTTAAAACGTTCGGATATGATTTGACATTTGAAATTCGGTTTATAAAATTCTATTTAAAAATGTTGTGTTAGTTTTTCGATGGTATCATCAAGTGAAAGTGTACATAAAATACCTCATCCATATAGGTAATATCTAAACAAGATGTGCTGTTGGCCCTTTTGGCTTTTAATATTTGGAAATCCACAGACTGAAACGCGATCAACCTTGACTGCTTTTACCGCCCATTTAATATCCAGATTTCCAGACGAAGTCTCGTAAAATTTATAATTGTCTGAAAAAATGTTTATTAGACAATTATAAATTGATTGAAAAATGTTACATAGCCATACATTGCTAATTTGTTTATTTGTTTGTGTACATTTAAAAACTCAAGAGCACCGTTTGAGCTAAAATTCAGCACGATATCAAATCAATCCGTATCTAGTATTATTTTTATCTATGTTTTGCATCTATCACATATCCGCGTATGCGAGAAATGATCATGCGCATTTTGTTTAGATGTTTAGTGGGTTACTTCACCTAAAGTGAACTCTACGTTTGTTTGCCCTATTCTATTACAAAAAAGAAACAAAGTTGGTGATGAGGGGACTTGAATCTCTATAGCGCTTCGTTTTTGTTTTACATTAATGTACTTAATAGAAAACTTGCGTTATTTACCGCGCAACGCCGTTAAAAGTACGTAAATTCTAATCTTTAATAAATGCGTCATAATAAAGGCACAAATAAAATAATCTATTCAAGACACATAACAGGAAGCTTCTAATGGAGTAAACGATGGAAAATTAACGACCGCGCCAAGCTTTGATCTTTTGTTAATAAGTATTCACTGGCTAATGTACGGCTTAATTTATAAGCAAAATTATTAATACATAGGTAAAGGATTCAGTTTTTAATTACGTCCATTGGATGGTTACTGACGTAGATAAAAGCTCAACAATCAGAACCAAGAACCACGAACCACGAAAACTAGATAAACTTAAACATAGACAGTCTTTAAATTAAACACTTTAACGGTTTAAAACGCGATATATACGGTGTCTCCGTGACCGCGGCTGCTGCATCCGAATGCGTCCGAAACGTCGGACCGTTAAATAAGTTTAAATAATAAATATCGCGTTTTAAACGCGTTCCCTTGTGTAAGTAACCAAATTTTAAATTAACCAAAGTCCTAGGACTTTTATAGCTTTGCTAGGCAAAACGGAAAACTATTGAAGACGAAGCTTGTTTTTCAATGATGTCTCATGTTTAGTGTATGATATGTAAAGTATTTTTATCATTATTTCATGTCGATATAAATTGTAAAAATCCTTTCTTAAAACTAGATAAAATCGGTTACACGAAAACAGACATTATGTAACATACCTACTGAATAAAATTGTCTAAGAAAAATACTTTTTTATGAAAACACCATATATTTTGATTACTTTTTTCGTAATTCATTTAAAATGGATGTTCTTGCCATGCGTTGTAGATATTAACAAAACAACAGAACATAAATCGCGATCTAAACCGTTTAAAAAATTTATTTCAACATATTCAACTATAGGCTATACTAAAAGTTAAATTCCTTTAAAGGTACGGAGATATGGTTCCCGGGACTATTGCCGGGAAGATAGTGGGGGGAGTTTGCTCCCTATCTGGTGTGCTTGTGATCGCTCTGCCCGTGCCGGTCATTGTTTCCAACTTCTCCCGGATCTACCACCAGAACCAAAGAGCTGATAAGAGGAAGGCTCAAAGGGTAAACATTATTTGTTTATATAGGGACTTATATTATTCTTAATCAAACAAATGGGTCTGGTCTGGTCTAGGTCTGTAACTAGTAAATTTATTGACTTGTACATTGTTAATAAAAATAGAATAATGATTAATGATATATCATGCATTGTAATTGAAGTTTAAACTAAACACAGATCATATTGACTTTCTAATATACCTCCATATGTAATTAATAATTTTATAAAACAATGTAACGGATTCATTAAACATTCCCAATACATAGTATACTTCTTTATAATATATCCACAGCATTAACAGCGAGACTACAATTTTACATGGATTATTTGTATACTACCACTACCAGGGTGTTTTAGTACAGCGGACATACAGATGTGTCTGTTTTTGTAACAACGGCATTTGCTTTAATACCAATCTCGATAAACCTTACTTCACTTGACATTTGTTATAAATCAATGTCTTTGCAGTGACTATTGCAGACACATTTCTAAATCCGTTTCAATGATCGACTTTGCATTTTGGAAACTATTAGAAAGCCCAAAACCGAAATAGCTACGCAAACGCATTTCACCTTCCATGAAGTTAGCCTCATCATCTATATTTCCAGAAAGCCCGCCTCGCTCGTATCAGAATTGCCAAAGCATCATCTGGTGCCGCTTTCGTCTCCAAGAAGAAAGCGGCCGAGGCCCGTCTCGCTGCGCAAGAGTCCGGAGTCGAGTTGGACGACGCAGGCCGCGACGAGGACATTTTCGAATTGCAGCACCACCATCTGCTAAGATGCTTGGAACGCACAACGGTAAAAAATAAGGATTATGGGTGTTGGTTGATACGCTTCTTCTGTGTGTACAATGTGGTGTTAACTAATCAACTAGTTTTTCAGGGCTACAGTGTATCTGTGCTTTCGGGGAAAGTGTTGGTAAAACGTTTTTTGGCTAATCAATGTTAAAACATTGCTGTTGTTTAAATAACGTCCTTTATTTCTGAAGATGGTTAAATTTGCTTGGGACAACTGACGGACCCTAAGTAACAATATTCATGTTTTATGTAAAATTCCGTGCTTTGAATAAATGTTGTGATATTATTTTCCCTGAGTGTGCTACTGTTTTTTTATGTTACTGTATATCATTTTATAATTGGCTACCGAAAATAGACGATCACAAACTGACATAACAAGACGACAAAATCGTTATTTTTATTTTGTTAATCCTTCAGTCTCTTTCCTTTTAGGGTTTTCAAAACCAATACAACAAAATATTCCAGGATCGTGAATTTGTTGAAATGGAAAATCCATTCAATGGGGCCGCGAAACGGCCCGGGTCCCCGTCGCCACTGGCGTCGCCCGCGCATTCGGGGCGCGCACCAGCGCTGCTGGCTTGTTGCGCGCGATGCGGCTGTTGTCCACAGAAGTACCAGGTAACTTCAACTTTATTACCTACGCCGTACAATTATAAATGTGTTAACGGAACAGTTTAAACGCCCTTTCACTAACGGAACTAACTTGTGTGAACTCTTACTAGGTGTTTACATGGCATAGTTGCAAACAGCTTCTTTTCTAATTTAGTTTCCGATGGAGGTGTAGTAAAGGCTGACGTATGGTAATAATTACCATTTTTATGGCATGTTAGTTCACGTAGACGAGATATAGTTTTCGATACGTTAACACGTTAGTAGTATAGGTTATTTATATGATAATTTCTAAGGGTTTTGTGTAATGGCAGAAGCGCGGTCGTTCGGTACGGTGCGTCAGTCCGATCGGACTCGCGTCGTGTCCGCATCGTGAGGTATAAACAGCACACAGCACCATCCTTGATGTTTCAATTGCGTATCGGTGTTTTTACGACCAATATTGCTCGTGTTAGCATGCTGGGGATATCAGCGACTCTAACAACGTACTTTAAACGTAATATAAGCAGTTAATAACAAAAACATCTCTTTTCTCAAATTGGCAATAATTTCATAGAGAACTTTTCAGAATTGCAGTCAATGACACATACAACAAATAATTGTTCCGAACATTCCACACTGTTTATTGGTCGTAAAACGTCATCTACCGATGTCGTGATTGATGTCCGTATTGTTGCTTGTGTGGCTAGACTGTGCCCCTGACGTGCTTGCGTGGTACACTCCCAAAATACCAGAATCTACCAAATTATATCGAAATTTACAGAGCTTCGCTGGAACACAAGTTATATGCTATGCTTAATCAGAACAGCTATTGATACCAGCAAGTTAATCGCAAATATATTGGCAATATTAATATATTTCTTAAATTTAAGTACGATTTATGGCTAAGGCAAATCTTATTCGGCTTTAAAACATGATATAATATATATTAATACAGTGTATACTATACAAGTTACTTCGGTAAGTAATCTTAGTGAAATAAAAACTCGACTCCAGATTTAATCCCATTTTCGTAGTGATTAGTAGTAGAAACGTTTTGTTATGCTAACCCTTTTATTTTTCGACTATGTAGCCAGAACACTTTTAATGATTACCACTTCTTCATTACACTTACAAACTATTACTGTTTTATTTGTTATCCTTTAGCGACCCGACCATTGCCTACTGTAGTGAATTACGTACGAATTTCATTATATTTTAAGCGTTACATCTTCAAGCTACTAAAATCTACATAAATGCAATAAGTCAATATATACTGAATATTATAATGCTGAAGAGTTTGTTTTCTCGAATGCGCTAATCTCAGAAGCTACTGGTCCGAATTAATTTGAGCATTTATCGAGGAAGGCTTTAGGCTATAAAATATAGCACTGCGACAAATAGAAGCGAAGAAACGGAAGAGAACGTGGCATTGTTCCCACTTGGGAAAAAAAAAACATTTTTTGTGGGGGTTTCGGGAAAACGATACAAGATACCCAAAAATATGTTACAGATAATGATTCCTCCAAAACGTTTTAAAACGTGACTCCGACAGTATATGTCTATCTTTTATAATGAACTCACAAGGACAAATAACATTTCTTGTTAGTGTATAAGCAAGCCCAATAGATATAGGTAACAAGTGGTTCTAAAGCGTGCATCACTGTCCTTTCGACAGGTGCCATCCAAACGCTTGGTCGTCGGTTAAATCTGGTTCGTACCCAATTGGCTAACAGGTAGTTTAAATTTAAGGTCCTGCTATTAGACTCGAGTAGAAAACGAGCGCGCGGTACTCGACGATACACCGCAACGTCGCGTCCATCAGACACATCTGTGTCCGCCGCGCCGAGCGAAGACCCCTTACCAGTATGTCTTGCCAGTACTACCATGCAGCGATCGGGGGGACTAAATACCTTAACCTATCCACAATTTCAAAAATATCAATCGAAGTCCGATATCGTGTCGGATCGTGTGTAAGCACTCTCGCGCATTCTTACCACTTAGTCAACTAAATGTTACCCCAGACTGTGTCAATTCAATTATTAGGTTACCAGAATTTCAATATTGATCTATTTCTTTTGTTTTAACGCCTTTCGATATCAACTTCAAGTTAAGGAGATCGTGGTCAAGTAGCTAAAAGATGCTTACTTTAAAGATAGTTTGCCTACAAAGGGAACGTAAAAAAACAACATACTTAATAGTAATATCGGTTACTTTGGATACAGTAAGGGGAAAAGGGGGGGGTTAGAAAGATCGCTGCGTGGTATCTGGCGAAAAGGCTTTGTATGCAGGGTGTTGGCTGCTAAATGGTTGCTTAAAATCTCTTAAAGTTTCAATGATGATTGTAAATTGATGTGTATTATTTTAAGCTTTTGCTGTGATGCCGTCGTATTTATTGTCAATGTGAGGTAATACAGATGTAATTCAATGTGTATTGTGTAATTTCAATTGTAATAAGTCGCATTTTTCTAGTTTCACCGTGTGTTGATGAACAAAAATCCTACCCGAAGAAAATCCAAAACTTTATGAATCAATCAAAATTGGATTTCATTGATATTGTTCATCCATCTTTATTAAAATCGTTTTTGTAATACATCATCTATGTATTAAATAGAATAATGCGATTTCCTCTATCGATAGTAGATCCACAAGTGTCGTAAAGTGCTTCGAGTGTTGCTACTTGCAAATCACTGACAGCGACATTGACATTAGTGACGTCATTGCCAACACACTGCACACATGCTCAATGTGGGGTTGCCATTTATTTTTGCTGTAGAAGCGCTTATCGAAAAAAGTCGAGGTCCGCAAAACCTGAGGCAAGCTGCAGTGCAGCCGAACAAATATACACTACACTAAACTTACACACTGATGGGTCTACATTGTAACGATAGCATGATCCAAGCACCTATATTACTCATCACACTTAAATCCACTGCAACTTGTTCACTTGTAACAAATTTTAAAATTTTGTTCTCTATCTTATGGTTCCTATGATCCTTAGCTTGTGTTCAGTGCTTCCTCTATAAATGTAGTTAAGTATTGCTGTATCAAAGCTTCGATCTTTGATATTCTACAATTGGCATTATATTAAAGTAGATAGTACTCAATTGTAATAGTACCCAAAATAATAGCTAATAGAAATTTAATTTTCAAATCCTAAGAAGAGCTATGTGAGTAGGTTATTTAATGCGTACGATTTTACGACCCGACGCACGAATTAATTGCGTCTTCCACTGTTTCAGCAAGCTTGTGGCAAGTACATTCCAGCTGGCAGCACAGTGCAAGGGAACCAGACTGGCGTGGCGATGGATGGTACATATCTCGTGGAGGCATCTTTCTAGGATCCGTCTAACGAAGCTCACCTCGAGAGCTATGTGTGAACCAGACAGGACTGGAGTGACATTTGCCGCAATTATTAGGTTATGTCTACAGATCTAACATGATACTGCCTGATATACAGATATCATAGACTTTAAATGGAGACATTGAGGCTACCGGTCACGTTGCATAGGAGATATTTACGAATGATGACATAACGTATGAAAATAGATTTGAATGTATTGAGGGATAGACGTAGGTAGTAAATTCAATTATATTGTTATTAAGACTATATGATTTGCTCTCTCTGACTGCTTTTTCGATCTTCAGGTCTTCATTGAAACCATGGTCCATCTATTATAGTCGAACAGTATTAAAAATTAAGATTTACGACATTTCGGGGTTCAAAATGAAATTTCTGGGTCATTAAACACGTACTTTAAGTAGAAATATCACTTGATTTCAAAAATGTGGTGCAATTGATGGGTTAAATAATGTTGTCATTTATAGGTGGGACATCTGTATCTTTTAACTTCTATATTCCTGTCATTAATTTAATGGTGGTATGAATATCGAAACCGGGACACAGAGCCACCGTCCACAGATGGTAAAGTCGCGAAATGTGAATCAGCGTTTCAGTCTGTGGATTTCAGAATTTCTTGATTGGATGTTTAAGGATACGGTATTCATAATCAAGTGAAACAGATGGTCGTGGTACGTCTATCGGTTTAAAGATCCAGAGATTTTGAAACAAATAAAAGCACATGATAATAGTAATAATACAAATCATATCATAGGAAAATAGTTATATTCGAGGGAATTGAGCACTGAGAATCCTGTTTTATGTTAGGACACCAGGATACTAGTGCCTTCAGATTTCATTAAAACATACTGTTGCTCTGTGTTAGTGAAGTTTTAGGTGTAGATAAACATCCTCGTTTATAGTCGTGTCGTCGATGTAAAGGCACGTGTGAAAACTGTTCGTAGATCATTAAAAATGTAATTTTAAACTAGCGCTTAAACTACAGTGGGTAATTCTTAGATAGATGTGTAAAGATATATAAAATTCTGTAGCTACATGCCGTTTTAATGTTATCAAATATCGGATGCAATGAAAAAACAATGAAATGTTCGTCATCCGAATTAATGTTTTCTTCTTAGTAAATGTCGTCAGGCCCTGTATAGTTACAATAATTGCAACTCGGCCTTCTTAGAGCGTCTGTTGTATAGACTTCAGTGTACCACATGGTAGATGACTTTAAAAAAGACTAACGGATTAAAACTTTAAACTTAATTGAAATTATTTTAAGGCCCGACGTTTCGGATGTCTAGCAGCAGGTGTGGTCACGGGGAAATTAAAAATGGAGGGCGTCACTGAAATCGCTTGCTAGCGTCTACGTTTAGTCTCCTCGTGACCATGATTGCTGCATAGCATCCGAAACATCGGGCCGTAGTGAAAATAATTTTTAATAGTGTACTACTCGCGTAAACTACAGACAGTATTTTGTAGGCGACTGTCATCAAATTTTTGGTTCTAGGAAACGCCCTTTTCCACACCACGTTTTCCTTTACCATGTATCAAGATAAATTCAGATATCTTGGAGAAAGATCGAATCAAACTACCGCACGAATATAACTCGTTCCACTAGACTAGACCAAACGGCTCTCTATACTACTTTGTAGACCCCTAAATATGGATGTCTTATGATCGCTATAGATATATAATGTTATGTATAGATAGATGAATTTATGTGGTTATAATAGAGATTTATTTAATTTGTTAAATAACTATATATTAAGTTAGTATAAACTTGGGCATTGAATGCGTTGAAAAAATACTAAATAGGATTAATGTTAAGGTATGTAGGGTTGTTACAAGAGTTTCGTTACGTTACAAGGACAATTTTGGGCTGAAGCCGAAGCTAATTAACCGAAGCCGTAACTTAGCACTTTAGTTACAATATGTCAATTGGGGTTTCAAGCTATTCGGCGTACGTAATTGAGAAATGGTTTCCGAAGTCCCACGATTAAGAGTAGATGACATCACTATGAATGTTGCAAATTCCTCAGCCAAGCGAAGACGAATTACGATGTCCGAACAGCTTGAAAACACATGAAGCTTTGCAAAATAGTAATATGTGATTCATGTAATCTTTACCTACCACTAACACAAAACAAGTTTAAATAAAGCACTTTAACGGTTTAAAACGCGATATATTAGTTAAACTTATATGATTGATTATTTTAAATAAGTTTAACTAATATATCTCGTTTTAAACCGTTAAAGTGTTTTATTTAAATGTGTACTACTCGCGTAAACTATAGACAGTACATAACAAGTTATCTGTTTCACAGCCTTAAAACCAGTATATAATAGACAAAGTAAATAAAATACCAATTTCATACACGTTTGTAATGGTTTTTGTGAATTGCAATTTTCTAGATTACTTCGGCTTGAGCGCTGTTTTCTAACCGAAGCCGACGAGTTTTGTAACAACGCTACATTATTATTAATAAACCGAATTCAGTGTTATTAAAATTTCTTCCAAATAATGCCATTATTACCTACTAATAATTATCAAACGTAGACATTCAATTTGATGAATCTATCAATTAAGTATAAATAAGTAATATAATATGTTCTTGTTTCTTCGTTTCTATCGCGCAAATGATATCTATAATTAAATTAAATGTCGAAATATAATGTAAATAGTATAAATCGTATATGAAAAATGTACACAGACTAAGTCAATATTTTCCGAAATCAAAAAGTAACCATAGATCGATAATATTTATCCACGGTCGTAAAAATAAATTAAAAGTACTTTAATTATATCTTCTAAAAGTAAACAATTTTGAATGCCCCAAATATGGCAAATTGATGTTAGAAGTTTGAAATTCTGTGATTTTTATTATTAGAGTTAAGACGTTATTATATTTTTTTCCCAATCTTTTTAAATCTTTTCCGCAACGAGGCTTGTAAAAACTTTGGATTGTGTTAGCGGACATTTGGGTCAAATATCTGTAGGACCAAAATTAAGACTTTGAAAATGTGAACGGAAGAGAGGAAGCGTAAAGTGTTTTCAACACAAAACTAACAAGTAATAATACATATTCTGTATTTTCTTAAAAATATTTTTCAACTACGAGCTGCAATTTCAATAACTGGCAGCTTTTTTTTTCTTTTATCGAATTCATTAAATTTCTTAATATAAGTCAAATCATGTCCTGCCTAACCCTTAATTAATTATATTTCCAAAGTTACGCTTTATAATTTTGGAAAAACGTGTTGCAAATGAGATTGGATTGTGACGCCATTTTGAAATTTACTTTTGCCGCGCAAAGAACGCCAGTAGCGACATCTGTTATCCAACGCTCAAACAATTTTCGTAGCTTTCTCTAAATAAATACAATTTATTAAAGGTCTCCCAAAATACAAATAAATATAAACAAATAAAAAGATATATATATACATTATAAGTCGTCTAAATATAAAATAAAATGTTGGATGTAAAATTGTTTCGCAGTCGCCCTGAAGATGGCGCCTAAAAATGGGAGATCTATAACTATTTTCATGAGAGTTATGATATATTAACTGGCAGTGTTTAAAAATGTCTTTTATGATTGTAATATAAAATTTTGAATCTAGTCAAAGCTTACATCAATTTCGTTGATAGTTTTTACTCTGGTAAACTTGACAATAATTGTTGTGATTCCTTTAGATTTATCTTACTTATTTTAGACTTTGTTAAAAATATTGTCTTTATATTGGTTACTACCTAGAATTTTTATGTAATTGTCAGAATAGGCAAATCTAAAGGCGTCATTTATTTTGTCCATTTATCTCTTTAATATTTACCAATTGCCAAGAATATATTATTACCTAAGTATAGAAAATTCACTAACAATGAAATTGATAGTAAGCTCTAATAGATATGTAAGGTCTTCGGTTTAAAACCTTTAGATCAATAAAATTAATTCTTTGTTATTTTGAAAAAAAAAAAGAAATAAACTTAATTGTATATAATGTGTACAAGTTGTTTTATTTTTTATCACTTATATTTTATACACAGACAAGATAGGTTGTATTGAAATCTTCAACATATAACATGTTCATAAACATTAATAACATTTACAGTTTATCTTTTTTAAGGAGCAATAATTATAATTATTTTTGTTAATAATTACACTATATAATATAAATGAATCCGCTGCGCTAATGCCCTTTGTCGAAACTACCTATTTGTATAAAACTGACCCAACAAATATTATTTACCTATAAAAAAACTCTAATGGAATTTTATTAAGGATTCATTTAGTACCACACAATATAATTGAATAGCACATGAAAAGGTTTTGTTAAAAATTTTCAAGTTTCTTAAAATTTTTATTTCTAAATATATTCCCTTTCTTTTCTTCTTTATTAATCGAAATTATTATGGTTAGTTCTTAATTTTAATTACGCGACATCTGTTGGCAAGCCCCTGCATTAAAACATAATCTTTAACACCTACTTGTAAACCATAGACATTAAAATATTTACATTATGTATTTAAAAATCTAAATAACGTCAACCACACTTCGTTGCATAGATAATATGCATAAGTGTGAGTATTAATTATTTTAATAATATTTTATTTTAGTATTACGTCATTTCTTATTTCATTGAAGCACGTCGTAGAAGTGGTTTTTGAACCTTTCTATGTTTTGCAACTTCGTCACTAGATGTCGGGGTACATCAATCACCGAGTTACAGCCCGAGTGGAAATTATTTTTACAATTCACAGGTGAAAGATGGCGCTACTAAAACAATTCTAACACTTTTGCTATTCATTCTCTGAAGATACTAAAATATACAATAAATTCGATTACCATCCTTTAATAAGCGATATAAAACTCTTTTTAGATTAATTTATCATCACAGTAATTGAATAAAAATAATCAATCGCAGTGTTATTTAGGTAGATATTTCATTACTTACATAACTGTTACAATAATAAAGATTAACAAGAACGAAGATATATAGAAATTTAAACATAGAAAGCCAGTGTTTATTTCCAGAAAAGTAATTGATGAGACTGCTGTCCCGTGCACGAACGAAACCATCTTGTCCCGGTACTCGAACTCAGGACATATCGCACTTAACGCTAGGTAACGCGTTTAACCATAAAGCTACAGAGGTGGTTTTATATAGTAATTTAAGGTATAAAACCGTTTAATATTATTACTGATAGTTACGCTTACATGCGAATTACAGGCTTATTCTATTTAGTTATAGTTAATTGTTGCTCTGCGCACACGCGTTTCACTGCGTTAAGCGCATAAGGTTGTGGGAATTTCCGGGAGAATTTCAATGTTTCTATCAGCAGTCCAATCAACTACTTGTCTGTAAGTGACCAATCGATCAGACACAATAATGTGTTCGATTTGGCCATACCATAGCGAAAGGCCTAGTGTACTTAGTAAAAGCAGCTAATGCCATCGTGAACGTAGAAACCGGTAGAATAATTAGTACGCATCAATGATTTCCGATGTTATTATCATACATTCTATATGAGAGCGGAATTTTCCACCCGGTCTGGATACAATGTATCTCATGAACAGAAGAAGCAAAGAAGAAGCAGCCTTTCGGGCCATTAGTTTAAACCAGAGATGCACATACTTAAATACTGTCTATAGTTTTCGCGAGTAGTACACATTTAAATAAAACACTTTAACGGTTTAAAACGCGATAGATATACTTATTAGTTAAATTTATTCGAAAATTATTTTTAACTACGGCCCGACGTTTCCGTTCCTCCCGTTCTCATGAGGATACAAAATAATTTTCAAATAAGTTTTACGAATATATATTGCGTTTTAAACCGTTAAAGTGTTTTTTTTTTAATATGTAGACTCATTAAGAATTCCATTCGGGCAAATCATGAACTAATGGCGGGCCACCAGAAATAATAAATAATTGTTAATAATGCATTAAAATTAAAACAATATTTTATTAACTTGTATAAGTATTATTTTTGCTGCCGTTGGGCCACCAGTGTTCGGGCGGCGGGTTCAGTATCTGTGCATCTCTGGTTTACACGCTTCCATGTCTAACTACAGGGTAGAGCTCAGAATTTGACAGTTGGTGTAATGGCACCAATCAACGGGTCATGGGTGCGATACCCACCGGGTCCTACATTATTCTAATCAATTCATAAAATTTCTAAAACATATTTTATTTCGCCTGGAAAACGTGATGTTACCACCCAGGTAGGAATATCGAATCATTAAAATATGTACTACTCGCGTAAACTACAACATTACCTATTTCTTATGATTTGATCCCAAATGCGTTGTGCTAAAAAAAAGAATTTGCAATTATTTAAGGGCGGATACAATTACGTCCATCCTTAATCAGAAAGTCTACAATCTCAGTTATCTCCTAACGGTACCCCCATACATACAAAAAGTATATATGTGCACATGCAAAGGTAATTGTGGAGAGAATAAAAAAATTGCTAAGTGTGCCTTACTTGTGCGCTGAGGCAGGTACAGTCGGATGCAGAAAGTCTCTCTTCCTTTTAAATTTTATTGTACATTATTGCTTTACATATAATTTCTTTTACTTGTTCATTAACAGACTTCATAGTCATCAAAAAATTTTGTTGGTTGGGCATAGTCTTATTCAAATTACCGATAAAAAGATTTTCCCGTACCGGGAATCGAACCCGAGCCTCCTGGGTGAAAGCCAGGTATCCTAGCCACTAGACCATACGGGAGATGTGAATAAGCTCAGTTCAGGGCAATATATAGCTGAGACATAATGGTTTAAAATCAGACGACAGTGGCAAAACAGTAGATAATTTTTTTTAAAGATTTAAGTATATATAATATTCGCGTTATAAATAGTTTTAAAATGTTTAATTCAAGTTTTATATTCATTTACCTCTGGGATATGAGCAACTTGCATTGATAAGAGTACAATTTAGACTTTTATTATTCGATATATTGATACCGTAGTACCTACCGTAGACAGTAGACACCGTACGCTAAGTTGTCTCGTCTCGTCGGCAACAGTACAGCACGCCAGCATATCAGCAGCCGACCGTACATAGCGGGCGTCGTTCCGAGCGGCCACAGTTGGCTGACAGAGCGAGAAGTTCAAATCTGGCCGTAATTGATAAATAAACGGCACGTGCCCAGGTCAACACACTTGTTGTAAACTCACATATTGTTCACAGCGATTATTTTAGAAGATTGAGGAAACGCTAATACTTCAACAACGCGTCTTCGCTAAATCAAGTCGTAACGGTCTTTTGAAAAGTTTAATATTTTCACGTGAGCAGATACTTTTCACGTTAACGAGTTTATTTAAATGTGTACTACTCGCGTAAACTATAGACACGATTTAAGACTAGATAAATTAAAAATCGATTATAAATAGAAAAAAAATACTACACGGAACTCGAACCGGCACCCACGGCGTTCCGTTATATTGCGCTAACCAATTGAGCTACCGGGTTCTACACGTCATCGTCAATTCAGCCTATTGATATACACCTCTCTCGCAATGTTATTTTAACCTTAAAACTCGCGTGTTACGTACCGTCGACGATGAGGTGTAGGACTCGGTGGCTCAATTGTTAAGACAACAGCACGGAACGATGTGAATGCCGGTTCAAGTCCTGCTCGAGTCGTATTTTTTTTCAAATGTAGTTGTATAACGCATTACCATTGATTTCTTTAATTAATTCTCATTTATTTCGATCTTGTTTCGGTTGGACAGGACATAAAAGACTAAAAAGCAATAAGGCGCGTTTACTCTTCTGTAGCGCTTATAGTTAGCTAGCAATATTTTCGATTAAAAAGCAGACAAAAGTATTAAAATTAATTTGCGAAGAGTTAATTTGTGGAATGCGCTCATCTTAGGAACTTCTTGTGCACCATCAGATATAACGGAAAAAAATATTTCATCTTTGTTGGTTTCCGTTACGTGCACTGCAAAAACCGTTCAAGAAACCTGAAGAAGAAAAGAATGATTGCGCTTCAAACGATATGTATAAAATAATTCTTCTTTCAATAACCTAAAATGTCTGCTGATTACCTCGCAAGAACTGTTTGGTTCTTTTAATCTTTAGTCTAGTTATTTAGATGAAACTACTACATAATAGAAGAAAAAAAAAACACGAACATGTAAAATTTTCCACCTGTATTACCCTTAAAGAACCCTAGTTCTAACCCGGGGTCCACCTGTCGCTGTCTACGCTTCAGTACCTCATCGCCATTCAAGAGAAATCTACAAGGGACCATTATTATACGTAAAGACCAATATTTGTCGTATAAAGATAGTTCTTCTTCTTCATCTTCTATCTCCATTGCTGAAGGTTGGCCGTTAACTTTTAAAAGATAGTTTACCTATACTAAACTAACACTTTTACATTCCTTCCGCACTTAGGTAAGCAATAATCTATATCAGTAAGTGTATAAGGCATTAGGCAAGTGAGGGTCTAGCTTCGAATCGCTGTACACAGTCTCAAAATTGAAACCAAGCACTTTGGCTTAACGCGACATAAATCGACTAAGGTTTTAACATCTACACTATACTACGTGATCCGGCAAACGTTGATTTGATATTTGCAATATTACTATTTTTATTATGTTGTTAGAAAGAATAGATAATAAGGCATTAATATTGACCAAATTCGATTACTTACCAAAAACGGTTCTAGCGAGTTAATCTTAAAAAGATTTCCGTGGGCATTTTTTTGATCAAATGAACTTTTGATCTTTGATTTTAAATAAAAAGAAATCATTATTTGTGTTTTTTTTACCTTTTTCGCAGTGCACGCAACGGAAAACCCATTCTTTATTGCTAAACTGCAGTTTAAGCAGTTTCAGATCCTTTGCAGCAGCAATCACACGAAATAAATAAATTAACAGATTCATTTATATATTTCGCGTTTTAAACCGTTAAAGTGTTATATTTAAATGTGGACTTAGTCCCGAAATTGTTTCTTTAGCTGTGCAGTGTATAAAACAATTGAGCAATGAAACGGAGTCTAAAAGGCAAAAAGGCGTTTTACTTTAAAAATTCCAAGTTCAAGTGGTCACACGTACATCTGACCCCTAGTGAAAAGTAGTAATAATACTGTACCATACCCTCTTAGTGAACGAGTAGTTGAACCGTGAAGTCTTGCAGGTGTCTTAGAAGGGTATAAAGTTAAACTTGGAAATAAATGCTCTGAACAGTCTGCGATGAGAAAACACGGTGCACGTATTAGGTTGGAAAATAAAACATACTTTTCTATCACACACACACATTTTTAAAACACACATTTTTTTTTAATTTACATATTAATTTATATTTTTTAAAATTATACCGTTGAAAACTTTGAAAATAAAAATTGATTATAAATTTTTAAAAAATACGACTCGGGCAGGACTTGAACCGGCGTCCACGGTGTTCCGTGCTATAACCAATTGAGCTACCTAGTCCTACCGTAGGTACCGTAAGGCTTAGGCGTATATTTACAATTTTAAGTCGCTTGAAGCATTAATTTCTCATTTTATTAAACTTGATAGTTTTGTACCTACCTACATTAAATGTTATTTTACTGAAATAAATAAATAAAAGAACATATTTATAACGAAACCAGAACACGTTTTATTCGTAAATTAAGAATAATTATAAACTGAAAAAAAAAATTACGACCCGGGCTCGACTTGAACCGGCATCCACACTTCCGTGCTGTTGCTCTAACCAATTGAGCTACCGGGTCCTACACGTCATCGTCAATTTTAAATACAAAATCGTCATTTTTTTTACATAGCGCCATCTTGTGACTAGTATTAAAGTTTTCAAACCTTACATTATTTCCAAAACCAGACCAATTAAAAAGATTTCATCACATAATGTCAAGTGTTTAAATCCGAACTAGAAGCTTCTACACACATATGTAACTGATGTGCGCGTACGAGCGTGTGTGAGCGACGCGTGCGCTGATTACGAGCCATATAAGCCCGTCTCTTTTCCACTCGCAGCTTGCCATATACCCGTCTCAAGTACATAATGTGTACATTACCCGCCTCGCCGTGATTCAAGTTTTGTACGATGTAATTTTATGTTCATGATTAATATGGCACAAACGCGAAGTGCTAGAGGATTTGATTTTTTCGTTTGATAAACGTTTCGGGTATCAAATGAAAGATTGTTTAGATATTAATTATATTATATATGTGACATTTTAGTTAAGACTTCCAAATCCTTAATATATTTCGAAGAACTTAACCTTTGGTTATAAAACCTTAAACGTAATTTAATTATCAATATAAAAATAATTTAAAAAGGTTTCAGCTTAACACTAATGTAATAAGTACGTCGTTAACCGTCTATTACAAGTTATATTTTGTTCTGTCTTTCTTTTTACTAACATCATAAGACAATATAAAGTTCTAGTTAGCCAATTAAATTTATAATACCTACATATAAAACACACCTGTAGATTCTAAAATATATTTATCTAAATACTGTCTATAGTTTACGCGAGTAGTACACATTTAAATAAAACACTTTAAGGGTTTAAAACACGATATATTAGTTAAACTTATTTGAAAATGATTTTTAACTTCGGCCCGACGTTTCGGATGCTTTGCAGCAGCCGTGGTCACGGGGAGACGGTCTCCTTATTTGAAATAATTTTCAAATAAGCTTAACTAATATATCGCGTTTTAAACCGTTAAAGTGTTTTATTTAAATATGTATCTACTTATAATGCCATAAATGTCCTTTAACAAAAATTAGTTTATACTTACCTTACTAGTTGTTCCAAATATTTTAAAGATACTGTCTGTACTTAGTTTACGAGAGTAGTACCTACCAATTCCTTCACGATAACAAAATAGACGATAATATTTCATTAAACACTTTTAACGGTTCAAGTCGCGAATTATACCCAGTCAACTTATTAAAAAAATATTTTAGCTACGGCCCGAGGTTTCTGATGCTTTGCAGCAGCCGTCAAGTCTTCGGGGAACGTCGGGTCGTCGGTTAATTAAATTAACTAATATTTTTCGCGTTTCGAACCGTTTAAATTGTTTAATTTAAATATTATTCTTTATTCCGCCATCGTGAAAAACTAAGTATCTACGTCACGTTTGGTATGCCTATCGAGTATGTTACGTGGTTGGTAATTTTCCTACCCCGATATAGAAACGTACAAATGAATAAAGTAGGAATAGTGAATAATGTTGAGTGAGTGTTGGCCGTTACGACGGTTGTGCTTTCTTCGTTTCGCTCCGCCGCTTGCGCAGACACTAGTGCTGTATTGGTCTATCGATACTTTGTGTACATCGATAAGATGTTATTGAATTATTTAGATAAACACATGCTAACAGGAAACATATCTACTAGGTTTCTTGTCTCTTCCTACCCTTTTTTATATTTCAGTACCAAGCACAACGCAATTAAGCAAGATTCTGTATAATATTATAATAATAACAGGCTACTAAAAACCCATGATATTACACCCATGCACACATACACATATACATAACTACACACCAACACAATTACACTCTTATACAAATAATCAAAACGCAGAGGCTTTTTCTTAGTTTAAAGTTCTTTTTTATATTTCCCAAATAATTTTATAGTGAGCTCGCGGCGAGGGGGGCTGGTGACTTGTTTCACAGGTATTATACCTATAACAGACACCAGGCTCTCGCGACGTGATACATGTAAAATTAAAGTTGCTTGTAATTGTAAAATTTTTAATTGCAAAATAAAAAATAAATTGTTAAATTATTTTCCGTTTAATTAAAACCCAAAGGTGTTTCTATATTTAAGAATTATTTTATTTTTAGAAATTATATAGTAGTTTTGTTTAGTACGTTTATGTACGCTATTAAATATTAAATATTTAGTTCAATGTTACGATACAATCTATCGATAAATCTACAACATCTCTAGCGTCCTGCAGCGGAAGTAAGATAATTGTGCGGCGTCTTCCCCTCACTAGTCGGCTAGTCGGACTCTTCACGATAAAAGTACTTATTTATTCATTAGGTATTATTATCGATAAAACACGAGTTGGTAATTTCTTTCTTGCAAGAAATTTAAGCCACCAGACGCTGCGTTGTTTAACATGAGATTTCTTTGTCATTTCTTAGAAATCGGATAATTTATAAATATTTTTACAAAACTGCTTTTACTTTATGCTTTTTTCTACAATTAATTAACACTTTTTAGTAAATGAGGTAAAACAAAGAACAAATCAACAAGAGTACAGCGGGTGGTATTGTCACTAAAAAATCACTTCTAAGCAATAAAAAAATATAACTGGAACATAGAACACTGTCTGAAGTTTACGCGAGTAGTACAGATTTAAATAAAACACACGGTCACGGGGAGACCACGGCTGCTGCAAAGCATCCGAAACGTTGGGCCGTAGTTAAAATAATGTTTAAATAAGCTTAATACAAATCGCGTTGTAAGCCGTTTTATTTAAATGGGATATAGAAATAAGAAGAATCTAGAAGATTCTGGTATGTTACAGTCAAGGACTATTTTTTGTTGTTGATCCAACTTCTGTGCCCTGGAAGCATTCATCATAATCCTCAAGGGTTCTCCAGGAAACAACATCTCTCAGGCTTAAATAAAACACTTTAACGGTTTATAGCGCGATAACTTATTAGAAATTTATGTTTAATTAATATATCGCGTTTTAAACCGTTACAGTGTTTTATTTAAATGTGTACTACTCGCGTAAACTATAGACAGTATCTCTCAGGCTCGTTTGTCGCAGAGGCAGTACAAGGTTTTGTTCCTTATAGCTATTGTTTTCCTGTCATTTACCAAATTATATACTTTTTTTACTATACTCTACATCTAGAAGAGTTATCTAGAAATCTAGTCTAGCTGCGCGTGTACTCTTTTGTTACAAAAACCAGCGTTGCTCAAAGTGTAAGAAAGTTGAAAATGCGTTCTATGTAAGCGATGGCCTCAAAAATAGACAGTTTAATAGAAATTTTATCGCCGTACAAGATATACAAGGCCTTATTTCTTATTTTAAGCATAACACATGTTAGGGATTCAAATTAAATTAAGCTACCATGATTGTCTAGTAGTGTATGGACTGGACTTTTTAAAATCGAAAGTTCTGCTCTGTTGTGTAGCAAAATCGTCTTTTCGTTATAGTACCCGTACAGCTCGGGTCTTGGACTGGTCAAACCAATCTTATTTTGAACTAAGTGTCTTAAAGACCCAATTGTGGGAACTGTGTAGCGAGTTATGATTCGATACGAGTACCTAAATATATTGTTTTCATCGTTACGTACTTACCTATTATCAGAAAGAAGTGTTGTTCTCAGTTTTGATCTGAAACGGTGTATGCGTGCCTACGAAAAGTCGTAATGAAAATATTCGAAAAGATTGTGTCATTAAAATAATTAGACGCAAAAAGGTCCAATCCGAAAAACTTGTGGAACCATTGCCAAACAAAAGTCAGTTACGACACTCGGCCGTTACAATTTTATTCAACTCTTATCTTCCGGTAGAACGAGATGGGCTTATCCGATAGACGGAATATAAGAGCGAGACGGCTATATATACACCTGTCGCTGTTTTTGCCCCAAGTTTTTTTCGAGCAATCACAAATCGTAATGGTGCAATATTGGGGCAATTTGATGTTTTATGAAATGTGTTTGTAATAGATGCTCGCTGATTAATTGGTGTTAATTATTGTAGTTTGAGAAACGCATAATTATCGTCTGCACTTCACGCGAGTGGTTATATAAAGCACTTTGAACGGTTTAAAATGCAAAATTTATTATTGTTTAAAAATTCAGATTCTCCGTATTGGAAAATTATGAAATTACATTCAATTTTATTGTTTTAATTCAACTAATAAATTTAATAAATAATGTTTGTATCACCCAGTGGCACTTCTTAGACTATGGACAGTTGACTAAAGTCTCGCTTGCATGATACTGGAGCATATAAATCTTTGTTCAAGAGATTTCTTCGACATTTGAACTTTGAGCTATGATGGGGATTATGGAGTGCAAGGCCCCTATATTCGATAGTGCAAAAAATACGGAGCTTCTTAACATGACTGGTAGGAATATCCAAATTCCGCCCAGGTCACGACCACGCACACGCAGTCCACAGATGAAAAAGCCGTCAAGTTTTATCGCGTTTCGGTTTCAGTGTGGGATTTTCCGAATATCCGAAGCCAAAAGAAATCGGCAGCGCATCTAAATTAGATGAACATGGCTGGGGTGGTTCTCCTACCATCAAATGAACCTTTTACCTGTCCTCTATGTTAAAACCAACGTCCGGTTAGTATTCGAAGCCCCTGGCTCAATACGTCAAATCATAATTTTAAAAAAATCTTTAGACAGACAGGGTAAAAAGTACATTGGAGTTAAGAGTAAAGAAAATAGTTATTAATATAAACATTACATCGATAAAAATTTATTATATATTTATTATAAATGCATTAACATTAATAATATTATTTCATTAGAATATGGCCCTACACGCGAGACAAGAATTTTCACAAGAAAACCAAATGTTTTATTTTCACAGTGACATCACTTATCACTATTCAAATTATAATCATATCTACGAACATAACAACGGTACCGGAATGTCGTCGTTGAAATAAAACACATTTAACTGTTTAAAACGCGAAATTTACTATTTAATTTATTTTTAACTACGAACTGACATTTCGGTAGTCTTACCACAGTCGTAGTCATGGGGGAATTAAAGGGATTATCAATCAAATGATTGATCTCGCTTCAAGTAAAATGAGGCTGTAAGTAGATCGCAGGAAAGTTTTACGACTTCGCAATGACAGGCTTGCGTTTCTAAGATTATATCGTCTTATTTGGATTACTGTGTTTGTGTTAGTTTATAAAAGCAATGTTTAAAACGAGAAATATTCATTTCAAACCAAGAGATAGGAATTGGTATGAACGTTAACTTTATATTTATTTTAATATTATGGTGACATCCTGTTTACCTTCGTGGTGCGTGGGACGATCACATATCTGTGTCCGTTTTACTGATCGGTTTTCAGGCAAGTAGTCAATCAGATTTCAGTGCTCTACCCGACCGAAACTACTAATCATCTAGCTACAGAGACGGTCAATCACGTATAACTATTCATTTTTACATTTGTCATGGGATTAAAGTACAAGATAAGATGCAATAAGTTGAGATTTGTAAATAGCTTAAATTAAATACAATTTTATTGTATTGTAACAATACTTTTTACATATAAGAAACTTTCTGTTATCTTCTACCCAAAAATTTAGTTTTAATGGTCTTGTTAGTCTAACAGTACTTAAATTGTTAATAATCAACAGTTCGGGAGTGAGAATGTTGGCTTTTAGAATTTGTCTGAAAAATCTGTATGTTAAACTAAATTTAATTATACATTAAAGGTTAATCGCGTTTAAATTTCAGTCTGTGAATTTCCGGATGTCCAAAGCCAAAATAGATCGATAATGTATCTCGTTTAAAGTTACATGGCTTGGATATTTCTTCCATCAGAGGAAAGCCTGTTTGTTCTCCACCATCATAAAAAAATTATTAGCTTCTGGCAATAAGCGAATCTGACTTTGTGTTAGTTTGTGACTAAGCCTAAACATGGACGAAGACTATAATGGAAAAAGGAGAGACGAGGCAAAATTAAAAGGCAGGTGGCTGATCTACCTAATGGATGGAGGAGCACATCTAACACAGGCACAGCTAGTTATTTATATTTTAATGTAATCATTAAAATTTGGTCATTGAATAAAAGGCGTTTAGTATTATTATAGAAAATATGTATAAGATATTAAATACATTTACAAATTAATATCTTATAATTTTCATTAATAACAAATTTAGTAATACTACATACTTCCTTCGCTCTATCCTAACCAAAAACTGTCATCACACATCTAATGATCGTTTTCCGTTAAGGTTTTATATAAGGTTCTATGTGTGCGTTCTGCGCAGGAGTGGACATTGTTCCACTCAGCCGCATTTACGTTCCGACTGCCGCGCATTACAGACGTCCGCGCGTCTACCAAAAGAAACAGTTTTATTTATAATAAGACATAGACATTTGAGTTTTGTGTCAGTGTGTGAAATTGTGTGTATATGTGTGTTTCAACATTTGTACAGAGGTATGTTTTTAAAATCACTACTGGGCTTTATGTTTTAAGAACCATGTTAAATTATATATGTAAGGTACTTTATTGTATACCAAAATACCAAAATCGTATCGCCATTTTAAATTTCGCAAGACAAATAAGAATCCAATTGGAGTTGTATCGAAACGCTATGCAAAACGCAGTTAAATTAAGTAATATTTCAAGATTACGTTAGCCTTAAGAAATCGATGCGTTTTTAACTTTTACTCAATAAATAATAGGCATAAAGTTTCATAAGGTGCGTTCTGTGTCGTTTAAGTCTTTTCTACGGAGTTTTTCGTCATGGTAAAACAAATGCTATCGTAAAACCATGCGGGCTTTTGCAAGGTAAAAGCTTTAAGATGAAACATGTAACGTTAAAGACACAAAAAACTTATCTAAATACAGACTTTTTTAAAGTTTTAAGCCATCATTTTTTCTCCAACAGCCTTAGATCATTCTCGAATTGGATAAGTATAGCACCATCAAATGATTTAGGCCTATTCGTGCATTTTATAATATAAACATTCTATCAGTAATTAAAACTTACAATACTATAGTTATTAGTTTAACTGATCATAATTCAATTAAATAAATACTGAGAATAATTGTTTGACAATTTATTAATTAAACTGAATACTTCTTTAAAACTTATTCTTATTTAACTTTCCCAGATTAAACTTAAATATTTATGTCCTAGATATTAAACTTAATTAGTAGTACATATGAAAAAAAAATCTTAAGTTATAACAAATTGAAATGGATCAAATACTTGCAAATAGTGTATAATACATATTCATTTACAAACATTATATTACTTTGAATCCCTTTTAACAATACATTGCATTTTTCTGCATATTCTGTCCACTGTATTTCAAATTCTTTACTATCATATTATCCAATAGCGAAAATCAAACCTACGCCATTAATGGTAGCAAACAATACTTACACTGTTATTAAAATGGTCACTATAAATACTTTTTATATATTCCACAATAACATTTGAAAGCTCTATATTTAAATCATTCAACTCTTGCGCATGTAAAATAAGCGTTATTGCAGTAAAAGTAAAATTCCAGTGTATGTACCTATGGGGTACGGGAGTACATATCTGTGTAACTGATCAACGTATCAACAAGTAGTTACTTTAAAGAACTTCTGTGTCCTGCCGACGATACAATTTATTTCTGCCTCGGGATTAAACCAGGATCACTCGTGTAATCCAATGCTAGGCAACATTTTTACTATTCATCTACGGCGGTGGTAAATGTTTGTTACTAAACATTAAGTATTTTGTCTGTAATTTACTCAAGTGTACAATTTGAAAAAACAGATCGACGAACAAATCGGTAAACAGATCGACAAACATATCGACGAACGGAATGTAGGTTGTAAAGTATTCGAAAACGCTGAGCATGCTTCTAGCCGTAGTTAAAATAAGTAAAATGTAAGTAAACGAATTTAGTGCGCGTTTTAAACCGTTAGATGTGTTTCATTTAAACCAAACATGAATTTTCGCTTAAATATATTACGCTACAAGCGTCACAGCTAAATAATACTTACATAAGCCGATGATAATTTTATCTAATCGCGTCAAGTGTGAGAACGTTAGGTCTAGGTTATACTTTGTTCGCATATTCCCATGGCTTTACTAGGTTATAAACATTGTTTATTTGTTAAAACAATACGACGAATTGAGGATCTCCTTACGTTACTTTGACCATTCGTCTAGTAGTTGTTACCTTGTTTCTATACGAAGGAAAGATATTTTGTGAGAAAAACATTTTCTTAAATTAACAGAAGGTTACTCTTTATTTTAAAAGAAATAAAAGTGTTGTAATGCAATTGGGCTTTAAACTAAACTTATTTCTAATTTCAATCACTTGTTTTTTAAACAGAAAAATTGTATTTCATTAGAAAGAAAACCAGCCCTTATACATTTTTTTTTTTGGATGATGGAATAGAACAGACTAGATGGGATTGGATAGAAAGCGAAATACTCCAGCCATATAATATCTAAACAAGGATGCGCTGTCATTACAAAAAAATATTTAAACAACGGGATTAAAATAATATTAATATATAATTATCTTATGTTATGATTGCGTCAGTTATTTCGGTCACGTTATTAAAAGAATAGAATCAAAAATCATAAAGCAAGAAATTTATTGATGTCTGCTATTAAAAAAACTTTTAAAGGCTTATAATGAAAAATGTATTAATTAACTTATTTTGTTTCGACTACGGCACGACGATTCCCTTGCTTTGCTGTCACGGTCGTCACGATGTACTCGACACAGCGACACGTCGGGTCGTAGCTAAAATTCATTTGAATCTTGCATTTCGTGTTTTAAACCGTAAAAATTGTTTTATTCAAATCTGCTCTTTACGTACTCCTGAAAAACACTGTTCAGACAATGACTCAAATTTGGCAAGGAAAAAAGAACAGAACATGAGGCCAGATAAACGGTTTATAACATTGTCGACACAATGCGTTGATAAGAATGTCTAAAAACTATCGATACATTCATAAACGAGCGGCGACACCTTTCGATCACTTTTTGTCGATAAAAAGGTAAAAAAGACGGCTCTACTACCGCACTTTCTAAACTTACGACCGCTGTTAAGCAAAATTTCAAATTCACCTTTTATTGATTATATGACGTGTTGTTGGAGCAGATTTATCTTCTAAAACTATTCGTATGCTATAACCAAGTTAAGAATCGAAAAATTTTCGTAGTGATTTACTATAAATCGTAGAAAATGCAGATATAGTCTATGTTTATTAAAATATAAACATATCCCGTTGCCTATGGTATTCCGAAACTATGGAGAGTCACAGTGTCCACGGCTACTGCAAAGCATCCGAAATGTCGGGTCGTAAAATAACTTGAAAATAAGTTTAACTAAGCTTCGCGTTTTAATCATTTAATAATAATTGTTTAAATCATTAGGGTTTTAAATTAAATATTAAAAACCTTTTTTTATCATTGTCGTATTAAAACAAATTAATACTTGAAGACTAGATGAAGACAAACAACGTGAAAAGTGTAAAACAGTGTAAAAGAGATAACAACTACGAAAATAATCAATCATCTCTTTCTAATGTCCGATTTGCAGATTTTGGCGGGCACTGTAACGATGTTTTCCGCCATTTTGTACACACGCCGTTATTAGGCCTTGGCCATTTTGTCTCTATCTACAGACTATAACCGAATGCACAGAGTAAGAAACACGTGTGGCATGCTCCGATGGAGCAAGGCGCTATTTTGTTCCGAACGTTGACTGCGTTGCTCACTCAATACGAATTTCAAAATACAACCCTGACCTCTACGACCTACGTCATAATAGCGTCATGTATTTGAGACTGATCGTGGACCCGGTTTCAGTCCACAAGATAAGCCATGGGCGAACCCAGTGGTCAAGTTAAGAAGTTATAATATAATTTTGTAACAATAGTTAACTAGTGTCTGTTCCGCGAGTAGTACATGTATGTATGTATGTAGTAGTACATTTAAATAAAACACTTTAACAGTTTAAGACGAGATATATATATCAGTAAATTTTTTTGAAAACTATTTTAACTACCTGACGTTTTAAAATACTTTAGACTCTTATTCCCGACCAAACCTATTAGATGTCCCCGGGATTTGACCCTAGGACTTCTTAACACAATGCTAGGCAACGCGTTTTATAATTGACATTGATTGAAAGATTTTACAACTTTAATATTTTTCACATGTTATGCAAATGATGACATTATATAAATTGAAACTGTAACTTAACCGGTTACAGCAACAGCACTGAATGCCGATTCGAGTCCCGCCCGTATCGTATAATTTTTGACAATCTAAAATCGATTTTTAACTTATGAATGAAATAAAAGAATTTGTATACCGCCTTTGTTCTTTATTCAATCGAATTTGGGATCCTAACTTAGCAAAGGAGTATGGTAAGAGAAAAATATGGTATCTCAATACTAAATTCTTCGTCTGTATGTCTGTATGTTGATTGCTGCCAGTTATGCTACCACGTGGTGTATGCTCCATTGGAGTGAAGCCGGACTGTTTTGTTTCACACAGTGAGTGAGCAGACGTTGCGCTCTTGTGACCAAATACTCTACGCTTTGGTTGTGAACAGCTAACTGTTTTCCTTATAATACTGACCTATTGATAGCAAAAATTATTCGTTTGAAAACTAATTATTTTCACATGTTATTGCACATATAAATTAAAATTGCGCAAGAGGTGCGTGTATCAATAAATAATTCAATTGGTTATAGCAACTGCACGGAACGTTGTGAATACCACTTCAAGTCCTGCCGGTGTCGTAATTATTGTCAAAATAAATCGATTTCAAAACTTATTATGAACATTGTTTCCGAACTATCTTAGAAATTGTATCTGTAGCTTATGCGAGTGCTACACTTTGAACGGTTTAAAACGCGGTACAATTGAATTTTTAACTACGTTAAGTACGGTCTGTTATTTACGCGAGAAGTACATAATATTGAAATAGAAAACTTTCAACGGTTTAAAACGCGAGATATATTACTAAACTTGTTTACTATTTATTTGAACTACAGCCCGACGTTTCGGATGCTTTAGGTAGCTTTGCGCATAGACCCAAGGCATATATTTTTTTTTACTAAATAAAAATTAACGTCCAGTCCCTATGTTCCCTACCAATTGAAATTCTTTATGTGCCCGGGATTCAAACCTTCCAATTGCCTATAGATTAAATGCACTATGCTATACATTAAAAACGCTGAATTTAAAACGCATTTTTGTAACGTTTCCACTACATATTTTTTTCATAGTTAGTGTTAATATTAGCAAATATTCGGCCATTTGTTTTTGTTTTATTTTAACAATTTTAGTCACAATGTAAATCATGGTACTGCCCCAGATAAACTGACCCTAATTGCAGACAAAAACATCGACCATCAGCCCATCCCTTAAAAAACAGAGGTCGATAGTTGGCTAATAGGTTTTTTTATCGATACCGATTATCAACAAGGGCACTTGCACAATTCGATAGATTTTAACGTTTGCAAGAAAATGCTATTCGTGTTAAGTTTGTATAAGATGTGTTAGATATTACGGTATACGAGGTTGCTAGAGGCAGAGTGGCCTAATAACAAAAGACATGATTTTCAATAAGAAGGAAAATAAAAATGCGCTATTAATTTAGGCGAAAATGAATGTGTACTTTTATTTGTGTATTTTAACAATTTTCGGTCACTGTGCTCTTGTAGATTAACATTTTATCTATTATCTATGTTAGAAAAAGTTAATATTTAAAATATATATATATATATATGTATATGCCCTCGCGTAGATACTTTTATTTTCACTTATTTTTATATGATTTGATGAATTATTTAATTAAGAGATCAATATGTTATGTTCTTAATGTTTTTCTTACACTATTTAGATTCTAAAAATAATAGTCCTGTAATCTTTTTCGCTATATAGCTGAATGGTTAAACGTGTTGCCTAGCATTGCGATAAGCGAGAGAGGTTATGGCTCCGAATTAAGGGAAAAGAAAAAGATAATTTAGGTCGGGTAGGGCACAGACATCTGATCGTCTATAAATAAAGCCGTCTATAAATGTGCTCGCTACATGCCCCACGGGTAACGGGGTTTTAATTACAAAATAAAATCTTTTTTGGAGGTTATGCAAACTCCCGCGCACTTAGGCACTACTGGTGGGCAATGAAAGGATCTCTCCCTAGATTCTTCCAATGGATTATTGTAATATACATTTATTTTCAAGGTACTTTGAAACGATCAACTCTGTCAAATATAGGTACAAACAAGGCTAGGCCAAGTTCACACTTTATAAGGTCGCCGATTGTGCACGGTTTTTTATGTGACATTATTTTATTGTAATGGATTAAAATTAAGATGACATTGATGATTTTTTTCAATTCAAGGATGTTCTTTTAATTAAATGTGATTTATTTTAACGTATAATCATGTAACAAGCAAAACATTAAGTACATTATAAATCCATGTTAATATTGGAATTTGTCATAAAGAAAATTGTAAAAATTTATAAAACAATATTATTAGGTACAGCAGACGGAAATACCTTATATAAAAGTAATCATAAAATCCGAATTAATGATCAAATTCAGACACAAAATTATATCAACAATGAAACAGCAATTTGAATAAAAAACACTCATTCAACATCCTTTCCTTAGGGAAATCCATTTCGTTCGCTCCCATTTCCCATGCTCCAACAATGCGCAGACGCAGACAAAATGGCGGACGGTGACGTCACTCCGGAAACGGCTCCGTTTTGAATTTGGAACGGTCGAACGAGCAATGGCGGAACATCCGGCGAAGACGTTACAATGAATGCTTGCCATCTGATCTCTAATTCTTAATTAATCCTATTCTTATGTACACTCTTAAATTTAAAAATATGTTTCTAACACAGTATCAAATTGTTTGTGAGACTCTCTAATAACCTTAATATTTCGTTCGATAGTCTTGTTTAAAATATGGCATATACATTTCGTTTTCTCGGTCCGTGTGAAGTTCTGATATAGATAGAACAGTGGCAGTAATCATTTGAAATGGTAAACAGACCGCTAATCGCTGCGGTTACGGCTAGTGATGTTATTTATCGCTAAAATACATATCGACATTTTTAAAAACAATTTAACGGTTAAAACGTAAAATATATTAGTTTAATTATTTAAAAAATTAACTACGGCCTTGGATGGATGGATGGATGCTTTGCAGCATGGTCACGGGGAAACTAATGTTTTTCGCGTTCTAACCAGTTAAAGTATTTTATTAAAAACTCGCGTAAACTACAGACAGAATTAAATATAGACATTATTTAAGTTCTACTTTCATTATAATAGGTTAGTGTATATTCTCAACTGTAAAACCAAATACAAACTCACAAATCTACTTAAGAATCTAAATGCACGTAACTAGTACGTACTCGAAATATAGAAACCTTTCGCTTTTTACATTTTAGTTATATTACTTAAAAAAAGATGTTGAATATTTATTACTAAGTTTAAGACCAAATATTGAATATATTACTTAACACTATATCGATATCATTGTACAACACTACACAAATGGTGGTCATCTCTAAAAAAATTAAAAGAAAATATTGGATACGAAATTAAATTACTTCTTAATAGATTAATTCTACTACTAGTAATATATACAAAACAGCAAAGACAACAAGATAATATATAAATTGTGTAAGGCTTTCACGGCCATCGTTCAGCATATCGTTGTCTTTTGATCTGTTCGGCCGATGCGAGCGAGAAGAGGTTCTCGACGTTTCGCCATCACGTGTGGACGACATCAATAGGAGATGTCTCTTTGTGACTCCTCTATTGCTCGAAGAATTATATGAAACGTGGAGAACCTCTTCTCGTACACATCGGCCGAACAGCCCGAAAGATAATGATAAGATAATATATGCCGTATATTTACGCAAACTAGAAGCTTATAAAATAATGTAAGAGGTATTTTTAGAGGAATTCTTATTAGTAGTTATTAGTATATTGTTTTCTACTTTTTTCAATAGTAAGTGGGTCTGGATATTAATTCCAACCACCCATTTACATCACAAACCATGGATATGGAGGGTCCATAGAAAAGCCGTGACGTTTATTAGTGTTTCCATTTTACGCTGTGGTTTTCCGAATATCTATGAAATAATAATAAATAACTTGAATAAGAATAAAATGAGTCGACAACACATCTTGTTGTGGCGTTATAGTAAACCTTATGCTTGTATATTGTTGATATATATATTAGTTTAAGTTACCAGTTTTTTTTACGCTTCGGGTGCTTTGCAGCAGCCGTGGTCACGGGGTCTCCCCGTTTTACTAATTTATCGTGTAATAAACCGTTAAAATAATTCATTTAAATGATAGAGCAGCGCCCGTAAAAGCTGTAGATGAATGAGATAAACAATGAGACGAGAGTAACAAAGAACAAAGGTAATCGAATCCATGGCTGTGGTCTATCTAAGTGGTTGCCACATCCGCTGAGCCACCTGTTTGAGACATTCACATAATAGTATCAAGTTGATGGAAGCGATATGTTTAAGTACTTTACTGCGATATAAAAAGAGATTAATTCTACCCAATGTCAAAAGTTAAAAAGCAAAATAAAAACAATTGGATATTCATACAAATATCCAAGGCCAAAATACTTCGATAACTAATTTAGATGGTATATATACTACCTACTTTTTAGATACAGGTAAACAGACAAGTATAGTGTTCCCTTGTTGAAAATACCCCAGCTGCATAACATCTCAACAAATGGGCTGTCGATCTACTGTTTTGTATATTTAGAAAAGCACAGACTGAAACAGAAGCGCAATTAAGCCTCACGGCTTTTTCATCTGTGGACGGTGATCTTTCTACCACCAAGTCCAATATGTTGCACAAAAAATATAAACTGGTTCGAAACATTTTAAACCAAGTAGGGATTATTAGGCATACCTATTTATCGGTTTGTTATAATATGGTTGTGCTAATTTACCTTCTATCAAGGAAACTTCATGTCTCTACTATGTCCTCTACTATACACGTATTCATTAAAAACAAAAGACACAGATGTGAATATATCCCATACACCAACATGGAAGGAATTTAGTTTATCTATAAGGATTGAATTAATATTTACAGAACTAATACCTATATAATTAGTTTGAATTGAATAATTCTTTTTGTGTTAGTTAGCATTAGGAAAGGCTATAAAACATCGCGCCGTGACTAATTGGAGAGAAGAAACAGCGGGAAATGTGACAAAAAACGGGAAAAAATCATTCATCTTTCAGGGTTTCTGTTGCGTGCGCTGTGAAAACGGTTCAAGAAACGAAAACAATATGTAAGAAAGAATCATTCCTCTTTAAATGATGTAAAAAAAAGTCCTTGACGCTATATGTCTATCTTTTAAGATTAACTTGCAAGAACGACCCGAACGACGGGACGCTACGACAAGATGAGGAAGGTCGTGCGAAAACAAATTTTGACGCCCAAAATAACAATTCTATGCGGACGAACTCGCTGGCACAGCTGGTATCATATATATTGTAATATGTTTATTCAAATAAGAGAGATTTCTAAATTGTCTTGAATAAGTCTAGATTCTTATTATTTCTAAGAATTTTAGATATTAATTGCCAGTATTTCGTACTGGTATTTAATTAATAGAGGTCAGTGACTTTTAAAATTATAGTGAAATTTATTTTTATTTGTCATAATACTTACGCAAATGTTGCAAAAACAATATAATTCTTATTTGTTTGTCTTGACAAATTCAAATTAATATTTTGATATTATATGATTGGACAAAATTTCTATAAATATAATAATAGTTCAAATATGATACAACCGTATCTATCCCTTATTCAAAAGATTCTCCTTATCTCCATAGTAATAGAAACATTTTAATTCCGATTAAAAATCAACTTTATATAACAGTTTGAACGGTTCAAAACATCATCTATTTAATCCCTGTTTCACTACTTTCTACGCGTTATAAAGATAACCGTAGTAAGGGACGCGTTTCAAACCGTTAAAAAGGTGACGTATTGTATATCTACCTACTAGTGGCATAAAATCTACCTCCCTGGTTAAATGAGTTGCCAGCATAACTTGGGTTTGAATACCGAAGAAGCAAAAAGCCTGTTTCGGCCCTTACAGTAGTCTGATCTACGTGTGAATATAACCTGTAAGTAGAACGGACACAGTAATATGTTCGCCCATGCTTCAAAAGGGGCCAACGGGATTCCCCTGCTTAGGGTATCCTTAAAAAAGGGTTATGAGAAGGCTTCAGACCGTAGATTTCCGAATATCCAAAGCCAAAATAGGCCGACAGCGTATCTTGTTTAGATTTTTTATGTTTATCTGTCCTCCTCTATATTAAAAAAAAAACATCGTGTCGTTCTAGACTCTACTTCAAATGTAAAAAATGTAAGAGAGCAAAATCAAACAACAAAAGCTAACAACAGTCCGAGTGAACTTGAATAATTTCCCCAAGAAAGTGTCGCCTCAGGTATTCTAGACTGCAATTTGCTATCTAGGTCTAACTCTAGGTTCTTGCCCGATGGCTAGTCGCTCTCATTTATACTATTTATTGTTTTAGGTTTATTTTCGTAACCAGTGTTAGATTGTTTGGAATTATTTTGTGAACCGACTAATAAGCTTTCTCAATTACAAAAATTAAATTTTAAATTAACGAGGAAAAAATTTACGGCACGGCCAGGACTTGAACCGGCATCCGCAGCGTTCCGTTCTGAGCTACTGTGTTCGTACGTTCGTTACATTTAACCGTTTAAAACGTGAAAAATATTAGTTTAATTAGTACCTACTACGATGATAGATCATCTTCTGATTTAATTTCGATAGAGCCTCATTTTTAAAACTATTTATCAACTAAAAATGAATTTAAAATTAAATGACAAGAGGAATTAAAGAATACAGATGCGGGCTCAGTTGGTTAATGCAATATCTCGTAGCGCTGTCGCGGGTTCGAGACCCACGCATGTTTTTGATCATTAAAATTTTAAATATATTTTATACCTTGGTTTCAAACCGTTTAAAATGTTTTGCATAACCTACAGTTATTGAGGATTAGAATATTTTATAATTTAAATTCTGCCGCCGATTTACCTTCAAACATCCTGTATTCGCGTAACAAACAAATCAACAGACAATCATTCCAAATAAATTGTACAAAAAACAAGGAGTAAATGCTTCCTCATAATTATCGTGATAAAAACCACCGAGTCAAATTGTCTACCGTTTATCTTTAACTGTGGATTAATTTACGTTCCTAGACATTCAATTTTAGGGGTATTATCGTGAGATTGTTAATTAGATCTAGAAGGCGTAGGTTCGAGTCCTAATTGTGAATAAAAAAAGGAAATATCATCTCAATTGTAATCAGTCTTTGATTATTATGAAATCATAAAAAAATCTTTGTCACAGGCCAGACTAGAATCTGTGTTGTTAAAAAATAAACAATAATTTGTTTCGAAAGACTCTTACTAATTTATAAAATTAATATTCTATAGATTACTCGTAATAGAAGTTATCTACAAAATACTGTCTGTAGTTTACGCGAGTAGTCCACATTTAAATAAAACACTTTTAAAAACAGTGTAAAAACACGAAACATATTAATTTTGGCCCGACGTTTTTGATGCTTTGCAGCAGTCATGGTCCCGGGGAGAATCTCCTTAGTTAAAATAATTTGTAAATAAGTTTCACAAATATATTTCTCGTTAAAATTTTGTTCGCAGTTGTTTTTTTTTTAGTTTACTTATTTAGTTTTTACTTTAATTCTAAATTATTTTATGTCATTGAGAAACTAGTTGAAAATTAATTAGATATAAAACATAACCTTACTTTTTCGACGGTCGGTAAAGACGATTATGCCACAGTAACAAGGAAGTAGGGTTGTCGAAACAGCTGATAATTCCAACGTCTGAAGTAAATTGTAACGGAAAAGTGACACACCTGACCCGAGGGGGTGAGAAGTCACTGTCTTCGTTTGACCTTAAGCTATTATGTTAGAAATGTAATTATGGTTGGAAGTACTTACTCTGTGGAAAAGATTGTTACAGTCTAATATAATCTATGACACATATGTCAAATTCAATGCAATTAAAAAAAAGACTGAAACTTAAAGTTTTGACTTTGTAATAATTATTAGCATTCTATTTAACATCTTATTAAAGTGAAATATATTAATTATATTAGTATTTTCGTAAATAATTATATGATTGAGCAAAAACTTAGTATACAATTAATGTCATCCATTACGCCCGTTTCCCGCCAAATCTTCAACCGCCAAAAATAATTATTATGGAGTTAGTTTTTATTTAAATTCCCTATCATTGTCATCACCGCAGGAAATGACTTCACCCCTTATAATTGGGCATAGCACCACGCGTCGGCATTTTGAATAAAGCCTGTATTATCTATGGTTTTTTCGAATTGACAGCTTTTTGTATGCAACCTTCTTGATAGTGAAAGTACTGTTTTAGAAAGAATATAACTTATTCTGTGGTGGTATTATTTAAAACGTCATTAAAAGCAATACAACGTTGAGTATTTAGGAGAATATAAAAAGGCTTTATTAGTTTATTTATTTTTGTGTGAAATAATATTCATTCTTTGTGCTATGCCCGATGAAACACAGTTAATTTAATCCCAGATTTAAATCTAGGGCTTGTCAAAGCGTTCATAATAGTTATTATATTATTTTTTAGGCACAAAGACAATCGACAAAGGACGAATGACTTATTTATTTTGGGTTTTACATAAAAATTTGGTGACACAATCTTTAGTTGTAAAACTACAAACGAAATATCTACTAACTTGGTTATAATTCCTAATACTTTATTTTCCGATATGACGTCGTATGCAATGTTGCCATGTATAAAAAAATCACATGACCCTTCCACACGTGGTCAAACCACCTGTTAACAGTAGTTGCGGTTTTTTACAAATCGGTTAGCGCCCTTTAGCAAGGACGATGACATTTCGTGCTGGATTTAACTTGTGTTTGTTGTTTTCATATTTGCAATATATTGAGTAAAAGTAATAGGTACACATTATACACACTTAACGGTTTAAAACGGAAATTGTACCTGCTCGTTGGTGATTGATATAAGATATGAGATAAGAGATTTAATGCACTTAAAAAATTACATTGTTTTATAAACAACTGCATTAGAACTTGTTGAGTTGCTGGAAGTTGGATAAAACATAATAAAAACTATTATAAAGAACCATCGCTTACATTTAAAATACTCATAAGTATATAATGTTATTTTGGTGTATAAATATAGATATCATACGTTATTATGTAATAAAATGTAAAAATATATTATGTATGTATGTTGTATTTTAAAAGAAAAAAAAATAAAACTTCCCGCGGTTCGATGGTTCGTGGTTCGATTTAAATTTGTCGTGTCAGGTGGTCAATTTATGTGTGAAAAATTGCTTATTTACATTTTGTTATAGTGATGTGAAAACATTACACACGTTGGTTATAAATAAACTTCAGTCGAGTTGAATAATTTGAAACAAAGAATCATTTTAATAGAAAACTTCATACTTTTGTTTATTTGAAGTCCTTCGTGCAAGTCAAGGTCGGGTTCAAATCTCGGTTAAGCAAGAACTAAAGTATAATGAACTTCTTAAACCAAAAAGAAAATGGAGCACACACATTTTATAAATGCACTTGATACGTACAAAGATACAAAAGACTCCACAGTTAGGGAACACAATGCAATAGTTATTAAAGATACAGGAATATAAAAAAGCTATTATACATAGTTTAGCCATTAGATAGTCAAACGGGCAGCCCGTATGTTGGCTCGTGCCGTTACGTCAGGTGCCTCTGGATTAAGGGTTGTTTTAAGTGGCTTATCAAAAGCGACTTATCTGCTGCTATAATCTGTGATTTTAGAATTCAATTTCAAGAGTTTAGGTAGGTATTAGGTATTAAAATATTTATTATCTGTGTATGCAAATAAATAAAGAAATGTACAGATGTACACACAATAATGTTCTTAAAATAAACATACTTTACGTTTTTTTTAATTGTATAAATTTAAAAAACAAACTTTAAAAGCATGAATGATTTTTCTTCAAGTATGCATTCACGAATATTATAATAAATATAATATAAATCAAAATATATATTACATAGTAATTCTCATTAGTTAATAATAAGTTGATTTTTAGTTTAAGACCTTATTATTCATTTAGTTGACAAGGCCATGTGTTTATTTACGAATATTTGTTGATTTTGTTCTTCCTTTCTTTCCTTCCTTTGCTTTTGAGACGCCATCTTTGTTAAATTACTAACAATCCTACAAAATATTGCACAATTTTTTTAATTTAAGTTTCTTCATATCACAATGACAGTTGACATACGTGATTCCCTGTCTCTTACTTATAAAAAAAGTAACGTTTAGGCGCGAACACGTGTCCGTTACGTCAGGTGCCGCCCCCGCGCATGCGCGCAGGTGCAGGGTGGCTCCTGTCAGCTGATTGTCATCTGCGGATTTCTAAAGGAACTGTATATGAGTCCTTTTGTTTAGTAGTATTTCCCATTATGACTAATTATATTTTTTCTTCTAAAACTAAATTTGTTGCAATTCAAAATTATAACAATATACTTACAAAATTAATGTTAATTCACTCCTTGCAATGCTTGCCAAAGGTGTACAACATAAACCTATTAAATTTAAACTACTAATAATAATCGCTAAACATTTAAAAGCCTTGTCCCTATGAGCCAGTACGACAGAGAATTTTCCGTAACGCGTTACGCAACGAATTAATGTAACCTATATGACATTATTGCTTCAAAAAACTACGATGACGTTAGATTTGGCGGGAATCTTGACGTAACGTTTCTTTGCGTCACAGGTGTCATCTTCACACCCTCGCAGGTGTAACGACCTCAGGGGCAACACGTTAATCGTATTAAGTATATTCAAACAGTTATTACAATTGCTTAAGATTTTAGTCAACGTCCTTTTTTGTAAATAATTGTAGTATGGTATTTACTACTAAGCTTCTGTATAAAATTGTATCCGAACAGTGAAAACCACAACATTCTTGATTTATATAAATAAATAGCCTTTTATTTGCTACATACAACAATATTAAAAAAATACTTAAAACATACTGTTCACAAACTTAAGTAACTACTTAAATTAAATTCACTGTAGTTTACGCGAGTAGTACATTAATACTTAAATTTAATTAAACTAGTAACTATTACTAATATCTTAACGACTGTCCGACGTTTCAGATGATTAATTAATTATTATATAATATAATGATTTAAACCGTTTAAGTGTTGTCTTAAAATATTTAAATTATAGGAAAATCATTTTTTTTTTCAATTATTCTTTATATATTTATTGTTTAAAAGTCTCCGTCATTCTATTTTAACACCAAGGGTCAAAATAGATTTGAAACACTCGGATTCTCGAAAAGGCAGACTCAGGTCTGTTATCAGCCCGGAGTTCATTCAACTAGTAGATAATTGCGTCTTTTTAATACAATGGAAGAAAATAATAATTGTTTATTATTGTACAGTCAATTGCAAAAGCCATCTCGTAATGAAAGATGCAAAGTGTTAATAATATGAAGGACAGGTATGTAGAGGTGAACAGATAAGATGGTAGATGCATACACCAGCCATATAACATCTAAACAAGATGCGCTGTCGGCCTATTTTGACTTAGGATATTCGGAAATCCAGAGACAAACCGAATTACACGTTGGACTCGGTAGGGGTCGAACCCACGACACGTTGATTATTAAATACTGTCTATAGTTCACGCGAGTAGTACACATTTAAATAAAACACTTTAACGGTTTAAAACGCGATATGTTCGTAAAAAATCATTTTCAAATAAGTTTAACTAATACATCGCGTTTTAAACCGTTAAAGTGTTTTATTTAAACGTTGACTATTAGCAATAAGTGGCTATCATTACACCGACTTGTCCCGTGTTTTCGTTGAATATTTCATTGTAATATTTAATTGCGTCGAACGTACACAGATTTTATGTCTAGGAATGCGTTTAACTGAATCCTCACTTCATTCACTTCCGACAGTCATCGGTGTTACAAAAAAGCAAGAATGACTCGGGTATTTTATCTACGTTATGAACTATTACAAAAGATACAACCCAATAACTCGCTCCCACGACGTCAATGTTGAGGTCGTGCGAAACACATACAATACTATATTATGTCACATTCCATGGGCACGAAAGGAAAAATGCACTTTCGTTTGAGTACATTTAGAGCTAAGATAAATGTATAGACGCGCAATAACAAATATTATAAAAAAGTTTTTTTTTTCAAAACGCTTTAGATTTTTAGCCAATTTAACGATACGACTTTCTTGACACGTAATATGTAATTACTATTAACATCTAATAAATAATGATATAAATCATTTTAACAATTTAAAACGCGAAATATATAATTTAACTTATTGTAAATTTAACCATGACGTTTCGCATGCCTTGCGGTAGGTACCGTGACTTTTGTGAATATTTTTAGAGTTTTAATCGGTTAAAAGAGTTTTATTTCAATGTGTTCTACTAATGTAAATGACTATTTTCCTAATAGTATAGCTTAAAAAATGTTAGTAAATAAAACAGTTGTATGCAGGAAAAATACATATTTACAACGTTATTTGTTATAATTTTTACTGTTGATAGTGACTGTCCTGCTTACTAGTAATAATGAGTAGTTTTATTATAAGAAAGGCACATAATTATATCATATGAATCTATATGAAATATAAGACAGTATTTTATCCTTTTATTAGAATATTTAATGTTAGATTTCAATAGTTTAAAATTTCGTAAACATGAAAAAAAACCTTAAACCAAATTTACTATTGTTTTTCAAGATAAAAACCGTAGATATATTTGGAGTCAATTAAAATTACAACGTATAGAATATAACTATTACTACTTTATTATTACTTACGCCATAGATTCAAAATAAGCAGACGAAAGTATTTTACAATCCATGACATAACACAAGCATAACCATAGATTATACCACAATATGCGTATTTCTCACGACCTAGACATTGATATGTGGGAAATAGCACTGTTTTTTACCATTCCAAGACAATTGTATATCTTCGTCTATTACATTAAAAGAGTATTGTAGACTTTTTTCACAGAACCTCTTTGGTGATTTAAAAATTCAACGGACACAATATAAAAGCACCCGTCTAGTGATGTTCTCCTTATGTCATAGAACATAACAGTAAGTTGACCAATTTAGGTAACCATAGTGTCAAGAGACTTCGGCTGTGCTACAAAAATATTTATATGTAGCAAGTAGGTACTTCGGTAGAAAAAAACAGCATAAAAAATCTAGAATTTTTTCTACATTTCACTGAGATAAAAACTTACACACTACAAGAACATCCACTAATAATTAGAAAAAAAAGTAAACATTGGTATCGAATACTGACTGTTACTTAGGCGAACTACATTCAAATAAAACACTTTGACCGTTTAAAACGTGAATTATATTAGTCAAATTAATAGTACTACGACCTCTCCCCGTGACCATGGCTGCTGCAAAGCATCCGAAACTTCGGGCCGTTGTTAAAATTTAACTAATATATATCGCGTTTTAAACCGTTAAAGTGTTTAATTTTAAATTTGGTATTTTTAATATTTATCTAATGACATGACTTAATGAATGCCAGTGGACATTTTCTTACGAAACTTTTCATTAACGAAGTATTAAATTCCCCTTTCGAGATATTGTAGCATCATCCACCCACGCTTAGCTATTAAGACTATATAGATATAACGTGTCCCAACTGTGGGAACTGTCAAAACTACGAATCTATAGGACATTAGCATTTATTGCTGTAGAGGAATTTGATTAATTTAATAGTCCCCTCTATAATTCACACGTTAATTCAAATTAGCGTGGGTAAACATGTACTAAAAGTCCACTTGTTGCAACGGAAATAGTATAATATTCAAATGAGTGAGGGCAGTCACGCAAGGGTACGACTATCGGCATGTTAGGGTTGAGCACCTACTTATTGTTTTCGAATCGAGTTATGTCATCTAAAACTCACAAAAATACTATTTATATAAATATTAAGAATTAAAAGATAAGTCTACTAAAATGGTTACTGTTAAAATAAGCATTAACAACGAGTAGGTTTCGTAATCGGGCACCTGGAAAATATGATTATTCTCTAATCTAATAAGATTCTCGGCCGACACCGGTGCCGATCGCCCGCAAAACCGCCTACGCCGGCGTAGGCGAGGTCATTCGCTTCGCGTACCGCTCACCCGGGTGAGCTTCCGTCCAGCTCTTCTAGCTCCCACCCGCATTGCGGCGGTCCAAGCCGAGGCCGATGCCCCCTCGGGGCACCCTTGGCCTAGCCGCAAACACTCGAGCGCTGTCGCGCTCGCCCAAAACCCGGTAGTATTCGTGGCTCCTTAGGAAATTACGTAAGAATCAATCAAAAAAAATAATAATAAGATTCGAAGCCAAAATAAGTCGACAACACATCTTGCCGGCGTGAAGGTGAAGTACCCCAGCCATAATATCTTACTTATAGTACTTCACCTTGTCTGTCTTCCTCTAGCATTAAAAAAATCTGATAAACATAAGAGGATTTCTTATAACATTATAAGCATACGATTCTAGTTAATTATATTAATAAAATGACTTTTAAAATATAAAAAAATCCGATTATCCTAATTTTGTGTTTATTTATTTAATCAGATTCACTAAACCTAGGAACAATAAAAAATACTAAATGAAAATAACCGTTTCTTTAAAAAATGGACACAAGAACTATCTTATGAAACGTTTTAATTTTAATTATTAATCCGTAGTTATTAATTAAGCTACAGCATCCATAAAAGATAATTTGCTAAAAATACTTCATACTACTTACCTAATTATCATTCTCATGCTATTCACTCGATCTCAATTACCTGAAGTGTGTAAGTGATCGAGAACTCTTAGTAATACCGAAAGGGGGTTAATTGTCATTTCAGAGCTGCGCTTACGCAGGGGTCACGCGAACAAATCTACCGGAAAATTGCCATTGTTTACAAAATGGCTTATTTTTACATTTTTTTCATCGAAATTTTCATGCTTCGTTGGTAATTGTACTTGTTATATTTTGTAAAAGTATTTGTAGATATCTACTAAAATTGCTTGAATTTAGAGTAAGCTATATAATAAAATAGAAAGACTCAATGGCATCTTAGTAACGTACATTTTAGCCTGGCAGGGTATAGAGGTAAGATTAACTGCTTCATAAAATAATAACAGACACAGACACAGACACAGTCTGCCCTTTGAGTATTGTGCAGATAACTGTCTGTAGCGGTGTCAAAGCGGAATTTACCTTAGGTACATCATTACAACTTACCATAAATACGCAGTCAAAATATTATTTAAATCCAGGTAAGGCAACCGTAAGTTTTACGTTGCGACTTTGATTTCCAAGTACTAATAAAAAAAATTGTGCACAAAAGTTTCAGTTTAAAATCTTACGAAGGCTTTTGCTTAATAATAAATATTTTAAAATACAATATTTGAGAACCGGCCGTTACGAACACAATAAAAGTGTCTCCTATCTCTCTTATATACTCGAAAATCTAAAATTAATTGTTTGAAATGTATTAATTGACCTTGGATGCGAATATTCATAAATAACATGGACGGGTTTTACAAGTTAAGTGAATGAGTAATATTTGCATTGAGTACACGTTACGATTTTACGGGATAATTTTAAAATTTATTTTTATTACATTTACCTTTATACAAAGTACTACGTAACTCAGCTGTTGTTTGACATCTACAGTGATCCCTGATATGACACTTAGAGCGACCGCCCGAAATCTTAAATTAAAGAAGACTTAAAATAAAGCACTTTACAATAGAGAGCTTTTATACGTATAAAATAACATTAACACCTATGAAACAATATTTACAATGATAGAAGTACGAATGCTTCACTTACACGTCACTTATTGCCCTTCCCTATACTCCGAAAGATGTATTTGATATTTTAATTTAAATGAATTCAATAAAACTACGTTGCAGAGAGGAGGTGGTAAGTTAATCAGTGTTAAAATTGACACGATATATTTTTGACAGCATAGGTAACAAACGAAAAATAACCATTTAATTATTATTGTGTCATACTTATCTTTGATATAAAGCTCTTATTACTAGGTTAAAGTTAAATTACTTAATTTACTTGAAGCAGATATTTGTATGTGTCTATTTTACACTAGGACTGGAATCTAGGACAATTGGCGCTTAATTTTAGCGTTTGGATTGATAAACGGATAATTGGAAATTATGTTTTTTTTTATTCTAAGCTCATGTTTTGTAAATCATGGTAACTCTAACCATAATTAAATATACCTTTGTCTAACATTTTGGTTGTTAGTGAGTCAATTACGTATGGTTCAATGTCATTGTTTTTTTGTCAACGTGAGAACGACGCCATTTTGTATTTTTATCATAAAGAGATGTAATATAGAGATAACATTATGAAGTTAAGGCTTCGATCATCACTTTATGAACATTTCGAGAAATTTCAGCCTGTTCAAACGGGTATTAAATAATGTATAGTCTGTATATTTCTATACTAATATGCAAAGCTGAAGAGTTTTTTTAACGCTCTCTCAAAAATCTCTAAAAATCTCAGAAACTACTGATTCGAAATGAGAAATAATTTTTGTGTTGTTTAGAGTATTTATCGAGAAAAGCTTAAGGCTGTAAAACATCGAGCTGCTATTAAGAGGAGCGAAGAAACAGCGGAAAATGTGGAAAAAACTGGGAAAATTGTGAGAAATTATCTAAAAAAATTACGCGACAGTATATATGCCTTTCTTTTAAAATTAACTTGCACGAACGAAAGGACGATGTAGTGGGTAGAGTTCAACAGGGGGTTAGCAAAAACGAATTTTGATGCCGCAAATAACTATTCTACGCAGACGAAGTCGCTGACACAGTTAGTTCATCAATATATTTAAAACTAGCAAATATTTTTCGGGACCCTAACTCATAACTAGTTAAATTTTATTCGTTACTTCTTTTTCTATACTTTTTATTTAATGTAAAGGCACAAATTTCATAAATCTATGCTTATTACTAACCAGATGGTAGTGTCTGTAAGTTATAAATAATAGTACCAATGTATGGGTGACAACTTGCCGCGTCTTTCTCACGTCATTATGTAGTTTGGTACTTTTTATCTCATTTGTTGGTCATAATAGATTAACGTTGCTTAACCATACATGATTAATTAAATAATAATTTAAATATAGTGATACGCAGTATTGAATAAAATACTTAAGTTTGAAAAATTAATATATTTCACAAGTTATTGCACATGAAGGCACTATATAATTTAAAAATCGAATATAATTTGAAAAATTTTTCGACTCGGGCAGGACTTGAACCGGCATCGTCAGCTTTCCGTGCTGTTGCTCTACCAATTGATAGTTTAGTGTAGGACTCGGTAGCTCAATTGGTAGAGCAACAGCACGGAAAGCTGACGATGCCGGTTCAAGTCCTGCCCGAGTCGAAAATTTTTTTAATTTATTTTCGATTTTTAAATTATACTATTAACGGTTTAAAAGTACATATTTCGGATGCTTCACTTTGCTGTCTGTTGTAAATTATTATTTAATTACTCAAGATATACTTATATTTTTATTTATCTTAATTATTCATGGTTGTAATTGTCATAAATCAAACGGATAGTATGACAATCATATTTTAGTTAATAAAAATTACAAAATTTCGATAATAATCGATTAAGCAGCATTCTGACCCACTACCACAGGGTTAGCGTTCCACCAATTCTATATTTACTTCTCGAAAAATATGCAAATTTTTATCGCTTAATGATTTGTTACTTAAAGACTTACTCGGACATTTAAATAAAAACACTTTAACGGTTTAAAACGCGATATATTAGTCTCGATATATGGTCTCCCCGTGACCACGGCTGCTGCAAAGCATCCGAAACGTCGGGCCGAAGTTAAAAATCATTTCAAATAAGTTTAACTAATATATCGCGTTTTAAACCGTTAAAGTGTTTTATTTAAATGTCCGAGTAAGTCTTGTGTACTACTCGCGTAAACTATAGACAGTATTTGACTTACTCGGACCTTTTAATGTATAATATTCAATTACTACATTTTCGACTTAGTAATGCTTATACATACACGAAAACATACGATGCTCAAGGCCATGAGAATTTTTCACAATAGATACGGTACACAGACACAACGCCAACGAATTAATATGAAGTCTGTGATTCATCAATATAGCTACAATTCGCTAATTTTATTTCCAGAGACTTTTGAAAAATATTTTTCACACGATGGCTTTATATAAATTAAAAATCGATTATACATTGCCCGAGAGATGCATGTATTAATATGTTGAAAAAAACTCTACGATGACGTGTAGGACTCGGCAACACAGTTGGTTAGAGCAACGGTAAGGTACGCTGACGATGCTGTATCAAGTCCTGCCGGAGTCGCATTTTTCTCAATTTATAATTGATTTTTTTAGGGACGATTTTGTCAAGACTCAATTCATGGATTTAGGTTCTCCACACTTAGCTTGTCACTCTTAATTCTGAATTCCAGAAATTGATTTTTCCGTACTTGACTCGTCCGTTTAATGATAGCAAGGTATGGCTAATCTGGATGATAAATAGGTTTTTAGGTGGCAATATCAGTACCAGCGTGTAGTTTTATGGCCTAAAGTCTTTCTCCATAAATTGGCCAGCCAACACGAAAATATTTTTTCAAGTAAAACCAGTAGTTCCTGAGATTAGCGCGGTCAAATAAACAAGCTCTTCAGCTTTATAATATTAATATAGATTGAAACGTCGTCACGAATCACGATAGACATCGCATGAGCATAATACTTGACTAAGCAAAAACCATATCTCACCACGTTAATATTCTCGTTGTTAGTATAAATGTTGTTTTATTCTTAGATCAATATTACAATACTAGTGTTAAAAATTTTCAGTAACATTAAAATTTAAAACAATAAGACGCGCACATTTTGCCACAATAGCTGTTGGCTGCCGAACGTGGAATTGCTAAAAATAGATATGACATATTTCTTGCAAAGTTATAAATACTTTTTATATAAACTAAATATAAGTATTTAAAATAATAAGTCGTCGGTCTGGTGCTGAGTACACTTGACTTTAACGACCTGGTTCTGGGTTCGAATCCTGCGTCGCGTCACTTCAGTATTTCGTTTTGTTATCATCCAACATCTTGGCTTTGATGTTAGCAGTTTACAAAAACACTTTAACGGTTTAAAACGCGCAATAATTTAGTTATCATGTTTACTAATTATTTTTTATGTGCCTTAGACTTTTCGGATGTTTTGCAGCAGCCGTTGTACTGGCAGACAGTAGGTCTATTTCGCGTTTTAAACCGTTCAAGTTCTTTATTTAAATGTCTATCTACTTAGTGCCTACTCGCGTAAACTACAGACAGTATTGATATCATTCCTACATTTTCCTTTTTAAGTAGTTAAATTGAAAAATGGTAGTATCTGCGAGTTTACACTTGTCCATTTTTCGTAGATCCTAGAGCGAACTAAACAATGGCCAACCCAGCCACGAACCTGGGACAGTTTGTTTAAATGCATGATATTATTTGCAAAACGGAAGCGTGCAGCAATTTATATTCCCCTTTGCCTCATTCTATGCGGAACTTTATAAAAACTGCTATTGTTTTACATATTAATACTGTACCATGGTTTGTTTTACTATATTTGCAATTTTCTCGTAAACAGTACTTAAAAACCAGACCTTGCTAAATACCTATAGTAATTTTATTATACTTCAGCATATAGATACTACAATTTATAGATAATAAAACAAAATATGCACCTATATTTTAATATAGTAAAATCTCGTTTTGCCAATGGGGCATGGGGCGAACACGTTTTAAATGATTTGAATCCAGGACCTCCCACGCTTAACGCATTGTTAGGCAACACATTTAACCAGTGGATTAATGTTAGATTTATTAAGTATAAAATAATTTTAAAAAACCATAAGAGAAGAAATTGGTAGGGCTCAAATCTACTGTCAAGAGCGTCGTCTAGTTTCTGCTTGTGTATCTATGTCTTACATTCTCATTTGTCTTGCTCTGAAAAGCATTATTTTTTGATAATAACCAACGTTTTTGGTTTTCTAGGATCATGAATCAGCGGTAACAGCCCAGACAATGAACTAGCAGGACATAACAAAGATGGATCTTCACGCACCCATGGTTGTCCATGGCTACGAGCATGCTCCGCTTTTGGAGGTGGAAGGCATTGACCCTCACAGCCCCCAGCAGAAGGTCCTCATCCACCAGCCCATCCAGAGCCAGGAGTTGATGAGCACGGATCACAGGAATGGAGGTTAGTTGGTGACGTCACTGTCATGTTGGTGTCATGACGGTTATTTTCAACGTGGAATTAACTAACATACTATAAACGGGTCAAATGATCTATTTTTAACTTTCGCATTAAAAAAATATGGTGTACCATCTTAGATTTATCATTTTTTATAAGTACACATCAAAACCAATATTCAATATAAAAACAATTTTTTGTAAACGTTGTGACGGTTTTTCTTATCAGTTACTTGCATCTCATATACACCAATAATAACTAAATTTAAATTAACAGTAAACAAAAAAAATAGAGATACTGCCTAGTGAACTATATAGTCTAAATTTAACTTCTTATCTATTCTGAACCCATTAACTTCTATTTAATTATTTAATTTTTATTCTTTGTTTTTTGTTTTTTTTTTGGGTACCAAATACTTGTCATATACTGTTATCTACCATAACGGATCATTTGATCCGCTATGGTAAAAATGTTGAGAGTTGGTTTGACTAGGTAAGCTATTTTTAATCACAACACTTTTATTACTTTTTGCGTTTGAATAAAACTGGTATTTATACATTATTGTTCTCCTGGTTTTTTTTATTACAGTTATAGTTACGTCTTGTTGTAAAAATCTTGTTCTTTATAATTTTGTCGAGAGCAGATGTGCTAATCTAACATAGAGTACGATTTTGCAGATGAGCAGTACCACGCCCATAGCAGTAACCAAAGTGGAGACGGTAAGTCGTTTTTATTATATAATTATCTATAAGATTTTGGTATATGTTTATTACATATTGCGAATTTAACAATATCTTGGGAATATATTGATGACCCCTGTAGCTCAGTGTTTATACATTACCTAGCTGTACGTGTTATAATTTTAATATTATGGGTTTGAATTCCCGCTAAATCTATTTACGCCAGTCCTGCGCTTTGTTTACGGCGTCAAAAGTCAACATTTAAAGTACAATTATTAAAAAATATATTAAGTTCTCGGTTTGTTCGTTTAATTTTAATAAATATATATATTGTCGGTTAAGTGTCTTTAAATTATTAATTAAAAACATAATATTGTACAAAAAAACAATATTTTGTTATTAAATTAAAAGAAACAATGTTCTATTACTTAAAACATTTTTTATTGTTTAACATTAGACTTAGACTTAGAGAAAAATTAAAAGATAAAAACACCATAATTAATTTTCGTGCTGGTAGCACAGACTAATTACCGAATAATTAATTGAATTCTTATCCAATACGTTTGTTATATAAACGGTATTGTGAAGGTAATTATTTTTTTTATACAACTTTCACTCAACATTCACTTCGCACTGCATAGATTAATGCAAAACAGAGGTTCAATGTAAAAACGATTGAATGTCATAACTGTATTCAATATATATAAATCGTGCGTTCGATTATCACCAGTTCCTTTGTGTTTTAAAATAATAATCTGATTATTAATATGTTAAAACCCATCACCCATAAATATTGGATGGCTCTCGAAACCCTACCCATAGATGGAAAACTGATAGCAGAGTAAATTCTCATTTCCATGTCAAGCCAAAATAAGTCAACAGCACATTTTACTGAAATAATAATTAAAGGCTTCAACTTCCATCTAGTGAATAAGTTTATCTTCACTTCAGTTATAGCATACATTATGTTTTTATTTAACATAGCAAAGTTGTCATTTATATTTAATTATTTATATATTTTTTTTGTTATAGATAATATTAGAGTCGAAATTTATATTGAAAACAATGCAATTTTAAATCCCCTAAGCATTCTATAATTTTGCTTAAATAACTTACAATAAAACACAAGTTAAAATACACCAAATATTTTATCTGTCTGTATGATTTTTCACTTAAACACAAACGGATGAGTCACTAGAACTTGTATAATCTATAGATGAATAAAAATAAAGCTGCAGTCCGAGTGTAAGCGATAGCGTTTTGATAACCATAAGCTTTATCTGTATAAATTTAAATTTTACTAGTGTTCATAAAGTATATTAAAATTACGTTTGTGTAATATAAAAAAGACATTATGCAATAAGTGTTGTCAAAATGTACCCCCAAACCAGATGACATAACATGAAAATCTACTTAAAAAAAATTCATTATTCAGCCCGGAATTGAAGCTGTGATTCAATTCCTTCGTGAACAGCTTCGTGTTTTGTTCAATTGCGCATAATGTAGCTGTAACGTTACATTGTCTCTTTTTTTTAGTTCCATAAAAGTAGTTTATGTTTCTCGTTAATTGGTAATGGCAAGACTGAACTCAGAATGATTATGGGAAATAACTATCAATTCAATCATCGTTACAATTATATGCTAGGAATTTCAAAATTCCTTTCGCATAACGAACCACCATCCACAGATAAAGTAGCCGCGAAGCTTAATCGCGTTTCACTTTAAGTCTGTAGGTATATTCTGAAGACGAAGGCCGAAATAGGTTGACGACGCTTCTCCCTGAATGTTATATGTGGTTATTTCACCTTTCAACCAAGCTTGTCTGTCTTTTCTATCATGGAAAACGAGTTCCCATAATGGAAAGATAAAATCGCTATCACTCGCACCACCCACAAACCGGCCGTCGGGCCAACTAATTTCACAGCGATTTAGTCAAGTGTAGTCTCACAAAAAACGCCATTCACTGAAATGTAGTCGCTGCACTCAATGGATGTGGGCCTTAATGAAGCTTGCCAGATGAAAAAATATTTCCCAGAATATAGGCTTATGCCGTGATGATTTTTTGACACGATTGGAAATTGTTAATATCGATATTCCCTGGAATACTGCATTGAACAATCAATAAGGAATGCTTTACTGAGAGCTATAATTATAGCTATATAATTATAATAATTGTATGTTTAAGCAAGATAAATAATAAAACACTGTCTGTAGTTTACGCGAGTAGTTACACAACCGAAATCACGGCTGCTTCAAATAATTTACGTTACCTATATAAATTGTAACTGGCTTATTTCGTGATACTATTTAGGCATAAAATAATTATAAATTAGTCCCAATTTTGAAGTTTTTATCGTGTATTTTTCAAGTAAATAAGTATTTTTTACTTTTAACAGATCAAAGAGTCACTTGATAAAATATTGATAGTACAGCAAAGATGAAGTCTGTGGTAGGCTAAACCGCGGCCCCGATACATCGCTGGTCACGCGCATTGAAAGCGAAACTTGAGAAAAAATGCTACGTGACCAAGTGGCTAGGGACTGCGCCACAGAATATAGATTAAAACAGTGTGACGTTTACGCAAACGCCAACTGTGATATTCCTGTTACTGTGCACATATAATTACAGTATATATACATACAAATAATAATTAATTGTTATTTGTCTGAAATTAAAAACAATAAAAGTAGACTAAACAAAAATATCTTTACCACCTTTTGGTCTACTAGATCATTTTGCTTTAGAGAGAGATTAATCTATTTAGTAGCTACCTAAGGTAAACATTGTTTGTAGTATATGCTAGTAGTAAACAATTAAATAGAATACTTTTAACGGTTCTAAACACAAAATATCTCTCACGATAACTATTGCATAGCATCCGAAACGCACGGGCCGTATTTAAAATTTTAAGGAAGTTAACTATATATTCCGCTTTTCAAACAGTTAAGGGGGCTTAATTTAAGTACCTATATTCATGTAATCTGCTTAAATTCAATACGCATATTTTGGAGTAAAATTCGTATGTTTTTTCCTTTCCTATATCTTAACTTAAACAGCGCTTATGTGTTATGAACGACTGGTGTAATTAAACTGTGCCAACACCGATGCTCAAAGTTACCAAAACCGACACAGATGGCGATGTTCGTAACGAAACAATTCTCGTTACAAAATACAGAAGTTTTAGGTGAAGCAGACACGTTGTAGATAAGTATAACTCTTTAAATAATATATATAAACATCCTATCGTCTTATGTATGTACTAAATGATCTTTGTTATTGATTCCAAACAAATGACGACGAATCTTACTTGTAAATAAAATCGACTGGAATGGACACAGTTGTACAATTTTTCACAAAACCCACTGAGGGGACATAAATGAAATGGATATAAACAACATTTGTCTAACTTCTTCCTTATGCTTTATTAATATGTCCCTATACAAAGACTAAAAAAATAAATAAATGTCAAAATCACATGCCTTAAGTGACTTTACTACTAGTTACAATAGGCAAGTGTTTCTTTCATTGATGTTACACCGTCTTCATTGATAAATCTCAAGAAAATAAACCTCCGTGTGTAATGACGCCTGGCGGGTTCCCAGGGAAGTGGCTGTGGTCGGCTCGGGTTGCGCCGGCGCAGCGCCTCTCAGAACTTACGATTACTTCCGGTACTACTTCTGTGTTGTCCTAGGACTTGTCTTAATTCAAATGCAAATAATTTATTCCACACCAAAGAATGTACATATAGAAATGATACAACGCTACAAGAAAATACATAAATTGTTTACAATGAAATACGCGTAGAATAGTTATTTTGGGTATCCGATTTTTTCTTCCGATCTATCCGATCTTTTAAATACAACACTTTAACGGTTTAAAACGCGATATGTATTAGTTAAACTTATTTGAAGATTATTTTAACGAAACATAAGGCCTTAGGTAAAATAAGTTTATCTAACATGTATCGCGTTTTAACCGTTAAATAAAAAAAAGAACTGCTCGTTCGCAAGTGACACATATTGTACTTTTGACACTTAATTTTAATAAAACACTTTTAACGTAACGCGAAAAACTACTATACTATACTATTTACCCCCCCCCCCCCCCCCCCTTCGTCGTGTCCCCGTCGTGTCGTATCTATGTATGTATTTCGCCTTTTAAACCGTTAAAGGTTTTAAATGTACTCGCGTAAACTACCCAATACATTTGATTTTTTCCTAATTTTCAACTTCAGTATAACTACTTGCGTGACGAAAACAAATTATCGAACAGCAAGACGTTCGTAAAGGGGTTTTCCACATTTATTATTGAGGAAAATAGATAAAAGTGTGTCAATTTTCATTGTGATATTCGTGTAAATAGGCATAATTCACAAAACATTGTTAGGGACAAAGTAGAGTTCTACAAAGTATTTATGGTAATCAAAGAACAATGGTCAAATCGTATCTAGACCTACGACCAATTATGTGTTATACATATAATAAAGACGGAAGCGTTTTTTTACTCTCCTTCTCCTTCTTCTTCTACTTATATTGACGATAACCCATAAAAAGGCCAGAAAAAAAGACATGAATTTTTCTTTCAAATATGATATTTTTTATTTGTCTCTTTAAACTTATCGTTACAGTTCGCTTATATATCGTTAGATAATGTTAATAACGTTTAATATACCATGATTTTTTTTAAAAGTAAAGAGTAAGTAAAGTATCTGATCATTTGCGTGTAACGAAACGATTTGCCATCGACATTTAAAATCACTGACACATCACTGACAGTTGCCTTCGTTGATACGTACCTACTGTATTTAAAAATTTTAATTTTCCCTTACAAAAACTCATTCTGCTTTTAGATAACTCGATAGAGTTATCTAAAAGCAGAATGAGTTTTTGTCAACTGTCAACAGACAACTGATCAATTCGTTAAGTATATAGATATATATACTTAACGAATTGATCAGTTGTGCTTTTCAAACATATGTAATTAAACTAACTTGGAAATTCTAACCTTTAAAATTATTTTTGACGATATTCAATTATTATAAAGTAAATCAAACCGTTTATGATTGTTACTTGCAAAAAAATTTAGTCAGGTCAAAGCCATACAAATTTGGCCATTGTTATTGAGACCAAATCTATATTAATATATAAAGATCAAGAGTTTGTTTGTTTGTTTGAACGCGCTAATCTCAGTAACTACTGTTTCGAATTTAATAAATATTTTTGTGTTGGTTAGAGCATTTATCGAAAAAGTCGCGCTGTGACTAATACATCGCGTTTCACGTTTAACTAATATATCGCGTTTTAAACCGTTTTATTTAAAAGATCGGAAGAAAAAATCGGATACCCAACTATTCTACGCGGACGAAGTCGCTGACACAGCTAGTACTTCATATTGCAAAAGAACGTCTGCTAGTGAGCTATTTAATAATGAGTTTAAGTCGTCTTAATGATTCTTGTTGCCGTATCGACTTAGCTGTGAAGAAATTGAAAGAGAGGGAGAGAGATGATGCTACGAGCTCACGTTCCACCCAATTAAGCAACGCCTTGGCTAATTTTTGTCAGCTCAACGACCAATCGAAGTCAAAATGACCAATCGATTTGATTGACATAAACGATATTTTGTCTCGCTCGAAATAATCTGAAATACACCTTATTACGAGTGTATAACGTTGAAATTAATATGACTACTGTTTTACAATAAGTCTTTTCATCATTAACAATTCTTGGTAATTAAAAAAAAAATTTTTTTTGTTAGAGAAGGATAGACAAGCATGAGGTTCAATTGATCGAATGTGAAGTACCCAGCAATAAAACGCCCCAGTAAGATGCGCTGTCGTCTTATTTGGCTTTGGATATCCGGAAATCTACAGACTGAAACCGAAACGCGCTTAAACTATTTCTTAGTAATGTTTTAGAAACCTGTTGGACCCAGTGGGGATTGAACCCACAGCCCTATGATTATTGCCATTGCTACCATTACACCAACTAGCCAATCAGATTAAAATAAGAAATCCACAACAAGTCCATCATATTTCAAAGCAAATTTAGATTGTAAATGCTTAGACATATATTGGACCGTTAAATAAATAAATAAATAATCCCTTTATTATCACAAAGTACATAATTAACAATTAAAATAAGTAATAAAAAAGAAATCTTACAATTAAAAGAATACAAAAAAAAGTACAAATTTAAACCGTTAAAGTGTTTTTAAATGTGTACTACTCGCGTAAACTATAGACAGTATTTAAAAAAGTACAATTTTAACTTTGTGCTAAAAGGCATCAAGACTCAGCATGTGCTCAGCGAGGCTCGCTAAGCGCTGATTTTCAGTCTGTCCGTATCAGATAACAAGTAGTACCAAAACATGTAAATATTGTGAAAAAGTTGACATATATTAGTGGCAGCGCGAATGCAAAACTATTGCGTAAGTAAAAGCAAACTAAAGAGAACAAAAGATATTTTCAATGGTTTGTATTTAAGTCAAGTTAAGTTTGTTGTTAGTCGAGCTAATTTGGAATTTCATTAATATGTCGCGGTACTATTAGAGGATCGAATATGATAAATGCCAGGCAAAAGGGCTTCGTGTTTAAGGCAGCCTTAACTTTAATTAAACGTAATTAATCGAGACATACGATTGATAGATAATTACGACTAGTCGATCATATTGTATAATACCTATAATGTATCCATCTTGTGTTAGTATTAATCAAATGTGTACTTAAACTGTGAACTTGGCCAACATTGAATATATACGATGACGGGCTAGTTGGTCTAATGGTTGCAATTAAAGTGGGTGCGATCCAACATGTTTCCAATTTTGATATGAAATCGGTGGTAGTAATAAAGAAATTCCGTCCAGGTCACGAACCACCTTCCGCAGATAAAAAATCGAGAAGCTTGTAGAAGGAAGTCTGTTCATTTCCGAATATCCAAAGTCAAATTGTTTAGATGTTATAGGCTGAGGTATATCACCTACCATCGAGTGTACTCCGTGATTGTGTGTCCTGATCTAACATTAAAACAAAATAAATTAAATACCTTTTTAGATAGAAAAAAATACGACACGGGCAGGACGTGAATCTGTTACAATATTTCGTGATGCTGTTTTAATTAATTGAGCTACCAAGTCAGTTATATCGTAATATACTATATAACTTTAACAAAACTATTTTTTTAAATCGAAAATAAATTGAAAAAAAATTTTCGACTCGGGCAGGACTTGAACCGGCATCGTCAGCGTTCCGTGCTTTTGCCCTACCAATTGAGCTACCGCGTCAAGTCCTGCCCGAGTCGAAAAAATTTTCAATTTATTTTCGATTTTTAAATTATATAGTGCCTCCATGTTAAAAAGTAATGAAGTTTTCAAAACCATTTTTTTATATAAAGATAGTTACGATAAAAATATAGTTACTTGTTCGAACTTAATATGAGATTTACTTCTAGCTTAAGTTCGAAGTTTATGCTGTCGTATTCCATATGCAATTTGTCAGCAGATAAACCATTACGTTCCTTTGTGTATCTGACAGAATTATATACAAACGATATAACATATACCAGATTCCTATATGTGTATGGTTATACTAAGAAACAGAATATAAATTATTATACTTATCGACGCTTAAGATGGAAAATTTCATATTTATTATACATATGTAATTAAGGGAATGTATTGATAGGAGTGTACATGTATAGACCATAGATTAGTTAAAATAGCATAGATCAAACACTACACCTCGTTTATTTAAGTTATAGATACATCATTAAAGTTTAAACTCACAAAAAGTGTCTAACTCATTCAATACAGTGCTTCTGCAAGACCAGAAAGTATGTATCATGTTTCGAATCCATTACGATTCGAAACACAGAAAAACGTAATACAACACAATTTAACTTAATATTCTGACTGTTTAATTTATGTACTTTATGTTCTATATGTGTAATAATAATAATTTCAAAGCTTATATCATCCATTAAATTATACTTACTTAAATAAAACAATATTTCTCTAATTATAAACATCAGCGTATTCTCAGCAAAAATCGAATCTCAGAATGCTAGGGGTGGCATCCGAGCGCGTCGCATCCGCCACGTGCTGTAGAGGGTGTCGTGTCATCGAGACGCGCGGTCGACTGCGAAATTTCCCGCGAATTTTCGAACCCGCGCTCCGTTTGATTATAATCTGTTACGATTAACGCGCTAAAAACCAATTTTGAAAATAGAATACAATTGAGACGTCAATATTTCCCGCGTTTTGTGTTTAGTGAATGTGACAATTGACATTTGAAAATGTACAAAAGCCTAATAACAAAATCTTCATACATTATTTACAAACATATTACGGTGGTAATACATATATGTGTAAATTAATACGCCATGTAATTCTAATACCTGTCTAAATCAGAGATCGGATGATATTAGAGCCGTGTAAATAATAATACGTATCGTATTAACTAATGTACTTATTTTACTGGTAGGTAATCTACAAATATGTTTTTAATATTGATATATATGTTTTTTAATTAAATATAACAAAATAAATATTATAAAAATCTATTCAAGCCTCTAGTGCACATTTTGTTAATTTACGTAATCTCCACAGATAATATAAATATTTATTATAATTCTGTGATGCGTCATTGATATAGATAATAACAGAGTGGCTACAGTAATACAAACATTCGACTAGCTACGACGTAGCGCTCTACAAAATTATTAATAAACAAATTTCATAAATTCTTTTAAAATACTGGCTGATGTGTATCCAATTGTTTTCATAATATTGTGTTCGAGTGAATAAACTGAAAGAAAAAAGGTTGGTCTAGCCCGAATGCCAAAAAAAAAAATTTTTTATAAATATACTCCGTTTTCTGTTTATATTATTACTATATAAATACATATTACACTAAGACAGAAGTTTATTATATTTTTTAATTTATAGTCTGTGTTTAGGAAACTAATTATCGATTAGGATATAGTATATAGCCTGTTGATAAGCCAAAATATGTAAATATTAGAAGTTCCAAAAAATAATTCTCATTTCTTAATATCTTCTCAAGGCTTAACGAATGAAATTGACTTTTCTTATATAAAACTGTGTCGTAACAAAGATAAAAACAATCCCACGCCAAAGCCGGACACAAGATATCAGAAAACCGATCCTCTTGTCACAATCCATCGATTCTGAGTGAACCGACCGTAAAATATACCTCAAAATCGAGATCTAGCCATCTGTACCGAACCGTCGACGAAGTGATTAAGACGTATTCTTAATTATTGCCGAAATTTACGGCGTTATTGTGAAGTGAAAGTGATACTAATAGTACTCAACTCGGACAAGATACCAATATAATATCGTAGTACTGTAAAGATAAAGTGATTGTGTGTTGAAGAAATATCTTTAGTTTACGCAAGCGCTATACAATATACAAACACCTTTGTTGATACTCTTTTTTTTCGCGGCTGGTAAGCGTAGGTATTATAAGCGTCGGGCCTCAATTAGAAACAAACATAGTTTGTATTTTAAAGAGTTCTTGTGTTGAAGTTAACGTTACATCGTTTTTTTTGTAATGATCGTTTCTTTAATGTATCCCGTCGGCCGTCTATATAACTTAAAATAGGTTTTCCTACATGTAATCTTTGTAACGTCGTTTTGTTTAGTTGTAAATGACATTTATAAACTGTAATGAGTATAATGTAAAAAGTGTAATGCGCGAGAGCTGAGAAAATTCGATGATCGTAGATGGGATACGTAAGTTGTTCGACTATTTCGTTCGTGTAATGTCGTGGGTTCGAGTCAATCTTGTGTCATTTTATGCTTAAATAAATTTTAAAATAGAAAAAAAATTAGTACTTTAAAGTTACTAGAAAAAATTATAAATAAATGAATGAACCAACGTGTCTTGAATAAGAAACAAGATAATATATTAATATTAATTCTCGTGAGAAAAATAACCTTAAACAGCCACCTGCCGTTACCGGAGCGGAAAAGCAATGCTCAAACAGCGGAAAATCGCCCAAAAAACCGGTGAAATTAAACCAAACGAATCGGTTTTTAACGTCCAATCGAAGACACTTTCCTACTTTTATAGTCCGTATAAGAAAACCTCAAAATAGAATCTCTCAATTAGCACTCGAAACTTGGGACACAAAAAATCTCTATCGCATTTATTAATAATTTAATTGTACAGTCAAATTTTCCGACTCATAAGTGGAAAGTTTCTTGATATGTTTAGATTGAGGAAATTAATTTTACCTATAGTTCCTTCGTTAAAAACTTCTTTTAAAGAAATTCAGTCTAAATATTTAATATTGAGAACAAAATAGTATTAATAATTCGACAGCAGTGGATTACCAAATAGTAAAAAAACTAATAATTTTTAAAGTATTTCGTTTTTCTCCAAGTTTATAAATTTAGGAAAACATGTCTATTTAAATAAAACACTTTAACGGTTTAACGGATTTAGTAAAATTTTTTTAACGTTTTTTGTTTTTCTCCTAAAGTTTATAATATTTAGCGAAAACATGCCTATTTAAAATTTGACAGGTTTCAATGACATTGCAAGTTATGCTTTCAAATGAGCTCAAGAACTAGTCGGCCTATGTGTAGTGTGTGTAAGTGTGTGTCCACGTAAGTGTGTGCCGTCAAGCTGGAGGGCCAAAGCAAGGCCACTTTTGCGGCCCTTTTTGGGCTGAGGGCTGGTGGTGGAGTGGACTTGTCCGCCGCTTACAGATACAATCAGAATATGATGGAATATTATACATGTAAGTAATGGTTTCGCAATATCAGAAGAGCCATTAAAGCATTATTCGTGATTCAAAATCTCGTGCATCGTCCGGCAGAGACCGTTATACCTATAAAATTGCACTTTACTAAATTTATTAATTTTTTTCTACTACTAGAGTACGTTACGTAGGCTACTAAAATCATGGATTCAAAGAGCTCATTATGTCCCTGCAAATTCCATCCAAGGTCACTATTAGGTAGGTACTAGATTTGGGTCAGTTTGTACAACTCTTTTAGTTCTCTCTCTCTATTAGTTCCATGTATTATACAAATTGAACGGTATACAAGCAAATATATAAAGCTGAATAGTAATGTGATACGAAAATGCCATTAAAGGATCTCGTATTCGTATAAAAGCGTACTAAAAAAGCGTCCCAATCTTCCACAGACTATAAACGCAAAAACAGCCATCTCCATAACGAGATTATCATAACGACAAACATAAAAACCATAGAGATAACTCTATAGAACCGCACATCTGCGTTGTGATTTAAAACGGCCAAAAATTCCTTCCAAATTCAAGATTATGAATGGCCAATGAGCGCGGTGCTTTCTCGCGGGAGGGAGAAGGCTCCGCTCTGATTGGCCGTCGGGTTGTGGGCGGGGTGTTTGTCTTGGTGTGCGTGGAACGCGTTTGAATTTGAGCATGCGTTGGAGGACATTGGCTTGTATGGATTCGCAAATTGAGGGACGTTGTGCCGCGAGTTCGGGGATCTGTTCCATTATGACGATCGCTTCATGCTACACACTAATTAAGATACCTCTGTCTGTTGAGATTGTAGAGCTAAATTTCCTGTAATATTATAAATATCTTAATATTTCACTAAAATTAAAAATAAGTAAGATATAAGGCCCTGTAAAACAATTTTTCAGTTCCAAAGTAAATTTATTGTATGAGGCTTTCACGGCCATTTTGAATATATGTTACAAGGGTATGTAACGAGTAAATGACATCATCATCATTTTAATTAGGACGGCCGAACACCTCTAAAGCCAAAAAGAGAGAATCAAAATTGTAAATTTAACTAATGTTTTAAATAAAACACTTTTAACGGTAGCTGCCGTGATCAAGGTGGAATGACATTTGTTGTAAAGTCCGAAACGTCGGGCCTTAGATAAAACAATTATAAAATCTATTTCGCGATAAAAGTGTTGAATTAAAATTTTATAAAACTACAGACAATACAATAAGTCCAGCACAAGAACTAGGCACATTCTCTCAAGGTTCCTAACATACATAGGTATATTCCTTAGAAAATTGTGGACTAAGAATAAATAATATAATATATACATGCTAAAACTGAGAAAACAATAAATCCTACAAGTAGGTACGTAGGTACAATTAAGATGTGAATTTAGCACTTAAATTTTAAATAAGACCATTAATAGTAATTTCTATTTAACTACACTTTAACGGTTTAAAACGCAAAAAGTTAATTTTGAAAATGATTTTTAACTTCGGCAGTTTTGGAAGCTTTGCAGCAGCGTCACCCGTACCTCTTTTAAACCTTAAAGTGTTTTTTTAAATGTGCAATACTCGCATAAAATAGACAGTATTTAGTTACTAGTCAAAAGTGAAAAAAGTCAAGCCTAAGAATTACAAACTTTACCTTAAATACACAATAAAACATAGTTTAAAAAAATAACTATTACTTGGGATTGGCCTACCAATATATAATTTTAAAACAAGACGTTAACTGTTGATATTATGTTAAGTGTAGATATGTTAAGTCAGAAGGTACCTACTCTGACTTACGGCCGGTTCCATTAACGTATTGTCAGTCAACGACGGATATCCATCCCTGATAAACAGTAAAAGTTAAAGTAGCTGTAACTGGCGTGTCAATATTTTTTTGACGTGCCTATGAAAGATTAAATATGGATAGAGAGGCTACCTGCGGTACTTTTCCTCTCAAAGGTCTTAGTTCTACTAATAACAACATGATTCTAACTGCGATAATAATTAATGAATAAAAATTTTAACATACCTATCTACAGTAGAATATGCTATTGACTTACGTCTAAATTTATTTCAAAATTAAGATAGGCATACAAATAAATTATATGAATATTAAACACATAAATAGAAGTTTGAAGAATAGTATGTTATCTATCTTGGATTCATATCCACTTACTTAGGTTTGGTTGACATCAAGTTAAATTATGTACTTATAAATCTTAGTCCCTACCGACACGGTTTTTCGTAACATACATTCAATTACAAAAAAAAATCAAGTTGAGTTACGCCAAACACTTGAAATATTAATCATAACGTCATCTAAAGGCACTGAACAAAAAAGCAATAATTTCATCCTAACAATAGCACAACTTCCTCATAAAAACATAAACCACGTTCATATATAAAATTTGAAGTTAATATAAAATAAACCTTATCCTTATAGATGTACGTTTGTGTACGTTTAATGGTCAGTAATCTGAGACAATCATACGCATACATATTGCCAGCTTATCGTATTACACTGTACGTATGAGGTCACGCACACACTTGCAGCCGCGCTGTAATTGGTCGGGGTATGCGCTGGCGCATATATCACAGATCTTTTTGAAACATAATAAGATTTAGAAAGGTTGTCTGTCTGGTGTTTTGAAATGACCAGTTTGTTGCGTTGTTATTAGCATGGTTATGTAAAGTATTCGTTAATCGTTATCAACATAATTTATCGTTAGAGGTATTCGTTAATTAGTTTTAATATTTTTTCGTGTATACTCATTCATTATTAATAAATAGTTTTGAATGTGTATTCTAATCGCGATAACGAGAAATCTTTATTACGCTAATTTAAATTAACGATTGATAAGTATACATTTACTTAAATTAAAGTTCATTATTCTCATATATGTAAGTAAAAAACCCAAAATAATACAATAATCATATATCAAAGAGATAATAGATACCTATTATGATTCAGCACAAGAATACATAAAAAAATATTTAGTCCCTCGTACAATCTTATTCTAGAATTTTAATTAAAAATATACCAAATTAAAACGAATTGCTTAGTTATAGCTAGTAGGTAGTCGAGTGTTTGTTTGTTTTTTATGTAGACCACTCGCGCAAACTACAGGCAATACTTATTAACTATAACTTTACAAAAACATAGAAAAAATACAAAAACACAATATAACTTTCGCTAAAAACTGGTTTGATAAACACAAAACATAAAAGGGAAGCATTATTGACCGGATGTGCGGCCGACGCTATTGTATGCGCCATCTTGTTTTTATTAAATCGCGGCATTTTTGTTGTGAACTTTATTATGTAGCATTAATTATGTTTTTAATGGTAACGAACTCTTTTATTATAACATTTTAACGAGGTACCTACTGATGTAGCCACGGATAGCATTAATCTTTTAAAAGGACTAAGTCTTGAGCTTTACAACTATCTTCTAGGAAGCTACAAGTGTATTTGTTACCTTCCTTGAAATAAAAATTAAGTCTTTGTAAATTATGAAATAGTGTTATTAATATAATGCAATTTTAAAAGTGTTTTTCAGTAAGTAGTTGAAAATTATAATTTTTTTAAGAAGATATATTTTTTATTAGATGTTATTTGAATATTTATTAGAAGACTAAAAGATAAATTATATTAAAAATCAAAATATATTTCGGACGTTTTTTTCTGGCGAAAATTAACTTTATTTTACTTATTTATCTGGATTATTATTATTTTATTTTAGCAGAATAATTAGTACCCTATTAAATATTTATTCTCTCCAAGAAAGAGTTGTCAAACTCCTACTATACCCTTCAAACCTTCCAGTATGCTTGCAAAATCTTATTATTTATTCCATATTTAGTTCTTTTATATTATCTTCTATGATTTTGTCCGTTTCCATATGTTTTTGCCTTAATTTCGAGTACGCAAAGCATTCAGTTAGCTTGCTTGTTTTTTCACTCTCTTTGCATTCAGGACATAAGGGTGGCTGGTTACTTCTATTAGACATTTAGACGATAGTGTCACGTCATGATCTTTATCCGGCTGGCGTTATGGGAACAGTGTCCGAAAACACTGGATTTCGACGTTTAAAGTAATACTGGGCAACGCGTTTTTACCATTTTTTAATATAGAATATAGACAACCATGAAGTTTCACTTGATGGGAGGGGAAATAGTCCACGTATATAACATGCTCTGTCGACCCATTTTGGCGTTGTATTCGGAAATCCTCAGACTGAAACCGAAACGTGAAACTTCACAGCTTTTCCACGTAGAGACGGTGGTTCGTGACCCGTACGGATTTCAGATATCCCACCACATATTTAATATCCAGACGAAATCAAATATTTTTTTGAAAAATTATAAATTGAAAATTCTAATTTTTACTTGTTAGACCTGGTGGGGGTCGAATCCACGACCCGTTGATTATATGCCATACATTGCTACCATTGGTCCAACGAGCCCGTTAAAAACCTTTCCGACGGACGCGATTGACAAACTTTAAATAAAATAAAATCTAAATAAAACACTTTAATGGTCTCCCCGTGGCCACAGCTGCTGCAAAGTATCCCAAATGTATAAAATAATTTTCAAATAAGTTTAACTAATATACATAGCGTTTTGAACTGTTAAAGTGTTTCATTTAAATGTATACTACTGACAGTATTTAAGAGGAGATATGCTAAAAATCAGTGCACTACTAAAGCCATTTACCCTTTTAACAAGTGGAGACCACTTAACCTTCGCTTTTAAACCCACCATATAACAAAAAGAGATAATTAATAATTTCATAGATCCCTCGGTCATGCACCAAAGAACACCCATGTGTGTTTTTATATTCTATTGTTTAGTAATTTGAGATGGTATCGTCCTGGGGACGTTATACGGACCTGTACATTTCTGTACAGAGTTTTTATTATTGGTAATGAATTCTGTTTTAGGTACATTGTTAAAAGCTTTGCTGGATTTAGACAAAATAAAGCCTGGATGAATACGATGTACTGCTAATAATCGGATTATATATTTTTTTGAAAAATCTTAGAATTCATATTAAAAATTTGGATCATAAATAAATGGTACGAATATCAAAGTTTCGCTTGAGTCAAGAATCAATCTCGTACAAATGACAAATCCATAAATAGGTAGACGGCGTATCTTGTAGAATTGAAATTCCACCCCTCGTGGGACATGAGGCAAACACATTTCTGTGTTCGTTTTCCTGATCGGTTTTCTTAACAAGTACTAACTTGATCTGTTCTTTGATCTGCTGATTGATATGCTCCCTGTCCAATGGAGACAATCTATTGTTTACTTATTATTTCTCTCGCACTTAATGAAATAGAAAAAAAGTAAATTCTTATAACTTTAGTCAAATAGTTCGTTGGTATAACTAACTCTTAATTAATCCTTGGATTTACAATTAATGATGAGTTATGTGTACCAGCTATAAACATTAACAAAAGCGCGTCATGCGTCAGTGCACGCCCTAACATTCCCTTACATGCGCTGTATATTTTTTATTTAGGTAGTTGGCGCCTAACGCTAATATTTAAAAAAAATATGTTATCAAGGTGAACCTTTGAATATGGGAACATAACTAACTGTGCCAGCAACTTCGTCCACGTAGAATAGTTATTTTAGGCATCTACTTAATTTTATTTTGAAAACCTTCTCCTCATCTTTATAAAGTAAGTATAGCTGTTATCCACGACATCGGTCTCCTTCCGTCGTTCTTATTAATCGTAATATATACTCAAGCGGACATTTTTAGATGATTTAACGAGAAATTGCTTAATTCGTTTAGTTTCAATTATATTGATTAATAAAATACAAGTACTTCATTTCACAAGGAAAAGTAAGCAAGAGTTATAATGAACTATTGCTTAAAAATGTATCAATCACAAGTGATCAAACTAATACGAATCAGTATTAGTTTTTTAGATTATAATAGTTCTACAAATACCACATAAATATTGGTAATATTGGCGTTTAACAATCGTTTTAGAACGTATTCATAGTAAGTATAGCCCTAAACTACGCATGTAAATGTTAACACGCATGTGTATGTTTTATATCGAAGTTAAAACTATACACAACATACAATAAACACAGCAGCCATAAACCAATCAGAGAACAAATCAAACTCATACCCGCCGGAAACGAGCCAGGAAGCCTCTTCCCTCCATTCCAATTGTTCTATTTTTAAATTGGTGGCCACTGACGGATCCGTGTGAACTGGTTTAATTTGGAATGCTTTATTCGAAATTTAAATTCGACATTTATCACGAAACGATTTTACGTTGTATATTTAGTTCAAACATGGAAATATTCAAATTCGATTAGGTAATGTATATAAATTAAAACCTAAGATAACTGAAACTCCTGAAATATCTCAGTCAAAATTACATTTCCTCGAAGTGGAATTTCCTTTTTCACTACGAACGAAGACTGAAGAAAATCTCCAAAGAATATTCAACTAATTACGGATGGTACGCGACTGCTGACACCTGGCGGATGACGTTAAGTTTCCCGCCTTGTCCCCACTTCCGGTACGCCATCTTGTCCGCCATTTTAATTGCTTAAGGGTGCTCATAATTACACAGATAAAAATCTAGAGAGACTTCCCACAGATTTTGTATATTAACAGATTAATATATTTTTGTATTCCACAAAGTCCAGTAAAATTTATTTCTATTAATGGTAATCACCATTAATAGAAATAAATCTTACTGACCTACCCACATTTTAATTGAGTTTATAGTGAACAGTAATTACTGAATAACTTTTAAGTACAATATATAGTTATTGTTACGTATTTACGGTCTAATATACCTATTAAAGTTAAGTCAGATAATACATTTTGCGTTTATATGATTTCAAGCGTTTTATTATATTTAAGAACCTTGTTTACCAACAAATATTATTCGTATTACATTTTACTCTCTCATAAGGTTTGATTCGTCTAGCCTTTCCGTTCTATTTGTTATCCGCAAAATAGCAACAGTATCGTGGAACCCGGGTAAGAGTGTTTCTTACCCGGGTGGGGCGTTCACGAGGCGTGACCATCGATCCGTCACGCCTTGCGCGCGGTCGATACCCGGCTATCCGGGCGACTACACGGATATTGGATAGAATCGATGACAAGTGCATTACTGTAGTTTGCTATTATCAGTTTATTTATGTACTGAGATTAAATAAGACTTATTATGAACCTTATTACTGACATTAAAGATACAAATAGTTCTGTATCCTCTAGTTTTACGTGTCTTTATGCGATAAAAATAACGTCTAGGACTTCCAATGAAATCGGTTACTTTTTATAGTAAAGTCAAGTAAGCAAAAAGTTTTCTTTTAATAAATCATTGTAATTTAGCAACGATATAAAGTTGCTTTAAAAGGATTTTATAAACATATTACCTATTGAATTTAACTAGTAACACTTATGAATTTTAGTTTAAAACAAAAATAGAGTATTTCCTCCAACCATTTCTGACATAAAGACGTAGAACAAACAAAACCTGGCAAGAGTTTTGCCGGCAATCTTTTTGTCTCCACCTAATACCTACTTAGAACCTATTTATAACTTAGTATACTTGTAAACAACAGTCATTCGTAAGTAAGGACTCGTCTAATGATAATATTGTATTCCTAATAACAGCTACGGATTAAGAATTCCTTAACATATTTCTGATTTATAATCTTTCGGACTTTGTCTGGAAACTCTTGATGGACCCGACCCGAAAATAATTTTGATATTCCTACCACCTAGATACAAATGTCGCGTCACGAACCTTCGTACTCATGTAAAAGCAATGAAGTTTAATCGGGTCAGTTTCAGTCAGTGGATTTCCGAACGCTCAGAGCCAACATAGATCGACAGTACATCTTGTTTAGGCTGGGGTTTTTACAATCTACCAACCTCATACTTCTCCCTGACTTAAATTAGAAAATAGATAATTGTCTTAGCTCATGTGAAGATTACATGGGCTATGTCAATGCACATTTTACTTAAAGAATTAATTTGTTATTTCTTTCCAGGCCATGGTGGCGTCAACCAACTAGGCGGTGTTTTTGTAAATGGAAGACCTTTACCCGACGTGGTTAGACAACGGATCGTAGAATTGGCGCACAGTGGTGTGCGACCGTGCGACATAAGCCGACAACTTCGGGTATCGCACGGATGTGTCTCAAAAATACTCTCTAGGTAAGGTCTTTGAGATATAGAGTCAATATAGATTTCATACAACATCACACACATTTGCAATCGTAGCGGCGATTCAAAAATATTGCTACAAAAGGTTTGAATTAATAATATACAATCATTTTACTTCATTTGGGAACTTCGTGACCAAATCCTCAAAACTTTCAAAATTCAACAACGTATGCGACAAGTATACTAAAAAAACTGAGATATAAATTAAAGTAAAACATATTCTAAACCCAGGGTTTAGAACTCAAAACATATTTGTCAACTCATATAGGTACCACGACGATCGACGTTTTTGAACCCCTTTGACCGCGGTTGAAGAGTTAAGTTCAGATTATCGAAAACTTTTTGCGTTTTAAACCGCTATATATGTTTTATTTATATGCATTATACTCATGTTAACAACAGACAATACTTCGTCTGAAATATAAAATAAAAGCAATGAAATTGCAATAACATTTTTCCTCTCTCCAAAAACCAATAAATTTTAAGAAACTAAATTTACGAGGAATAGTATGATATGTTACAAAGTATAATGTTATAATATCAAATTAATTAAATAAAAATATATGCCCTGATAAAGTTAACACGGGCTAAGTTTGTTGGCTGATTTTTCAGCTTACAGATCGTACAAAGTCATAGACAAACTTTACTAAGACACAAATGATTCATATACGACTACGTTCCGCGACGTGGGCACAGCGCGTGCGCGCAGTTTGTCCATCCGTTAGACATTACGCTTATGTCATTTACTATTGTTCTTTTGTTTTATATGGCTGGTAATTTTAGACTTGAGCCTATCTCGGTTGCTATTGGCTTGAAAACAATAGTTATGTAAAAGCAGAAGAGTATAAAAAGCATAGGGGATAGATTGCCTCCTTGACAAAACCTCTAACAATATAAGCCCGTACAATGTTTTAGAGAATTGAAAATATTTTGTAAATTACTAAAAAACAGACACATAATTTAAGCTTTTGATGATATAATTAAATTGATCATTGTAAATGTAAGAAATTATAAAATTTGAAATAACACGTTATCCAAGGCCTTCCAAATCCAAATATCTTGAAGAAATTATAATTTTCAAATTGGATTTTTATTTACATTTTTTGTGTACAGTACATTTACTAATATGATGTACATAAACAAGACTAAAAGAGTATAAAGCTACTGATTTACCTGCATTTAAAATTTTTGTTTGAATCTATACTATCCTTATTACCATAAACATACTATTTCGTTAATATATGTCTAAATGTTATTACTTTAAGTGAATCGATCTCTTTCAAGTCCGCCTATGAATCAGTTGCAGTATCATTCAAATATATCTTCTCTTTGCATGTAGGTACTTGCAAAGAGGAGATAATAATAAGAGTTGTATTGTATGTTAACTTAATAAACCCCAAATGAAATCCCAACTCACAATGATATGAATGAAACGAGCATCGCTCGGACACTGCTATTGTCTGATTTAAATTGAAACTGACCCGCTAGGGTTGTGCCAACGAATCGAGTAAGCAAATTACAGTATCTATCACACATATTGCCACTATTGAAATACCACACAAGCACAGGACAATCTACCAAGATAAAAGTATTGTAATGTATAATTTGACTAGCTGAGTCGGCGACATCGTCCCCATAGAATAGTAATTTTTTATAAATTTTAACTGTTACCCACGACAGAGGTCCGGGGAACCGTCAAGTTAGCAAGTTAATTTTAAGAGATTCACATATAGTTTCCTAAACATTTTTTTCGATAATTTAAAGAGAAATCATTCAATCTTAAACATTATTTGGGTATCTTAAACCGTTCTTGCAGCGTACGGAAAGCCACAAAGATGAATGTTTCCCCGTTTTTTCCACTTTTCCCGCTTTTTTTCGATACCATTAGTCACATTGCGATGTTTTATAGCCTTCCTTGATAATTGCTCTAACAAAAAATAATAATTTTTCAATTCGAACCAGTATTTCCTGAAAAACAAACTTTTCAGGTTTATATATTAGTATAGATTACTGCGAGCAATCCTACGTAGAAAATGAATAATCCTTCAACATTATTTTAAACCGGGAATGTAACTCGGTGCCCATTAAGGCAGTCATGGGTTAGATCTTGCTTATTGTTCTCATTATTAGACTATACATATCTACTTAACTTATCAAGAAGCCGTTTTACCAAGGATTGTGTTAAGCACGAAATTATAATGTTTTCTTACAATTCTTACTCTATGGATTGAAATTACAAACGATCTATAAAACGGATATACAAATGTGTCTATCCTATGCCCCTTATTTAAAACTTGTTCGCAAAACATTGTTATACAAAAAATGGTATTTTAAGATTGTAGTTCTTTTGCTTAGTTCGATAAATTAACAGTCTTGTTCCTTCTTATCATCTGATGACGTCATCCATCATACAAAAACATGCATTACATCCACTCCCAGCACATCCCTAGTCCCACGGGATTGCCCTGAATAGAAACAGTCGGTATTGTTTTTCAATTTATTTGCCCTCCGCGTCTCTGTTTTGAATTTATCCAACAATGCAATGCTATTTCTGTCTTCCTGTTCTTATAACATATATAATATAATGATGCGACAGTATTTATCATGTTTGAGACCTGAAAACACCAATTAGAATAATAGTCTGTCTTATATAATAGACTTAATATTATAAAGCTTTGTTTTGTTTGTGTGATAGCGAACTCAGAAACTAATGATTCGAATTGAAGAAATATTATTGAGTTGGTTGCACTGTTTATCGAAGAAGACTAAAACATGAGACTGCGATCAATAGGACCGAAATAATAGAGGGAAATGTAAAAAAATGTTGCTGCTGTTGCTGCGAAAACAAAAAATATTTATAGCAGAATGTTTAAATAAAACACTTTAACGGTTTAAAAAGCAAAATATTAGTTAAACTTATTTGAAAATGATTGAACTTCGGCCCGACGTTTCGGATGCTTTGCAGCAGCCGTGGTCACGGGGAGACTGAATCAGGGACGGGGAGAATCATTTTCAAATAAGTTTAACTAATATATCGCGTTTAAAACCGTTAAAGTGTTTTATTTAAATGTGTACTACTCGCGTAAACTATAAACAGTATAGCAGAATGATTATTTTTAATGATCTAAAAAGTGTCCTCAACCGTATAATTATGTCTATCTTTTAAAAATTGCTCACAAGTATTCTTTTTATGATAATCAAACTTGCTCGAACTCATTTAGCAATTTAGTTAGAGTTGTATCAAAAAAAATATTAATATTATATAAACTATTATAATAATGCTAGTTTAATATAAAATTTAGAACATATCTAATTTAACATACCGGTCAATATGTTAATAACATTTTGCCTATATGTATCAGTGGCTGTAAGTCGACAATAAAAAATAATAATATTGTTTATTATTGATATAATTATAATATAGCTATTTTCTATGCCAATGAATATTTCGTTCTTTTAGTGTCACATTGTAATCATTAGCACGCCTGTAAATAGCTTATTACAGGCGTGTCTGTGAATAGCTTAAGTATATACTTAGCTTAGTCTTCAAGCAAGGAAACGCCCACCGATCAGTGTCAAAGAAGAAATTTCCTGGTAAATATTAAAAACCGAAATCAGAAAGTAGTCCAGTCCTGTGTCCGTATATAATAATTATTACCTTTTTTCTGTCTGTACGTCGGCAGGCAGAAAGCGTGACCATTGCCACACTTCCGTTTCCACACACAAACTATTTTTGAACCTTATCTCCGTTAAATAAGAGCTATATTCCTTCGACAAATTGCACCCAGTGTACACTTGGCAGAGTAACATCGTAGTTCTATTTATTTATAGGAAAATGTGTTTTATTCTCAATATTTAAGAGCGTACGTCGTTTGAGCACTGCGTACGAATTACAGCTGTACTTGTTTCAGACAATTAGAATTAAGAATAAGTACAGTAACGCACGATCTAGATTTTTGCAGATATCATTATAATTAATCAAGTACGTAATTAGGTTTATAGCGTTAGACTGAAGAGAAAATAATGATGAACAGACTCGTTGGTGTAATGGTAGCAATCTAATAATCAACGGGTCACAGGTTCGATCTTGACCGGGTTCAATATTTTTCTAACCAATTCATCATTCTTATTATATATTAAATAGGTATAAATAACGAAATTCACAATACAATTAAAAATAGAAATGTTTTTTCGGTTTCGAACAGTTAATCCGTGAATATAATAGCTTACTTGTTTTAAATTTAATTGAAGTTGTTATTGAAGTTTCGCATGCTTGCAGCAGCCGTGGTCACAGGGACCTTAGATGAAGGGTCACACCACCGTTTATACTGTCAATGGTTGGTTTTAAACCGTTAAAACAATACTCACTTTCTAAACTGCAAATTAATTCAATTATATTCGACTTAATGTGACGTTAGTTATCACTTGTATGTATATGGTATGGTATGTGTCAATAGGCTGCAGAAATTCATAGATGACGTGTAGAACACGACAGCGCAATTGGTTGAAGCAACATTATGGAAAGCTGTTAATGTCAGTTCAAGTCCTGCCCGTGTCGTAAATTCCATCTAAAATCGATTTCTAATACGTATGACATTGGGTAAGCTTCAAGTTAAATACGTCACGCATAACTGTATACAGTACATATTTCTGACTCATTAGCCCAACAATCCACCAACACAAGAGCAATAACGTGTAAACCAATTTCGTGAACAACATATTGACAATCTAGATAAGAGGCGACTAACAAGCTTATAAGCTTGTGGGAGCTTAAAGCACTCAACGTATCAATATTGAATCGTGATACGCGTTGCCCTTCTCAACTGGGATGACGTCACAATATAGATAAAAAATCTTTTAAATAAAACCCTTTAACGGTTTAAAACGCGATATATTAGTTAAACTACAGTCTCCCCGTGACCACGGCTGCTGAAAAGCATCCGAAACGTCGCGCCGAAGTTAAAAATCATTTTCAAATAAGTTTAACTATTATAACGCGTTTTAAAACGTTAAAGCGTTTTATTTAAATGTGTACTACTCGCGTAAACTACATACAGTATTCAAAAATGTTTTGTTATACATGTATTCCAATATTATGAACCTGAAGAGTTTGTTTGTTGAAAGCCCGAACCTCAACTGTTGGTTCGAGTTGAAAACTTATTTTGGTGTTGTTTAGAGAATTTATCGCGTAAAATTAATATTAGAATATCACGCTTCAACCAATAGGCGCGACGAAGCAGTTGTAAATGTGGAATAAACGGGGGAAATTATTCATTTTTGTGGGTCTCCACTGCTTGCGCTGCGAAAATGGTTCAAGATACAAAAAAAATGTGTAAAAATGATTCCTCTTTAAACGATCAAAAAAATACGTACGGCAGTGTAAGGGGTATATGGGTAACAGCTTTAATTTATAAAGATTAGGAGGAGGTTTGCAAAAATAAATTTCAATGCCAAAAATAAGAATAGGTACCTAGATTTCACGCGGACGAAATCGCTGGAACAACTAGTTATTTATACCTATCGAAATCTACGATTTGCAAATTCCCGTGAACAAATCTCAATGTTGACAACACAGTATTTTTTTAACAGACACCATTTGTGTTTTGAAATGGACCTGGTGGCTCTCAACATCAAAACCCATGTAATAATGTTGAACCGAGACAGGAGCGCTGACGATGCCGGATCAAGTCCTGCCCAAATCGATTATTTTTTCAATTTATTTTCGATTTTTAATTTATATAATGGTTCTATAAGTTGTAAGAATCCTAAAAATAATTCCGTTATATGTATGAATTTTTAAAATAAAACCCTTTAACGGTTTAAAACGCGATATATTAGTTACCGTTAAAGTGTTTTATTTAAATGTGTACTACTCGAGTAAACTATAGACAGTGTATGAATTTTGTTTGGTAAAAATCTTTAAAAGTGCCTACCAAGAATTCATTTAATATATTGAACAAATGTAAGTGTCAGTCTATTCTGGTTAAATGCTACTTGAAATATGTCCGTTTTAATGTAAAGAGCATACTCTAATGTAAATCTCCCTGGTGTAGAACCCTTTTTGTCCCAAAGGACTAAAAACACGGACACCCTTGTTTTCATGTACAGTCACGGATAAAATACGAACTAGTCTAATAAAACAATTTGACGGATTGTAAAAAAAATTTAAATGTTCGTTGATGGACATTAATTAAAAACACAACACGGGAGCCGTGTTGGTCGCAGATTCGAGTCATTTTTTAAATTAATAAATTATTTATTAATGTTATGCTGAATGATTTGTTTAATAATTTACTTCCCTTTTAAATTAAAGTAAAAATTACTCGGCAAAGTTAAGACACTTCCATAATATTATGAACTAGTTTAAACCCACTTTTGTCAGTGACTGTCCCCTCTCACTTAGGGTGTGATCACACTCATAATTGACTTATCAAGATACAAGCACCCCTAACGCAAAATTACTTAAGTGCGGTGCGATCCGATTAGATTTATCTGCTTATTAAGGCAAGTATTAGCCACTTGTATTTTTGTATAATATAATTCGAACTAGTATGACAGCCTCTGGTTTAGTGGTTGAAGACATTGCATTGCGTTTTATTTAAAAGTTTCTGCGTTAGAATCCTAGACTAACACCCTCTATCTTTTGTCTTAACGTGACCACAGCTGCTGCAAAGCATCCGAAACGTTGGGTCGTAGTTAAAATAATTTTAACTAATATATATCGCATTTTAAGTGTTTTATTTAAACATCATTTTTAGTAGCGAGAGAGAGAAAATAAGAAATTTCACTTAAGTCCACAAGCATGTTAGGCGTAGCAAAAGCTTTCTTTCTACGTTTCCACGAAAACGTCTACGGCGTAGCTATACATAGTGAATACTTTGCTAAAAGTAGACAAAAATGCGTCTCATGTCGTTTAGGACTGATAATAAGCCCAAAGTTCAACAAAATTCGTAATTCAAGCTTGTTTGTCCTCTGTCAAAAAAGGAAGACCTGCTGTTGTTTTGTCTTAGTATATTTAGTGCTTGTTACTAATGTCATACACCAGCCATATAACATATAACAATCAAGATGCCCTGTTGTATTTCAGATATAATTAATTAATATAGTTTTTCATCTGTAAACGGTGGTTCGTGACCCAGACAGAATTTAAATAATCTTACCATCCAATTAATATCCTCATTTTCTGATAAAGTCTAAGATGTTTCAGAAAAATTATGTTCTACCTGGTAGGGTTCGAATCCACGACGCGTTGTAGCCAATCAAAGAATAATATTTAGTATTGTTTTGGAATGTTGCTAGGTAGCAGAATTGTAGAAGAACATTTTTTTTTAATAAACATTTATTGTCAGTTTGAGTTTTGTGTTTATAATAAAATTAATATTTCAATATATACACTAACTTTAACTTCTTTAATGCCGACGACATAAAAAAACTCCACTAAGCACTTTAAAGTGGGGTTGTAATAATCGAATTGTCAAAATACCCTCCATTATTTTATTGAGCAGGCGAAATTTAATTTAGCTATAATGCCACGTCCCTCGGGAGTGGGCTGGGTTCTAGGGTCCATGTTTATGGTTGATTTGGGAATACATTGATTGTTCACTGATGATGCAATATGGTGTGATTTCGCGCTGATGTTATTGTAATAGTTTGTAGACTACCCTCCTCCACACAGACAGAAATTGAACCGGCATCCGTAGCGCTCCTACACGTCATCGTCGATTTTTTCAAGCCATTGATATTATGCACCGTTCGCGCATATGTAATTTCAATCTTAACACTTACGTATTAATTCCGATATAAAGCCTGCTCACTCTTGCAATAAGCGTAAAAGTCCCAACTGTCAAATACCAGTGAGGGACAAAAGTAACTAATTTAGGGAAATTTGTATTCTCTACATAGTTTTAGTAATGGACGTAAAAATTCATCATTGTTTTTCGGGTTGTTCATAAAAAAATCCGATGTCTATTTTGTGTTTTTAATTATCAATATTAAAAATAGTTTTACTGGTAATATTATGAGGAAAGAAGTCCTCAATCCTATTGTCTGTACATGTGCCCCGAATTTGGTCTTCTTATGATTCTTAGCTACGATACTTTTTATACAAATAAAAAATTGTAGAACACCAATATAACACATGCATATAAATATACCTTATCCCTCATACAGTGTGTTAAGCAGACGGCCTCGGCCATCAACAATTTAATGGCGATGCTTCCCACCATGCTATACTAAGGCAGCGTAGTAGGTTTATGTTTTAAAACCTTTTCTCCTCTGAGAGAGACCACGTCGCTTTAGATACAGTGTTCAAAGTTATATTTTTGTTGCTTATCTTTTAGTATCCACCATTTCGTCATACATCATGAACTAGTGGATTAATTACGCAGTTTTAAAAATATATATTTCAATAAATAAATATACTGTAAAAATATTTTTTTCATGTTCCCCCAGGTACTATGAAACCGGTAGCTTCAAAGCCGGCGTGATAGGCGGTTCCAAGCCCAAGGTGGCGACCCCTCCAGTGGTAGATGCCATCGCCGCCTACAAACGTGAGAACCCTACCATGTTCGCGTGGGAGATCCGCGACAGACTGCTCAGTGAGGGTATTTGCAGTCAAGACAATGTACCCTCAGTTTCCAGTATTAATAGGTGGGTAGAAATCTTATAAGTTCGAAGTTTGAAGGGTTAACCTACAAACAAATACTGTCTGAAGGCTACGAGAGTACTCATTTTAATTAAACACTTTAACGGTTTAGAACGCGATATATATTAGTTAGACTTATGTGGATATTATTTTAACTGCGGCCCGACGTTTTAGACGCTTTGCAGTGGCCGTGGTCGCGTAGTTAAAATAATTTCAAATAGTTATTTTAATTATAAATAGTTTATTACACTAATATCTCATAAAGTAAATAAAACAGTATTAACGGATACAATAATTATATTATTCAATTACTTCTTAGTATGATTTGACGTTTGAGATGCTTCACAACTATCGAAACTACATCTTAAATATGTTTTACTCAAACTCACGATCATTGACACAGATAAGAACATTAACAACACAATAAATACTAGCTGTAAACGCGACTGCGTCCGTGCAAACAACCTCCCTCAGTTTTACAAGTTAAAACCGTGACGTCGGTCGCGTCCCGTCCTTCTTGCCAGTTTAGTTTAACAGATACACATATACTGTCACGCACATATTCGTACATTTGAAGCATAATCAATCTATCATACATATTTTTTGGACCGCTTCCGCAGCGCACGCGACGGCAGCCCTCGAAGATTTTCTCCGTTTTTCCACATTTCTCTCCGTTCCTCCGCTTCTATTGATCACAGCCTGATGTTTTGTAGTGTCTTCCTCGATTAGTGTCCCAACCAACACAACAAATTAAATAAGTAGTTTCTAAGATACCAAAAAACTTTTTAGCTTTAGAATATTAGTATAGATAAATCTGTCACTTACGTATATTTTATTTGACAAGTAATTTTTATTCTGTACAAATTCTGCCCATGCGCATAGATTTACTGGTGGATTTATTTGGTGTTAGTGTCGATATAATTTCACTCTAATGCCGTCTTGATAACCCCTGCACTTATCGGGAACGATCGAGTTTTATTGTCCCGTAATGGACTCGGATCTAAGGGGAGAAACGATGCTCTGATGTTTTTCGCCGTGAGCTATATCTATACTAATATTATAAAGCTGAAAGTTTGTTTGTTTGAACGCGCTAATCTCAGGAACTATTGTGCCAAATTGAAAAAATATTTTTGTAATATTTAGAGCACTTATGAGGGAGACTATATGACATCACGCTGCAACCAATAAGGCATGGAGTGAAATGTGGAAAAAACGTGGAAAATATTCATCTTTGAAGGCTCTTGTTGTGACTATATTTTAAGATTAACTTGCAGGAACGACGGGATACGACCGACGTTGAGATGTTTTATTGCTTTAACAAAAAAAATCAAATCAGTGATTCCTGAGATTTGCATGTTTAAAAAAACAAACTCTTCAGCTTAATAATATAAGTATATATTACTCTTTGTACTTGTTCCAAAGCTTTACGTAGGTCATTCAAAATACAAGGCTATATATTCAGTGTTTTATATTAGAGAGTCTAACGCAATATTTATCGTAGTTTAATAATTTGGTGTCTGCGTATTAATTAATTGTGCATGAAATGCCACTGTGCTTTCAAATAAGATAATATTAGTAATCAGTTATCACGCTACCGTTTATTAATTTATTTTATCTGCGGTGATAGATCGTGTTTGTATTCGATTACATGGCTTATTACACAAAACATTTTAGATTAGATATAAAAACGTTTAATTAAATTATTATAATGCACCTTTCACAAATACGCGGTATTAAACGAATAAAGACTTTTGAACGAAAGTTTTTTTATACCGGTAAAATTCAAATAGTCTATATTTACATCAAAAACCATTACAGGACATCATTTCTTAGTTTATTTTTAACTATAATATAGCAACTTTGATCACCACGGCTGCTGCAAAGCATCCGAAACGTCGGGCCGTAGTTAAAATAATTTTCAAAGAAGTTTAACGAATATAGATCGCGTTTTAAACCGTTTAAGTGTGTACTAACTCGTGAAAACTACAGACAGTTTGATCTCGTTTTGAGTGTATAGTACAAGAAAAATGTCTACCTTTATAACAAGAAAATAACTTTAATATATAATAAATCATACATCGTCGCAATAGAAAGAAAACTTGCCATAACCCTAAATTCCCCGAAAATGGGGAAATCTCGGCAGTTTATATGTTTATTATATGTGAATGGCAATAATTCAATGGATGTAGCGGAGGATTTCCGGTGCGCGTGAAGCACGTGTCCTTGTTTCCGGTGCCGCCATCTTTGTATCCCCCCTCAACGTCCGGTTACTTACAACCCCTTGCGTTCGCTACGAAAAGTGTTATATAGATTATATAGAGATACTACTAAATCTGACAAAAGGCAGCATCACAACATAAACAAAGCAACTAACAATCATAAAAATCTAGTTGTAAAAGTAGTTGGATGCATTGAGAGATTAATTAAGTCTGTCTTTTTTTAACGTGATTAAGTAGGTATTCGTTATTTTATGATAATAGATGTTCTCTTAGAAGCTTGAAATAAAAAACAGAAAATTATAATATAATCTGATTTATTTTATTACTTCAAAATTGCATTTTTAAAGTTGAAGTCAATTTTAAAGCAATTCAGTGGAAGGGCCATTCTCACAACCCGGCACGTGACCGCCGCGTGTGCCTAATGTCGTGTCGTATATCGTCTCCTGTGGTCTATTCAACTATAAATACGATTCTCTTTAAGTATCGATACAAGGGATTACCTTAGATATTGAAGAATAGAAGAGTACTTTAAAATTAAGTTAAAAAACTAAATATTTTTCACATGTTATTGCACATGATGGCACTAAGTATATAAATTAAAAATTGATTGATAATTGAAAATACGACACGGGCAGGACGAACCGGCATACAGAGCGTTAACACGGTAGCTCGTTTGGTTAGCACGGCACGCTGTGGCTCCTGGGTCCAGTCCTGCTCTGTAGGTAGAAAATCTCTTTAGGTAGAAACAATTCAATTATAAATTCCTTGGTACTGCATAAATTAAACGATTGACCGCTATTGAAGTTCTTATCTGCTTGAAAAATAATATTTCAAAACAACTTTTATACATACATATTTTCAAATTAATGAATAACTGTTCTCTCTACAGGATAAAAATATAAAATAAAATGAATGCTTAGTTGCAAAAAAGACATTTTTAATCGAAGCCCCGCCGCTGTGTGGTAATTGAAGTCATAATTCTAGCAACCCCAATTTGACATTTGAGTTTTTTGCGCGCGAAACTGAATAATTTGTCTGATAGACAATTTAGGCTGTTATTTTGTGGGGTCAAACATGAGGACGGGGGACGTTGAAAGATTTTTACTCTAGAGCTTATCATTTTACATATAAAGATAAGATATATAAAAACAGCGCGTTAAAAAATTCTTATACTTATTCCTGACTATTCTAGTAAACTAAAAATCGACTATAAATTGGAACAATTCTTTACATGGGTACGACTTGAACCGGCATCCACAGGGTTCCGAGCTGCTCTAACAGAGCAGTCCTGGTTAGAGCAACCGTGTCCTACAGTCCCTGTGTGGTCCAATCGATAAATAAATAAAAAACTAATTTATTGCGATAGTACGGAAAACATAAATAACCGATATTAATCATAAAATTTTCCACAATGCTCCATTCTTCCGTTAGGGAAAGGAGTACATTTATTACATAAAACATGAATATTGCACGGAAATCAATCCACTATTTTTGTTGCATTGTTAAAAATATGTTTGTTTCGTACTAAAATTACATACAATAAATAAACTACAAAAAATCTAATTTACTAAAAGACAGGGGTGATCAATCAAAACCTTTATGATGAGTATATTACGACCTAACCTTTTTATAAGTTTGCGAAACAATTTTTGCATATGTCAACCCACGAGATACTGGCAATACTTCAACGGGGCCATTATCCATCATGGCGGGAAATGAACTGTCAACGACTTGGCGGGAATCATTCCAGCCGAGCGAAGTTGATGGTTCAATTTTGGCTAAATAATTCAAACATTATATTGTGTGCCGATTGTTTATTTAGTAATTTGCTTTAAACATTTTGAATTTATTTGCTGTTGATTTTATTGTAATAATTTATCTCTTATAAAAAATTCCTTTACCAAATTAGAAAATATCAATTCATATAATGTGTTACAAGTTTAGTATTATTGTTTCGACCGCATGCTATAATTTCAAAATTAACATCTTAAATAATAAAAAAACAGAAATAACGGTTAATTAATCGTTTGATTTATAAACTTAAATATTGTCCTACAAGTCAACTTTGATCACCACGGCTGCTACAAAGCATCCGAAACGTCGGACCTTAGTTAAAATAATTTTCAAAGAAGTTTAACCAATATAGATCGCGTTTTAAACCGTTAAAGTGTTTTATTTTAATGTGTACTTCTCGCGTTAACTGCAGACGAGCTTAAATGAAATTAATATATTTAGTGAATATATAATTGTTCTAAAGACACTCCATGATAAATTAAGTCTATAAATGTTTTTTGTATTATATTTTTTCAATTCTCATTAGAAAGTTAACTTCAAAAAGCTTAAGAAAGCGAGGAACTCAAAATCATGCAAGCATTTAATAATTGTATTTTGCGCAAACGACATATTGTATTAGTTAATTTATTAACCTAAACCAATCTATGACCCTCGTTTTAAACCGTTAAAAACGGTATCTATTTATATTCATATAACTAACGGACAGGATGACTACTTATCTACTTAGATATAATAATATTACTGCATCTTGCGTCTACAAAATTATGATAGCAATGACAAGTATTATCCATTAGCCGTATAAAAAGGCCCCCTACGACCACGACACGTGCCGCGACATCGCAACGCAATTTACATGCGACCGCTACGATTTGTTCCGCTTCCGAAACTGTGCGGCTAATTTATCACTTTTTGCATTTTAATGATTTATTACTGAAGTTCCAGACGTTTAGATGGTAGAAACGGGTCGATAATTGAGGCTGCTATAGGCGGTTTAATAAAAAAAATGTTTTTCAGTAAGAAGGAAAATAATAATGCGCAATTATCTTGGGCGAAAATGAATTTGTACTATTATTTCTGTCACAATTATGTTAACACTTTTCGGCCACTGTGCTCTTGTAGATTAACATTTTTGGACTATGTTTAGTCATGAAATTGAAATTAGGCCACTCTGCCTCTAGCTGCCTCAGTTATCATTATCAATGATTTTCAATTTTTAAGAAATTGTAATACAAATGTGGTAAGATGAATAGGTTGAAAAAAATCGACGATGACGTGCAGGACACCGTATCTCAATAGGTTATAGCAACAGCACCGAATGCTGTAGATGCCGGTTCAAGTCCTGTCCGTGTTGTAAATTGATTTTAATTTAAAAATCGATTTTTAAACTATAATAACACTAATTCTTAAACTCTTTGAAACTATTTATTTACGAAGATACAAAAAATATACGATTTAAGACTGCTTTATATATTAGAGAAGGACAGACGATGGTAAGATCCCCAGCTAGGACGATCATTGAACGTGTTTCGGAAAAATGTTAGACTCGGCGAAAATCAAACCCACGACCCGTTTATTACTAACCATACCATCAACGAGTAGGTCAGCTGTAGCTTAACCTAACCAATTTTTTTTGTTACTAGATTTTTATTGTAGGTTCTTTACCCACAGGCACATACAACATTTTTATAATTAAGACATCACTTCCAGGATTGTTCGTAATAAAGCAGCAGAGAAGGCGAAACACGCTCACAATCAGCAGCAACAGCAGCAGCAAGAACAAGAGATCAGTTCCGCTCAAGGCAGTGTCGTTTCTGTGAGTAGAATTAGAATATTAAGTATCGGACACAAAATGTTATTAAATAAGGATTCTTTAACGCGTGGTACTCAATAATTAAGTAAATAAATAAAACACCTTTAACGGTTCAATACGCATTAACTAATGGGGGGATGGGGGGAACATGGGACGGATGACCTCGACTGCTGTAGAACATCGGAAACGATGGGCATCATTTGAAATACATTGCATATAACTTAACTAATATATTTCTCGTATTAAACCATTATTAATGTTTTATATAAATGTAACTACTCGAGTAAAAGACGATACATAAATGTAAGTATTATATAAACCCTTGAATGTAAGTATAATATTGGTTGTTTTTGGGTCTAATACTTCGTTAAACAGATATTTAAGACCTGGATTGATAAAATACTTTAAAACTCTCCATAACGATTATATTCGAGTTTTAAAGCGCAAAACATGTTATTCATAATAACGACCCGACGTTGCATACGCGTTTCGCCATTTAAACCGTTAAAAGTAGTTTCTTTGATAAACCACTCGCGCTAGTTATACTTTTACAAACACATTCTTTCAATATTCTATTTTCTAGGTGATAACCCACGCTGGTAACGCTGGAACAACAGCCGTTCTATCACCAACAACGGAGCAACACGTCACAAATAGTGGTAGCTACAGCATCAATGGAATCCTTGGTATTGAACAAGTGGAGAGCCTTCATAACGGGAACGGGTTGAAGAGAAAGAGACACGAAGACCAGGGTAAGTATTGGATCCTAAGTTTTAACGAAGCATGGATAAGCATGTATTGAAGTTGATGTGACTGTTCTATTTCGGCTCTTTAACTAAAAACATTATTTTTGACAAGCATGAGGTTCTCTTAATGGTAGCTAACCTATCTTGGCTTTGGATATGCAGAAATCCACAAACTGTAACCTAAACGCGATTAAATTTCACGGTTTTTTCATCTGTGGATGGTGGTTCGAGACCCGGGCGGAATCTCGAATTTCCTACCACCCATTTAATATCCAAATTTCCAGAAGTCCGACATGTTTCAGAACAAATATAAAAAGAAAACGTTTGACCCGGTGTGGATAGAATCCACGACCCGTTAATCGTAAGCCATCCATTGCTACCATACCAACTATATAACATTAAACATGTGTAGCCAATGTTAGTGAAAAGGTCTACATTGTACCAAAGGTTGTCCTTGAAACCGCCAACTAATTGTAATAATAAACTAACAAATTTAGTTGGAAGTCTAAAATATCTTAATGTAACACATCTCCACATGGGACCGGCAATATGTAATACATAATGCGACGTACACGGCGGGATTAAAACGCGTCTTCTAACTGCGATAGTGATGTCATGACATCGATACAATTTCACAACGGTTAATAAGCTTTCCTAAGCTTTTCAAATTATATAAATTTCTTTATCATACTCTAAGAAGTGATAAAAGAACAGAGTATCAAATTTCGTTTTTGTCTCACGATGAGTTTCGAAATATCGATAATTATAATCAACGATAGCGCATCCCTAGCGTCCCTTCTATAGTGGTGTGCGCGGAGCGGAACCAGCAAGATTTACTGTGCTATTAAAGCCAGCACAAATTGTGGCCATATTATATTAACTTATAACTTCTCTTTAAATTCTAACCCCTTTTCCGGAATCGCGGGACTATCATAACCGTAGATTGTCGAATTGGGGACTGCTCTCAAATGTTTCACTTGTATATTCCGAATTTGTAATTTCGTTGACTTGATGGTTTGTAGTTACTCCCCGGGATTCAAATCCGGGACCAGCGCTTGGCGTTATGCGTTTAAACATTGTTCAAACATCTCAAACCGTCGCCGTATTTCTTGTTAGCTTAATCGTATTGTCTTTTGTTTTTTCACCAAATTGGATTTTTTCCATGTTTACGTTTACAATATTAAAGGCAAGGTGTACTTCCAATGTTAACAGATGAGAACAGAGACTTCAACAGTCATTCGGAAGACGACGTGAAGAGACAGAGAAGTCATTACAATGGAGACCAAATATATTCTAACGTAAGTTTTATTCAAACAATAGTTAAACCATCTTTTTTTTATTTTATTTAAAAGGTTTACACGATTGATAGAGTAATTTACCAAATGTTATAATAAACATTTGCTGGTCGCACTTACTCTCTCACAAAAAAAATAATATAAGAACCAAGACACCCTATGTTACTCCAATGTGGAGTGGTGGGCTTCAACGACTAACATCACAACTTTAGTAATTAAACGCTGTCTGTAGTTTACACGAGTATAACACACTTAAATACAACACTTCTAACGGTTTAAAACGTGAAATGTATTAATTAACGCATTTACAATTTATTTTAATTACGGGGCGACGTTCTATTGTGACCACGGTTGCTGCAAAGCATCCGAAATTTCGGGCCTTTAAATAAATAAGTTATCTAATTCGTTTCTTGTTTGAAACCGTTAAAAGTGTTTTATTTAAGCATTAATGATGATAACAGACACCAAAGTTGTTAGTACAGTTAAAAAATGCCTCGTTTGTTTGTAAACCACAATATATTTACTTTTTGTAAAAGTAACGATGATAAAAATATTAAAAACAAATTTTCCTTTAGTTATGGACATCATCGAAGTGGAGCTTAAAAGACGAGTACAAGCTTTTGTCGGAGTTGGGCGGAAGCACTGGCTACTATGGCGAGTTGTTTGAGGCGCCCTATGAGCATGCAGCACATCCGCACTATGCGCCACATTCTGGTAAGTGATAAGAAATTAATAACAAAGTCTTTGAATACTATCCAGCAGCGGTGGTCTTGCGAGGACTGAAAATGTAGGATGCCAAAGTCAAATCTGCTAGGAAATGTCGAGCCGCAGTTCAAATAAAATACAAATAAGTAAATTAACATGTTACGCGTCTCAAGTCGTTTAAAAAATCTTGATACAGATTTAAATACAACCAGTATTGTTACATAAAATTAAAAAAGTCCCGTAAAAATATCTTAAGTTATACTTAAATAACCATTTTGTTAAAAATAAAAACTGTAGTAAATGATATATTTTGCACAGTACGAAAGAATACTAGTGTTCAATTTCTCAAACGAAATTTTATTAGTTATAATATAATTTATAAGTTGACATCTCTATAGCTAAATGGTGGACCGCATTGCTTGGCATTGCGTTAAGCGCAAGGTTCAAATCCCGGGAAAAGAATCTATTGTTTCGTTTGAAACGGCCACAGAAATGTGTTCGCCTTATGCCCTACGAGGGGAAGCAGTATGAGATTATGCATTCCTATTAAACGAGTAGCTATAAGCTTTGATTGCAAAGACAATAGAGCTCGGCTCGTGACACAAGCACCATTTCACTAACGTACCAATTTTTACAACTACCGTCATTAAACTATTATTAGTCACGCCCTGAAAATTGCTGTGGTGACACCGGGCCTCCGTCTCATAGATAGCTATGATATCAAATGCTATTAAATTCTATGTTTAATCGTGCTCTCACTTTTTTTTTATAGTTAAAGTAGAATTCGGAAATGTATGGCCTAGGTAGGGCATGGTTTATATATATCTGTAATTCCACTGTAATTTTTTAAACTGTAACTACTTTAAATTATATCACTTTTTAAAAAACCTCCAACGTCTTACGCTTAATGGTGTTTTGAGAAGCGCGTTGGTCTAATGGTAGCTTAGCTTAGCTTTTTATGTAAACAGGTCTATATCCTAGGCAATATAGCACATAACTGTTCCTAGATTCCCTCGGTTGCGGTTGAATTGTTGACATTCAACTCCAGAGGTCGCGGATTCAATGCCGTTTTGAGCACTTCCTTATTATTGTTTTTACTTTAGCCTAAATACGTTCATTATAATGTTATTTAGCTAGGTGTAGCCGGACTTCATTCAATAGCTAGAAAAAATAAAAGAGTTAGAACTATGTCAGACATAAGATATACTGTATTTTAATCATTGTAAGATACAAACTGTACATATAAACTTTTACATAATATATAAATACAGTTTAATAGAAAAAACTAGTCAAGCTTTTTACATAAGAAGACTAAGTAAACATAACTATAAATTTATTAAAATACTGTCTTTTACTTACGCGAGTAGTAAACATTTAAATAAAACACTTTTAACGGTTTAAAAATCGAAGTGAATTTGTAAAACTTAACAAATCTTTCTCGGCGTTTCGGATGCTTTGCAACAGCCATGGTCAAGAGGAGACGTCGGCCCGTAGTTTCAATGATGTGTAAAGTTTAACTTATTCACTTCTTGTTTCAAACCGTTAAAAGTGTTTTATATTAATAAATGTATTCTCTATATACAAATAATCGAAGCTTCATTAATTGTCGTCAAACTATCGTCCACCGATGTAAACAAATTGTTATGATTGGAAAAAGTATTATAGTTTTAGAAAAAAAAAGTTTTTATTTTTTAGTTTAATGCTAATAAGTAAGCAGCCGAAAATAATATTTTTCTCACAATTGTGAAATTAATTTTAACAGCTAATAAATGTACAATTAAACAAAATGCAAAGAATTCTTAAAGCACAGATAACAAATACGAAAAACAACATACACATAATAGATTTGAGAGGTTAATGGATGTGAATATCACCCCTAGAAGAGATTCCCATAGAACGAGTTCTAATGAAACCAATCCGAGACTGCGGTTATAGCTATCAAATGTTTATTCCACTTGTTTTAAACCACGTGGGAAAATAAGATGTCAAAAGCTTCTTTCACAGCACCTATAAGCATGGGCTAACCTTCGTGAAAAGTGGCCATATAACATCTAACATGACGCGCTGTTGAGCCATTTTATTTACCGCAGATAGATCAAGCTTGATTTTTATAGCGACAAAAAAGCTATAAATGAACTAACGTACCATACATTTTCATGTAATTATTAATTTATTTTAAAACACTCTTGTGTCGTCTGTAGTTTACGCAAGTACACATTTAAATAAAACATCTATTAACGATTTAAAATGCAATAGCTACCGTATTTGACTAACGAAATACATTTTATTGAATTCGACTAACTTCTGCTGGTATATTTTTATCTCTAGAAAAACTGTTCCTTAATTGCCTACCTAAGTAGAACCGCACTTGTTTTTTTCTAAAAATGTGTGATTATTATGGATTATTACACTTGACGAGAAGAAAGTCAAAATAGGTCTTAAGAATTTGTATCCAATACAATCCCAGTAAAAAAAAAAACTTGTTTACTCTATTGTCTATTATTTCAGTCGTATCCTAAACGTCCTCTAGATAGATAACTGAAAAAGTTTTCAGCTAAATGAAATGGCTAAAATAAAACAGTTTAGTGCACCGTTCAGCCTAAATCGTTTGCAATTTATATCTCAATCAACGGGGACTCGAACTGATGTATCGCCCACCTGCCGATCAGCTATTCCAATTAACGCGTTTTAAATGCAATGTCGTTTTTTAAATTTTCCAATAGTGTTTTGATAGTATCGTTGGTGTTAGAGAGAGAGGGGGTAGTAGAGTCGTGTGTTCGATTCCCACCGTGACCAATATTTATAATTATTTCTGAAACATGTTGGACTTTGTCTGGAGATTTGAATAAATGGGTGGTAGGAATATAAAAGTTCCATACAGGTCACGAACTACCGTCATAGATGAAAAAGCTGTGTAGTTTAAATAAGTCGATAGCACATCTCTGAAAACTTAAGTATTATTCAAATGTTATTTGACTTTTACTCACATTAAAAATCTATATAGAATTAACAAATTCCGAGATGAACATTAAAACACAGATAATAACATTTATATAAAACACTTTTAACAGATTAAACGCGAAATGTATTACTAAAACTTATTTTCACTACGACCCGACGTTGCCGAGAAACGGTGTTTTAAACTGTGAGAAGTGTTTTAATTAGATTTTACTATTCGCGTAAACTACAGAGAGTATATTAATTTATATACTAAATAAGTATTTGCGATAAAGACGAAATCCTGTAACCAACAGTTCATTTCTAGTTGTCTATAATTAACTTCGCGAAATAGAGCTTCCGTTGAAAAAGGTTTATCTGGCATTTAAATGTCATCTGTGCATAAATTTTTATGCTTATTAAAACGGTATGAGTTTTATGTCTAATATCAACTTTCAAACTTAATTTTGTAATCACCACATAATCTATATAAATATTACGAAGCCGAAGAGTTTGTATTTTGCCTGAACACGCTAATCTTAGGAACTACAGCTTCCAATGGAAAAAAAATTGTGTTCGTTAGAGCATTTATTAAGATAGGCTCTAGACTGTAAAACATCACGTTGTTAATAGGGGTGAAAAGACTGAGGGAATTGTAGAATAAAAGGGGAATATACATCTTTGAGGGTTTTCGTTGCGTTCGCTGCGAAAACGGTTTAAGATAGCCGAAAAATATGTATGAAACATTTATTTTTCTTTAGATTACCTAAATTAATCTTCCAGACAGTACATGTCTCAAAAATCGCACAAATTAAAACTCAATTATGAATTTTTTAAAATGACGACTCGGGCAGGACTTGAACGGGAACGCTGTGGATGCGGTGTCAAGTCAAGGCCGAGTCGTAATTTTTGTCAATTTTTAATGTATTTTAATTGAAGTATATAGTGGCATCATGTGATAAATATTAAAATTAAAAAAAAATACTACAGTTGAACGAAACAAACACTTTTATGCAAACACAGCAATCTAAAAAATCACAACTGTAGCGAAAGATAATAGCCTCGTAACTCGCGGATCGCGGGTTCATATGTTGTTTTTTTGCACATTCGTAATAGTTATAAATCTATCACGCGTGATATATTGCTTCCCGATCACGTTGAAATATGTATGATTATGATCGTAAATTATTATTGTGGGCGGAGTTTTGTTTTCTGTGTGAAGGGGTTTGTGCACAAATAATGACCCAATGGTTCAACGGACATTGCATAGATGCTTTTAAAAATTATATTATACAGAAAGAAAGAATAGACTCAGTATTTTCTGTAGTTCATAAGCCTAATAACTAAAATTGTATCTGTTCAAACGCATATGTAATAGTTAACTTTTTACAATGAATTTTAACTACGTCCCTCCTCATGGAGGTGTGGTCATCCACGGCTGCTGCAAAGCATCCGAAAACCCGGACCTTATTTAAAATAAGTTAATACGTTTCACGTTTTAAAGTGTTAAAATTGGTTTATTTAAAGAATATCCCATATTGTTGCTAGCTTAAATGTGTGTGTGACAGATCAATTTGTTATTTTAACTTTATAGTGTGTTGCACTAATTGACAGATATATAAATATATAATCTTTCCCTTTCTCCGTATTTGAAATTTACTTTGACATATATTTATCACTGCCTTATGGAGGAAATCATGTTTGGTAAACATGGTATTTTCTACAGCAGCCACGAACGACTCAACAGGGTCTACAGCGGGCGCTGGCGAGCCACCCTCGGCAGCTGGCAGTCCTGATGCAGCCGCCCTCGTCGTCTTACAGCCGCCGGCGCCGCCCTACCCGCCCTACGCACATTACGATGGTAAGTTACTTTAAAATTTCGTTTACAATACTGCGTCTATAGAAATTAGCTCTGTAGTTTGATATATCTCGTGAGAAATGAAATGTTTGTCTCTAAATAAAAATAAATCTTCGATTGAATTTTTTTTTGAATAAAATAAAGTTATAATGGAACAGTAAAAAAGAATTATAATTCCTTATTACATGAGTACCTTATGGACCCTATATTACTTGCTATATCACAAGAAATAATACTTGGAAATCATAAGTATTTTGTATTAGATAGACGCTTACCAAGGAAGGCATATAATATAACGCTGCGACCAATAGAAGCAAAGAAGCGATAGAAAATGTGGAAACACGGGGAACAGTATTCAGAAATCCTTATGATGTAAAAAACTCTACGACAATATATGTATGTCTATTTCTTAAAATTAACTTGCAACAACTACGAACGACTGTTTAAATAAATAATATGATGCCCGAAAGTCTAACTAAGATGAGTACCTACCTTCTGCATGGACCCAATACACAAAAAATAATACTTCAAAAGCAATATTCAATATTTGTAAAGTACACATAGCATTCGCGCCAGGACCCCACCCCCACCAAACTACAAAGACCGCAGGATAATCCTATCATCGCACATCAATTAATCCACCACGCCCCGTATCCAAAATATAATATTTATACCCGTTTCAAGTCCCAAAATGTCCCGGTTCGTTACTCGCGCAGACAAAGCCGTATGATTTTCCCCTTGAAAATTATTTGCATAGCCCCGAATGAGCTATTAAACACCCGCCCCCACCCGTAAGCAGATTGCGGTACGCCAAAAGCTTCGGTCAGCAAACGAAAGTCGACCTTGTCTAAAGGGAATAAGGTCGTTTTCACAGTGCCTGCTACATCAAAGGGTGGGGGCAGGAAAATTGGATTTTCTCAGAGTGCTTGAGTAGTGCTCGAGTCTGAAGCCACTTTTTCTGATTTCTGTTGTCGCTCTTAATTCTTTCATTGTTTTTGTGAATCGTAAATGACGTCAAGTGATACTTGGCGTTTTTTTTTTCCGCTTCTGTTTACTTACTTCTGTGGACTTTGTTTCTTATTTTTGAATAAATTAATTAGCTACGTCTGTCGATATTTTTGTCAGTTCGCGTTGGTCACAATGTCGTTTTAAAAATTGGAAAAGTGATTTTTAGACACAAGTGTTATTATTGTTTTTGTTTTCCATTTTAGACACATTTTCGTTATAACTATACGTAGTAATATGTCTGTTAGACTGTAACTTTTACAATATATATTAATCGATTGCAACCTAATGATAATTTGAAAACTTTAATTAATATATTTCAAATGTTATTGCAGATTATATAAATTAAAAATGGATTTTAGATTTCAAAAAAAGACAAAGACCAAGACTTGAACCGCTATCCTGTCCCTATCGTATTTTTTTAAAATGTAAAATCGATTTTTAATCTATCGATTATATTTTATTTCAGGTACAGCAACACTAGCCAGCGAGTATGCGTACGCCGCGCCCTATACACAATATTCTCCATATGGAGGGCCCTACTCGCATTCTGCAGCCACGGGTCTACTCTCCAAGTGGTAAGTGTATTCTATATTCTGTCATTCATCTTAGATCCAAAAATTTGTATTAACATTATAAAACACTTTTAAAGGTTTAAAACGCGAAATGTTTTGCATGCACCGTGCAGCAGCTTTGTCCCTTTGTCACAGTTGCTGCATATGATCCGAAACGTCGGGCCGTAGTTAGTTTAATTCTAAATAAGTTAGCTAGTACATTTCGTGTTTGACAGCGTTAAAGTTTACAGTGTTTTATTTAAACATATATTATTGGGTAAACTACAGACAATACATATCTGTGTGTGAAATCCCGTGTCCCCCCTCGTGGGACGTGGGGCAAACACATCTTTGTGTTCGTTTCACTGATCCGTTCTTTTTATCAGGCAAGTAGTTGATCTGACTTCTGTGCCTTACCCCACCCGAAACAAATATTTTTTATTCCTCTGAGATTCGAACCCAGGACCTCTAGCGCATAACGCAATGCTAGGCAATACGTTTAACCATTTGGCTACAGAAGCGGACGCATATCTAATAGCATGTTTTTTTTTTCTTAAGTCAAGAAAAAAGTGAAATAAGTCTCAAAGGAAAACATCCGTAACGTCGGGCAGTATTTAAAATTATTTTTCAAATATATATATCTCATTGTAAACCGTTAAAATGTTTTATTTATTTAAAGTTTATATAAATGTAATTCTTATACCATTACCGAAGCTAAACTATGATTTACTTTTGACTCGAGTATCTTACATTGTATGATGTAATTACAAGCTATTAAAATACACAAGACATTTCCACGTAGACAGAACTGCGCTAGATTAGATCTTAATCGTCTAATTAACTCGCGGCTAACCAACGGGCTTCTCCAAAATGCTGAACCATTTAACACTTGTTACAAATGAGGGTAGGTGCGAAATAAATCTGGCCATTTTATCACGAGCGCTTGCCAGGTGATAGAGGTGTGCTCCAGGGATGTATGTTCGCGCCCGCGGTTTTCCTGCTCGTTAAGAGTGGTTATTTATAGATAGATTCGTTTTTTTTTCAGTTAGATATAGCAATTCACTGTTGTAAACTTGTTAGAATGTAGTCTGTAGTTTAGGTGGAGCTAGCGTAACAGTTATCGTAGTTACTTTAGGGACGCCCTTAAGCTTTAGACCTACCAGTGGGCTAAGCTATATTTTATATATTTTAAATAATAAGTAACTAAATATATTTTGCGTTATAAGTGTGTTCTTTTTTAATTTGTTCGCATTTTTAATGTGTTCTTGAAATCTATACCAGAGAGAAAGAGTGGGTATATACTTATTATGTGTTTTAACATAAAAGTAATTATTAAAAACTACCTTCAATTTTAAGTAATGTCTATAGTTTACACGAGTAAGTAGTACACATTTAAATAAAACACTATTAATGATTCAACGCAAAGCATATTTCTTAATTACTTATATTTTTTTTAACTACGCTTGCATGCTTGCTTGCGATGCTTTTGCAATGCTTTTGCAGTATTTGTGGTTCCCCCGTGACCTTAATTTTTTTTTAAATACCTCCAATATTTTCAAAATTAAAATACAACTCTGTAGCTAAACGCGAAAGGCCCTGAGTTCAAATCCCGTGGAAACAACAGATAGTTTCTGACGGGCAGGGCATAGAAGTCTGTTTAACTACTTGTTTGCAAATAACCGTCTATAAAATGGACACTGAAATGTGTTCGCCCCATGCCTCACGGGGAGGCAACGGGATTTTACACAATTTTGTTTAAAAATACAGCGATACTTACATAAACGAAAAAGTGCAATCCGCGGCCAACAAAGCAAAAAAACAATTCATTCGCACATTTGTCGATCCATCCCTTATCCGTCCCGGGGGCACTAACAAAGGGCTAAGTCCCCGGAGATTGGTAACTTATAGCGTTCGATTTAAGTGATTCTATCGCTTTTAAAGTTGAAACTTAGGGTCTTATCCGCTTGAAAGAGAATTTATTTGTTCGACCCGTGAATTATTAGATGGGCTTTTTTAAAAGTTTGACTGGTTAGTAACTTAATATTTTATTAGAAATTTAAATGCTATAATACTGACACGGTAGCCCAATTGGTTAGAGCAATACGGAATTAACACAATCCACAATTATATTAGTTAAATGATTAGTACTACAACCTCTCCCGGTGACCATCGCTGCTGCAGAGCATCAGAAACGTCGGGCCGTAGTAAAAAAATTAAATTAAATATTTCGCGTTAAACCGTTAAAGTGTTGTATTTAAATATATTACTAAAAGGTGTTATTGAGGCTTTAAAAACTAAGTGTAAAAAAGAATTGAATCAGATTATTTTAAAGAACATTTAAAAAGGGGTCATAAATGTGTCATATTTGTTTTCAATCTCATATCCAATTTTTAATGAGAGACAGACAATCATATGGTTCACTTAATTGATTGTGAAATAACTCAGCCAGCAGTGACAAGATGATAATATATCCACCTATTTTATTTTTAGATATTTGGATAAAAGATTATTTCGATAGATATTATCCACAGACTGATCAAATCATTTTTATCTGTGGTTAGTGGCCTAAATGTTATGTCAATGGTTAATTTATTTATAGTGTATATCATTGTTTTTTTTCAGATGTCAACGGACGCCGTGTGAGCAGTAGCTGACGGCGAACCACAACGAATCAAAGTGATATGGACACTAAATGTAATGTTAACGTGAGAATTTTAGTTAAAAACCCTTACCCATTCCTTTAGAACTCATTTATATAGACAAATAATGTGTACAATGCGATTATTTTTATTAATGTGTTAATTTTATTGAAGCGGCACAGCGTGAAATGGAACAGTGCGGATTTAAAAACGTCTAGACTAGAGTAACACAGATCACTAAAACCCGTTACTATAGTTGGGAGAGGAGAAGTTTGGAGTCGGTAGACCACGGAATGTCGTCGGGCATTTTGAGACTGACTTACACTACATAGTATAAAGCAAAGCCGCTTTTTCTGTCCCTATGTGCGCTTAAATCTTTAAAACTACGCAACAGATTTTGATAGATTGACTCAAGAGGAAGGTCTTTATATATAACGTACGTTTACAGTTTTCCTGTTGTATATCTAGTATCAGCATTGCACCTGAGCGAAGCCGGATTAATAAAGTTAAAATATATTTTAGCGACCACATATCATCTGCAAAATTATAATGACTCAATAATATATATTAAAAGAATTCGAATACATTCAATTTAACTATGGGCGTTTTTAAAATCCCGACTGTTCATTTTACTACTGTGCTATTTTGTATTGCTTTCTCAGTGTTTATAGATTTAACATTTATACTCATTATTTTAGTTAAATTCCATGCACGAGAGAGCCAAATTTATATTGCAAATGTAAATAAATGAAAAGTAAATGAAAATTCATTTAATACTGTAATGTAATCATTTACCTCAATGTCTTCAGAGCTGTCTAGCACAAGTATCGTTACTGTTAAGTTAACTTATTTTTATAATTGTTGTATATTAAGTACTCCTACAGTGTTGTTTTTTATTGTCTTGAAGATTTTTAGCGATCATTTTTAGAAGAACTGAAAGTGATTACGATAAAAAAATTCAGTTTGTTAGCTGAAAAAATACAAAATACCTAATAATTTCTATCAATAAAAAATAACGCTAAAATAAACAAATTAATATATTCTCAGTCAGATGTAACTATGTAGATTTCTCTTGAAATTACAATGAGATTAAATGTTTCCTTTTTTTATTTTATTTTTTTAAACATTATCGTAGCTTCTAGTGTTCAATTGTTTTAATGAACATATTTATTTTATTGTTTCGTCCGTCCATTTATGTTTTCCAATTCTTGTAAATATTGAATGTATTGTTTACAAATCATAATTTAGCCACATTTATAATAATACTATATTTTACTTATTTCTTTGTTTTTATAAAAATCTTTTCGTAAAGAGGAAAAATTGGAAAGAGAATCAGTGGCTAAATCAGTATCGGCAACAGAAACTTGCCAATCTAAGCATCTTTTAATAGTGATAACATTTTAATTGTAAACTGTATATATACCATTGTTTCCAAAACTAAAGCATACAGTGTAGAGGTACACCAAAGACTTCGTCTTTTGCAGAACAGTTTTATTTGTGTAAAGCAATTATTTATTGCCAAAGAGATATTGTGAGGGAGTTTCTTGGGTAATAATCTTCTTTAAAAAAAAGTAGTTTATGTTTTTTATCAAGCTTTCGCGCCACTATGAAAAGCTACATGGCATTTCAAACTTTTCATCTGTCAGAAATGGTCTTGACATATGGCCATCATCAGTGGTTGATTGTGATCATAAGATACACAGATAGATAGACAGTACACATTTAAATAAATCACTTTTAACGGTTCTAAACGCAAAATATATTAATCTGATTTACAATTTATTTTAACTACGGCTCGACCTTTTAGATGTCAGCAAACGTGATCACGAGGTGACAGTTTAAGTGATTTCGCGTTTTAAACAGTTAAAAGTGTTTTATTTAAATTATCATGAGATGTTAGTCGTACTCCGACTTCCGAAGACAAGTGAACATTTGGAACACACGCGACGCGAGTGTTCCAAATATATCTTGACCCTTGGCCTTACTTTTTACCCGAGAAACAAGAGTATATGTATAATGTAACTCATTTTTCAAACAAAGTTGTTTCCTATTTATTTTATGTATAACGTTGCTTTCTATAAGCATATCGTTTTAGTGATCACTTATTAGTACTTAAAGTAATAGTTTTGTTTAATTTGTACTAAGTATATTTGTAAGGCAAACGCACCAGTACGAAATAAATGCATATGAGTTTATATAATTCTCTGTTTCATTTTAGAAACTCCTGCGCTTCGCAGAAAAACTGGAAATTAAAAAAACTATAACTGAGTTTTCTCTAGTTGCAAAGAATCCTTTTTTAATGGAGTTTTCAATATGTCAAGATGACAATGTAAACATTCCCGTTTAAAGTGAAAACTAAAAAATAAAAATATGATGTAAATAAATAAAAGCCCTTATGAACAGTACAATGAAAAGTGTAATAATGCCTACACCGTTCATTCTTATCTAATTTATATATAAAACACAAATCTGGCTCCTCCATCCCCATCATCATCAAAGAACCCTGAAAAGTCAACAAAAACCAAATGTCGTAAACATGATGACAAGGAACCAGACGTAAAAGAGTCGCATAGTTCATGTCAAGAAGTTAAATCTCTGTTAACACAACACTACAGTGTTTGCAAAGAATATTTGTGCAAAGGCATACATTCGCTGTCCAAAAACTTATCAAGTGAAGTTGGGAATAAAGAAACGACAAATAGCAGTCCCATCAAAGATGATGCAGTCCGTATCAAATCATGTGTTACTGTCAGTAAGAAAGAAAGTATGAAATCAGATAATGGAAGCATTAAAACTCCTGTTTCAGCGTGTGTAAGCGCTAGTGAAGTACCAAAAGAATCGACTTGTCCTGACCCACCGTTAGAAAAGAACAGCAGCTGTTGCTGTTGTAATACTAATCCGCCGTGCATCGAAAGACCGAAATGCCCACCTCCGTTGACAGCGTGCCAAAAAAAGCCAGATATTTGTGATAAGACTATGAAAAAAGCTAACGAATGCAAATTGAAAGTTTGCGTAACCAAGTGTGTCAGAGATAACGTCAAGAAAATTAAGAAAGACCAAAGCCACTGTGAAACCGTTATTGGAGTAATTCCGTCGAACAACCCAAAAGATAAAACCATATTTTATCCATTACAGAGACTTAAAGAGAGGGGTGCTATAGTCTGCGAGCAGAAGAAAAGCAGCGTTCAGGATTTTGTTGAGAAGAAGTCAGAATCCATAACGGGAATGACTAACAATATAGGTAGTTTTCTCTGTAGGGCCTACAATAAGACAAGAGAGGTAATCGGGATGCCGGCTACAAGTAGTTGTGGAAACCAAAGTAAAACTGAGGATATCGAAACGAGTGACAAATCATGCGGTGGTCGATCCCCTAAAAAGAAATGTTCAGTGAAAAAATGTACATACGAAAATGACAGTGAACATGAAGTTGGTATTGATATAAAAAAGTTGAGTTCACATAGGGTTTACGAGTTTCAACACCCGGTGGAGATAGCTTACGACAAAATTCGTGATACGGTCAAAACTTCACTTTCTTCTATGAATGAAAGAAGTTATTTCGAAAATTTGGTGGATATTGTGACGTTACCAAGACCTGAGGAGAGCTCTCCATACGACGTGCCCACCGACCCACCTACACCTCCTCAGGAAACTATCCTCCCTCCGCCCACACCTCCAAGAAAAGAAACGCATCAAAGCGATATTACACCAGTGCACAGCGGCGTCATTTCATCCGTGAAAAATAAAATATGTTCCATATTTCGTAGGAAGAAATCAGCAAATAGCCTCCCATCTGAAGAATCTGAGGAAGAAGTAGATGATAATAATTGCGAATATTAATACTATTTTATTATGCTATAATTACAGTTTAAAATTAACTTGTATTGTTAAAAACCCTTATATTCATACCTGATTTTATTTATTAGACATCTCCCTGATAAAAGGAATACAACCTTACTGAACCAGTGATAATAGACATGGTAATTGAATATTTCAAAAATAGAAAAATACTAAACTTCGATCTGACAGCAGAAAATTGTCAATAAGTCAGTGTTACTACGAAAATCTAAAATGAAGCCAAAATTCACATTAAAATGAAAACTAAAAAATGTACAGTAGAGCCGACTCCTGAGCCACCTCCGCCAGATCCATGTAAGTTGCAGCGTATTAGGCAAAAAGAAAAGGCAGGAATCAAAATATGCCCTCCCAAACCGATTGAACCGCCAGAACCTATCGCTCCTTGCCTCGCAATCTGTATAGAGAAAATAAAAAATCCACCATACACCACTTCTCCTAGCCAGGCCATTGTTTGTGTTGTAGAAAGAGAAAAGACTGGAACCTCTCGATGTGACGCGATAGAAGCTTTAACAGCTGCCGGTCGAGATCTACCTCACCCTTGTCAAAAACAACCTCAGCCCCCTCCACCACCACCACCTCCAGAACCAAGCCCCTGTGAAGTACAGAAGAAACAACAAAAACTAGCCGCGTGCAAGGAGAAATACAAACGGTACTACGAGTAAAATGGACGATGTCCTCAAAAACACAGCGAAACTCTGCAACGTCGACTCTCTGATTGATAGATTCAGTCGAGAGCTTACCATAGATACTGATGAAACGAGAACATTGACGATTGAGTCACCAGAAAGATCAGAAGTCCCAGAGTCTATGACCGATATTGATAGTAAAATATTTTACCTGGAAAATTTAATAAAGCGACTACAAGGCGAAATTGATGATATGTATAATAATGCAGATGATACGATTAAAACAACATTATCAATCAACTCTGTTACTGTTGAAAACTTAGATGCCCAGCACACCAAAGGCACCAGTCAAGTTTATCCTTTAATTTTAACTGACGTAGATCCACCGTTAGCTGAAAAATCGGAGACTTTTAAAAATGAAAAGGCTGAATTGATTAATTGTGGCAGATCACAATCCATGGATTCGTTATCTTCAATTGGGAAAAACTTTGCTCTTCTCTGGAATTTTGAGGACGTAGCGAGGGCGGATAACGCGATGTCTAGCAGAGATGGCGATAACACTATACCAGGAAAACTGTGATAAAAATGTTGAAATAATTTCATATGTTTATTTATGGTTAACAATTACAATATATTTCATACAAAATTTAATACAACACTCGATAAATATACGTAAGCACGTTTCACGAATACTTTAAAATATTTTCATCATAGATATATCGTAAAATGGAAATTATTCAATAACAATCTTCAAGTAATAAAGATAACATGTCTTAAAAGCCACTTTATCATTAATAAGAATTATTTGGCACTTACCTATTTTAAAAGTTACAATCAAATATATAGAATATTCCTCATATAAATAAGGCACGTTGCCGTTGCTTGTTATAGATGTACTATAACAGATTTAAAAATGATTTTGGTAATAAAGTAAACAGCCCAATAAAATAAGTGAAAATATTTTCTTTCAAGAACATCGGCTTTAGAAGCGTAAGGCGCTCGCATTCGCCGTTCGCGTCGCTAGTCGCCGCTATGTACTTGTATATTGTTTTAGTCGCTAAGAATTAAATTAAGTTGTTAAGAATGAACAACAGAACGAAGTAGAAGAATGTGTATTATATTTCTAAGTAAATATACTTAGAAGTATAATACACATATTTAGCGTGAAAAACGTTTTACCAAAGACGATCGATATATATATTCTAGTCGATTATAAATAATAAAAATGATTATAAATAATCGAACAATACGATTAACACATTAGTATATAATGTTTAATATTAGAATTAAGAACATACCCAAAGCCGATTAAAATAAATCTTTCATTCTAACCACTATACTTCGATACAAGTAAATAACGCTCAAAATTTAAACCTAGGTATATACAAAAATAGCAAATTCTCCAGCAATTCAAAATCTCCGAAGCTTCAGCGAAACGCTAAGCTCAAAAGCCCAAAAGGCACAAACCCGGGTGGTTGTCAACCGCCACGGGCGACAATTAAACCGAAAGTATTTCATAATCCACTATTTCATTCTGGGGGGTTGCTGCATTGGTGGTTGATGGAAGGGATGGTACTGCCGAGACAGTAAGTTTTCCTGAAAATGTTTATTATATACTAGTTTTTCTAAAAAATATTTTATCAGAATAAATAGTGTTATTTGACAACTTACCATTCCATTGCTAGGATTTTGTTCCATCGCGTAACGCTCTTGCAAAATAATTTGATTAGCAGCGCTGAAAATGATTATAATGCATATATATTAGAAGTGAAATTCCGTTTGTACAATGTACAATGATTTTTAAGCAATTAGCTTCTGTACCCTATCCGACCGGAACAATTTTGTAATCCTTAGATTCGAATCCAGGACATCTCATGCTTGATATAAAACTAGGGAACTCATTTAACCATTAAGGCTAATTTACTTATAATTACAAAATTATATATATAATATAAAGTTCCTCAAATTCAAATGGATAAAAAATTAACTGTAAACTAAACTAACTAACTAATAAAAAAAAGGACTTCCTGCCTGAACTAACAAAATTCAAATTTTTATCAAGTAACACATTTCTATGGACATTGATTATATTTGGCAAATAGTTGATTAGATCTCTGACATTAATTAGATTAATTTAAACCCAAGATCTTTCGTTAGGCGTCTAAGAATTGAGCTATAATCTTAAAAAGAAAGACAATAATCTCACGTGTCCATTTCTTCTTGTGTGAGTTCGAGTGCCTCCTGCATCTCTCGAGAGGTACTCTGAAGGAAGTCCGCGTCACAATATTTGCCCAAGCCTTGATCCGTCAACACCTGAACAAGAGCTAACACATAGTACAGGTCGCTAAAACTAGGTGGCGCTTCTCATTTTTGTTATAACGCCATCTAGCGGAACTATTAGAAAGTTTTGAAGCTTACCCGAGCAATGAGACTCTCCGCAGGTTTCTCCACACAATAAGGCACGTTGTTCGCTCTCCTCGTCGTATTGTCACGATCTAGAGAATTGTTTATTACAATTATTCTGTAAACATCATAATATTACATGCCAAGAACGATACCCAAATCTCAAAATTCCTTAAAACAATGTTAGTTGCACGTACTATTAAAACTACACAAAGGAATAAAACGGAAACCTAAAAACATTTTTTCTCGACCGACGTTTCATCTGTTTCCTCGTGAAACTATCATGCAAGGCTGTAAAGCATCCGAAACATTTTGTTGTACTGTGATAGTTCGCATTAATTACAGTTTTAAAATTGAAAAAAATTAAACATAGATTTTAGATTGATTTTACGACACGGGCAGGGCTTGAACCGATATTTACAGTGTTCTGTGCTTTTGCTCTAACCAATTCAACTACCGTGTCCTCCACGTCATCGTCGAATTTTTTTAACCTTCGTACATGCAACTCTCGCGCAACGTGAACATAATTCAATCTAAAATCGATTTATGTTTACATAATGTGCAATAACATGTTCAAAAAGGCTCAAATTGTTTTATTTTATGTATAATTTTAGTCGTCAATAATTGCATTTTACTATAACATGCACAAACACAGCAAATACACAACCACAACACACTAAAACGTCTGCGTAACCGACTTACTGCTTCTCATACTCGTCATTAAATCGTTCGATGTTTTTCTGTAAACATTTTTACAAGTATTCACAAGAGTTCCTAGAGCTATGTTTTGAAGTTGAGAAAAGATACTAATGACTCATTGATTATAATTTATACAGAGATTAAATTTTTTTTTTACTTAAAGATTTAAAAATTGCACTAACACGAACGGTACTTAAATCCACTACCGCGTCGTGTGTTACGTAAGGTGAATTTGTAAAATCAGTAGTTAATCTTTTAAGTTAAGTTATCGAACACTTTAGTCTTGTTTCCATTCTGCCTAGAAAAATTATTGTGACTTTGCCAGGCTGTATTATAAATTTCTTTCCTAACTAAGCATTGTCTTTACACATAAAAAATTTAATTGATGTTTAAAATGCCTAATATTTCATCGCCCGTGGCGATTTTTTGAAGCAGACCTGATCCCTTATAATAAAGTCGAATCGGCCACGCTAGCGCTATCTATGCCGTCGTAGTTAATATTTGGAGAAATAGGCTGGGTCTTTACAGAACTGACTCGCGATGAGAGGTCACCGTATATATATGGTGTCCTCTCATCGCGATATATATGGTGTAGTGGTATTAATAATATATTTCTCGTTATAATCCGTTAGAAGTAATCCCTCACTTTTTTCTCTAAATACGAGTATTAAGAATCGCAGCAAATTATTTTTAATGTGCCGTGATTTGAGACGACACGACATCGAGTCTACTTAAATAAATTCCATTAAGAAACTAGCACATATTGTATATAAATATTTATATCTCTTTCATTTTAAATATATTAAAGCGAGAAGCAAATAATTACAACATCGTCCACATTATGGGACTTACTCGATAACTCTGAAAATCCTCTCGGAGTCCTTTCCATGTAGGAGTGGCTGCATTGCAATCTCTTCTTCGCCATCGCTTTGGTCATCATTATATTTGCTAATGGAAATGAAAAAGTACCCATGAACAAGCATACAAGTAACATAGGTACACAACATATGATAAAATAACATAACTAAGAAACAAACATAAAAAAGGGCGTAGAATGTTAGAAATAAATGTATACTAATATAATAAAGCTGAAGAGTTGGTTTAAATTGAAAAATTAAAACCAGTTTTAAATTGGTTAGTGTTTTTATTGTGGAGCAACGAAACAGTGGAAAACGTGGAGAAAACGGGGAAAAATATTCATCTTCAAGGATTTCCGTTGCACGATTAGAACTTGACTACCCGGTGGGGATAGAACACTCCAGAGGGAGACTGAATTTTAGGTTACACTAAAAGATAGAATGCCCTAACATAACATATAGTTAAAGTGTCTAAAACATCTGAAAACTATTTACCCAGCGAGATTCGAATCCGCTCACCATTGAATTCTATACTTTTATTAAATTGTAATTATACCATAACTTACTTTTCTTCCTCCGGTATCTTTCCATCCATTCCGAGTTCCCTTTGCATCATCACTCCCAATGACATATTTTTATCTCCTATAAATGAAGAAATGCGAAAGATCAAGTAAGATATTATGTAATTAAAAAATATATTAGTCCTTAAAATACTTACCGTTCACTGATTTTGATTTGACCATTGTTTTGGGCGCTTTCCGGGGTCCATAGAAACTACCACGACCTTTCTTGATACTTGTCCAGACTTGTCCAAACAGAGTATGGTTTCTCTGAAAAGAGAAATAAGCAGTTGAATAAAAGGCTTTTTGGTCTAATGGTAGCCAAGGTATGGCTAATAACCAACGGGTCCAAAATGTTTTTAATCGAATATTTATAGTCTGAACCATGTTCGTCTAGAAATCTCAATGGGTGGTAATCCGAATTCCGTCCGGCACGCTTCCATAGTTGAAAAAGCCGTTAAGTTTAATCGCGTTTCAGTTTCAGCCTGAATGGATTTCCGAATAAACAAAACAAATTGGTCGACAGCGTATTGGGTTGTCCATTAATCATGTGATCTTTTTTTTTTGAATTTTTTAACCCCCCCCTCCCCATTGGTGAGACGTAGTGAGGTTTAAGACAACCCCCCTCCCCCTTCTAAACATCACGTGTATTTTTAGTACCTACAAAGAATCTTAAAATTTTCTGAATATTATCTTAATTTTAATACAGGTATAGACTATAATCTTATTTTATTCTGAAATTAAAGACCATAATAAAAATGTCTACACCATTTGTTTAAAAATCGCGCGTTTGACGAACGAAAAATTGAAATTGAAAACGAAAAAATAAATACACGCGATATCTTACTACACACCCCCCCCTTGTGTTATTTTCGTAATTTTTTACCACCCCCACCCCCTCCCGCTCAAGCCTCACGTGATTAATGGACGACCCCTATGTTGTTTAAATTTTATATGACTTCTGCTTTTCTTAGGCAGGGGCTTTAATCAAAGCCTTTCATCAAGTACATGCTTGACTGCCCTTCTCTATCATTTCAGAAGAAATATAAGCAGTTTGCAAGAAGAAGAAATTTACTAAATCCATATGTATTGAAAATACATAAATATAAAAATTACATTTAGATTTGTGTTTAACTTTAAAATGTAGCTACATATGGATGTTTCCAAAGTGGGCAAAAGTTATTTTTGAAATAATCAAAAAAACGTACCCTATGCATTGGCTCTACCACCTCTCCAACAATATCATCCAAGTTTCCAGATATAGCTCTTTTTAATTCAGGACCGGCTTCATGCAGCTTCCTTAATCCAGCTTGTAAGGTCTCTTGAGTATTCTTGACAGCGGCTTGCTCTTTACGTTTACGGAATCTACGAACCGAATATGCTTTTGTAATCAAATACATTAGGGCGATTTTTGTTCAAGCTTTAATCTTCAACGTAAGCATTTTCTTTGAAAAGCTAAATATTTGACTGACTGAGTATCAATGTATTTTAAATCATACTAAATTAAATGTATAACCACATAATTTCAAATTCCTAAAACATGTTTTCGAAACGTGTACACTTAAACCAAATCAATATTAAGCGAGCATATAAGTGGACCTCACATGCAAAAATTTTGAAATATCACACTTAATCCACTTTTGAAATTAATATTGAATTAGCGAAATAGTGCAAATTAAAAGCGAGCGATGGTTTGATCGATTACGCCAAAGAAAACATGCTTTAGGATAAAACAAGTTTCGATCATGCTATAAGATATAAAAATAAGAAGCCTGTGGGGTAAGCTTAAATAAAATGGAAATCAAGCAAAGATTATTTTAAAACTTTACAAAAAAGGGGAAAAGTCAATCCTTGGTCTTGGTTTTAAGTGGTCCGACACCAAGACTAAACAAGCTTAATTACAGCTAGGGTTGCTTAAAATTAGAAAGTTGACTTACGCATGGTTCCTATAAAATAGAACATTACCAATATTAGTATTATTTATTACGAATTTTTTATCATCTCAATATTATTTAAACAATCAATGACAGAATTGAATTTAGAAATTGTATAAGGATTTGATGACTGAAGAGTTACATCCGCAAGTATTAAAAAAAAAAAATTTAACGTCTATAGTAAACGCGATATATTAGTTAAACTTATTTGAAAATAATTTTTAACTTCGGCCCGATGTTTCGGATGCTTTGCAGCAGCGTGGTGGCGCGGTGTTTTATTTAAACATTTTAAAGGTTTAAAACGATATATATATACAACGATATATACATATGTATATATTTACGATACGATATATATATGTTTCGCCAAATACCAACTACGACGCTAGCGTAGCACGTTTTACTTTACCATCTTTAGTATCCCCGTGACTACGGCTACTGCAAAGCATCTTAAACGTCGGGCCATAGCTAAAATAACTTTCAAATAAGTTTAACTAATATATATCGGGTTTTGAACCGTTAGTGTTTTATTCAAATCTCAACTAGAAAAATAGCTTTAATCCCTTTGTTAAGTTAGGTATCTTGTCGTATATTACCTCCCTGTCACCGACTGTTTCAAATACATTTACTTTATTTAAAATCATTGACTACAGTGCTATATCTTTATCGACACCTCATGCTAGTGCTAATACATCGATTTTAACATCAAGCACATATTTTTTATTTGCGATAACTACTTTTGACCCCTCAAAGAGTCCATATTTTTTATGAAGTCCTCGTTGATTTTCAATACTTTTCTAATAACATACCGTCTAAAGTAATCTTGGATTAGGAAAGTGGCATAAAACTTTCCCACAGTTATCTCATTGGGATCGCCTGGGGGTGGAACTACTTGGTCTAATAGCTTCGGCGATGTCCGCTTCCATACCTTCTTTATTATAGCCCGTAACTCTGTGTTACATTGATCGATTACCCCTGTGAAGTGGAAATTTTGCATTGAAAAATAACACTTTGAACAATGAATACATATTTTTCCATCCTGAGGTAGTCTTGAAAGAAGAGTTTTTTGAAGACTTTCATATTTTTCACATGATGGCTATATGTAAATGTACGTAAAGGATGGAATCACATTGCGCAAGAGGTGTATGTGTCAATTGGGTGAAAAAAATTCAACGATGACGGGTAGGACTCGGTGGCTCAATTGGTTAGAGCACGGAACGCTAAGTTAGCCGGTTCAAATCCTGTCCGAGTCGTAGGTAATTATTTTCAATTTTTTATTTAGAAGATTTTTTACTATTTCAATATGTACAACTTTAAATATTAACTCAGAAGAAAAATTAAAGAGAGAACGTGACCTTTACTTAAATGTAAAATACCTGAAGTTTTAATTTGTAGCTGTGTTCTGACAACAGCAAAGAGAGTAGCATTAAAATTCACAGTTCCGTCCGAGTTGAGAGGCATATTCATGGATACAAGTCGTTTGCAGGCTGTTCGATGTGGACACAGTTTACCAAAGCCTGGAATTCGATAAAGCTATTATTAGTACGAAGCCATGTAACAACGCAGTTAACAGGGAAATTGTTTGCTCTATGCCCAGGCCGATCGAAACCATATTTTGTTTACCCATAAGCTCTCGCGCTGTTCTTAAAATTAGGTGTATTTAGCCACTAAGATACGAAGGCGGTAAAAACTGTTATATACAATTTAATATTAGTTTACCTAATGGAGGACTAATTTTTCTCAACAAGTTTACTACATCCAGATGTTTAATACGACCTTTCGCATCTGGATCGTACTCGCTCCAAAGTCTGTAAATAAAAGGAAAAAATGAATAGTAATAGAAAAAAAATTCCTTTAGTATACGAGTATATAAATTCGCTTTGAGTTTTTATAAGTTAGAATAAAAATTCACAGGTATTTATAAACGCAGTTAGATAGTAAGTACCTTACGAATTCGTCTAGATGATGAGGTCCTAAAATAGACCAATCTCTCGTAAGATAGTCAAAGTTATCCATGATAACGGCAACGAATAGATTTATAATCTGTAAATTTAATACCATCCGAATCAAACTTCAGCTACGCGTATGCTAAATAAAAAATCCTAGTAAAATGCGGATAAGACAATATTAAGACATAATATTAGCAAAAGAACAAAGCTCACCGAAGGTCCATAAAATTACCTTCGGTTGGTGGCTGACATAAAATGTTTATTCCAAAATCTGTAACTAAATAAAGGAACTTACCAAGAAAGTACATAATAAGGAGAACGAAATAAAGTAAGGAAAGGCAAAAGTAGTTCCACAGCTTGTTTCAGTAACAGTGGTATTATCCGGCTTATAACATCCAACTGGAACACCTGGATGCTCATCATCATTCGGTGATAGCGCCATCATTATATCCTGCCACGCTTCACCTGGAGACGGAAAGATTTACTTTAGATTTAAGCTCAATTTTGGTGAAACATATTGCATGTGACAAAGTGATATTAATTTCAACGTAGATTAAGATAAATGATTTAATATAAATACCTGTTGCTGATCTAAATAGAACCATTAGAGCGCTGCCAAATGTTTGAAAATTATTGTTCCTAGTTATGACTTCGTCGTCTAGATCTATTTTACCAAACAACTGCAAAAATTATTACAAGAGATCATTTATCAAGAATTTAAAGTAACATTAAATTACAACAATTACATATTATATATAAAAAAAAGGAATACTAAGTCAGCAAGTTTTTTACCCGTTATTCTTATCGGTTCTACGCCCTATATTAAAGAAGCGATAGTGAATGTAAATTCAGATCTTTTTTTATAGAATTTAAAAAAATACCTTCATGAAAATGATTCTTTATATTTTGTATCAAATCAAAGATTTTTTTCTTTTATGGCAGTGAAATCAGACAAGCACATACACTTCATAAAAGGTGAAATACTCTTTGCATATTCGAATATCCACAGATTAAAGCCGGGCGGAATTTTGATATCCTACCATCATTTAAAATCCAAATTTTCCATGTTAGACGAGGCGGTAATCAAATCCACGACCCGTTGCGTATGAGCTACCATTGGAACCATTGATCGAGCCAGTCGATTTACTTAAACTAAAACTATATGATTAACATGCAACGTATGGTTAAGTACCTGCATCCCAACAACAGCATAGATGAAAAACAAAAGCACAATTAATAACGCGACGTACGGCAGTGCCTGGAAAGACTTTATAAAAGTCCATAATAAAGTTCGTATTCGTTCTCCTCTCGATAAAAGTTTTATCAGTCGCATTGCTCGAAATAGACGGAAGAACGTAATATATTTGAGAAGAGTGGTGGAACCCTGGAATAATTGTCAGCATCTGTAGTTATCCAGAGTACATATAGATTTTACAAATTTCGGATAAAGATGCAAATTTTTAAATTTTAATTTTGAACAGAAATAATATATAGTTCATTTTAACCCGTGAAAAGTTAGAAATTACAACTATTAATGTAGTAGATTAAACGTGTTACTTTGAAGAACTAATATTTACCTCTTTGTGTGGTCCCGTGGGAACGATAAACTGTAAATAAAACTGTATTAATACCACCATAGTTTTATGATCATCATCATTATTTCAATAATTAGTCTCTCTTACCTCAGAAGGCAGCTTATTTTCGTTAACCTGTGTCACAACTATGTCTATTATACTACCGACTACTAAGATAAAGTCTGTTGTATTCCATGCATCACCAAAATAATTCTAAAATAAAAAGTTTAAATAATTTTAAATTAATTCGACAGCAGTTCTCTCAAACTTAAGGAAACAAGCTTACCTTAAATCTAAAAGCTGCCAATTTGAAAACAAATTCCAGCATAAACACTGTCGTTAACAACATATTAAGGTAATCCAAAGTCTGAAAGAAATATCACAATATAATACCATGGATAATATTCGTTTATACAAAACACTAAATAAAGGATCACCTTTTTATAAAACGGTTTAGCATCATGATACTTCATCATAAGAGCAACGGTGTTAAGGACGATGAAGAAGAATATGACATACTCAAACCTTTGTGACGTTACAAACCACCAAGTTTTATACTGGATACGATGTTTTGGGATATATCTGGAAATAAAATAAAATAATTAAATTCTATCTTCAACAAATTAACCAGCTTGAAACATGTCAAATGCAAATGTTCATGTGAACATAGCTGTAATAGAGATCCCGAAAGGTTCGATTTTTGGATCACTACTTATTACTTACCTTCTTATTGGCTTCGCTTTTAACGCAAATTCAACACAGTTTCTCTGATTCTTATCCAACTCACAATCTTTAAACTCTTGCTCACCCTCCTTTTGGAATGTAACTATGACAAAACCTACGAATATGTTTACCTGAAATGTAAACAAGCAGAAAAATTAAATTAAGAAAAATTTTGATAAGGGCCAAAAACATAAGGACCAAATACGTACCATAAAAAATGCAATAACAATAATATAACTTATGTAGAAAAATGCGACAAGTGGTCGAGAATTTTCTATAGGTCCGTGATTTTCTTGATTAGAATCCATCGATGTTGAAAGTAATCTATAAAAGAGATTTCAAGACATTATCATAGGTTATGTCAAATTAAAATCTGTAGATTAGATGGTTGATCTTACCCCGGCCATCCTTCAAACGTAGACACAGTGAACAGTGTAAGCATTCCATTCAAAACATTATCAAAATTAAATTTATTCTTCTGCCAAATACGGTCTTCAATAGTCGGTTTTCCGTTTTTGTAAACTAAGAATGTACCTCTGAAATGTATTTCATTCTTGACAAGTTCTTTTTATAATAAAAACTTAGAAACAGGATACATTTTATCGACCACAAAATTTTTTAAAATAATATACTCACTGACATTCGTCAAATGTTACTTTCGTAATATCCGTGCAGCTGAAAAATTTACCCTGAAAATAAACTAAACTATAACATCTTACATTTAACATTATTATCGTTCGAAGGATCATAAATGAAGCCTCAGGGCTTTGCGACACATTTATAAAAGGCTAACGAATAAAATGTATTGGACAGACTAAATAATGATTATCCATTATTTGATAGCTTAGGTATCCCATACATGATAATATGTACGCGGTAGCCAACATCGTTAGTTGTTAAATTGCATTTGACATAAACAAGAAATGCGTTATGTGCGCAATTGTTTGGAAATGTCTTGATTAAATTTATTTAATTCTTAGCTTCATCGACAAAATGAATGAAATTTGATTTGGCTTGTTTCAAGACATTTCAAACAGAGTAGCATTGTATTAATTTCTCAGAATGCGTTTTTTTTCTGAAAACGTCAATAAAGCAAGTACCTTAAACAACTGAATACCAACGACAGCGAACATAAATTGCAACATATGATTGATCACCAAGATGTTCCCGATCGACTTTATTGAAGCGAACACACACTTAACCACATACTGTCACAAGAACACATAGTTATCGTTGTTAAAACCACAGTTACGTTACCAAAACAATTTTCCATTCATCCAAAAACGTGTAGTTGAGCGCGAACATTTGTGTAAGAAAAATAATACAAAACTGTTAAAAACGAAACAAAAAATATCTTACACGACATTAGTCCTTGGTTTAAGTATAACAAAAATCGGCCAGTGTCCTGATCTGACGTAAAACTTTAAAATCATAAGAAACCAAGTACCTCACTCCTATTTCGCGAGCGGAAATGTCCAGGTAGGGGGCAAAAGAAACACAACAAAGCTCAATTTGAGTCCAAAAAATCACAAATACAATGGTCTTGTTTATTTTAAAATAGCGCACAACACCTTTGGGCTTTTAGGAGAAAACAAGAAAAGAACGTGCATGCAAGCGAATTTTTGGACCCACGAATGAAAGCGAGGATTAGTAAATAGCTCCAAAGTGGCACACACAAAAAGTCAATCAGTTCAATGGAAATCAGATATTCTAATAAGCGCTATTTTCAAAGTGGTTGAGACCTTTGATAATGTGCGGTAAACAACAAGTGCTATACTTACTACACAGATTGGACCCAAAGGTGTCGTAGTATAAAAAAAAATAAAAAAATACTTTTGAAATCCTCTACCTTGAACATTTGCACTCCCATTACAGCGAACATGAATTGCAGTAGATTTGTCACCAACAAAATGTTGCCAATTGTTTTAATAGCAACGATCACGCATTGCACTACGTGCTAGAAATACGATAAAATACATTTTACTATAATAACTTATCGATAAATTCCGATATACTTGTTTGAAATATTTCATAGAAGAGTAATTACACTGACCTTCAATCCTTTGGCTCTGTTGATGGCTCTAAGAGGCCTCAACACTCTGAACACTCGCAAAATTTTGATAAAGGAAACGTTGTTGTTTCTGTAAGAATTAATTAGAATTTTATTGAAATTTATATTAAATTATATGTAACTTTCTTAAAATATATAGTAATGCATGAATCATTATTACTTTAATATTTACATCAAAATTTATGTAATTTATAGTCTTTAAGATAAATTAAGAAAACTGTACGAAATTTAGACTTACCCAGATAAGGAGACTAGCGACACAATAACAACTAGCAAATCTAATAAATTAAAAGCAGATCTACAAAACGCGTCCTTATGCAAGATTAGGCCATAGGTGATGAGCTTCAAACACAATTCAATTGTGAAGACCGTGGTGAAGAAGTAATCAACTTTACGAAGTATCTGAAATTTTATAATATTTGAGGCTTAGGAAGCTGAACCAACTAAATTTTATTGAAACAATATGAATTTTCCGATATTTAGATTGTAACTTATATAAGAGTTATACCTCCCTCTTAGCCTCTGTAGCCTTCCCTTCGACCGGATCTTCCATGGCTAACATAAGAGACGAAGCCAAAATACACACGAGGATTAAGTTTCTGAACCATGAATTGTTTTGTATATTGTAGCAAGCCACGCGAAACCTAAAATATTGCGTCATTGTCACATCTTATCAGTACTTTAAGTATATGGTATTTTATTGTCATTATTATAATCCTTACCAATTGTCTTTGGAAAATATAAAAAAGCTGCTAGCTTCCGGGATAGGCCGTTCCTGTGTCTTGATTTCAACTTCTGACAATCTTCTTGGTCTTGCCGATATCGTTGGTTGTCGTTTTGGTGGTGGCGGCGACTCTTGCTTTTTGACATCACCTAAATTAATAAATTGTGTAAGGTTTTCACGGCCTGCTCGGCCGACGTTAACGAGAAGAGGTTTACGGCCGACGTGAACGAGAGAATTAATTCGCCCGTTTCGCTAATTCTTCGAGCAATCGAGTAGCTAACATTTCCTTATGATGCCGTCCGCGCGTGATGGCGAAATCTCTTCTCGTTTACGTCGGCCGAACAGCCCGAAAATCAATGATATGCTGTCACCTAAGTTGTTAAATGGATTATTATATAAATAATAGTAAATAAATCATTATTAAAATATTGAACATTCTTACCATTTTGTTTCTTTTCAACAGTAACTAGAACATTATTAGCATTGTCATTCTGGTCTTCGAGTTCTTGTTCCAAATCTTCTTCAGACCCAGTCTCTTCGTACTCATTTTCAGACCTTTAAAATAAACTATACTTAATAATCCTTATCTAATATTCAAATATATAATTCACATTTTACTTACCTCGCAACTCTTTTATATTTTTTATACGTTTGGCTGCATGCAAAGTAGAAAATCAAAAAGATACATATGATTTACCTATAGTCAAATGTGGTTATTTGACAATAATGTGATATTGTCTATTTTTAAGTAGTGTTGTTTTAACATACCCTTCACTCGAGTAACCCTCTTCTTCATTAGCATATTCATCATCCGTTTCTCCTCTTTCTTCATCCAATTGTGGATTACCAGCTTCTGGATTATTTCCATCCTAGATTAAGATAATAAAACGATAATTCAATTTAACAAATACAGAATAGTTCTTATGAATAAATGGATTTTATAGGCGCTTACTTCTTTTTCTTTAATAATCTCTGCTTCGTCCATTTCTTCAGCGTCGCCTAAGTTGTCCACAGCAATAGCCAAGAATACATTCAAAAGGATATCTGTGTATCTCTAAGGAGAACTATTGCAAAAAGAAATACTTAAAAAAGCTCTTAACTTTCTACCCCTGGTAACCTAATTTAATATTTTGTTATAAGTTGTAATAAAAAGGATACAATTACCACATATAAAAATAACTATGAAGTAAATAGATGCAAGCATTCCTGGCGTACCAACGCCACCATAAGCATTAATTCCATGATACATTACTACGTTCCAATCTTCACCAGTAAGAATCTAAAATAACAATTTCATAGTTAGGATAAGATTTTCATATAACATACATCAGATTGTAAACTCCTGACCTGAAACATAGTCAGTACAGCCTGCCAGAAAGAGTCGAAGTTATGCCTCTCTTTCTGTTCCTCTGGGTCGTAGTCAAATCTTCCACCAAATACTTGCATTCCAAGTAGCGCAAAAATCATGATAAACAAGAAAAGCAATAAAAGAAGGGAGAAAATTGATTGGATAGAATTGAGAAGGGATGCAACCAGATTGGAGAGGGAACGCCAATACCTAGAAATTTTTTAAAATATAAACTAGCTATCAAGCACTTTGATATGATATAAAAATGGTATAAATATTCTTACTTGGTGACCTTAAAGACCCTCAAAAGCCTCACACAACGCAGCACAGATATACCAAGCTGGGGGATCGTTTCAGATATTGTAAAAGCCAGCTCGAGTATAGAACACACCATGACGAAGCAATCAAAACGGTTGAACAAAGAGACGAAATATCCCTGAAAATAATCCAATAAATCTGAGAAATAGTCCGATTAAAGTATTGAATTCCAAAGGTCAACAATATTTTGTCTATTTTCTATTTTGCCTAAGCCTATAAGGAATTAACAAGATCGAAGAACCAATTAGTTGACGAAATGTAACTATAATTTTCATATGGATTGTACATTATTTATGTATAGGTTAAAGATAAGAAGTCATCTATATTTGACGGGCTCGTTGGTGAAGAGGTAGCAATGTGTGATTAATAATCAAAGGGTCGTGGACCTGGACCACCAGGTCCAAGATATACAAATTCCGTCCGGGTCACGAACCACCGTCCACAGTTTCGTCGCGTGTCGGTTTCATTCTCCCCCATGCCCCATGCTTTTCTGTCCTGCTCGAACATAAAAAAAAAAGATTTGTTAGAATTACCTGAAATCCTAAAGCGTACATCTTGACAAGCATCTCCATAGTAAACAGCACAACGAATAGATAATTGGCGTAATTTTGAAAATTATCCAACCATTTATCTTGGCTGCAAAGAAAAATATTGCCTTGTATAGAACATGTATAACTATTATATGTGATTCAAAAATAAATAAGTTAACATTTGTATACTTGTAATGTTCTGTAGCTAGCACGAGTGTGTTCAAAAACACTAATACAATAATCGCCCAATAGAACGTCTGTGACTTCACTGCCTTACGACACGCTCTGCGCATGCGACGGTTTACCTAGAAAATAAATATTTATGTCTTTGTATGATGTAAAAGATATACTAAAATTTTTGTTTTTATATTTATATAGTCTTTGTGTACTCACCTTGTCAAACCGTTTGCAATAAAGCTTACATGTTGTAGTTTTCTGCGATTCTCCGTTACCGTTTATATTTGTTTGGGAGTCCTCATTGTTTTGCCTTTCTTTCTTGTTTCCTGTAGATATTGAAATAATCTTATTTCAGTCAGCTAGTTAAATAATACGTGTCTTTCACATTTAATCTTCTATCCCTACGTAGTTTACGCGAGTAGTACACATTTAAATTTAACTACGGCCCAAAGTTTGGGATGCTTTGCAGCAGCCGTGGTCATAGGGAGACCGGACACAGGCCGTAGTTAAAGTAATTTTCAAATAAATTTAACTAATATCGCATTTTAAACAATTACACTGTTGTTTTTTTGTTTGATTTATTTTGAAAAAAGAAAACTGTACCTTGACTATCTTGTTCTTGTTCTTTCTGTCCTTGATCATTCTCTAGATCCAATTCTTCGGCTACAGTAATCCAATTTAAGTAGCCCTTTAAGTCTTCTTCAATCTGCTGCCTCTCTCTTGATTTTTGAAAATCTCCTCTGTTCTTTGCCTTTTCTCTCTCTTTAGAGAACTCTCTAACATATTTACAATCACATTATAATAATTACTAGATAGACATACTATTAAGATGACGTACTAACAACGTTGAACAATATTTTATACATATTTATTACAAATTAAATCACATGAAGATAGACTTCGCAGTAGTTCGAGATGTAGTTGACTACACATACATCAAGAATATGTATACAATATAGTCAACTAGACCGCTTAATACATCATCTACTGGCGACATAATATACAATTACCTAATTTAAAGATATCCAATCTATTGAGAGTTGTAGATATATAAATCATCTTCATAACTTACCCAGACAAGACACCAAGAATCAGATTCATGACGAAGAAGTTGCCGAAAATAACCAGAGTTACGAAATAGATCCACACCCAGGTGTTGCCTTTCACATCTGCTATCTGAAACGTATTGAAGAAGATGCCAATTACTTCTCCGATTAATAGATACTATCAGAATGATTTATTAAAACAAATACAACAATGTTGTAATAAATTACGTTTTTATAAATATCGTGGTTAACAATTTCTACTCATACCTATTCGGCCATTCGGCATTATATAACGGCCATATGTATGAAAACTGAATTCTCTTTAAATGATTTATTAAAATTATAGTATCTATATGTGTATCTTTAAGATTAATTTAATTAAAATTAATAGTACTTTATTTTTTATTAACACAAGGCTTACCAACTCGTATATAATTAAACTTACAAGTTCAAAAAAAAAACATTTTGAGTAAAAATTAAATCAAATTAAAATTTATAGATGGTAAAATTTCTTCTTGAGTATATTTAAATTGACGAATAAATCTAATCGATCCACGATGAATAAATATAGTACAACTTTATGTAATAAATAATTTTTAGTACAAACGAGTACCTTGACAATATGTATTATTTTGCGGAACGTATACAAGAATTATTTAACAATAGTTTAATATCTTACCGCATACATAATATCAGTCCATCCCTCTAATGTGATGCATTGAAATACCGTCAGCATAGCGTAACCGATATTGTCGAAATTGGTTATTCCGAAATTGATGCCGACCCAGTAGTCCTTGCATATCTGTCCGTCATCACAATGATTGCCGACGTCCGCCTCGCGAGAACATGGTGTGGGGTCGTCCACCATTTGTTCCAGAAAAGGAATTTAGGAATTAAATAAACATGAACCACCGTAAATAGACAGATAAAAGCCGTGAAGTTTAGTCGCGTTTCGGTTTGTGGATTTCCGAATATCCAAAGTCAAAATGGGACAACAGCGCATCTTACTTAGATGTTATATGGCTGAGGTGTTTCACTATCAAACCCTTCCCCTCTCTGTCCTCCTCAATCAGTAAAAAAAATGCCAATCCAAGTCCGGCCTGTGTCGTAAATTTTTCTAATTTATAATCGATTTTTAATCGATACCAACTTGTTTCGTTATCAAAGCAGGTGTCGTGAAGGACTCCAGAGAACAGCTCCAAGCCAATGATAGCGTAGATGATGATAACGAAGAGTACCAGAAAGGCAATATGGAATAAGGGCACCATCGCTTTTAATATCGAATTTAACACGATTTGAAGACCTGAAAAAGAAAGGTAACAAGGTTTTTCAGTTGGTAATAAAACTATTGTTTATTGGATGTATGTATACAATTTCACCTTGACAAAAAGGTAAAAGTGTTGGAGTTCTCAAATATAAACATAATTTTAACTTAAAAACTCAACTAATCCTAATTTTACTGGTCATATCTAATTTTAATTAATCAAATATTATATAACATAGCCCTAAATATGAAGTTCTGTTTCCCCTCTGTACGGAATGAGGCAAACACATTTTTATGTCTGTTTTATGAATAAATTTTATTTATATCTATCAAACTGTGTTCTTTCAAATTAAACCATGTGTACTTACCCGGGACTGTTTGTGTTTAACGCAAGGCAACATGGTTATTCAATGAGACACGAAAGCGATCGACAGGTAAATTTGGGGCAAGGGGCGAACACATTTCTTTATCCCTTAAATGAGTGGTTTTACAGGCAAGCAGTAGATCAGACTTCCGTGCCTTACCGGGCCGAAACAATCAATTTTTTCCATGGCATTCAAATCACAGAATCTCTCGCGGCCATGTCGTAGTTTTTTTTTATCAATGTAAAATCTAATTTTAATTTAGAAGTATAGTAAATTAGTAAGATTGTAGAAAACCATTATTTATCAGTGTATACTAACTTGGTACTCCCGGAGACCAGACGTAGCGGCCGCAAAACTCTAAAAGCTCTCAAAGCCTTTACATCAAAGAGATCGCTTGAAATTTTCTGGAGTATCTGACTCACTATTCTGTAACATAAAAATAAAGGCGAAAAAAAAACATTTAAGTACTATAAATCATTGATATGGTTTCAACATATTAATGCCACTGTTGGGAATAGATCCACCTCGCTCTTGTAGTTCGGATTGATGGTTTATAAGAACTATTGTCACAAAATTAGTAATGTTAAGGATTTATTTATTGGCACACATAGTGTGTGAAATCCCATTTTCTTCATACGACAAACACGTTTCACTGATCAGTTTACAGAGCAAGTTAATCAAACTTGTTTGACCCGAAATAATATATATAAAAATTTTCCACGGAATTCAAACCGAGAACCCCTCATGTTTAACGCATATATAGTCTAGTAGTATAGACAATACATTTTATCACTATGCGGATAGATGTTAGAAGTAAAAGAAATCCGCAATTTCTCAAAATTTTACATACGTCAAGATGGCACTAGCGTAACAGATTTGACTTTGACATTAGGGACCTTCTCCATCTTTAGTCCCCCCGTGACCACGACTGCTGCAAGGCATCCGAAACGTCGGGCCCTACTTAAAACATATTGTAAATACGTTAACTAATATATTTCGTGTTTTAAACTGTTAAAAGTGAATAAATGTGTATTACTCGCGTTAAGTACAGACAATACTAAATAAATAAACACTTAAATATGGCCGCTTAATGAATTTACAAATGGCTGCTGTAATTTTATGACTTGATTTATTTATATTTTCATAGTCTAAAAATGTTAATCTACAAGAGCACTGAAAACATAATTATTATACAAATAATATTACATAGTACATATTATTAAATAGTACAAATTTTTTTTCGCCTAAATTAATTGTGCATTTTTATTTTCCTTCTTATTGAAAATCATGTTTTTTGTTATTAGTCCTCTAGCAGGCTCATTTAACCTTTAACACTAAACAAGGTCAAAGTTCAACCATCGACATTTCAAGGCAAAATATATATTGGGGTAGATTTGAATACAGTCATTAGCGTAGTATCGAGATCTATAGGACTTTTGTGTCACTTTTTTATATTAAGTGAACTGATGCAAAATAAAATTACGTTTCTCAATTATATAGCGGGTAGTTTTTGTTTTTAGTACAGTGTGTCAAAACGTGTCTTTATTTATTTCCACGTTATGACGTCACGCGTGTTGTCAATTGACGCACTATTTAAAACTTTAGTTACATTTTTAAAGAACATTCTCATGGTATTGTTCGTGTTTCTTTTATGATAAGAAAATTATCATTTCTATTTTACTGTAGTGTATCTTTATTACATATTATTACAGATTTAAGATATATAAATATTTTAACAATTGTAATAATGAAATTAGTTAATTTATTTGAATTTGAGCCGTTTTAAACCGTTAAAAGATATTTAAATATCACAAGTACATATTGCTCGCGAAAACTGTAGACCATACTTAGTGAAAGTAGTTTTGATACTGACAATGTAACAGAGAGAAAAAAAAGAGAAAAGGAGAATGTAAGAGAAAGGAAGGTATTGTATGTAAAACGGTATTTTATATACAAACCCAATAGTGACAATGGTGAAGTCCAAACTGTTCCAAGCATTCCTCAAATATGCTCCCGGGTGCATCAGAAATCCATACGCTATAATTTTCATCACACACTCTGCACTGAAAATTCCCATGAAAATCCACTCTACTTTTTCCTAGAACAATTAATTTAATATTACTTTACAATACATGTACAATATTTCTGTAACACATTGACTCTTTTAAATATAACGATTGACGGTTTAAAACGCGATATATATTCGTGTCTCCCCGTGACCACGGCTGCTGCAATTGATGAATGAAATGATTTTTAATTTTGATTTTTTTTTCGGCTGCTACAAAGCATCCGAAACGTCGGGCCGAAGTTAAAAATCATTTCCAAATAAGTTTAACTAATATATCGCCTTTAAACCGTTAAAGTGTTTTATTTAAATGTGTCCTACTCGCGTAAACTATAGACAGTATTTAATAACGTGTATTTTAGTTTTATTGGTTATTAGTAATATATAATTACTGTCATACTTACTAAAATCTGATTTGTGTTGTTCGTGTCTCCGGCCGGGTAGGGCGTGAACACAGCGAGGGCTATACAGTTTGCAAAAATCGTTGTCAATATCATGTACTCGAACGGCCTGCGTTTCTATGTCAAGGAAACTCTTCCAATATTTGCAAAATAAACCTGACTGATTCCGTATAACAATAAAATAAAATTTATTGTCATAGTCTATTTTAGCTATAATAAATGATAACTTAAATGTATAAACAATTTTAATAGTCTGTCGGCATTTTTAATGTAAGTCTTAAAATGCAGTATTTCGAACGTCAAATGGTAAAATTGAAAACCATAAATATTTTGTCACATAATACTTTTGAAGTTTACACTTGAAATAAAATACTTGTAACGGATTAAAATGTGAAATATTAATTACTTCAGTTATTTTTAATTTATGTTAACTGCGCGGCGGCCCGATTCGAACGTCAAACTATGACTAAAAATTTAAAATGTAATGAGCAATTGTTAAAAAAATATATAAAACACAACAAGGTTTGTACCAACACAACAAATTTGTACCTAAACAACAAAGTAAGATTTGAAACTCCCGATACGTAAAACAAATGCAATCACACTGGAAAAACTAGTCTACTCTTAGTAGATTTGGACTGTAGGCTAACTTTAAATAAAACACTTTAACGGTTTAAAATGCGATATATATTAGTTAAACGTATTTGAAAATTAATTTAACTACTGAAATAAGTTTAACTTTTCTTTTAAACCGTTACAGGTATTTTTTACTTTGTACTACTCCCGTAAACTAAAGACAGTATTTAGTAAGCTATATGTCAAAAGGATACTTCCACTCCACAATATCGTAGCACAGCTTTCTTAATGGATTAGTGAGTGTCAAACAGAAGAGACTTCTCTTCGGCCGTTCAGGTTGGGCTTTTCCTCTCCCCCGGACTGCTTTCTTCGGCACGACTACGGCCTGCCCCGTGTCATCTCCCTCGGGGGTCGTGGGCTGTGCCGGTCCCTCCATTATAACCTGACAAACAAAAATTATACTTAGATCGGGGTCTATAATAAATTTAATTTCAAAATTCAAGGAAACAGCCACAGAAATGTGTCTGTCCCATGTCTCAAGTAGAAACGCAATCACATATCTATTTACCAATTTATCGTATTATCGTAAAATGTATTATTTTTAAAACTTTAATAATGTTAACATGATATAACCTGTATAATATAGAAATCAAAAATAAATTGAAAAAAAATATTCAATAATTTCCTTATCTGCAAAGCATAATACATTTAATCTTAATTGATAACTGTTAAGGCTGAAATTACATTGCGCAAGAGGTGGATGTAACAATAAGTTTAAAAAATTCGACGATAAGGTGTAGGACTCGGTAGCTCAATCGGCAGAGCAACAGCACGGAATGCTGACGATGCCGGTTCAAGTGCTGTCCGAGTCGAAAATTTTCGACTTTTAAATTGTATTATTTTTAACTATATTATAAGTGCAATTTTCTCATACAAGTGTTTATATACGTCGCAATGAGGCATATTTTGTATTAATTCGTTTTGGACTACTTAAATACACTCACTTGATGTCCAAAATAACTATACAACGCGGACGAAGTCGCGGGCACAGCTAAGTATATCTAATATATAAAGCTGCAAAGTTTGTTTGTATGTTTGAACGCGCTAATCTCAGAAATTACTGGTTCGAATTGGAAAATTATTTTCATGTTAGTTAAAGCATTTAGCGTGTAGGTTAGGTTATAAAAGATAGAACTGTGACTAATAAGAGCAAGGAAACAGCAGGAAATGTGGAAGAAACGGGGACAATTAGTGAACTTTCTGGGTTTCAGATGCGTACGCTGCGAAAACGGTTCAAAAAACATGAAAGATTTAATCCTCTTTAACTCATCAAAAACTCATCCACGACAATATGTTTATATTTTAGGATTAACTTGCGAGAACGACGGGATGCGACCTACGCCGTGAGGAACAGTTTAAATTCATAAAGATTGCAAAAACAAATTTGGATGTCCAAAATAACTGTTTTACGCGGACAAAGTCGCTGACACAGCTAGTAAAAAATAATTTCCGACTTGTTTACATTACTTACTGCGTCGTGTGTTCATTTTAACAAGCTACGTACAACTGTGCAACAACTAAGCAAATAAATTGAAGGTAATTTCGCCTCAAGCACGACTCCAGCCACACAAACAATTTGAACAAGGCCCAGAATTGCTCCAGCGAACGTGCGAAGTGACGTCACACGCTTTACGACCAGCGTCTCTCGTAAATCTATTACAGCGTCTCAAACAAACACCTTTTATTTTCGTTTTATTTACTCGATTGATGGTTTAATATTTTTACGGTCTTCGGATGTTTTGTGCGATGCGAGAACACTTGAGATTTTGAATATCGAATATTATTTGCGAATATCGAAATATTTCGATTAATATTACGAGCTGGTTGATACAGTAGCTATGCTCGATTACTTTCGATTTACTTTATTTAGCAATCACTAGCTGTGTCAGCGACTTCTCTTTTCTTTAATTCAATGCGCGTAGAATAGTTCCAAAATAACTATTCTACGCGCATTGAATTTTCTACTCACGACGTCGGTCGCGTCCCGTTGTTTTACAAGAGTACTGTCACGGATTTTTTTATATCATTGAAAGAGGAATCATTCTTTTATACGTATTATTTCGGTATCTTGAACCGTTTTCGCAGCGTACGCAACGAAAGCCCAAGATAAATATTTTCCCCAGTTTTCTCCACATTTATCGCTGTTTTTTCACTCCATTAGTGCGGTTGCGTACTGTCGTTCTTACATCTTAATCTTAAAAGATAGACATACAGTGTCGCTGATATTGTTTTACATCATTTAAAGATGAATCATTCCTATGAACATGGCAACATTTATGGGTATCTTGACCCTTTTTCGCAGTGAACGCATTAGAAAGATAAATAATTTTACCCGTGTTTTTACCGCATTTCCCGCTGTTTCTTTGCTCCTAGCGCGATATTTTATAGCTATAGCCTTCCTCGATAAAATTTCTAACCAACACAAAAAAAATTAAATTCGAACTAGTAGTTCCAAAGATAAGCGTGTTCAAACAACTGAACAAACTCTTCAGCTTCGTACATTGGTATAGATAAATACGGTCTTACCGAAAATTTCAACTATTAAATACTTAACAGACAATTATGGCGACAATGCCTCTTGTAATTACAGGATACTAATGAGATCGTAAATTTATAAGTATCGGTCGAGTCGTAAAACGGACATTCCTTTAATGGATACTAGATGTTATAGCGTAATTATCTAGATTGACAATCTACTGTTTTTGTATGTTATGGCTATGAACAATCAATTTCGAATTTCTGCACCCCGGGCAATAAGAACAATCTTAGCTTTTAATTAAAACACTTTAACGGTTTAAAACGCGATATACATATATTAGTTGACGTCAGTGACGTCCTCCATCTTTAGTCTCCCCGTGATCACGGCGGCTTTAATCGTCAAGACGTAGTTAAAAATCAGTTTGAAATAAGTTTAACTAATATATATCGCGTTTTAAACCGTTAAAATGTTTTATTTAAATTGCGTAAACTATAGACAGTATTTAACACTATTAGCTTTGAAAACATTAATATTTTTCACATGTTATTGCACATGAAGGCACTATATAATTTAAAAATCGAAAATAAATTGAAAAAATTTTCGACTCGGGCAGGACTTGAACCGGCATCGTCAGCTTTCCGTGCTGTTGCTCTACCAATTGAGCTACCGAGTCCTACACCTCATCGTCGAATTTTTTCAACTTATTGATACATGCACCTCTCGCGCAATGTAATTTCTACCTTAACACTTGCGTATTAAGGCTCAATGTCTTATGCTTTGCAGCTTAAGAAATCATTGAAGATGAAATTACAAAGTTATAACGTTTGAAAACATTAATATTTTTCACATGTTATTGCACATGAAGGCACTATATAATTTAAAAATCGAAAATAAATTGAAAAAATTTTCGACTCGGGCAGGACTTGAACCGGCATCGTCAGCTTTCCGTGCTGTTGCTCTACCAATTGAGCTACCGAGTCCTACACCTCATCGTCGAATTTTTTCAACTTATTGATACATGCACCTCTCGCGCAATGTAATTTCTACCTTAACACTTGCGTATTAAGGCTCAATGTCTTATGCTTTGCAGCTTAAGAAATCATTGAAGATGAAATTACAAAGTTATAACGTTTGAAAACATTAATATTTTTCACATGTTATTGCACATGAAGGCACTATATAATTTAAAAATCGAAAATAAATTGAAAAAATTTTCGACTCGGGCAGGACTTGAACCGGCATCGTCAGCTTTCCGTGCTGTTGCTCTACCAATTGAGCTACCGAGTCCTACACCTCATCGTCGAATTTTTTCAACTTATTGATACATGCACCTCTCGCGCAATGTAATTTCTACCTTAACACTTGCGTATTAAGGCTCAATGTCTTATGCTTTGCAGCTTAAGAAATCATTGAAGATGAAATTACAAAGTTATAACGTTTGAAAACATTAATATTTTTCACATGTTATTGCACATGAAGGCACTATATAATTTAAAAATCGAAAATAAATTGAAAAAATTTTTTTCGACTCGGGCAGGACTTGAACCGGCATCGTCAGCTTTCCGTGCTGTTGCTCTACCAATTGAGCTACCGAGTCCTACACCTCATCGTCGAATTTTTTCAACTTATTGATACATGCACCTCTCGCGCAATGTAATTTCTACCTTAACACTTGCGTATTAAGGCTCAATGTCTTATGCTTTGCAGCTTAAGAAATCATTGAAGATGAAATTACAAAGTTATAACGTTTGAAAACATTAATATTTTTCACATGTTATTGCACATGAAGGCACTATATAATTTAAAAATCGAAAATAAATTGAAAAAAATTTTCGACTCGGGCAGGACTTGAACCGGCATCGTCAGCTTTCCGTGCTGTTGCTCTACCAATTGAGCTACCGAGTCCTACACCTCATCGTCGAATTTTTTCAACTTATTGATACATGCACCTCTCGCGCAATGTAATTTCTACCTTAACACTTGCGTATTAAGGCTCAATGTCTTATGCTTTGCAGCTTAAGAAATCATTGAAGATGAAATTACAAAGTTATAACGTTTGAAAACATTAATATTTTTCACATGTTATTGCACATGAAGGCACTATATAATTTAAAAATCGAAAATAAATTGAAAAAATTTTTCGACTCGGGCAGGACTTGAACCGGCATCGTCAGCTTTCCGTGCTGTTGCTCTACCAATTGAGCTACCGAGTCCTACACCTCATCGTCGAATTTTTTCAACTTATTGATACATGCACCTCTCGCGCAATGTAATTTCTACCTTAACACTTGCGTATTAAGGCTCAATGTCTTATGCTTTGCAGCTTAAGAAATCATTGAAGATGAAATTACAAAGTTATAACGTTTGAAAACATTAATATTTTTCACATGTTATTGCACATGAAGGCACTATATAATTTAAAAATCGAAAATAAATTGAAAAAATTTTTTTTCGACTCGGGCAGGACTTGAACCGGCATCGTCAGCTTTCCGTGCTGTTGCTCTACCAATTGAGCTACCGAGTCCTACACCTCATCGTCGAATTTTTTCAACTTATTGATACATGCACCTCTCGCGCAATGTAATTTCTACCTTAACACTTGCGTATTAAGGCTCAATGTCTTATGCTTTGCAGCTTAAGAAATCATTGAAGATGAAATTACAAAGTTATAACGTTTGAAAACATTAATATTTTTCACATGTTATTGCACATGAAGGCACTATATAATTTAAAAATCGAAAATAAATTGAAAAAATTTTCGACTCGGGCAGGACTTGAACCGGCATCGTCAGCTTTCCGTGCTGTTGCTCTACCAATTGAGCTACCGAGTCCTACACCTCATCGTCGAATTTTTTCAACTTATTGATACATGCACCTCTCGCGCAATGTAATTTCTACCTTAACACTTGCGTATTAAGGCTCAATGTCTTATGCTTTGCAGCTTAAGAAATCATTGAAGATGAAATTACAAAGTTATAACGTTTGAAAACATTAATATTTTTCACATGTTATTGCACATGAAGGCACTATATAATTTAAAAATCGAAAATAAATTGAAAAAATTTTTTTCGACTCGGGCAGGACTTGAACCGGCATCGTCAGCTTTCCGTGCTGTTGCTCTACCAATTGAGCTACCGAGTCCTACACCTCATCGTCGAATTTTTTCAACTTATTGATACATGCACCTCTCGCGCAATGTAATTTCTACCTTAACACTTGCGTATTAAGGCTCAATGTCTTATGCTTTGCAGCTTAAGAAATCATTGAAGATGAAATTACAAAGTTATAACGTTTGAAAACATTAATATTTTTCACATGTTATTGCACATGAAGGCACTATATAATTTAAAAATCGAAAATAAATTGAAAAAATTTTCGACTCGGGCAGGACTTGAACCGGCATCGTCAGCTTTCCGTGCTGTTGCTCTACCAATTGAGCTACCGAGTCCTACACCTCATCGTCGAATTTTTTCAACTTATTGATACATGCACCTCTCGCGCAATGTAATTTCTACCTTAACACTTGCGTATTAAGGCTCAATGTCTTATGCTTTGCAGCTTAAGAAATCATTGAAGATGAAATTACAAAGTTATAACGTTTGAAAACATTAATATTTTTCACATGTTATTGCACATGAAGGCACTATATAATTTAAAAATCGAAAATAAATTGAAAAAATTTTTCGACTCGGGCAGGACTTGAACCGGCATCGTCAGCTTTCCGTGCTGTTGCTCTACCAATTGAGCTACCGAGTCCTACACCTCATCGTCGAATTTTTTCAACTTATTGATACATGCACCTCTCGCGCAATGTAATTTCTACCTTAACACTTGCGTATTAAGGCTCAATGTCTTATGCTTTGCAGCTTAAGAAATCATTGAAGATGAAATTACAAAGTTATAACGTTTGAAAACATTAATATTTTTCACATGTTATTGCACATGAAGGCACTATATAATTTAAAAATCGAAAATAAATTGAAAAAATTTTTTTTTCGACTCGGGCAGGACTTGAACCGGCATCGTCAGCTTTCCGTGCTGTTGCTCTACCAATTGAGCGCAATGTAATTTCTACCTTAATACGCAAGTGTTAAGGTAGAAATTACATTGCGCGAGAGGTGCATGTATCAATAAGTTGAAAAAAATTCGACGATGAGGTGTAGGACTCGGTAGCTCAATTGGTAGAGCAACAGCACGGAAAGCTGACGATGCCGGTTCAAGTCCTGCCCGAGTCGAAAAAAATTTTTTCAATTTATTTTCGATTTTTAAATTATATAGTGCCTTCATGTGCAATAACATGTGAAAAATATTAATGTTTTCAAACGTTATAACTTTGTAATTTCATCTTCAATGATTTCTTAAGCTGCAAAGCATAAGACATTGAGCCTTAATACGCAAGTGTTAAGGTAGAAATTACATTGCGCGAGAGGTGCATGTATCAATAAGTTGAAAAAATTCGACGATGAGGTGTAGGACTCGGTAGCTCAATTGGTAGAGCAACAGCACGGAAAGCTGACGATGCCGGTTCAAGTCCTGCCCGAGTCGAAAATTTTTTCAATTTATTTTCGATTTTTAAATTATATAGTGCCTTCATGTGCAATAACATGTGAAAAATATTAATGTTTTCAAACGTTATAACTTTGTAATTTCATCTTCAATGATTTCTTAAGCTGCAAAGCATAAGACATTGAGCCTTAATACGCAAGTGTTAAGGTAGAAATTACATTGCGCGAGAGGTGCATGTATCAATAAGTTGAAAAAATTCGACGATGAGGTGTAGGACTCGGTAGCTCAATTGGTAGAGCAACAGCACGGAAAGCTGACGATGCCGGTTCAAGTCCTGCCCGAGTCGAAAAAAAAAAAAAAAAAAAAAAAAAAAATTTTTTCAATTTATTTTCGATTTTTAAATTATATAGTGCCTTCATGTGCAATAACATGTGAAAAATATTAATGTTTTCAAACGTTATAACTTTGTAATTTCATCTTCAATGATTTCTTAAGCTGCAAAGCATAAGACATTGAGCCTTAATACGCAAGTGTTAAGGTAGAAATTACATTGCGCGAGAGGTGCATGTATCAATAAGTTGAAAAAATTCGACGATGAGGTGTAGGACTCGGTAGCTCAATTGGTAGAGCAACAGCACGGAAAGCTGACGATGCCGGTTCAAGTCCTGCCCGAGTCGAAAATTTTTTCAATTTATTTTCGATTTTTAAATTATATAGTGCCTTCATGTGCAATAACATGTGAAAAATATTAATGTTTTCAAACGTTATAACTTTGTAATTTCATCTTCAATGATTTCTTAAGCTGCAAAGCATAAGACATTGAGCCTTAATACGCAAGTGTTAAGGTAGAAATTACATTGCGCGAGAGGTGCATGTATCAATAAGTTGAAAAAATTCGACGATGAGGTGTAGGACTCGGTAGCTCAATTGGTAGAGCAACAGCACGGAAAGCTGACGATGCCGGTTCAAGTCCTGCCCGAGTCGAAAATTTTTTCAATTTATTTTCGATTTTTAAACTATTAGCTTTTTCACAAATTACCACAGCTGGGATTTTTTACATACGCCTGTTTAAGGTATCGAATTTTTCCCTATGTTTTCTCACACTATGGGGGGGACATCATCATCAACGGCTACGTATCCTTATCCAAACGTTTATACTAATAATATAAAGCTATAGAGTTTGTTCTCCCAGGAACTACTAGTTCGTATTGTGTTTTTTTGAACATTTATCGAGGAAGTCTTTAGGCTGTACAACATCACGCTGCAACCAATGGGAGTAAAGAAATAGTAGGAAATGTGAAAATACCGGGAAATTATTTACCTATAAGGGTTTCCGTGGCATGCGTTGCGAAAACGGTTCAAAATACCCAAAATATTATGTTTGAAAGAATGATTCCTTTTTAAATGTTTAAAAAAATGTCCGTGATATATTTTTCTCTTTTACGATTAACTTGTAAAACACGTCGGGACGTGAACTACGTCGCGAAAAACAGCTAGAATTTATTAAGATAAGGTTTGTAAAATCAGATTTTGATGCCCAAAATACCTAACTATTGCGCGCGGATATAGCTGCTGACACAGCTAATATATTAAATTAATTCACACCAATAACAAAGACAAACTTAGCATATAACATATACGTATACAACTGTACATAAACAATTAATTAAATGTACTAAAGCGATACCTAGTTATTTTGCACAGACTATGTTAACGCTTACAGTCTGTGTGTTATACCTATAACATAATCTGTGGTAACAATCTCTAAAAGCATTTTTTATGTCGACTCATACTGAGAGAAACTCAGCAGGTTACAGATTGTATTTACTTACTGTAACTAAGCAATATCATAGTCTATACTTTATGTATAAAGCTGAAGAGTTTGTTTGTTTGTTTGGACGCGCTAATCTCAGCAACTACGAGTTCATTTAAAAAAAATATTTTTGTGTTGATTTATCGAGGAAGGCTGTGACTAATAGAGGCGAAGATACAACGGGAAATGGGATTATTTAAGACACCCAAAAAATATGTATGAAATAATTTTTCCTCTTTAAAAGACCTCAAAAAATGTCCGCGACACTATATGTTTATCTTTTAAGATTAACTTGCAAGAACGACGCGATGCGACCGACGTCGTAGGTAACAGCTTAAGTTAATAAAAATGAAATGTTTTTTGCAAACATAAATTTTGATACATAAAATAACTATTTACGAGGACGAAGTCGCTGACACAACTAGTATAGAATAGACACATTATGATTTTATTTCCTGCCCGATGGAAAATGACATTTGCTCCATTAAGACTTCGTGGGCTAAACACAATTGTACCACTAAGCTACCATCAGTCCAATAACTATTATGGTTTTCTACTCGAATTAACGCTATCGTAAGCTTGTTATGTCGCACACGCGATTTGTAAATTTAGGGGGTCAGATAACATCTCATGTGGACATTGTGTTGAGTATTATCTGTTATTAATTAGTAAACAAATACAACAATATTAAAATAAAACACTTTTAACGGGTTAAAACGCGAATTAGTTAACTTATTTTTTAAGTTAAGTTAGTCCTAGACGCGGTCTAGACATTCATTGACTAATTAAGAGATAAATCAATACAATACTAATTCGATAAATAAAATACCAGCTCGTATAGCCATTTCATTATTTAAGCTTGAGAATGAAAGGGATAGCATGTTGTGACATATTTAAATGGAAGTTAGTGTGTCATGTGTCTTGGCTACGCTTCGACAATTTCAATTTGGATTTTATGTCACTACTATCTATAATTCTATAGTCTATACCAATATTATAAAGGTGAAGAGTTTGTTTGTTTGAACAGGCTAATATCGGGAACTACTGGTTCGAAGTGAAAACTCTGTGTAGGTTAGAGCATCTATCGAGGAACGTTTGAGGCTATAAAACATCGCGCTGTGACCAATAGGGGCACAGACACAGTGGGAAATGTGGAAACGGGGAAATTTCTTCAGCTATGAAGGTTGCGTGCACTGTGACAACGTTTCAAGATACCCAAGAAATATGTATGATTGTTTCCTCTTCAAACGGTTTAAAAAAATGTTCGCGACACTATATCTATCTTTTAAGATTACCGCAACAGCGACGGGACGGACGACATCGTAGGTAACCTCTATAATTGATAAAAATAAGAAAGTTTGCAAAAACGAAATTTATTGCCCAAAATGCGATCGAAGTCGGAGGCACAGTTAGTTTTAGTATTAGCTCTTAGATAGGTAGCGTGAGAGCTACCATTTCACATGAGGTATGGGGCGGAACTATTTAAGTGTTCAATTCAAGCGAATTGATTTACAAGCAATACGATCCCTTACCATGTAATATAAATAGGAAATAATTAAACTACCGTCATATCAGAGTCAACCCCAGGTCATATCTCGCTTTAGCATGCCATGTATTAAGCCATTGAACCATGGAGTCAGATTGCGTTGTGAAAAAATCATTCATTCATTGATCGAGTTCAGTACACCAAACATGTCTATAAATACCAAAACATTCCAACACTCGACGAAAATAGTAATCAAATATAAAACTGTACTCGATAGCTTAAGTGGCTTTGTGAGCTGAAGAAAGGTCATTTTTGTCAAGTGGATTTGAAACGTACAGCGCGTGATAATAGATGGAAAACTTTTAATACTTAATAATTTTTATTTGAGGCCGCTAGAGGCAGAGTAGCCTAACTGCAATTTTATGAATTGCGTTATTTATATTTTCATAGTGTAAAAATGTTAATCTACAAGAACACAGGAACCGAAAATTGTTAATATAATTCTTAAACAAATAATAGTACAAATTCATTTTCGCCAAAGTTAATTGAGCATTTTTATTTTCCTCTTTACAGAAAAGCGTGTTTTTTGATATTAGGCCACTCTGGCCAGGGGCACACTCAGTTATTCGTCAAATGATCGTAGTAATTTCGTAATCGTAGTACATTAGTAACTGTTTGACTTATGTTGTATATTAGTACATGTTAAACACTAGAAATAATAAAATACAAAAGACAATAGGGGGTGCCTAAACGTCATCATTTTAACAGTACAATGTACTTCTAATATATACATTCAAAATGTCGAAATATATTAGTTAAACTTATTCACAATATTTTAACTACGACCCGATCATCTTACGAAAGTACAGAGAAAAGTTTGAATTTAATATTCAAACGAAATAATATAACGTGATTAAAACAAAGCTGTATAGTCTAAGAGTCAAAAAGCCTAAAACAGTTTGACAAGTGTAAAAATGTTGCAGAAATACCTTAGCTGTATTTCATAAAAGAAATGATATAAACAAACAGACAACTGACATACGCACGTTACGTGTTTAGACAATGTAATAAAACATTAATAGTCATTAGTGAAACGCTAATTTTGGTTCGCATGAGGCAGACGTGTCTAAACGTATGGGCAGTGTTCTTAAAGATTTTTATTTACAACTAGCTGTGTCAGCGACTTCTGCGTGGAATAGTTACTTTGGGCATCGCATTTTGTTTCATCAAACCTTTTCCTCGTCTTTGAGCAAATTCAGGCTATTAACCGCGACAAGTTCACCTTAAAGGACAGATATAATCGTAGGTGTCGCGTACATTTTTTAGATTCTTATAGAGAAATTATTCTTTCATACATATTATTTTGTTATCTTTAAACGTTTTCTCAGCGTACGCATGGGAAACTTACAAAGATGAATATTTTTTTCCAATTTTTTCCACATTTTTCGCTGTAATTTCGCTCCTATTACTTGCATCGTGAAGTTTTTTTAATCAAAACCAGTAGTTCCTGAGATTCGCGCGTTCAAACAAACAATCAAACAATTTCTTCAGATTTATGTTAGTATAGATTACGCTGGGATAAGTTAAAATCTATTTTAGCAAAAACATTAACATTAAGCGGGCGTCGAACCAACGATTCCAGCCTTCCGTGTTTGTTGCGAACAAAACTACAGTTTAACTTACTAATTACTATCTGACTAAGGACATAGTCACTCTAAGAGAAAGATAAAATAAAGTTGAGTTAGAGTTGAGGGCTTATGTATTTAAATAAAACACTTTAACGGTTAAAAATATTTATTGTCCAGTGGTCACGGGGAGACGGCTGCTGCCAAGCATCCGAAATAATTTAGTAGTTTAAATAATTTTCAAATTATCGCATTTTAAAACGGTAAAGTGTTTCATTTAAATATGTACTACTCGCCGAAACTGCAACAGTGCTCATGTACGTAATATGTAGGTATACAATTTACGATGATTCTCATTGTACTTTTAAATAGCCACGTTAGGTCTAACACGAATCGCTTCTAATTAACAATAAACGTCCGTATCTTCTATCGCTACATATACGTGACGTCATTAACATAATTTATGGCTTCTGAAATTACGCGTGGAAACTCACCTTTGTGCGAAAATTAACACGACTCACCCCCAAAATGTCTGTATTTCATGACAGACGAGGACACAGGACCACTTAGGTCAAATACCCCAGTCATATAACATCTAATTAAGTTGCGTTATCGACCTATTTTGGTTTTAGAGATCCAGACTTTCAAAGAGCGAATCGCGACAACACTTACGCTTTACCATCTGTGTTGGTGATCCGGATGGACTTCTCTAATCAAACATTAAATGTCTATATTTTTTACGTAATATGTTGGAGCTGGAGATCGAAACCACGACCCATTAATGGTTATTAGTATGCGACCGTATTAGTATTATTCGCTGCCTGGAAGAGATCACTACTTGGCGATAAGGCCGCCTTTATGTATAAGTTAGTACGTATGATTTTACCACATTAATATGTATTTTCTGTGGTGTGTTTTATAACTAATAAAGCAATAATTAGTGAAATAAATTATTCCAACGAACCTATTAATAATAATTGTAGCACATATGGTTATTGATCGCGAGTGTTATCAGCCTTACATCCATCATTAGCTTGATACAATAGATCAATATATGTTATTATAAAAGATAAAAGATAAGATAGCAGAAAAGGTTGGTAAAACAGAACACCTAGATAAAACTTAATCTAGTAACAAAAATATACTTTTAAAATAGGTCGTATGTATTTAAAACACTTTAACGGTTTAAAACGCGATATATTAGTTAAACTCATTTGAAAATATTTTTTAACTTCGGCCCGACTTTCGCTTTGCAGCAGCCATCCTCACGGGGAGACTAAAGGTGGAGGCGAAACTGGCCGGAAAAATACAGTAACAAATTCGACGGAACAGATGGCGATAGTCGTAGCACTTTTTACCTTAAGTCTTCCAGTAGACCACGGCTGCTGCAAAGCATCCGATCATATATCGCATGTATTTAAACCGTTAAAGTGTTTTATTAGCATAAGGAGTGGTAGGGCACGGTACTTACTAGTCGTAAACTATAGTAATAAACAGTCAATTTAACGTCGTATGTAGTTTTTCCATCCACATTATATCTAAAAATTCTATAAGTGAACTAAAAATTTTTTCATATTTTCATAAGCTACTCTAAATTGTAACGGCTTAACCAAAATAGAAATACCCTTTTTAGTTAGAGGCAGAAGGTACTAAACATGCTTATTACATGAAAACCGGTCGAGATGTTTCGAAGTACGGTAACTAAAACTATGACAAGGGAAATGTATATATTGTACGTTCAGACGTTACGCATGTTGATAAACAGAACCAAGTCTAACCAGAGCAGCATGGTCTACCTATACCCCTAAACACTGGAAGATTCAATAAACACTAACCGACAACCCTCCTTTGTAAAGCTTCGACAGTAACCTTATAAGTAATCATATGTTCTATTTACATGAGATTCCTGTTATAATTCATTCAAGTTTCAGCATCCTTTTCTCCATACCTTCCCACCATCTCCGTGAAACCTCCTTGAAAATACTTCGCGTAAATATCTTGATACTAGCTGTGTGAGCGACTTCGTCCGCGTTGAATAGTTATTTTGGACATCATATTTGTTTTCTCTAAACTCCTCTATATCAACATTAAGAAGAACTTTAAACATTAGAAAGATAAATAATTTTCCTCGTTATTTCCGCATTTTCACTATTTCTCCGCTTCTAGCGCGCTATGTTCTTTCCTTCCTCGATAAATATTCTAACTAACACAAAAATTATTTTTTTATTCGAAGTAAGTAGTTTCTGAGATTAGTTCGTTCAAACATACAAATAAACAAACTCTTCACCTTTATATATTAGTATAAATTAAATTAGATTTGGGACTCAGTTATTTGCTTACTGATTACCAAGTTGACTTCATAGCTATTTTAAACAGATAGGGTTCGTATATCGACAGAAATGATTGTATGCTAAGAGATTGCTTGCCTAAGAGGCAAATATTTTTTACTCATTAAATGTATTTTTAGCTAGCTAATTATGGGCGGCAGAGCTACACGAGATGAGTCACTGGCTTGTTTGTACTCGAGCCTACACATTTTTATATTACAACAGAAGCGTACTGAGCTGTGCATTTCTTTCTCTCTAATCTTACGTTCACAAACGTGAACTTTTTGATTGTGATTCCCCCTAATTAATTTATACTTTTATTCTCATCGCCGGTGATTGTTGCTTGGTTAATTCCCCAATAATATCAAAAAAGCTCCATGTCTCCGTTCTTAAAAGACTATACTAACTTTTAAATTAGTTTCTCTCGTACTTGCTGTGTAACTTTGCTCTTTGTTTATTATACCTTAGACTTTAAGCCTTCTTTATCATTTCTTTTCTCCAGGTTGCCTGGATGAGATCGATGCTTAGCGATAAGACCGCCTTTTATTTATAAGTCAGTACGTAAGTTTTTATCCCTTGTTTGGGAGGTATATTAGCACTAAATCTAATGTCAACTGCGATCCAACGCAGTAGTCAATTGAATGATTTAAATTGTTGGGTCTATTTAAAACAAATTGACTAATATATTTGGTTTAAATAAAACACTTTAACGGTTTAAAACGCGATATATGACTGACGGGTCTCCCCGTGACCACGGCTGCAAAGCATCCGAAACATCGGGCCGAAGTTAAAAATCATTTTCAAATAAGTTTAACTAATATATCGCGTTTTAAACCGTTAAAGTGTTTTATTTAAATATGCACAATATTATAACAAAATCTCATTATTATAGTTACAGGGTTTCATGATAGACAGACAGATAAGGTTATTTTAAAGATATCGGAGTATAGTAGGTATACGATTTTCCTATATTCCCGTCGCTCAACCCTGTACCCACCCTCACTAAATATTCAACAAACATCATAATAGACGCCAACACGTACTCTTATGATAAATATTTTGATATTTCGTCTGTCCGTATTTAATAAACTCGCTGAATATAACTGTTTTATAACTCAAAGATAGTGAACAATGAAATTTTCCCATGTTATTCCAAATAATATTATCACAAATATACTGTTTTTTATCACTGTCTGTAGTTTTCGTGAGTAGTACATTTCAATAACAATTTTAACGGTTTTAAACGCGGTTTCTCCGTGATCAAAGCTGCGGCAAAGCGTCCAAATATCGAGCCGTAGTTAAAATAATTTGTTAAGTTTCAAGACATTTTGCGTTTTAAACCGTTAAAAGTGTTTTATTTATTTTTTTGTTGTTGTATTCAGTTATCTTCATTTTTTTATAATTATAACATACATAAGTATATGTATATATTTAAGGAAATCTAATTGCGTAGGTACCGAGTAGCTGACCCGGTATATACGCAATTTGATTTTCTTTCTTATTACGTCTTATAGTCATATCAAAATTACATTTTGAATGCTCAAGTAAGAACTACATAATAACTTCCACATTGTTTGAGTAACAAGTATGTGATAAATATTCTTATCAATTCACGTAAAATATATACTTACCGTTAATAATTAAAATAGCCGCTAATCCAAAATATAGCATCAACACATTGCACAATACAACACACAACTAAAAAGATACAAGTTTGCTTACACTGTGGAAATTGGAAAAGTAATGAGAAACCCGCCAAAACGATTGTCCGAGGCCACAGATATGTCACCGAAATACGACGAGCTTTTCGCCTGCACTGAATCCGCCTAAAGCACTATTTTTAACCATTATCCTGCCACCATTAAAACCTTTTTGCTACAATCACACGAATCGATTATCATCTGTGCAATGGGTGAAGAACGGAATGCTGGCTGAAAATTGTTTTATTTTTAAAAATCACTAGGAACGCGCGTCCGCGGCAAGCGAAGCTCGAAATTCGAATTTAGGTTAGAATCGCGGGATTGCGTCACGCACACATGCGCACTACGCGTTCACTGACAAAGGTTAAGCAGTTTTCCCGCCTGGCATTTTCATGAAGTGAATTTTTAGCGCTCGGAAAGTACATAATACGAAAAAATTTAATATTCTATCTCGTCTATGTGTTTAGCACCGTCTAATTTGAGTTTAAATTATAGGAAATAATAAATCTATACTAATATATAGGCCTGAAGAGTTTGTTTGAACGCGCTAATCTCAGGAACTACTGGTTCGAATGGAAAAATTATTTGTGTTTGCTTAGAGCATTTATCGAGAAAGGCTTGAAATATAAAACATCATGTTGCGACCAATAGGAGCAAAAGAAGCGGGGAATAGCATCTTTGAAGTCGTCTGCGCTCGAAAATGTTGGCAGATTAAGATATCAAAAAATATGTCAATTTTTTACGATGAACTTGCCGACGACGACGGGAACGAGACAACACAGGATAAATACAGAATGGTAAAAAATATACTTCTATTCTGAATACAAAATTATTACAACATTTTATAAACAAACATTGGTTTCAAATAAACGGATAGATATGTGAATTCAAACTCTAGATATAGACAAAAGAAGCCTTCTGTAAGATTTGCAGTTATAGTGGGAAATAGTATCGACTGATTCACGTCATTGTATACTGGCCTGTCACAGGATAAATCGATTTCCCCGTGTAAAAAGGATTTAGAGGGTTCCTTTTTAATTTATGTTTCGTAGAATATCTATTGTTATAATCTATGACAACACACATGCAAACACACGCGTCTTCTGCCAGACTAGCCGGCGTTTACGTAGTTAGCCGAACTTGCAATATTACTAAAATACACTGAGATTATTCGCGGACGAAGCGCCTACTAGGTTAACTCGACTTGAAGCTCTTTTATATTCGAAACCTAATGAGCCATAACGCCATCAGTATATTTATTATTTAAAATAGTTATATCAGTAGTGTGTGAAGTTTTTTCCCTAAAATTAAAGAACTAAACCAAGATGTTTTTATTAGTTATTATTTATCTACTGTCTATAGTTTACGCGAGTAGTACACATTTAAATAAAACACTTTAACGGTTTAAAACGCGATATATTAGTTAAACTTATTTGAAAATGATTTTTAACTTCGGCCCGACGTTTCGGATGCTTTGCAGCAGCCGTGGTCACGGGAGACTAAAGATGGAGGATGTCTCAGACGTCAAAGTAAAGAATTGCTACGCTAGCGCCATCTGTTCCGTCGAAGTTGGTATTTGGCGAAACTGGCCGGGTCCATACAGAATTGACTAACGGTGTCTTCGCGTTTGCTGGTATGCTGTTTATTGGGATCCAGAGTTTTTAATATGGGATCCCAGGTGTTTGATAGTTTGAGGCCGTCCTCCCTATTGAAATTTCGGTGTTTTTTGATTTCAATTGCTTCGCGTACCAATCTTGGAAAAAATCGACTCTCCTTTGCGAGGATTTTTGGTTGGTCAAAGCGAATGTAGTGATTGGGCCCTTCTGATGAGTGTTGGCATACCGCAGATTTGGAGAGACGTTTATGTTTTATATCCGCGACGTGTTCTTTAATTCTGTTTGAGATGCTACGCTTTGTTTGGCCGATGTAGGATAGGCCACAATCACAATCCAGTCTGTAAACGCCTGCATCTTGTAAAGGGATAGTACACTTGCTTGGTTTCAGGAATTGCTGAATCTTCTTGTGCGGCTTGAAAATTGTGTCAATAGAAGCTCGATTTAGGACTCTGCTAATTCTATCTGTAACTCCCTTCACATATGGTAGGTAGGCGGGCTGACGTTTGACTGTGGGTGGCTTGTTCCTGTTCCTGGGATGCTGCGGAGGGACTCTCAGCTTGTTCTTGCATAGGACCTGCTTGACATGCTGTAACTCCTCATTTAAGTGGGCAGCATCACAGAGACGGCGGGCTCTCTGAAACAAAGATACTCCGACAGAACTAAGTTGGCTGGGGTGGTGATGTGAGTCACCGTTCAAATACCTATCTGTATGGGTTGTTTTTCTAAAGACGGTATGCCCAATATTACCGTGTTAATCACGAATTACGAAAAATGTCTAAGAAAGGTAGTGTGTTTTTGTCCTCCTATTCCATTGTAAACTTAATGTTATTGTTAATTGTACTTAAGTTGTAAGAAATGCAATACTTGTGCTTTGGGTAAGATGGTGAAGGTATCATCTACTATCGCTTGTAAAGCTTAGGTTTAACCGGGGAAGAAGCAAGGGCTCTCTCCTCAAAGTCTTCCATAAAAATGTCAGCAACTAAGGGTGAAACTGGAGAACCCATGGCTACCCCATCTACCTGAACATAGAAATCCCCATTCCAAAGTAGGTACCCGGTTGTCAAGCAATGTTCTAAGATATCCGCATATTCTATAGGCATGTTGTGTTTAATAAGTTTGCTCTTAATAATTTTGATACAATCAGCTATAGGTATGAGAAATTATCTAGGATCTTATCTAAGAAATACAAAAACATTTTGTTTTAAACGACCCTAAATGTACATCAAATTTTTTTTTTTTTCATAAAATGTTACTTTATGGTATGAAATACGAGGACAAGAGTATTTAGTATTGAAAACAATAAATCAAAATATGACAGTTACCAATTTGACATTTGACGTTTCATGTGTTTATCTTTATACTTTCTATTACACCAAATTCGTATGTCTGTACGTGAATAATTTCGACTTGCAATCGAGAAATCATTGTACTTCTCCTTGAATTGTTTTTTAAACTACGACGTGAATATTTTATTTAGCTTGATGAATAATATAACGGGGACAGAGTTTTATTTCACAAACGACAATGGCCCAAGACAGGTGTAACTGTTTAAAAATAAAGTGAAGTGTGAATATAATATTCGTAGATACTTTCTGTGTCCAGTATAATGGATTCAAATTTTGCAATAAAACACAAAGAAAGGGAATTCAGAAAGATACTTTAATACTTTCGAAAGTACTTTGAGTCTGGAGTTTCTGTTGCGTAAAAATTTAACGATGAGCACTTTAGACGATTAAATATAAGAAAAGAGGTCGTTTACCGGGAATTTCTGAGAAGATTAAGTGGTTTTAAGATTAAGATAAATTTATATATAACAAAGTTTAACTTAAATTTAACACATACATATTATTGATAAATAAATAAATATATATAAAACAATAATTAATCAAAACATGAAATAGCCCAGGCGACAATATACTCGCTGTAAGTGAAATGTAAAGAAGAGATTTCACAACCGTAACTACTCCTTCGTGATCAATTATTTACAGGCAAGTAGATGCGCATTCTATTATGTAGTGCTAGGTTTAAACACTATAATTATAATCCCCAGGATAAGAACCGAAGTCGTTCAAGACTTGATACAAAAATCCCAATTCAATGATAACCTGATTCTTTACGTTAATATAAAATCAGATCGCAATAGGGACGCCTACATTTGATTGAAGTCGATTTAACCGAATTTCGTTCACATCTATCAAAAGTCGGCTTCTGCCGAAATTCGATGAAAGAGAATAATAATGTTTAATATGTGCTAGATAAGAGAACATAGCTAATAAATTTAAGAGATTCTTATACATATATACGAATACTAATATCTAGAATAGTAATTTATTATCTTCTTAGTCTAACCAGAGTAATTATGTTTTAATTTCATTGTTTTCTCATTTATTAACGAAATAAAGCACAAGCCGAAATTCATACGAACTTAGTCATTTGATCCGAATGTTTGGCTTAGCTTTGATTCAAGCCACAGTACATCTCCAATATTTATATACTTGCACAAGTTTTATTAATAACTGCCATTCATAAACCCAGCATCGTATTAACGTAAATATCTGGCAACCGCAGATTATACATAACACATACGCCATTTTATAGAGTTTAAAGTTTTGATGTTGTTTATGCATTTCTATTACTATTGCTGACTTCTGTTTTCACATGTGCCTGCATAATTATAAAACAATTATTCTGTTACATTGTACAAAGTTGTAAATACTAAACATTATAAAGTAGGTCATTATATCTTACAGATTAATGTCTAACGATAAAAACCTAGAAAATACTTAATTTTTTTACTACAAGGAGAAACATATGAATTGCAATACACCGTCATCTCTGTATGAAAGCAGTCTTTCTTTTTGTTTTAATATTCTGTATTCGCTTTGGCAGTCTGTAGAAATGTACAGTTTCACACATTGTTCTAGAGATGGCGTTTTACTAAAAGTACATACTGCATTCGTGTTGTTTGTAGAACAATCCCGTTGACGCATGTCAGAACGCCTCTCGTAATAATTTTTAAATTAAGCATAATAATATTATACTAAATATATACGACATGCCAACACGAGCTAAACATATGCACATGCTTTATAAGCTTAAAAAAGATTAAAAATTAATTTTTTTATTGTGTAAAAAGAATAACGTAGCGTAGCTCAGGACTACTTTTTTTATTTACCTTGCCAACTCGCTCTTGAATTATACTATCATTATTTTATGTATTAACTAGGTAGTAGTGTTCTTAAAAAAATAAATTAGTCGGATTCCAACAAAGAGAACTAAGAATTATTTATGTGGAAATAAAACCCCTACAGGAGAAACAGGATTTCAACTTTTTATCCTTACCTATTCTGGCAGTTAACCCAAATCAACAGAGTCGTAAAAAATTAATTACTTTACACTTCTAACCGTTTAAAACGCGACACGTGTTACCGTCACGAGAAGAGCACAGCTGCTGCAAAAAATCCGAAACTTTGGGCCGTAGTTATAATAATTTGCAAATAAGTGGAAGTCATGATCTGGCATTAAAAACCGTTAATAGTGTTTTATTTAAAGAAGTACTGCTCACGTAAACAGACAGTTTACAATCTAATATACAATTACTATTACATTAAAAGTGATTCAGTATACCATTAAAATTTTATTTAGCTTTGCATAATAAACATGTGTTTAATATACATCGCATAATAAACACATGTTTATTATGCGATGTATATTAGTTAATTTATTTACAATTTATCTTAATCACGTACATTTCGGATGCATTGCCGCGGTGACTACAAACACATACTTATATCTTGTTTTAAGCCGTTAAATGTGTTCTATTTTAATGTGTGCTGCTTGTGCAAAATACAGACAAAGCAAGAACAAATAACAGATAACGCATGTATGTTAATCTATATTAAATTAAATTATTCTGTCGCTAAATTAAATACACAGGTCTAAATAGTCCCTTAAAACTCTCCTTACCTACCTTTACATCTTATTAGGTAAAAAATACTATTACAGTGGTTTGTAAATAATATTAGGTCGACTGCAGTAGCATGTTCCTTGTTAGCTGCATTGCGACACTGTGCCTTTCTTTAACTTTATCGTTGTAATCCTAATACCTTGAAGGGTTAAGTATGTTATAATAATCCTATTTCTAAAATTAGTATTCGTGTACTCAAAATTTCAAAAATCAAACAAAAGTCTAAAATAGATAAAATTTATTTATTTTTAAAATGGGTACGTGTTTTAGGTACATTAACTTCTTATCATCTAAGTGGCTTGACATCTTACCATTATTTTTTTAAATCATCTAGATAAGCTAGAATCAACTAAGTATACGGAAGTGCGACACATTTAATAAAACACTATTTAATGTGAGATATATTAGTAAATGAATTTTAAGGTAATCTTACTTCTACATAAGCCATATGATGACTATATAAGTAACAATACAAATTATTCTACTAAATACGTAATTTCGTATTGACGAACTTTTTATCCTGTCCTTGAAGTAAATACAACGGCATGCAGTGTAATATAAATTATGACCGATTGTAATAAGTTATATATTCCTTTGTGCAGTATATTCATCTTCCAATAATAATCAAACGTCCGCAAGTGTTACAAGAAATAAACGACTTGTTACAAAAAGCCAGTTAAGAATTGCTAAAGATCTATAAGATCGTTAAACCCGAAGTGGCCAGTAAAAAATTGCTCTCGATCAATGAACCTTAATTAAAAACCCAGCAGTGATAAAATTAAATAAAACCTCTGTCGATAAAAACAATAACCTAATCTCTATTTAACACATCGACGTATAAAAGAAAATTGTAGAATACCAAATCGCGATAAGGCCGTATGCACGATCAAATCAAATGAAGCAATAAAATCGATTGGAAAGCAATTTGGAACTGACGTAAATGTCAAAATTGGCGCCGAAACGTCAAATGTCACTCCGCCATCTTATTCCGGAGAAACGTATTGGTGGATTCTAGAGGGTTGTTTATGGTGCAGCGGTCGGATATACATTCGTCTCTGTCTATCCAAGTTACATAATACGGAAATGGGTGAGGAGTGTCGGTCTTTAGCCGGGTTCCGCATGCGGCGTCCAAGTTAGGGGTGGGTATTGATTTTTCGCGGAGTTTGCGGCAGTCAGCCGACTAGTCGGTGCCGAGCGCGAAAAACACATCTGTACCGCGCTTCGCGTTTGACAAATTGCTAATTCGGTTTTTTGAATTTGGAATTTTTTGAGTTGCGAACGCCGAACGCCGCTTTGTTTGTGTGCTGAACTGTGCTGGGCGATAATCGTGAGTATTTCATTTCTTAAACAATTAAGAAAATTCCTCCCGGGATTAGGGTCGTTAATTAAATAAAAAAATAACTCAAATTGCTCGTTTACACTTGATAATGGGCTTTAAATTGTTAAAACATTAAAACACGTGTTACGGCGTAATTTTAAGTTTTAACATGGAAGTCAACAGCTGATTAGCGAAAGTTAACACACACACACGCAAACTCACCAATTTCGCCATCGCCAAATTCTGATTGTAGACTTTAGTACGCACCGAGTGAAACACATTCATTGTACGGCTATAAAAATGCAGAATAAATTAGTAGTCAATCGATTCCCACGAGGCTGTGGATCTGTCTAAGACTGCCAGAGATCTCACAGGATCTGACGTCATGGATCGTTACCATGTGTGACGTCATGCATCCTCCTCTCCCAGGACTCATTAGTTTAGCATACCCATTACTTGCGGCATAGAAATGTTAATGGTTGATAATGGAAGAAGATTGCTTTCGGCCATAAAATGTGCATGACCTTCATTTTAATATCCCTTCTTGCCGCATAGGACATTTTAGCACGCCAGTAATATATGTACATATTTTAGTTGTTAGATATCATTCAATATAAACTCTCTATAATATTCTTTTTAATTATTTAGTCTCCATAACATAAAAAAAACAGAATTCGGTTGCATTAAAACACACATATATTTCACTGCATATACACTCACGACAAAATCTTCGTTATCTCAAGTAACAAAGACATAAAATAATATTAATAACAAATAAATACCTCATCATGACCATTATATTGTACAAATCTAAAACATGCTGTTAGTCTTTCAATATTTTTATATATATATTACATAATAAAAAAATTGCTACAGTTGAACTTAGGAATAAATATTTTTCATCTAGAAAGAATAGTGCTCTTTAAAAATGAAATATTACACAATGTAAAATACAAATAGCGTATTTCAACACTGATAATGTTGAATACTTTCAACGGCTTAAATCGCGAAAAATATTCATTATTGTATGTTGGAACTACGACCCCGTCTTCTCTTAACAGGGCTCCTATAAAGTTTACGGAAAGTGTCGTGCTTAAGAAAATTAGCTAATATCACATTTTAAACTGTTACCAGTGTTTTATTAACATAAATGAGCCTCATGCCTTCCTTCCTCATTCATCCTTTCAAATTTCACAGAATATAAATTGTTTTAGTGGTAATAAGACACTATTAAACATTTTATTCCTAAGAAGCACTTAAAATGATAACATTTGAAGGTTTAAGAACATAAAAGAAATGTAATAGAATCTTTAAAAATCAATTATAAATTGTATAAATTTAGGACGCGGGCAGGTTTTGAACCGGCTCCCATAGCATTCCGCGCTGTTGCTATCGATTTTGAATTTATATATTCCCATCATGTGCAATAAAAATTATAAAATTTTAGGTGTAGTAGATAATCCTTTAAATTATTATTAATAGAATTATTTTATCATTATATTTACGGTAAGGTACTGTAAATACTTGTAATTCTGTACAAATTAAAAAAAATATTTTATAAACGAAGCGAAGTATTAGCATAATTATAAATAAATATGTAGTTAGAATTTGAACAAGATGGCTCCTAAATATTTAGTTAATAACTATTTCGCACACATGGTAAAATTGATTACAGCCTTATTGCGTACAAGCTATCCTTTACAGACAACAATGAAATAGAAAAATGTGATATGCAAGTAATACACATTATTATAAAACACTTTAGCTGTCTTTCCCCCGAGACTATAGCTGCATAGCATCCGAAACGTGAGGCCGTAGTTAAATAAGTAAATATATTCGCGTTTTAAACAGTTTTAAAAGTGTTTTTATCGAAATTAAGTTTTAACCACCTCACAAGCCTCATTGGTCGTTTTTCAAAAACATCGTGCTCTGCCAAGTCTGTAGTTACGAGCGAGTCAAGCGAAATGTTCACTTTAAATTATGTGGGAAGTTTGCCAAGTATATGCCTTGCCTGCTTTCATTTGATACTACAACTTAGTTACTATAGTTCGTATTGAAGCTGAGGTAATTTTTATATTTAAAACGTGGGTCCTTTAAGAACTGAAGTAATAAAACACTTTTAACAGTTGAAAACGCGAAATATTTCAATAAATATAATATACCACGGCTGCTGTGAAGCATCCGACACGATGGCTACAAATTAAAAGATAAATATTTTAAGTTTAAACCCGTTTAAAGTTTTTTATATAAAGGTGTAAGCAAACTTATTGTAACTACTCCGTCATAATGCTACAAAACATCCGAAACGTAGGGCGGTAGTCAAAAACAAGTGTTCTAATTCATGACGCGGTCTAAACCGTTATATTTGTTGTATTTAGGTATAAGGAAACTTATTTTTAAACACACTGTCATCTCTGCTTTAAAACATGCGCAATGTAGGATGGTAGTCAATAATAAGTGAATTAATAGATGCCGTGTTTTAGACCGTTAAAATTTCTTTCTGACACTTCTCAACACAGTATTTCGCAACTGACGTGAATAAAGATATTTCTTCACCACTTCACTTTCCATTTGACTCCATGTTTGTCTGTCCATCATAAAAGAGGTCCACACAATACCTATATTAAAACTCTTTTGAAGCCGGTAGCTAAAACAACACGGAGAAGAGACATTCAACACTCGAATAAAGTGAAAAGCAATATCCTCCACATGAAATGGATATCAAATCTCGCTCGCTCAATATCAAAGCTTAGGTCCTAAATCCAAAGATTTTGCGATATTGGAAAGATTCTTCTAGGCTTCAGCTGTAATAGTCGGGATGACTAGTGAATCTTGGGGTGTACTTCCGAAAAGCGCATACCCCGACATCTGAAATTTGGTATACTTTGTATTTTGACCTCCTATCACGAATACCATAACGAAAATTGGCGCAAACCCGTTTTGAATATGAAAATCGAAAAAAACTCTTTACGTTCAGTGTGCCTAATCACGCATTTCTAACCAATGTAGACTATTTGAGCTTTTCCCGAAAAGGGTTTGTATGTTTTGTGTTGTTAACCATTTTTTACCCATACATCTAATTATCAAAGCTTGGAGGTTCATGGCCAAAAGCCAACTATTCGCGTTATCTACAATGCACCACGTGGAGGTTGTCTGTCTAGCAGTCTAGTGTCCTGGCCCTGATAAGGGCCGTTTTGTGTGTGTGTGAGTGTGATTTTCATTGATTCATCAATAACCTAAACTTTGCATATGTCCGCTATACAATTTCAACTCTGTGGTGATTTTCCACTGTGGTACATGAATGTGGTCCGCTATAGTAGTTGCATTTTCCATTTACTTTCGGCTGTCAGATACAAACTGCGTATATTTTTCTTTATATTAGTCGAAGTCCGAGAATGTTTTTTACTGTAATAGTCGGCCTATGGAAATTTTGCCGTTTTTGTCGATAGACTTGAGATCTAATTCCGCTATAGTCCTAATTCTAGAGTGGTTTTTTGTTCTCCTAAACGACCTGGGAATATTTCTCGCTGTAGTAATTCCATTTCGTGAAAATTTTTTGATTAGGCACACTGAACGAAAAGAGGTTTTTTTCATATTCAAAATGGCGTTTGCGCCAATTTTCATTATGATATTCGTGATTAGGAGGTCAAAATACATAAGTATACCAAATTTCAGATCGATCGGCGGTATGCGCTTTTCGGAAGTTTATCCGAATCTTGCCTTTATACTTGTAACTTTACCCACGACGTCGGGTCCCGTCGTTCTTGCGAGTTAATTTCAAGAGATTTACGTAAAATCATTCTTTCATTCATTAACCTTTTATATATTATCATTAATGGAATCGTGAATGAATACACAATAAACTTGTTCATATGTAATGGTGGTCCGTTACCCGGATGGAATTTCGGTTTTGCTATCCAGCCGTTCATATCCAGATTTTCCAAAAGATGTCTAACATATTTTAAATTATTTAAAGATCGAAAATAAATTGAAAAAAATTTCGATTCGGGCAGGACTTGAACCAGCACGGAACGCTGACGATGCCGGTTCAAGTCCTGCCCGAGTCGAAAATTTTTCAATTTATTTTCGATCTTTAAATTATATAGTGCAATAACATGTAAAAAATATTAATGTTTTCAAATATTTTAAATTAGTTTGCTTAGAAAATGTTTAACTTAAATAAAATACATCCTTAAATTTACGTGTTCATACTGTTGGTAGTTTACGCAAAGAGAACATATTTAAATAAAACAATTTAACGGTTTATAACGCGATGTATATTAGTAACTTATTTGGATATTATTTTAACTACGCACCGACGTTTCATCATACATTTTGGCATGTGAAAACTGTTATGTTACCGAAAGCGATTCCATCCAATAACAAGAATTTCTCGTTACCCACTCAGGTTAAAACCCAGAGAAACTTTTCCCCACAAATCCCGGAAAACTAATCCAGCTCAGTACTCGTTGTGTGTTAAGTTTCGTGAGACAAAGTTATCTTTGAATAATCGCAATCTATGTTTTCATTTCATTTTGACGCCATAGATAATATTATTTTGGTTTTATAGGCTACCTACAAATGTATTTTATTGTATTTTTTCTAACTTGACATTTGTAGGAAACAAACAGAACCTACATGAAGTGATTTTCTCACAAGGTTTACATTGATGTATACTAAGAACATTTTGGGACATTGTATTATAATATTAAACAATAAATAACATAATAAATCAGTAATAATCCTAAAAATTAATTTACGTACATATGAAGATTAAAATTTCTTTATTTTGACATTTACATAAGGATGAAATGTCAGCAAAGTCAACGACAATAGAAGGGAAAACTTCCACTCATGCACGATCGCTGCAAAGCGTTTAAAATGTTGAGTTGTAAAGTTGTAATGTCGAGACGTAAAAAACCAGTCATAAAAGTGATTTTGGTTAATAAGGTCGATTGGTTACATTCGATGTTTCTTTATTCCTGTATCATCTGTGGCATCAACTTCACTCTGTCTGTCATTACTGGGTCTCTATGGTTTAAAGTCGGCCATATTGGTTGTGGCCTTTTGTCAAGTTAGAAAAAATACACTTTGTATAAAAGTGAACTCTTACTTCGTATGAGAACACTTTTATATGCTTCTACTTTTCTTATTTTAATTATAAATTACTGGTTGACCAGACTTTTGTGCCCAAAGATCGAATGTTTATCTTTTAAGTTGTTGTTAAATTATATCTTTTTATGACAGAAGTAGTTACCACTATACCACTATTACCACTATACTATCTCAAATTCTGTGACATGCTTAAAATCTCTTAATAAAATCTAGAATTATTGGCAGTGACTGAACTCCTAACCAAACAGTTATTATAATTGCTCTCTCTCTATCTCTGAACTCTGAAGCAACGAACCCATCCAATATACGATAGTACGAAAAATTCCATTAGCATTTTACAATTTGGCCGAGATCCATACTATTAGTTTTTTGCAGAAATATTTCTGTCATTAAAACGTAATACGTATGTTTCATAACATACGTATTGATTTCATTAATATTGGTTTCATATCACTTCTTTTATTTACTTTTCAACTTTGGTTTAATATATAAAAAGTACAGAAAATAAATTATTAACATTGTAGTAAATATGAAGTATAAATATTGTCTATAGTTTACACGAATATTACCTACCTTTAATCAAACTTATAGCGGCCTAAAATATAAAATTCATAACTTAATTTACTTAGTTAGCTAAAGCATCTGCTTCGGGACAGAGTTATTTAAATTGAAAATAAGTTAACAAATACATTCTGCGTTTTACTCCGTTAAAAGTGATTTAATTTGGTTTTACTGTGGTTAACACTAGTACACATTAAATAAATCACATTGAATAAATTAAAACTAAAAATTTAATGGCTGCTCATTGGACCTTCATATATGCGGCGTTTTAAACCGTTTAAAGTTTAATTTGAGGACATAAAGATAATTTACAGAGAAAAGCTTATGAATGTCACTCTTGAGGTTTATGGGCAGTGGCCCATATTACTAAATAGAATAAAACTGTATAGAACAATAATGTTAAACAATGTCTCCTTTGCAGCAGCAGCACATGCCTGAGGGCGGCAGGGCAACAGCTTGAACCAGTAACACGAGCCGGCTGGCTGCAACCAGATGATCGGATCATTCTGGAATTTGTGCCGTGCGTGCCCTTCCATGCCTGTGGATAAGGTATTTTCATATAAGTACTACCTAAGACAACAAACGTTGTTTTGTCGTATACATTTCTAGGGAAATTCTACTGTGTAAGGATCTGGTAAGATCTCATCCCTACTCCGTGCTGTTTACTGGGCCAGAAGTCACACCGTTAGAGTTAGAGGAGAGGGATCCTTATTTATTATCAATGTCAAAAAAGGAAAAAAACAATAAAAATATAGGGGTGAATAAAGTGGTACGAAAAATAAATAGTGATTGATTCTCAGACCTCATGAACCTAAGAATATTTTAAAATTTCCTAGAATTGGTCGAGTCGTTTCGTTGGAGTATAGTAACTAACACGGTGATGCAAGCATTGTATAAATTAGATCTGCGTAAACGCATTACAGGTTTATTAAAAATTGTTTTAACTCAAGCACTTAGTCATCGATAATTTTCGTAAACATAGTAAATCTTCTGAGACGAGTTACCATGTTACCATACTATACAATAAAGGTGTATGTATGCTTAATAAATATATTTTACTGATATCTGAAACATAAGAGATCAACAACACCTCCCTATCATAAAAAAATAAATTAAATTAAATTGTATTCAACCCCACCGCAAAGAAAAAGCCTTCGTCTCAAAGCCACGCCCTTAACGTCTCCCGATCAGCTTAACAGCTCAACCATTAAAGAGATAAAGCTCACAAAGTTATGAACATTGTAATGAGGACACTCCAATTCAGCTGAGTATTCTGAATGGAACCATTACCTGCAGATATACGAGCTTCGTGTTGACTGGGGTTTAATAATTCAGGAGTTGCGCGGTATGGGATTTTCCGGGAACGGTCTTTCGTAGGTTTAAGTCGAGTGTGTTTTCAACTTAATTTAAAGAAAATTCAAGGTAATCGTTGAATTGAGATTTTTTGTTATTTCGAATTTTCTATAGTTACTATATCACGTCATGCTACTTCCATCACGACAGCTACTGTTGAGCATTCGCGGCGTCAAGTTCTGTTCGTATTGCAAATAAATCTATCTATATATATATATATACTAATATACAAGGTTATTCTTTAAATACTGTCTATAGTTTACGCGAGTAGTACACATTTAAATAAAACACTTTAACGGTTTAAAACGCGATATTACGGCCCGACGTCTCGGATGCTTTGCAGCATCGGTGGTTACGGGGAATTTTCAAACAAGTTTAACTAAAAACTAAACTTTATTTTGGTGATTTTTTTATTTATTTTTATTTACATAAATACACTGTGATCGTAACCTTGCAATAAATAAAAATGTACTTTACAATACAATCGTATCAAGCATATTAATATAAACCAGAATTATGTACCTACAACCACAATAAACAATGTCTTTTATTTTTAATTATTTTCTAAATGGCCAGTGAAACAAGCAAAAGCTTTAACACAAAGGCTAAATTAAATAACGTCTATCGTTAACCCACACTTAATCCATAGAGGTTAGAATTTTATCCCAAGGGAGAGAATGCATCGTTGAAATTTTAATACCCGAGTGTCCAGCTGTGATAGTCAGCTTTTAAACAATGCTTTGAAGACAAAAGACCCTGTAACCATTTCGGCTGTGAAATGCTTTTATTACATCAAATATCACCAGGGATGAATGGACGGAAAACGATTTAAAACTTAGCTTTTCGATCTTTTGGAATAAAATACTGTCTATAGTTTACGCGAGTAGTACACATTTAAATGCTTTGCAGCAGCCGTGGTCACGGGGAGACTCTACTCTAACTATTTCTGTCTCCCCGTGACCACGGCTGCTGCAAAGCATCCGAAACGTCGGGCCGAAGTTAAAAATCATTTTCAAATAAGTTTAACTAATATATCGCGTTTTAAACCGTTAAAGTGTTTTATTTAAATCTTTTGGGATTTCCAAAGCCATTGGTCTAATGGTTCCTTCAATTTAAATATCTTATTTGGAATTCTTGTAAAGCCACACTGAAACAAAGTGGTGGGTCTGAGCTCTTAAAACAGTGGGCTTTTAATAGACTGAAAGAATTAATTTGAAGTTTTAACGTCGTAAATAAAAATTCTAAGGTCGTAAATAAAATTAAAACTTAATCTAACCGAAATTTCAACAGTCGTCGGTCTAATGATACCCATGTATGGCCAAATATCACCAGGTCCAACATGTTTGCAATCATTTTATAATTTACTAATCTGAGTGCTAGCAATATCAAAATGTCGTTAACGAAGCACCGACCACAGATAAAAAAGCCGTTAAGTTTAATAGCGCACTGTTTCAATCTGTGGATTACCGAACATAAGTTTAAAAAGTTAAACTTTTATATTATTTAAAGTCTCTACAAATCAAATACCAAAATAGCCGTGTTGTCGTACAGATGATACACAGATCACACGGTTCTAACGCGTAATGTCAAGTGTATAATTCGGTTTATATGAAACTAATGGCGATGTACAAAGCGTCACATTCGCACGAGATCCGGGAGTAATTTATATTTCACAGGCAATCAGCATACATTCAGCTTCAATATTAAAGCATACGCGAATACGTTGAAATGTCAGAATAGAATTATTTATACCAGTGGAATGGAAAAGTACTCAAACTACCTTCGACTAGCAGATTTTGTCGCTGTATAAAGAAAATAGTTTTCTAACGTTAAACTTCATTGAAATTTGCTGCAGTGTTTTTGAGTGTTCGAAGGATAAGCATCCAATAATCTTCACAAATATCTCAATAAAAATAATTTAGTATATACTTAATGAAATAAACATTTTTACATGCGACAACTGAACAAAAAAGGGTTATAAGTGTATATTATATTTATTTTTTTTAATTTGACAACGTTCTTTGATGCTTGACGCTATTGAGGCTTGTAAGACTGTCCATTCGATTCCCGCCCAAATACTTTTTTACTTAAATAAATTTAGACTCACGTAATTTTAGTTATAAAAACATTGCCTTTAAATAAAACACTTTAACGGTTTAAAACGCGATATATGGCCCGACGTTTGGATGCTTTGCAGCATCCGTGCTTACGGGGAGACATTTTCAAACAAGTTTAACGAAAATATTTCGCGTTTTAAACCATTAAAAACTACAGGAGTATTTAAAACATTGCTTCGTAACATTTGATTATACAATCGATCAATGAAGGGATTTCTAAAATAACTAAAGCACTGTACGGAAATTCACTAGTTCACAATTTAGCATTCAAAAACAATTGAGTATTGGCAGCGCTTCCAGAAACTTCTAACGCTTACGTATTATTCTAGATCGATCGCCGAATTTTCCACAGTTGCAAAATTAGGGCTTCCAGGTTTAACACTAATTAAGTAATTAACTTAACGAAGAATTAGTAATGTAACATTGTTAACTAAAAACTAAGTATAGATTCTGGAACCATCAATAGGATCAAATATAAAACGTGGTATATTATAAAGCTGAAGAGTTTGTATGTTGGAACGCACTAATATGAGGAACTAGTGGTTTGAATAGAAAAATTGTTTTGTATTGAATACATAATTTATCAATGAAGGCTTTAAACTATATAACATCACGCGAAGACTCATAGGAGCGAAGAATCAATGAAACACGAAAGTATAGGTATATCTTTTAAGATAAACGCGCAAGAACGAGGGGACGCGGATGACGTCGTGGGCAACAGCGTACCTAATAATAAATACTAGTAACAGCTTTGACCTTAACAATGATTTGAATACTTCTTCAATCAAATAATTACAGTGGCAAGGATTTTCACAAATATCTAAGGTTTTTAAAATCTAAAATCTTGAAAAACCTTACATACAAAAAATTTCCCCCCCCCCCCCCTTCTCTTTAAAGAATTTCCCCCCTGCATGTGAATACTTTTATACTACCATCTACTACATTACCTTCACAACTCTTTATTGAGGGATACAAAGGGAAACTTTTATACTTTAATATATAGGTATAGAAAATGATTATTACTCAATATATTATACATGAACACATTCAAGCAAAATTCAATAAAGGCATTCAAGCCTTTACCACGGGCCAATAAAAAGGATCCCTGCTCCTTTGTGATTGGTCGGTTTTCCGGTTGCGTCGTGATTCTGCGCTCTGATTGGCTAAGGGTAACGACCTTGTCCCTTGAACTTTCCGACCCGAAGGTCTGTGCCCTTAGGGAAAATTACTAGGATTGAGGTCACGATCTATTCATTACAGTTTGTTCAAATTAATCACATTTTATGGTAGAGGAGGGTAGACAAAAAAAGGTTGATGGTAGGCGAAATCCCGCAGCCATTAAACAAGATACACGACCTGTTTGGGCTTTGGATATTCGGATCTTCGGATATTAACCGAAACTTGACGGCTCTTAAATCTGTTGGTGTTGGACCCGGTAGGAATCGTACCCACGACCTGTTATTTAGCCATACATTGCTACCATATAACAAGCCCGTCAACAGCTACAGCAAATGTTTTATTTAAAAAAAATATCAAACCGTTTTATTGTCCAAACAATTTAACAAACGATACATAAGTATTACCTGTAGTTTAGTCTTACCTATAAACAATAAAAACACTTGACGGTTGAAAACGCGAAGTAATTTAAATTTATTTGTTTTATCATTTATCAAGGGGAGACCATAAAAAACCCTTACATAGATAAAATAAAATTCTGTAAAGATCACAGATAACTCAGCTAACTTGGGACTATTGTCTCAACATACATGAGTGCTCATCGTTATCACAAACTGTATTGAGGTATTATAATTGTACATTTGTTTTTCTGAATACCATGTTTTTTATATTAAGTTTTATTAAATCATGAAAACGCGATCATGGTCAAGGGGAGACCTCGGCTGCTGTAAAGTTTTCAAAATGTCAAGTCGTATATTTCTATTCTCTCTCTGCTCTTTTCTATGTATAAGTATCTTGTTTAATGAATATTGGTTATTCATAAAAATTACAAAATACAAAAAAATTGAAACCTTTAATTATATTTACATATGTATACTTACGTTTTTCCAATTTTAAGAAATGTAGTGTTTACGAAATGGTAGTGGTGAAAAAGATTTTTTTTAATATCTAATTTGGTACTAAACATATTTTTAGATCTGAAAAAAGATACATAATGTATATTTATTAAATTAGTAATATAGAAGCTTTTTCATGTAACAGAAAAAGTATACTTAAATGACACTGTAATATGTCATTGTTCGCTCAACATTCAAACTATTCTTGGGCAGTAGATACAAGTTCTTTCTTTAATCTAACAATATTATAATATGCAGATAACGATCCTCCGAAAAATCGTTCGTGTTTCCAATTAGATTTTCAAGCAAATACAACTTTAAAAAAATCAAAGTACATAATTTAATTGTATTTCGTTCCGGTTTTAATTCACTTTTTTTATTTAAACTGTTCAGTTTAAAACAAAGATTTCATAAGGCGAGTTTCACTACTAACCTTGCTGTCATCAGTCACAATAAGGTCATTATAGACTATTTCATATGTCTATGATTACTAGACAACTGATGTTCTGTTTTCTTCTTTCACAACTGTGGACGGTGGTTTATGACCCGGACACAATTTCGATATTCCCACTACCAATTTAATATCCAGATTTCAGACAAATCACAAATCGGTTTGAAACATTTAAATTAAACACTTAAACGGTTTAAAACGCACGCGAAATGTTTGAGTAAAACTTATTCCAAAATTATTTTAACTATGGCCAACGTTTCCCAAAGGTTGCCCAAAATATTTTATTTAAAAATATGTACTACTCTTGTAAACTACAGACCAGGTATCGTACCCACGACCTCTTGATTATTAGCCATACACTGCTACCTTTACACCAACGAGATAGGCCTACATGTTCCCGCATTTAACTGTCGTCTTAGTTCTCTTTCCCCTATGTAAAGCAAAGCAATAGTAATTACGGTCCAAATGCTCCGTTAAAACAGATTATACATTTATGTAATAGTGTTTTTAGAATAGATAATACATTGGATGTTTTCTCTAAATCTTATAAATTTAAAACACAAATTAAAAAAAACTGTTAATGTTGTTGTTAAATTGCGCATTAAAATTTTCTTTTATGTATTTTATATCTCACAGCAACGTTGTGCTTGCCTTTAATTTAAATACATATTCGTCACATAAATTATACTAAGTTTTAGTTTTAGATTAAGCTTTTATTATGTTTTTAGTTGGTAAGCCTCTTTTTAAATAAATAAACGAGCCCATCTTAAAATATATATGTCAAAACAAACGATAGATAAACGCTATCTATCATAAAACCTTCGCTACACAGGTCTATGCGTTGCGCGTTATTGATTTTTATCATAATTACACTGTCCCACCCTTGAATGATAACTATCCTATAATCCAAGTATAGGCTTCCCAGTGGGGCGGCCGCGGTCAGTGCGTCGCGCCGTGGTATCGATCCCACCAAGCTACCACCACTCCCTCGCTTCTTACTTCTTACCACTAGTCGACTGTCGTCTCGCAACAAGAAAATACATTAAAACCTCAAACTCTTTTGTAGTTTAAATTAGAAAAAAAAACGACAATCAAATTAATGTCATGTGCTTAGTGATGCCAAATTTTTCGCACTCTGTGGTGTTAGTGATGTGACTAATTGAGTGATTCACAGTGACCCGTTTCGGAACAACCCAATTTACCTCAACGACGTAATTGTACCGAAATTGGAGCGGGGATATTGGATATATTTTAATTGAAGCGTAATCGCTTTCTCCGCGTAACAATAGGATGCGAAAAAGGAAATTATTATCAGTTGCCGTCGATCAGATGTAAATTATCACGCGAGTCCCCCAGATAGAGCGAGATAGCCGATATACCTGTCACTATCGTTACACTAAACCGATAGAGCGTAGTATCATTGCTTGCTGTTCTATCAGCTGATTTACTCGGCGCAGTTTCTGAATTATTAAAAAAAAATGCATTCACCGCCGCGTCATAGTAAAAATTATTATCTGTGACTCAGACTGTGGACGGCGCAGCCGCGAAGCAGACATCGACGGTTTTTTTCGCCCGACATTTTCGAACGATAGAAATCTTGCCGCGTAAACGAAACGAAGCGAATTCTTTTTTTGAAAAGTGACGTCCATCTTGTGTTCCGAGTTGTGTTAGAGTGAGATGGTGTCATAATTTGTGGATGCTCTTATGATGGAAAGGAAAGTGGAGACGAGACACGTGCAATGGGCTTCTGAAGTAAGTTCTATTTTTTTTCTGAACGTTGACCTTTGACCTGGCTGGATGATGGAGGCTTTGTGGGTAATATTATCGGTGTGTAAATAGTAGGGGTTAATAAACGTATTATATCGTTCCGAATAGGTAAGTAAACAAACTACTATCTGTAATTTACGCGAATAGCACTCACTTTAACGGTTTAAAACGTGTATAATATATAGATATTAGTTAAACTTACTTGTAAATTAACTACGGCCCGACGTTTCGGATGCTTTACAGCAGTCGTGGTCACGGGTGTTTCCCCATGTTTTATTTTAAAAGGTATAATGTAAAACATGAGATTAGATTAGGTAAATTAGGTTTTGTTTCTGTGTTCATTTGACCGGTCATGATCAATTATATTTTTTCTGAAATATTTTGGAGTTCGCCTGGAAATCTGGATATAAAATGTGTAGTAGGAATATCGATATTCCGGCGGGTTAAGAATCACCGACCACAGATGTAAAAGGTGTAAAGTTTATTCGCGTTTCGGTTTCATTTCCAAATATCCAAAGCCAAAATGGGTCCACAGCCCATTTAGTTTAAATTTTAAATGGCTGGGGTATTTGACCTTTCATCAAGTGAAACCGTGACTTGAAACTAGCCTGTCTTCCTCTATCACAAAAAAACATACCTAGTTATTGAAATTGAAAACCTTAATATTTTTCACTTGTTACTGCACAACAGCACGGAACGTAGTGGATGCCAGTTCCAGCCCTGATTGTGACGTAATTTTTTTTATATATTAATATACAATTAATATATTTAGTTAGATGCGTCTTAAATGTTTGTTGATTGTTTACTTTATAAATGAATAAATTAATATAATTCAATGTTTACTTTTGATTCATGTTGCATGGATTTTTTTTTATAGTTTCGTATAGAGGGTAGGTAGATAAGTGCAAATTCGTGTTTACGATGCTATTACTGTGGATCAAATGTCTATGTCGTTAAGCTCCATCCCTGTAAGCGATTTGAAAGTGACATTTCAAAAACTTATACTCGTATTGTTTAATTATTTTAATAGGTTTAAATTAATATTTAACTCGCTTTTTAAGGAAAGTACATGACGCTAAAACACTTGCACAAGTGCGTTATTCCAAATTACATGATAACAAACTGTAAAGATTTAAAAAAGAGAAAAATTTAATGGAAAACTTCTTTGTAAGAAAACAAGCATAAGAATTATAGTTTTTCCTCAGTTAGTAAACGATACCCAACTATTTCTAAAACAAAAGTGACCCGATTGAAAGAAACTCAGAAACGCCGTTAAAAAGTCGTGAAGAGAAAAACATCTTCCGCCGTTACGTAAAACCACAATAAAACGCAACGTTCTCAATACAGGTTTATTGTTACAATCTGGGCTACTTCTGAACTGTTTCAATCGTAAACGCTTTAGTTCTTAATAAATTACAACTCGAGATATTAGATCAAACTTCTGTTTCCGGCCAAGATGACCTGCACGGGGGCATAGCAAGCAAACAAGGTTCTAGGAAAATTTGCGTCACTATGTGTCCCGGATATGGATTGCTTATATTTCTTAAATATGCATAAACACTTTTTGCCCACTTTATAATTGTGCGGAAAGACAGATGACGGTAGTTGATTTCACAAAGTGATTGTTACGTGGTACCGAATTCGAACAGCGCGCTGTTATGGATCTCGAGATGTTAAGATAAGAAACGCAACTGCTCTCGTTTTTGCAATAGTCTAAACTGCTCTGAATATTCCCCATTAGATGCGTACAAAAATGCAGAGTGATCCAACATCGCTACACAATGCAAAAAAATCAAGCCCTAAAGGTCGGAAAGCACGTGATTGTTGAAGATTCAAGCCGATTTGCGCTGTGTCAATTAAATAGCTCCTGTCCGAAAATGTTGACAGTATTCCATATGTAGCCCCTGATTTGCAATTTGAAGAAGTGCAGGCGATAGAAAAATATGAAACATAGTCTATTTTAGCTGAAAACACCATGCTTCTTTAGATCCAACTTGGTTTTCTCTTCTAAGTGACCGCGCTGTAGAACGTTGGTATATTATGGCGAAATTCATTTTTGGCGATAAGATAGGGCTTATGAAGTCTTTCGAAAAAACTTGGCTCTTTTCCGGGTTTAATTAGACTATACTTAGGCATCTTAGTCCGAGACTTTGCCTTAATATAGGTCTTCTTTGTGAGACTCCAGAAACAAATTTGTACCACAATTAGTTGAAAAAGACACGTCCATCGTACTACGCCCGTAAAACAGTGAATTATGTCTTGCTTTAGCAATCATTGATGTAGTAACGTAACAGGGGCTAACACTCAACCTTGTGGCGCACGAGTATTGATGGATTCTGTAAGACAAGATTATTTACAACAGCACTTATCTAAGCTATAATTATAGCTGTCGCAATTATCCCTACAAAAAAAGAAATGTCCACTGACGACGATTAGTTTCTAAGTGAAGAATGTACAATGTAAGTATCCAAGACGGTCGTATACAGATTTCAGAATGTGTAATATCCATTTCGGAATTTAGGTCACTTTTAAAACTTTCGTGAAATTCGTTCCCTATGTAAGTGAAGATTAAAATCAATGATGAAACTGAGTCTTTAATTATCGAGAGCTCTTCAACTTATATTAAATGATTCGGCGTTGTTTATACATTTTTGAAATTATTAAGTATGTTATGACTGTCGTGAGGCTGGAATTAAAAGTATTTATTGCGAGAACAACTGCATACTCTTAAATTGGAACCGGCTTGTCATCATTGAGTAGGGGTAGGGAGGCATATAACCTAACCTAACCTACCCTTACTGTCCTGATATCTGTCTATGCTAATTATTATCGTCATGACGTACAGTATTTGCTTAGTGGCTTACAAACAACCATATCTGTTACAATTTTGTCTGTAGACCATTTCGAATAGTTCTTCTTATGAATGGAAATTTTGTCTTCTATATCTTCCAAGTCCTGTTCTAGAGATTGACATTAATGATGAAACTGAGTCATTAATTATAGAGAGCTTTTTGCATTCTTACGGTCTCGTAATCATCAAATTTGCTAGGACTGTTAGTCTGCGAGTCTAGCTTTAAATATTTCTATAACTGCGGTGTCAAGAACCATTGTATACTTCTAAATGAAACAGGTCTTCTTTGTGATACAATACTAATTTACGAAACAAGTTTATATCATAAATAGTTAAAACGCCCGCAATTCGGTGAATTATGTCTTGCTTTAGCCATCATTGATGTTAAAAAGTAACAGTGTAGGGGATAATACTCAACCTTGTGGCGCACCAGTGTTGATGAGTTTTCTAAGACGGGACTATTCACTTATCTAAACTGTAAATGTTGCAATTATCCCTACACAAAAATAACAGTCCACGGACGACAATCAGTATCTAAATGAAGAATCTTCGATACATGCAAGACGGTCGCATACATTTTAGAATCTATGATTTAACAGAGGGCACTGGCTACCGCCACGGTCACTATATCTGTCTATGCTAATTTTTATCTTCTGTTACAAATTTCTTTGTGTACCATTTCGAATAGTTCTTTTAAGAATTGCCAATTTTGTATTCTACATTTTTCAAAGTCGCTTTCAATAGATTTATATTATTGATGAACCCAATCATCAAGACCTCCTTAGCTTGAATGAGCCTGGGTTGTTAGGTTCTCGAAATCATCAAATCTGCTAGGATTGTCAGTCTTCGATGAGATGCAATGTGATTCAACATCGTTAAACAACACAAAAGAATCAAGCGATCGTCAATGATGCATAATAAGCTGGTAAATTTGAAGGAACTGCTTTTAAATAACTCCTGGCCGAAGAACCTGGCCTGCTGTGAAAAGTATTGCTTGTGTAGCCTGATTTGCACTTTTAAAGCGCTGTAACTAATAGCTGTTTTTTTTTCGAAATTATTGCACCACAATTGAAATGTCCCTTGTACTATCGTTCGTAAACGCTGAATTATGTCTTGTTTTAGCATTCATTGATGTTCAAAAGTAACAGTGTACGGGATAACACTCAACCTTGTGGCGCACCAATGGGGATGGGTTCTCTAAAATGGGACTATTTACAATAGCATTAACCTAAACTTTAATTATAGAAATCACAATTATCCCTATAAAAAAATGTTCGCTGACAACGATCAGTATCTAAGTAAAGAATCTTCGATATGTGCAAGACGGTCGCATACATTTGAGAGTCTGTGATATCCATTTCGGAGGTCGTGGTCGTGCAATTCGTTACCTACGTGAGTGAAGATTAAAATCAATGATGAAACTTAGTTTTTCATCAATGAGAACTCGACGACTTGAATCAAATAAAGGGTGTTGGTCCATTTAAAAAATCATTATTAATATTGGGGCGGTCAACTTATGAGGCAAGCTTTGAATATCTTGAGTATTTCGTGACGAGAACAACTGCATCCTCCTAATGGTACTGGACTTCTATCATTGAGTTGATAGAGGGCGCTGTTTACCGTCACGTTCACTGCTTCTGTCTACGCTAATTTTTATCTTCTGTTACAAATTTCTTCGTATTTCAAATATTTTTTTTTTACAATTACCAATTTTGTATTTTAAAATTTTCAAGTACCTTTCAATAGCTTTAAATTATTGATAAACCTAAGTAATTAATCATAAAGACCTCCTTAGCTTGAATAAGCCTGCTCTGCTACGTTCTCGAAATCGTCAAATCTGCTAGGACTGTCAGTCTTCGAGTCTAGCTTTATATAAATATTTCGATTACTGTAGTGCCAAGAACCATTGTATACTTCTGAATGGAACTGGGCTGCCATCGTTTTCTATCTATGCTCATTTTAATTTTCATTAACTGAATTTTTTGCTTCGTAGCCTGTATAAAAATTCTTCTCCCACAACTTTCAGCTGCAATGACAATTATGTCTTCTAAAACTTATAAAGTACCACTCGATAAGTGCGTTCCTCAATTCTATCGATGTTCAATCAACTTGCCTACATAATTCCAGAAATTTTAGAGTGTTCATAGATTGGTACCAAGTTTTACGCAATTTGGACGATAAGTTAAACTGTTGTGCCACTAATGCTTAATTTAATGATGTTATTATTTATTAATAAAACAAACAGTACCTAACCAGTATTAAGTATCAATAACTTTGTTAGTCAGCGTGTTGCAAGTTGCGTGATTACAGTTATTTACAAAATGCTGAATAATTTAGAATTTGCCTTTCTTGGAATTCTGACGTCTCACCATCTGTTTAACACAATTTAAGTACTGCGTATAAACTAGTTTAATAATTACTTATTTATTTTAAAAAAGTTTCTTAAACCGTGGATAAATTAAAACAGGATTGGGAACATAGGTGTGTGATAGATATGTCGTTTCTACTTAATGAAGCATGTGCAGACATATATCTGTGTCTATTGCTTTGATGTAAGCCAAGCACTTCAGTGGTCTGCGTGAGCGAAACAACTCAGTTTTTCGGTTTTAGGAAATGTAGGTACCATCATGTATAAGAAATTTGTGGACCCTTAAGACACTTATTCATTCACAATTTTGTCGTCTACCTACGTTTTTATTACAATTTCTTTTGAATGTAATGTACATAGTTGTATATCATTGCATTATAGGTTGACGTTATTTGTTTTGTAATGTGAAATTAATAAGGTTTTGTCGAGGTGTATTTTAATGTTTATAAAAAATACGTAATTGTAGTTAGCCGGGTATAAAAAAATGTGTAGAGGATACCTCTACTTTACCGCAGATTCTGCGCTAACATAATGCAATACAATAATTAAATAAGATACTGTGCCTCTGACTGATTCAAGAAATACTCTTTGACTATTTTATACCAGATGTTAGGCGCTGATACCTACTCGATAGGTTTGTTGAGATAAGCGGGTAGCATGAATTCCCTCGTTTCCCATAAATACCTACAACTAAAATGTGTATTAAAAAACACCTTAAGACGACTATTGATAACTATTAAAACGAAAAATTAATATTAATTGCAAACAATACTTCCTTTATTGCAACGAATGTTGCGAACGAAATCAAAGCTATTGAAAACGCGATCAGTCTGATTCACCACGTAACGGGCTTAACGGTTCTTTAATGCTGGGACCGAATTTAATCATTTTTTACCTGCCATTGGCGGAAAAAGATCTATTTAGGGTTCCGTAGGCCACCACCATCACGTATAAAACGCACTACGTCAACCAAACATGTTTTTAAGTATTGTCTGTAGTTCACGCGAGTAAAACACATTTAAATAAAACACTTTCAATGGTTGTAAATGCGAAATATATTAATTAACTTATTTGCAATTTGTTTTAAATTAGTAAGTTAAGGTTACTTGGTCACGTGACCGCGGTTGGTGGTAAAACGGTTTGTAACGTGAATTGGCATTTCACGTTACAAACCGTTTTACTTAAATACGACTCTTTTCGATTGTAAATGAGTTTACTAGTATATAGACCAAATGTGATTACCGCAAAAACTTGCAAGGTGTGCTTAAAATATAGACGGTATTTTTTTGGCGATTCCCTGTTATTTTCCACATTTTCCACTGTTTCTTAAAGGTCGCAGCATGAAGTTATTATCGCCTAATGCATTCCGCTAGCATGCAGTCATCTATACACATAAAGTTTAACGCGATAAAACACAGAAACAAGAAAATCTTCAGCTTTTAAATAATCTAAGGCGAGATATTGCTATAAATAAGGGCCTAATATATAGTTTCGGTCGAAAGAGAACCTCGGTTATTGCATCAATTAATGAAACAAAAGATTATATGTGTCTACCCTCAGCCACGTCGGGAAATCAGTATTTTGCAAATCCAAATAAAACAGAATTCTTCCGTGAACTCACGACGACAACAAAATAGCAATTCAGTAGTGCGTCATTTGGAAATTATATTGCGTAATTATAACTTTATCAAAAACTGTCTGGAAATGAGATAAAACAATGTACCAGGTGAGATTTGCCTAATGAACCGCGAAAAGTGTCTAGCTGTCGTATAAAAAATTCTAATAAGAAGTTACGAAGATATACTATGTATTAACGATAATAGATGCGATTTTCTCATGTTTCTTTGCATAGAGAATAGAAATCGTAGAGTATCGATTTCGCCATTGTTATAGTCTTCACGTCTATAGTCTGTACTGTCTTTGGCTACTGTGTCCAAGGGCGTTTATACGGTGCGAGGGGGCACGGTAGCGGTGATGCGTTGGTGAGACGTTTTGCAGAAGTGAAATCCCTTTTCCCCAAAGGGGCATGGGGCGGACACATTTTTGTGTCCGGTTCACTGGTCGCTTTGATTTACAGGATGTAATTGATTAAACCGTGCCGTGCCCGATCGAAACAATCTATTGTTTTCCTGGGGAGGTCATACTATATAAAACTATGAGAATGAATAACTATCGTTAAATTACAAACGTCGGGCAGTAGTTAAAACATTTTCCAAATAAATTTAACTAATACATTTCGCGTTTTAAACCCTTAAAAGTAAAAAGTGTACTACTCGCGTAAAGTACAGACAGTAGGTAGATACTTGTAATTCACAATCTCAAATGTCTACTCTACGACATTGAATATACAGAAAAAGTTATGAAACTATATCATAAAAAACATTTAAAGCTGTTTTTTATAATATTGACATTTTAGATCGGATTGCATTGAATGCCAGTACAAGTCTCGCCCGTGTCGTACATTTTTTCAATCTAAACCGATTTTTTATTTAATTACAGCTTACATTAATTTTATAAAAAAAATATATATTATTATATCAATAAAAACACGCAACGATAACAATATGCAATTCGATTATCTATTATTAACCATTGCTATTCGATTACGAACGTATTCGATTACTGGGGAGCGAGATATGAACAGGATAAATACAGCTTCAGTGTAGCATAACCTAGATAAGGATTAAATGATAACACGATAAGATCTGACTCATGTTACGGTTGACCCCGTTTGTCCATCCCGTGTGTTAATTAGCGTTATATGTAACAATTTTGACGGGCCCATTGGTGTAATGTGCTTGGTTGATAATCGTCAGGTCATGTGTTCGATCATGTTATTTTATAGCCAATTGTAGAATTTAAATAAAACGCTTTGCCGGTTTTAAACGCGATATGTATTAGTTAAAGTTATTTGAAAATTATTTTTAACTGCTGCAAGGCATCCCAAACGTCGGGCCCCAGTTAAACATAAGTTAAACTAATATTTATCCCGTTTTAAACCGTTAATGTGCTGTTTTTAAATGTTGATTATCGAATAATAAGAACCAATAGAAGTCAAAGTTGCAACTTAATTCAATGGTAAAGGATTGGTGTGTCACCTAAAGACTAAAGAAAGGAAAGAAATAAAGGAAGGATGTCCTTCCAAGCAAATTAATGTATTTGTTTTATACATATATAATTGTTTACTTTCCGTTTTTAATATTCTTTGTGAAAGCAATTTTTTTTTAAAAAACCGCTGGACAATAAGCACTAGATGTTTTTGCCCCCTTCGTGAGCATGGGACAAACACATTTCTGTGTCAGTTTCACTGATCCGTTCTTTGACAGGCAAATAGTTCAGACTTCTGTGCTCCGCCTGACCGAAACAATTTTTTATTTCCCTGGGATTCGAACCCAGGACCACTTGCGCTTAACGCAATGCTACGATTTGGATGCAGAGTCGCTACGTAAGTTGCTTCTCATTAAAACCATCGCTATTTTACATTTAAATGTTAAACGTAATCGCGCATCTTGAGACATCAAAGGAAATATTTATCTAGCAAATAATGTTGCTCGAAGATAAGTAGGTCTCAGAATTAACGTCGTAAATCCGACGTGTAAATGGAGTGTCATCATGAACTTGCTTTGACCTAAATGCGCGCTGAAATTAACTTGAACATTTTTTCTCTCTTAAAGAAACGGCTAGTCTTTTTTTGCCCGTCAAAAGAACTTCAAATTACTAAAGACATTTACAAGCACACATTTCAGTTCAAACTTAGGTTTAATAATTATAATATTTAGTTATTTCTTGGCGCTTTAAAAGTTATGTGTGGCGAAGGTCCACCTACGGTCGAATAGTTATTTTTTATTACAAAGTAAACTAATAACATTTCTCCTTAATACTGTCTGTAGTTCACGCTAGTAGTACTTTTAAATAATACACTTTAACGGTTTAAAACTAATATATATCGTATCGTTTTAAACTCTTAAAATGTTTCATTTAAAACATTTCTCTTTTTATACAAATACGTAGTAATTTGTTTTGTTTATTCTTTATGAAAATGTGTGTTGGAAAAGGTTGTGTGTCACACACATTTCCATACACACAATCTGGATAATATTCAAGCAATAACTTTAATTTATATTGCAAACAAGATCAATAAGGTTCCTTTTTTACAACAACTTTTTTACAAGGCAACGAACTTGGGACTTTTTGTGAATGAATCGCGATTTAAGATTTATTTCGGGCGTTTAAAACAGACCGGATGTTAACCAGGAGATTTTCTTAGTTTTTACATAACACAGTGGCTAGAGGCTTAATATAATTAATTCCATTAAAATGTTAACCTTTTTTTAGTAAGACCCGACATATAGTCAATGGTCAAAGGACATGTGATTAGTCGTAATAAGAAATTAGCTAAAATGATCGTGTTTTAGACAGTAAAGTGTTTTATTCAAATACTACTCGCGTAAACTTCATACAATGCTTGAGTCAAGCAGAGTTGAAAATAAATAATGGTCCATATTATTTTTTATGTTCTGTGGTTCTTGACCCGGACGGAATATCTACCTACCATGTCCATATAGCATGTATATTTCGCGTTCTAGTTACATGAGTCCTTTTGTTATAACTTTCAATACGACAGTCCCCAAATTTCGTAAATCGACACCTCCCCCTTAGTCTAACGTTTCGGCCTTTCACCCGAGTTAAGGCTTCGACATACGATACCTATTTATTGAATTTCGAGGCCAAAACATGACAGCAGCTAGTACGTACGGATTGACGTTAGGAATCAATATTCAAGTCATATTACAACTTTCTGTTTTATACGAGGCATTGTTATTCATATTTACATAATACAAAACTATCTGTTCTTCCATTCTAGTATTATAAAGTTGATGTGTTTGTGCTCTACTGGTTTAAATTGAAACGTCATCACGTGTTGATGATAGACTATTTATCAAGGAAGATTTTAGCCTTTATAACATCACGCTGCGCTGTCGTTTTGTTGTTTACATGATTGCAGATTAATATTATTATGTTGATGCAATATCTCTGACCAGGTAATTTGTTTTATTAAAAAAAAAGAGAAAAAAAATATTTGCTCCGTTTTTTCCACGTTTCCCGCCGTTTCCTCGCACCTATTAGTCACAGTGTGATGTTTTATAACCTATAGCCTTTCTCGATAAATGTTCTAACCAATACTTAAAGAATTTTTCAATTCGAACCAGTAGTTCCTGAGATTAGCGCGGTCAAACAAACTCTTCAACTTTATAATATTAGTATAGATTATAGCAAAAATCCTTTTGCCTACATGTAGCTATGCCGTGTAGGTATACGATTTCTAGTGTAGCAGATTACTCTGACGGTTTGTCGCCGGTCAATTTCACGAAAGCAGGTTACGAGCGCAGTGGGCCGCGGACCAGACACATATTAATTGAGTTTGTGATATATCTGTCAACCAGACGTTACGTCCACTTATCTGAGCTATTGGAAATTAATTGATATTGCAACTAAACTAAACAAACTACGTCTTAAAATCACATGATAGAACGTACTTTTGTGTCTCTTTCACGTATCGCATCTATTTAGAGACCAGTAGACACTTTTTAACGGTTTAAAACGCGATATGTATTGGATACCTTATTTATCATTTATTTAACTGCGGCTCGTTTTTGATGCTTAGCAGTCCTGGTCACGAAATTAAATGTGCTTAAACTACAGATAATACTTAGTTAAACATTTATTTAGATTCGATGACACGCCCGGGACTTGAACCGGTGTCCACAGCGTGCCGTGCTTTAACCAGTTGAGTGACATTGATATATGCACCTCTCGTGTTGGCCCACGGAAGTCATCTATTATTACAATCGCTGTGTAATGTTTTTCCCGGGTTTCGACCTCCATCTCTTAACCCAAGGCTAAAACTAAGACAACGATGACGTCATTACATAACGACGAGACCACCTTCGTGGTGAGATATATCATAATGAAAATGTTGGTCACCCTATTTTAGTAGCATATATAATACCATCTGTATCCGAGTGATCTCCACGCGTTTGGAAGTTTTATGGACTTTTCACTTTATCGCGGTGCCTTTTATAGCACTGAGATTTTATCGCAGTTTCGGCTTATGTGAAAAACTTTGTGATGTGTACATACTCAAAATGCACACTATTTTAGTAAAAAGCGTTTTCACATAGCACAGAATGTTTCTTTGTCTTTCTGTCTTTCATTCTACTACAATTCAATATAAAATTAACATTTTCACCGAGTAAGAACAGTAGCTCCTTCTGCCTGTCTACAGTTAGTACACATTTAAATTAAACTAATATATATCGCGTTTTAAAACGTTAAGTCTCCCCGTGACCACGGCTGCTGCATAGCATCCGAAACGTCGGGCTGAAGTTAAAAATCATTTTCAAATAAGTTTAACTAATATATCGCCTTTTAAAGCGTTAAAGTGTTTTATTTCAAAAAATGATATTTCTTCTACACATCAACCATTCTCATATAACGTACCCACATTATAGTATTCCCTTAACATAATAAATTCTTATCAACACTTGTTTGTATATATTTAATTAGTTTACGCAGTTGGTAACGAAATAAAGGACTTTTAACGGTTTTGAACGTGAAATATATTAGTTATTACTAATTAAAACGGATTATTAATATAATTTCCTTACGGTAATACGACACTTCGGATGTTTTGCAGCCGATGCTTTCCTATGACCACAGCTGCTGCAGTTATCAAAGCAGCAGTTTTAGGCCGTTAAAGTGGTTTTATTTATATATTTCGGCTACAGTAAAATAATCACAACATCGGCTCGTACATTAAAATCAATTAAATTATATAGTTTACGTTTTAAACAGTTCAAATTCATTTGGGTAGACACATAGGTACTGTATATTAAATTGATTGGATTCCCTTTCAATTAAATCATAATGATCGATACGTGAAAATCACTTTACGTAATTGAGTCCATACAAAGTAATTAATATCCATTAACCGAATTTTAACACGAAACTGGCAATACAGATAATGGCTCTATATTGATTCGTTTTAATTGATAAACTTTCGTGAATAATATTTAAGAAAATATATGCTCAATTAATGTCTAGATTTTGTATTTTATTGACACTGATTTAAGCGTGGGAATTGCAACCATTGTTAACCACAGATTAACATTTCCCGCCGAAAGATACAAAACGCATAGATTATATACGTATGTATATATCCTATCAATATATAACCTGTCTTTTCAGTAAAAAACCAAACCAATATTAAATACCACTATTAGCTATATTATTATTTATTTAAACATAAAAAGCGTGTTTTTGCGAATTTCCTTTGTGAACATATTTCAATAGTATTATAATATATTTTACATAACTTTCTAAGAAGTTTTATTATTTTTATATTGTCTTTATTTACGGGACTCGTAATTATCTGTTTAGCTACTTGAATCAGTAATTTAACTAATGCCCGGATTTTTCCCCCTTGTTGGGGGCTTCCGCAGCAACCGAAACATCAGGCCTTAGTTTAATTAAAAAAGGTTACCTAATATATAACTCGTTTTGAACCGTTTAAAGTGTTTTATTTAAACATCGTTTTGATTATTTATTTGGTTTTATTGTGATTGTGTGTGCGTTAAACTTTAAATAAATGTAAACAAATAAACTATGATAAGCTTAGGTTGTAACTTATAAGTATGTTCCAGCACGTTTTGCTTATTCGCTCCCAGATATGAATGTGTCTAGTGCAGTCGTGTAAAGTGTTAATTAGAGTAACTCGTGCTAGACATGTGTTTTAATTGGGATTCTCTCGTAGGTATTGTCAAATAAACATAAGTTGCCCCGGCACACGTTGTTTTGTCATATGCATTAGTACTAAGGGATTTCTAGTCCACAAAATCTAACTGATTATACACAGAGTGATCTCAACGATCGAATTTAAATATAAGTATTAAAATAAAATGGGCTTATTTAAATTAATGCAAGTTTAATTAACACAGAAGGCAATAATCGGAAGAGACGACATGTTATTTTATATTGACAATGACAGTTAAGTGTGGCGGCAATTTTAATTACATTTAACAATAGATTGTAGGGCACATTTAAAGTTGAACTATACATATAAAAATAAATAGAAACTGATTCTTAGGCTTAATAATATACCTAAATAAAATAAAAGGTTTTTTTTTTAAAGATAGAGCAGGTCTGACAAGCAAGGGGGTAAACTTGATGGTAGATGAAATAACTCAGTCCTATACTCCTTTACAAGATCGCCATCGACCTGATTTGGCTTTGGATATTCGGAAATCCACAGGCTGAAACTGGAACACAATAAAACTGTGACTTTATCTGTGGATGGTAGTTCGTGACATTGATTGAAGGTCGGTATTCCTACCACAGATTAAAATCCAGATTTTCAGAAGAAGTTTAAGAAAAATTATAAATTTATTAAACACTTTGGACCCGACGGGAATCGAAACTACTACTTGTTGATTATAATACTCAAATTTGATTGATTAATAGTAAATAAGAAAATTACAAAGATTCTATATTTTGACATTGTTTTCGGTACTATAGAAATATATACGTATTAAATATTAAACACAATGTATGTTTCGCGAAAGACCTCCCCTATCTGTTCCCACTCTGTTCTCTTCCTAGTTTTTCTCCACCACGTTTTTGTAAGCTAATTGACATACGCTACCTAGGCTACGTACCTACCACTTAGAAATAAATAAAAATACGATCAATGTCTGATACAGAAATATCATAAAACTACCGAAGCGTGTAGCATATCCGATCATCTTTTTAATTTCGCTTGAGTTGCCGATAAAATTGGATAATATTAAAATACGCGGAAAGCCATTACAGCGATAAAACCAATATCCTCACTGGGTTAAAAGTTTGGTTTATTAATTTATCTTCCAATATTAGTATATTTTTAGGTTACGCCAATTTTTCTAAAGATTAGTAACGTCTTTCACTTCAAATCTTTTTTCACTTATTAATAAAATATATAACCCTAACCGCAAATGTTAAGGTTAAAATTACATTGCGCGAGAGGTGCATTTGTCAATAGGTTGAAAAAAATCGACGATGACGTGTTTACACGGTGCGAGGTCAAGTTCTGTCAGTATCGAAACATTTTTTTTTTCAATCTATAAAAGATTCTTTAAATTAATGACGTTAGTAAGTTAGTAAGACACTTTTTGCCCATTACTTTTTCTTCTGCATCTTAACCATCCATCCATCTGCCTTTAACTCGTTGAAACTCTCTATTTTTCTGAGCAACAGATCATCTTAGTATATTTTTTTATATAATATATATTGATAGAAGATAATTTTTTTTACTAAGATCTATGAGATTCCAATTGCCAAAATTCGAAACAGAGTTAGACAAAATTAATTAAATGAGTTTATGAAATACTACGTATTTTAAATACTGTGTATAGTTTACGCGAGTAGTACACATTTAAATAAAACACTTCAACGGTTTAAAACGCATTATATTAGTAAATAAATAAATAATTAAACTTATTTGAAAATAATTTTTAACTTCGGCCCGACGTTTCGGATGCTTTGCAGCAGCCGAGACCGAGAGGTTAAAAATCATTTTCAAATAAGTTTAACTAATATATCGCGGTTTAAACCGTTAAAGTATTGTATTTAAATACTACATATTTTGTCAGATCTTATCAGGTCAACAAGGTTCAAAGTGCTCCTGAGTTTTATTTATATATTTATTTTATAATTCGTTATTGGTATCTTAAATTTTTTATTTGTTTTAATTAAATCTTTATTTTTGTAGTCATGAATATATTTTTCGTTATTATACCTTCGTGTTTACTTCAGAGGCATCAAAAAAAACAGTTAAAAAAATTATGATAAGCATCTGTATTTATTCATATATTATATTGTTTTTCGCGTTCAAAAATACCTTAAACACACGTGAAACGATTACTACATACTTTAGTATTTAAATTATATAATAAACCACGTTAAAATACCAATTCTACGGACGAAGTCGCTGACACAGCTAGTTATGTATATGTTTTTACTTAATAAGTTATACATTACGATTTCCAATACGTACCTGTATATTCAGCAATAACGAATTGAACTAATAGGATTAGGATTATATGAAAAGTCCGTCCCTAATTCTTGCTACGGTTTTCGCAATATTCAATCCGCTTTGTTAATTTGCTTGAGTGCTATCGACATGTTTTTTTATTACCTCTACTTTGAATTACTGCGTCTACCAATTCCTTTGTAGCTCAATGGTTACACGCCTAGATCATTGCTTAAAGCACAAGAGATCCTATCCTTACGTAAAAATCTAAATAAAGAAAAACATTTTTTTCTAAATTACTGCATTTTTTTTATATTTATTTGCACTTACAAATAGTAGATCTGGAAGATTACATTTATATAAGATTTGCAAGTCCAGCTCACTACTAAAACTACCCACTCAAAAATAATAGTTTCACTTCAACCTTCAAAAGAATTATTAAGACTACCATTGCCTTTTAAGAAGAAATAAGACATTTGCCCTATAAGCCCTCTCCGCTTACCTTTAAATATTTCAGTTAGAAACAAAAAGATATTTGTTCGTCCCATACCCTAAAGTAGGAAACGGAATCGGCTTGATTGCGTAATTTATAATAACCTATGGTTATCATATTGATATTTTAAAAAATATTTACGATTTACAATTACCTTAATTCACTAGTAATAATCATAGTATTAAAATGACGAACCGTATTTTGTAAAAACTTATAACAATATAAGTCATCGGTACTTTTAAACGATACTTACGAATCATCGACAAAAATCGATTCTCGATATCGATTCTACTCAGCACAACACTAGACCAAAATCTTAGAAAGGCATAAACTGCTTAGAGTCTGCTCAGCAAAAGATCGGATTACGTTATACAACTAAGTAGGAATTTTTCCAATAACATTACACTTATTTTATAGTTACGAAATGCTTACATTTAAAATATACTAATATTTATTTTTATATTTATAGCTAATGTGTAATAGGAGCACCTCTGTATCTCAATGGTCAAACAAATTTCGAATCCTGGGGAAACAATAGATGTGTTTCACAACGGACACAGAAATATATGCACCCCACCCCATGCATCGAATGGTTTTCACAACTGACGAACAAAGCACACGCTGTATAATAGACCGCCTCTGAAACTCAACAGTTTAACATATCGCTTATAATTGTTTCTGAAGTACAATATTTTGTTTACTTCGTCAGACAGTAGTCAATATATAAATAAATAACGCGTTTTTAACCGTTATATAAATATATACTTGTCGCACAAACTACAGACTATACTTCCCTATTTTACTTAGTTAATACAAAATAACTTTGACGGTCCACCTTGGTTTCAATGCCCACCGGTCCCACATATTTCTAATTAATTTATAAATTTTCTGGAACATTTTGGACTTTGTCTGGAAATTTTGATGTTAAATGTGTATGCTAGGTTAAATAAATCCTGCCCGGGTCTTGAACCAGAGTCCGCAGTACAAAAAGGCGTGAATTTTAATTGTGTTACGGTTTCAGTCTGTGGATTTCTGAATGTCCAAAGCTACAATAAGTTTAGATGTTATATGACTAGGGTATTTTACCTACCATCAATGGTTGTCTGTCCTCTGTAATAAAGAAACTTACGCTAAGTACAATTAGATAAGTATGTGTTGTTAACCACAATTAAAACACTGTCGCAGTTCCAACGAAACCAAGGGTCAATGACCCCTTAAGTTATATAACAATTATGGGAAGTGGGTCACAGAATTCACTGTTTCTGCCAAAAGATTACGAATTTATGGCAATGCAGAAGTGTTTTAAACGCTTCGTACGAAATAAAATCTCGTTTTTGCGTGTTTAAATGTATGTCGAGTAGAAAACTGTTACGTGCTTTAAGGTTTTTATTACAGTGGAGGACAGACGACGAGGCTTGACGATCGATTTGATATAAGTTCGGTGTCTAACTTCGACTGTCGGAAATCTACAGATTAAAACCGAAGTTAACAGTTTAAGGCTTATGTATGTAGGTTATTCGTAACCCGTTAACAATTTTTGATATTTCCAATTTTGATGTGTCGATTGTCTACACGAGGTTTATCATGGTCTATGAATATGTCGTAGAAATCGAACCCGTTACTTGTTGGATAAAAGCTATACATTGCTACTATTAGACCAAGGAATCTTCTGGAAGTTATTTTTTTTTAATTAATTTACTAAAAGTAAAATACTTGAAGACCGCCTACTAGATAAATTGTTAAACGTGATTGTATTAAACGTGAGAAATCCTGGGTTCGAATACCAGACAAACAAAAGACAGTTTCAACCAGGCACAAGTCTAATTAACTACTTTCCTATAAATAACACCGATCAGTGAAACGGACGCAGAAATGTGTCCGCCTCATGACCCACGTGGGAAAAGGGATTTCACTACTAACTACTGTACGATTTAAAACATTTACACGCAATAATTAACTAATACAAAGTTGTTTTAAAACATTAAGTAATGTGCATGAAGCCAAAGGTACGAATTATCTAGGCATTATGAATGAATAACCCAAAATATTATAAGCATACGAACAGTTATATTTTTGCTATAATTTCTTAATTTATGTATTGGTGTCTATGTATAGTTTTTTGGGAAAGACTAGCATGAGGTTACTAGCGCTTGGTGGTAGATGAAATATCCCCGCCTATAGCATCTAAACAAGGTGCAATATAGACCTATTTTGGCTTTGGATATTCGGAAATAGACAGACTCAAACCGTTACGTGAATAAACTTCACTGCTGTTTTCATCTGTGGACGGTGGGCCGCGACCCGACCGTGACGGAATATCGACATACTTACCACACATTTAACATCCTGATGTCCAGACGAAGTCTTTACTATGTTTTTAAAAAAATGATAAATTTATTAGAAAAATGTCGGCCCCGGTGGGGATCGAAGTCAGGATCTGTTAAAATTTGTATATTTTATACTATACATTTAATATCTGTCTACTTTGAAATAAGGTGAAAAATGAATACCCTGGCACCAGCTATCGCCAGGGTTGTATAAGCGTGAAAGTATCGCTTAATTACAAAATGGCGGTGCCACTCCAATCACAATCTCATTAGACAAGGTTATGACAGGCAAGATTAGGCCAATTTTAACGGTAATTAAAACGTAAACAGCAATTTTTATAAAAAAAATTTATTAAACTGCCTGTATTTTACACAAAATTATTTAACTACGGCCCAACGTTTCGGATGCCTGGCAGCAGCCGCGGTCACGGGGAGACTTCTACCGTTCCGTGATGGTACTCTAAACAAGGTACTCGGTAGCTCAATTGGTTAGAGCAAGAAGCATGGAACGCTGTGGATGCCCGTTCAGATCCTGTATTTGTGTTGTGTTTACACAGTGGACTTCTCAATGACACTGAGAAATCTAAATCCGCGTTCTGCTTTCAGTCCGTGGATTTTGCTAAGAATAGTGAATGTAAATAATGACTTATCTTATTAAGGTGTTATAGGGCTGGAGTATTTTACATTCTATCAGGTAAACCTGATAAGTGTCTACATTCGTCTGTTAAAAAATCTAGCCACGACAATGAAGCAATCTTTACATATTAAGGGTTTTAAACTAATAGTAGATAGAAAAAAGTAAATCAATAACATCTTTGTATTAAGAATTTCTCGTATTTGTCAACAGCTGCACTCGGAGTACCGCAGCACGTACAGATGGCACGAGTACAAAGAGCAACAGCAGCAGCCAGGGGTGCTCAAGCAGCCGGCGCCCGCGCCGCCCTCCGCATTGCCTATTGCCAGAGGTGTGACATAAAGCATTTTATATTTATTTATGAAAACAGAAACAACTGTGTAAGAGACTTGTGACCTCCTCTATCATAAAAAAATAAGCAATATATTTCGTGTTTTAAATCGTTGAACATACTCTATTTATAGATTTTGTCAATAAGAAAGTTTTTGTGGTCTTTTGGAAAGTAATGTAAAACTATAATAAAAATATAAAAATCTCTGCATTCATCAAATTATTTTGAAATAATGTCTTAATATATTTTGAATTAGAATATCTTCTATCAAAGTTAAATCCCACATAATAACTTTACGGCGCAACAACAACAAAGCTCTGAAAATAATATCCAATTTGACGGGTATTTTTTCGTTCGAGTGACCTTCAAATTTTGTCACGATTGAAGCCTTTCTAATATGAACAAAAGCCTAGTTAAATACAGTCTATATTTTACGCGAGTAGTACACATTTAAATAAAATACTTTAATGGGATATATACATACACAGAAACAATGACATCTATTTATTTTTCTTATGTAGGTATTTAGAGATATTCTCGACAAAATCGCTTCGATTATCGCTGCACTAGGCTCCAGAACCACGATCTTAGGCATTTAGCGGGAGATTGGTTACTTTGTTCTCTAAAGATGTTCTTGTTTGTATACACTTAGCTTGTACCGAGGCTGACACATAGAAAGCCTTGAACCTTTTATCTTGCCTTGGATTTTCGTTTTTTGTAAGCAGATTTTCATCTTGATCTTACAAAGAACTTTTTTTCGTGAAGACCGCTCCCAGCTTTGAGTGTGACACCGCGTTCTTGAAGAACACTATCGAAATTAAAAACAAAACCTTGTGAACGTCCGCCGCTTCTAATTAAATACAATGTGTATGTTTCTAATTTTAAAAAACTTAAATAAAACCATTTAAAACGGATTGAAACGTAAATTTTACACGATTTTACTTTACCTTCGATGCACTGTTTTTTACCATAAACTTTCGTAACACAGCAATCTTATATCGGCTTACCATAAAAAACGAATTGAAACGTGAATTTTACATAATTTTATTTTAACTGTGATTCACTGTTTTGCATATTTTTTAACATAAACAGTCGTGTCACAAACAATTATTATTATATCTTCCTAAGTCAGATCAATTAAGTTTTTTGTACCCGCAGGAGTAATCGAACCCGCACTGCCACGTCGCAAGAAGTACCCCGGAGTAGCCTACAAGACCAATGAGTTCTTTGACCCGGCTCCGTCTGATGAAATCCGGCCACAACAGAACGCTACCTTCGACCGCGCCCGGGTAAGGTTTTAATCCTACATGCGCCATATCTTTACTTTGTGAAGCGCTTCCTTTTTTTTTATGTTTTAAGAAAGACAATATATTCCTTCACAAAAAAGAGCTGTAGGTACATAAGTTTATTTTAATCATAAAGAACTTTTTACAATACCTTACATACAACACGGTCCCATTTTTGTAATGTACCATACTGTACTTTAAAATCTAGAACCAGCTCAGGGTGAGTCATGTTCTTATGAATTATCCCCTCCCCCAGCCTTATCCGCAAGTCCCCCCCCCTCTACCCGTCTTACCCCGAAAAATACGATCAAGTCAAAAAAACGCAACCCAACTTCAGCGAATAGCAATAAATACGATTTGATTTATGTCTTTAATATAATATGCACGAATGATCCTCGAAAATCTTTGTACGCAATCGGGTGAACGTCGTAAACGAGACAAAGAATATAAAATCCGATCTGAAATCTTACGATGTACTTATTCGTAGGTTGTAAAACGGTTTTTGACGTTTTATTGTTTTATTTTAGTCTAGATCAATTCGAGCTGAAACGATTTTGTTACGCCATTGACAATTAAGGCTTTGGAGTACAATAATGTTGTATTTGACGATCGTTGGTGTAATGGTAGCAGGAATGAGTAGCGATCAACGGGTCGCGGGTTCGATCCCCACTGGTAGCTTTATTTTTTATTATTATTTTTCATATTTCATTATAATTCATAATTTTTATATTTTTCATGTTTATTATGTACATTGAAGAAAAATTTACGACTGGGCGGATTCAAAAAGCGTTACAGCGTTCAGTGCTGCTGCTCCGACCGCAGTTACGGTAGCTCTATTGGTTAGAGCAGCAGCACGGAACACTGTGGATGCCGGTTCCCGTCTGAGTCATAATTGCTCTGCATTGAAAATGCAATACTGCTCCATAAAAAAGCGTCACGTTTTAAAGCGCTGACGTGTGAACGTACGTGCGCACGTACTTGCCCATGCATGTTATGTTCTATTTGAACGCTTTTTTACCGGACGTTAAAAAAGCTCTCGTGCTAATTAGGCCTAACGTTAAATGAAGACGTTAAAAAACACAAATTTCCATTCCACAAGGGTCCTCATGGGAAATCGAAGCCATGCACTATCGCCATGTTGGGTGATTGCGTAAGCTAATGCATTGATCGAAGATTGTCACAAGAAAAGCGGTCGAGTGCGTGTCAAGGAGAGACTGTTATGTCGTTTTATTCAGCACTAGCTGTGCCCGCGACTTTGTTTTTGCCAACCTCCTCCTCATCTTTATAGCTGTTACCTACGACTTCCACGTCCCGTCGTTCTTGCAAGTTAATCTTAGAAGACAGACATATACTGTCGTAGACATTTTTTTTAATCTTTTAAAGAGGATCATTCTTCTTCTCGGAATAACGCGTTACACAATTAAGATTAATATTATTTCAGAGCGCTCAAAGAAATGACTCGGACCGCGCCGGGCGTCGCAGCAAGTCTGAAGGTCCTCGCCAGCCAAGGTGGACGGATACTGTGGAACCCAAGGTCCGTCAATAAGATATTTTAAAATTGAAAAAAAAAATTAGATTACTTGCTTCTAAAGGTAATTTTCTTACATAAAACATACGATATTAACATAATAAACAAGTCGTTTCGCGGTTTGAATCCCGCCTGTGTAAGAAATATTTTTAATATATCTTTCTTTCTTTCAAATAACATTATCGTATGCAATAATCATGATTCGATAATTTCTGTCTTTCTAGTTCATTTAAATGAATAGTTAAACATATATATATTACTTAAAACAAAATGACACTTTCAACGGTTTAAAACGCCAAATGTGTTAGGTATATATACATACTTATTTACAAATTATTTTTCCCGTGACCTGCTGTTGTTGGGCCTAGTACATTTCGCATTCTAAACCGTTATAAGTGTTTTATTTAATGTCATTATGTTTTAAAGAAACATATGTTGCTTCTAATGCTGATAAATACTTATTTAAGCGACCAACAGTATATGTTTTGTATCGACAGGCAACTACCGCATTAGGGGAGGTGTTAGCAGCCAAAGAACCGGAGCCCGTGTCAGTGAGCACAGAATATCGCAACCAGTTCGCCTGGCCTAAAGACACGACTGATGCGCCTAGGAAGAGCATTTCTATGGGAGCGCTGAAGAAAGCAGCTGCTGCTGAAGGTAAAAAGACGTTGCTTTTTTTATTAGCTTGAACCTTTTAAATTAAAGTAATGGCAATTTTCTGGCAAGTCAATACATCCGTATTGCATTAAGCATTTTCGTTAGTCAGCGAAAAACTAAATACAAGCTAAAACATACCTAAATAACAATAAATCCCATTTCTCCCTTGCGTCATGGCGCCAGCGCAATTGTATCTCCGTTAAAATTACATCTTATATAAATTTTACAGCGTAGTAGCCATAGTTATAATTGATAAATGTTAGTACACATTTAAATAAAACACTTTAACAGTTAAAAACGCGATATATATTAGTTAAACTTATTTGAAAATTATTTTTTATTCAGTTTTAAGTTTAACTGTTTTAAACCGTTAAAGTGTTTTATTTAAATGTGCAGTACCTACTCTCGTAAATTACAGGCAGTATTTAATGATAGTGAAATTGATCACTTCAAATGTAGAAAGACAACGTACATATTACTTTCCGTGTGTAATATAGCGTGTATTTCCAACATTCCCTAAGATAATCCCAGTTGTCTTTGCATTGTTGATGAGGCTTCGCGCTTGTCACTTCAAAACTTTGATATTCAAATTTTGTCGCTCAGTTTGACACGTCAGGTAACAACTTCGCTACGTGTAAGCTCAAAGTTGTATTAAAATTTTAAACAGCGACCGCCTTTTGGTGCAATGACAAACAAGCTAATAACTAAGGGATCCGGGTTCGATTTCGTGGATGAAACATGTTTCTATATGATTGTATTTTTTTTTCTTGAACGTTTAATACGCAATGAACGAAGTAAGGGTTATCTAAATGCCGTCCGGATCACTAACCACCGTCCACAAATGGCAAAGCCGCTGTCAATACACGTTTGGTCTCAAAGCTTCAAATTATTTTGTTCAAAAACCTTAAAGAAATCTTTACCGTGTAGAATATAAATTTTTCAAAAGGGCACGAGAAATTTGATTTATTTAATTGGGCCGACAATAAATAAAAAAAACATACTCTAATTTATTTTGGACAGTGTTTTGTGAACTGGATACTGAGAAAAGATGTATAAAAGATACATTTTGAATAGAGAGATACGTACATACGATACATCGTTTATTTTTGAAAAACAATACTTACTTATGTTTTTCTTGAACGAAATACCCACAAAATTCCAGGGTCTGTAGAAGCGGAGCCGCTGATGAACCACATCGATGGTGAAGATGACCACAAGCGTTACATTGAAGATTATCTGTGGAACGGGCAGAAGCCAGGGGTTCAAAGGTGTGCATTTAAAAAAAAAATAACTTTACTTTATAAGATGAATATGAAGAACTCACTAACACTATTTTACTCATTTTATAAAGTAAAGTATCTTTTTTAAATAGTCAGAATCTACATGCAGATAGTCACAATTATAACAGATCTATCTAATTAAAATAATACACTTTTAACTGTTTAAAACGTGATATAATACAATTTATTTTTAACTACGACGTTTCGACCGCTGTGAAGAAGTTGTGGTCGTTAGAGCTGAAAATATGAATTAAAAATTATTTAACAAATAGTAGCCGCGTTTTAAACCGTTAAAATGTTTCCATGATGAGTGTATTTAGATTCTGAAGTATTTAGCTTTAGCCCAACCACGTTCATTAATGCTTACGTTTGTTATAGATTGTTTCAAACTCTGCATGCCCAGATACCATTTTTAATACGTAGTATTGTTCTTGTACTTTCATGAATGGAACAGTCTATACAGCACAATTAACATAACCCGTACATTTTATAATCTCTTCATCAAGTGCTTTGCTTCGCTAAAGCAGCTTTTTGCAGACCCCAACACTAACCATCTCTAACCCACGATATATTCTTCTTAAACCGGGCGTACATTTGTATATATAAGTGATATATATGAAAATATGGATTGATTTTTCAGGTCTCAGAAACGTCACTGCTATGCTTTTCAATCTATGTCTAGTTTTGTGTACTAACAAATACGCGGAGGAAACTTTTACTGCGTTATTTTAGTCAGTCTATATTGTTATCCCGTAATGATTCTCATGGTAATTCAAATGTTTAACAGCACCGGATGCTGTGGTCGTAGATTCGAGTATCTCCCAAGTTATACATTTTTTTTTAATTCAAAATGAATTGCGCGAGTACATGTATCAACACGATGGAAAAGAACTACAATGACATGTAGCTCAATTAGTTAAGAGTTACGGAACGCTATAGATGCCGGTTCAAAACCTGCCCGTGTCGTAATTTTTATCTAAAATCGACTTTTAAATTGAAAAACAATTATAATCGATTTTTTTATATAGTGCCATCATGTTAATAATAAAGTCAATAAATTCTTAATTCAAAATATTTTCATCTCTTTAAATAATTACTTTATTTGTTCCGACTTTAATTTTTACAGTAACTATTTACTTCTCGAATAGATATCCCGCTGAAGACAATAGACCAAGCTTCGAATAGGTTCCATGATCTAGTATATTGTGTAGTATGGACCTCGTCCGTAGAAACATTTTGTTTGAATTTTCAAAGTCATTCGGGCCAAGGCCGCGCAATTCTGAGAAATAATAACAATTCCACACAATGCATTTCGCTCGCCATTGTTACAGTATTTTTATAAATAGTTTCTGTAAATCGAAGGGACCGTTCGACGCCGCCGTTCGTCCAATAGCACGATGACGTCAGTAAAAGTTTCCACCGCGCCTGTTCTGCCCTATCTTTCCGTTTCGTACTCCACTGGGTAAAGCAGAACAAGTCTAAATTTCATTTTTGATATTTGCTTTTCTAAATCTTCTCACGGTGGCGGTTGAAGGCCGAGTAGAACTAGATCCGATAGTCCGGAATGTCAGCTAATAGTAATTACTTTCTTAATGTCGTTGTGACCTGCACTTTTATCAATGTGAACGTTATCAAAATTGTTTGTTAGATTGTATGTCGTTGTATCTATCACCTAACAATTAACACTACGCCGAGTTAGCGCGGCGTCGAGCGCGGCTCCTTCTAGTTCCGCGGACTAACCCGACCGCATTGCGTGCTTGACAGTTCTTTGAGCATGACTAACCTGGCTCGGCGCCCTTTGTTTGCCGCACTCCATCGCCACGTGCCAGCGTCTGACTTGAAATCGCATTTTGCAGAAAATCGACGTTCCGTAGCGCGCTATCGGCCCTCATATACAACGGAGAGGATCGTTCCAAAGATAATAGGAAACGTTACAAAAGCGAGTACAAAAAGAAATTTAGACCGTTCTCTCAATACGTGTACGAGGCGTCTAAAGGGACATTTACGAAATGCAGGGGGAAAGGGAAGTCAAATGAGGAGGCGAGCGAGAGGTTGGTGGGCGAGGGCGAGGGGGTCGGGGCTAGGGGGGGCGAGTGCGCCGATCGCCCCGATTGCCCCCGGGGCGGCCGGAGAGGACAGCGCGAGCACGCTCCGTGCGGCCGGCCTGCAGCCGCTCGGGCTCGCACAAGGCGATTCCTGGTACCGCGAGGTGCTGGACCTGCGCAAACGCGCCGGCGAATACAAGGTCTGCGCCACTTCTATTGCCCCTACCTTACAGATACCCCTGAATATCCAACAGAATTGTTACAGATTTTGATAGGTTCCCAATTCTTATTAGGCCTCAATAAAACCAAAAACAGTTGAAAACCACATCGTAGTAGCGTACATTATACCACTGACCAAATGGCATTTGTGACGTGATATAATACGATCATGCTTTCATACAAAATTGTTTGACAGTATCGTGGCTGGGGAACCGAGCTGGCTCCAGAGCACATCACTCAGCTTTACAATAAGCAGATCGAGCTCTGGTACCAAGTGTCCCGTCGGTCCTCCCTGTCTGCGCTGTCACTCGCTTCCACCAATCACAAGTAAGTGATGCACTTTTATTTTAATACGCACTAGCTCGAGAGACCAAGCTTTTACCACATATCCTTTGAAGGAAAATTTCATATAAGGTCCCACAGTAGCAGATAGCTAATACAATCGAATGGCTTAGATTGCGAGAAAGCTATTTGAGCTATATATTATATTTATGGAGCATAGATGAATGGTAATTGTTTACAAAGTATAAACTGACTTTGTCTTTTTCAGAGCACTGCCGCGTGACGAGAAAGATGGTAAAGACTCGAAGAATCACTCCCCGAAGAAATATAGATCATTCCGGTCAGTACCTCACCAGTCCATTCATGCAAAGCTGCAAGAGACCAAGGCTCTTGAGCGCTCACCCCACAAGACATCGCCCCAAAAACAGAGGAAGAAACTCCAGGGGCATAGTTTTGATGAAGGGGCCGCTCAGGAAGGTGAAAATAATATTTTATTGTTCTTAACCCATTATCCGGTCATGTACCCTAAAAGGACCCGATTTTAAATTGCTTTGAATGTAATCATAGGGCCTAAAACCGAAGGAGCCTATCGTTCTCCACGAAGGCGACCACGCTCTGCGGACCCAGCGCCTGTCACCAGTGCTCGACATCTGCCCAATGGACATGAAGCTCATCCACGACCCCCTAAACCTACTGGTAAATTCACCCCCTAAATTATTCAACTTTTACCATATAAGCGCCGGAACTCATGCTAACAAATTCATGTAAATCAAAAAAATAGTGTTTATTTATCAAAAATGTAGAATTACCCTCTAGTTCGTCTATTCTTAGTGAGTTTGAGTGTTTCTACTGTCGTGTATTAGATCTTCTCTAGACATATATAATGTAGACGTCTTCGGTGTAAACAAAACTTTATCTGTGACTTAACTGTTCTCATTCCTGCCTGATGCCTGTACCCTCGCCTATTGGGAATCGGTTCTTCATTTCCGTAGACAAAATTTTAGTATGCTATTTGTTCTGTAGGTTTGCCGTTAAGTAGGGGCAGTAGTAATAGAGTTAGGTCATCATCGAGGGGTGGAAGGTCACCCTCTGCGCCTCCAAAAACTGGGCCAGGGACAAATGGGACAGTGGACGCGAATGGGGCACTTGAGAAGGGGAAACGGAGTCGGAGCGTCTCCAAAGTGGGCATAAAATTGGGTGCGTACGGACACTACAGGTGACGGTTGCGTCGACGCTCTGTTATCTAATAATTTGGCGAAGGTTCTACTAATTCGGCTTGCTTTTGTAATCGCCACTACACTCTAGGGACGACTAGAGTTTCAACTAACTCAATTAAATAAGTTAATACTTCGTGTTTAAAACGTTGAATGTTTTATTTATTTCAAGCTTTCAAAATCACAACTAAAGTGTGGTGGCCTAAATCTAACGCTTTACCATAGATAAAAATTGTTTCTCTAACTGGCTTCTGTGATGTTGTGCTTTTAGTCGGAATCAATCTGTCAGTGCGTCTACGCAACTTAGTCATGCATTGGCAACGCGCCTGAATGGCCTCACGCGTGAAATTTTTGTCTTGTCCGTGGTGTGGAACACATTGCACTGAAATCACTATAGGAGATAAAAAGAACAGTAAGACAATGGAGATGTTTTGCGATCAGCCTCACTTCCCTATGTCCCTAAATCCCATGTTTAGTAGACGTTTTTTAATTGGCTTGATTTATTGGTGTTTAGACGTGCGTAGATAAACTTGGGATGAAAGTAGTTTGTAGAATTGATTCATAACTTTGTAATCCTTTAGAAATCAATACGTTTTTTTAATTTAATGGTTTTTTGGTCTTGTTGAATTGTTGATGTTGTGGATTGTTGTCTGTATATTAGTGTTTCATAAGATTCTTATATGACTAATAAATATTGTGGCGTGGGGCTATTATGGTATCAATATGTTTTTGAGCCGCGTGTCTTAAGTGTTATAAATAGTTATATCCACTTATATCAATATAATGGATTTTACAGATGACGAAATGCCATCTCATCGCAGCGCGTCCGTTGCTAAAGACCACTTCTTCGACGACTCTCCAGTAGTCAAATCTCCACCGGAACCCACCAGGGTTAAGTCCCCGGAACAAATGAACATGCGTTCCCCAGACCCGGTCAACTGGACCGTGCCTCTTGACACTGGCAAGACATTCACCGTGACACAGAATGTCAAAAGCGGTGAGTCACTCTTGAGCAAGCTGACAGTCACATTCAAACTAAGTTAGTCTGTCGTTCGAAATTCAATTTTGTAATGCGCAAGAGTTGTCAAAATTTGACCAGTAGGTGACACTCGTGTGATTTTTGGAATTGTAAATGTATTGGCTTTAGAGTGTCTTCTTCGCGGTGGTGGTCGCACTGAATTTGTAAAGCACATCTAGACCTTTCTAGAACGACTCCTTGAATAAGACGCTCTATGTAGATAGACGGCATAAACTTAAGTCTTATATAAATAATACTTGAGGAATAAAATTTGTCACCCTTTTATCTAACTAAATTTAATATTGATAATTACATACTTGTTTGAGTTTATTGGGTGATTAATTTTAACGACGGAAAGCCATCACACTGTCATAAAATCACTCACGTTGTAATAGATAAACATAAGACATAAGCCATTTTTAAGTTAAAGTGTGTAAACTTAGCCACCACTAACATTAGGCTTGTAACACTGACACCGAACACACGATACGATCATGTGCATTTTGAAAATGGAACCGTGAAAAGTTAACACTCATTAAAATTAAATCCACCCGTTTATTTTTCATACATCATTATACTTGTTTGAAGTTTTGAACGTCATTCTTTAGTTGATTTTTGGTCCACACAAAGTGTTATAACAAACTGTTACATTTGATATTGTAAAAACGATATGATCTGTATAAGTTTTACATTTGAATTTGGAATGCAAACGTGCAAAACATTTTCTGTGGACGCAGAGTAGCGTAGCAAGTCACCATCAAGCATACAACCACTCCCATATTTCAGATGAGAACGTAAAGCGCCCTAGCTCTGACTTTAAGGGTAGCTCCGTGGCCGAAGACGCCCCCGCGAAGCCGGCAGGTACGACGTCCACCACTGCCTAGACCATCACCGATCACCGATTTTAATGAGTGTATCAGACGGTGATCTCTTATCAAAGACATAGAGCTCACTGCTACAAACACGACACAACAAATAATATATAACCTGTTTTATATTTATTGATAGTTCATGATTAAATTGTGTTAATCCAATAATTGAGATACTTTTATTTTTTGACCGTACTCCGATGAGACGTCGACCACGTATGTATCCATTTGTGTGTGTGTCTGTTTCGATGTTTGCGTACACATTCACCGTTTGGCACTCTGTCCTCTTCTTCATCTCATCTCATTCACTGCATGCTGCCTGCTCCTCTTCAGTGACGTAATCGAGATATAAACCTCTTCTGGATGCGCCCCGATAGGTTAGATCCTTCCGGTTAGAGTCGCTATTTCCGAATCATCTGTCTATGCATGACATCTTACGACTGTGGTTGTTGTCGGGAAACGGATTTCCTATTTAGATCTTACATAATATTCTAATAAGCATGAAACTCCATTTGTGCCAACGCCAGCGGCATTCAAGCGCATATATCTCTCGAATTGGCTTAGAATACTAATTGTAAATATGTTATTCTGAAACCAAATTTATGCGTAACTACCACCAACACGAATTTCCTATAAAAATAAAATTATCAGCAACAATGTTTGTGGCGAATGGCGATTTTTATAATATTCAGCATGAATTATATTTATGAAACTTAATATTACGTATTTCACGAGTAGAGTGGTTTAGATTTAAAAATCGACAATAATAATACAAATAAAGTAAGTACGACCGACCATTGCCAATAGATTAAAACGAAACCCTAATATTGCGCCGATATAAATAGCCCGAGCTAGACGAGACTAAATGTGCTTGTTGTCGTTACCAAAGAAAGTTTCAAGTATAGACGTTGTATCGAAATATTTGAAACTTTCAGACGGAAGACCATCTCGCCATAATTGAACGCAATGTTTCAGAGATCGCCCCGATACATCACCAGCAGATGTCACCGATACGTTCGTTGAGAAAGAGCGAATCGCCCACGAGTCTGAGCAAACGCGTCGATAAGACCCCGACGACGCCGATAAGCCTGACTCCGATAGATGAGACCAAGGCCCTCGATCTGAAAGTGAACGGCGTCAACGGAACCAGCGATCAGTTGACACCGGAAACCCCAGTCAAGGAGGTCAAAGAAAAGGAAGTTATCAAAAAGTCAACCGAAGCTACTCAGATCGCGCCGGGCGTCGTCGATACGACAGTGGTGAATGACACACCAAGTACAGGCGGTCTGACGGCCTCGGAAGTTCTAGACCGTGCCCGATCTAGATTCGACAAATTCTGGGGCAAAAAGGAGGACGACGTGTAACGGTTCGGCCATTTCATCGTGACATTATCAAATGTCGATCGAACATACATTCTTTAGGGGAATGTCAGTTTGATACAGTGGATTCACACAACATCGCATTTAATACAATAATGGGCTAATTATTCTCATGTGGTTAATTGCAAATTATTTGTAGGTAGGTATGTATAACTTGGCCACGAAATACTCGCCGAATTAAACATACATCAATCAATTCGCGGCGGCGACCGGCGACGCGATATTTTAAACTCGCACGTCGCATCGCCCTCGCTGATCTCCGTGGCCAAGCGGCAAGCTTTGCTTCTATAAATGATGTATTATTTTATGTGTATTAACGATCACTGTCTATGAAATAGGTGTGGTGGCTTGTGATAGTAGATATGGTCTGGTCGAAGTAGAATAGTGATTAAAAAATATATCTATGTGCTAAGGAAGCTTATAACATGGCCTATCGCAGAGATTTTTTCTTCTTGATTGAGTTTTAATAGAATCTAAAGTCTAAAGCAATATTATTATTACATTTATACGTATTATTATATTTTAATATTTTTCACATCCACATTATATAATTCAAAAATGTTTAGATTAAATTTACGACACGCGCAGGCTTGAACCGGCTTCCACAGCGTTCCGTACCGTATCTTATCTATCGTGTCCAGCACTCAAGAACGAAACGCTGTGAATGTCGCTAAGCCCTGCCCTTATATTTATTTTCATCTAAATAGATTTTTATTCGTAATATATCTATAAAACATAATTATTTGTACCGACGAAATGTCGCACTTAAATCAACCCTAAACACGACAAATCATTAACCATAAATCTATTGAAATGAATCTTTAATCCAGGTTGATTAAAATAAATATTATTTTAAAATACCATATAGGGATATGTTATAAACTTTTTTATCAAAATCTAGGAGTCAGTTAAATGATGGGCTAAGCATTTAATGTCAAGACCTAAGATTACGATTTAGAGATAATTCGTTATATTTAACTAAACCCAACATATTGTTTGACGACATATTTACGCTTATCTAAAAGAAGACGCAAGGAAAATAACAAGCGGCAACGGTGTCTAAATTTTCTACATTCCTGAATAACTTTATATTATTTTTGAATTATAAATTGAGAGCTACCAAAATTATGAACAATCACAACATTCTTAATCTTGTAGAGTTTCTATAAATAATCGAGACATCTGTCCGTCCATAGATACCGAGCGATTTTCTTGTAGAACCATACTGTTAATTAATTCAATGCTTAACCACAATAATAAATAAATACATAATAATAACTATTTAATCATGTCAGGACCACATACGATTATAACAACGCAAAATTCAAAGTTAAAATATATTCTCTTTAACTTTCTAAATAAATTTACTTTATCTGTGGTCACGTGTTAAAATAAAATATAGTGTATGCAAAAACATATTTAACAATTAGATCTATTTAGGCCTTTTTATCACAAATAAAATGTTGTGATTGTTTCATAATTTAATAGTTCGTGCAATTATTTCTTCAAGTATGTTCTTTGTTATTTTCAAAGTAGATAACACTAAATAAATTAACAAGGACAATGTATACTTTCTAAATGCATCTTTTAGCCGTCCAACGTAGTATTTTTTGCGAAATAATTACAATATATATTTTTTCAAATTGTTTCTACTGCTTTGTAAAACTATGAATGGAATAATATATTTTATAATAATCTACATCAGTCTTCTATTGTATCTGTGGAAGAACTAGTAATGGCGGGAAATTTTTGACAAGCTTGCCAGATATTTGAAAACTTTTGTGCAGTTACATAGATATTGTTGTGTTATAAATTTAGCAATTTCAGACAAGTGAATGTTAATTATTATATTATATTACTTAAAATTAAGAATAAAAACAGTAGCGGAAATGACTTTACAACCTTGCCGGTTATGTTTATCTGTCTCTGAATTCAATGTATCTCTATTCGGTAGCTACTGTACAAAAACAAATATGATGGACAAAATACTAACATGTTTGAACGTATTTATCGAAAAATCTGACGACTTGACTGCAATATGCCACCGATGCGCTGTAAACGTCGAACGTTTCTACGATTTTGCAATGATCGTGAAGAAATCTCAAAACGATTACTTAAGGCAACGGCAAAGTTCTCGACAACATAACGATAGTCTAGTGAGCAAACACCAGATAAGCTCCTTTAGGGAGCAAGCAAATGAAGCGGATTATTCATTTTCATTTCTATTCCAAAACGAAGATGCCAAAAAGAGTCTTCAATCCAGTCCTCTCTTTTCATACTGTACGCCGCAGAATGTTTTGTTTAAAAACTCAAACGGTCTCGGGGCGAATACTTCTCGGGCGCAAGTGAAGACCAAAACGGAGTACCGCCGAACCAATCGTCTGAAGAAATGGGGGACTCCTAAAAAAATATCAGGTGATATTTTTGAATCGCAATCCGACCTCGACGAAGCTGAATTTAAGCGGCCTGAATGGAAATTGACTCCCAGTGACTGTATCAAACAGATAAAGGAGAAATGCTTCGGGCGGTCCGGTATATAAATTCCTTTAATTATTCATTGATTGTAATTCTATGGAACTCCGTAGACAGGGTACTGTTAGAATTGATTTAAGATTCCTGTAGATAGACAGATATAGGTGCCTCATGTGTTAAGATTGAAAATGCATTTTGTTCTCATCTGCGTAAAGTGTCTTCGGATATCGCTGTCAAAAATACAACTACATTTGTAATTCGAAATTCTCCTTTCTAATATTATGTACTGATTAAGATTATTAAATTCGTTAAAATACAACTTGATGTTAATGTAATTCGCAGTTTCCGATCAATTTCGTCTAATTAAAAACCATTATAGTTTCTTTGCGCACAAATTTTCTTTCAAACCTCCAATGTGTACCTACGTAACTATTTATTCTATAGTATTGAAAAATAAATGGAAAATAGCTTTGCTACATAGCGTTTGTCTTTTCTGTTGTTCTTTCATCAAAATGGACCTTATTAAAGTTTTAAAAATTGTTCGTATTTCATTTCTGATCCTAACATTTAACTTTTTAGACTCATTCAAACTCCTCAATAAATTTTTAGAGATTTAATTAGATTTTTTTTTATGCATTCTACTTCGACTGCTAATAACGCAATTCTCAGGTCAGCGAAATGTTTACTCTGTATCTGAAAAATTTTAAAGAAAATGTCGACCTACCGATGGAGACGACGAGTCACCACCCCGGTGTCTCCGGACGCTAAGCCATTCATATCCTAAAATATCCTCGATATATTAAACCTTTTTTTTTTCAATTCGAACCGTTCGTTACTGAAATTAGCGCTTCCGATCAATAGATAATAACTACATGATCCACCATCCCACACTTAACCAAGGGGTGAGTCTATTATTGGTATGTAGAATATCAATATTCAGAAAAACAAAACAACACATTAAGAACAATTAATGAATTTATTTCGTATCAATTCGTACACATAATATTCTATTGAAAATATTTCCTCGTTCACTATAGACAGTTATTATTAAATCACATTTTAATATTGTTACACTAGATTTAAAAATTAAGCATTAATTCTGGCAGGAAACAACACAGAGATGAAGATATGACTATACATAGCTAAACCCGAGTATGCTTTAAAATTATATTCAACCTCTTAGCTTCTAGACCTCGTACATTGACAAATACTTCTCCCAATGTAAAGCCAGTTACGAAGCGAGTTAATATTACTTGACATATATGAATAAACAATGACAATGAGCCATAAAAACGTCGAGATGTGCAATAAATTATCATACAAAATTATATTCAACTTTACAATATAATTTGAAATCATGGTCCCAAAACAAGGTGAAGTTAGTAACGTCAAATTTCAAAAATAACAACTTTAAGCTTAAACAATATTAAGAATAGGGTAGTTTTACATTTAACCCTGTATCACCATTACGTAGGAAGCGAATTTTAAACTAATGAGTATTTTTGATGAACCGCACTCGATCACTAGAAGGGCGATACATATTTTTGTATTTTAAACACATTGGAATGTCTATTACGCGCTTTGATAACAAAAAATTACAAGAAAGATAGGAACGATAAAACAACTTGGAAGACAGCACTCAATTTGGGAACGCAACAAATACATGAAGAAGTAAGTTTGAATTTATAGTGGGAGCAAAATGTTATGATATCAAAAACTACTTCATGGCACTAAACTCGAAATTAAAATGTTGTGCGTAATGATTGAAAATAAATGTATGAATTATAAAAAACTTATGAAATTACAAAATTCAATATGCAACTGCTAACGTTATTGGATATATAGTATTACCTACAAACCAAATAAAAGCGAAGTCGATTAAGAAATAAAATTAATACGTACTAACAAATAAAACTCCTTTAAAATTACTATCACAATTAGTAAATCTAGAATCTATTCAAACAACCACTACCCTAAGCGCCGAAAGTACAATGAGATTAAAAACTTTCACAAAAAATAATTACACCTTTGAAAATGTGTGATTTTTACATGCTATATGCCTCAACATTTTAATACTGAACGAAAAGAATTGATGCCCGAGTTAAGACGACAGTAGTTGAGATCGAGTTTTCATTTCCACGCTTTGCTTTTAGGCTGTGGTCTCCTATAAACGCTAATCAAGCGATTACTTACTATTTTTATTATGTACTGCTGTTGTCTCTTTCTCACTTTGTACGAGGGCTTTGCCCCTCAAGTTACTTCGAATCATTGTATCGTTAATGTCTATTTCACATGGGATTTAACCACTGAACAATATAAACGCAGACCATCTTGACAAGACCCATAATTTAAATAAAACACTTTCAACGGTTTAGAACATGAAATGTTCTGGTTAATTTATATACAAATTATTTTAACTACGGCGACGTTTCGAATGCTTTGCAGCAGCCGTGGTCACGATATCAAACAATAAATCCCAAGATCACTAGACACTTCATTATCAGTTTCTCATAACATTGAATACAACGAAGCAGATTTCGCATTAGGGACATCCTCTAGTCTAACTCCCCTCTCACCACGGCTGCTGCAGAACATCCGAAACGTCAGCCCGTAGTTAAATAATTTATTAATACGTTACCAAATACATTTCTCGTTTTAAACGGTTAAATGTTATTTACTTAAATAAGTACTACAGACAGTATATAAGATCTACAATGTTTACTAACCACAGCCTTAAGCGGAAAGCAAAGGACAGATAGCGATAAAATGAAGCTATAATCTAACATTATTAAAATTAAATGAGCAAGCCGCGTAGATGTATGTGCCACCATTTTCCAAAGTCGTCTTAAAACAAGCGATTGTTACCAAGTAAAGCTTTTAAGCATAGACAATTTATTTTACAACACTTAATATTTGAACGCGATTATAAAATCTTTACGTAAGGACAACGTGTCAGTTCTAGGGGTATATATGACGTATTAAAATCCCCAAGGGGAAACAAAAACGAGTTGACTGCGGATCCATTACAATTACAATTAGAATCTTGAACGTTTAAAATCCTTATTATACACACAAGATATTTTTAAAACGAAGTTAAGTCAAAATTGATCCTTCCAAGCGAGTTTCATTGATAATTGTGCTACATTTAGAAGAGGGTAGTTCTCCTAGTATTAAAAAATGCATTTTGAAAATTCTATGTAGCAAAACTGACGATTCGACCTATCAAAAGATCCATTTACAAATATTATAGTATTGTGTCATTTATCAAGCCACAAAAACCCACCAAAACCAACCTCCACTACAAAACTCAGCCATTCACACTCCAATTGACAAATCACAGTCCTCGACTCCTTGATAGAAAGATGAACTGTCCAAAACTATAACTATCTCTCTCACTTCTCCCCGGACGACGAACTAGAGGCTCTCCCGCGTCCTTTTTTGGCCTTCTTGTCGTCCTCTTTTTCAAATTTATCAGTGCTCATTCCTGTATCGTTCTGCTTGCCGGGCAGTATTTGGGGTTGGGGTATTGATGTGTTCTGAAAAATATATGCATTTATTTAATACTGGCCGTGCCGGCGACTTCGTCCGCATATAATAGTTATTTTGGGCATCAAATTTGTTTTTGCCAACCTGCTGTTCGACTTTATACATTTAGGTTGTTACCCACGACTTCGTCCGCGTTCCATCGTTCTTGCATTTAACTTTTTTTAGGGCATTTAAAGAGGAATCACCCTTTTCATTCCTCGATAAATGATCACACCAATACAAAAACAATTTTACAATTCGAACCAGTAGTCAAAACAAACAAACAAACTATTCAGCTTTATATATTAGTATAGATATAAATGGACCAAAAAAAACAACGAACCTTTTTCTTGGCGTGTTTGTCCTTTTTCGCTTTGTGCTCATCGTCGTCTCTCTTCCGTCCCATGACACCGAGCAGCTTACTTACAACGCTTTTACTTCTACCTTCACTTGTTTCTGCCTCTGGAGACTGTAAATTTGTGTGAAGATATTAAAACTGTCGTTACATATATTATAATACCATAAAAGTCACTTAGACAAGCTAGACATGATAATAATGAAATTTTAATCTTTTACGTGAACACTTTACCTTTAACGTCTCAACCGACTCTTGTTTTTTAAACTCTTTCTTCAACGACTCTGATCTCTTAGCTTCCTTTTCTTGTTTCTTCTCGGCTTTTTCTTGCTTCTCTTGTTTCCTCGCTTCCTTCATTTCCTTTTCCCTTTCAAGTTTTTCCAATTTCAACTCTTTCTCTCTTTCCTGTCTCTCTAACTTCTCTAACTTCGTTTCTTTCTCTCGTTCCTGTTTCTCTTGTCTCGATTCGACTCTTTTAACTGAGCCACTGCGCTCCATTTTATCTTTCTTTTCATCTTTTGTCTCTTGTACCTTTTCTTTTGTTTCCGCTTTTTCAATTTTCTTGATGGAGTCTTGCTTTTTAAGCTCTTTTGTATCTGTTTTATCGACTTTCTTGATAGAATCTTGTTTTTTCAGCTCGGCTCTTTCTTTTGATTTCGATTTGTCTTTAGATTTCACGTCTTCCTCTTTGAGACTCGAGTCCGATTTCTTGCGAGTCTTTACTTGAATTTCGGGGATGCTAGAGGACTCTTGTGTGAAGGACAGTTTTTTGTTAATATCAGAGACCGTGATGCTTGGATCTGTACTGGAACGGCTATCCGTTACTGTAAGATACACTGAAACACAAACAACATGTTTAAAGATTTTAAAATGTTTTATAAGAAACATTTACAACTGTTTAATATATATATACATACTTGGTATTTCCCTGGAGCTCTCGATATTAGACGTGTCCATACTTGAATCTACGAAAGACTCATCAGAAAGCGACAGCGACGCAAATGACGCGTTGCCATCAAAAGTGGATTTGTCCAAACTGGCCTTCGGAGAAGAAGTGAAGATACTCGGCGTGCTCTGTTTAGCTGGCGTCCTGGATAAACAATTTAAATAGTTATGTGCGTTCTGTTTTTGGGAATTTAAACGGCTTATTTTAAATATCTAACCTAGTGGGTAATCTAGCAGCATGGTGTGTCGGCGAATCTTTTTCCTCCGCAATCCGGGGCAAGAGAGGCTCCTCTTTATCGGGGGGCGGTGGGGTAGGGGGCGCAGGGGCGGGAGCACGCCAACTTCCAGCACGACGTGTGGTGGCTACTGTGGTTGTACCGCTAGTGCTTACACCGCCGCAGCACAATGGAGATATAGAACACTTCGCTTCAGCGGAGCGAGGGTGTAACCTGGAGTAGAAAAGACTTGTATAGATATGAACAAGCACAACCCAATCAAATTGAAAAGCATGCAACAAAGAGATGAACTTTGTAGTACACATAAATGAACAAAGGTCATTAGGTAGAAACTAATTTATTATTTGATACAACAACACTTATTGACACCAATGATGTGACAAACCTGTCGGGAGAGAGCGCTCGCCTGAGAAGCGGGGAGGCAGGGTCCCGCCGTGGCCATGCCCGTCGACACTCCCGCGTCGCGAGCGGCGACGGACTGCGGGCTTCACATCCGCGGCTACCCAGTGAATGAATGAATGAATAACAACACATTAAGCCTAGAACCATTGTGAAACGTAAACCTTCCCAAATAACACAGTGATAAATGATTGTTAATATGGTGTGCGATGTTAGTCAAAAGTGATATTTCTGTTCCTTAAAGTACTTATTCAGTACAAATTAATATTGTATTCGAGAAATAATATCCGTTGAACTTAAATGTCGTTTTTAGCCTTGCAAAAGGAACTGGCAACAGCAACACTCAAACTAACGACCGACAGCGTACTATACTTTTGCTCCACTAATTGTGTTACCGCACCATAGAATCTGTTACCTTCTGTGCATACTTTCTTTACATAAACATTCGCAGTAAAGAATCATCTATTTTTACATGCTACTTTTTTTTCATAAGCATGTACAGTGTCATAGGAAAAATTATCTACCAAAATTTTAATTACGACAACCTTCGAGTGAGTATAAACTAATTTTTATTTTATTATATTTTGATATGTAGTTCACTATAACATTCGATGGCAAGCGGTTTCTTTATAATAGACCTTTTTCGAGTTTATATCTCTTAACGTACCTGGTCGGCGAAGCGGGTGCCGGCACAGGTTGTGGAGAGGGCGAGGGGGTGCGAGCGAGTGGCGACAGTGGCATGTGCTGTAGTGACGCTCGACGAACTTCGCCTCCGCCTAGCTTGTGCTTTAAGCCGTGCAGGGATGAGGGTCTGAGAACAAGATTATGATGTAGCGAAGCAAGCAATTCAAACGGTTAAGAAAAGTACTGCGTTAGCTATCACCTGTGTTCGTGGAAATACACAACCCTTTTTTCCTTCACATACATTGTATATAAGTACACTAGCCGTGCCAACGACTTTGTCCGTTTTGAAGAGTTTTTGGCGTCAAACATTTCTTTTGTTTGTGCAAACCTCTCTTTATAAATTATAGTTTTCTTCCACATTTCTCACCGTACCTAAACTTCTATTGGTCGCATCGTGATGTTTTCTACCATAAAGCGATAAATGCTCTTGTTAATATTGGCGCGTTCAAACGAACTCTTATTTACATTAGTATAGATTTCTTAAATACGGTCTGTATTAATGTTAAGTCGCAATGAAATTAAATTAGAAATAGCGTAAACTAATATATTTCATGTTTCACACCGTCCAAACTGTTATTTCAAAGTACATTTCCTTTTAATAGATCGCCATTTTTTGCTGAAATTTATATTCACTGATCACTTTATTACCATGATCAGAGTAGTTGATCTATTTGTAAATTATGTTTCAAGCTGTTCGTATAATATAAACCATATATTCTTCCAATACCGCTAATAAAAAAAATATTTAAAAGATATATAAGTAATATGTTTTTTTTAAGTAGCTCAAGTTTACCTTTGATAGTGTGTAGTTGCTGTATTGTGCAAAGGCGCATCCGTCATAGCGGGTACACTTGGTGGAGCGGGGGAAGAACTTTCACTGCTACCACCGGAGACCATCTGTAATTATTATCTTGAATCAGTATGGGTAATCAAATGTAATTCAACTGGAGAATGATTTCGAGAAGAAAACTAGTTTCTGAGTGTTTTTGAAGAATTTACTATATGATGGCATTATGTTAATTCAAAATCTATTTAGATTAAAAAGTGTACAGGTTGAAATTACCCTTGTCATATAATTTTCTTCGAAGTTATAATCCCAAAAAAGTCAAGAATTCATTGGTGCGTATTTAGCATGTTCCAATGCTTCAAACACTCGATTCGTTATATTATCATTACATTTTAGAACATGTACAATACCAGATTGATAGAAAAATCTTAGTGAAATATATTTCAAGATACCTGATGCATCTCTTGAGAGGCACGTTTAGTTGATATCCGCCTAAACAGAGAACAGCGTCGTCTTGGGCGTGGTCTAGGCGGCGCAGAAGCGCGTCTTCCGCCCGAACGCCGACGGCCGCCCGCCTAAGAATTATTTTATTTTATGTTAAAACATTATTAGTATTATACATGTATAATTTGAAGGTTAATAAAATTGTAAATTCGCTAAGTGTACACAACTTTTCTGATATTACATTGGTTATCGAAGATAATGGCTTCGATTTTCTTATTATCTTTGATAAAAAAGCGGTATATATTACCTGAATTGTAGTCTGATCTAAGGGCGTCGCGCGTAGAGTAGCGTGTGGCGCCGCTAAGAGCAATCTCAAAACCTTTGGAAAAAAATAAGAATTTTATATGCGGCTCAAAGGACCATAAGCTGCTGTTAACCATGAAAATATAATAAATCGTACAAAAGTGAATTAGAAATAAGCTACAATAAAGCTTTAATTAGATACATACGATAAATGGTAATACCTGAGTATGTAATAAGCCTTGAACAGATTCACCGTTGAGTTGTGTGATGAGATCTCCAGCTCGAAGGCCAGCAGCCCAAGCAGCTCCTTGCTCGCTTACGGCCTAAACAATACAATACAAAACAAGGTATTTCATTTGAACGAGAGTTTAATATTAATCATAAGACAATACCTACCGATACTAGATGGTGCATAGTGTAATAGTCTGTGTCGCCGTAGTACACTCTCACTGTGTGTATAGTGAATCCGAAACCGCGTGGACCACGCCGTACCACAATGGGCGGTTTCGATGATTGTATCAACCTGAAACATTTTGAATAGTCAGAAAATTAATTAAGATCCAAACCTAGGTCTTCTATCCCTTTAATTGCGTTAATACTTTTTTTTGTTTTTTTTTAAAGCACTTTTCAGGTCCTACAAATAACAATTAACTTAATATAACATGCATTCCGTCACTGTTTCTTCAATACTCCTTACATTGCATAATTTTTGGTACGATTGCATTTTAAAGATAGTAGTGGTAAAAATAATATGAAATATATACTATTAGAAAATACAATTATTGTCATTAAATATAGCTCTACAGTCAAACTAGGTATACTCACGAGTGATTGGCTATAGCAAACGGCGACGGAGGGTCGCGGCACGGCGACGAATCTCGCGATGAATTCGTCGACGATGTGTTGCCGGCACATGGCGATCCCCCACCCATGCTTATTATACTATCTTCTGCTATAAATAGTTTATTGAAATTAAAAATATTTATTTTTAAATTTATTTAACTCACTAAAAGTGACCAAATATAGAAAATAATGTACAATTATTTTTTGATTCTGAATGCATTAAAGCATTTTTAGTATGTATAGTTTAGACAGTGCTTAGGTAACATTTTTATTAATTTCAATACATACCGGGATGAATAACGAGTGAAAGCCCGGAAGTACTAGCGGACCGCCGCATAGATTTCGGAGCAGACAGCGCAATAGGTTTGCTTTTATCTCGGTCTGCTTTGTCAACTTTATCGAACGACTTATCTTCTTTCTCTTTCTTACTCTCGGACCTAGATAAAATAATTTTTCGTATTATTAAGATTGATTCGTGTAGCTGTGTCTGTATCGAGAGAAGTTCTGGTGTAGGTTCCCATTGTATAGTGTATAAAATCAATCAATGAATGATACACAAATGTGTCCACCCTATAAAGGAGAATTTTATATTTGTTATAAAGATATTATTAAGAGTATTTTCAGACTATAAAACATAGATACAGTCAATAGTTTACGCGAGTAGTTTCAATAAAACACTAACGGTTTAATACGCAAAATATATAACTTGGACTTGTTTACAAATTATTTACCGACGTTTCGAATGCTTTGCGGAAGCCAGCTATTGACTAATATATTTTGCCATCCGTCAAAGTATTTTATTCAAATCTATAATATATACTCACGGCTTGGGCAACAAGGCAGGATGCAACTGTGTCTGCAGCGTTGGCTGCGCAAGAGTTGACGGTCCGTGCGTCAAATGAGAGTGAGAGTGAAGATGTGCCGCGTGGGTGGAATGTGAATGAGCCAATGGAGTTGGACGTAGAGCTACACGTCGACGCGCAGCGGGTGACACATCATCAGAGTCGGTCTGTGATGATTCTGCTGAGTTCGCGGATATCATCTGTGGATTAATATATGTGCCAGTGTGACGTTGAATTATTCATAGCATATTTAGAGTAACTTCTAAAGTAGTTTGTGGTTTAAAATAGATCGACAGCGCATCTGGGGTATTTCACCTTCATTAAGTACACCTCATGCTTGTCTATCCTCCTCCTTTCCGATCATAAAAAATGAGACGAAGTAACTAGACTAAGAAGAGAAGAAATAAAGGCTACTCTTTTTACAAGTAGTTTTATAGTAGTGAGTACGTTGAAGTCACATAATAAACATTTCGAAGTGTTGTCTATAGTTTACGCGAGTAGTACACATTTAAATAAAACACTTTAACGGTTTAAAACCGTAGCGTAGCGTTTTAGCGTAGCAATTTTTTACTTTGACGTCAGAGACATCCTCCATCTTTAGTCTCCCCGTGACCACGGCTGCTACAAAGCATCCGAAACGTCGGGCCGAAGTTAAAAATCATTTTCAAATAAGTTTAACTAATATATCGCGTTTTAAACCGTTAAAGTGTTTTATTTAAATTTCAAAGTGTGTTTTTTTTTAATTTAGGTACTAACCGGACATTTTGGATGATGGTGTGAAGTGGGCGGAGGTGCTGTAGGAGTGCTGGGAGGACCAGCGCTGTCTGGCGTCCCTGGCCAGCTGTCCGTGCTCTATATAAACGTTTATTTATTATTTTTATACTTAATTTTAATATGTCACTAATTTGTATTCAAAATTAATTTAGGACATATTTAAAAGTCTACGAACCTCGATACTCACCCGCGACGAGTGCGAGTGATAATGTCGTCTCCATTGTGGGGAAGTAGAGGAGAAGGCAGCGAATAGCCCCGCCTCTTCTCCCCCCGCTCCCCCCTCCGCTGTGGCAGTCGTCTCGCCCTCTTGCTCATCGGTCTCCACTTCGCTATGGTTGTAACGATCACAGCGGCCTATAATCAATAATAAAATTAGTAAAAGATATCTGTTAACATGTTCTCCAAGTGTTTATGCTACTTTTAACCTTAAAGTTAGTATAAAAAACTACTTAATATAATAAAACTTGAAAACATTATATTTTTTTATAAGGCATCACAATATATTGTTAAAATCGAAAATAAATTTTAAAAATTTTCCCCCCCCCCCCGCCCCCCACCCCCCCCCCCCCCCCCCCCCTGTCTCTACTGCAGCTTGACGCGAGTTGGAGCTACACATTTAAATAAAACACTTTTTTAACGGTTTAAAACCTCCGCGAATTATATACTTAACACTTATTTAAAATGATTTTAAGTGCAAAGCATAACTTGGGCCTTAATACGCACGTGTTAGGTAGATGCATTGTGCGAGAGTGCATGTATCAATTTTTTGCACGTGGTCACGGGTGACATCGGGCCGAAGTTAAAAATTTTCATTTTCGATTTTTAAAACAGTAAAACTTGTATTTATTTTATTATATATTGCTAAGGACTATGATTTGAATTTGAATATAAAAAAAGCAATCAACTAATTATAAATTGGTTTAAATCACAACACAAAGTTTCCCCACCGGGTCCAAAATGTTTCAAATTATATTTTTTCTGATACATGTCGCACTTCGTCTGAAAATGTGGATACTAAATGAGTGGTTGGAATGTTGAAATTCTGTCTGTGTTACAAACTACAGTCCGCATATGAAAAAGCGGCGAAGTTTAACCACGTTTCGGTGTCAGTCTGAATATCCAAAGCCAAAATGGGTCGACATCGCATCTTGTGTAGATGTTATACGGCTGGAATTTTTCACCTGCCATCAAGTTAACCGCAATGCAAGACTTACGTTTAGCTATGACTACTCGTACTAATTTGTTTCCCCGTCTAGAAAAGTACTCACTGTCAAAATAGCTGGTGTCCTCATCGTTTTCCAGCTGCGGTATGAACTCAGCTTTCCGACGGAGTAAATTGTTCCAGTCTAGTCCGTAGAAATATATGTGTTCCTGGAATTGTTATTAATATATTAGCACTAATAAAGCATAACTATCATTAGAATGGTGGGTAGGGTATTGGAACCAACCTTAACTTGGTGAGTGCCACCAGTCCCGAGTCGGTCCCTGGGGTTTCGCGCGAGCAGCTCCGTGATGATCGCTCTCGCTTCCACCGCGATCGGAAAGTCGTCTTCAGACGGCCACTCTATGTCGTCTGTCAAATTACATTCGCAACTTATATTAACCAAAAATACGTTCTTAAAAGTTTTTCAAAAGATCTGTATGGCAAACACATGGTTAGAATAGCAGTATGCAATCAATAAAATGTAATTACATATAATTTTTAAGACAGTACACATATATTAGAACATAGTTATTAAATTAAACATATTTTTAAAGACAGACCAACAAATTTGCTCTAACGAGCTGTTACTCTATTTATAAGAAAAATAAACATAAGCTGAACTAAGCAAGATTATTTTTATATTTGACTGGCCCCTTCGTATGAAACTATCAATGTATGTAAATAATCAACGGATTGTGTATTCGATTCTTACCCTGTCCAATGTTATAATTCCAAAATATAATTTCTGAAACATGTTAGACCTTAGGAATAACCAAATTGGTCCGGGACACGAACCGCCGTTCAACCGTTTACATTTAATCGCGTTTCGGTTACAGACCGAATACAGTTTTCCAAATATCCAAAGCAAAAATAGGTCGATAGCGCATTATATTAAATTGGTTTATTGGCTGGGGTATTTCACCTTGCATCAAGTGAACCATGCTTGTCTACCCTCCTCTAGAATAAAAAATCTTATATTTAGAAAACTTTTAATACTATTACATACTATATATACTAATATTATAAAGGCAAAAGTACTGAACTGATTTAAATGAAATTTGGTACACAGATATTTTAGAGCCTGAGAAAGGACATAGGCATACTTTTTAATGCCAAAAAGGGTTGATAGGGGTTGTAAAAGGGGATGAAGGTATAGAAATTCGTGGTTTTTGAAGGTAGAACTATAAAATTTTCTTATTTGAGTTTTTTGGAAATAGGAGTGGTACAGTACAAGTGGAAGTGAAGTGGGAGTTATAGTAGGAGTGATGTAAGGTGAGAATGTTGCGGCAAAGTAGCAACATAGATTGACACCAGACTGCCTTAAATGCGCCCTTACATAAATTTATAAACATCCTAAATGATTAAAAATGCTATCCCAAGTCACTATTCCACACGGACGAAGCCGCGGGCACAGCTAGTAGATAATTAAAAAAAATGCTAACAAACCATTGACAGTATGCGCGAACAGCTCCTCAGGTGTGTCACCAAAAAATGGCACGCAGCCGACCAAAAACTCATAGAGGATGATGCCCATCGACCACCAATCCACCGGCTTCCCATACCCCTGGAGACATGCAAATTATCATACTTAGTTGACAGGCAAATTATAGACCCATTATAAGCATAGATCACATTTATAAAAACATAAAGATTTCATTGGAAATTTGTTTAACTGGACACGGGAATTTCAACATTGTTTGTTCAATATTCAATATTTGTTTATTGTAGTATATTTTTTTACTGACTTGGGACGTAGTCGTATAATCAAATAATATTTATTTGATTATACTAATATAACTATTTTTACTAAAACGTAGAATTGTCCTTAACTTAGATTATATAGTTATTGATTTAATTTTGCCCTGGCCACAGATTTGACGAAGATAGTTTGTTTTGCTCACTGGGGTTTACAGTTATTGGTTATTGTTTGTCACGACTGAAAACTCAACGGGACGACAAAGACAAAAATTTATTACACTATCCTTGTTACACGCGTAAAAATTAAATTAAAATGTTGCATATATATTCTGTTAGGCCCTGCTCATCATATAATTATATGAATTACCTGTCGGAGTATGACCTCGGGCGCGATGTACTCTGGAGTCCCGCAGACCTGCTTATCAGAGAATTGGCGTGCTTCGCGATCAGCATACTCTTCGTAGAGATTAGTAGCCACTGTAGAAAAGTTAAGTGTTATTGGTAATACCATATATTATATAGGAAACGTTTTATTCAACATTTATTTATAAAGATAAACATAAAATAAAATGGAAATAGAATAAATAAAAACCAATATTTTCTAATATTATCACTATCAATAGCTAATATATAAAATATAGTAATGCTTCACTTACATGACATGAGACCCATTTTGCTGAGTCCAAAGTCAGTGAGCTTGATGTGACCAGTTGCTGTGATGAGTAGGCTAGACATAAGAAGATCATGTTTAAATACTGTGTCTATTTTATGCGAGTAGTACACGTTTAAATAAAACACTTTAACAGTTTAAATCGCGATATATATTAGTTAAACTGACGATAGAAAAGCAATTCTTAATTGGAGCCATTATGAATAGACACAAATTACTCTTATTAAAGTTTCTATTATAAGAGTAGTAGCTGTGTCAGCGACTTTGTCCACGTAGATTATTTAACTCCTAACTACTAACTACACTATTATCCTAACTATTTTTTCGCTCCTATTAATTACAGCGAGATGTTTTATAGCCTTCCTCGATAAATGCTTTTAACCAACATGACAATAATTTTTCCATTCGAATCAGTAGTTCCTGAGATTAGCGCGTTCAAACATACAAACAAATAAGCTTTATATATTTGTATTATGAAAGAAGTATAGATATTCAATAGAGTTTGTATGTAAATTCTTCTATTTTAATGTTCTTCAATTATTAAATACTTATATTAGAGATCGTGGATATTTTTTGGTAATTATGAAATAAATATTTTTTAACAGTTTATAATGTTCTAGAACTCACTTATCGGGTTTAAGGTCTCTGTGCACGATCCCATATGAGTGTAGATATTCCACGGCCAGCACCGCTTCCGCGAAGTAGTGCCTCGCCATGTCAGGGGGTAGTGGTCCAGCCCTCAGCAGCGTGGCGCAGTCTCCGCCCTCCACGAATTCGAGTATGAGGCAGAGATGACGTTTTGTCTCGAACGAGCAATACATTGTCACCTTGAAGGGAAGAAATATAATTAAATAAAGCACTTTAACGATTTAAAACGCGATTTATATTAGTTAAACTTATTTGAAAATTGTATTGACTAATATAAAATGAAATTAGTTTTCAGAATCCCTTTAAAAAACATATGACACGAGCTGAATTCAAACCCACAGACTTCTCTCTACAGCCTATTTGGTTGGACAACATTAATTCAAAGAAATTTAGAGTCAAATAATAATTTTAATCTTTAGTTCGTTCTAATAGGTTTGTGTTATGTAATAAGTACAATTCTCGTGTCAGAGCCTTTAGTCGCGCTATCCTACAAAATGGCTAAACCGATTTGAATGAGATCTTGTGCATACATTCGTTAGGCCCTAGAAGAGGCCTTTATCTATGTTATATTTAATGATACGTGTTATTTTCACTTGTTTAATAAAGGAAACAATTTATATGACAAAAAGACGTTTCTCGGGTGTTTTTTTTCGGTGAGTTTCTAAGCTGGTATTTTTATAAGTCGATTAAGGTAAAAAACTTACCACAAATGGATTGTCAGCAAAACTTAATATATCACGCTCGGCGAACGCCTGTTCCACTTGGTTCCGTAGTATTAAATTGTTCTTGCTAATCTTTTTCATTGCATACCTGTAATTAGGTTGAACAACCCATTAATAAGTCCCACTGTTGGGTTTGGGCCTCCTAAAAGGGTATATAGGCCTCAATCTAGCCGACTAAATACGTGTTGTAGACACATGTTGTCATTTTATAGGGTGCCAGTTTCATCAAGATGCTTTGTTTTTCAGAAAAGAAACAGATGCCACAATATTAAACGCAATATTTACCTTTGTCGGGTTTGCTTGTGTTTGACAAGATATACAGCCCCATATGCTCCATTGGAGATCAGCTTTATCACTTGATAGTCGTTCTCTGATGGGGCACTGCCCCCGATCCCACCTGGGGGAGACGAACGTCCGCGTAACCTTGAAAAATATACAATAACAAAATGTAGTTCATAGGAATGTTATTAATAGTAAATATGCATATATTTCAGTAACGATACAATTCGGAAGCTTAACCGATAAGTTTTATTAAATAAGATTGTAACTTACTTGGACGGTGATGAATTTTGTGGTGGCGGTGGGGGAGGCGGCACAGATAACTCTACAAGCGGGTCCTTAGACAGTCCCAACTTGTGAATTATATACTGAGGGATGTCTGTTGAAACACCCTGAAATAAAAAGATATTACAAATATGATTTATAAAGCTTTACCTCCATATATCCGGCTCGAAGGACTAGATGAATAACTCATGCCAAACCTGTAATTGCCGCGCATGTCCTTCGGCTACTTCCAGCAGTCTATAGAACCGCTCGGGATCGAACTCTAGGCATTCGAGTAATCTCGCTGGACGCGCCATCGCCAGCGTAAGCCGCGTCACAAGAGGAGCCACTCTGCCACCCGCTTCGGCTGATTTCTCTCGAGTCTGTTTTTATAATTTAGTTTTATTTTAAAATATTTTTTTTATTATTGAGGAGGACAGACAAGCATGCGGTTCAATTGATGGTATTGGATAAAATACCCCTAGCGCTGTTGACCAATTGTGGCTTTGGATATTCGGAAATATACAGACTGAAACCTAGACATGATTAAACTTCACGGCTTTTTCACTGTGACCGGTTTGTGGCACGGACTGCATTTCGATATTCCTACCCCAATTTAATATCCAAATTTCCAGACTAACACCAAAATGTTTCAGGAAAATTATAAATTAATTTGAAAGAAAGTGGTGTTAATTTAATTATTTAGTTAGATACTATAACTCAAAAGTTAAGCACGAGAGAGAATAAAATTAATTAATTTCTGTCACTTTTCAATGATCCATAATAAATCTGACTTAACTCTGTGTACTTTCAAAATACCTCAGCTAGAAGTCGATCCAAGCTATCAGCCATATCATAGAAGTAACTACTTGTCACTTGCTTCGATTCAGACTTGTGCAGACAATCCCGGGCCATTTCCAACACCTGTGAGAAATAATTAATATTTACTTGATACTCGGAATCCAGGAATCTATTGATTTCATATATGAATAATTGTACCTGTCGTTGTACGAATCTCTCGATAGGCGGCCTGTCTGGTTTCTTATCCAATTCTGTAAGTTCGTCTATTAGAGATCGCAACCTATATAGGAAAAGAACAAGGTAAAGTCATATTGATTGTTTTAGAAGTGCTGACATGGAGGGGGGGGGGGCTAAAACTTGAATAACATATGTAATATCTATAATCTAGCGTTAGATTCAAGTTTGTGTGTTGTCGTGGGACATGGGGCGAACACATTTCTGTATGCGTTTCACTGATCCGTTATTTAACGGGACAAGTAGTTGATCAGACTTCTGCGCCCCGCCTGACCCAGACAATTTTTTGTTTCCCGATTCAAACCCAAGACCTCTCACGCTTAGCGCAATGCTAGGCGTTATTAGTTTAACCATTTGGCTACAGGTTGGATTCAGGCTGGTAAAATAAAATGTTTACTTCTAACAGTAATATTTCCTCACTTATCGTTCATAGCACGCTGTGCGGCTGGAAACCTGGCTGCGAATAACGCTGACATGGCGGTAACAGCATCTTCGCGTGACCCGTCCGACCCGACGCTCCCACCTCCAGGCGAACGAGATGGCGAACTAAAAACAAAATGGTGGTATCTTTAATACTATTTTGTTCTTCTAAAAGTTTTTAGAGATGTAAAATTGAGTTCAATTAATGAATACTTTATATTATAAAATTTTTAGTAAGTTTTGTTAATTATATTTAGTTTTTATTCCCATTACGTTCGTTTAATGACTATATAGTATATACTTTAACTGTTTTAAGCATATTGTAAGAAGCATGTCTAATGTTCTATGTTATGCAATAAAGTATGATTCTTCACATCTCCTTATTATCTTCCATTCTTACCTAAGACTTCGACTGCGCACGCGTCGCGGTATATTTCTTGGTGACGGCGAATGCGGAGGTGAGACAGGGCGGGGGCCGGGGCCACTGCCTCCGCTATCTGATAAAGACGCCCAATTCATACCGCTGCCTTGCGAACTGCTGTTGGAGGAAAAATAACTAGTTATTCAATAATCACAATAAATTTAATAGTATAGACCAATGGAAAGGAGCTGTATTACAATGAATTAAGGTCGATATTTACTTGAGCGAATTCTGATGCTGGTGGCAGTGGGGGCAATGCGCGCGCGGCGGGGGTTCGCACGCCGCCTGTACAGCCAGCAGACGTTCTTGCGAAGAGCATTGTGACTGCAACATTTGAAACAGAAAAATAAATATGAGTTACTGTTGAGACACAATCTAAAGAGAACCTATAAAGTTCGTAGTTGGTTACTCCAACTCACATAATAATAAATATATAAATACCTAAATAAATCAATATTTATCTTATAACTAGCCGTGCCCGCGACTTCGTTCGCGTGGATTAGTGACTTGGGGTAGAATTTTTAATTATTTAGGCTGTTTATTAATTTATGTAATTGCGCATTTATCGCAGCCAATCTATGTTGTAAGTGCTACTTTACCGCAACACTCTCACCTAACATCACTCCTACTCTAAGTCCCACTACCACTCTCACTCCCACACCCACACCCACTCCTATTCCCAAAAAGCCAAAGAGGAAAGTTTCATTGTTCTAACTTCAAAAACCACGAATTTCCACACAAATTTTACTCCCCCTTTTAATCTTTGATACGAGTTAAGTATCAAAGGTTAATCCTTATTAATATTATAAATGATGATGATTAAAAATTTAAATATTAAGGGCGTCAATAAAATTCTGATTTCATTTTAAGGGGTGAATAATCTTCGTTGTTACGTATTTAGTTACTTGTATTGATAAAATATTACTACTATACTGAAGACTATAGAAAATGTATACTGTTAACAAAACCATCTACAATAATTGAGGTGAAGGCCACAAAAAACCGAAATCGTTTATTCCTTGTTTAACGTTCTAAGCAGTAAGTCACGCTTCAGAAATATGGCCAAAGAGAAAAAATGGGAACTCACGATTTTGAACCAACACTGAATATTATTGCCAACTTTTACGTTGGGTTTACTCGACAATAACTTGAAGAAATTTTGGAAGGGATTAAAACGTGAATGTTTGCAAACTATTATGCAATACATCTGAACCATCAGGTCATAGTTCAAAAATTAATAATATATTGGGGTTTCAAATCTGTTAAACATTATACAATGTATGACTCACGTAAACTATATACCTTGCCAACAAGTTTTCAAGCCTTACGAAGAACGTATGTAAAATCAAAAGCTACGTATATAAGTCTACACTTACAGAAAACTCTTTGAGAAAGAAATATTTTTACTTTTATAACTCTCAAGGCTTAATGAGATAAAAGTATTTAAAATCCCTATTCATTCACCTTTTATAAGACACGCTTTGAAACCTATCTACATAAAGCAAAAATCCTTAAAGAGCAAGACGAAACTGTAATATTATACAGCTGCGCAACAGAGTACGATAGTCTCTCTTGTCTGGTTGTTTTTCCGAGAAAATGATTCATATTGTGAGAGCTTCCCGAAGCAATTAACTCGGTGACACGCAACACCGCGGTGGGCCACTAAATTATTTATTTATAACTCGCTTCAGCTAAGTGTTAGCGATTAAATCGATAATATATCTATAAACCAAGACTGACTGAATAATGAACGCATATGCATCAATCGTATACAGACTAGGTGTTCTTTCGTAAGATAAGAGAATTTATTCTAAGAAATAATCCTATTAACGAAATATACTTAATCTAAGGTAGACAATTGGACAAAGCTTGTATAAGACAACGATAGTCCTTGGCCCGAAATTTCTTCCAATAATTTTATAAGAATTTATTAAATACTGTCTATAGTTTACGCGAGTAGTACACATTTAAATAAAACACTTTAACGGTTTAAAACGCGATATATTAGTTAAACTTATTTGAGCTTGAGCCGTGTTCACGGGGAGACCCGTGAGAGTCTCCCCGTGACCACGGCTGCTGCAAAGCATCCGAAACGTCGGGCCGAAGTTAAAAATCATTTTCAAATAAGTTTAACTAATATATCGCGTTTTAAACCGTTAAAGTGTTTTATTTAAAAGAATTTATTATTGAACTTAAACTGAGCCTAAAACTTATTATTTTTCATGTTGTAACTATTACGCATAAAAATATTATTCTAATGGCGAAGGCGTCCGAAATAAATGCGCGCCGCGGCCGCGTTTTATAGAATGTTTCTTACTATGCAATATAATTTTTTACTTTACTTATTTATTTAATATTATTGTTTTAACCTTATTTACAATATCTGCATTTGCGAGCACCTACCTTATCATATCAATTTCCAATCTTACCAAAACACAGAGTAGATAACAATATCGATTTGTTTAAACGAAACGATCTCCGCACTTTACAGTTTTTCATGTAATTTTGATATAAAGACCGATAGGAAGTTTTTTTCTAAATATAGATTGAAAACATCGATAAACAATGCAAAAAATCACGTCTTTCATGGCCACAACATGAGTAATCCATATTGAATAATAACACAAATCTCTTTTCCATAAATATTCAATTTTATATGTCCATTCGTCATAGATCAATAGAGTGCAGCTTGTTTAATGCAAAACTGAAGTCATCATCACCATCTTTATACGATGAAGTGAGAAAACGCCAAGACCGAGTCGGACTTACGCACGAAAAAATCTGTAATTTGGACTAGGTAAGCTATTGGCAGCAGCAAATGAATCGATTTGAGATTGAAAAAAAAAATTACGATACGGTCGGGACTGGAACCGGCATCCACCGCGTTTCGTGCTGTTGCTCTAACCAATTGAGCTATGTAAAATCGATTTTAATGTATATTATGCCATCACGACCGCCTCTGTAGCCAAATGGTTAAACGTTTTGCCTGGTATTGAGTTAAGCGCGAGAGATCCTGGATCGAATCCCAGGGAAACAAAAAATTGCTTCCGTCGGGCACAAAAGTCTGAGGCCACGAGGGGGAAATGGGATTTCACACATGCCATCATGTGCATGTGAAAAGTATTACTGTATTCAAAAGTACACAAATTTTGCCGTCGAGAACATTTTTAACAAAAATATGCGATCATTATAATAAATATTATAACGGTACATCGGATATACATACAAATACAAATATTCTTTATTGTCACAAAACAAAACAACAAAAAAATATATATATAAAAGTTGATGGAAATTAAGGGCAAACGGCGACTTTATAGCTAAATAACTATCTCTTCTAAGCAACCGTGATAGAAATGATAATTCAGTAATAAAAAGGATTACGTGGCAGTAGAGAAAAGACTTAACCTACATACTAAAACTAATAATAAACAATAATACAAAACGAGCTTAACCTAAAAATCATAAATTACTATCTTAACTAAGTTAGTTAATTAGGCATAAATAGTGGGACTTGACAAGATTCTTGAAGGAAGCGAGATTCTGGGCTGGGGCTGGGGATACATAATTTATGAAAAACCTACTGTCTTGTGTAGCGCACACATCGCGGTCTGTAGATATAGTATTTTGACAGAGAGACAGATCGAGAGTTCTTTGTAAAAAGGAATCCTGAAATAGCACATAACGATCTTTATCTTTAAAATATTTATCTCAAATAACAATTTTTTGTTTTTATGATGACTCTTCCTTAATTGAACAAACTCAGTTTATAATTATTTTATTAAATGTATTATACATACATACATACAAACGGTCCCTATTGCTTTATTAACAAAAAACCAAACTTTCTTTTCATACAGTAGGTATAAAATGACACACTATGAGATAATAAGTCCGGTAGATTTTCCTGCTCAAGACACTAATGCATTTACGATTAAACATAGATAACATCGCTTATCGTTTAGGTCATAGACAATAATTCACTTATGATTATCTGTTACTTGTGAATCATAACATGCATTTATTACAGGTTTTAATATTGTGGAAGGTCATTTCATATATACTGTATGTTTATTTAGGTGGCATGCGAACTATTACTATCATTGATTAAAGACTTGCTTGGTATTTACGCGAATAGTACACAAGAAATAAAACGGTTTCAAACGCGATATATAAAAATTAATCAATTCTTAACTGCGACCCAACATAATGCATCAGACTATACAACAACGACTAGTAACGTCAGGTTGCAGTTAAAAGTAAAAAAATATCTAGTATACTTCGCGTTTTAAACAGTTAAAAAATTGTTATATTTAGCTATCACGATGCTATAAAAAAATTAAAAGAAAACTAATTAAATTGTTTGACGAGCGTAAAACAATTTAAAACAAATAATTGCCCTACAAACATAGACAATAAACTATTCCTGAAAACTCTTTAATTAGTTGACGTAACATTAAATAATAAAATTAAATTAATTAATTCCCGTCGTAACAAATGAAAGTGAAATTTGTAAATTTTACCTGCAAAGTGACTGTTAAAAAACAAACATTTGTGATTTAATTGGTGAGTGTGCAATAAGAGAATAGCAATGGACGACGACCTTGTTGAAATATGCTCACAAAAGCTTTTTTAAATTATAGAGAATTGACAGATAAGCATAAAGTTCATGAAATACCCCGCCTATAGCATTTAATACATTATTTAATATACTTTACTAGGCAATAACTTTGGATATTCGGCAATCCACAGACTGAAAGCGAAACGTGATTATACTTCACGGCTTTTTCATCTGTTGGCAGTGGTTCGTGACCCGGACGGAATTTCGATATTCCCACCACCCATTTAATATCCAGATTTTCAGACGAAGTCCGACATGTTTCAGAAAAATTGTAAATTGATTGGAAATATATTTGAGTCGGTGAGTGTCGAAACCGTGGCCCGTTGATTGCTACCGTTGCACCAACGGTCAAAACAGCCCGTCGAAAGTTACATAAAAGTCACTTGAGATTAGAAATAAATATGACACGGGACTCGTACCTACCGAGTGTTGGCCAGGGGCTACTAAAAAATTATACCATCAAGTAATCGTAATTAGATCTTGTAGGCAATAAGATGTGCACATAAATCAACTAATAACTACATCAGCAGGACTCATAAAATCGCTCAGTAAAACAGATACAGAAATGTGTCTCCACGCCATGGAGGAATAGGGTTCTCACAACACAATAGCAATTACAATACAAAAATTATAAATATTATTAATAATTAATGGAAACAAAAGCCGCTTACCGAAAGGCTCGAACTCCCCGGTGTAGTGCCATAACCGGACGAGGGCAGAGAAGCAACGGACCATCGTCTGCCATCTCTGAAAATTGAAAATACAATCTTTATTTCGACCAAAACGAAACTACTTCTTTTTTTTATTTTCTACTAGATAATGTCTACATACGTACTGTGTGTAGTTTACGAGAGTAGTACGCATTTAAATAAAACACTATTAAAGGTTTAAAACGCGAATATTATTAATTAACTGATTAACACTTTTTTTATTTACGGTCCGGCGTTTTGCTTTGATGCTTAGAAAGAAGCACTGTTTTAAACCGTTGAACGTGTTTTATTTTAATGTATACTGTTCATAGACTATAGGCAATAAATATAATAATATACCAACACTAGAGGATGCGTCAAATGTTGCATTCATGGCATGGCATGTCATGACATGGCTATACAAAGATGTAATGATAATGATAAAATAATGTTAAAAGATCTTAAGCGATCCTGGTACCTAAACAATATACGGTGCACTCTCTACTTTATCTTTTGTGTTTATGACCTATTAAAAAGTACCTAACCTCAACAGTTGCAGCAAGCAGCAGTTTAAAAAAAAGTGTCACGCGTTATATCACTCGTTCTTTAATTAAACGACAATAATTTGAAATAACTAAGTTTGACAATATTGGAAATAACTAAGTTTTGATGCGCCCCATGGGGAAACGGGTATAAATTTAAAAACTGAAGCTCTAATCAAATTCTGTCTTTAGTTTTACGCGACCGGTATATATTTAAATAAAACACTTTAACGGTTTAAAACGCAAATTATATTAGTTAGACTCGTTTTCAAATTAATATAAACTACGGCCCGACGTTTTTGCTTTGCAGCAGGGCGATCGCGAGGAAACCAATGAGGTTAATTTCTAAATAAGTTTAACTAAAAGTTTTCGCGTTTTAAACCGTTGAATCAAGTATGTACTAGGTCTTAAGATATCGTATATACTCACATATCCTTACTCCTAATAGCAACAGACATGCAAAAGGAAAGTATTCGATTGATCAAACAAGTTGGCGACGCGCGCGCATTCCTATCACCAGGAATACACCTCCAAAGAAAATAGCTGGTGCCATTAAAAACGCACGTTTCGGAATCTTGCGTTTTTTTACGATGTCTCTCGATGCAGGAATGCAGCGCTAATTTTAGATACTAGATCGCGTTTCCCGCCTAAATATAGTACGATATTATGTGATAGTTTCTCTATATAATCCGCTAGCTGTGCCTGCGACTTCGTCCGCGTGGAAAAATTAGTTTTGGCTTTAAAAGTTGTTTCTGTAAACCTCCTCCTCAAGTTTATGAATTATAATTTTTGCTCGATCTCGTCCGTCGTCAGTCGTTTTTGCAGTTTAATCTTAAAATATAGATATATTTTTGTTTTTATTCAATTTTTTAAAAAAGTTTGGTTTCTTGTGCCGTTTTCGTGGCGTACGCAACGGAAACTCTCAGACGAATAATTTTCCCCTTTTTGTCCCAATTTCCCCCTGTTTTTTCCCCTACTTTTACGTACTAATTAATATACATATTTTATACCGATCCTTCTTGATAAATGGTCTAACACGAAATAAAATTTTCCTTGCGAATAAAACAAATTCGTCAGCCTTATAATATCAGTACAGATGAAGAAAAGCCAGTTATTCTAGTTTATTCTTCTCTTTGAATCTTATCAGCTATTAATTTTTTTTATTCAAAAGCAGAGGTTATACAAAAGATTGAAATATAAATGTACCTAAGCGTTGCGTTTTTGAATAAATGACAAATGGAAAATCGGCACAAAGGACGATTAACTCTAAGAAAACAGTAAAATAAATACCGATATTTAGTTTACTATGTTCTTAAATTAAATAAAACTACTTCGAACGAATTTTCCTACGACACTTGTGGTCCTAAAAAAGCATATCGTGAACAATCAGTTATGAGCAAGGATTATCGTAATTATTTTTATCTATTTAGAAGTACTTACAGATCCTTCCCCCGTTTGACGCTAGAAGACAGCAAAGCATGATGCAACGGATGGGCGTGATGAGCGTGCCAACGGGGCCCCTCTGCTGGCGACAGGGGCCCCGTGCCGGGCGAACTGCATCTCCCCGAACCCACCTAGACATCAACATTATATTTTATTAAAACATCATAAGCTATGTTACCAGAGGGTATACCTTATGTAATAACGAGAAATATGAATTAATAATTGATTATAACAAAAATTAAGACTCGGGCAGAACTAGAATTGAATTGAAAATAAATTTTATAATATAAAACGCGATATATAGTCGTCGGTCACGGAGAACAGTCACACAGTCGGCTGCTGCAAAGCATCAAAAACTTCGGGCCATAGTTAAAAATAATTTTAACTAATATACATCGCGTTTAAAACCGTTAAATTGTTTTATTTAAATGTGTACCACTCGCGTTAACTACAGACCGTACAAAATAAATACTAAATTAATTTATATTTTGTACGAACGTCGGAAAATAAAATAAATTGAAGCATAGAAAATACAAATTTCTAAAATAAGCACAAAACCTTTTAAAACTGTATCCTTGTTTTTATGTTTTTATTTTTAATATTAATACCCATTATTACCGCATGGAGACAAAATATTAAATCATCAAAAATAATAATCTTGACACACATTTCAATTCTCTTATGTGTCGTTCGTAACGTTCACTCGTTAGTGTCTGAGACAATCCGCACGTTTTTCCGCGATACACTTTCGCAAACATTATTTTGACCTAAAACTGGCTGAACAGCTTCCCAGCAAAGCAATATAAAACCATATCCAACACGCGATAGAATACTTGTCGAATGGGTTTTCACTTGCATCCTCTCCTTAGCCTCATGCTAAGAAGTTATTAGAATATCTATTACCTATCGTAAGAAGAAATATCTGTTAATATTCCTAGTTAAAATAATTCTAGAATTTCGCATTGAAATTCTTATGTTTATATAAATGATTGAATATGACGCAAGTACTAAAGTTTAAAATTACATAGCGCTAGAGGTATGTATCAATAAGTTGAAAAAATTTGACGATGAGGTGACTTGATGAGTGAGGAGACGCTGACGATGCCAGTTCAAGTCCTGCCAGAGTCGAAAATTTTTACGAATCAAATCTATATAGTAGGTACCATCATGTGCTACATGTAAAACATATTAATGTTTATTTTGTGTTATAGTAACTGTTTAAAGCTGCATTTTGGTTATATGAATGATTGTGAATGCGTTAAGTTAGTTTAGATAAATTATTAGTTTTATTTAAAATACATTTTTTTTTTAAAGTAACGTATATATTTTGCTAGGTTGCTAGATTTGTAGCTATAGTAAGTATAAGTCACTGTCGCATTAAAATTATTATAACAGTTAATATTTGTAAATAAATAAATAAGTTGAATATTGCCTGCGTAATGTTATCAAAGCTTAACAAAATAGATAGAAAGAATCTATATTCATTGTATAAAACACCTTGACGCTTTAAAACGCGATATATATATTAATTAATCTTTGAAAATTATTTTAAAATAATGTGCTACTCGCGTAAACTACAGATAGTATTTAAGAATCTATATAAGGTTTTAATCTAATTACGTTATAAATTTTTCTAGGTTTATATCATAAAATAACCAACAATTTAATCTTAATCACAAACTGTATAAATATTGTAAACGAACAATACCGTGTTATGTCCAACACATAAAAACATTAAAATTATTGATAAGACCTAATTTTTGTCTTTTCAAATTTCGATTAACGCTAAAAACCACCCTACTATTTACGTTCATATATTTCTAGCATAATGCAAAAAATACGTGAATTCTTCATAATAGATATTCATTTCTAATTCATGCAAATAAGTACGCACGAATGAGAAATACTAATTATCAGTTCATTTGTAGCTATCTATTCGTTTATTTATAAATTCTGATAAAAACGAATGCATTATTGTAATTATTGGAGATATTAAATGAATTATTCATATATGCATCCCATGGATACAAAAAATGTTTCGGTCGGGCAGGGCACAGAAGTCTAATCAACTACTTGCCTGTTAAAGAACGGATCAGTGAAACGTACACAGAAATGTGTTCGCCCCATGCCCCATGAAGGTGAAACGGGATGTCACACATATATTCAAGTATTGGTAAAAGTAAAAGATTTAGTCATATAACATTAAATTCAAATGCGCTATTTACCTATCCACTGGCTACCCACTTAACGCCATCGGGCGGTCGAAATTTACTTATAAATTCTTATCAAATCAAAAAATTATTTACAATTATGAACCCGGTGAAAATCGAAATCACGACTCGTTGGTTATAAGCAACCGTGAGACCAAGGAGCGCGTCTGAGATATCGCGCATCTATCAACGATATAGGTTCTCTTGTCTGTCCATATCACGCTTAAACTTTTGTTGGCGACTTTAACTGGCGACAATAATTTTTGCCACATTGCTTAACAATAAGAACACTACACATGATAGTATATAAATTTCAAGTTCTGCTAGTATCATCGATTTTTACACTGAACAGACTTTCTTATTTACCGTCTGTAGTTTACGAGGGTAGTACATATTTAAATAAAATACTTTAACGGTTTAAAACGCGATATATATTAGTTAAACTAATTTGGAAGTAAGAACTAAGTACGGCCCGACGGAGCCTTTTTTTAGACTCTCCTATATTTATGTATTAGCTCATCCTTATTGTCGGTACATAGTAACGATCCTTAAATTTCGCATAACTCAGCCCTCTTTATGATACATGTGTAGACCACGTTTTATGAATATTAAGCATTTAACCCCGCATAATCAGAACGTCCTATTAACAGGCGTAGATAAAGGAGTTTTTGCTTAGCTCGCCTTGATGCGGTTCTTGACACCGTCCGCATCGTGAGTCAGTCTACGATTGGCGCAACTAGCCTTAAACTACTTTATGTTTGAATATCAATTAACCTATCGATCGTATTTTATGTAATATCGACAGTGTCTAAGTTCAAATGCGCTTTAAAATTCGAACGTGCAAAGGAAGACATTTGTTCGTAATTCAAATTTTACTACTACCGTCGTTTAAAAATATTGGAACGTTTGCCGTCTCCCCTCGTCTAATTAATACTAGATATTTTAAAGATTGTTTGTTTGAACGTGCTAATCTCAGAAAATACTGGTTCAAATTGAATATTAATATGTTGTGTTAGATGGAGCCTTTATCGATGAAGGCTATACAACAGCAGGCTGTGACCAATAGTAGCGAGAAACACAAAATGATATTTATCAAAATATAATCTTTTGAATAATCCAAATTTCCGCGACGTATATCTTGTTGACGCTTCAAAACAATCTAAAATCTATGTATTTAATAGTAATAAACTACACATTAAACTTTTAATGCTGTTGTTTTGCTTATCAACAACCTAAGTCTTAATTATATATTCTTTATTTAGTATCTATGTTTAACATTACAATTTATCGAGTTTTATTTACTAAAACTTAAATAATTAACACAAATATACATGACATAATGGCATATTATTTCTTTCTCTCGGAAATATGAAACTATCGTATCATTATTTGAAGAGAAAGTTTATTACGAAATAAAAGCAAACAGTACAGCTTCTTTTCTAGATAAACTCACAGATATATTCTAAGCACTTAGAACTAAGTGGAAACGTTGACTCTAGGAGCGGAACCTGTTTCAAGTTATGTATCCACACCCCACTTTACAAATAGAAAAATTATTCATTTCGTAAAGGATTTAATAGTTTTACAGTAGTTTTTTTTCATATAAAGGTTATTTTTTCTTATTACAGTGAGTCCTTAAAAGGGAAAGCTATACATATTTATATAAATATTAAAAATATTAATCGATTTTAAAACGACGTATGCGAGACTAGAATCTCGACGTTTCGCCATGACGTTCGGTTCAGCCCAAAAACAATGATATGTTGAAAATCTCATATGTAAAATACTTACATTATTAATTTTAAAAAGCATTATCTGTCTTTTTCCATTGTATTATCCCGTTGCCCTGCGCAGGGCAAGGGACAAACACATTTCTGCGTCCGTTCCACGGGTCGATTTTTATTTATAAGCAAGTAGTTAATAAAACTCCTGTGCCCCGTCTGACCGCAACAATTTCTTACTCGCCCGGGATTCGAACCCAGGGCCGCATGTGCGTAACTGAATGCCAGGCAACGTTTAACAATTAAGCTACGCCTCAGTATCTCGATTGTTAAATTAAATGCAAGATATATAATAGGTCAATTGTTTGCTTTATGACAACAATTTATTATATACCTTGCATTTAATTTAATAATAAATTGGACAATATTACAATTTTAATTTTTGCCTTTTGAACAATTCAGAGACACTGATAGGTAGATTGTATTTGTATGTTGCTCTTTGCAACACTCTGTCACGACAGACAGACAGACAATCATTTTTCATTTCTTTTTTGTGACGAACCTTAATAGTTTTTAAAATTCTATTTACAAACTATAGTTTATTTTTTTATTTTATAAAACTTTTTCTTTACATAGAATTCAAACGAATTAAATGAGACAAAACTCGTCCACAATTCTCACTAAATCGCACACCAAGGCATAAGCCAGTATTTCATAAAGGTAAGTGGAACAGGTCCTCGCATTATTCCAAAAATATCATCATATATTTGGATAACATCGTACAACGTGCTCAGCTTGTAAATAACATACATTATGTTTATGTAAATAAATGAATAACAAACGTAATAAGGATTTCGTTTAGTCATTGCGCGTACGTATTGTCAGAACATTAAATTAAATGTTTTTAGGACAAAAGAAACTGATTCTAAAGTAACAAAACAAACAAATGGCCTTAGTTTAGTATGCAAATTATATTCTTATAGTCACCATAACGTAGCTTTGGAGGGTAGTTTAAAAACAAAAGAAAATAATGGAGACATTACCGTATAGTTTTGATATTTAAATAAATAAAAATAACGCTTTAATGCGAACTGTACTAGACTGCCGAATAGGTTACAAAGGCTATGTGCATTTGAAAACATTGATATTTTCTTAAATCTTTTCATTTATATCATATGTTAAACTCCGCAATTTAATTTTCAATAACTTCTTAAGCTGTATAGAATAAGACATCGAACCTCAATGCGTAAGTCTTAAGGTTGAATTTACATTGTACGAGAGGTATGTAGGATGTATGGCAAAAAATATCGACAATGACGTGTGGGATACGGTAGTTCAATTGGTTTTAGCAACAGCACGGAACGCTGTTGATGCCACAGTGGATGCAAGTCCTACCAGTGTCGTTTTTTTTTTCAATCTAAATAGATTTGTAAAACTATAATGAATATTATCGCGAACTGACACTTACCACAAGAGAGAGCCGGTGGTGTGGTGGTGGTGGTGGTAACCGGGATGGTCGCCTCGAAACAGCACATGGCTCCTTCTGCGGAAATAAATAAAACTCAGTTTCTCTGTTTAGCTTAGATTTAAACCTTCGCGAATTCTGTAATCGTTAATCCTTATTATGAGTGAAAGGGATCACTATTAGATATTTTTAAAACAAAATCCTCACTACGAGCAGGCACAGGCTCTACTAAAGGTGAAAATACCCCTCCAAATAAGATGTGTTGTCGACCTTTTAGGACAATTGATTACCTCCAGCCCACGAAGATACAGAACATTTTTTTATCATAACTATCCATTATTTATAAAAATAGACTTTGTAGTGACTTTTATAACGTTGCTGTCTGTAGTAACACACTTCTCTCCCCTGAATTATAATTTAGAATAAGCCGTTTCGAAGTACGAAACGGTGAGAACAGATTGTACATTTGTAATTCTGTCACGCAAGAACAGCCGTGGTGATTTAGGAAATGGGAGTGTAAGGCGCCGAATTATAAGATACATAATATATTGTACTAGCTGTGTCAGCGACTTCGTTCGCGCAGTTATTTTTGGCATCCAAATTTGTTTTTGCAAACCTCCTCTTCATCTTTATAAATATAAGCTGTTAAGCATGAAATCGGCCGCGTCCCGTCGTTCTTGCAAGTTAATATTAAAAGATAGACATATAATGTTTAATTTTAGATCGCTTAAATAAGAATCGTTCTTTGATACATATTTTTTGAACTTCTTGAACAATTGTCGCAGCGAAAACCCATAAAGTTGAATAATTTTTCCAGCTTTTTCCGAGGCTTCTTAGCTTCTTTTAGCCACAGCGCGATGTTTAATAGCCTATTTAAAAAAAAAAAACTTTTTTTTTCGAATGCTAACCAGTACTTGATAAGATTAGCGCGTTCAAACAAACAAATTCTTCAGTTTTATAAAGTTTAGATAATATGACTCGATAAACATCGTAAACATTTTACAACAAAACTGGTGCCACCAATGTATGGGTGTGTATGACAAAGTGGGGTTGGAGGCAAATCAACCCAACCAAATTCGAAAACTTTGATGGCAAATTTGGAAAAAAAAATAACGACACGAGCGAGACTTGAATCGGCTTCCAGAGCGTTACGTGCTTTAACAAATCGACACGATACCAGGACACGGTAGCTCAATTGGTTATTTAAATTGTGAATATTTCTATGTTATAGCGAGTTTATCTTTACAAAAAGTTTTCACTGTATCAAATATTGTATGTGGTTTACGCGTGTAGTACGTGTCCCCGTGACCACGGCTGCTACAAAGCATCCGAAACGTCGGGCCGTAGTTGAAAATAATTTTCAAACAAGTTTAACTGAAACATATCGCGTTTTAAACCTTTAGTGTTTTATTGAAATATTGTGTGTAGTTTAAACGAGTCATACAAAATTACAATCAATTTTTTTTTGTATTCTTAAACTCGGATTTTCCGAAATGTCAGGTCATCGTATAAAATTCATTTAGTAATATATATTGCGTTAATCATATTCTATGGCTTGATATTAATTGTAAACAGCATAGACTACAGAAAAAAGAAACAGAGGCGCCTTCGTAATTACTCTCAGATGAAAGTATCGATCTGCAATCTTTCTCGTTTTATGATAGACGCGTCCCTCCTGCACTTTACATCCCGCCCTTTCCAGTTATTAAAACCGCGGCTCATTTGTTTGTATTCCTTTCATTACGCAAGAGGTCCCGAGTTTGAGCCGCGGGAAACAGTTACAAACCTTATTAGTCAAACGAGTATTGACGGATTCGTTGGAATAATGATGGCAATTTGGAGCTATTAATCCACTCGTCGTGGGTTCGATCCCTAGCGGGTCTAGAATGGTTCTAATCAGTTTAAAATTTTCAGAGACACGTGGTAGGATATCTAAATTCACGAACGATCACGAACCACTAGACACCACACGGTCTACAGATTAAAAAAAGTTCGTTTCGTTTTCAGTTTATGGATTTCCGAATATCCAAAGCATAAATAGCTTGACAGCTCATCTTGTCCTAGATATTATATGGCTGGGGTATTTCTTACTTTACTGTCATAAGAAATAGACTGACAGCGGTAATACGCTTGTTAAATAATTTCTAGATAACATTATATTTGTATCAACCGTTCGGAGTCCACGGCTGGACAAAGGGCCTCCCCCAAAGTGTCGAGTACGATCGGTCGTTCGCGTTTCAGGTTTTCGATATCCGGTATGTGGTCTTAGAACTCCACTTGGAACCTTTTTGCCCCAACAGTATATAACAGCATAATTATTCTTAGATTAATAAATAACTAACCACGTGGACGGAGAGAGTCGGTGCCGACTTCCCGAGCGCCGATCGACGCATGCGCACCAAGTTGCTGCGCTTGCTCGCATCTGTAACAATACAAAATGTAAATGTAACAATCAATCAAGTACTCTCCTGCAGATTAAAGCAATCAGTGGAACAGGAACAGCTATGTCTGCAACAGCCTATGCCCAAAACAGGGAAGCAGAATTTCACACAACACTTATATCGCAATATTAAGCAAACATACGGAAATCGTTTTATATGTACTTTATTTAGTTACTTCACAGGCCGACGACTTCGAGTAATGTAAATTCAAATGGAATATTTTAACGGTTTAAAAAGCTGTTTAATTCATTATTTAGTAACGATTGTTTTGTATATAAAATAAAGTTAGTCGCGTTTCGGTTACAGTCTGTGCATTTGCGACTACCCAGAGCCAAAATAGGTCAACATTAAATGACCCCAAGCTTGTCTATCCTCCTCTAGAATAAAACACACAGTCAGATTTGAATAACCCAATGTCCAGATAATGTGGACTTATCACCTGACCTTCTATCAGTGTCCCATTATAGAAGAAAATAATAATCTTACAAACCAAAGAAAATCGTTGGGGAAAATATATTGATAGCTAGTAATAAAAGAAACCTTGGCTCCTTAATCACACACTAATTTTATCACATGTTATGTTTGTGCTGTATTGACGTCAGACGTCACACCTCCGCCGCGCCTAGTGTTTATAAATATACCTACTTCAATAATCGTTGTATTAATGTTTAGAAAATCTGCAAGTTGTCTTACACTAGCTGTAACTAACATTTTAAGCCAGAACTCTACTAGTATCCTGTATGTATGTGGGGCAAGAAGGGCTTTCGCTTATGACACGTATCCTGTGTAAAATCCCGCTTCCCCCACGTGGGGCATGGGGCGAACACATTTCTGAGTCCGTTTCATTGATCCGTTCTTTAACAGGCAAGTAGTTGATCAGACTTCTGTGCCCTGCCTGATCGAAACAATTTTTTTTGTTTCATTGGGATTTGAACCAAGGACCTCTGCGCTTACACAATGCTAGACAATATGTTTAACCATTTGGCTTTAGAGGCGGTGACACGTATCCTGGGCCTACCTATTTTATAAAAGTAATAATAAACAATAATTTAAAATTGTACGCATCGTCATTAAAAATACCTGTCAAATTAAATAAAAAAGATATCATTTTTGACAATTGGGTTAGGTAGACGACACGTGAGTGGAACGCAATGTACAAAAAATGCACCCATATTTAATTTTAGATAGACGGTTAAAATTATTAAGATTCGCGATATATATAGCTAAACTTCTCATATACTTAAATATCTATATCTATTTTATGTGCACTATGTGAAAGTATCGTCTTTTAACTATAATTAGATAATTAATTTAATGGAAATATATGTGTACAATTAATGTAAAATGTGGTTTTGTTTGCGACTTGAAATTTATATCATTTGTTAACACCCACGAGTGTGTACACGAACATATTTCACATGGTACAGTAGTCAGGCAGTGTACCTACAGTCCGTTTATGTTTTTTATTTTAAGGCAAGATCTGATCAGACTTCTTCACGCCCGCTCGAAGTTTTTCTCCGGGATTTGAGCTTAGGACCTTTTCGTTACGCATTGCTCGGCAATCCGTTAGCCCATTTAGTCATAGATGGGGTTGTGATATAATATATCACAACCCCATCTATGACTAAATGGACCCATATACATATTATGTAACATCTATTTAAAAAACCTTTTTAAATCAGTATATCACTTATAAAGTACTAAGCTATCATGAAACGTGAAGAGTCGTGTCACGTGCAGTCCTCGGCGCGGTTCCAAGCGTGTGTTTATAATAACACGGTTCGACGCCAAGCGTGATTATTGCACCCGATCTATTTACATTATAAAGTATACTCTCGTGAAAAGTTTTTCTCAATTCTCTGTCTACCCACCCGAGTTACTTTATTTCGCGTCAATTCTTATTATGAATTAAATAATATGAAAGAATTAAACTGTGAGTTAATGTATTCTTAACTATGGCCTAAGTTTGGTATTACAGCGTGACGGGCGAACCCTGTAATATATATTACAACATATCTAAAATTATACAATATATTTAATTTGATATAATCCACGTTTTTTACTGTTTAAAAAGTTTTAATTAAAATAACATACAGCTTATCTTTAAAAGATGCTTTGTTGTTACTTCTACAAGTTTTTATAACTGTATTATTAAATATACAAACAGAGTAACTCACTTCTATATTATATGAAATACAACTCATAACATTCGTTTCTGGTGAAAAACAAGTACAGTAAAAGCTATGTAATAAATTAACCAAGCTTAGTATCCTATATAAAGGTTTCCTATCTCAAAGACAAAATAAAACTCGTAAAACTCCCTTATAAAAGTTATGGCAATTTTGCTACATTCCATCTTAACGTAATATAGACCACCCAAAACATCTCAACCCTGACTTTCACAAGATCATTCCTACGTACCGAAACTGAATAATTTCATGAAACTTCGTTTTCCACTACTAGATATATGCGTGGGCGCATGTCAAGAAAATAAAATGTCCTCTATCGTTACTTAAAAGAATAGAAACTATCAAATAAATACTTTTTACATTATTGTTGATGCAAAGTATTATACATAATTTATATATATACATACTTCTATCTATATTATGTGCATATAAATTGAGTTTTTTTTTACTTTAGTGTCGTGAAAATTTAGATCCGTAATTCTTATTTTAATATCGGGCTACTTACTGCTGGTAGGGCATAAATACACACGTGTACATACAAACATGATCTAAAATTATAGCTTACGCTTATTTTATAGCTCGCATAGTGCACCATCTCAAGATGCCTTCATCACAGATCATTAAACAATATACAGCAGGAATTGAAGTAGTAAATAAATATTAACAAACGAGACTATCGTTCAGATCATTAAATACATATAATGAGAAACTGAATCTTAAAGTCTTTAATACAGTACCTGTTACCTGTCAATTACCTGTGTACCGTAAGCAAAAAAATTTAGCAGAAACAGATTTTTTTTTGGGTCTATACTAGTAAAGTTTTGTAACCGAAGTTTAGTAAAAGTTCGTTTGTTTGTTGAAACGCGCAAATCTCAGCAACTACTGGTTCGAAAAGTTTTTTTTTTATTGTGTTGGTTATACCATTTATCATCAAGGAAAGCTTTGAGGTGGACGTGCACTATGCATTCACACCATCAGTAACACAAGGCTATATATATGACATCACGCCGTGACTAATAGGAGTGAAAAAATGTGGAACAAACAGGGAAAATTATTCATCTTCGGGTTGCGTGCGATCAGTGGCGAAACTATAGGGTGGCGAGTCGGCAAAATGCCACGGGCCCCCAGCCCGACGGGGCCTCCGGTCAGAGGAAATGACAATTGTTGGTTCAGCTTCTTTATATATTGGGGAAGTGGGAGGGCCCATTCGATGAATTTGCCACGGGCCTCCAACGGTATAGTTACGCCACTGCGTGCGATATAGGTTCAAGAACCGAAATAATCTGTTTGTAAGAATGATTCCTCTTAAATCATCTATAAATTGTCTTTTAACATTAACTCGCTAGAACCGTTTTATAGTGAAGACATTTGGTCGAAATAAATGCATTATTACCAATTATTTGTTCTGTCAGCCAGTACGTATATGAAACTGAATAAATCTAAAACGATAGCGGTTTGCACTAGTCGTTCATAAAGTAACTACCTCTGTACAGTGAGCAAATAAAATCGTCGTAGAAAAAACAACTTTTTTGAGGCATAATCAATTTATACATATAAGTTATACATAAAAATTACAGTACGTTTTTCCTGTCTTAGGCAGAGACACTATGTGTGTTTAATTGTAAGAATATGGTTGATCAGACTGCGCCAAGCTCGAAACTATAATATTTCACAGAGATCCAAACGCAGCTCTCTCTCGCAGTAATGATAAGACAGGAATTGATGATATAAAATGATAATCTAGTTCTTAAAACTTTGATTAATATTACATTAATCAAAATTTTAATTATGCGCGTGAGATGAATCAATGTTGAATCAACGATGACGCGTAGGACACGGTAACTCAATTGGTCAGAGCAACAGCACGGAACGCTGTGAATGCCGTTTCAAGTACCGCTCGTGTCGTAAAAATGTTTTCTATCTGAAATATATTTTTTAATTGAAGATTCTAGTGACCACGGCTGATGCAAAGCACGTCGCCGTAGTTAAAATAATTTTCAGTCGAGTTTAACTGATATATATCGCGTTTTAAACTGTTAAAGTGTTTTATTTAAAGGTTTCAAATTTCAAAATCATTTAATATTTTGAAAAGCTTTGGTTATGCGACTTAACAATAAAAGTAGCAAACAAACTTAACAACCTGAGATTCACGCTAACTCACTATCAAGGTATCGATAAAAAAACGTATTAGAACCACAATCACTCAATTAAAATAGCCTAGTTATTAGTGAAAGACATCCGCAGGTGTCACTGTGTCTATCAACAGCTGACGTTGAGGAATTGAGGGCACTGGGCTCGCGTGATAAAAGACGGATTGGCCTGATGGGCCGTTGATAGAACGGCAACACATTATATGTATGTAGATCATAACATTGACACATATGTTCTAATAAATCATGTTATATATTAAACACAGTTATAGTACTTATATAAAAGTATTGTAGCAATAGCGCCTTTACTTAATGTTTTTATTTCTATGTTGAATAGTTAGGTATATATATATAAAATAGGAGACGTTGTTTATAAGCTACATAAGGTTTAAGTTAAAAACTAAATAAATCCCTATAAAATAAAGTAAGAAAAAAATTAAAAAATACATTATGCATATACAATAAAAAACTACCACGAAAGAGGGCATGCGTAGACATTTGTATGTCTGTTTCACTGATAGACTTTTATTTTTAAACAAGAAAGTGATTCGAAAGTGCATGTTAACCCCGGGATTTGAATTCAGGTCCTCTTACATTACATGGTTACATTAGGCAATGCTAGCCTATAGGTATTAATTTTAGAGTCAAGTCAATATACTGTCACAGATAAAAGTGAGACATGTTTTGGTTAAACATTATACAATATGGTTGTATAACAAGAAAACAGCACACATTGATCACAGTTCTAGCGATCGGGGAGGCAATTCTCAACGAGGCGACATAACGCCAAAATAAATATAACTAAGTATCGTTTGTACTTTATGCGAGACATTTAAATAAAACACAGCCGTGGTCATGGTGGGACTGTTCCCTTTGCCACGTTACAGCTTTCGAAACGTCGGGCTATACTTAAATTGTAAATGTGTTAACTAATACATTTCGCATTTTAAACCGTTAAAAGGGTTTTATTCAAAGAAAGTCACTCTTAATAAAGTATGTTAGCTCTTATTATACATTTTAAACTGCAATTTAAATGCGCGAACGGGACTCGAATCCACGACCGATGGCGTGCTATTGCTCAACCAATTAGCCTCGTAGCACATTTAAAAACGTCACATTTTGATTTAACTAACTCATATATCGACATACAACTTATATTACAATGACCAATTTTGTCACTAACTTCCAAACGAATCGACTTATGTCGATGCGTTAAGAATCGTCCCCCAGATTGCCCCACAATCACGAACATAACAGATTGATTTCCATTATGCAATGCATTGAGATGCAAAATCTTAAACACTGGTCATTACAGCAACTAAGATAAATACCTCATAAAACAACTAGACCCGAACTAAAGCAAAAATTTAATAAAAACGGTTTGTTTAAAAATATTTTTTACAAACAAAATTTAAATACTGTCTATAGTTTACGCGAGTAGTACACATTTAAATAAAACACTTTAACGGTTTAAAACGCGATACATTAGTTAAACTTATTTATTTAATCAAATAAGTTTAACTAATATATCGCGTTTTAAACCGTTAAAGTTGTTTTATTTAAACAGGTAAAATTTTTAATATGTATTAAAAATCTATTGATTATCTATATACTTATACATATATTAATGTATTAATGTAAAGAGTTTGTTTGAACGCACCAATCTCAAGAACTGGTTCGAATTAAAAAATCTTTGAGTTGGTTAGAGCATTTATCGAGGAACACCATAGGCTATAAAAGATAGTGTTGTGTCTAAAAGGAGCGAAGAAACATCAACTTTAAAATTTGAAATTCAACTTTCAACATTCAACTTTGTGGGTATCCTATCCGATGCGTACGTTGCGACAACGGTTCAAGATGCCTAAAAAATATGTATGAACCACGGTATGCTGACGTCGCGGGTAACAGCCGAAATATATAAAGATAAAAAGGAGATTTGCAAATACAAAGCACGCCCAAAATAACTAATTTACGCGGACAAAGTCGTCAAAAACGCTGGTTAAATAATAATTCCTATTAAGGTATTATCACTGTAATTATTAAACACATAATGTAAGAATTACTACCGATATAACTAAAATTTTTTTTTAAGATAGAGAAGGATTGACAAGCATCAGCGTCACATTATCTCAACAATATGAGCTGTGAGTACTTAATTAATTTACACATGGAATTTTAATTAAAGTGCTGTGTATGCACACGTAAAGTGTAAACAAGCTTTTATTACTGTTTATCTATTAGGACATAATACTGAGATATTAATACTATTTAATAAGTAAAGATAAATTAAAATGACAACAATGATAACTTATGCGCGGGCACTTAATAACGTCTAACGTTTAACGGTTGAAAACGCGATATATATTAGTTAAACGTATTTGAAAATTATTTATACTACGGCCGACGAGTCGGATGCTTTGCAGCAGCCGTGGTCATGGGGAGATCGCCTTTATAACGCTTAGTGTTTTATTTAAATCTGTAGGTACTACTCGCGTAAGCTACAGAAAGTAGGTGTCTAGTTTACTTGAGCATAGACACAACTTGATAAACGCAGATTGTCTAAATGAGAATAAAAATCGGTCAGGAGCGAGTCGGGCTTTTGTAACTTTAAATACTAATTTAATTTTGAGTGAACTTCCTTTGGTTTAAACTGATTATGTTCGGTTCGTGAAGTCTAGTTATATGTTTCTGCATAAAAAACAAGAAAATTTCAACAATACAAGTGTGTCACAACAATTTGTTTGTCGCACTTTAGTCATGACTCGCAAATCATAGATAGATGGCTAATGTCAACTGCAAGTATGTCGGGTCATTGTACATTAGACTGAGATCTGATTCTGATAAATCGCAGACAATGAAAGGCACGCGAGAAGTAAGGCTCTAAAATGTATATACATTTTCGTCAGCTTTTGGCCCTATTTGTATATAAGCGACAAATACGTAAATAGGTATTCTTTTTTTACTCTAAAAGGCAAATGACTAAACTCTTAAATACTTACTGCCTGTAGTTTACGTGATAGTACACATTTAAATAAAACACTTTAACCGTTTTTAAACGCAATATGTATTAGTTAAACTTATGCCGCTAGCGTAGCAGTTTTTTACTTTGACGTCAGAGACACCCTCCATCTTTAGTCTCCCCGTGACCACAGTTGCTGCAAAGCATCCGAAACGTCGGGTCGAAGTTAAAAATAATTTTCAAACACGTTTTACTAAAATATATCGCGTTTAAGTGTTTTATTTAAATGTGTACTACTCGAGTAAACCACAGACAGTATTTAATTCTGTTACTTTTAATACCTTTCGCTATACTAGTGTGAGCAAAAAATAGGAAATAATTTTGTGAGAAAGTCGTTCTCCTAGAATGTAACTTCCTTAGCTTCCTGTTTACGAGACTTGAAACAATTTTGTATCGCCGGTGATAATTCATTTTTAATATTAACTTTCTATTTTGATATGAGACAATTCATTGAAGGTAAAATATCCCAGCGATATTAATTCTAACGAGATGCGCTATCCATACTACAACTGTCATTGATAATTCACGAGTTTTTCGTCTACGGTCATACGTAAAGCGGTGGAAATTATTTTCCAAACTTCTTATATTTGTTGGAAAATAATAATTGATTTTAAAAAATATTGTTATCGATCAAGACTCGTTGATTATTGGGTTAAACCAGCAAGCCCGTCAAAATGTTTTGGTATATGTTTAATATTATGTGCGATATTCTTTCATTTTATTGTTCAAATTGCGAAACTTAGTTAAGATAATTAAGTGTACGTTTATTGTTTATTTACGCCTTAATCAACTGATTCCTGAATAAAATTGTTTCTATGTATTTAAAAAAAACTTTAACAATTAAAAACTCGATAAATATATACTTAAACTTACTTGAATAATTCACGGATTGTTTTGCACTAGCCGTGGTCACGGGGAGACCGCGTTTTAAATGTTAAGTGTTTTATTTAAATGTGGAGACTCGCGTAAACTACAGACAGTGTTTTGTTTTTATGTGTGATCAAAAACATTTCATTAACAATACGTTTGAGTTGTGTCTTTCATTTTAATCTATACTTCTATACTAATATATAATGCTGAAGAGTTTGTTTGTTTGTTTGCACGCGCCAATCTCAGGAACTACGGGTTCGAATTGAAAAATGTTTTTTTTGTTGGTTAGATCATTTATCGAGGAATGGTATAGGCTAAACAATCGCGCTGTGACTAACAGAAGCGAAGATACAGCTGGAAATGTGAACAAAACGGGGGGAAATTTTCATCTCTGTCGGTTTTAGATGCGTACGCTGAGAAAGCGGTTTAAGATACCTAAAAAATGTGTATGAAAGAATGATTCCCCTTTAAATTATCTAAAAAAATGTCTGCGACGCTTTATATGTCTATCTTTTAAGGTTAACTTGCAAGAACGACGGGGAGGGACGCGATCGACGTCGTGGCTAACAGCTTAAGTTTATAAAGATGACGGGGTTTGCAAAAACAAATTTGGATGCCCAAAATAAAGATTTTCGCGGACGCAGTCGCTGGCACAGCTGCACAGCAGCAACATTCCTTTATTTATAAAATACACAGTTCGAAATGAAGTTACAAGCAGAGTTGTCAATCCATTCAATTAGTCGTCGGCTCATCGCTTTCGAAAATGATAATTCGTTTAATTAAATTGTTTCGCTTAATTAATTAAATTCGTGACTCGCGAACAGTGTCATGGCTTATACGACCTTGTGACACTTGAGCTGCGCATTGTTATGAGTCCAGAGAGAATGTACAAATAATAAAATGGAGATTAACTGGGTTACTAAGGGGATAGCGTGTTGAAAGTAAAATACTATATTTTTAATGTAATAGAGGCAACGCCTATATTTATTACTGGCTGTGTTAGCGACTTCGTCCGCGTTAGTTATTTCGGACCTTCTCCTCAATTTTATAAAATGGAGATTAGCCACACGTAAGTCGCGTCCCATCGTTCTTGCAAGTTAACCTTGAAAGAAAGACATATATAGTGTCGCATGCATTTTTTAGATCATTTAACGAAGAATCATTCCCTCATATTTTTTTGGATATCTTGAACCGTTTTCACAGCGTACGCAACGGAAACCCACCCACAAGGGTGAATAATTTTCCCCTCTTTTTTCGACATTTCGCGCTGTTTCTTCGCTCTTATTAGTCACAGATCTATATTCGAACCAGTAGTTCGTGAGATTAGCGCGTTCAAACAAAGAAACAAACAAGCTCTTCAACTTTATATATTAGTATAGATTTGGAGATCCACAACTAAGTCCTAATAACATATAACGTGGATCAGTTTATGTAGTACATCAAATGTATTCTATTATCTCCATATTATCATACTGTAAATAAAATTAATATAATCCCGCTGCGACCATTCGTCCTTTCCTGTCCGTCTAGACAATTATCGCTAACAAACAGCTATTACATTAATTAAATATGTTTGTTATTGTTTGCTAATCACTTGTAACCCTATCACAACATATTGATGCTTAGTTGTGGCGCCATGGTATAAGCACGAAAAATTATATATCTATATAATAATATACCTAACTTCAATGTATTTATATGCATTTCGCGTCTCAATGACTTTCAAGTATACAGTACACCTTTATATAAAACATTTTAACGGTTTAAAACAAGTATATAAGTTAAAATTATTATATAAACTCTCATTACCTGAAACGTCGGGCCGTTGTTGAAATAATTGTTAAATAAGTTAAACTAATATATTTCAAGTTTTAAACCGTTCAAGTGTTAGTTAGTTAGTCAGTTTTATTTAAATGTGCTGTACTACTCACGTAAACTACAGACATTATTTAATATTGTTATAACATTGTGATGTGCAATTAAGGATCTCGTAAACTGCAGTATGTAAGATACCTACTTACTTTTGTGCGCGATAGGACTCAGGTTTGAATCCCTGGAAACGTTAAAGTTTCGTTCTATAAATCTATAACTGATAATAGTAGTTTAACTAAATGCATTAAACGCGAAGGGTCGTGTGATCGAATCCTGGGGCAAATATTAATTTAGTTGGGCATGTCACACAAGATTGAACTGCTTGTTTGTACATAAAGCTTGTTAAGTGATTCGGACACAGATATGTGTTGGCCCTATGCCTCACTGGAGGAAACGGGATTTAACACACCAAAAACTCTAACAGGTTACCAGCCCGTTCAAACAATTCTAAAACCTTTGCAATTGATCGATCTATTGCTAAAGGTCGCCTAACTAAACTACTTCGAACTAATTTCGTAACAAACGCCTGAAGCCTTTAACGTTACAACACTCCAAATCAATAGTTGATAATATCACCTGTCAATACGAACGTACGATAAACAAAAGCGGGCTTACTTTCCTTATCTAATCTTAATCGTCTATAGGAGGTCATAAGTTCTTTTATTTATGCTACTGTCATCTCTTCCGAATTTATGCCGATAGATGATAAGACGAAACTTTCCGCTAACACTATTCTTTATCTGTTTTGCCACAATATTGCGAATACAGACTGTTTGTTATAATTGGGTTCGATTTCTGTTCTCGGGTATTTTTTTTTAATACTTATTAAATTGACAAAGCTGTGTACATTAATAATTGGGTCCTACATAGATATTTTAATTTATTTTATAATAAATAAATAAAATACTATGGACAGTAGTACAATTCAGTTTTTTAATTACTTAAATTTTAGTGTTTGGGGGATTATTGATTCCCCCTTTTTAAAAACCAAACATTAAACTTTGCAGTGGTACACAAAAGAGATGTATATAATGTATACGTAAATTTAAGAGCAAACAATTCTACGTATTTTAATGCAATTTTTAAACAACAATGCAAATATTTACAAAATTCCTCAAAAAATGGGATATTTGTATGTGTCCATCTTTACTACAAAGTGTTACACCTTCCGCTTCTATGTATATGAATAATATATAATTTGCTGTTAAAAAACACTTTTCCCTATTTAAAACATGAAACATATAAGGCAGATATAAGATTTATTTACTACCAATTTGTTCAGAAGCATAAATGACATATTTTATTTCTTAATGTGTATTATTTATTCCCAGCCTGGGTTGGATTAGATATTTTAGTAGTAGTAAGTAGATTCTCCATGTGCATGATAAGTCATCAGGCACATTTGTCCTAATTATTTTTACAGGTATTTGTTTTTAAATCATGCCTAACTGCTTAAACCCCTAAGTATATGCTCTCAAACCATTCAAGTAGCAGGCAGGCAGCATAGCAGGGGCGTATTCATAGGGTAACAAAGGGTATTTTAATGTAATGATGTAATTAATGTCTTATCAACTAGGACTTGTAACTAATAATTGTATGGATGCCAATTTAGTTTTAATAAAATACAAGGAATCAACTTTTGAATTACTAATATGGGATTTGCAATATTAGTTTATGATGTTTCATTATTGATAAGTATAAAAATAGATATGTGCAAGCTATGAGCAATGGAAACAGCACTTGTATATTAAAGTGGGTGCAACGATATATTGTTTCTACTACTTTGTAACATTTATATTTTAAATATATATTCATATATAACTTAACAAGTGTAACTATAAGATACAATAGTTCAAGATCTGTTGAGGCATTGTCCCCACCCTGACAAGCCATCTAGTTGAAAAGAAAACTAGAGTGATGTTCTAGATAATGAAAGATGTAGGGAAAGAGAGACATGATAAAATAATCTGTAAAAATATGAACTATATTTTATAGGACCAACACACATTTTCATTTTACAGGATTAACGTCTTTTTAACAGAGGATCAAGGGGTTCAGTCGATGGAAGGCGAAGTACTCTGCTATATAAGTAGGTATTTTCGATTTGGATTTCTATTCAAAACTTATAAGGTTTTTTAAAGAAATTAACATTGGAATGAATTAACTAATTTTATTTATATGAAGTTGAAATATATAAACTGTATTTATGTTTATATATTTCAAAGATTTTAGAAGCAAACCCATTTTAGAATGGTTTAAAGTACAGTACTAACCAAAATAAGTCATGAGAATTTCTTAACACAGAAAACTAACAATTGGTAACAGTATATGTATCATAACTGTGTGATTGAGGTCACTCGCTTACTCCTTAAGAGTATAATCTAATCAAATCTCTCATGTGAATCATTATACAAAATAAAAAAAGGAATACCTAATTTTACATTTTAGTACTAATTTTATATATTAAATGTAGAATAGTAAAGTAGTAACAGTAGGAGTAACTTTTAATTGTTTCAAAACTTTGATCTCTGTACATTTTTTGGAAGGCTCTTTTGGATATCCTTTTAATGGAGCAAATGCATGTACAAGGGTATTTTTTATTTTATTATATTACAAGATTCATTATTCATAATACACACCACAAAAAATACAAGAGATGAAAACTTACATACTAACTTATAAATAAAAGGTGGCCATATCGCTTAGCTGCGATCCCTTCCAGGCAACCTGAAGGGTAATAGAATAAACAAAAAAATATATAGATAGAATAATATTTACCAGAAGTATTATAAACTTATCAAATATTAACTTAATCTACTTCTTATAAGACACTTAGTTAATGATCCGTATGGTACTCATATCATAATGTTTGAACACATTAACACTGACATGTGATTAGCCAAGTCGCAAAGTTATCTAACCAGACGGTGACAGATAATTTAATAATTATACAAAATGTTGTCCTGAACCAAGTGTACATAAAAAAAATATTCACAAATTTAAACACAAACTAATTCATGACAAATGGTAATTTGTAAAGAAAAAATCTAATTGGAGTGAAAATATTGGTTATTTTAATGAAAATTTTTAAATTAATTTGCTTCTGCAAAGCATCTATAATTTTTGAGTTTCAATTAAAAAATAGTTAAGAAATATTGAACTTTTGATCATATTTCAAAGCAATAATAGTGTTTGATTTAATTGAGTACTTGGGTAATAAGGGACAATACTTTAAACCAATACTTATTTTTTATGAGTAAATAAAAAATATATTTGTATTTGAAAAGAGTAAATGTACAAATCTCTCAAATCGCTATATAATTGTTTTACAAAAGACAATTAACTAACAGCAACAAATTTTAAAATGGAAAACAGTATGATTTGTCACTTGATGGAAACACAAAATTTTGTAATATATAAAGACATATAACATTCAGAAGGTCACCAAATTAAGAAGAAAAACAAAACATCTAAAGAAATGGTAGGCAAAAATTAAGAAATTACTTAAATGACTAAGAAACAATGATTATGTCCTTAGGCAATTCCAGAAATTGAATATTTGACTATGTTGATTTGAAGGATCCTAAAGTAAACATACATTATTGCTTACATAGACAATAGGATAGTAATAAATTACATATTCACATATCTTCTTCATAATAATAGGCAGGTGTTCAAATAAAGCCCCTACTTAAAGTATACAAATGTGTTAGTGAGAAATTGAAAGCAATAAATTTTAGAGTTTATATGATAATCTTACCTATTCTGGCTATCATGATGCATATTTCGTTAATATTTGTTTTTTTTTTACAACGGCGCATGTTTGAGATAAGTGGATGACGGTATATAAATATGCAGGTAGGTTTATTTAATCGTAATTGAAAAAAATCTTCAAACCGCTGTAAACAATGGTTAAATTTTAAATGAGTAAAGATTGTGGAATTTAAATTGGGCCATTAATTCCAAATCACGTTTTCACAGCTGAGCGTACCAAACACCGCATATAAATAAACGAAAATACTATCTAATATTTACCTTCAGCGCTCTGGTTCAACGAAGGCGGAGCAACGGACGTCGACAGATTCTTCTTCTGGTCCCTTTTTGGTGGATCAGAGTCTGAATCGTCGAAAACCAGCGTCCTGACCGATTGAGAGCACCGACGATCCATTGCCTCTCACTACACAGTACACTGAACTAATATTTTCGCCATAAACGAAATTTTAGTTCATTTTCCATCATGACACTATAACATACAACTTGCATCGGTATCAGCGAAAAGAATCGCTCTAGTATTTAACAGATAGCACAAATTTTCTTAACACTTGTGCCATGTTAGAACGCGACTTATTAAACCACCTCCATTCACACAAATAAATAAAATTAAAATGATATTTTTTAAATTTAAAACTCTCTACAGATTATATTATGTTTAACATTCGTGCCTTGCTTGTATTGGTTATCTGTAATTCGTGTTGCCAGCAAATTTTCTATTTTTCGCATACAGAGGCATTTATTTTGTGTGAGACGAATAATTTTTATACTTATAAACATCTTAACTTAACTCTGAGATAAAATCATTTAACGACACTCTTTAGTTTTAAATATTTCTCAAAATGGTTTATGAGTAGGTAATAATATGAGTCCAGCAAAATTTCGGCGAAAAGTACCGTTGTGGCGACACTCGTGTATATTCTTTGTAACTGCAAGTTATCTATGTTTATATTATTCAATATGCCACAGAATCAAGAAACATCGTGAAAATGATAAAATTTGTTAGTATCATCTGTAGAGCACTCAAATAATGGACAAATTGTAATTTCTGCCATCTTTTGTTATCGTTGGAACATCTTAAAAATGTTGCCATTATACAATAATATATTTTTTAGTAGTCATTGCCATTATTTGATGTAAAAGTGTTAATTTTTACATCGAAACGTAAAAAATCTTATTTTGTTTTTTGAATAAACGTATTTTAACATTGTAATATTAAATAAAACTAGATTTTTATATCTCAAACACTGTTAATTTTCAATGACACGTTCAAATTGCAACGCCATCTAGTTTAATTTAACGTTCAAATATAAGTTTTACCCATCAAAAGAAACGGAAAAACACGAGTTTGCGTCGCCTTTAGTAGATATCAGCTGAATTATTCGGCTAAAATGCCCTGGCACGGGCATACGTAGTCGTCGGTCCGCCATTACGACGCAGCCGAGACACGTTCGTCGTATTTAGTTAAATATTTTCGTTTATAAATGAGTAATAACGCTCATGAGCTAAGTAATCGGCTTCTTAATGCGTTGGATAGCAATTACAATGTAAGTTTCCGAATTTTGAAGACAGATACATGCGATATGCAAGTCGGAGATATGGAAACGGTCTGCTCGGGCCTGTGACACCCGAATCGTTCGCAACTGAACCTCTTGAGAGGCTGTATACCAGTAGCCGAGTGCATAGCACAATCATTAAAGCTTATATCTAGCGAGATCTAGTACGCGTTATACGATGCTCAATCTGAGATTGTTATGTGTTTCAATACGTGAGCGTTGCGAGTGATGTACAGGGGCACTGACGTCGCCAGCTCTCCTCTCGTCCCTCCGTCCCTAGTGCCAAATGTTTTGCAATGTGAAAGTATGGAATTGTGCCACGCGTGTTTTTTCTCATAAATACTGGTCAGATCGGGTGTTCTGGGCCCGATGGATGTTCAAATGAATGAAAATAATTTATCGGTCACTATGACCTTACGAGATATCTACAGTTGTCGGTGTGCCCACTCGTATGTATCATATATCTTCGCGAGTATGGATTCTATACCTTTCTTAATTTATTATATATGCAAGCACAGGTCAGTCAAAATTTATACTTTTTAGCAAGTCAGCAGTGGCAGTTTGACTTAGCATGTGGTATAATAGGCAGGCAATTGAATTAAGGGTAATTCCCACCAATTTGTAGGTTATAGACTTACTACCAGCACTACAGCACTTTCTAACGTAAATTCCATTATTTATAACCCTATTTGAACTTAGTTTTTGCACACCATTGGTCATTCCATTTGTTCAATGACCCTGTCATTAATAATTCAACAGGAAGTACCTGAAGGGTCAATTTTAAGTATGCTTGAGTTTACTTTGTCCTTTGTGGGGTCATGTAGGGAAAAGGAAGGTTATGGTCAGTGGGTACCATGCCCGGATTCAACTGCCCATGTGATTATTGCATGTGGTTAATATTCTATATTTTATTTAAAATGTTTATATAGCTAGCTAAATATAGCAGGTTTTAAAATATTGTTCAAGAGAAAAACTTATTTCATAGAATAATTCCATTCTTATTTTGCAACAATAAGTTGAGGTCTACATTATTTTTGCTGCAAAAAGACATACTTACCTTTTTTTTTTTAAATATCAAATTGTTGTATATTGTATAAAGTGATACAATGTTTTCTCATTTCTGTTATCCCCTTTCAGTAATTAATTAAATTGTTTAATATGCTTTTTAAATATCCCAAAGAGTTTTGATAATATTATGTAATATTGTAGTTATTCAAGAAATCTAAATCAATTACAATAATAAAACATGCAAAATAGGGGTGGTTCCTGTAGTCTTATAAAACACTCACATAATCTTTGTCTTCTTATAGATATATAAAAATCTTTCTAAATCCTCATAAAGTCTTTGGACAGTGGATTTATAATAACATATAAGAGACTTTTCTATACCCTTGTGAAACATTTACATAACATACAGTACAATGTATAAATATTTTAAACAAAGAAAAAATATTTTGTTATATTATCTGTTATCACAACAAATTATTTAGTTATCAGAAACATTACTGTTGAGTTTGAAGAATAGTGTTATATTATATTTTTTATTTATAAGAAAATATGCTTACAGAATTAAAACGAAAAGTCGGCCATCAGAGTATCTTAGCTTGTATTTAAATTGTATATACATTTTGCCTTTAGAATATATATAGGCAGAAAGAAAAATTATGTTTGATTAGACTTTGAGTAGAATTCCCCAAAAAAAATCCTATTTTTTTAAAGTTTTCATTAACCTAACCTAACTCTATAATCTATATCGTAAAAGCCCACTGTAGTATTAATTGAATAGAATTCGATTCTGGTTGTTTGTATTGTATCAAAACGCATACATTTTCGATTGCTTCTATGCCATTTATAGCAAGGCTAGTCGAAAAATGTTTTTTATTTCTTTCCAGCGTTGATTGTTGCTCATTTTATGGAAGTTTTATCACATTATCGTTTTATTTTGGTTGTGCATTGTTAGGCCTCGGAATGTTTGATTTTATGAAATCTTACATTCTACTGTATATTGCGAAATGAATTATTTCTTACAGTAGGAGGGATACTGTTTAACACAAGATGTCATTTGATATGGTCTTAGTACGTTGCATCACAGAGTAGGGGTACATTAAGGGGGTGGATAGTGAGTGGGTGGCCTCACCCACAATTATTGAGATTTAGGACGCAATGTTGAAATATTATGAAAAGTCTCTCACAATTGTTACATCACTTGCTTCACGCTTTGATAAATACATTTAAACATTTTCACACTTAATGGTTTGTACATATTGAAAAATTTTATGGGTATATTATCAAGGGTTATAATATGCACAGTTAAATTTATCTGCAAGATTTTATGGTTCTTCATTTATCAGTGAACACCAATAATCTATTTATCTCTTTGTTCTTTCTAGAAACACTACTATACCTTCATATAACATTGAGGAAATTGTAGAACATAGTTGATTTCTTGCTACATCTGCATTTATTCCAGTTACAAATGTTGTCTTTTTGTGTTGTGTCTCCTACTTCTGATGTGGTTTCGGTCATCCTTTGCTTTATTAATAACTTAATTTATAATTGGCATATGTAGATTTTAAAACTCAAAAGAACGCGGCATACCTTCCACAAATCTAGGTATAACTTAACAGTTTCAATAATAATGTTTCAGGTCGTCGACATGCAGGCAGTTAATGAAATTATATCCATTTTGGAGAAATTTAATATTACAAAAGAGTTGCTGGAGGTGAGAATAAATTTTTATATTCGTATTTAATTATTAATTAATATTTATTGTATTGTTATAATTAATTTAATTGATACTACTGGAACTTATTGTGGATGAATAAGAACCAACAGTTTTTTTACCTAATTAGCAGTAAAACCTCACTCAAATCAATTCATCCATTAATTAGTTATATTACATCATACCAAGACTATTTTATGTGTTGTTGAGTCTCTGCATTCTGTCATTTCCATCAAAAATCACCGAAAACAAAACTACTGTGTGTTACCTCAACCAAAATGTATTGTAACTAAAAACTGTGCATTTCTACCTTTGTCTGTTTGCAGACAATGAATGATTTTACTATTTGTATTTACTCCCTTTTGTGCTCATGTTGCATTTTTGTTTTGTATATGCTTGAATTTATGTAAAATTATAAACATTTAATAAATAAGAAGTGAAATGTTCTTGTGTTCTGTGGAGTGAGGTTTTATAGCTAATAGAACCATGTCCAACAGTTTTGTCCAACATAATCTGACTAAGAACGTTCTTACTAATGTTCTGTCACACTTATCCTATTGTATGTATTCAACATGTGGCATTATCATTTTAGTACTTATCAATATTAACATATAGAAGTTAGTATATATAAGTACCTTAACCTTAGTACTCAAATAAGTTGGAATAAATAATATTTATGTTTAGATATATTTCTTAAGTTAGAAACAGTTTTTTTTTTAATATAGAGGTGGACAAACAAGCATGAGCTACACTTAAAGGGAGGTTAAATATCCCAGCCATATAACACAAGACACAAGATGAGCTGTCGTCGACCAAGCCAGATTACACATACAAACATATTTGATTATTTGTAGTTTCATCAAACACAGTCTTTATATTAAAAGCAACAGACACTTATTAAACTTTTTAATCTCAAGACCCTCTATACGACATAATGACAATCTAGACGGTTCGGCACCGTAACGCGTTACAAGCCACTTTGAAGTACCCTCCTTTTTAAAGTAGCACTTTAAAAAATATCTTAGCTGTCTCATACCTTCAATCTCTACATGTTATGAGGTTACTACTATAGTCAAATTGTTCTTTAAAAGAATGATCTTTTATATGTTTTAAGAAATTATCTTAAAACATGGTGGAAAGACAAATATGTGGCTGGGGGTACAATGTTGACTGTTATTTACAAAATGTATGTAGTAATTATACTTCTGTGCCAAATAAAAATATTTATGTTATGTGGGTTATTATTTTACTACTTTATATGTTCCTCTTATTTTCAGACCACCCGACTTGGCAAGCACGTGAACGAACTACGGCGGAAGACAGCAGACCCGACCCTCGCGAGGCGCGCCAAGGTGCTGGTGAAAAGGTGGCGGGATCTGGTCATACCCGCCGTTGCATCGCCTGCACACACCGGTAAACTTTGTGCCATATTATTAACACTGATGAATTGATTCAGTTTTGTCTATTACGCACTATACAGGTTGTAAATTAAAAATTTATGTACAATAAAAGGAGTTTTAATTAGATTACATAAACAATCAAAGGTTATTTTTATTTGCTGCATCATGTGACAAAAAAAGCAACATCGCTGCTGTACCATAATCACAAATCCATGGACCAGTTGAGTGCCTCTACTTTAAGCTAGCGTGGGTTATGATAGGAAGAAGTTAATTTTTACATGTACACAGCCTCAACTACACAAAATTGGAAGCAATAAACATTACTAAAATGAATTGAAATTATATTGTTTCAGGTTCAAATCGTTCATCAGCAGAACGACAGACTCGACGACCGGGCGGGACGCCGCTAACTTCACCAGCACTAGTTAGGGTAAGGCATTTCATCTATCAGAAAGTCACCATACACAGTGCCATAGTGTCATACTTCTGTGGTTTTTTTGTGAGACAGACATGTTCACTTAATGAAATACCTTAGCTATCTAATATCTAAACAAGATGCGCAATATGTTATTTTGGCTTTGAATATATGGAAAACCACAGACTGGAACCGAAATGCGAATGTACTTGAAGGCTTTTTCATCTGTGAACGATGGTTGATATTCCTACCATCCATTTAATATATATTTCTAGATTTATTTATTTACTACAACTAAAACGGCCTAAGCCAATTACATTCATGGTAAAAAAAAACCACAATATGTTTCAGAAAAAATTTGTTGTCTGTAAAGTCGGCTTACTGACGATAGTTGAACGTGACAACGTCTTAAGAAAATACTGATGGAATGGTAGCATTTTTCAAAAGAAAATTTTAATTTCATTTGTTTAATAAATTTGTATGTATTTAGAGAAGGAGGTAATTGGAAATAACAATGAAATTGATCAAGTTACATTTATTTGTACGCATAAATACAACTATGTCATTTTTTTTTTACAATTTAATAGTTTTTACAAGTATAAATGTGCGTTGAGAGAGACGGATGTCAAACGCTGCTGTCGAGTGCGTGCTTCTTTGTCGCTCGGTCCGCGCTCTCGCTTGCACTTCAAGCCTTACATGGAACGCGAGCGAGGTAACGCCGCATGAGTCATGTTTTTTCGTGCGTGCAGCCGGCTCTGTCGAATTATAAGACGTTGTCCGGTCTAAAACATTATTTTATAAGAATCATGTTGGATCCTGTGGGATACCAGCCAAACATTGCAGCCATTAGACCAACAAGGACGACGAAATTTTTTCCTAACGTTTATTATATACATTTGATAACACTCTGCTTTTAACTAAAATAAACAGGTTTTATGAATATAACTACAGCATAGCATAATTATGTTTTTAATGTTTCAGTCATATAGGATCGTCGTATAGGAGAATAAAATTTAAGTTATTTGATGAAACATTTACAAATAATTGACCTCGAAGGCCAATTCACATTGTAACATGATAATAAAGATAGTTAATGTTAAATTTGCAGCAAGGTTTGAGCCCGGCTGTGCCCAGCCCGAGACCGGTGTCAAGGCCAGGTAATTCACATCTTTAGTTTACTTCAAAGTCCTACTGTTTAAGGGACACATTTCTTAGGTATCAGTATAATACCAAAGTTGAAAGCATTGCAAAATGAATAAATATATTATCTGTAATCATGAATGGTAATAGTTCAACATTAAATAAAACACTTTAGACGGTTTGAAACGTGAAATATATTAATCGGATCAATTTTTTCAGCAGCCGTGGTCATTAAGGGCATCAATCAATTTATGTATTCGCTTTTGAAACCGTTAAAAAGTGCTCTAGTAAATAATGATGATTACTAAATTAGCTTCGTCAAAAATCTCGATATAAACGTGAAAAAAAGTATCCCTATATATTTTAATCGCATTATTTTGTAACAGCATGGGGTGGTTATGAGTCCGACTCTCAGGATGTAATCCTGGTGGACGACGACCCGCCCGCACCCCCACCTGCGCCCGCGCATACACCTATCCACGCACACAAGCCTATAACTCCGCGTAAGTAATCTACTATTTAGTAATTTGTGTTTTTATCTTACAAATATAATTGAAATGTGAACATCCATTTCTTAGACGGTCTTATTGTTCGTGTTTTGATATCATTATACATTTTGCCATAACCTCTAAACTGTAAAGTACTTATGGATTTGTTTGATGTTTTAGCTGTTAAGCGGGCACTTTCTCCAGAGACCCTAGATGACGATAAAAAGGCTAAAAGGGATAAGAAACCGCGGAAACGAAGGTATGTGACTTTGTACAAAGCGTATCTTAAACTGTCTGTAGTCTGTACTCTGTACTTATACTACAAGAATTTCTATTTGTAGGTATTGAAAAGAATTTGTTCAAAATAAATGACTGACTTGATCATTTAGTTCTCAAAAGATCAATAATTATGTTAAAAGATATAAAGGGCATCAGCGCATCATGCTTATATTTTTTCATATGTCTGGTTTTAATATAATATATCTTATGTAGGGGCCATGGCAGAGCTGGTAGTGGTACGGAAGCGACGGCGTCGACCGCAGTCAGTGGGGCCCCCGGCTCTTTGCCCGGGGCGGTGGGCCCCAACGCGTGGCCCTCTCGTAATGGCTCCGGGCCTGATAGACGGAAGAACGGGTGGCGGAGGGATAAACCGGATCCCTATGCTGCCCTTGTTAACCGGTTGCCACCAGCTGGGGGCAAGAAGGTAATTATGTCCCTTTTTAATCAACACTTTAACGGTTTAAAACGCCATATATATTAGTTAAACTTATTTGAAAATTATTTTACCTGCGGCCCGACGTATCGGATGCTTTGCAGCAGCCGTGATTATGTTATTCAAACGTTATCTATAATGTAATCTATACTAATATTATAAAACGGAAGGGTTTGCTTGTTTGTTTGAACGCGCTAATCTCAGGAAATAGTGGTACGGGTAAAATACAAAATTTATGGAGAACATTTATCGAGCAAGGCTGTAAAACATCAGATGGCGAAGCGAAGAGCGGCGAAGAAACAAAAGGGAAAGAATATTCGTCTTTAAATAATCTAGAAAAAATTTCCATGTGACAATATAAGTCTAGTAAATAATCTTTCAAGATTATTTCACAAGAACCGTTTTTATGGGAATAAAATTTCATCAAAATAATTGATATGAAAAAAAATGTTTACAGTTTTAAATAAACGTTGTATATGCATCTTGTCGTCGTTATTAAAGAAATCACTTAGAAGAAAGCAGAAAATAAATATGCTTTGATAGATTCTGAATGACTAGGTCCAAAATTGTATCTCAAAAGATTACACAATATACATGTTAAAATTTTGTTTTTATCTTTATAGGTAAAGACGACAGCGGAACTTCTAGAACAGATTCAATTGCGGACAGGGGGTAAAGCGAGTGCTCCCCCATCTCCACACTCCCCCCACTCACCTGATGTTATGCTCATAGAGCCAGATGGTATGTGAAATAAGATTTTATTATACCTTTTGTTTACGGGGCATATTATTAAATATTGTGCTATTTCATTCTAGAATGTCCAGTGAAAGTGGATTCACCATTACGGAATGGCGGCAGTGAAGAGCCTCCAGAACGCAAATGGCTCCTCGAGCCCCTCGAAGACGAGAAAGAGTGGGCACCGTGTATCTGTGATCCCGAAGTAGGGCCAGACCCGTCCTGCCCAGCGGACTCGCAGACAACTATCCTGCCAGATCACGTTCATGCCCTCCACCACACCTTCCTACCTGGGGTAAACGGGACTCGAGCACCACTTTACCCTCATAAATTTGCAGTACGTCCATCAGTAAACCCAGAAGACCCAACTCTTTTCGCAAACGTCGTACCTCTGTACAATTATTCAGATTATGCCGACGATTTCTGCGTTAAGAACATGTCGCGTGTGCCGATATGTACTCATATCCCCACTTCACATTTCGCTCCATCCCCTCCCTCGCCCCCACCCAAACCCCCACCCCCGTCCCCAAGACCGTATCCGATCGATGACGTCCCAGAACCCAAGGGCTTCGAAGATTCTCCTTCACCTAGTCTTATTGAGGATGTTGATATGAAAGAAGTCAAAGTAGAAACCAACGAGAGACTGAAACCCTCCCCGACCCCCCACGTCGATGAGAAGCAAATGGAAGACATTAAAGTGATGAAGGAGGAACCGCAACTGCAGTTCTCCATGACGTCACCCGAACACAGGACGGTCGAGCGAACGAAAGAGCAAGATTCAGATCATAAAGATCCAGACATGATAAACCAAAAAGATCTAGACTTGAAGGATTCAAAGAATCTAGTGCAAAAGTTGCGACCTAAAGTCGACTTAGACGGTAGGACTTTGTACGAAAAGTGTGTATCGTGTATAAGATCAGTGCCCTATAGTTACGAACATGCCTCGTCCGCTCCGGTTCTAACGTTTCCCGTTGAAAATGTGTCGGACAGCGTCAGCGAAGCGTTAGAGAGTGCCGAAACTGAGCGTGACGACCTAGGCCGGCCGGTTAGGGCTTCGCATTTCGCCGAATGGCACGAGTGTGCAAAACTCGGGGACCTTATAGCACTTCCGTATGTTGTCATCGACTGACCAAAGCCCAAAGCTTCCGCTGGTGTTCCAAGTGTCCTTACAGTAGGTTTAAGTGCAAGTGTATATAGTGATTGTGACTCGAATAGTGCAACTGGGTTTGTAATGTACGGAGCAATGTTCGGCGTCTCATGTGGAACCTTCCTATCTTACAAACCGAGTTTGGTTATGGATTTTTATAGTCTATGACACGGTTGTTTTGTGTTACGTGAACATGGTAAATATTTTTCGATGTCACAGTATTTTAGGCGCAGGGTTGAATGTTAAGTTTAAAAATGCAAAATACTCTCGGTATATGTCCATATGAGTGTTGAGAGCTTAAACCGTATTCGAGATGCAACAGGCCCCGGTTACAAAACTATTTATTTACCAATAGAAGTACCCAATCCTCCATATGTCAAGAGCTTACTCCATGTTCAGGTAACGTAGTGTTGATTTCCAAAGTGGTGTGTTGTGATATCAGGATTCGGGCCGGCCCGAGACTCGGACAAAATCTCTTAGACTGTTTCATTGAGTTATCTTGTTACCGATTGTGATTTATAAAGAATTAGGTAATTACTAATAGGAGTTCCAATTGTATATTATACATATATATTGCTATATCGAGTCAAAATATCAAATAACATATAGTCGACCATGGTTTAAGGAGGTGGGAGGTTCTGGAGTTGGTGGTTGGTTTTAGTAACCCTCTACTGGTAGGTAGGTAATTAAATTGTATGGAAATTAAGTTTTTTTGTATCTTTTTTTTTCGGAACATGTGTCATTCTTAAAGACGATTTGGTATTCATATTTTGTAAACTAATTTTCACATCTAGATCCTCCCACATATAAAAATGGTTTAATATATTTTAAATATGCTGCAATTTAGGTAATTTCGCCCCGGGCTATCGAGTGTTGTTTTGTGAACTTGGTGTATGAAAATGTTCTTTACGGTACTTCTTTTGAACCTTAGAAAGTTACCATCTATGTAGTACATTGATTGAAGGCGAAATATCGTTTTTAATTCAGTAGTCCTACACAACGGTACATCTAAGGTCCCTACGTACAAAATCAAGTAACGATAATTGTCATACGCGTCGTACCATTTTGTTTGTTTCCGTTGAATGTTGGAGCTCGGGGCCCTGACGACTTTAATGGGTCCTTATCAATCTCGCATGTGCCACAATTCTGTGCCAGATATTTTATAATGGCGGTCATGTTGCCGTTCAATTGAGAATTCTGACTAAATCTTTTCTTAACTAGCCGTAGGTTAAAAGTAACTTTCTGTTTCTCTCTACTTCTTGATGGACCAAAATATTCTAATCCTATTGATATTTCATATATATATTACTTTTCTTGTGACTGAGCAGACTTGGTGATGTTGTGATTTTCTATGGCTTTTGATAATATTGTACATAATTTATTCCGCATTGACTTTTATACCCGGCAACAAATAACCAGGTTTCAATTATTTTTGTAACATCCATTATTCCTACAAGACTATAGTACAAGATTCCTACTAAATATAATGATACTTTGCTTCTTATTTATTCTCTTTTTGTTATTGAATATGTGAATAATGTTGAATTATTTAGTAAGATAGGTAAGTATTTGTTGACATTACACCAAAAGTACTATTTTTTGTATTGAACTGCAACATGACTTACGTGTAGGCGCTTTTGGAGGATTTACTAGCAAACTTCAAATTCTCATTTAAAAAAATAGTTTTTTTTTTTCATCTGACCAAAATTTTTTGTACAATAATATACCTCTAAAAGTGCCTTTTATATTAGGAACTATGCAGATTTTGTATTATATGTATTTATTATAATCTATTGTCTAGAATCACTGTGCAACGTAAGGTGTAAAACGAGAATAGTTTTTTTTCTTACTTTAAAAGTAAATATCGCGTTGTTTCCACCAACATCTCCTAAGCCAATTCAGTTCTACTGCATACAAAAACCTAAAATATTTAAAAAAATAATTAAAGAAATGTTAAACATTTAGAAAAATTATTCTGTTTATTCAGCCATTTTCTATCAGTTTTGTTGCTATGACAAATCTATTTTGGCATTTTTATTTGTAGCGAATTTTGTATTTGACATTTTATATTACTTTATTTCGAAATATTGAATGATATAATAAAAATGATGTTATTTAGATCTTTTTACGTTAAAAAGTAGTCACACATTAAATTTGTTATTTGCAAGTCAAAATTATTTTTAGTTCCAAAAGTAATTAATAGTTTGTTTTTAAATAGCATCGCTATTATATATTTTTTGTTATAAACACAATTGTTTGTTGCTTCGCGAAGCGAATCGTTTCCATTTTTTTGTTCGTTGCATAAGTTGACATGTACCTTATATGTTTTGTAATGATAAAATTGAACGCAATATCAAATTTAGTTGTAAGTCAACATCAATATTTCCATTCTCTTTAAAAAATTGCCAAAAATTGCTCAAAATGTAATATGTAACTTGTTGCGCACGCGACATTATATTAAAGAGATTGTTATTGTTCTTATGTTTGTATTAAAAATGTATTCACTCCACACTTCAAAACTGTAAATGTTAAATACTGTCTTTAGTTTACGCGAGTAGTACACATTTAAATAAAACACTTTAACGGTTTAAAACGCGATATATTAGTTAAACTATCAACCAAATAAATTTAACTAATATATCGCGTTTTAAACCATTAAAGTGTTTTATTTAACTGTAAATGTTACTCACTAGATGGCGCTGTAACAAAATATCCACTATTATCGTAAACAAATATCTCAGTTAATAAGTTGATTCGTTGTATGTATCCGTTATAAGTAGACCCATTAAAGTCGTGTCTAACAAAAGGCCTTACGTATAATGCGCGGGTGAGTCCGGGCGCGGAGCTTGTATAGTGACGACGATGTAACCCGGAGACTGCCTTGATGGACTTGATCCAAAAGTTTTGGTAAAATATAAAAAGCAAAATATATGTGTTTTTATTACGACTATACGTTTCATTTTTCCTTCCAAGACTGCGGGCTCCACGATGTGTTCCCGCCTTTACGCCTTTTTAATATACATTGATTCGTGGGATTTAATAGAAATAAGACCCATATAATTTTAAGATATAGAAAGACAGACAAGCCTAACGCTATAGTTGGGATTTATTTATCCTAAAATAACCTCAGCCATAAAACATCGAAGATATGCAGTCGATCTCCGACGTTACTATCGTCGGAAATTCAACTGGAAGGGAAACGAACCCCCCGCTTTTTTTTTTTTTGTACAGTGGTTCGCGATATGGACAGAATGTCGACATCCCTATTACTATCCATTTACTATCGCCAGGAGATTTCGAAAATTGAATTGATTAGTAACATGTTAGACCGGTTGGGGATCGAATCCACGACCCGTTGTTCATTGTCCATACATTTTATATGAATTAGACGTGACTATTAAAACCTTGTAAACAAAACAAATTATTGTTAATAAAACTTTATTAATAAAAAATAATATCATTTACAAATGTGACGCTTGCATGGCACATTTCTTGTTAGTGTTACCAGATACAAAAAAAAAACGGTAAATGCTTACGTTTGTATATTGTACATTTTACAAATATTTACTTTTCGAGATTCGTTGTTACTAGCTTATGAAGAAGTATTAATAAATATGTTAAGTTTATAAAAGACGCCACGTTCTTACAGCATAAGGGACAACGAAACATTTTTTTTACATAATATGATTGTAGTAAAATATTCAAATAACTGTTTCTTTAGCAAATAATCATTAACAAATACATATCTTTTGTTTGGGACGTTTTAACCGTTTAAAACGCGATATATATTCGTTAAATAATTCTTAATACATTTCTAACAAGTTAACGAATATATCTCGCGTTTTGAACCGTCAAATTAGTTTTTTTTATAATTATTTCTTTACTTAACTTTTTCAGTATTATAAGTATAGTAAACATTTTAAAACTTTAATATTCTTTACACATGGTGGCATTAATAAATCCACATACACATGACATGACGTGGCATACACAATTTTCCGTGGTTGAGCTACATTAGAACCTTAAAACTTATAAGTGTGAAATTAGATTGCGCGAGAGTTACTTGCATAGTGGGTTGAAGAAATTCAATGACGTTTAGGACGGTATCTCAATCGTAGCGTAGCGGTACGGAAACCTGTGGATGCCGGTTCAAATCGCGTGACGTCATATAAAAAATGTCAGTAATACAACAATGTTAAGATTATGTCATCACATTATGACACACGGCATGGCACAGCACAGCGGCAGACAAATGGGCACAGCGGTCTTCTTCTCGCTGCGTTTCTCGCGAGACTTCGCCCCCGATTCGTACTCGTACATGGCGCGGCCGGAGGCGTATTGACCTCCACCAGCTTGCATGGCCTGGAAAGACAACATGGTTCAGATTCACTGGCGATGTGCGGGTAAATTGAGACTGAATGGGACACACGGAAACTGTTTTAGGAACCATTTGGTCTTTTTTATGAGTCAGGTTGCCAATAACCGGATTAGGAACCACTTAGTCTTTTTTACTGAGTCCGTGTGGTGCCGGATTAAGAATAGTACCCCCCCATATCCTCCCGTGGGTGTCGTAAGAGGCGACTAAGGGATATAAAACCGATGAACGGGCAGCAGCGTTCATTCGCGGTTCAACCATCCAACTGCGCTCGCCAACCCGTCTGCCAAGCGTGGCGAGTATTGGCATATACCCCCCCAAAAATGGACAGTATGACCAGCACCAGGCCCCCAGTCCCCGGCAGCCCCGTAAGTCCTGGCTACGGTAGCGGCCATGGTAACTGCGGGGCAGGGGGTGCTAAGAATCACCGGCAGAGATCCGGCTACCTTTTCCGACGACCATTGGCCCTGATAACATACAATGCACGCACTTTGAGGATGGATGAAAAGATTGTCGAGCTGGAAGAAGAACTGAATAGGTTGCGGTGGGACATAATAGGGTTATCGGAGGTCCGACGAGAGGGCGAGGACACGATGACCTTGGAGTCCGGCAACATGTTCTTCTACCGAGAGGGAGGACAGCAGTCCCAAGGCGGTGTCGGGTTCATAGTCCACAGATCCCTTGTCAACAACATAGAGGTGGTCGAAAGTGTGTCGAACAGGGTGGCGTACCTTATACTCAGAATATCTCAAAGATATTTGCTGAAGGTCATACAGGTATACGCCCCGACCTCGACGCACTCAGATGACGAAGTAGAAGTTATGTATGAGGACATAAGTAGAGCCATGCATTCTTCGAAAACACACTTCACTGTTGTGATGGGGGACTTCAACGCAAAGTTAGGGAAGAGAGGCGAAGATGAGTTGAAGGTGGGAACCTTTGGCTATGGGCACAGAAATCCTAGGGGACAGAGGCTGGCCGAATTCTTGGAGAAGGAAGGTCTTTACATGATGAATTCCTTCTACCAAAAGCCGCCGCAAAGGAAGTGGACCTGGATGAGCCCCGATGGAAAGACGAAAAATGAGATTGACTTCATCATGTCCACTAAGAGACATATATTCAACGACGTCTCGGTGATTCACAAGGTGAAAACCGGAAGTGATCATCGCATGGTACGGGCCTCGTTGAATATAGATATCAAAGCCGAGAAGTCTAGGCTGATGAAGTCTACCCTCAGACCGTCTCGTACCCAAGTCAATGATCCCGAGAGCTTTCAACTCGAATTACGCAATCGTTTCTCGTGCCTGGAAAACTGCGCGTCAGTGGACGAGCTTAACGATGGGCTTGTAAAAACTATCCATGCGGTGGGCTCAAAATACTTTAAGTCCCATCGCAAGGAAAGACCGGAAAAACTTTCAGGCGTAACATTGAAACTGATGGCTGAAAGGCGATCAATATCAGTCCAAAACCCCGATGAAGCTGAGTCATATAGGCAGCTCAATAGACAAATATCGAAATCTTTGAGGCGCGATATCCGCTCCTTTAATACTAAACGTATTGAGGAAGCGGTACGGCGTAACAAAGGCGCGAAGGTCTTTGCAAGAGATACGTCTATTGGGCAAAGCCGGCTGACTCGGCTAAAGAAGGAGGATGGTATTGTAGTTAGCTCCACGCCAGAAGTCCTGAAAGAGGTCGAAAAGTTTTACGAGCAACTTTACTCGTCGGTTGCTAAGCCCGTCGTGAGCACGGCGACAGACCCCAGAGCCAAACTTACCCGAACTACACCAAGACATCCCGGATCACCTATACGAGATTAAGATGGCCCTAAAACAGCTTAAGAACAATAAGGCACCGGGTGAGGACGGAATCACCTCGGACACTAGAGCTGGCGGTACACCAGTTCTCATGCTAAGAGGCTTTTTACCTCCACCTTGCTCAAAGGCACAACGCCGGAGGCATGGAGCAAGCGTAGTGGTCCTGTTCTTCAAAAAAGGTGACAAATCCCTCCTGAAGAACTACAGACCGATCTCGGTTCTGAGCCATGTCTACAAGCTGTTCTCTAGGGTCATCACGAATCGTCTCGAACGTAGGCTCGATGAATTCCAGCCACCCGAACAAGCCGGTTTCCGAAAAGGCTACAGCACCATGGACCACATACACACGGTGCGGCAGGTGATACAGAAAACCGAAGAGTATAACCTGCCATTATGCTTAGCGTTTGTGGACTATGAGAAGGCCTTTGATTCGATCGAGACCTGGGCCGTGTTTAAATCTCTACAGAGGTGTCGCATCGATTATCGATACGTCGAGGTGTTGAGGTGCTTGTATAAGAACGCCAATATGTCAGTCCGAGTACAAGATCGGTGTACGAAGGCCATCCCAGTGCAGCGCGGTGTTCGGCAAGGTGATGTTGTCTCACCAAAACTTTTTACCGCTGCTCTGGAAGACGCTTTCAAGCTCCTAGAATGGAAAGGACTGGGCATCAACATTAACGGCGAGTACCTCACCCATTTGCGTTTTGCCGACGATATTGTGATCATGGCACAGTCTTTGGGGGATCTAAACACAATGCTCGAAGAACTCAACAGTGTTTCCAAGCAGGTAGGCCTGAGTATGAACATGGACAAGACAAAAGTAATGTCGAACGCCGTAGTGCCTACCTCTTATCTATTGGAAGCACTGTACTCGAAGTTGTTGATGAATACGTCTACCTGGGTCAAGTAATACAATTAGGTAGATCCAACTTCGAGAAAGAGGTCAATCGTCGAATCCGACTCGGCTGGGCAGCATTCGGGAAACTAGACAAAGTCTTTTCATCCCGTATACCTCAGTGCCTGAAAACTAAAGTATTCCGCTTGTGTTACCAGTGATGACGTACGGTACCGAAACTGGTCTCCTACCGCATGGTGCACAACTACGCGTCGCTCACGTGCGATGGAAAGGGCTATGCTCGGAGTTACCCTGCGCGATCGAATCAGGAATGAGGAGATCCGTAGAAAAAAAAGTCACTACTAGTCCATCGAATTGGCAAGCTGAAGTGGCAGTGGGCTGGGCACATCGCTCAAACGGCGTTGGGGCAAAAGGTTCTGGAGTGGAGACCACGTACCGGACGTCGAAAACCTGGACGACCTCCTACCAGGTGGACCGACGACCTGGTCAAGGTAGCGGGGAAACGCTGGATTCAACTGGCGAACGACCGGTCGTACTGGAAGTCTATGGGGGAGGCCTATGTCCAGCAGTGGACGCTGAACGGCTGAATCGAGATCGAGAGTCTTTTTTATGGTTGAGATTGTTAATAATTGAAACAGTAGGGGGCAATCGAAACTGAAGAAAATTGGAACCAACCCGAGTCATAGACACAGATCGTGACTTCTAAAAAATCTGTTGAAACATGTTTGATTCTGTCTGGAAATCCGGATATTAAATGGTTGGTAAGAATATCGCAATTCCGTCCGGGCAACGAAGCAGCGTCCACAGATGATAAAGCCGTTTGTATCGCGTTTCGTTTCAGTCTGTGGATTTCCGAATATCCAAAGCCATAATAGATCGACGGCGTATCTTATCAAGTTGTTATATGGCTGGGGTATTTTACCTATCACCAAGTGAACCGTGCTTCTCTATCCTCCTCTGTCTTCGAAATTATCATAAAGGCTCACAATGAACTTACACTAGCCTGATATCCTGAGTCTTTGTTGGCGAAGGGCGTGTGTCCTGGGGGGTAGTACACGGCTGGCCCTGCCACATTCTTGCTGCTCCCGATTGGTGGAGACTTAGCAGCTGTCAGTGCTGATGACTGCGTTTCACGTGACACCTCCACTTTGCGCTGTGTCAAACCGTCGGGTTGTGTTGGGAAACGCTGAAATTAATAAATAGTGATAGCAACTAATCAAGTTTCAATTGGGTGAAAGTTTTAAGAGGGAGAAAGGTGATAGTTAGTTTTAGTTTGTAGTTTTTTCTATGAGATTTAGAATATGGGGTCGGCAATGTCTTTTTTCTTACAAGGGTTAGTCTTGTCAATTATTACGTAATATCAACATTATGTAATGTTTATATTCACATAGTCCAGGTGGTGATTAGTCATAACCCCAACAATGCTGGGTTTTGAAAACCAAGACTATCTTTTGTAGGTAGATCTACTTCAAAATGAATGATTGAAACCAAAGTTTAATAGTAGCAAAAATTAAAATTTCTTAGAATTGTTACTTAGAAAAAAAAAATTAAATTCAACCATAATAACTATTTAATAGGCGGAAAATCAATTTATTTATTTATTTATTTATTTATTAATTATAAAAATTTCTAACATTACAAAAATGTCCATTATAGAATTATTTAATACATATTTATGGAGTGATGTTTTTGTCAATTCACCCAAGCTACACTAAAATGTGATCCCCTCCTAGCTTGATAAACGCATAGAAAAAGGGGATTTTCGTAATTGTGCGGGTAGTCCAATGGTCGTAATCGCCTCCACACGTATCGGCCGGAACAGACAAGAACCCATATTCACAATATCCCTCTCCTTTTTTCACCATCCTAATACAAAAAGGTATACTTAGGATAATATGGATATACTCCATACATTCTTTGGTACAAATCAATCGGCTAAGGAGGCAAAAACTAGCTAAAAACCAGATTTTTCCTCTGTTCTTCTTTATAAGATCAAAATACTTCTAAGCTATAAGAAACTTACCGCTTCAGGGAAATCTGCCAACAGATCATCTAGCTTCTTCGGGGGTTGCTGGGTGTTCGAGGGGGTTGAAGGGCGGGGGAAGGGACCTGGAGACGCGGAGGGGGGCGAGAGCGAACGAGGCTGAGACGGCGATGGAGAGGATGGGAACCGCTGAGAAGTGTTCTGGCTGGAGTAGCTCGTCTCCGAGTACTTGTATGTTGTTGGACCCTGGAATTAGATATTGACAATTTTATTTATTTATGTAAAGCTAAGCATTGTCTGTATGTTACGCGAGTAGTGCACATTTAAATAAAACACTTTTAACGGTTTAAAACGCGAAATAATTTAAGTAAATTATTTTTACTACGCCCGATATTTCGGATACTTTGCAACAGCCGTAGTCAAGAGGTATGAAGTTGCTGTCAAAGCATTTTAACATATATGTAGAAATTGTCTGTATATTAATAAGTTCAACTAATATATTTAGCGTTTTAAACCGTTAAAAGTTTTTTATATAATTATCCTGAAAAACTTGTGAACAAAAATAAGGTTTCAATATCTGATGTTTTATCTGACTTTTGCAAATATATAGACATTTAATAAAATTATTGCTCACACACTCATATACACTTTCACACACGCACATATATTTCATAAATTTATTTTTTATTCCTCCAAGTTAAAAGTACAAAGAACCACACTTACATATGGGCCATGTCCATTTTGCGGTTCGGGGTGCAAGAGCTTCGTGTCGTTGGCCGGAGGTGGGTAAATCATACGCTCGTTAGTGTGATCTGAAGCAAAAGATACTCTATAGATCCTTTTTCTAACTTGGCAAAGGACAACAAATATGGCCGATTTCAAACCATAGAGAACTGTGATGTCCTTTTATAGAGTGAAGTCGTTGCCACAGATGACACAGGGATAAAGAAACATCGATCGATATATGGACCCAGCTCATTTGTAATTAACTTGACATTCATGTTTTTCAGAATAGTTCAAGAGTGCACTTCTGTCTTCTATTGACATCGACTTTGCTTACGATTCTCCCATCTCTGTGTAAATATCAAACTAAAGAAATTTTATTGTGTCCATTTGTGGTTTTTACTCAGTGAATTGGAGGTAGTTTCGTTAGTACATATAATCTAGTGTCACAAAGTGTTTTTAGTGTAAATCAATGTATACCTTGTAAGACAAACATGTTTTTTGTGTAAATTGTGTTTGTTTACCAAAAATGCCAAGTAGGGAAAAATAAACTATAACTACCCTCACTAATGATTTGACGCTTAGTCAAATATCCAGGATATATTTGTTACCTGTGGTATGTGTGCGATATTCCCTGATAGTGGAGTTGCAATGGGAGCAGTATTGGCAACCGCCAATTGGGTTTGGAGAGGGGACGACGCGGGGCAGGGTCCCACTTGTGCTAGTTGTAGTACTGGAATGATATATAGAAATGCAAAGTTTAAAGAGTTATTTTCAAACCGGATTTTAGACTTTACTTCTTACTGCCTCACTTCTTTTCTTCAATCGCACAAATTTAAGATCTTATACTCACTTGTGATGTTCTTCAGACACATATTTGTGGTGGTGGTCCGCGACTGATGGTAATGGCACAGTGGTGGGGTCCTGGTCTGCTGGTACTTCGTATGTGTACGTCTTCACGGTCGTTGTCACTTTGTTCATGGGGGTGCTGGATCGGGAGAGCTGAAAAGATTTTTTTACGATTGAAGACAGATAAGCATGAGCTTGGTAGGATACCCCAGCTATACCTAAACTAATATACAGCTGAAGAGTTTGTTTGTTTATTTGTTTGAACGCGCTAATCTCAGGAACGAATTGAGAACATTCTATAAAACATCGCGCTGTGACTAATAGAAGCGAAGATACAGCGGGAAATGTGAACAAAACGGGGGAAATTTTCCATCTGTGTGGGTTTTTCGAAAACGGTCAGATACCTAAAAATGTGTTTGAAAGAATGATTCTTCTTTTATGTCTATCTTTTAAGTTAACTTGTATGAACGACGGTTAAGTTTATAAAGAAGGGGTTGCAAAAACAATTTGATGCCCAAAATAAATACTTTACCAACCTGCAAGTAGTATACGATAAACTATAAATGCCAGTCAATATGGAAAGCGCAAAAGCTTTTCGGAGGACGTCCAAAACTGGTTTCGGTTCAACAGGATACACAATGAAAATAATAAAATCTGTCTGTAGTTTACGCAAGCGTGAATGTGTACTTAAAATCTGGATTAATTTTGTTACAAATGACGAATACTTACAGTTCCTGTGGCGGGCACATGGTGGCAATTCGCGCAGATAGTCGGTGGAACAGCTTGAGGTATCGCTGGTGAAATTTGTGATGGGACCACCCGGGACTCTGAAATTTAAAGAAAATAAATTTACACCATTAACTCCATTGCTTATATTTTGAATATTAGGATGTATAAAGCATAAACTTTTGAATAGAATGCGTGTGACGGTTTAAAACGCGAAATATATGAATTATTTTTAATTAGGTACATAAAAAGTCAGATCCTAGTTAAAATGATTTTTCGTATCTTAAACGTTAAAATGTTTAATTTAAAATTATAATGGTAGCACGTACGACTAATAAATATCGAATATGTTGGAATTCGTTTGAAAAACTAAATGGGTGGTAGGAATGTCGAAATTCCGTCGTGGTCACGAACCACCGTCCATAGATGAAAAATCTGTCAAGCTTAATCGCGTTTCGGTTTCAGTCTGTGGATTTTCGGAATCCAAAATAGGACGACAACGCATCTTGTGTAGATATGTTATATTAGGATATTTCAGCAACCATCAAGTAAACCCCTCTATCTTACAGAAATTCGCGTAAACTACAGACAATAAAAAAATCTCTTTCTTTTTTTTAATTATATGTATCATACCTGTCTTTTCTTCTCTATACATCTCTTGTCGCACCTCTGCAGCGCGTGTGATAGCGGGGGGAGGGGGTGGACTAGTACCCCATGAGGAGTTCTCGACTCTCTCTTCGTGTTTTAGAGTAGAGTAGCCGCTAGACGGCGCTTTAGCTGGAGTTCTAGAAAAGGCACATAGTTTTATATTATACTATATTATATTAAGTATGTTGACCAAAATTTGATTACAATAAAAAGGATTCTCGTGAACTAATCTCTAAAAGATAGACATATACCGTACCGTATAATGATTTCATAAATATTTTTGGGTATCTTGAATCGATTTCGCTGTTTATCCTTTCCTACTGTTTATTGTCATGTTATTAATTAACCTAAAACTTTCTTCCATACATGCTCCAACCAACACTAAAAGTTTTTTTTAATCGAACTGGTTCGAGGCCCTGAGATGAGCGCGTTCTAACAAACAAGATCTGTATATTAGTGTAGATTTCTATTATAATATACTACTAATAAAACGGTACAGTAAGTTATCTTGCCTCGTTAGGCGTTACTCAGCTTTACTGGGCTAAACGTCTCAAATTTGAATCCTAATTAAGAATTAATGATTACGGAAAATAATACGAAATATCAGCTACAATGAAACGAAACTTTTTCATTGATAGATTATATTATTTATATTTACCCTCGCCGGTAGTCGAACGATGTACTTTCGGCTGTGTCTGATGTGTAACCACCTATAAATTGAGACAGAAGATTTTAACATAGTATTAGTTTGTTTTGATTGTTGGTGAAAAAAATATTTTACATAGTACTTCCATACTTTTATACAACTGCCTCTCCTGGTCTTTCTGCAGGTCATCCAGAAGAGAATCCAGCTCCTCAACGTTCTGTGTCATTTCCTTGGTCGCTTTTGACGTTTTAACTTTAGAATAACCTAGAAAATAAGTAGTTAACGTCATTAACACGACAGTTCTACAACATACACATCAAGAACTAGCTGTGTTAGCGACTTCGTCCGCGTAGAATAGGTCCCAATAAATTTAAGTGGTTACCCACGACTTCGTCTGTTTTAGGTCGTTATTGTAAGTTAATGTTAAAAGATAGATATATAGGGTCGCGGACTTTTTTTTAAGATCATTTAAAGAGGAATGATTTTATACACAATTTTTGGTTGTCTTGAACCGTTTTCGCAACAGAGGCAACAGAAACACAAGTATGAATAATTTTCCCGCTTTTTTCACATTTCCTACTGTTTCTTCGCTAATATTGGCCAAGCGCGATCTTTTATAGCCTACAACCTTCTTCACAAAACCAACACAAAATATTTTTTCAATTCGAACCAGTAGTTTCTGAGATTAGCGCGTTCAAACAAAGAAACTCTTCTTCTTACATATTAGTAAAGACTAGTATAGATAGATTTGATGTGAGACAAAAGAATTCTAACATCAGCAACTTCAAGACAATCTTTTAAAGACGTATTAAAGATATATTAGTTAAACTTATTAGAAAATGATTTTTAACTTCGGCCCGACGTTTCGGATGCTTTGCAGCAGCCGTGGTCACGGGGAGACTGCTGCACAGGTGCTGCAAAGCATCCTTAACGTTGGGCCGTAATTAAAAATCATTTTCAAATAAGTTTAACTAATATATCGCGTTTTAAATCTTTAAAGTGTTTTATTTAAATGTACTACTCGCGTAAACTATAGATAGTATTTAATCTTTTAAAGGCTGTATTATTTTGTTTACTGTTTTAAGCTATATAGAAGTAAATAATGTTACCAGGTGTAGAACTAGTAGTCTCATAGTTGTAAGTTCTAGTTCCTGTGACTAGCGGTAGCTCCCTTTCTTCCCTCTCATAGTAATAAGAACTACTCTCTGAGGCTTTAGGCTTGGTCTTCGCTGGTATTGTGTACTCCTGTAATGTCAATATAATTACTATATATAAAATAAAACTACCTGCATGCGTTACTTAGTTTAAAAAATACAGACAAACAGACAAAAATGTTGATTAAACTTTGTTGTTCTATCCGCGATCGAAAAGTATATTATTTTTACAAAAATATAATTCAAATCTTCTTAGCCGTCTCGTGTGATAGATAATAGTTATATATAATATCTATTATTAGCTTTTTTTCCATAATAACTTCCGCTAACTTCGAATTTCTTCTGTGTCCCTTTTTATAGGAGCATTTGATAAGACTTCTGTGCCCTGTTCGACCAAAACAATCTATTGTTCCCTCGGGATTCAAACCCAGGACCTCTCACGCTTAACGCAATGCTAGACAACATGTTTATCAATCATTTTGCGGCAACACAGAGGCGGCTATTAAAAATTCATATATTACTTTTATGATCCAAATACCTATAAGTTCTGTCTGTAGTTTACGCGAGTGGACACATTTAAATAAAACCTTTAAACGGTTTAAAACGCGATAGTATTAATTAAACTTTTTTTTTAACTACGCCCCGACGAGACTAAAGTGGAAGGTTTCCCTAATGTCAAAGTAAAAAGCTGCTAGCGCCATCTGTTTCATTGTAGTTGGTATTTAAATAATCCAAATATGTTGTTTATCTTTTATTTACTTCTGAACTTACTTCAACAGTGTGAAAGTCTTTTCTGTCATACTTCCCGGTGGGTAGTTTCTCCTCCTTGTACTCGTAGTGGTACTCCCTCGTGCCTCCCTCCCCTGCCGAGTGAGTCAAGCTTGCTTCCTTTTGGTAAAAGGTCGGATTTAATCATGTCTGGAAGGTTAAAACAATGGGGTCAACAAAACATGAAACATTACTTTATTATAATTTATTGAAAACCGGGCGAAGTGAATAATTGAGTGATCGATAGGGGATGAAAAATTATGAAATTACTGAAAAATCACTTAAAAAAAAAAATTATGGTTATAGTTTACCGCTTATACCAGTAAAAACCATTGGGCTTGTGAATTGATAGAAACCAATTCTTAGATCTACTAAATATACATATAAAATTTCATCAAAATCGGTCGACCCATTTTGGACGAACATATAGTAATTCTTAGAAATATATATTTCTCTTCCACCACACAAGCAATCTTACCGAGTTGTTCGTCTGTGTAAGGCACAGTGCCTCTGCTGCTAGAATATTCTTTGTATTCCTTGTGTTTGCTGTACGATTTGGTCGCCATCGTTTAGTGTTATCTGTGGACAAGAAAAAAACACCCATAAATGATATACTCATTGTAGTATAAAAGTTAAAATAATTTTTAACTCTTCACTATTTAAGTATTAAGCTACGTATAATTTCAACCTTAAAAAAAGTTCATCTAGTCTGTGATAATTATTACGAGGCTTTTGTATTTTTTTATATATTAAAGTAAGGAACCGATAGCAAGCATTTTTATTTACACAGACGAAATATTAAGTATGAGGTTTCAAGTAAATTCCATATTTATTTGTATAAATTAAGATGTTTGTTTAATTTCTCTTTTTCATTCCGAAATCCACAGACAGACATTAAAAGGCAATTTTTTTTCTTGTAATTGCAATCTCTGGACGTTGGTCATCAGACGGAATCTAACATCTACATTAATATTAGAAAGAGGAAAACTTTGTTTGTTTGGTTTTATTAGGAAAAGACATGTTAGACCCAGGCGTTGCATTTAGTAGTCTAAGTCCTAACTCCCAGTCGTTGGATAGCTGATATAAAATTGTGTTACAATTGTTGTCTTCTGCTATCAAAAGAGTGGCACTATCAAGGATGCAACGTAGGTAGTAGTATTGATATTAACGATGTTTCTCATGAATTCGACCTTACAATGCAAAACGCGGTAAAGAACAGACACTGTTATTCTATTCATTACATGCCACTGTTTAAGGATATATGTAACAGCCAACAGGCCATTTGAATAGCAAATGTACAATAAAAAACGTGTGCATACATACTTAAGTACTGTCTGTAATTTACGCGAATAGTATACGTTTAAATTTAACGGTTTAAAACGCGAAATATATCAGTTAACTTATTTCCAATATATTTTAACTGTTGTCTAACATCCAAATAGTCGGACTATAATTAAAAAATCATAATAATTACGTATATATATCATGTTTTAAACCGTTAATATTGATTTATTCAAACATATCACATACGTTTTTTACATTTAAATATAATGCCTCGTTACTCTAGTGAAAGGTGCACTAGACTGTAGACCACGAGGTTGATGAGTTTTTACAGACACAAGGTCCACGTTACTCCGTCGGTCTAGGATATGAACATTGTATTAGTGGCGGTAGTCCTTACAACCCACCATTGCGCACCAAAGTAGCAAAGTGGGTCTTGTTTACGTGACTGATTCGTTAATAACCTATATATATTAAAAGTTTATATAGATTTCATTCGCATAGAAAAAGTGTTTAGATTCATGCCACGAACCCACGACCATAGCAGACCGTGTTCCTATTAAACCAATTATGACCTAATATAATAACGACTTTTGAACCAAAACAATGAAACCAACCTATACAGAATTATTCGTTTTCCAGGAACAAACGTTTTTATCATTGTAAACGTTTGCTAGAACAACTTTTTGGTATTTCCTTTGTGATGTATATAGACTAAACCGTTTATGGTAAAATTTTACCTTCTAACCATGTACAAGGTTAAATAAAATATTCTGCTATATTCATATAGCAAAACGATACATTCATATTAATTAGAATGTTTGTGAACAGATACAAGTGACGTTTTGTTTGGAATGACTAAATTAAAAAGAAGTTTATCAAAATTGTATTTTTGTAGCAAGCACATTTCAAAACTTTATTTTTTTTTACATGTTTTTGCACATGGAGGCACTTTTTTTTTTAAAAAACAAAAATTTTTTTTTTTTTTTTTCCCCCCCGGGGGGGGGCCCCCCCCCCCCCCCCTCCCTTTTTTTTTTTTTCCCTTTCTTTTCCGGGGCCCCCCCCCCCCCCCCCTTTTTTTTTTTTTTTTTTTTTTTTTTTTTTTTTGGGGGGGGGGGCCGGGGGGGGGCGGCCGCCCCCGCCCCCCCCCAAGTCGAAAATTTTTTCAATTTATTTTCGATTTTTAAAGTACATATTTTACAAGCGGTTCTTGCGAGTTAATCTTAAAAGATGTCATATGGAAATCTTGATATTAAGTGGGTGGTAGGAATATCGAAATTCCCCCCGGGGCCCCAACCATGCCAACAGATGATAAAGCCGTGAAGTTTAATCGCGTTGCGGTTCCAGTCTGTCGATTTACAAATTCAAAATAGGACGACAGCGCATCTTGTTTAAATGCTATAGGCGAAATATTTCACCTACCATCAAGGGAACTCCATGCGTGTCTGTCATTCTCTATTATAAACAATCGAAGAATAACGTTACATGAATTAATGAGAATCCTGCGCATCTACCGATGAAGTAAAATATGATATTTACTTCATCTGCCTTAGTCATGGTTCTAAATCGAAAGTGAGTCAATGAAATTTCATGTGCAGCAAGTACTTCGTGATGTTAACACAAATATAGGATTCAACTGATGATCGGAGTGTATCGGAATGTAAATCGTGACGTCATACTTATACTCATTTTAAGGGGAAGTAAAATAGTAAGTAAGTCTTCTTTTTTTAAATAAAACACTTTAACGGTATAAAACGCGATATATATTAGTTAAACATATTTGAAAATGATTTTAACTACGGCCCGACGTTTCGGATGCTTTGCAGCAGCCTTGGCCACGGGGAGACACGTTTTAAACCGTTAAATTGTTTTATTTAACTTCTTTCATTGTGAGATATGTATTTTAATAAGGGTAATTAATATAATCAAAGTCAACAACACACTATCTTCAAATGTTCGTACTATTCAAAACTGAGTGCAATAAAAACTTCACTTCAATAGACATAGAAAAACGAAACGCATAATGTATTTTTTTATAATTTGAGAAAAAGAGATGGCTGATATGAAATGGTCATATGGTTGCTCACTTGGCGCGGAAAGTTATGGTCGTGGGTTGAGTCCAACCAGTGTCCCCAACAATTTAATTAGAATTCTTGTTGAATATACAATTTAAAAGAATTGTATAATGAATATTCTAATTAATGATTTTCGAATTATTTTATGTACATATGACGTCATAATATAATTGTTAGGATAAATAAGGAACACCATCTATTAACACATTGTAATATTATGTTTATACGTGCATTTACTGACATAAGATTGACAGGGTTGAGTAAGACAGGACGGACAACCATGAGGTTCCCTTGATGGAGGGAACATCTTCATAAGATATGCTGTGGACCTATTTGGTATTTGGATATTCGGAAATCGACAGACTAAAATCGAAACCCGATAAAACTACGGCTTTTCCTTTATCTGTGACCCGGACAGGATCTCGATATTCCTATCGTCCAATTAATATCGAGATTTCCAGATAAAGTCCAACATGTTTCAGCAAAATTATAAATTTATTAGAAAAATGTTGCGCCTGGTGGTGATCGAACCCGTCGTGGATTATTGATATTCGCCGTACATTGTGCACCCCGGCTTGTCTGTCCTTCTCTATCATACATTTTAAAGAAACATAATACTACTGTAGCGGTTTAAAAGGCAACACTGGGATCAAAGATACGCCACGGTTAGTTTAGTGTGTTCCCATTTCATCACTTGAACGGTTAATTAGATAAAATTAGATCAAGAAGACGCTCCGCTATGTAAATTAAACAATGTTAATAATAACAGTGTTGCTTTTCGTTAAATCTATTCTAATATATAAAGCTGAAGAGTTTGTTTAAGGCGCAAATCTCAGGAATTACTGGTTCAGAATTAAAAAAAATGTTTTTGTGACGGATAGTAGATTTAGCGTTGCGATTAATAGGAGTAAAAATGGAAAATGTGGAAAAATATTAAACAAAAAATACCTTTCAAATAATGAGTCCTCTTTAAATTACCAAAAAATGTCTGCGATAGATAATGTTAATTTTTAATTAATTTGCAAGAACGAAGGGACGCGTACGACGTCGTGAGTAACAGCTAGTTAGTAACTCTTCCGGAATCAATATATGGACATGCGGACTTCAACATTATATTATAAAATATAATGTCAATGAGTATAAGAATCCGTATAGGAATTGTGCTTTCTTATAAGGAGTCGTGAGATTTATCGTTAGCTTTCTGAGAATAAGACGGACGAATCATTTCCTATTGGAATATTTTATATTCAAGATATTCCGAGAGTAAAATAACGAGCAATCATGAAAATAAAAATTATAATTTAGGTAGAAAAGACAAATTGGTCTAAACTTTTATTATTTAATATTAATAATATGCATTAGCTAACGTTTCGTTAGATAACGTGAAAAAAAGGCCTGTTCTCAGTCGTCTTTTCCTTTCCTTACTTCCATACGGGCTTTTGCCCGACCGAAGTCTGACTCGCTACGGGATTTGAACCCAAGACGTCTAACCATCGACCTATGAATATGGTGGTGGAGGATATTGAGACAAAGATAAGTTTGTATTGATGTACTGATTATTATTGTATGAGTCCGAAAACTAAAAAATCAATAAATTATTCAATTAGCCAATATTTTTTATAATTAATAATTATTATCAGTGAACAAATGCCTTACCTATAAAGGCTATGTGGCAACACTCGTAGGAGTAGTTGCGTCATTCATTCAACATGCGCCAACGCAACCGTTGACAAATAGGATGATATTTAAAACACCAATATAATTATGACACCAGTTGTTATGAAGTTTACACACACATCCATTAAGAATAAGTCGAGAAAAGGAAAAGTATAGTAAGTAAAATAAATAATAGAAATAAACCGGCCAAGTGTGAGTTGAACAAAATCAGATGAACGAGGCTCGCGGAGAACTTACCAAGTAATTTAGACCCCAAGAAAATATAAATGTCAAAAAGGAGAGCCAAGTTCAATACAAAAATTATGCCTGGCTGTGGATTCCGCTGTAGAAAGAATGGAGATCTAAATGTGTGCTAAGTTCTATGCAAAATAAAAATATGTTACAGGAACAAAACAATATTATGGGCCAGTTGCATGTGTTTATGATAAATAATTTTTAAGTTATCAAATTAGAAGGTTTAAAAGTAGGTTCGTGTAAATACCAGTTAGCTCTTAGCACTTAGCCAGTTCTCGAATTTGACTTGCCACGCTGCCGCGTGTAAAGATTATCATGATTTTTAATACGAATGACAAAATAAACAACACAACTCATTTTTTTATTGTAACCTTTGTAGGTATCAAATGCCATTCATGCTATCAAACAAAAGAACAGCGATTGTTGATTAACAGGATGGCCCTTAAATATTAACTTTTTATTATTAGTTATAACGGCAACAGAAATAAAAAAAAAACAAACCAGTCTGTATTTTGGTTGTTCGTCATAGACTGAAAGATGGCGAAGTCGTTTTTGCATTTTTAGAATATTTTGTCTAATTTTAAACCATTTTATAAAAAAAGTACACGTAGGACGCCGTCAAATTTATCACACAAGCAAGAAGTGAACCAAACACAATTCGGTTACGGCAGGCAAATAACTAACATTCGGTCAGATACAGCCGAATTGTCACAAGAGCTAATACTTTAAAACTATCTGTTGATGTAATGGTTCACTGGACTGCAGGCTACAAAGTCCAAGGTTCTGTTTCCAAGTCGATTTAGTAAGGTTTTTGGATACTATTTAGGAATATGGGGAGAAAATCGAAGACTGTACCCAGAAGTTGGACAGTAATTGGTTAAAAGACAGAACTTAAAAACCATATATTTTCTTGTTTAACTGTAACCTATAGTAATATTCGGTATTAAAGCTAAAGATTTTGTTAGTTTGAACGCACTTATCTCGGGAACTATTTGTTTAATGTAAAAGAACGATTCCTCTTTGAATGATCTAAAAAAAATGTCTTTTAAGATGAACTTGCTAGAACGATGGAACGCGAATGACGTCGTGGGTAACAGATATAATTTATGATGTTGAGGAAGATTTGGAGAAGCAAATCTTGATGCCCAAAATGGCAATTCTGCACGAACGAAGTCGCTAGCACAGTTAGTAGAAATCATACGTGTCCGTATTATAGGGCTCGTACCAGATTCATCTCTCGCGCAGGTACCTTGACCGTTCTGTTGCATGACATCATCGGTTGGTTTGAACGCGAATTCGTTTATTTTTGCACATTCTCCGTCCCTTTCTAACACATACATCTCCTTCTTGAAGCTAATAAATACTCCTATTAGTAACAAAAGACGTCTGTTTGGACCACACAAGAGTCATAGTGAGAGTGACAGAGAGAGTGTTATGCCAGTTAAATAATGTGGCGTAGGGTACAAATACACACACATTAGTCATGTACGTAATAAGTAAAGTGGCGACGTTAACTTTAGTTTTTTTTATATTTCAAATTAAATTCGATATTGCAACTTCCTTTGTCCACTTCCGTAGTTTAACGATTAAACACGAAAGGCTTCGAGAGGTCGTGAGTTTGAATCTTCGTAAAATTGAGAAATAAGTAGATACTAATAGTAATAATAGGTAAAAAAGAGATTTAAGTAGATACTTGCTGAGTTTACCAATAGCGAATGAAAAAGGAAGGTATGAGTTGTTAATTGTGGTTTATTTATGTAAGTGGTTGAAGAACTAAGCTGGTTGAGGTCGAGTCTCAACTTTGACACCTAAAAATAGTGATCTCATTTAAAAATAAAAATATTTCCCAAATATACCATATGAGGCTGCTAGAGGCAGGGTGGCCTAATAACAAAAAACATTATTTTCAATAAGGGGGTAAATAAAAATGCGCAATTAACTTAGGCGAAAATGAATTTGTGTAAGAATGGTGACTGTGCTCTTATAAATTAAGATTTTTAGACTATGAAAATATAAATAACTCAAGTCATCAAATTTCTGTTAGGCTACTCTACCTCTTATACTTATACCAAAAAATATTAATTACTTAATGTTTGAATATCATATGCTAAAGGTCAATGTACTTTTTGCATCACAAAGGCATTCAGTTCTTTGAAACCGTGGCACCCTTTAATAATTTCATTCTGAATTAATTAGTACAGGAAATAACCGAGCGAAAGTGATATAATATCGTTTGTTACTATTTTCTTTGAACCCAATTGAATTTAAACATCCGTAGTAAGAATTTTTCTTTTATTAAAACATGCATGTATCATACAGAGCTAACGGGTTCGAGGCCCGCCCGTGTTGAAACTTAATCTCATTCGATTGCATTATATTGAGATACTTGTAAAGACTAGTAACTATTTACTATTTAAAACGTGAAATTATGTAGTTTAATTTATGTAATTTTTATTTGACATGGTTTTGTTTTAAAATTTAATAAGATCGCGTTTTACGCTGTTGGCAAACCTTTTAAATGATTTTGGCACTCGCGTAAACTACAGACAATACTTAAATAGTGTCAAACTTTAAATAGTTATATTTTAATAAGTCAATATACACTCGTTTAATCTTATAAAACTTAGGCTGTAGAGTGTAGAATGTAGTTAATTTTATGGTATACGACCTATCGCTTTGGATCTTCAGAAATTAACAGACTGAAACCGAAACACGATTAGCGGCTTTTTCGTAGGTGGACGGTAGTTCATCGCCAGGATAATTATATTGTATGACGAACAGAAGTGACTGTAATTACAAACACTACCACAATTCGCTATAAATATTACGACGCAAGAGAACCGAATTTATAATATCATTGTACTTTCATCAATAACTTGTATAATGATGGCATCTTTATATGAATATGTAATTCTGTCTAACAAAATCTAGCTGGGAAATGTGCTTTAAATGAAAATAAATGATTGTATGTCATATTGTAGTAAGTAATTTGTGTTCACTTTAAAAAATCTTTCAGTTTATTTCTAAGCTCATTAGAATTGAACCAAATATGAGGCTGCTAGAACCAGAGTGGCCTAAAAATACCTTATTGATAATAAGGAGGAAAATAAATATGCGCTAAAATGAATTTGTAAGAATTATGTTAACAATTTTCGGTTGTGCTCTCGTAGATTAACATTTTTAGGCTATAAAAATATAAATAAGTCAAGTCATATAATTGCAGATAGGCTACTATGCCTCTGGCGACTCGTATTGCCTGTTGTTGCTCCACCAATTTAGTACCGTGAACGGTCAAAAGCAACCGTCCAACTTCCATTCACTTTGAGGTGGTTCAAACCAATATTTGAGTTAAACCTTCAAGCTTTAACAAAATATAAGAAAATAAGTTTAACTAATATATCGCGTTTTAAACCGTTAAAGTGTATTATTTAAATGCTACTCGCGTAAACTATAGACAGTATTTAAACAAATATTGGATAATATTGATTTTGTTAAAGGAACTCAAGTCGAGTAAAGTCGCAAAATGACATCATGAGGTCGACGGGTTATAAATATGGTAAGCGGGTCAAGTGCATCATTATCAACAACACCTTATCTTTTAGCCATTTTACTCGTTTCGCGAACAAACGTAGGGTTTTTTAAGTAAAATTAAGTAATTAAAGTCTGTGCTAAATTCCTTAAGTCCTGAACTGAAATACGATTTTTATTAAGCTTTTAATTTAATTTTATACTTAATAAATAAACAATTTCAAGGGCAGTGCACTTTTAGATATGTTTAAAAAATTAATAATCCAATCTAAGACATCAGTCTTATTGAAAAGATAGCATGTCATTTATATAAAACACTTTAACGGTTTAAAACGCGATATATTAGTTAAACTTACAGTGTAAACTCTATTTACGACACTGAAATGCATTTTGGAGGTGTGTTAATGAGAGAAGGACATTGTTAAAAAGTAAACACCAAAGCATTATTTCGACGCTAAGAGAGTTTGTCGTTAAATAGAGGACGTTACATGGAGTTTACACTGTATTTGGAAATGATTTTTAACTTCGGCCCGACGTTTCGGATGCTTTTGAGCAGCCGTGGTCACGGAGACGTTTTAAACCGTTAAAGTGTTTTATTGTGTACTACTCGCGTAAACTATAGACAGTATTTAACATGTCATTTAGACAATTTTACTTAATATCCTTTACACGCACAAAACACACAAAAAAGAAGTCCAATATGACTAACTAAGCTTAGGAGAAAATATTCCTTCAGCAAATTTTGGTACCAACCTATTCAATTTGACTTTTAGCAAATATATAAAGGTAGTCGGAACGTGCAAATAGTAATGAAGGGTATTTTCGGCCTATGATTACTTGAAGAGTAATTTAGATTAGATTGTAAAAGCCAAACTATAAATGAATGATTTTAACTCAGCCAAGAATATTATAAAATATAATAAAAGAACACAATAACGTTTACATTTTAACGGTTTAAAACACAAAATATGATAATATGTTCACATTTCGTATTTTAAACTTATTTCTATTTTTTTGTTACTATGGCCCGACATGGTAACGACTCACGGGGAGACTGAAAATGAAAAGTGTCCCTTAAGTAAAAACTGCTACGATACTAGTCCAATATTTCGTGTTTTTAACCGTTAAAATGTTAAGTCACGAGGCTTTTATTACATTTTATAATTATAATTTTCGTGGCTCAGTTTAAATCATTAATTTATAGTTTTATCATTTACCATTTTTTATAATGGTTTTATTTGAATCGCGTAAACTACTAATAATACATGTCTCCATTAAACATAAAAAGGGAGGCATTTCTATGCCCGTAGCGTAGGTTAGTTTTTCAGGCATTTCTTTTACCAGCCTTTCTACTGTCCTTTACTCAATCGGGACTCCACTCCATTTGACGTCAGGTTTTCTTGTCGCTACATTTAATTGAATGCACTATTATTTTAATTCACATAGCCTTAATACTGTAAAGAGATCTAGTAGTATTAAAAAGAGAAAGTTAGAAAAAAGTGTAAATAAAATATAAATGTATTTATTTATTTCATAATTGTAGACACAACCGCTTTTTGCAAAACCCAAAGTTTACATGCAAAATTGTTAAAAAAAGATATATAGATTTTACAATCTTCAAGATTACAATGGCCTAAATAAACTATATACCTACAACGACTCGAATTTCATGACATTTAATCTAATAATTCTACTCGATTCAAAAAAGTCTCGCATTAATTTATGTAAGAATGCTGTTACATAAGATAAATGTAACCTACACAAAAACTGCACCGCTACCTATCCGTCCTTGTCAATGTGGACATAATTACATACACCCACCAATGATCGATTCACACCTTTTTACAAGCATGCAATATAGAACTTTATTTCAAAGCACTTAGGGATTATAATTGTGAAAAATAATCTGGTCAAATCAAATGAACGACAAGTTACTATGTATGAAGGATTTATAAGGAACTAGATGTGCCCGCGCCTTTGTCGGCGTGGAATAGTGAGTGACTTAGGGTAGAATTTTTATTTTTTTAGGCTGTTTATTAATTATTGTAAGGGCGCATTTAAGGCAGCCAATCTATGTTGTAAGTGCTACTTTGCCGCAACAATCTCACCTCCCTCCTACTCTTACTCCCACTCGCTTTATTACACTCACTCCCTCTCCCACTCCTATTCCCAAAAAGCCAAAGAAGAAAGTTTAATTGTTCTAGCTTCAAAAACCATAAATTTCCGTACACACTTTCATCCCTCTTTTTAACCCCTATCAACCCTTTTTTGGCATTAAATAAATGCCTATGTTTTTTCTTAGGCTCTAAAATATCTGTGACCCAAATTTCATTTGAATCAGTTTAGTTGTTTAAGAGTTAAAGCAGGTCAGAGAAACAGACAGCGTTACTTTCGCATTTACATTATTAAGTATAGATTAAAAATACTTTTTCAGTTAATTTTGTCTAACACTGTCTAAGGTTTATATGTAGTTTACACGAGTGGTACAATTTAACTGTTAAAAACGCGAAGCATATTAGTTATCTTATTTATAATTTATTTACTCCTACGCTGGCTTATGTACCTGTTGAGTTGACATGACACCTTTATATTCAGTACCCATTTATTGCTCGTTTTAAACTGTTAAATGTGTTTTATTTTGAAATATATGTAGTTCTGACTGTATGTTGAACTAGAATATGCAATTTTTCAAGATATTAACTTTACAAACTAATATTGCCTAATCTTAATGATATTACCCATTTTACGACAGTCCCACGATATGGCAGTAAAAACGTGTTTGTCCACTAGCTTGCAGCGCGTGGGCGAATAGGCCCGCCCACAGGAGACTCAACTGGCGACTGGCTGGGACTTTTTGTAGGCTTTAGAAAATCTGGAATGTCACTTTCACATAGAAAGTTTCAGATTTCTATATTTCTAGCATAACTGCAGATAGGCGAAACAGTTTTGGACTCCTAAACTGAACTAAACTAAAATAATATAGGTACATAACTCAAAAGCAGCAATGTACGGCTAGGAGTGAAGGTCGTGGGTTCGAGTACCGAGTCTAGCACGTTTGTAATATATTTATAATTTCACCAGGTCACAAACCACCGTCACAGACGATAATACCGTGACGTTTAATCACGTTTCGGTACGGTCTGTGAAATTTCGAAATTCAAAAGCCAAAATGGGTCGACAGCCTATCTTATTTAGATGCTATAGCCTGTATAGGCTGTAGTTCGAGTATTTCGCCTACCGTCTAGTGAAACCTATGCTCACCACCGTCCACAGATGAAAAGGGTGTGAATTTTAGACGCGTTTCGATTGCAGTCTGTGGATTTACGAATGTTAAAAGCCATGCGTCTGCCCTAAGTCCCATATTTTTTGTTTGTCATACTAATGATTCTGGGCATAGTAATTATACCTTTTATTGTAAAACTAGAGCATACAAGATGGTTTTAAAGAAAGTATTTTAAACAATGCTCCAGATTGGTCGAAGGTTGAATTCCGACAGGAATAGATGGAGAACTTTATTGAAAAAGAACTCGCTGCATCTTTCTAAGTTATACGGATTTGAATAAAATAGTTTGAACTGGGTAGAACGTGAAATATATTAGTGAATGTTTTTTTAGTACAGGCCGGATATCTTGCAGCAGTTGTGGTCACGGAGGAAATGAAATAAAAATATTGGCTCGAGCCACCAACCCTATTGAAGCTGCATGGTCAGTTTTGAACTCTTGAACCCGTCACTAAAATACTAAAAACTATAGGTATTTCCCTATCATTGTCTGTAAACATGTTTAAAGCATACGTACACGTAACAATTCAACAGAAATATAAATCACCGTATAGAATTAAAAATTGATTTTAAATTGTAAAAATTTACGACACGGGCAATACTTGATTCGGCATCCATAGAGTTCCGTGCTATTGTTCCAAACTACCAAGTCCTACGCGTCATTATCGTTTTGTTTCAACATCTTGATACATCCATCTCTCCGGCAAAGTGATTTTAACTTTATGCTTTGCACCTAAGAAAGTCATCGAAGATGAAATGACAGAGTTTAACGTCTCAAAACTTTAATATTGTTCACGTGACATTTTATAGATTATAAATAAATTTACAGAAAATAGATCACCGGATGTCAAACCTACGTCTCGCGCCTTTTTCTGAATAATACAAATACCTATTCTTATCCGTTTCGCCTACGCTCGGTTTCAAGGAGGTTTGGTTTGTATGTGATTTTGTGTACTTTACCTTGCTGATGTCACAACAGCTGTGCTACAACAGAGTATCTTAATGCCAACGTATGTTATGAATCTGTGTTAGTAGAAAAAGTAATTAAATGTTGATAATCTATACTAATATATAAAGTTTGTTTGTTTGAACGCGATAATATTAGGAACTAAGGGTTCGAATTGAAAAAATGTTTTTGTGTTGGTTAGAGCATTTATCGAGGAAGGCTATAGGCTATAAGACTGCACTGTGACTAATAGAAGCGAAGATACGGCGGGAAATGTGAACAAAACGGGGGAAATTTTTCATCTCTGTGGGTTTCAGATGCGTACGCTGCGAAAACGGTACAAGACACACAAAAAATATATGTGAAAGAATGATTCCTCTTTAATGATCTAAAAAAATGTCCTTAACACCATATGCCGATCTTTTAAGATTAACTTGCAATAACGACGGGAAGGGACGCGGTCGACGTGGTGGATAACAGCTTAAATTTATCAAGATGGAGGGGTTTGCAAAAACGAATTTGGATGCCCAAAATAACGATTCACGCGAACAAAATTACTGGCACAACACAACATTTTTCAATTCGAACCCGTAGTTCCTGACATTAGCGCGTTCAAACAAACTCTTCGGCTTTATATATTTGTAATTTATAAATAAATCTTTACAATCATATGCATTAAAAAGTTTCATATTTCACATAATACAATATTGGTAATACGAATAGCAGTGATCTCATACCAAAGTGTATTAATTTCGCTAATTAAAACCGTCCATAAACAGTAATAAACTTTAAATTGGATACCACCAAGGTTATCTGCTGCAAGGAAACAGGTTTGGGGCGAGCGTCGAATTTACAATGCTAAAAATAATATGGACTGAGGCAAGCCGAGAACAATCTAAACTCCTTAGGGCTAGATTGAAACAAAGACTGATATTCTTAGAGTACACATTTAAATAGAACACGTTTAACGGTTTAAAACGCGAAATGTACAGGCGAACCTAAGTAAAAATAATTTTTAAATTAATACTTTTGGCGTTTTAAACCGTTAAACGTGTTTTAGTATCTTGTTTAGTACATGATAATTCATTTTAGAAATTATTACATGCTTCTTAAATTGCTTTAATAATCATTGAATTGTGTTATGTTTGTATAAGGATTTTGTTACGATTGCAAGTAACGAAATTCTTCACCGTTAGGAAGCTTAATTTATCCTAAGTAACATGGGCTATACATATTGCTAGAAAATTTTAGGAATTCTTACTAAAACTTTAGTAACGTAGTCGAATGTGTAAAAAAATGCTATAAAACGTCTTTCGACGCATGCGTTATGGAAACAGTTGATAAAACAAAATACGATTTTGCAGAACGTGTTCATCATCAGATCATCTACAAAAAATATAGCCACAGTCTCGTCGTTGTAAAAATTGTAAAAAAATGTATTCAAATGCTACCGCTATAAAAATTATTTTATGTATACGTTGCTATTAATTCTTTTTAAAAATATATATCAATACCATTATAAAATTTTCTAATCAAGAAAAATGTTTGGGAATGTGTAAGTTTATAATATCTGAAATATTTTTCAAATACCCGTGTAAAGCCGGGGCAGACTGCTAGTAGTAACTTCTGCACTTGGCCCATTTAATCTATCTTCTGGCTAGTCGATGATGCAACTTCCTGAAAGATAACGAGACCTAATTGGCAGACAGGTGAGCCAGAAATACGACTACGTGTTACGTGTCTGGAGCGATATTGTTCACTAATTAGAAAGACAGAATGAAGGAAAGTATTTTTAGTAACGATAAATTAATGTATCTTGCATTTTATATATTCTGTGGTATTTTATTAATAAATTACTAAATATAGTAAAAACAATAGTACCTTTAAATAAAACACTAACGGTTTAAATCGCGATATATTGGGTTAAATTGTTTGAAAATTCTTTTAATTACGGCCCAACGTTTCGGTTGCTTTGCAGAAGCCGTGGTCGCGGGAAGATTGACGAATAAGTTTAACTAGATATCTCGCGTTTGGAACCGTTAATGTTTTATTTAAATGTGTACTACTCGCGTAAACTACAGACAGTACTTAACAATTAAGTACTTTAATAATAATTAATTATTGTACTAAATTTTATTGCGAAATAAATATAAAGTACTACCTACTCGCTAAATTTAGTACAAAATTATAATTCAAGCAATTTCCTCAAAATGCAATACTTACTATTCTAGTGACTTGTTTGTGTATTATGTAAATGTACTTTTTTCTTTTTGTATAATTGAAACTAAATATTTTTTACCTGTATTACTTAATTTAAAATTGTTTTATTATACTTACATGTGCTACGGTACGAGGGAAACAAACTGGAATGAGTTTTTAGTACGCTTATATAATAAGTCTACGGTTACAACTTACAAACAGTTGAATAAACAAATAAAATTAAAAAATATTAACAGACTAGTTAAGGCTTCTGTCCCCGAACGTGAAACTATAGACAGTATTCAACACTGTCATTGTCAACACTGGTTATCGAACTATTATATATAGTTTTAAACAAAAATTAGCAACATTTAATATTATCCAATGCTAAATGCTTACCAATTTCAAAATCAATATATTACACAATGCACAACCACACAATATCTGTCAACTACTGTGCTAAATGTATTTTTAATACCAAATGCAGTGGCTCCGCGACTCATCCTGGCCCTGACACGTTTCACGAAATGACACATGGATTTCTGCAAAGACGCCGTCATCACCTTGGTTTTAAATGTGCTTGTAAGGAAAAGGTCAACCGAAATTGTCATGGATAGGTCAACTAGGAATATAGGCTTTTTAAATATATTCTAACTAGCTGTGCCAGCGACTTCGTCCGCGAGAATCGTTATTGAAAATCATCATCTTTATAAACTTAAAGTCCGCCTCCCGTCGTCATTAAAAGTTAATGTTAAAGGATAGCCCTACCTATACTGTCGCTGGCTATTTTTTAAATCATTTAAAGAGAAATCATTTCTACCCACATCTTTTTTGGGTATCTTGATCTTGAACCGTTTTCGCAGCGGCTCTGTTTACGGATTGGAAACCCACATCGCGTTCTAGCAACAATTGCTCTAACCAACACCAAATGAATTTTTCAATTTTAACCACTAGTTCCTGAGATAGCGCTTTCAAACGTACTAACAAACAAACTCTTCGGCTTCATCTATTAGAATAGAGTATAGATAAGGTGTCATTTTACGCAAGTAAAATGAAAACGGTTGTAAACGCTTAACTAAGATAATGGCATAACATTGGATAGATTTTGCTGCTGGTACAAAAATTATCTGGTTAGGTACTTATACAAATACCAAGTCATTTTAAATAATAGCCGTTTAAGCCGTTAAAATATTGATTAACACTTCAAATAATTATTATAAATTGATATTGAATTAGCTAATAAGTCGTTTTTTTCTCATAAGTGAAACACAGTGTAGAATATACATATGGGTAGGATAGTATAGACGTTTAGATATTTATAATATTTAAACATCATTTAGTAGCAATCAAAACTATCTTGTCTAAAGTGAGTCTACATCTAGGAACAATGATGTATTCTTGTTTAAATATAAGAACATGTAAACAAGAACGAGAAACGAAAGTGAACGCGTTAGCCTATGATCCATATCGATAAAGCGGTGATGGCGAACCGCCAAGTTTTAATTTAGCAAACGCTGATGTCATATTACTGTTTACTTGAAAATATTCAATTCAATATATAACACATAATAATATCTGCTATGGGCAAACGGTTATTTAACATGAGGCCACTAGAGGCACAGTGGCCTAACTGCAATTATGACTTGAGTTTATACAATTGAGTAATCTACAAGAGCCTAGCATGGCGTTCAGCGCGAGAGGTCTCAGGTTCGAATCCCAGGGTAACCAAAAAATGTTTCGGTCGGGCAGGGCACAGAAGTCTGATCAACTACTTGCCTGTTAGAGAACGGATAAGTGAAACGAACACAAAAATGTGTTCGCCCCATGCCCCACGAGGGGAAAACGGATTTCACTACACTACTAATTGCGCATTTTTATTTTCCTTTTTGAAAATCTTGTTTGTTGTTAATTAGGCCATTCTGCCTCTAGCCGCATACATGCTTAATGCTTAAAGTGATAACGATATAAATTGTTTAAATAATGAAAATATTTTATCAGAATCATAAGTACATAAGTAATTCTTTGTGACGAAAATTAAACAAATCACGTGGACAAAGAACGAAGGAAAAATAATGTTATAACCATCATATTTCAATGCGACATTTTTTCAAATTAAACTGTACGTACTCATCAAGCGAAGCAGGGATAAAGTACTAGTGCAATGGAGTTTGTACGATTTATATTTTTACTCACGAGTTCAGAGAACTACTGGACAGAGCTGCCAATGGCATTTGGCAATTCGTCTCGGAAGAATTGTCTTGATCCAAGCACTGTATGTGTCATATGTATAATAAAAGAGTCTGTTCACTGTTCATAGTGGGGCACGGATCGACACACTTATGCGTCCGTTTTACTGAATATAACAAGCTGTGTCAGCGACGTCGTTCGCGAAGAAAAGTCATTTTGGGCAGCCAAATTTATTTTTGCAAACCTCTTCATCTTTATACGCTTAAGCTGTTACCCACGACGTCGGTCGCGTCCCGCCGTTCATGCTAGTCAATCTTAAAAGATAGACATATAGCGTCGCGGACTTTGTTTTAGATCAGTCTTCCATACATATTTTTTGGGTATCTTGAACCTACGCAGGTTAACCCACACTGAAGAGTAATTTTTCAAATTTTTTTGACATTTCCCGATGTTTCTTCGCACCTATCACTCACAGCGCAATGTTTTATAGCCTTCTTTCCTCGATAAATGCTCTAACCAACACAAATTAATTGAAATTCGAACTATTAGTTCCTGAGATTAGCGCGTTCAAACAAACAAACCCTTCAGCTTTTTAAATTAGTATAGATTTACTGGCTTTAGCTGGTAATCAGCGGTATACTTAAATACAGAGGTCCAAGAGTATATCTTCCTGAGATACCTTGGTCCCTTCGCGCTTAACGCAATGAGCCATGCTCAGCCGATGATCTCATAATGAGCAATAATTCCAGGACCCAATCTCAGACCTTGCACTAAAAACTCAATGTTATTTAAGTTTTCGTTCAACTTGAGACGAAAACCACAATGCGTCATGCATATGATGCAAATGAGAATTTGTGGTAACTTTGTAATTGTACTAACCGAAAATATCATTAAAATGTGTGTATATTTTTATAAAGACTAAATATGTCGTTCACTTTATCTCCCAACATCCAATGCCAAAATAGGTCTAAAATACTTGACCATCCATGTAATATCCAGATTACCAGACGAAGTTTGATGTTTCAGTAGAGTTATAAATTTTTGTAATTATAAAATAAAATAAATATTTAGCTTCTAAAAAGGTTATTAGACTATTTTTTGGGGATGGGTAATGGGGATCGAATCCACAATCGATTATTAGTACATTACATAGCCAGCATGAAACCAACGAACCTGTATAATAAATGATTTTATGCTAAGTAAGTTCCTTATGGTTCACCCGAGTAGTAGGTTGGTATGTGTAAGATACTTGAAAAACAAAAAATGTTTTTTTTTTTAATATTAATTACTTACGATAGTTTAGTCATTTCCCTACTGAACCCAACGCACTCAAGAGCTACTTATATTTGTATCTTTTTAATCAAATAAAGTCTAAGAATGTGTAATACCATATATAGTCACGCATAATTAATTATACGCCTTCTTAACAGGCAATTTCGCAAGCTTAGAATGCCTACACAGCCTCAAAAATACAGATTGTAGATTAGCCTACTTCCAAGAGCCAGTCTAGTCCTAAGCCCTAAGGCTCCTAGAAATAACGGAGACACTATAAAAGGGAGTGCCACTTTGTTTTATAGAGAAAAGTATAAGGTCGTTTACTGTTAGGGCGAAACGCGATAAAAAGGTTTGGTGTACTTTTATATGACCGCTTCCGAGGCGCCAAAAAGGGTTTAACCCGATCGAGAGGGCCTTTGTTATTTAAGGGAAACATTAAATAATATATTCCTGTGACGTGTGTGTGACGATTTGTGAACCAGAAATTAAATCCATTAGATCTAAACAAGCGTCAGGTTCACGTAGAGTTTAGATACTTAAATGCACCAGACATAACACAGTCTAAGTGTTAGAATTTCGGGAATCTTCTTGAATACCTATTAGCAAAATAAAATATAAACAAACTAATTCGAACCGCCGTTTGTCTATCTCTAGTTCTATGCCCTTCCAGCGAGAAAAAAATTAATCAAATTTTCGTAAACGGTTACAACTTGGCAAATGACAAACCCCACAGAATTAAACTATTTGCAAAGAGGTGTAAATAAAAATAACATTGAGGCCAATCTTCAACATAGTATCAAAATTACAATGAAAGCAAAATAATAAAAACAATATATAAAAACAGGTTTATTATTACGATTTACGTATCTATAAATCACAATTATAAAGTTATAAATAGAGTTAACTATTCAAAATGTAACTTACATTTGTGAATCGTGACGAAGTTCGAAATCCACACTTCACACACAATTTTACTTGTTACACAAAAACTAAATTATCATTATAACACTGAAGGTCGTGCATTTGTTCACAGCGTATTTTTAAAGAAATTACTCGTGTCGCAGGCGCACACCTCGTCGCGTTCGCGGCGCGCTGAATGAAATAAGAAATATTATTTTAGCGCGCACGGCTTCTTGCCAAACAACTTGAATAAGAGCGGGAAATATTGAATGGTGTTACGAAACGGAAATGCCGACATTGAGACATTAAAAAAAAATACTGTATAGATAGTTTGTAATAATAATAACAAACTTATTAAATAACTGTAATAATTATGTTTGTCTTAATTAAGTAATAAGATTAATGTTTAATCGAATAACCAGTACAATAGAAAACATTTGATTCAACACATAGCTTGATATAATGTAAAATAGATGGCGCTGTACATATTTAATAAAAGATACAAATGATGAACCAAGCAAAGCAAATTAAGCAGCGAAATGATTGCAACTGTTGCCGCAAGAGGGCGTCCAACGCACTACATTTTTATAAAAAGTTAATATTGTTATTTTTGCATAATTCAAATAATTTTCAGATTATTTAACATGATTTATATTTAATTAAATATTATTCACTTAGTTGAAGTATATTTATAAATGTCAAATATATACTCGTTCATAATAAACACCGTGGAGTATGAAATACATATGCATAATGTTTAGATGATTTCTTTTGGCAATTTTGGTCTACATCATACTGTTTTGCCTGTAAAATGTTCAAATTAACTTGTGTTTTACTTGTTGTCTTAGTAAAAATAAGTAAAACCCAACAGAACAAATCCAGACGGTTGTGATAGTTTTATGTGTGGGTTTAATGTAATATGTATATGCACTCACACATCTGCTTTAACCGAAATTATAGAATAGTGCTGTTCACCCATTTGAATATCGATACCAGACTCAATCAATAACCTGCAACGACAAGACGTAGGTGTAAATTTGTAGGTACCCCTTAGAACAAAACTAAAAAAAACATAAATCAACTTTAAACAATTAATTTGAATACTAAAGAACAATAAACATTACACAGAATATTCAAGATTACTTTTTATTTTTATCAACAAAATGTGTGAGTTTATTTTATATTTTCATCAGTAACAAACAAAAACCCGAATACTATATGAATACCTATTAACTATAAGGTGTAGGCTTCAACCTATTACGAATATTTTTCTGACAATGTGAATTGTTCACAAGAAAATGATTCTTTGTGTATTAGACAAAGACAGTAACATCATTTTTTGGCAGAGCATGTTCCACTATAATAATATAAAACGAAACAATAAACGTCGATATCGATACTTATACTACACTATGCCAAAGATGAATCAGCAGCCCACATATTCCCGCAATGGTGAGATAATACAGCTATCACCGTATTGGTCGACACGCCTTTGCGGCATTACATCCACCAATCAGACTGAAGCATTTGCGGCGTCTGGCCCCCGCGGCACCGGTTGTATATAAACTGCCGTAACGGAAAATTCAATGTTAATACTCGTTCGGCAAGCCTCTTAACTGGTCGCGCTGAACGTCGACTGACATTAATTTAATAATTTATTTGTACGTTAGTTCAACAAAACTACTTCAAAATGGTGAGTAAATGTATTTTTATTTGTTATCATCGCATGTATTATCTTCAAGCGTAGTTCATTTACTTTTCACGAACGTTTAAAAAGCCGGGTGGATCGCCATCTTGTCGGCGTTCTATGCACGAGGCCGGGTGTGGCATTCTTTATTTTAATTTCGTTAGATATCGTTAAGCGTTTTGTTATTCTTCTTTTGAATTCAAATACTAAATGAAAATTCTTTAGTTTCAAATTTAAATGTGGAATTCGATTTTTATAATCATAGATAAATCTTTACACGTCATTCGCTTCCGGTGATTTATGAATTTAAGTTATTTACCACGCATTAAATGATTTCATTTTAAAACATTTTTATGCATATTACAAATATACTTAACAAAATCGATGACGTGGTTTGACCTCAATGAAGGCTAGACTGTATCGAATGACGTCATTGCTATCGATTTTGTCAACACCGGTCGCCACCCCAGTCCGCCATTTTATTGTTATATTATTTCATGAAAAGAAACTCCAATTCATCTTATTTTACGGCACTCAAAGATAGTTCCGAAAGCGTATGTAGGTTATGGGATCGTAACTTTCTACTTTCCCTGTAATGAACCTAGAAAGTTCTTTCACATAAGATAAAGCAACATCAAAGTTCAATAACCTTTTAGTATCGTAAATTTTTTTGAATTATGATAGAAGCTCGAGTTGGTTCATGATTTGTTAATAAAAACTAGTAGGCTATGTTCATTTTATATTGTTCTGAACGATTTGTGTTTACTGTACCAACATTGAATAATTATTTTATTTTTCCAACAGCGTGAATGTATCTCAGTCCACGTCGGCCAAGCCGGAGTCCAGATCGGTAACGCCTGCTGGGAATTGTACTGCCTGGAGCATGGAATCCAGCCTGATGGCCAGATGCCAACAGACAAGACCATTGGTGGTGGAGATGACTCTTTCAACACTTTCTTCAGTGAGACCGGAGCTGGCAAGCACGTCCCCAGGGCTGTGTTTGTTGACTTGGAACCTACAGTAGTTGGTGCGTTTTATTGTCCATTACAAGTTTGAATAATTAACATTCTTTTAAGAACCTATTTCTGACTATATTTATTCATCCACAGATGAGGTTCGTACTGGCACATACAGACAGTTGTTTCATCCAGAACAACTTATCACTGGTAAGGAAGATGCCGCCAACAACTATGCGCGTGGTCACTACACAATCGGCAAGGAAATCGTAGACTTAGTACTAGACAGAATCCGCAAGCTCGCTGACCAGTGCACTGGTCTTCAAGGTTTCCTCATCTTCCACTCATTCGGTGGAGGTACTGGCTCAGGTTTCACCTCCCTCCTTATGGAACGTCTCTCAGTGGACTACGGAAAGAAGTCCAAGCTCGAGTTCGCCATCTACCCAGCTCCCCAAGTCTCAACCGCTGTTGTTGAACCATACAACTCTATCCTCACCACCCACACAACCCTTGAGCACTCCGACTGTGCTTTCATGGTCGACAACGAAGCCATCTACGACATCTGCAGACGTAACCTGGACATTGAACGCCCAACGTACACCAACTTGAACAGACTGATCGGTCAAATTGTATCTTCGATCACCGCCTCCCTGCGTTTCGACGGCGCACTCAACGTCGATCTAACCGAGTTCCAGACCAACTTGGTGCCATACCCACGTATCCACTTCCCCTTGGTAACTTACGCCCCAGTCATCTCTGCCGAGAAGGCTTACCACGAGCAGCTGTCCGTAGCTGAAATCACCAACGCTTGCTTCGAGCCAGCCAACCAGATGGTCAAATGTGACCCGCGTCACGGTAAATACATGGCCTGTTGTATGTTGTACCGTGGTGATGTCGTGCCCAAGGACGTGAACGCCGCTATCGCCACCATCAAGACCAAGCGTACCATTCAGTTCGTCGACTGGTGTCCAACTGGTTTCAAGGTTGGTATCAACTACCAGCCACCAACTGTTGTCCCTGGCGGTGACTTGGCCAAGGTACAGCGTGCCGTATGCATGTTGTCCAACACCACAGCCATCGCTGAGGCTTGGGCTCGCCTTGACCACAAGTTCGACCTTATGTACGCCAAGCGTGCTTTCGTCCACTGGTACGTCGGAGAGGGTATGGAGGAAGGAGAATTCTCAGAAGCCCGTGAGGACTTGGCCGCCCTCGAGAAGGACTACGAAGAGGTCGGCATGGACTCCGCTGAGGGTGAAGGCGAGGGTGCTGAAGAATACTAATTTATTTCGAAGTCATTCCGCACCAAACATGAATAAAAAAATGTGATTTATACTTTCGTTTCCTTTTACCAGATTCACGAATACCTTTTTATAAAGTTAATTATAGTAAATTGCTTGAACTTTTTACTTAATTTTTTAAGAAAAATAATCGTCTGAAACTAACTAAACAAATAGTTATGTAAAATCACGATATCTACAAATTATCATAATCAAATGCCTATTACAGATTGTTTCTAAATATTTGTAACCAAAGTTATTAACGTACCTGCTGTCTGCAGATAATTAAAAAATACAGATAGAAAATACAGGTACCTCAAGAACGATATATAGGCTGCTGAACTACTGACTAGGTACTTCAAAATATTACATGATAAACTAGCGAAATCCGTTCCCCTAAGCTAGGACATGGGGTGAATATGTGGCCGCTAGAGGCAAAGTAGCCTAACTGCATCTGCAAGCGCACATTGTCCGTAAATTGTTAACGTAATTAGTCAATGAAGTCATGTTTCTTGTTTCTAGCAGCCTCAAATACTGTCTTTTTAGAGACGGTAGCAGTTAATATGCGACCTGCCTGATCAAAACTTCTCTTGAACCTATTCTAAACGACCTTCGACATATGCCTAAGATGGGTGGTTGCTAATAATATATTTTTCTGTATAAATGCAAGATTTGCGTAGGTCGACCCACTTTTATGCCCGATGTAATTACAATATTGTGTCATAGCGGTCTACTACGATCGATCCATATATGGCGAGAACAGAAATGATGTCACACTCGCCCACAAAAGGAAAACAAGTTTTTAACCACGTAGGACTACATTCAAGGATTTGACTCGTTAACTGTAATTTCGAATAATGACATTAAATTAATAGTACTTGTTTCTTTATGATAGAGGACAGACGCGTGATGGTAGGAAAAATAGCCCAGTCATATAGCATTAAACAAGTTGCGCAACAACCTATTTTGGAATTGGATATTTGATAATATTCCATAAAATATACATATTGCTAATGTTCATTATATTTTATAAAGATTTTACATTTTAAGGCGTAAATAAAATTTAGGTACATGTGTAATTTAAGGACTATGTTGGATTGTAAAATACATTTCATAACCAAAAATCGAACCCATGTACGACAAAAAACGTATTCAAATTTCCAAATACAGGAATATCTTCAAGAAGTTTGATTTTTACCATTACATTTTGATAACACCGGTTAATTAAATTATGCGTAAACAATTAATATAAAATACATAGCTTTTGTTATATTATGTACTCGATACAACACATTTTTTTCTTTCCTGTTACTACCGATCAATACAGGGAATTTTTAATATATATAATTTTATATTACCCACTTATATGATATTTTATTTTATTACTACCTAGGTCCTATCATATCTTAAACAAACTTTAAAAACAACAAATCATTTTATTTTTAATTTCCTTTAAAGAAGAATGCGCTGCGTGTTGCAAGCTATTTCTATACTTTGCGTTCATTGAACTTCCCGTTTTTAGCTTTGCTCTCCCGGTCAGAATCGATTTTCAGAGTTCCTTCTTACATGTCTGCATCTATAGTTTATTTTTTGCGTTTGGCCAAAATTGGAAACAAATATGTCTTTCGCAAATCTAGTACCTAAAAATAAAGTCATAATGTAGTTTCGGCTTAAATTAGCTCGTTATAATGAAAATCAGTTTCGCTAAATACCTACAACTATAATTACAAGAAGGACACTAACACAAAATCGTATACAGTAGTCAGTAAGTGAAACGTCAAGTTGCTTGTTAATATCCAACGGCAGAATAGAAAACAGTGCCTTATTTAGAAGTTAAATATATTACAAAGCCTGTGGAATTCTTTCAAAGTGGGTAGATTCTGTAATTGTAGATTTAGAAATTCTATAAATATAGATAGATATTTTTAATAAACGAATTTAATAAAAGAACTTCAAATCACTTTTTTAGTCAATATGACTTTATTTTTTACAGGTACGTCTTGTCAGTATGTCTATAATAGTACACTCCATATTATTTACGATAGGGGGGTCTTCTTTCGGAAATTGTATATTAAGTTATAATGTATACTATATTTGCTTTGCCGCCCATTGCACTCCATTGTAGTATATAAGTTTTTATTCTGTATCATTATTATTTTTGCGCAATAAATAAATAAAATATATTTTACTGCTAACTATTTGTTTATATTGTTACCTTGATTGTAATGCCTTTCTCACAATTTGCGTAGATCTGACAAGACTTAAAAAAAAAGTTTCGGTGACGAAAGATGTCATTATGCATTGTTTGTTTGCTATTTTGAACAGCGAAAAAATACACTATACATAGATTACTAGACAAGAAAATCGAGTTATTTTTGTCAATATTTTAAAGTGCTTGCTTGTTGCCATTTATTGATATCAAGAAAAAATAGAGAAAATGGCGTTTATGTCTGAGATGTAATTTGCGAAACTACTAACTTTTCACGCACGAAACACAAAAATTTAAGATAGCTGAAAGTTATTTCTAATACGAAATTCGTTGAAATACTTACCGCAATACAAACGCGTTATTATCATAAAGTGTTATCTTACAGGGGAACAGATCGAGTTAAAGTAGTCAATTAAGGAAAAGGCAACTTTTAATAAAATGCTATCTATATGTTATACTTATATTGAAAGTAGAATAGTCTAACACACTATACCAGTAGTACAAATTTAAATAAAACACTATGAACGGTTTAAAATTAGTTCCGGCTTATTATTATTATTATTTCTTGTTGGCAAGCCTAATTAAAACATATAATTGTTAATAATTTAACCATATATTTCGTGTTTTAAACCGTTAAATTAATTTATAGAAAAAAAAGTTTGAGTTTGTTTGTATTCACACAACGTTTATTTAGTCTTCAGGCTTTTTAAAAGACAACATATGGCAAAAATGTAAAACCAAAATTACTTTCTTTGACAGTTCCGGCTAAAGTTTGGGTCCCAGTAAATAACTTAGTGTATTATTTACCACCTACAAACCTCAAACATAAACAAAACACTTCTTTACAGATAATATCTTATTCAGACATATGAATGTGTGAATAGAATTTCTATTGGTTATAATTTGTGAAGTGAATACATGATTCATTTTCTTCAGCAATCATATAATGATATATGAAAGTAAAGAGAAAAGTACATATTAAAATATTTATCAGAAATTTTAAGTGGATAGTATTACATATTATTACAGTATTACATACATACTTTTTATCTATCAAACTTTTTTTCTGCGAGATTTTTTTCTGTCTGAATTACTCCCGTTTCTCACCATTTCCAGTATGTCAAAAGTTGGAGCGTAAAGGAGGAAAACGAAAGAAAGAAAGTCTTCCCAAATGTATAGTTGCATTAATATTGTAATGTTTGAAAACATTATTATTTTTTTACATATTATGCACATGAAGGCACTCGGGCAGGAATTGAAGCGGCATCGTTAGCGTTGCGTCAGAGCAACAGCACGGAACGCTGACATGCCTCGAGTCCTGCCCGAGTCAAAATTTTTTTCAATTAATTTTCGATTTTTAATTTAATATTGTAATCATTAAAGTTATGATTACTAGTAAGCATAGAAATTATATTTACGGTCTCTTTAGACTACTATTAACACTTAGCAATGTGTGGCTAACAATTAACAGGTCGCGTTTCGATTTCCACCCAAGCATTTATGTTATTTTCTAATTTTCTTGTTTCTAATGTTTGGACACTAAAAGAGATAGAAGGAATGTTAAAATTAAAACCGGAAAACTGTAACTTATAAATGTACAGGGCTACCACCATACTTTGAATGTCATAAAAGCGGGAAATTTCTTAGAACAAAGCGAGTTTCTTATATTCAAATATTGTTCTATGAATTGGTTCAATTCTTTCGATATCAAACATTATCAGACGATAACGCATCGATGGTTTACTTCGTATGATATTAAATTTAGTACATTCAGTTAGTATTTCGTTAGTGTCGTTCAAAATGGTGTGCACATATTTCGTTTTGTTTTTCTTTACCGCACTTTGTGAGTACATGTTTTTTGGTAATTTGTAGGTGTGGTAATTGACTTAAAAATAATTTGGAAATTTGGCTAAATACTTTTAGTTAGGAGTAGTACACATTTAAATAAAACACTTTAAGCATCCGAAACGTCGGGCCGAAGTTAAAAATCATTTTCAAATGAGTTTAACTAATATGGTTAAACCGTTAAAGTGTTTTATTTTAAAAATATTGTCTAGTTTATCCGTGCGAGACGTACTTGACGAATTTTAACTGATACTGCTGGTTCTGCTTTTAAACCGTTTAAGTTTTATTTTAATAAAAACTATATTCCGTTTATTGGTGGTTTATTTTGTGGGAGATTCAATTATATTCTTCCGAAAGTGTTTATGGTATGAGGTCAACGCGTGTTTTAAAAAATTTTACATCGCATTGTCTGAAGTTGCAGCGAGTTACTGCAACAAATTTCTCTCCTAATATGGCATAGTGTAAGGTTGAATAAAGATGTGATCTTTGTGTCGTACTTCCTGCTTCTATACGTATGAAAATAATTTCAAACAAATTTTTTACCAATAATTTTAATAAGTTTTTTTTTTATCGTTTAAGTAAAACGCTTTTGCGTAAGTTTATCTAGGAACTACCTATATAGTATGTGATGTACTTTATCGAATGTCTAATCTATACTAATATATAAAGCTGAAGAGTTTATTTGTTTGTTTGAACGCCCTAATCCCAGAAAATACTGGTTCGAATTTATAAATATGTTTGTGTTGGCTAGAATATTTATCGGGGAAGGCTGGAGGATTTATCGAGAGAAACACAGCCCTGTTATCAGTAACAAATAGATCTAGCTAATCAAAAAAAATTATTCATAGTTATGGGTTTCCGAGGCCTACGCTGCGAAAACGGTACAAGATACCAAAAAAAAAAAATGTATGGAAGAATTATTCCTCCTTTACATGAACTAAAAAAAGGTCCACAACGCTATAACTCTATCTTTTAAGATTAACCTTCAAGAACGACGGGAAGGGACACGATCGAAGTCGTGGGTAACAGCTTAGGTTTATCAAGATGAAGGCGTTTGCAAAAACAAATTTGGATGCCCAAAATAATGCTCGCGGACGAGTCGCTGTCACAGCTAGTTCCAAAATAAGCAGACAAGGAATCTTCATTAGGCTAGGACATACCATTTTCCATCATGTGAGCCCCATGCTTGTATGTCAAGTGTCTTTAAATACGTAAAAAATATTTTGCTAGACATGGTTTTAATGCCATTACAATTAACAAACTATTTTTTTATTATTAACAGCGAAAGCAACTGTAACCGAATTGGATCGTCTTCAAGTCATAAACCTGAATGAAACAGCAGGGAGTCCAGATCAAAGGATCATTGGTGGTCAACCCGTGAATATTGAAAAATATCCCTACGCAGTACAGGTAAATCACTTACTTGGTTTAATGTTGTTTTTAAGTGATGACAAAAACGGAAATCAAACTTAGGATGATTTTTGGCGGGTTTGTGGTTAATAATGGCAATGTATGGCTAGTAACGGGTGGTGGGTTCAATTTTTCACCGAGTCCATTCTTAATTTTTCTAATCAATTTATATTTTTGGCCCCACATCCGCATCCGCACACATTTGTTCATATCTGGTTTTACTTTTTTTTCTTGTCGGCCTCCAACAAGAAAACAAAACACTCTAAAATACATAGTCATTAAATTCAATTTAAATATATTTTATAGCACAATAATATATACTTGGCTAGTAGATAAGTAGTCTACGGTATTTCCATGCAAAATCTTATCAATACACTCTTCATGACGCCCTTTGTTAAATATATCTATTACACCTAATACAAAATGTGAATAGCAGCAACATCAAAGGGGAAAATACACTAATAACTGATAGTGTTATCACTGAATTACATTTCAAACACTGCGGAAAACCTTTCATACGATTTAGATATGGATAATGTACGAGATGAATTGCTCAAGTGAAACAAGATTCGTTTCTATTGTTTTAATATTGTCTGAAGTAATATACATCAAGAAAGCTTCGATGGTTCAAAACGAATGACGAACGATGAAAGTAGTTGTGGATATTTGGGGACTACATACACTGCAACTATACTGTAAAGCTGAAGAGTTTGTTTGTTCATATGGTTCGAATAGAAAATAATTTTTCGTGTTGGTTAGAACATTTATCGAGACTTTCATACTGCCAACATTAGGAGCAAAGCAACAGTGGGAAATGTGGAAAAAACGGGGAAAATTAATCATCTTTGCGGGCTTCCGTTGCGTGCACTGCGAAAACAATTCGAGATAACCAAAAAATATGTACGATCCAATGATTCCTCTAAAATTTATTAAAAAAAACTGTTATTGTATATTATGTCTGTTTGGAAGATTAACTCGCAAGACCGATGGGACGCAAATGATGTCGTGGGTAATAGCTAGAATTGATTTATAACGATGAGTAGGTTTGCAAAAATAAATTTTAATGCCAAAACATTCTACGATGAAATCGCTGGCACGGCTAGTTTTATATAAATTGTAGTTTTTAGTAACTCAATATTTCGCCATTCATAGTGTTTTATTTATATTATCATAGGCACGTATCGCATTGTTATATCGTAGAGTATGTTAGTAAATATTTTCTTGATGTAATGTTACTTAACAAATAAGAAAATGACATTTGATAATCTCTTGCTCAAAAGCAAAATAAACAGAAATAGATACCTACATGATTATAAAATTAAGACATTTTACGCAAGAAATTTAGTCAAGAGTATTTATTTATGTTGTTTATTTGATCTTAAACTGGTTTTCATTAGATTCCTGTTATAGATACTCTTAAACGGTGGTCTCACATGTGGTGGATCATTATTGACAGGAAGACACGTCCTGTCATCTGCACATTGCTTTATTACTCAGTAAGTTATACTTTGATTATTATAAACTACTAATAAATACAAAAATCGAAATTATTGTGGCATATATGGTGTTAAGTTTGTTCCCTAATGCCCACAATCTAGTTTCCTAATAAGATTTTAGTGAAATAACTTTTACAGGTCCGGACAACTTGCTAGTGCGTCTCTCTTCACTGTTCGAGTTGGTTCGACAGTGCAGGGTTCAGGTACAAAAATGTATTTATTACACATATATTCTTTACAAACATATGTGTTTGTAAAGAACTCGACATGTTTTAAAATATTATTTAAGTATATTCGATAGATGGTGTCACTAGCATAGACAAGGGCCCTCGTACATAAAGAACCGGAATTCTTATTCTTTAGTCCCCAAAATAATAAACAATTTTTTTTCTTATTTTTTACGGTTATCTCTTTCAAGATGAAGTAAAAACGCCCTATGAACTCCAGAATCCTTAGTATTCTGCACTGAATACGATAGATACACCATTCGCTGGAGTCCCCTAACTGTAGAAAGTAATTTTCGCTATGCTAGCGCCACCTGTTTCTCTGTAAAAAAATTATAAACCGAAATTACAAAATTTCAGGAGGAAGAGTTGTAAAAGTGTCACGTATCGTACCACACCCAAGGTATAATACACCTCTACGTGACAATGATATAGCAGTGGTGTTTTTGTCGCGTCGTGTGACTCTTAGCGCGAGTGTGTCTGCTGCTTTTATTCCGGTACAAGGCCAATCTGTTCCCGATCAGGCTTCGGTTACTCACGTTGGCTGGGGTCAGACTAATGTGAGTTGAACGACTAGTAACATTACGCTAATTTTTTTTATAATAAAGGAGGACAGAAAAACACCCATGTTTTTCTGTCCTTGTCACTTGATGATAGTTGAAATACCTCATATAACATTTAAACAAGATGCGCTTGCGATTTATTTTGGCTTGGAATATTCGTTCGTTCGTAAGTTTTAATGAAAATGTTTTAACTTTATAATAGGTTACAACACACAGTTTATTGAAAAACTACAGACTATTTTGACGAAACTTCTAACTTTGATAATACCTTCCTAGGTCCTAAAAAAAGGATTGGTTATACACATGATGATATTCGTCAGATAAAAAATCGTAAATTTAATCGCGTTTCTTTCAGTCTGCGGATTTCCGAATGTCTAAAGCCAAACATCGCATCTTGTTTAGATGTTATATTTCAGAGGTTTTTAACCTACCAAAAAACACATCTGTAGTATTTACTCGTGCACAACCACGCTAGAGATATAGGATACAATTATCTTTAGCGGGCGTCGAACCCTGAATGATCAATATTTTTAGACATTACTACGATTATAGGTCGCCATTGACGATTTAGGTTTTTTGTTATAAATTATACATATATTTCTATACTAGTAAACTTAATTATTTACATTTCATAGTTACATACAAACAGACACTACACTACTGTTACATTCTTTATACACGTTTAAACATTGTAATTTCATATTTTTTTAAATTATCATAAAGACTTCGTAATCAGTAATTTAATGAATTAATAAATAAATTATTCTAATTATCTTCATCGAAAGAATATTTAAAGTGAAAAAGTTCGAATCAATGAAAATAATAATACGAAATTTCCCCTCCTCAGGTAAACATTATCGGCGGATCCCAAGTGTTGAACGAAGTGGATGTGCAAAAAGTGAATCTGACCATATGTTCGCAAAGATATACCCAGTTATCACAGATAACTGGTTTAGTATATATCGTGACCCAAAATATGATGTGTGCTGGCATACTAGACGTTGGAGGTAAATTGTATCTAAGCGAAATGAATTCTCATGATTTCGCTTCGATTTGTAAATATGTCTCTTAATTTCGTTATATACATTGATCTAAAACCTTAGTTCATAGTTGTATGTCTTGGCGGACGTAATTTTGTAATATAAGCATAACATTATTCCTAACGTGAAATCACGTTTCCCTCATACCGCAAAATCTGTGTCCTTTTACTAATCATGTACTAATCATATTACTATGACCCTAGCGAATATCTTCCCCTAGAATTCAAATCCGAGACCTCTCCTGCTTAACGCATTGCTAGACAAGGCGTTTAACCATTTGGCTACAGAGGCGGTCAACTTTTATCTATACTTATATAGCTAACTTGATAAATACTCTAACAAAGATCTTGACCATAAAATTACAGATTACAATTATAAAAAAGACTCTAAATATTATATTTAATTGGACCTGTCATTTTTATATTGAATTAACCAAATTGTGTAAAGTAGAGCAGTAACTATCACTAGTGTTGACTCATTGCTGTAATATATGTTTGACATTTTTTATTTGGGGATTATGTAGATCCTCTAAAACAATAGAAATATACCCTCATGCATATGAAAGCTTATAGATAATAAATATAGATTATACGAATGGGTTCGCTAAAGATAGCCGAGAGGTACAACTTCGCGTGAAGCATTACAATGTTCCTTATATAAAATGTTTCATCAGGTAAAGATGCCTGCCAAGGGGATAGCGGCGGTCCGCTCACCTATCGAGGAGTGGTGGTGGGTATTACGTCGTGGGGGCACAGCTGTGCGCATCCCAATTTTCCAGGAGTCAGCGCCAGAGTATCGAGTTTTACCAACTGGATAAATAGTACTGTAAGTAGCTTTGACCGTTACAATTTTAAATTAACTATGGCATACGAATCAAATTCTCTTCATTTCCATCTTCTACTATTAAAGGTGAGATATTTTAATGTACAGGTACCTTGGGTAATCACTACATAGTATAAAATCATTTTTTTAATAGGTAGAGTGATTCAAGAGGAAAGTTATTGAATGCTTACTTACTTTGCTTATAATTACAGTTTTTCTAAAGTGTATTTAGGTATCAGCATTGCACCCAAGCAAAGCCAGGGCGGGTCGCTTGTATAGGATAAGTTGACAACTTATAAATAAAGATTCTTCTATAGTTTCTTCGTTCTTTCTTCCTAGCAAACATTTCTGTTACGTTAGCTATGAGAATACTCGACTGTAAATTGTCTCCCTTTGTTTTAAGACGGTTTGTTCTAATATAAATATATCTTCTCTTTTAGATAACTACGGAACCCGAGACGACTGAGTCGACATAGATTTCCCCTTTTAGGAAAATAGTTCACTTCTAGAATAACAAAGATTTTCATGATACATATTTCTTCTCTTCTAGATCGATTCGGGAACACGAGACAGCGTCAGATCAAGCAACTTAGGTTTAACGATATTTTTGCTAAGCGCGTTACTCTTTAGTCATTTAAATACATTAGTTAAATAATATTGGCTTTTATTACTTCCATTTCTAAGATAGAGGACGACGCCCAAGCAGGGGGTCACTGCAAGGTGATATTTCAAACATCAAGTTTTCACACCATATAACATCTATACAAGATGCGCTGATATTGTGGCTTTGGATATTTGGAAATTCGCAGACTGACACCGTATTCATATCGCGATTAAACTTCTTTTTCATATTTACTAGTCGTTACCCGGACGAAGTTTCGTATTTCTACAATCCACGTTTTTGAGGTTTATAAAAATATAAATCGATCGGGGACACGCTGCTCTGGATCGAATCCACTACCAGTTAACTAATCATGTATATTATGAAGTGAGGACGTATTATTATAATGAGCACGTGAGAGCTGAACTAAATTGCTCTACTTACATCACCTATCACCAGTAATAGGGCAGGTATTTCTGTAATTATCCTCCGATCTAACTCGATGTGTGATCTCACACATATGTGAACTATACACATACTATCACAATAAACATTCATTTAATGTAATTTAATTAAAAATACGTTTAAGTTGTACTAGCGACCTTTTAAGTCTTTTTTGTGAAAAACTTAAAGGTTCTATTAAAAGTCGTCATTCGGATATCACATATGAATATAATTAACGAGTAATGATATAGATATAGTATGGTACAGTACAATAAATAAGGTACAGGTGACCGCGTCACGACGGGCCGCTGCGTACGGACAGCAACACAACTTGACGACACAACACTGCAACAAATAAAAAAAACTTTAAACAAGAGCGGGACACAATTCTTATAACATTATAGAAATACTCTCAATATTTTAAATAAAACAATTTTAGAGGAGAAAAACTACAAGGAAACAGATGGCGCTAGCGTAGCAGATCATTGGTGATCTTTAGTCCTATCTTCAGCAACACAGCAAACATCCGAAACGTGGGACCGTAGTTAATATAAATTATAAAAAAAGTTGACTTATCCATATCGCGTTTTAAACCGTTAAAAGTGTATTACACTCAATTTACAGATAATACTTCACTTCATTTTTACTTTATGCATTATGGGACAGTATCAATTTTAAGTCTTGGAACACTGTGGACTAACCTGCTGCTTGGTTTCTAAACATCCAAAACGTCGAGCCGTTATTCAAATCATTTCCAAATAAGTTTAACTAATATATAGTGCGTTTTAAACCGTTATAATGTTTTATTTAATGAAACATATTTTAATTTCATATACAAATACACGCGTTTTGGGCCCTTAAGTGTTTTATATAAACGTGTACTACTCGCGTAAACTACAGACAGTATATATGTTCCTACTAACAAATTCGGCTGATAAAGGCTAACCTTTATCAGTAAGAGCCTCGTCGATCATCAGGTCGGCAATCAGCGAGCCCGCGGCGACGCCCTCCAGCAGCCGCGGCCTCCCTCCCCCCTCCGCCTCCTCCCTGGCTACGCTCTTCCACCTCGCGAGCTCCTCACTCACAGGCACTGCTTCGCCCTCCACTGCTTTCATTTGATATCTGTGACATGTGTATATTTAAGATTGAGCTATGCGAAAATATTAATTACCCAGATATCATTATTGTTATCGGAATTAATATCACTACTGGACATTTTCTTAAGCGTTTTCAGTTTACAAGTATGACTTTTTGACCTACGATATTTTTTACGTTATGTGTATAAGAAAGTATACATAGTTTACTTAAACTACAAGCGCAAGGACTATGTACTATCAGTAAGATTACGTTACAAGACACTTTTGAAGTTTAAGACCCCCTGAATCTGTTCAGGGCAGTTTAATAAGTTTAAAAACGGTCAATCTGTCTTTCAAATAATTCAATGTTGTTAATTAATAATTAGAAATAATCCTAATTTTATTTTTGTGATTTAATTTGAAATACCAGTTCTAATTAATTTGCCCTCCATTTTATTATATTCAACTCGTGATCTTTATGAATATCGAAGCATTTCTTCGGTGGTCCTCACCTGCTTTCAACAAAGGGGGTGAAAACCGACTCCCGATCCAAGTGCAGACTGCGGTCAATGACCGTGCAGGTCATATCCCTGAACGGGTCAATTATTAAGTAACTTCGCTCGCTCTGCTCCGTCTCTTCTGGTGATTCCTCTGGACTCTGTTTTCTATCACTCTGAAATGTAATAAGTGATATGTTTAGTTTCAAAATAATTTTAAAGACGTACTGTTATCTATACTTATATTATAAAGCTGAAAAGTTTGTCGGTTTGAACGAGCTAATCAAAGGAACTGCTGGTTCGAATTGAAAAGTTATTTTTAATTGATATCATCATCATAATATCATGCTACGTCAATACAATATTGATAACACGGGGAAAATTATCTTTAAGCACTTCCGTTGCGCAAGTTTAAGAGACCAATTTTTTTGAAACGAAACAAAAAGTCACATACAAAACAATAGATTATAAAACCTTAAATTAAATATACAAGTTTTGTATTTAAAAATGTATGAAATAATGATTCTCCTTACTGATCGATTCTTTACTTAAAATTAATTCTAATGTTTTATTTTATAAAAAAATAACTCCATGTAGTAAAGATAAATTATTTAAAATAACCATCTTTATAATAATGTAGAATTTAATTTATAAGCTTTCTTTATGGATAAAATAAAATTTATATCCTAATTTATTAAGAAGATTTAAATAGTTCAAAAAGAATAAATCTAATAAAAGTGGTTCCTTCTAATTCCCTTGAAACAATCCCTTTTCAAAGCATATCTATAAAATACCTTCAAAATAAACATACATGTTACTTATTAATATACGTACAAGGTTAACTGGCGACGGATCCAGTATCGCGGTTCTCCGCCCACCGAGCACGTCCTCAACAACGTAGGTGCGCGCGCGCGTGCAGTCCGTGAGGACGTACGTGTCGTGCGCGCTCTCCTCGCACCACGACGTGTTGTCGCACGACGTCTCGCCCTCGCCTTCGCCGTCGCCCTCCCCCTCCCCGTCTACGTCACCATCGACGTCGCCCCCTTCTACAACTGTGCCTTCTTGCGATTGGACTAGATCGATTTTCTCTTTGCCTGCGGAGGAAAAAGTGCAGCGAAGTGTTAAAAGAATTACGTCAAAAAACATAACCTAACTTAGGCTTAGAGACGGTAGAACTATATTTTTTTATATATCCAAGTTAATTTAAATAAATTGTCAAAAAAAAAGAAATGCAACTGCGTGCAAACTGCACAAAAAGTTTCTTTTTGGAGTAGATCATAGGCCAGACAACATGGAAAACTGAAACTCAGATTTATAGGAGGCCACGAGGGCATGTTGCTTAGTAGGTCATCTGTCTCCATACTTTTTTTCGGGCAGTCAAACAACAGTTAGTGAACATGGCATAACTCACCATGCATATGTTCCGGTAGTAGCCTACAGAGCGCGTAGTTCCTGAGTGGCGTCGCTCTCGACACGCGAAACCGACGACTCATACCGCTACCCTCCAAATCGCTACTCAACTCTGGAAAAAAAGGCAAATCCACTATGGAAAAATTGTGTTTCTTTTCATCTATAGCAATTAAATAGGATTTTTCAAGTTCTCCTAGCTTGTTCATAACCCGGAAAATGTGCTAACACGTCTTTTTTTTATTGACTTATTGGGATCCGGAACCATCAATGCTACCCAGACGTATTGATGAGTACGTGTTTGCGGCTAGACCGACAGTGCCTCGAGGGGGGGGGGTTTCTTTACTGGCCTGTGTTTGGACCACCACAATGTGGATGGAAGCTTGACCTTTCGCGAACGATGGATTTCCTAACAAGTGTGACTATGTTAAGTCGTCATCGGGCCGGGTATAGCATAAATATTAATTGCATTTTTTGAATATTCTTATACTACATAATAAATGTGAGATATATCTAAATACGGTAACTTACCTTCTTCATATGTATTGACAGCGTTGTCGTTCATTCCGCTTGACAACATCTCGTCTGCACTGTGCACTTCACTATAGACATCCTAAACAACAATTTCTTTATTAATATTACTATCTATACATGAATATAATTTATGTATTTATTTATTTAACACTCACAAATTTACAGTGTTACAAAGAATTTACAAGCTTCTTTAATTTTACATGTATCACGCTGTGAGACACAATTACATTCAATAAATTTAGTTAATTTTTTAGGACAAGAACTTATAAAATTAAAAAACATTGATGTTAAGATATTCGTATATCAAAAGCCAAAATAGATTGACATCGCATCCTGTCATGATATGGCCCGGTTGTTCCACCTTCTATCATGTGAACCCTTGTTTTTCCTCGTCTGTCCTCCTCTATCACAAGAAAAGATATATATCTTTCTGAAGGTTGTTATATTCCCAGAAATATACTTAGATAACCCCAACTTGTTTTGAAATGAAATGTACATAAGCCCCATAAATGCATAAGACTCTTTTAACTTACAGTTTTCATAAACTTTTGTTTCATGTTAAATACTTAAATTACTTTTTACGTCATGTTAAAACTCGTTTCTACTGTACCTTATCTGTCCCGTGTTTATAGTGCAAACTGATTTTGCTGAGCTGATGGTCAAGGTGTGCCAACCTGGCCGCGTGCCGTGCAGCACCTGCCGTCTCACCATTCTCCACATCTCCCACCACTCCGTCCACCTGCGGAACATGTTTATTTATTGACTAAGGTTTAAGCCTTTTGCGTTTTGATAATGACATGATAATTCTATTTTAAGCAGCTTGATAGTTTTAGTTTTATTTTAGATAATTTTAAACGATACTATGTTGGATGATGGAAAACTAAACATTTTTCACATGTTGCGCAAGAGTTGCTTGTATCAATGAAGAGGTTGGAAAAAATCGACGATGACGTGTAAGACGCGGTAGCTCAATCGGTTACAGCAACAGCACGGAACGCTGTTGTGGATTCGGGTTCGATTTCTGCCCGTACCGTAACTTTTGTTTTCAATCTAAAATCAATTTTAATGTATATCATGGATGACGTAAAAAATCTTCAAACAAGATTAAAACTTGTGTTTTTTCTAGCAGACTTATTTTTTAAAAGTTGTTTGACGTCGGCAACTCGTTTGTGATACGCCCTAGACGCTAGTAAGGACCTGCAAAGTGCTAGTACAAACCTTGTGGTCGGGCAGCGAATGCCTTTGCGTCGGCGACAGCGCAGGGCTGTACTCGAGCGGTGATTGCGGCGACACGGGACCCTAAACACACACTAGCTGTTACCACACTCACGCAACTACGTGGATGATGTGATAGAAGGATGTTTGTGAACGAAGACCATTTTTGGTTATACACTAAATGCTTAACCTTTAAGTTTAAGTAACTTATTGTTTTAAATAATTTAATGATAAAAATACTTGTGGTTTGAAGGAACCCGTTCTAACAAGAAAAATATGCAGTGCACTTAAAGTGCGTGAAGACTGTAAAATTACTGATAAAAGTAGTGGCGGCGAGTTTCTTGACAGTTCTTCTTGTTCGTTCTACGCTCTTGATTTAAGAACTGGTATTATATGTAAACTTAGAGTCTTAGGTTTTTAACTGGTGTGACTTTAACAAGCGTATTTAATTATCTACGTGAATAATTAATTTTTTAACTTTGAAAATTGATAAAGAAATTATTAAGAGAAAATTACGAAGTTGAAATAGGAACTTTTGTGTAAATTAGTAGAAAATACTATTCTACTGTAATGGGTAAATTACAATATACGTTCACAAACATCCTTGTTAAAAGTGCAAAGAAGAATGAAAAAAGATAATAAAATTGTAAAGCAGGATAAATGCAAATATCACATTAAATTGAATAAATATAGCATTTTATTATTATATCTTTTTAATTCTACCCTCTGAAACATTTTTAATTATGATTGTTTAAGTAATATATTTAAATAATAATAGAAATATTGAAATAAGCTGGCAATGAGAATGACTTGCAAATCTGTACAAAGCGTTAGAAGCGTAAAACAACATCGAGCGATACTAACACTTACGCTGTTGGATATAGAGGTGAGTTTGTTCTGCAACGACAACATGTATTCACTGTAAGATTGGCTTTTGTTTGGCGTGCTCGGCTGAGTTGAATCTGTTGAATTGACATTGGTCATGCCTGAAAATGGAAATAATTACATCATAGAAGAGGGTTTTTAATCCAATCCTTCAGAAACATTGCAAAATACTTCAGTCACAAATTTAGAAAAAGGCCAGTTTATTTCTGTATAAAAGCAATTAAAAAAAAAAGGCGTATATTTAGTCTCAGTATTTTAGAAAAAGAATCGGACATTTCAAAGCTCAAATTTTAGTTCTGTACAACACAACAGTATTTCTTAAAGTTACAACCAATATTGACTTTGAGATTTTTCATGTATTAGTACATATACACAATCTTTGGTCTAAAGCACAATAAGTTTAAAAATATACTTAAAGAAACAGAACTAACCCATTTCCATACTTTGGACCGCTCTTCTCGCAAGTGCATTGTGTACAGCGCGTTGAGCGACCAGCTGCCCCAAATTTTGTCCCATCAGCATGTTCTGCCCGCCCAAGCCTAACGCCTGACCGCCCAGGCCCAAATTCTGACCGCCTATGAGATTCTGCCCACCTAAACCTAAGTTCTGACCAGCTAGACCTAAAAAAATAATGATGCAAGTTATTGTTAGACATTTAAGGTTAACAAAAGTAATATGTTTGCAAAGAGTCACTCGTGAATGGAGTGAGGAATTGTTATTTTGTAAAATTTAATAGATTTTAGTATACATATATTTTGAAGGAATAAAGAAAAATATTAAAGATTGTTAATGTTCTCGGGGTTTCGAGCTGTTCATAATTGGGAGTTCGTTTTCGATCCAGTGGTTACGGCGAAGCGTCAAAAACAAAATCATATAAAATAAGGTAAAAATAACTTTTAAATAAAACACTTTAACAGTTAAAAACGCGATTTATGCTTTGCAGTAGCCGTGGTCACGTGGTCTTCGACTGCTGCAAAGCATCCGCAATGTCGGCTTGTAGTTAAAATAATTTCCAAATAACTTTAAACTAATATATATCCCATTTTAAACCGTTAACGTGTTTTATTTAAATGTGTACTACTCGCGTCAACTAAAGACAGTATTTAACAATGTTTTTTTTTAGAATAAAATCAACATATTTTACCTTAGACATTTTTTTTTTATTTGTTTAAAATAACAATTTTATCACGCGGGCGGTACTGGAAAACACTTGACAGCAGCATCCGTGTTCTCGTTCCATCAATTTAGCAAGACAATCGTATGAAAAGTAATAATGTTTCAATCAAAGTCTATTTACCTAAATTTTGTCCAAGATTCTGCCCCATAAGATTCTGATTGAGCGCAAAATTCTGCGACGCCAGATTGATATTCTGCTGAAGGCTCTGAGCCAGGCCGGGCTGTAAGGGTGCGTTCAGACCGAGTCCAAGACCGAAACCGGCGCCTATAGATTGGCCTACCCCCGCCAGCTGTCCGACGGACGTCGGTAGACTTTGCTGCTGGACTGAAATAGGGAATTTAATAAGCTTTTGAGAAACGAAACAGACCGTTAAAACCTCCATGCAAGATATACTCTATATCCATAGCTAGCTTTCAACTAAGGCACTACGAGACATACAAGCAATATACAGTTTTAATTGTATACGCCAAAATCTATTGAGATTTCATTTTGATAACTCTTCTTTCAATTGATTTACATTGTATTTAATTTATTTGTTAAAGATATGTTTAAAATAAAGACTAGACATTAAAACAAACAAAGATAAAGCGTGATACATACAGCTAAGTGTACACTAAAGATGGTGACTCATCATAAATACAACTCCCATATATAACGAATTATTAGACAATAACACAAACTTGGTGTAACCTTTGTCTACTTAATTTATTTTGATATTATCTTCAATATAACGGTTTAAAATTCGAAATATATCTGGTAACATTTTTAACTCTCAGAGTTCAAAATGCCTTGCAGCAACCGGGAGTTCACACGTTCCACATGGTTCCTGCACAGCATCATATGTTTTCCTACTCACGTTAACTACATCTTAGCTGAATCTAAGTCTTCATCTTGGATGAAGTCTAACCATATTAGGTGTACGAGGTGCTACAGGCGTTATGTAGTGGTTTACCTATGAGGTCGTTAGCGGTGGCCAGCATGGGCGTGTAGTATCTTGGCGCGAAGAAAGCCAGTCGACCGCCCGCCGCGGCTGAAGCAACGGTTAGTCACACACACGGTCAAGCAGACGCCAATTATATATACGTATCAATTTAGTTGAACATCGCGAGAGGTGGAATATCCTTTGGCTTATGTTTCGCCTCGTTGCTTCAATGCAGCATCAGGGGAGTTCAAGTATTGGAGAAGCACTTTAGGAGATTACGTCAGCAGTAGCTAAGATTATTCATGTTTTTTGTTTCATTATTTTTAATAGTCGATTGTTTTTTAAATAAATAACATTTCTTCTATCATACGTTAGTATGAGCGGGTCGGGGGAAACGGCGAGGGACGGACGGACGGTAGGGTTTAAGAAGATTTTAGTTAAATTTTTACAGGGAGGGAGAGGGGGGGAAATTAGCTTGCAATACAATGGTTTGATCACTGAATTAAAGCCCAGAGGTGAATATGTACTCTGAACAGAGTTGTACATGTACTATCTAATTAATTATATTATTTTGTGTATAGTATCTAAAATGCAAAATACACAGATTTGAAACTTTTTTACGTACATGACGCTATATGATATTCCACCTCAATCTATCGATATGCAAATGATAACAAATATAATATTGATACTGTAACGATGTTGGTAGAGACATCACAAAGCAGGGCTACGAATCTAAATACAGAACAGAATCAGTGAAGAGAAAAAATACTTTAAAGCAATATATTGCATTGCTACTTTACCATAATATTTTCAACTATAGAAAAAATAGGTGTTTAATTATGCTTCAGGCAAAGCTGTGTTTAAGAGATTATTTTATTTGAGAAATAATTAAAATAGGGCCGTGCTAAGCGTGCAAATATCAGCACATTTAGAAAAGACAGTACTTAGTGTTCCCAAGTCTTCTTTAAAGGAAACGGGACAAACATTTTATTTATCATTAATGACAACATATAACGACAAACAAACATACAAAAAATTCAAATGCGAAGACTGAAGATCGCATTTCAATTTATAGGATATGATATTTTGAGCATTATTTCCGTTGCGTTAAGGTTTATATTTGTCTACGCGTAAATATTGTATCGGCATACCTTGTTGCCCGCCTAGCAGATTGTTGTGTAACGCAATATCTGCTTGTGGGAACTGCGGCTGATTCAGCAGACCCAACAGGTTGGGACCTGTTAGATTCTGTTGCTGGCTGGAAAAGTTTACAAAAACATGTAACTGATGAGCTTCCCATAAACTTTTGGGGGCCAAACACATTTCTGTGTCTGTTTCACTGATTGGTTCTTTTATAAGTTGACCAGACTCTTGCGCCCCGCGCGACTGAAACGATCTATTGTTTCCCCAGCATTCGAACCTAGGAAGTCTCGCGCTTAACGCAATGCTAGGCAACGCGTTTTACCATTTAGCTACAGGGGTGCTATCGAAGACAGTATAAATTTATTAAAATACATATAACAAAAATAAATTATGCTTTTTTCAATTAAATATCTTTCGTACTTACTTAATGATATTCTGTTTCAAAAGCATCCTCTGTATATTCTCCGCATTAGCCAGTGAATCGCTCACAACTGGTGTTGGGGTGAGAGTGGGTTGAGTCAGCTGTAGTCTACTCAACACTGGATCCAAAGCCGGAGTAACAGGCAGACCCAGATTGAGTCCCAAATCGGTCCCCATCCCCAATGGTGTACCAACTTGACTCAAACCCAACAACGGAGTGTCTGTCGCTATTTGGAGAGGCGTTGTGAGATTTGGTTGCAGCGTGCCATTCAAAAGTGGGTTAATAGGTTGGAAAGGTATGGGCTGAGGGATTGTCGCCTGTAGGTTGATAGGTATCGAGGTGGTTATGGGAGGAACGGTACTGTGGGCTGCGGGCTGTTCTTGAGGTTTGATCTCCACAGGCCGATGATCCGTAACTGTTTGTGGCGTATGCGACGGTAGGGAATACTGGTGGGTAGGAACGTCTTGTGGAATGACTGGGGGTTTTGTGTCCACTATTTCGGACTCCGGTAAACCGTTCAATTGCGGCTCTATTACAGTTTTCTGTTCGTTGAGATCCGGTTTCTCAGCTTCGGTTACGGTTTTCTCCGACTTTTCGTCGGGGACGTCCTCGCCGCGGTCGACGACTGGACTGACTAGAAATCTCGATATTTTTCGAGTGGGTTTTTGTGATTTTTTCTCGCCGTTAGACTCTATGCTGGCTGCACGTTCTGGCGCCATGGGCCCGCCATCTGACTGATTTGAACCTGGAAAACGTATTGTTTCCTCTTAACAACTAAACACTTTTATTCTGATTAATAAAAAGCTCATTAAAGTGACAAACAGTGTACCTAACGCTGAAACTATACACTTTGAAACAGAATATTTTCATGGCCATCGTTCAGCTTATATATCCTTCGTGCTGTTCGACTCGACATTTCGCCATCACGAGCGGACGTCATGATCAGGAAATATTTTGAATTTATTCTAGTTCTTTATCTAACAAAGCAGTTTTGTAATAAGTCGTATTATTCTTACCTATGGAGGAAGCGGTGCTTATCTTCCTTGATAGCGTATCCAAGACAGTTTTGGTTTCCGGCGCGGGCTCTCCGTCCAATTCAAGTGCGATGTTATCCTGCGAAGCTGTGGGGGTGGTACACTCAGAGTTGTCTTGGTTAGAGTCAGTGAGGTTCTCTTCGCGCTCTGTCGTTTCCGAGTCGTAATCCGTCTGTGAATAATATGACATCTTCAAACAAATGGTGAAGACATTTTTAGTGAAAACCACGTTTCATGTCGTTTAAAACACTGGTATCACAGGCAAAACTGCGAAATTCGATTTATTTAAAGAAGGTTGTGAAAATAATGGTTAAATTTCGAAGCAAGTTTCAGAAATAAATTTTAACAAGTAGTTATAAAATACCTTTTCTATTTGCAGTCGTAGTGTAGCGTGTGTGTGAGGTTCAGCTTGCAACTGTCGCACGATATCCCGTATCCACTCAGTAAACGCACCGCTTTGCCATTCCGGTAATAAATTGTTTGTCACCTGATACAATGAATAACGCTAGGATCATTTCAATTTATAAGTATAGACTTGATATGCAATATCAGCTAGAACACGAGCTTAAAATTACACGTAACGTACAAATTGTCTAAAGTAGAATGATAAGTTTGAACGTTATCAAGAAATTTTCACATGATCGAACGATATAATGTAAAAATCTATTTAGATTTAAGACAAGGGCGGTATTTAAACCGGCATTCCTATTGTTGTGCAAGAGATGTGGCTTGAAAAAAATCGATGATGACGAGAGGCAAACAGTAGCTCAATTGGTAAGAACATCAGCACGAAGCGCTGTATTCCCGCACGTGTCGTTCATATTTTTAATGTAAAATTTTCTTTTTTAAATTTGGGTGTGTATAGATTTGATTATTGGCCAAAAAATTCGGTACATATTTTCAAATTAGTTAGAGATTTAAATTTTAATGTACTGTCAAACTCATCTACCAATATTGGACAAGGTATAATTTAATGGATACAAAGCTATTCAAGAATTTTCTAAGAAAGTTGAATTCAATATAGAAAACTTTATAAACTTTTTAAGTAAATACTGTCTATAGTTTACGCGAGTAGCACACATTTAAATAAACATTTTAACGATTTCAACTAATATATCGCGTTTTAAACCGTTCAAGCTTTTTAAGTATAGGAATATGTTTTATAGTTTTATAGTTGTTTGGCTGCGTTTTAATTATACTATAGGATACTCACCAAATTATTAGCCAGATCCTCCGGATTAACGTCGGGCACATGGAATTTGAACGTGACGGTCTTGGACTTAGATTCCAGCTGACATTCCACAACAGTCCCGTTCTCGGACACCGTGAGAACGGTTAGTCGCGGCAGCTTGTCCTTTTCCCGCGAACGCTTCTTGGAGCCGCGTGATTTCTTTTCATTCGAGATCGGCGACGGTATAGCTGCTCCAGCTGGAAGAAGATATTAATTAGTTTCTTTAATGATAGAGGACAGACAAGCAAAGTCACTTGATATGCCATATAACATCTAAACACGATGCGGTATCGACCTTTGGGCTTTGGATATTCCGAAATCCACAGACTGAAACCGAACCGAGATTGAACTTGCCACTTCGGTGCCCCGAAGTTTCGTGATTATCTGGTACATTTAATACTCCAGACAAAGTCCAACATTTTTTAGAAGAATGATATATTAAGTAGAAAAATGTTGGAGCCTTTGGTATCGAACCCTCGAGCCGTTGATAATGAACAGGTCCGTAAATAAAATTAAATATGTATATTACTTACACAAATGTTTTTTGAATTAGTAACTTAAGAGAAGATGCAACTAGTAATAGTAAAGCGCATAATGCCATCCAATGCTATTGTCAAATACTCACTCTCTTGTGTGTCGGTCTTCTCCTCAACGGCTCCCAACTCTGGCTGCCAAATGCCCTCGATTTGCGCTCCAGTTGGCAAATCCGTCATTGGTGTGTGGAACTGTTCTTTTCCAGAAAGCCCATTCTCCTCCGGCTTGATGGTCAATTGCTGGGGCAATTCGGGCTGAGATTGAGAAGCAACCGTTGTCGTTTGTTGTTGAGATTGAGTCACTTGAGGTTGTGGGGGGAGGGCTTGTTGTTGTTGCGGTTGGGGCTGCACTATTTGCTGAACCTGCTGCGTTTGCGGTTGTTGCATTTGTGCTGGTTGCATTTGTTGAGGTTGCGCTTGATGCATCATCGCTTGTGGCTGTGAATGTGGTTGTTGCATTTGCTGCGGTTGTTGGATTTGCTGTTGAGCTTGTTGTGATTGTTGTATTTGTTGTTGCGGTTGTGATTGTAACAACTGAGGCTGTGATTGTTGTATATGTTGTTGGGAAATTGGTTGTTGAATTTGCTGCTGGGATTGAGATTGTTGAATCTGTTGCGGCATCTGTTGCTGCTGGTTTTGGGGATGTTGCATTTGCTGCTGTATTTGCGGGTGTAGTTGTTGTTGTATATGTTGCGGCACTTGTTGTGATTGCTGAATATCCGATTGAATTTGCTGTGAGGGTAAGGACGTGGGAATGGACGATTGAACTTCTATATACTGTGTGACAGGCGGATTCTGCGTCATCGTCGCTGGCGCAGAGGACTCTACCTTTTGATAAGCAACGTTTTGCATTTGCATCTGCTGGCTCTGCTGGTACATCATAGGGTTGGCAGAATAATTTTGCACAGGAGTGCCTTCATGACTAGAGATCTGCCTATCATTTTGCACCAAGTTAAAATTTTGAGCCAAAATATTGTGGGGCAGAGATTGCCCTTGCAACGGATGCATTTGAGGGTGATAATGCTCATCTGAAGATTGTTTCTGGATCTGTTTCTCGAGAAATTGATTCTGATACATTTGATCCATGGACATTTGCGGTTGAAGAGGCGGTTTCTGTTGGTATTGATCGGGGACTAGAGTTTGTTGCTGATCGTGAACATCCGCAGAGCTAATTTGGCTCTGTTCAGATCCTTGACGCGTGTACATCGGCCGCTGCGCCCTTAACATTTCTTCAACTTTCTGTTGTTGTTGACCCATCAACTGTTGTTTTTGCGTCAACAATGCTAGATTCTGTTGGTCAATTAAATTTTGTTGTGTTTGTAACTGCAACTCCTGTTGAGCCAAATATTGTTGCTGTTGCAGGTTCCTAATATGTTGCGGAGAGAGCGTTTGACCAGGCATTTGTAATTGTTGATGTGTTATAAGCTGTTGTTGCAGGACGAGTTGTTGTTGGGCGAGCATTTGCTTTTGCATATTTAACTGTTGCTGTGCCTGCGCAACATGGTGTTGAGCTTGTGCAACTTGTTGTTGCTGTGCCAAAATTGTAGGGTCGACAGCTGCCGAAAGTAAGTTGGGCTGAATGAAATTTAAATTCTGTTGATTTTGAGTGAAATTCAAGGTTTGACTAGTATGTTGCGGCATTTGCACATTAAGTAAATTCGTGTTTTGTTGAATAGTTTCCTGTTCATGCGGAACTGGTTGCATTTCGAGCATTTCTGTCTGTTGGCTGACAACGGGCTGCGTTTGCTGCATTGGTTGTGGCTGTGGTTCAGACTCAGACTCCTTTCTCGACTGCAAAGCTTCAGGCCTCTGAATGATCTGTGCTAAAATATTCTGCAGATTCTGAAGAGAGGGATCTAACACTTGCCCGGTAACGAGATTCGTTTGTGGCCCAGCCATAACTTGGTCTTGGACTGTAAGTTGCTCCTCCAACTGCTTCTGCTGTATGGCGGCTGCCTGCTGAGCTATAATATTCTGCTGCTGTTGGATGATTTGCTGCTGCAGTACCTGGTTTGTGTTTGTGATTTCGTTCGCAACCAGTTGTTGATTAAGTAAGTTTTGCTGGAGAGGTTGAGGCTGGTGTTCTCGAAGGTTCTGTTGCTGTTGATCCACAAACGCTTGGGCCGGCACCGTCTGCTCTAACATCTGTTGACTAAGGAGATTCTGTTCCATCATCACCTGCTGTTGTTTGATATTATGTTCAATGAGTTGCTGCTGCTGTTGCAACAGGTGTTGATCAGAGCTGATGGAGGGTGACATCCGAGCTTGCATCAGATTCTGTTGAAATAGTTTCATGGCTTTTTCCTCGTTCGTCAGGTGTTGTTGAAGCAGCTGTTGCTGCGCTTGTAAGAACTGAGATTGTTGATCAAACCTGTAAGAGGAGTACGGAATTTATATATACGAAACATAATATACTTTTAATAACAAGTAAGTAATGATTGAACTTACTGGACGGCTGCCAGTGCAGCTTGCGGCGATCCTACACCGTTCAGAAGTCCAGATTTTACTTGATCCACCGGACCAGCTTGTTGCTGACTTTGAATCATCTTAACCTGAAATCAAAACGTTTCGTTACAACATGCAAGAGGATGTTCAAAAGGCGAATTCTTAAAAATAATACCTGTCTCAGCTGTTGTTCTAACAGCAACTGCTGCTGGCGGTTTTGTTCGTTAAGAATTTCTTGGTTGAAAAGCATTTGGGCTTTCTTCTCACTTCGTTCTCTGTGAAGATGAATTGTAGATTAAGTAACGTTCCCTATTTTTGTATTTGTTTTTCTTATTAGAAACATAGTTCTGCTTATAACATGTCTATTTTGTATTATAAATGGTCGTTAATTGACGCCTCAAGTCTACATGTATAAATAACGATGATCGTTTTGTCTCAAACTATTAAATACAACACTGATTTCACTTTCCATAGAATGAACTAAATTGAAATACACTATGTAAAATCATATTGAAAACTGGGGCCAGTAATTTTCTTTCAACGTCTGTTGGCTGATTTCGAATTCAGTGATCCACATATTTAACAATGACCTTAGACATGCGAGTTTGCGATAACTATTCATTATTTATCCTAGCGACCGTTGCCTGGTCGACGCGACTCTTCGAAGATGTGATAAATTCAGTTATAATACTCAAATACTTTGCGATGTTTATTGGGATCAAACCACAATGAGTCTGTTGTTTACGCGAGTAGTTCAGTTTAAAACCAAAAATATATAGCTACGACCCGACGTTTTTCGTTGCAGTTGTGGGCACAAAACGCAACCAAAATGTAGTTATAAATAAGCTAATATATATTTATCGTTTTAAACCGTTCAAATGTTTGTTCAAAAAGGAATTAGGTACGTGCGACATCAAGTATATGTGATAAGAATGGTAAAGCGTATTCATTAAACTTTATGGACCCTGTTTTAAAACTAAAATCTCGTTTTTCTCTGAGGCATGGTTTAAACACTTTTTTGTGTCTGTTTCACTAGCCTACTTTATTTAGAGGAATAAAGTGCATTAGTTTTTATTCTCTATCTGACTAAAATTCATAATGATTCTCCTTAACTTCTCACTTTTACCGCAACAATTTGTAATGTTACGTTATAAATTTGTTAATAAAATTACACGACAGACTTATGTGTACATAATTAATTAATTAATTAACCGTTCCGTAAATTTTCTGCAAACATGTTTTCGTTTTGTAAAGAAAAGCAATTTTTATCCGTCAAAGATAATTTAACTGGAAGAACGTACATATTTTAACATTACTTAAGCTCTGTTCTTTATTATGTCGCGACACGCACATTTGCTGTCCCGAGCAGTGACTTGTGTCAGCTTTTCTTTATCACAATCTTGCTGAATATCATTATGAGAAATGACTGCTCCTTTGCCGTGTCTCAACTATCACAAGTATTGATTGTGGAAGAATTGCTTTATTATGATAGAGGAAGACAGTTAAGCGTGGACATCATTTGACGAAAAAAAACCCAAGTCCACATTTTCCAGACGAATTTTAATAGACAGTAGTTAATTTATTATCAATATTTATTTATGTGTCTTTGAAAATTTATATGCCTCAAAAAAGCCTAAACTCACCAGTTATATTTATAATAAAGTTTTAATTAGATGTCAATATAATGCTTATTTACGTACTAATAGAAAATGACGTGAATACTGTCTGTAGTTTACGCGAGTAGTACACATTTAAATTGTTTTATTTAAATGTGTACACTTTAACGGTTTAAAAAGCGATATATAATAGTTATTTGAATTAACTACGGTCCGACGTTTCGGATGCTTTGCAGCAGCCATGGTCACGAGGTGAATGTTGACTGTTGGAAGGAGACTTTGTAAACGCGGGCCGTAGTTAAAATAATTTTCAAAAAAGTTTAACTAATATATATCGCGTTTTAAACCGTTAAAGTGTTTTATTTAGAAAATGATGTAATTATGTTACGAGTTTGAAATAACTTCCAATAACCAGTACGTGTGTCGAATATAATTTTGCACATTAATTTTATGTTTTGAAAATAATACTTTATTATCAATAAAATATGAATACTAATTAACTGTTGCATTATACTTATCAAAGAACAATATCCATCTAACATCTTTAAAACGTTGTTTAATGCTAGACAACAAAGCATTTTTTTACTTGAGATGCTTTTTTTACAGCCTTATATATAAATTACTATCATTTGGAATGCGTACATATAAATAATGACTTACATAACCACCATAATGTCACTAATATCCCAGCGAGATCACTTTACGAACACAAAAAATCTCATATACCAACCACAACACATATAAAGACACTGGAAATTTTTAATCTATACACATATACACTAATTTCACTTATTTGTAAACATTACACAAATGTTTTGTTTATATCAAAAGATATAGTACCGGTCAGATACATGTCGGCTTGTGTACTAGCAAAATCGTCATAGCAATTACACGCGGGCAGTGATGCGTCGATATAAGAATTCAAAAGTGTTATGCGAGAGGTGGACAAGATTTATAAAGAATATTATCTCTTTATAAATACCAAAATTTAAAATGATTTAAATGGAAATTATAAATAAAGACCAAGTTGCTGCAACAAAGTAACAAGTCACAGCATAAGGAACAAAAAACACACTTAACGGTTTAAAGCGAAATATATACGTTTAATTATTTAAACTACGATTCTGTTATTTGCTCGAGTATTGCACATTAATTAAAAATATTAAAATTTTAAAATGTAACTTTCTAATTTCATCATTAATGATTTTCTTAAGCTGCACAGCATAAGACATTAAACTTTAAAATGCAAGTGTTAAGAGATGAGATGCATGTATCAATAAGTTGAAAAAATTCGAGGATAGGGTGTAGGACTCGGTAGCTCAATTGGTAGAGCAACAAGCATGGAATGCTGACGATACCGGTTCAATTCCTGCCCGAGTCGAAAATTTCTCAATTTGTTATCGATTTTTAAATAATATAAATTACTTTCAACGGTTTAAAACGCGCAATGTTCTTTCAATCGATCGATTCTATTTTCGCGAGGGATTCAAACCCAGTCCTTAGTTTTTTAAGATAATCGTTCACCATAACCTTGAATTACCAAGCGCGTCACGGAGACATGAGTAGTGATTTTATGCGAATGAAGATAAGGCGGGGATAAACCATTTATAATCTAATAATGTATTGCATAATGCCGTCCTCCATTAAGCGATTTGTGTGTACATAATTAGAAATACGTATCACGGCCAGTTGCGACGGTACTATGCAATTATAATCGCATGCAACACTAGTAGACGGCGATATCGGCGCCTCGTTTGATATTGCTATTTATAGAATTAATTAGCGCCCCTACCGGGCGCCACTTTCGCAGATTAATCGAAGCTGTATTGGCGACTAGTTTTTGCCCGCGGCTTCGTCCGTAACACGATTTGGAACAGAGAAGGGATTTGCCTAATTATTGGTTGGGTACGGATTATCAAGCACGTTTTTTTTTAGTTAGTGTAGACAAATAGTCTGCATACCACTTTTTACTGTGAAAATTGCTTCCACCCCACCCCCCATTTTAGACTAAAAGTGGCCAATGTCGCTCTCTTCAATTATCTCCAAAAAAATAACACGTCTATGCGTCCTGTGTTGCCGCGTAAGACGGACAAACAACATTTCACATTTAAAACATTAGTATAGCAATCAAATTAAGAAGAAGAACATTTGTAAAGGTTAACTGCAGTTCGATTATATACTGGAACTTTTTTCTTTGATTATAACTGTGGAACTGATTTCTCGACGTTTAACGCGTATCATCGAGTCTCAGATAAGTGTGTCGCCCTGACTTTCGCTACTTAAAAAGTAAATCCGAGTTTTGTATCGAGATCTAGTTGCTTTTAGATTATATAACAAAATAAGAGAAACATCGTTTGCGCTGTAGGAAGGAAGTTATGGGACTAATCGTGTTTCACTTGCAGACAAGTAGATATAATTAAAACACTTAACGGTTTAAAACGCGAGATGTATTAGTTATTTAATGATGATATTAATAAAAAAAATACAAATTTAATATAAAAAGATCAAAAGACTAGTTCATGTTGATTCCAAAAATGACAGTATATGTAAATTTTTACTATTTTCGACATTAAATAGTGCAACAAACAGGAATCAAACCTAGGCTACACGGTATTATATTCCTTTTGGTGACTTAGCTCTAGTCATTCTGTCATCTCCTTCAAATGATAATGCACTCACCGATTAAGACTGATCAGCTGTGACTTAAGCAGCTTGAAGACGATCCTCGCATCCTCCTCCATGATGAGACCAGCTTTCGCCATATCTTTGGCGACTTCTTCACAATCGTCCTTCTCCATATCAAACTCAAACTGAATGGCTTCATTCTCCTTATGCGTGTAAGACCTATACACAGAGTCAATATATAGCGAATGTGCAAAAGCGACAACATGAGAGATCGACGAAGACAAGAGAAGTCATTAGTGTTAGATATTACCGTATTTGAGTATACTTCTCTGAATTATAAAAGGGGAAAAATATTTAAAACATTTCCCCACGGATTTAAACTGTGAAGTTTACATATGTATATATAATAAATATACACTTACCAAATCCATTCGTAAGCTAATATAATCCAAATAGTTTTACCTTACCGTTTCTTAGGGTCGATGATTTTGAGACGGAACTGTATCTTGGTTATGTCCGATGACGTCACGAGATCCCGGCTCACAATCTCCAGGCGGAGGCCGATATCCTCGCCGAAGAACTCGTGGTTTAATAGGTCTTTTACTTTTGGTCTGTCGACGAACAAAAGTAGACTATTTTAAGGAAACGACTAATGAGAAATCTTATTTCTTTGATTTTCTTACGAGACATAAGTTTTGGACGTAAAATGATACCCGGTAGCCTTTGCCCTTAAATTAACAAAATATAAGTCTTCTCAAGCGACCACATGAAACAGGAAAATATAATAAAAAGTGGCAAATACCTGTCCGTTTTGTTGGGTCTAATACACTGCTCTATAATATCCCGAACTTCTGGAATGGTGACCTTCTCCAAGCTCTGAGGCTTAACTCCCTGTTAAAGATTAGTATTTAAGTATAATCTGTAGCTTACGTAAGTAGTAGACGTATAAATAAAACATTTTTAACAGTTGAAATGCTTGTTACACATTTAATTTCTACAAAAATCAATTACGAAGGAACAGAAGGAACTTTGACTACGAATGGGTACTGCAAAGGACGTCGGGTAGTTAAACTTTAAAGTAGGTGTTTTTTTTTAAATCACAAGTATTTAAATTAGCTTAACTCGGCCTATGCCATCATTACCAGAGACTTAAACTTTATAAAACTCGAATTGGGGTGACACTTATTGCTTAAAAGTTATATTAATCAAATCGACTTTAATAACCACAATTTAAGCTTTAATTTCCAACGAAAAACTTTGTATCGTTTGCTTAAATGTTTCGCAGCTTCAATGTGCTTACCGAAACGACCTTCTTGTAAATCTGCGCCGGCCCACTGCACTCGCTGTAAGGGTATTCCCCCGTGGCCATCTCCAGCATGCACATGCCGAACGCGTAAACGTCCACTGACTCGTCGTAGTGCTCTTCGTACATTTCGGGCGCCATGAATTCCGGTGTACCTGGACAAAATTCACCCATTAGGAAGAGCGTAGGCATTTCCCTACGGCCGACAAACTTAAGTATAAGGGATATCGGACTGCAGCCTATAAGATCACCTTAATAAAACAGCATTATATGTATTGTATGTACGGCGATCCGGTGCAAAAATATTTACAGGTTTTCTACCACATTGTACTCAGATCGAATTAAACGGCATCAATGATATATGATAGTAGTGATAGTGGCGAACAGACAAGTATGAGGTTCCCTTGATGGACCTATTTTGGCTTTGGATATTCGGAAATCCAGAAGGACATCGAAACGAGCATAAACTTGACAGGTTTTTATGGTTCGTGACCCGGAGGGAATCTCGATACTCTCACAACCGATTTAATATCAAAATTTCTATACGAAGTCTAACATGTTTCATAAAACATGAGAGTTGAAGTCCTTACGCTTCTCTGTTCCGGACCGATACGTGTGGAGGCGATTACGACCACCGTTACTTGCGCTACCGTACTCACGCACCAACTTACTGATGAAATCCCCTCCTGTTCGTGCTTAGCGTGTTATCAACATGCTGCTGGAGGGGGATCGACATTTTTACGTGCAACTTGGGTGAATTGACAAAAACATCACTCCATGAAATATGTTCTAAATATTCTACAGTATTAGCATACATTGCGATATTCCTACAAGCCATTTAATATCCAGATTTCTAAACAAAGTGTTTAGCAATTTTTTTTTACCCAGTGTGGGGATCGAATCCAAAACCGGTAGATAATTAAACCAACGAGCCCGTCGGAATAGTTTCCCCTTAATTTCTACGTCTAATGGTAATATGTTAAACCAACCAATAACAGATTTGGCGAAGCTCCTATTCTTCAGTGTTGCAAGTCCGAGGTCCCCGATTTTCACGCTGCCCGTCGTTCCCGTGATAAATATATTATCACATTTCAGATCTCTGTAATAACAAAAAAGAAATCATTGGGAGATCTAAGTTTTGTCGATAGCTTTTGCGAGTAGTTCACATAGATAAACCCTTCAGTTAGGTCATAGTTAAGTAAGTAATATATTTAAAGTAAACACTTTAACGGTTTAAAACGCGATATATATTTTGGGAAAATATCTTAACCAAATAAGTATAACCAATATATGTTTTAAACCGTTTAAGTCATATACAGCATTTAGGTAATATGTTTTACGTTTTATACCGTAAAGTAAAAATTGTGTCATGGTAGAGAAAGAAAGACATGGGCATCCCTTGATGAAAGGTGTACAACCCCGACTATATATATATAACCAAGTAACACTCAATAGATTAAAAAATAGATAAACTTAACAAATAAATTATTATTATATTAATTAGCTACATGGGCTATCGACCTATTATAAAATATTTCCAATAGAAAATAAAAGCTGCAAGTTCTTTGTGTTTAGTCACCTGTGTATTATAGGCGGTGTTCTCGAGTGCAGAAAGTTAAGTCCCTTCAATATTTGACGACACCACGACTTGAGGACTTTAGGTTTGAGCCGCTTAAACCTCTTTAGATACCTGTAACGAAGTTATATAACTGTGTATTAAAAACTGTTTATGCTTTCACAATTAACATCTAAATTTATTAAATCAGTACCTAGCCGATCTCAAAACCTTATAGACAACTGGTTGCGACCGCCTCAATGGTTACACGCATTGCCTAATCTATACTGATATATAAAGCTGAATAGTTAGTTTGTTTGAACGCGCTAATCTCTGGAACTACTAGTTCGATTTAAAACAATATTTGCGTTGGTTAGAGCATTTATCCAGAAAGGCTATAAAATATAGCGCCGTGACGAATAGGAGCGAAGAAACAGCGGAAAATGTGAAGGAAACAAACGGGGGAAATGATCCTAGTGATACCAGATACCAAAAAAATATGTATTAACGAATGATCCCCCCTTTAAGTGAACTAAAAAATGTCTGCGACAGAATATCTCTATAGTTTAAGATTAATTAGCAAACACTACGGGACGCGGCCAAAGTCACTGACACAGCTAGTTCATAATATATTAATATCATTTGCAAGAGTACATGAAAGTGAACTTTTTTGTGTAAAAACATATATTTCTATACAAAAAAATAAAACTATATAAATAAACGTACGTCTTAAGCGTGCCCGATACCATAAGCTCGGTGATGAGGACAATGTTCTTCTTCTTAGCGACAGTCCCCTCCCAGTAGTTGTAGAAACGGACGATGTTCGGATGCTGCAGTTTCTTCAGCATATCTGCCTCCTCGCGGAAACGTAGACGCTCCGTTTTGTTTAACTTTTTCTCCTAAAACATAAACGATATTGGGTATTAGTTTCCCCCCGTGTCACTTATCCCTCAATCACTAGTTAACTTTATACAGTTGACTAAGGTCTGCATTATATTTGTTTATTCAATATGGTAAAATATATTATTAAATAAATTTTTTATCCTCATTTATTTGGTTTTCAAGTATCATAATTGTTCATACCAACAATTCACACCAAGCAACAGCGACGCCAGTCTGCGTATCCAGCCCGTGGTATACCGTCTTGAATGAACCGCGTCCAACCTCTTTGTCGTATTTGAAGAATCTATAAATAGACAATCTCACATAAATACATTGCGTTTGTTTACCTTGTCAATATGAAAACTTCTTGGCGAACATACTAATATATGTATTATAGCCCAGAAAGAGTTGAAAGTTCTTTAAGCGATATAGATAAAGAGTTAAGTTTAGCCATTACTACAATGTTACTAAATTACCTTCCACACGGTGAGACACCAATAGGTTCCTCTTCATCTTCCTTATCCGCCTTCTCTTTATCCTTATCCTCAAGCTTATCCAGTTCGTAGATAGGATCGTAGACTATACCTGCAAAATAATCGTATTTGTATTAGACGAATGAAGTTCAAAGAAAGAAGAATGATGATTAAGAAGAAAGAGAAGAATAGAGTAAAAGGAAGATACCATTCTGTTGTTTCTGTGACTGTTCTGCGCCGGCGTCGTCGTCTGTCTTTTCGGTGGCGGCTGCAATGATGTTATTTTCTTGAATGTTCTCTTCCTGTAAAAGAGGAATAAAATTTAAGCATGTAAAGTCATGCTTCGAGTTACGCCAGTTTTGTTAAAAAAATTGGTTAAGTGCGAGTCGGATTTGTATAACCGTAAGTGTACAATCGATAGTCCCTTTCAAAGTATTAATACTGTTTTGAGAATGGGATCTAATCGGATATAAAAAAAATGTGTTATAAATCCAAGCTAGCCTAGTGTTTGCAATAAAAGAGCTTTAGGCTATTTTTATTGTCAAGCGCAGTAGCCCCTTATATACATATATTTAAAGCTGACTTTGTACACTTAATAAATCCTCATTTCAATTTAAAAATAAACTGTAGCTCAATTTGTATAGCAGCATTGTAGTGATCTACAGCGTTCAAAGAGGTACTTACCAAATCTTGCTCCGAAATAAACGCGTCGTCTTCTAATCGAGCGACCAGCTTGTTTCCGCTGTCATCCAGCTCAGGGTCGCATAGAGCGCCCTGGCCTGAACTACGCCTGCGATAACCACCAACTACCGGTTGACTAGCCTGCAAGATACATTTTTATATTTAAACTCGTGATTACAAACTTAAATTAAGATATTAAAGAACTTTATGAGGCAGATGTTAGGGATTACATCTATACTTTTGAAGAAGAATTTTCTGTGATATTTTTTTTTTTTTTCGGGGGAAATATTTTTTTTAAAAAAATTTTTTTGTTTTTATTTAAAAATTTTTTTTTTACTAATTTCTTTTTTCCTTTTTTTTTTTTAAGAAAATATTCTGTGATATCAGACTATATTATTTGCATTTTTTTGTGGATTGCCGAATATCTAAAGTCAAATTAGACAGACAGCGCATCTTGTCAAGAACTTATGACTAAGCTATTTCACCTTCCATAAAGTGAATAACATGCTTGTCTATCGTCCTTTATCATAAAAAAATAGATGAGCCTCAGTAATTTTTTACTGTTTGTTTCATACAATACAGCAGTCTCATAAATATGCAATTTAAAGTTGTTAAAATGGAAATATCTACAGCATTAAGATTAAGTCAAGTGAAGTAAGAATATGCTAAGCTAAGCTAGTAAGCTATAAAGTAGAATCTTCTATTTTCTAATTATTTCTAGAAACAGCTTATTTCCTTCTAATAATCACTAAAAGGAAAAAGCTCTCCTCCATTCCCAAAGTCACGTTCAACTCAATTCGCAATGTATCGAGAAAACGATATTTCATTTTGTTTACAATACGCAATGAGTCCATAATTCGCCCAAGTATTCTAATAATTAAGTAATTACTATGAATGCCAATTTCTATCTGACCAACTCAAGTTAATAATGTGTTAAGTAATTACTTAATAATATTATTGTTTATTTGTAATATTTAATTTGTTTGTTTATCTATATGAGGTTTTCTAGTGTTAAGACATCAATAAGCTATTAAAAAACAACTAACTATTTTTTTTTTAATTTGCAAACACAATTAATAAGCATTTTGAAACTCAAGGGCCGCGATTTAAATTATTATTTTTATTATTTAACCTCAACTTGCACGGTTAAAAGGCTATTCTAAGTAATACTTACAACACTGGTAGTTAAGGAGTTCAGCATATCAAATGTGTTACTCTGCTGGGTGTGAATGATTGCAAGAGCATTGTAGGGTCTCGGCCCCAGTACGGGGGTCTTCATGACCCCCACTTCGCTGCCCACCACCACCTGTATAATACCATATATTAAAAGTTAGTTGTAAATCAACAACAAAATGTTATCTCAGGATACAATTTATATCCTGAGATCTTTTGGTCGGAATTTTGGTAGGAATATTGAAATTCCGTCCGGGTCACGAACCACCATCCTCAGTTGAAAATGCGTGAAATGCAATCGAAGTTCGGTTTCAGTCTGTGAATTTCCGAATATCCAAAGTCAAGAGTAAATGGAATCTATGTAGATTTATATGGCTGGGGTATGGCTACACCTACCATCGAGTGGACCCCCTGCTTGTCTGTCTTCCCCTAAAAAAAAAAAAAAACCCCCCCCCCACGGAGCCCAATTCGTTAAGATCTGGGGACCTATGAAGTTATAAAACACTATCTCCGACGATTCTGATCAAACGCAAGCGCCAAAAAAAGTTAAATTTTAAACGACTAGACTAGACTGAAATTAAGGAGCCTTAAAGTAAAAATTTCGTGTGCACCTTGAACGTTTTCTCCTTGACATGCACAGTTTTTTCTTTGGCCGGTAGAACGGAGGAGTCAAGATGGTGAGACGGCTGCGAGATCTGGTGGGCGTGCCCGTGGAGACCTGATGTCATCTGAAAATAATATAATCCTTTATAAATAACGATATTAATTTGAACAAAGACAACATTTAAGATTGAACAACATTACAGTTAATTAAGTTCTAACAGAAGCTGTCGGATACATTAACGTTTCAAACCGTTAAGTGTTTTATTTAATTTACAACTCAGTAAACAGACAACTTACGTACCTATCAATTTTAATCAGTGACAAAACCAGTGTAACATAATTGTAACTTAAAAGTAAGCGTTCCCCGTCATGTTTTCTCAGAGATTTCCTCGAAGGGTGTTTCTCCGGGTTAGTCTTACGGTAAATGGGGGTGCTACGTGCAATATTCACGTACATTCTGTACCTTACGGTGACCAATATATAAATACTTATGATTTTATTCTAATTTCCTATTATTATTGACATGGATGATCACGATGGAGGTTGAAATCGCCTTGTTTAACATCGATTGATTAAGATGATGTCTTATTACAGATTTGTTTATTCGGGAATTCGTATATTTAAATGGACGAATTTAAACCTCACAACACTTCACAATAACGTCTTTCACGGTCAAAACCTCGATATTCCTTTAACTTTCATAAGATTTCAAGACAATATTTTGAAAATTATGCTGTATTCTGTTTTGTGGGAATATAGCGTTACATTAAACTATCTTGAATATGGATTCAATTCTTCTTCATAAGATTGAATCTATTAAGAATTAGTAATGCCTGCAAACTTGCAAAAGAAATTAAATATAAGTGTCGTTCGTTCAATCGGTGAGAGCCGAAAACCCCTTATCATAAGCAGTACATAGGCAACACATCTTTTATCTACCCAATTCAGATTTATTCTATAAAAAAAATATCAGTAAAGCTATTATTTTCCTCATACTAGAAAATAAACACTGTCTGTAGTTTAAGCGAATAGTAGGCATTTATATACAACACTTTAACGGTTTAAAACGCAGAAATTAGTTAACTTCCTTGTTGCAAAGCATCCGAAGACGGCCCTTCTTCGGATGCTTTGCAACAGCCGTGGTCACGGGGTTTTAAATTTCGAGTACTACTGCTCTTGTGGCTCAATGATTACAAGTATTGCGTATTAAGGTTAATGGTTTGAATCCCACATATTTAGTTTTAATAGGCAGGGCTCAGAAACCAGATCTAAACTTCCTTATGAAAAGAGACACAGAAAAGTGTCCATGCCCAATGTGGCAGAAACAGGGTTTTATTTAACATATAAGTGCTAAGTATGTGCAAAGTTAAATCTTTTGGTATAATTATAAAAATCTTGATTCTCAAAGTTAACATAAGTTTATTAGTGTATAAAGATTTCAAATATTATTTGTTCGAGAATATATTATCAAACTGCAGCGTCATATTTAAAAGTGCCGACGCGTGCAGTGTTGCACAATACAATATCAAATGACAAAAGTTATATTTAACTTAGGAGATTAAAGTGTAAACATTGTTGACCTTTCAAGGCACATATAAGATCGAAACGCGATATCACTTTTATATCAACATGTGAAATCTTCAGAGGTTTTCTTTATTTTTTCACAAAATACAACATAATCGACTTAAACTGTTGCTATGCTAATCTGAGTACTTTATCAGAAAACTGAAAGATATGTTTCGTGGGCATATTTTAATGACAGGCAAGATGTGTTAACTTATAATGATATAACCCATCTTTATAAGATTTAATTAACCTGCCGACCTATTTTCGCTTTGGAAATTCGGATATCTAGAGACTGCAACCGAATCGCCGATTTACAGTAGGTACACGGATTTTACGCCGATTACATTTACATCCTGTGATTTGTGACTGGGACAAAATGTGCAAACCCCGGCTCGTTGGTGTAATGGTAACGAGTAAAGTCTGCGGTATGGGTCGTTTTGATCCGCATCACCAATAATTTGTCAAAAAATTATAATATTTCAAAAACATGGTGGCCTTCGTATGGAAACCTGGACCTGGATGGATAATTAATGGGTGGTAAGAATATCGAAATAGCCGTCAAGCTCAATCGCATGTCGGTTTCAGTCTGTGGATTTCCGAATATCCAAAGCTAAAAATAAGGTCGACAGTGCATCTTACTTAGATGCTTCACCTACCATGAAGTGAACCCCACACTTTGTCTGTCCTCTTCTACCTTAAAAAAGACCCCACCAAAACATTTAAATCTCACAATCATATCACTGTTATAATTCAGTATTTAACATATTCAGTATATACCGTGATATGTAAAAAAAATCCTTCCATCTAATTAGTCTTATTACGACCTTGAAAACACCTAAACTATATTGGAATGTCTGACCTAGGCGATAAGTTTGAATCATGTATTTTTTTTTCACTCATATATCACGTACTATTTTAAGACTCTAGGGTTATCATAAATACTGTGCGTAAAGGCAAAAATATCGTAAACAATAAAAGAATAAGAAATTAAACAGACCCAGTTATTACAAATCCATTAAACACACACTATAAACACATAATATGGCACAATGTTTTCGACAGCTCATCGTCGTAAAAATCAAAACAAAATAGAACCGCGCGAAACAGGTCCTGAAAGTAGCACCGCTTGAGTGACACTGGTCCATTCATAACAAGCACGCGATAAAGGTTCAAAACGCATCACCAATAAGGCTGTTTACCAACTAAGCAATTTACACACCGATAACAGGTGCCAATATGCCCATAGAAAATGAAAAGCTCTTTCTCAAGATAATAATATTAATAATAAAAAGTATATTGTTTAAAACATATTATGTAATATTTGGATATTTCAAGTTGTATTAAGTATGCTTATCTGTCATTAAAGAAACTGCCATTAGGACGTTTAAGTAATGAAATTGTCTAAAAGAACTCGTTTAATATATATATCTTTTCGCATATCATTTTAGATAGTTTTATATTAAATTAAAATGTCCATATATACCTTATTAGCATGTTGTGTAGTATCACGTTTTTCTGCGGTACGTCTATTCGTTACAAACATTAATTCCAAAGATAAAATTACCGTAACACGTAGAAAAACGGTAATTCGCTAATACTAGCTTACACAACGTATTTAATCAAATGTATCGATTGACGCTACACGCTCCTAATTAAATATTCTCAGACCGCAATTACTATTCACCTAAGACAACAAATTTGCATTTACGTACCAAAGGAACGTAACGAATATATACGTACGAATAATATAGTCGTTAAATATACGCTCTTGAATGAGTTATTCCGTTGCTCTACTATTGAATCATTGCTTCTAGACATTTACCATATCGTATGGAATAAAAAATAAATTATTTGTAAACATTTATACCCAATAAGAAAATAAAATAATACAAAGAGAGAAACCGCAGTATAGTGTAGGCTGCAGGGGTGGTTTTCATATTTCCATGTTTACAAGTAATGTTTATCACACATGCTTCTTAGAGGTCGAGAACAGCTGTACCTTGAATTTCTAGAAATTATTGGGAAGTCTATTATGTCCAAAATAACATCTCGTTAAAATGTATTGGATAGGGTATTTGCATTATCACAAACATATTACCTGTTTTTAAAAACTGCCATGTAGGCCTTTGAAGTACTGAAATATTCTTTCAAGAACTTTTAACGTTTAATTTATATTTTTACGCCTCATAACGTTTGATGAAAGTTATGTAATTAAAATTTTAATAATAAAAATAATCTCTAATTCGAGCGCCAACTCCAAGCGTTTACAACGCCACGTGTGTAACCGGCCTACTAGACAAAACAGTGCAATATCCAAGCGAGTGTGACGACGGCGGCACAATCTTTCCCGAGAATGAATTTTGATAAGTTTTATCTTACCTAGTGATGTAACGGCATTCCGAGTGACAGAAAAGGTCGTCGTTATCGTATGGTGTACAAGTAATTAAAAAACTTTATCAAAACAATGATGTTACTATAAATATCGCAAAAGGCCTCTCAGATTCGCGATAACATCGCTTCGCGGGACTTTTAAGCGAAAAGGAATGGCACAATGGTATATATGAACGGAGATATACGAAAAAATACTATGTAGAAATAGATATTATATGTTGTCAGTGAATGTTGCCTACATTATCTTTGTCTCGAAAAATGTCTACAAAAAACTATTATAAGGTTTTACTTTGTATGTTGATTTAGGTAAACAAAAATGATATTCTATATCTATTAAAATCAGATGAGTAACTTCTATAATACAGTATTTTATGAAAAATGTTAAATTTAGTATTTGTGCTTAAAATTTTTGTCCATGTTGTCAACGTCAAATATACTACATTAGCGCCATCTGACTTGCTGTTGTAAAACTTTTGAAACGTCGGAGCGTGGTTAAAATAAACTATAAACAAGTTAAATAATATATTTCACGTTGTAAACCGATAAAAGTGTCTTATTTCATTGTGTACTACTCGGGTAAACTACAGACAATTCTCAGTTATATCTAGGCAAAATGTTCTCGAACGACAGAACCGAACTGAGTCTTAACCAGACGAGTTCAAACTGGCCATTACAGCACGTGCCATTCTTAATCCACGTGTGTGTTACCCGCCTTCGATGAAGGTCGACAATGAAATAGTACGCAACGGTAGATTACTTAGATCTATATGACAGGTATTGGGAAAATACACCCTTTTCATTATTGTCCTTAAAATAGTACCAATCTTAATGTAATAGTGACTGAATTCTCCCTATTCTCAAAAGGTTCACTTTTTGGCGGCTCTTATGTATTGCAAATCATCCAAAACGTCGGGTCATAGTCGAAATAAATAAAGAATAAGTTAATTATTCTGTATCGCGTTTTAAATAGTTAAATGTTTTAATTAAACGTGTACTTTAAAACGCGATATATTAGTGAAACTTATTTGAAAATGATTTAACTATTATATCGCGTTTTAAACCGTTAAAGTGTTTCATTTAAATGTTTACTACTCGCGTAAACTAAAGACAGTATTTACTTGATACTATATTGACATATTATTATAGTAATATAAACAATGAAAATATTCAAAGCTGAAAACGAAATTGGCGGGGACGCCATCTATATTAACGAATGTTTTTATTTTATAATTGCTCATGAGTTATTTCTAATTCTACATTTCGTTTATTCTAAAACGTTAAAAAAATAACTGTATAAAGAGAAATGCCCATTTGAGGCCACAAACGGCCAATCGACTTATACAACGAATATTTAGCATGTTGGGGATACCCCCAATAGGCTAATAGGCAATACATTAGCTAAGAAAATTAACTCTAACTAGCTAAGACTAGGGAAGCCACTCTGGGAAATCATGAACTGACGGCAAGCCGCCCGAAAGATAGGTAACTAAAGACAATAAAAAAATGATAATAATGTATTAAAATTGATTAATTTTAGTATTATTAGCGGACCGCAGTCAAGCATTGCTCCTTTTAATGCATACATACTCATACGCAATTTTAACTGCGCCAAAATTTCAATTGAATTTCAGTTTCGCCTCTTTGCATCGTCCGCGAATTTCGGTGCGATAGATAACAACCTATGCAAACATCACGACCAATAATAAAAATAAGCGTCACACGATTTTAATACTTCCTCGGAAAATTGTGAACGCAATTAGTGCATCAGCCTGTCTCCCAGAAAAAGATTGTCTTATCATTATCGGTAGATCATTACTCAAATGTAAACAGCTATTAAACTCTATATTATCTCTATTACTAATATAGTTTTCCTTTACAATACTAATCCGTGCTTCCATACTTAGTATTACAAAGTTGAAGAGTTTGTTGTATTATAAATCGATTATAGGACGAAAAAATTTACGACGCGGACAGGACTCGAACCAGCATCCGCAGCGTTCCGCGCTGTTTGCTCTAACCAATTGAGCTACCTTGTCCTACACATCATCGTTGATATTTTCTAACATAATACACCTCTCGCGCAATCATATTTTCGATTGAATTCGCTTTTGATTAAATTCTGAACTGACGGTCTGATTAGAAAATGTATTTGATGTTGACCACCTGAAAAAATGTAGATCCCACCATCGATAGCCACCGGTAAATGGTTAAAAGTGATACTTAGTATTGCGTTAGGCAACAGTGGTCCTGGGTACAAATCTCAAAACACAATAAACAACACAATACATTATACAATTAATTATTTCGATTGGGTAACTAAAAAATCTCTGTCTATAGTTTACGCGTTTTAAACCGTTAAAGTGTTTTATTAAAACCAAAAATCTCGTTAGACACAACAACTGTAATTAAAATCAATTACAGAAACTGGCAATGAAATGTATTCCTGATGCCCCACTGGGGGAAATAGCGCGCTGGGACAAGCAACGTAGAGATCGTATGATGTACACGTTTGAGAAAAAATTGAGCGTTTTAATTGCCCGGCGTGCACACAGTGTACAACGTTTTAAAGACATTAAAAGAAATATAAAAAATAAGGAGCCCAAGATCACGGGCTAATATTTATATACAGGAACTTTTACTTTTTTTTAGCTAGTGTTAAAAGTCACCTAGTTTACGTCTGGACATTGACGTAACGAGAAGACAAAGCTCTTGTAATTATTTGACACAATGCAAATTAAAACAAGTGCGTTCTCTAGATGTTTGTGTAGTTTGAACAAATAGCGTTCGGCTATAAAATATTAAAGTTAGTTTACAATGTTATAGAATTCCTAGAAACGTGTATACAAAACTTAGTATGGGACAATGCAACATCAAAGTTGGCCGATAGTTCCATCTAGATGTGTCAGGTGGAGTTATATAAGTATCTGCACTGCGATAAGTTTTATTAAAAGGCAGTATGCATACTTAGAAGTTAGAACCTGTTCAGGCAAAACGATACAGCTACCGCCAGGATACTTACTATCAATTCCTTCTATATATGTAATATGTATAGGTTAAAAAAATCTCGACGATATTGTTTAGAACGCGGTAGGTTAATTGGTTAGAGGACGGAATTCAGGTCCTACCCATGTTATAATTTTATTTTAATAAAACATAATTTTTTTAATTAGTTAAACATAAAACACTTTTCAGGTCAAAAATGCCAAATTTTCACCCACACGGGGTCAAAATCTAAAATTTTCTAAATTTGTCATCAACGAACCACTGTCCACAGTTAAAAGCCCAAATTAATAGTTCTGTTCAGTCTAAAGAATTGCGTCAAGTTAGATCGACATAACGATATTTGGCTGTAATACTGTCTATAGTTTCCGCGGGGGGAAACCCTTTTAAAAAAAACACTTTCCCGTTTTTTAACCCCTTTTTTTTTTTTTTTTTTTTTTTTTTTTTTTTTTTTTTCCCCCCCCCCCCCCCCCCCCCCGGGGCCGGGGTCCCTTTTTTTTTTTTTTTTTTTTTAATATATCGCATTTTAAACAGTTAAATTCAGTAGTTAATATAGCTCGCGTTCTAACCTGTGCACAAACGGAGAAACAAGGACGGATAGAAGTCTAAAAATAGACATATTGTCTTCTACTGGACCTATGAAATGGGACTGAATGTGTTACGTCATTGAATTCAAATTTCGAATCGTGTGTGTGCGAACCAATAATGAATAATAATGCATTGATTAACATAAGTCTTATCTCAGATAGACATCGCAAGCTATAAAGAAGGTATCGGGCGCCCGATCTTTGAGGTGATTAGATGGTACCCAGCGACCTTTGCACCATATTTCCAAGGACTAGGGACCAGCATACATCGGAATTGGGTTAGTAGACAATTTATTTCGTCACAAGTGATGCACACTGTACATGACATAAGGAAAATATATTTATTAGAAAAGCTTCTTAGTGATATTTTGTAAAATTTAATTAAAAGGTATTTTTTTAAGGTAAACCGAAAACTGTAGGGATGAGTAATGTGCCACACAACGCAGTTAGATTAGTTTGCTACTTGACGCTGTATTTCTTGGATATCCAAAGCACAAATAGTTCGATAGCACATCTTGTTGAGATGTTATGACTGGGGTATAACCTTTCTTTTTAAGTGAACCCCGTGCTTGTCTATCCTCCTATCATAAAAAATATTTGATTGAATAGTCCACTATATTTGAATAAAACACTAACGGTTTAAAACGAATTTACCGAATTTATATCGCGTTTTAAACCGTTTCACTACAGACAGTATTTAGTTCTATTATAGTTTTTAGTTTAGTAATGCTCCTGTCTTGAGTTAAACCAAGATCGATTCACAAGATGCAACATCGACTACGTACCATCATATTAAATTAATGATAGCATATCGCTGGAAGGAAGTGCATGTTCTAAAACACTAATTCTGATACGACCATTATCTGTGGGTCCGGTTTCCTAGCGAACGATCATAATTTTAGATTGCGCAGTGTCACTTTACTTGGAAAATTAAACCGTGTTCTAATTGTAATTCCAGGCGATGGGCGATTCGTGCTTGACCAGTGAAGATATCAGAAGTAACTGAAGTCTAGGTTATATTAAGGACTAAGGTACTTCATACTAATATATAGAATTTAAATGATGTTAACTTCATTATGCATTCAAACTAGTACAGTAATCTGTTTTTAGATCTAAAACCAAATAAAGAATTTAAGAGATTACGTTGAACTAGAAGACAAGTAATGCCAAAGGTCTGTTTAAGTTGCAGCACAGTTACACTACAAGACTGGTATGCAGCAAAAACTGAATTTATAAATAAAACACTTTAACGGTTTAAAACGCGATATATGTTAGTTAGACTTATTTGAAAATTATCTTTGCCGCGGCCCGAAGTTTCGGATGCTTTGCAAACTGAAGTTTGCCGTTAAATTACTTAGGAATTAAATAAAAGACAACAAACTACTGGTTACATTTACACACACTACAGGTCTCGTATTTTTATATGACTTGTATGCGACCAACGAAAAAATGTATGGCTTTAAATTGCGTACATAAAGTTTATTTAATAACATTATTATGTTTTAATACCTGTCGAGTAAAGAAGACAAACTAGAGATTTTTAAAACTCGGCCACTTATGTAGGTCACTCATTTTTATACGTCCAAAGATATCTGTACCTCTACACAAATCCAATGTACCTTCAATTGACCCAAACCGTAATACGGGTCAAACTTAAATGTAATTGGACGATGAATAACAAGTAGTACTATATATATATATTCTATGTAAAGGAAAACCACTTCCATGTAAAGTCGAGTTTATTGCCCGATATACAAAAATAATTTTCCCCTATTTCTAATAAAATATATGATTATTAATGTGTGTTTATATTTATCGTCTACTATATCTTTTGTGGTTTTAAAAATTTCGTGTATTAAATTTTAAATGTACGATTAAACGCCAATTTAGTTTATACTAAAGTATAGAATTTTAAATTAATTAAGGCAAATTCACGCGTAAGTGCGGAAAAGCGAACGAATATCCAAAGCCAAAAGAGGTAGACAGTGCATCTGGTGTAGCATATCTGACCGAAACGCAGCCTATATCCTTGGTGCTCTTATTTATATATAACGGTAAGGCAAAACAAGCAGTTGACATTACCTATAACTCTTAACTGTTTAAAACGCGTAATGTCAACTTATTTTAATTATGGTCCGACGTTTCGGATTCTTTGTCGAGGTCGTTCTTTGAAGTTTTAAACAGTTAAATGCGTTTTATTTAAAACAGATCCTCAATAGAGAAATTCCACTGACCTGGCCATAGCGTGACGAAGCCAAATGCACGTTCCTATTCTTCAAGAAGTCCGGCCTCTTTCCCAGACCGTAGCCGCCCTTGTTCTGCGACATAAACTTCTTGGGCCGGTCCAACCGCTCCGTAGACCCTGTCTCCGTTTCATCATCACGCTTCGACGTCGACGGTATGCCCCTATACGCGCCGCGCGTCCCCCGTATAGTCTTCTCTGGACTCTTGTCCTGTTTTCTGGCTATAAGGTTGTCCTTCCTCTGTTTGTTTCGCATAGACACATTGGACGACATATTGTCCATAATCCTCCATCAGACAAAATTGAAAAAGTCCCCTATCAAAATAGTTCGAACGCGTACATAGTCGTAATCTCAAAACAAATGAAAAAATCTCGTTGCAAAACTTGCTTTCTAACTTACAGGATAGTGACACAAATTCGACTAAAATATAAATGATAAATTGTAAAATAAATAAATAACTAGATCCGTCTTTTTATTCTCTCTCGCGTTGGCATCCTTCTCTAGCGACCGACCGAAACTAAGCTAACCGAAATAATTACTATACTAGATACACAGTCTTGAATAAATTTTGGAAATTATTGCAGAATTGGGGGTTTTTATGATGTTATCTGAAACAAAGTAAATAGTGTTGTAGATAAATGCATTAAAATTACAAAATCAACAAAAGTATAAAGTTCAAAAGGTTAATTTATTTAAGAAGGCTCAAATACAGTAGCTCAGTTTTAACTAATGTTTAAAGAGATTATTTCCTTCATAGAAAAGCAGACTCGAGAAACATTGAGCCCTATAGTCCATGTTTATACACTATTGTAGTACAAAACTGTTTATCATTTAAGTAACAGTTAAGCGATTAACATGAAACAAGTTACTGTAAAGCAAATCATAAGTACATAAACAATGTCTGTGACCTTGTAATAATCTACTTCATTAAAGGGGCAAAGGCCTCATTTAATTTAATCAACCACTTAATGCAAATATAATTGAATATAGCTTTATCTGACGTGAATTCCAAGTCTCTCCTCTAACGTTTACACCCTGTGACTTATAGAAATAAAATACTTAATAGACAAAATCTATCTCTCAGATAGCTCGATAACAATAATTCTACTAATCCATACAGTATCAGCGCCCGGTAGCATTCCTTAAATAATAAATTCCAATGATTATTATCAATATAGTGTCTAATCTTATCATTAGTTGGCTATCGGTGAGTTATTAAATGAAAAAGTTCAAGGAAAAAAGTGGTCAACTGCATTGAATTCTTTCCTTCAATTTGGCACTTTGCCACAGTTCAAAACAAAATTTCACTAAATGATAGAATGCAGATTTATACTGACAATTACTCGTAATTCATGAACATCATTTGAATATAAGGAGTCCAAGGACTCCAGATAACCAATAAATATTTTTGATGATATACTGGATTCTTCTAAAATAAAATTTACACACAACAATTTGCTGCTTGGAAATTGATTATCTATGTAATGACATAGATTAATTTATATATAGCTCTTGAAACATAAACTAGGCTATGTAACTCAATCCTTCATTAATATACGTAATTGTTCTGATTATAATATATATTCACCTACTCACTCTTGTTTGAGATTATTAAGAGCTATCAAATTACTTTTATGTTATTATTTTGTCAACCAATGGCCTCTATATTAAAAACAATGTTTACTAGAGGTCTTCAAATATTAGTGTTATTGTACCTAGCTACCTATCCTATCCATGATGTTCTCAGATAGCAGTGTATACGGCATGATTGTGCTTGCAAAATCTCCATTCTTTGAAAAAGCCATATATATAGGCCATGGTCGTAAAAGACATAAACAACATAGAAAAACTACCAAATAGTTTTTATGCCTACAAAATGCTAACTTCTTCTTCTTTCTTCTAGTTATAATTAAGAGTTAGAATGTTATAATTGCAAAATGAATACAGTAAACATTGGTTGGATAATTTATGCACGGAAATAGTGTTATCATTCAATCAGGCCTCTAGTTGCCATATGATTGTTATCAATCAAATCATCATCCACTTTAACTGGTAAGCTGCAGTCTATATTTAGCTCTGCCAGGAAATAACAAGTATTTTGAGCTAAGGCTAGGACTGCATGAAGCTAGAGACAAGCATTCTAAAAAATATCTTCAATACTTAACAAGAATCTTGGTAAGGATAGTACAATTATATGTTTGTATTAAGTATGAGAGAACAATACTTTAGATGCAGTTTTATCATGCAGGAAGTAGTGTTTATACTTTGACAAATATGAACTTGATATTGAACCTAAAAACAATCTATTACTTCAATAATTTTGCTAATTAATAGCGTTTCAATGAGCACTTAACACATATTTCCTAAACAGTCAATGTCATACAATACTATGTTAATTTAAATTGCAAATATTTTCAATAATAAAAATCAAATGAATGCTTTTAAGTAAACGTACAATCGTGCCTCAGTATAAAAGATTATACACACAAAGCATGAATAAACTCTCAATTGGCCTCCTTTGTGTATCATTTAGACGTTATTTACAAATCCTATCACGAAAACAGATGATGTACATTTGGCCGACATCTAATTTGATTACTGATATACGACGTGGGTCCATACACTGTGCCAAGGCAAAGGTATTCAAGAGGTCAGCATTCCACTTTTGTCGTATACGTAATAAGAAAACGTAGGTTTTACGATGGACTAATAACTACACCCATTTGCCGGCAGCGAGAAACACTACGAGAGAAAACACGGGCTGTGACGAACGATTTTTGGTCACGGTAAGTTTTCAGCCATTGCACTTACGTTAGTGAGAATTTTGCGCTCTTAGATTAAAACTTTCATGCATTAGCCGTTTTATTGCAATACGAATGGCGCATACTTGAATCAAGCTGAATAAATAAAGTAAAAATTACATTGACAGAACGTCAAGAACAAGTTCAATGTTTTATGTAAAATATAACTTTTGTACCTCGAAATCCACATCTCCGCTTGCGTGAACTTTTTAATTGATTCACAAATGTTATTTCTACTCGATTAACGTTGGATTCTATAAATACTTACAAATAAAATCTGGAATCACACCATTGTTTTTTCTTCTGCAAAATCAGTATAAGCCAGTGTTGCAATATTTCTACTTGAAAAAATACCTCCAATGTAGGTCAAAAAAGTCATCGACTTTACAGACTTTCACTCGTTACAAAGAGAATGTCTTCGTAAAAAGTTTTAAGTACTTAGTACCAAAATTGTACGTTCATTTAAAATTTGATAATTATTTATTCTTATTAAACATAATTGTGTTTACAGTTGCTATTTTTTTCTCATTTCTGACAAGACAATGGCATATTTTTAATCTACTATTCTCTTAAAAACCATGGCTTAATAACTCTGGTCAAATTTTACTCTCTCTACCGAAACCAGCGTTTTAATTTTTTAGCTGTATTATAAAATGTAGTTGACACAGAAACTACGTAAACTTTACGACATTTCGTAAGTTGTGTCATTTGTTTATTAAGTGTCACATGTTAATTGTCATTATTTAAAAGTACTTGATTGTGTACATGGCAAATTTTAATTAATTGTTTAGTAAATTTAAAGATAATCATGAAATAGTTGAATTTCTACATATATCATGGCATTTGTGAGTGCAGTTACTGGTGATGACTCCACGAAAAAATTCATGGATGTCTTGCAAAATGACTTCAAAACACTCAGCTTGGAAACCAAGAAAAAATATCCTCAGATTAGGGAGGTGTGTCTATAATCATTTAATTATATAGGATATTGAAGTTAATACAAACTTATTTTCAACTATACTAGTACCTATTTACCCCAAAACATTGGAAGAATAAATATGTCTTCTAATCTTCTGTAGGTGTCTTTAATGAAATGATTTTAAATCTAATAAGATTTATAATGATAACATTACATATTTATCTTTATAAAATTATCAGAGGATTTACAAATCTTTACAAATCTGTTTTGAATGTAAAGAATGTAGTTTTGAGAAATAATGTTGATTCTATATATTTCTACAAATTTTAAGGCTTGCGATGAAGCTATAGAAAAGCTGTCTTTGGCTGCCAATAATCCTCAAGCTTCCCTATATGGGGTTGTGAATCAAATCCTATATCCTTTAGTACAGGGATGTGAGTCCAAAGATGTTAAAATAATCAAGGTGAGTTTAAATAACTACAAAAATATTACATATAATAAAATTTAATGGTTCACTATTAATTTCATTTAGCAAAAAATGGAAAGTCTTGTAGAGTTTGAGTCTTATACAATATTTTTCAGTTTTGTTTGGGCACTGTTCAGCGTCTAATAGCCCAACAGGGCATTGATGCTAAAGGTGCTAGGCACATAGTGGACTGTTTGTTCAATTTGGGCCAGGCAAATATGCTTGAACTAAAATTGCTGCAAACAGCTGCTTTATTGATGACCACATCCGATTTGGTGCATGGAGATACATTAGCAAGAGTAAGTAATCTCTAATCAAATTGCTTAATTATCAATCTAAGAAAACGCAGCTTACTACACAATCCTTTACTTCCTAAGCATAAGATAAAGTATATATTATTTTCTATTGGAGACCCCGATAGAAGGCTGGGTGATCAGTCCAGACCTCCTAACCACTCCACCCAATTCCCCATAAGACATTGTCTAGTTTTAAGGCCAAATCTCATTTTGAATCTACATTGTTGTCTTATTGAAATGGTTATGTTACTATAATAGATAACAGTTATTATATTCTCTTTTCAGACTATGGTATTGTGCATGAGAATGGTAACTTCCAGTGAGAGCCGTGATGTTAGCACAAGCCATGCAGCAGCCGCTACTGTGAGACAACTTGTTGCTTTGGTCTTTGAAAGAGCTCTCGCTGAGGCAGATGGTAAAAATCACTCAATACTTTTGCCAGTAGAAAACACTAACTACAGTATTTTCTATTTACAATCAGATGCAATAAAACAATTATCCAAGTAAATTATCATTAACTAAGATTTCTTATAGGTACTCTCAAAGTTAATCCAGCCGATGTTAGAATTCAGACTAATCAAAAAGCCCCAAAGGACCTTAAGCCTTGTGCTGTAGATGCGTACCTTATTTTACAAGTAAGTATATATATAACTCTTTTTTACTAAGATCCTTTTCAATTCTTAGGCAGAATAAAAGCCTTCTATGAATATTACATAAAAAAATGATTATAAATTGAAACAATGTACGACTCGGCAAGATTTGAACTGGCATCCACACTGTTATATGCACCTCTCGCATTGTAATTTCAATCCTAATACTTGTTTATTAACTTTTTCTTCTCAATTTATAATCGAGTTTTAATTTTTATAGTGCCATTGTGTATTTTGTGCAAGTTTTCATATGTTTTACATTTTCAGGATATAATACAGTTGATTAACGGTGATGCTGCAAATTGGCTCTCAGGTATCTCCGATGTTCCCAAAACATTTGGATTGGAGTTATTAGACACTGTACTTACAGATTTTTCAGCAGTATTCTTTAAGGTACAGTTATGAGTATGAATCAATTGTTACCGGAAATAATAATTAAAATATTAAATTATATAGAAGCAAATAAGATAAAAGCTTTTTAACTTTTCAGATAACTGAATTTAGATTCTTATTAAAGGAGCATGTTTGCGCGTTAATCATACGTCTTTTTTCACCCAACGTGAAATACAGGTAAGCCATTTGTTCCTACGTTTTAGAGAATAGCAAATTAAAATCAAGTTAATAGTATTGTTGTAAAAACTTCAAAGGTTATTTGTTTATAGGTTAAATAAGGGTAAATTTGTTTATAAGTTAAGTAAGGGTAAAAATAATTTTGCTATAATTTATAATTTCTTTTACAAAATATCTATTGTTTATTTCAGAGCGGCGTTTACAGCCCCCCATATTCCAGGAGGTGTTAATGCAAGTGGTAGTCCTGCTGCACCAGATCGACCTCATTTCCCTGTCACAATGAGACTACTTCGACTTGTTTCTATCATACTGCATAAGTACCACGATCTCTTGGTGAGTTAATAAAAATCAATCTTATCCTAGCTATATTTCAGCTAGGATTAACAGTATTTTTTAACAGCTATATTTGAGCTAGGATTATCAGTATAAAGATTTTTTTTGTCTATTTTGTTTTTTACATTTTTTATACATCTTAATACTTTATTGACATTTTATTACACAAAAATTTCAGGTTACCGAGTGCGAAATATTTCTCTCTCTAACAATCAAATTTCTTGATCCCGACAAACCGTTATGGCAACGAGCGCTTGCCCTCGAAGTGCTGCATAAGATGACCATACAACCAGGTAAGGAAGGGTTACAGTATCTTTATGTATATAATACTAAAATGTTAATACACATAGTCATGTGAAATAAAAAATATAATGCTTCAAGACAGGCAAAAATGATTTTTTAAGAGGAGAAACACGTATGAGGTCCACTGGATATCCAGACTGAAAGCGAAGCGCGATTCGGCTCTTTAATCTGTCGTTGATGGTTCGTCACCAGAACGGAATTTAGATATTCCTACCACCCACTAAAAAATCCTGATTTATAGCTGTAGTCCGACAGGTTTTAAAAATATAATAAATTAATTAGAAACATATTGCGCCCGGTAGGCGACCCCTTGAGCCCTATGTTGACGAGCTATACTTTGCTACCATTACACTAACAAGCTGTTACTTTCCTCTTCTCCCTCACGTCGGTCGAATTGCCCGAAAGACTGATATTATGCTGAACGATGGCCGTGAAAGCCTTACACAATTTATGATAAACTTCTTATATTCATAATTTTCTTTCAGATCTTCTGAAATCGTTCTGTGAATGCTACGACATGCGGCCACATGCCACAAATATCTTTCAGGACATAGTGAATGCCCTTGGTGCTTATGTACAAAGTCTTTTTGTTGCGGCCAATGTTAATACGCAACCAGGTATGTATATCTGATGAATCTGTATGGATACACGGCTCATTAAAGATTTGCTTTCAAATGAGACACTGTTTGACGGTTTAAAAGACGAAATATATTAATTCAACTTATTAGAAAATAATTTTAACTATTGCCCATCGTTTTAAATAAGTTTAACTAATATATTTCTGGTTTTAAACCGTTAAAGTGTTTTATTTAAATGTGTACTACTCGCGTAAACAACAGACGTAAAACGTGTAAAAAACGTGTTGTTATTTTTCTACCAAGCATCACTCAACAAATTCTATACACTTTCAAGCTTATATAGAGCTTGTTGTATAATGCACAACAGACGTGATTTATTACGAAAGCTTTTTCGAATTTTGTTTGACTAACAATTTTTCTCATAAAGTTCTTCTAGAATAAGGTTTATTCATGTATTCGGCGTTACATTTGTAGTCGTCATACATAAATTTACCCTCAAAATATGTATTTATTACTCTAGTTACTTTTCATAGCTTCAATGGTTTTAATTTATTTAATTTAAATGTTTCAAATATTTGAATCATCCATATCTTCTAGAAATGCAAATTCCACGTGATATTCTTTATCGTTACAAGCGATATCGGATATTGTATCTTCCATGTCCACAATGTCTTCAATTGTAGATTCGTCGTATGTGTCATTTTCATAATTTTCCTTATTGTCCTCGTAGTGCAATTCCAATATGGTTTCATCGCCTTCACGCCGTGATGTGTTATCTGTGGTGATTAAAACTAAGTGATATCTACCACAGACAAAAAAAAATTTTTTTTAATTATATCAACTTACTCTGTGGCAAGGAACGAATTTCGGTCTCATTATTATTGCCACTAGCTAGTATGTGAGTGTAAAGATCTATTAATCCTTGACAGTGTCTCATACACCTTGAGTGGGAGCGGAATCTATTAGATCGAGGGTCTCTTGGACAACCCAGACGTTCCCTGTAAATAATCTTGTTTAATATTGGTACTATCTAGTATTTGGACCTTCTAAGATGATCTATCTTTACACGCAAATTTTGGTAGACTATAAATGTGGTTACTTACGTGCAATTTTGTACTGAAAAAGCGAAAGTCCACACAGGTCGCACGGGTGTAGCGCATGCGCCGGGGGTAAATCGGCGCGTGCACCGCATATACTGGTGCCGTAGTTCGCGGTCGCGAAGTAATCTGGCACCTAAAGTTAACGAATCAAACTCTCATTACCCTTCAACCAACAAATGTCTCTTGGCCCTCTATCTTGCTAATTTCAGTATAGGATATGATATAATGCGCTATTTGACAATGCGAAAAATATAGCGTCAATTACCGTTATAAGTGTTATCCAAAAATAAAAATGAACTTTTTAAACATTTTTCACGTGACACAAAACTCTTCTGATTAGTCGGGTTTATGACGACGTCACTTGCTTTTAAGCAGTGCTATAGACCTTGCTTCCTAATGTTAAAACAGTTGTATTCTCTGCATTAATACATAAAAAAAGTATTAAAATGTATTATTTCAATCACTGTTAAAATGTAAATGTTTGGAACAAATGCATGTAGACTGTAGATCGTATGATGTATATTCACCAAAATTTCAATGTTGGGTTTTAATTGGATGTATTGCAGCAAATATATACCAGAATTTTAAAAAATAATCCTTTTCTGGGTTTTTTAGCATCTACCAAACAATATAAATCTCGAATACTTTACAGCAACCTCAGCTAACAGTACCTTCGTTATTGTTATCGTAATTTAGGTCCCGTGCAACTGCGAAAACAAATCCATGGATAAATATAAAATTTAATAAAAGTTTTGACACGTCACGTTTTGCATAAGTGGCCATCTTGAATTGTCCATCTAGATATGCATGTGGTGCCTTCGGAAATAAGTATTTACTAACATTACATTATATTTTAGTTAAATTTTTATTTCAATAATCTTTTTGTTACAATTGTTTTGGTATCTGTAGGCTCAACCGGTGTACCACAACAGGCCGGCTTCTACTGGAAAGGAGTATGGCTACCACTTTGCGTCACTTTTGAACCTGGCACAGCAAAATCTATTTAGTGAGTGAAATTATGTATATATAACTATTCCAACTGTGTATAGATACGTTAAATATAATTAAAGTTTCGTATTCGCTCACAACATCTATTTTGTTTATGATAACTATATTAATATTGTCTATGCTTAAAAAAATACCGTCAACTGTTTAAAAGACGAAATAAATTTAATTCAATTTAAAATAAAATTATTTTAACAAATACATATGACGTTTTAAACCGTTAAATGTATGTTACTTAAATTTGTACTACTTGTATATAACAAACAGTTGTCTTTCCTTTTTAGTATTGAGATGCTGGACCGAACAGAGGCTCCGACTATACAGGAGGGGTATGGCATTTCAGTCGCGTACGCCTGTCTTATAGAAATCATACGATCTATAGCTATAAGCGTGGAAGGAGACGAGTATTATAGGTAAGGATTCAATAATAATATTATTGAATATAAGTGTGTGTGCAATATACTAAAATGTCGCCATGTTCAGGTTACAAGAACTATATGATGACACGCAAAACGACAATGATGACAAAGAAGTCAACTCTAATACCAAGGCTATTAGCAATAAAGGTATGACGATTACGCCTCTTATGTATCTACTTCTGTAATGCATATTCTTAAGCCTCATAATGTATTCACATCGAGGTGAAATACTATAGTGTATTTTTTCTAACTTGGCATTTTTTGCAAACAAACACAATCTTCATCAAATCGTGATTATGTCCCAAAGTTTACATTGATTTACACTAAAAACACTTTGAGATATTGCATTACGTACTAAACTAATAATAATAATAAACTCTTTATTGCACAAACATAGACATAAGAACATGGATACATAGAATTACATATACAGTGTAATTTAAATTCACTAGTAAAAACCACAATTTCTCGGTAAAATTATTTAAAATCCTTATAATAAATTTACGTAAATTGTTACTGCCCCTGTGTCTTCTGTGGCATCTACTTGACTCTATAGAAGATCACTATCACTAGTTCTCTATGGTTTAAAATCGGCCATCTTTGTTTTGGTCTTTTGCCAAGTAACAAAAAATACATATACGCACACATCCACGCAACTACTAAGTGTGTATTTTTCAATTCTAGAGTCAGATCAAACTAAGACTGATACCAAAGAAATAATAAACAACGGTCACAGTGAGGATCAGAACTCGAATCTTGTCCAGAAGGACTCGGAGGCTGATGATAAGGATCGTCAGTTAAGCTTACAGGTAAAGGATTATATTTGTGTTCTATATCATTAAATAAAGTTAAAAATACCTTAGCATAGCCTAATATGTAAAATGTGTATGTTTCTACATATTTGTGAAGGGAATCTAACAAGTATGGTACAAATAAGACAACAATTTACAAACTAGCTGGACCCGTTAGGAATCGAACCCATTGGTACTACTGGACCAACATAAAAAATGTGCCTCGTGTATGTTGTTATCTACACTAATATATAAAGATAAAGAGTTTGTTTGTTTGTTTGAACGCGCTAATCTCACTACTAGTTCGAATATAAAATGTATTTTAGTATTATTAAATTTATCGAGGCTATATAGGCTATATATTAGCAAAGAAACAGTGGGGAATATAAAATGGGAAACAATATTATAAACAAAGGTCCTCTTGTGTTTATCCTGTTGTATTTATTTATGTTTGTCTCCAATCGGCAGCTGATAAAATCGTCGTGGTGCGGGCTGGTATGGGGGCTCTCGGTACTTGCGGAAGCCAGCATCGGGGAACTAGAAAATATCTTACGTGCCATACAGACTCTTGCTAGAGTTAGTGGAAAGGTAAGTCAATTTAAAACAACTAAAAAAGTCCTATAGCTTAAAAGTGTTATTTATAAAGCATTAAAAATAGTTGAATAATTATCAAAAACTTCGAGTCAAAGTAAAGTTAGTTACTTGCATTTTACCATTAAAAGTTAAGTAACTTGTATATCACGCGCATTAAACGGTTATTCGGTAACCGGTGAAGTGTTATTTTTTACGATAGAGGAAGGCAGATAGACAGGGTTCCACTTGATGATAGGCTCAATACCTAAGCGTTTTAACATCTAACCCGCACCCGGGGATCGAACCCGCAACCCGTTGTTTATTAGCCATACATTCTACTTCTCTTACTATTACACCGATGAGCTTGTCCAATTTAATATAATATAGAAAACGAGTCTTAACTTTCTGTTGAGTTGAGTTATTAATTTCGATAGATTGGTGTCACGAACGCCCGTGACGCGTGTATAGGTGCGCTGTGCCGTTGTGCACTTCCAGCACAATACTGCGTGCCTGTACTCGGTGCGTTGGCGGCACTCGCTTGCCCCTGGCCAGCAGCCCGAGCAGCACCGGCCCCTCAGGCAGATTTAAGGCACCACGTTGTCTGGGTCGGTACACCGTTGCCGTGTGCACAACCTCCTGGTATGTATGTTTATTTTGAAGAAAAAACTACAACACTTTAACGGTTTAAACGCGATTAAAAATCGCGGTATATTTTATACTTATTTGAAAATGAATCTTTAACTACGTCCCGACGCTTCAGATGCTTTGCAGCAGTCGTGGTCACGGGGAGACAACAAATAAATTTTAATTAAATGTGTACTACTCCCGTAAACTACAGATAGTAGAATATTTTTTTTTCACTTAACCTATTTAACATATTTAACCGAATCTACCAATTGCTTATATAAATATTTATATAACATTCACGAATACTGGAAATAAACCAACTCAACGTCTGTTGTATTTTATCCAAAGAAATTTTAAACTAGTAGTTGAGCTTAAGAATGGATTTTAGATTGAAAAAATTTAAGACGCGGGCTGGACTTGAACCGGCATCCACAACGTTCCGTGCTGTTGCTCTAACCAATTGGGTTACTGTATCCTACACATCATCGTCGAATCTTTCTCAACCTGTTGATACACGCATCTCAACTGAAAACCTCAAATGAAATCAACACGTGCGCATGTATGTTTATATTATGTTTGCAGGCCAGCAGCAATCTTTCGTGATGGTGACGTCACGACACGTGACAGCGATGCGTGCGTTGCTGCAAGCGGCGCGGAGGGACGGTGACACGATGCAGCAGGCCTGGCTCCCAGTGCTTACTACTTTGCAGCATTTGGTAAGCATAGAAATAAGTCGAAAATTACTATATACTTATCTATCATCGTATTTTATTTTAATGCTTTTACGAGTTTACAGTTTGTTTAGTGAAAGTGTGATAAAATTCCTACTCATTCTTGTAGATTCTACGAAGCATCTGTCAGTATTAATAATTAAATAACCTGTAAACACTTGTAACGGTTAAACCGCGGGCTGCGGCTAAGCATCCGAAATTAACTAATTATTTTCGAGTTTTAAACCGTTATAAGTGTTGTGTTGTTCAAATGTGCGCGTAACTTCTCGCGTAAACTATAGACAATACTTAACTACATACACATCTTTGGGGATATTATTTTTTAACGCATCTGTTTGTCCTAAAGGTTTGGATCTTAGGCCTAAAGCCATCGACTGGTGGCAGCATGAAGGCCAGCCGCGCAAGCGCAGACGCGAACGCAGTTATGAGCACCTCCGCTGTCATGGCCGACTTACCTGGTAAGTTTTATAATACGTGCAAAGAACTCGTGAAATGTAAGAAACTTATGTTTAAAGAATCTCTTGTAAAATCTTTAAACACAAGAGGGATGTCCATTCGCCATCAGTTTCCAGGCTAAAGATGGACAACAAGGCTTAATTACTTCCGGGATTTCGAAAACATTTTCAACTCTTACTTACCTTGGTATCAAGTAGATTAAACTAACGAACGAAATTGTTTATTATATTGCCCACTTATGGCCTGAGATGGTATTTTTTCCAAACTAGCTTTAAATACGAATTTATTTTGTATGTATTTCCATTTGTGTCATTGAATTTGGTTGCAGTGTAAACTGGTTTCAGGTCAGCAAGTTCCCGTGGCGGATTCCCTTGGAGTAATGAGCGGTATTGATATCTGTAATACCAATATAATAACTAACGTAGTGTGCTTAATTGGAATACGTGTTCCGCTAGATGTCAGGTGTTTTGGGATTTTTGTTTTGCTTAAAGATACGTTTCGTAAAATTATTCAAATGACGTAATAAGTAATATAATTAACAATCAGATGGTGAAATTTAAAAAAGCAATAAAAATCGTTATAAAATCTTATTTTAGTGGAGTTTCAAGAGTATATCAATCTCAGTCGTTTTTTTCAATGAGGGTAGTTGTAAAATATTGTAATCAACCTGGCTACTTCAGATTCCAAATAGGCTCACAGGTGAGAATTGCACGTCTAGATTCAAGCTAGATGTCGCTAGGGGTCGCTTATGTCCGTCCAATGCACGGGTTGGAGCTTGCTGGCCTTATCACGCGGTTTTGTTTGAATTGCACAGTGCAGATGGCTCCTTTAGCAGGAATACATTGGCTTTGGGCACACAAAATGCTACAGCGCGTTCTATAGTGTCTTTATCAGATGTATACTGCGTATAGATAGGATTTCAAAGCTTATATGCACTATTTTATTTAATCTATGGGCAAATCATAATGTTTAATAAGTTCTCTACGCAGTATATTTGGCTTCAAATTTTCTTAAGATGGTACCCAAATTGTTATTTGAAAAAATGTTCCTAATCGCAAGTAAGTTACGTATTTTTTTGACTCGAAACATTTTTCTAAATTAGAGTACCTATCTTCCTGTTGGTGATACAAATGTTTGGCTAATTTGAAGCTATACCTAGATGGAGTGTTGTTACGAAGGTGGACACTCTTACAAAAAATGTTTTGTTATTGTTTGTACCTTATATTTTCAGCTCTTTCGGCAATGTTATCCCGTGTCTTTGAGGCGTCCAGAAACTTGGATGATGTGGCACTACACCACTTAATAGATGCTCTATGTAAGCTATCCAACGAAGCTATGGAGTTAGCTTATTCAAACAGGGTAAAGACTATTCTTGTTGCTTCTTGTATAGTAAATAGTAGTGAAGCTTTTCAATAACTCTCTGATTTTCGTAGGAACCGTCATTATTCGCTGTTGCGAAGCTATTGGAAACCGGTCTGGCGAACATGCATCGGATTGAAGTTATGTGGAGGCCTATCACAAACCACCTTCTTGAAGTAAGTAAAAACGTAGTCATTTACTTTGTTGGTTACTATTACTATTAGGTGCACAGTATATCCAAAAGTACTTAAAAAAACTTTGGGTGAAATACTGACTGTATTTGACGCCAGTAGTGCACGTTCAAATAAAATACTTTAACGATTTAAAACGCGAAATATATTAGTTCAATTTATTTACAAAATATTTTACCTGCGGTTGAAATTTAAAAAAAAAATGTGGTGTACGTCAATCTATTACACCTTTATTAGTTCTAATGACTATGACATATTATATCATCATGACGATTTACGGATAATACGTACACAATAAGCGATACTGTAAAACACAAAAATAAGGCGTAGTTATAAAGACTTATACATTGTCAAAAACTATTTCTAGGTCTGTCAACATCCCCACATCCGCATGAGGGAATGGGGTGTCGAGGCTATCACGTATCTAGTGCAAGCAGCTTTTCAATACCATCACAATAATCCCACATTAGTCACCGAGGTAATTTCATTCTTTGAATAATTCCTGCAAGTAAGATTTAATAAAAAGTATTTAAACTGAACAGAAAATTGAAAGAGAAAACTACTAAAGTAATAAAGATAAAAGTAGCAATTATGATTACTTGTTTTTTGTTTTTTGGTTTTTAGGCTCGTGAGCGACTCATCCTCGAACCATTAGCGGAGCTATGTAATGTACGACACTGTGACGTGCGCGCGCGGCAGCTTGAGTGTGCGGCTCGACTGTTGCACTCTAGGGGGGAGCAGCTTGGCGCTGCATGGCCGCTGATGATGGAAATTATTTCGGCTATATGTGATCAGCACAGGTAACAAACTAAATAGGTTTTGAGAGTTGTGTTGAAAAGTATATAGAAATGTCGCTGAAGTATATTGACGGGCTCGGTTTAATGGTTGCAATTTATTGCTTATAATCATAGTTGTGGCTTCGATCCCTACCAGATCCAACATTGTTACGATCAAGTCTGTCTTCCTCTATCATAAAAAAAACATTATCTAAAGAAAGATTATTAAAATAGAAGGACGTACGCGGGCGTTTTTGGAACGTGGTACATTTATTATGCTAATTGGTACTATTCAATATTGAAATTGCAAGCCAGGCTAGTGCTGTAATGCGTTACGTAACTAAGCGGTCTACCTTAACATAAGAAAATATTAAATTAAATATTTATACGATCCCTTTTTCTTTCAGTGAGCAACTAGTCCGCTCGGCGTTTCAGTGTGCACAGCTAGTGGCTGGTGATCTGTTAGGCTGTGCTGGGCCGCGGTGTCTACGACGTGTGTTGGCAGCGGCTGCAGCATTCGCCAGGCAAACCAAGGAGCTTAACATAAGTTTAACGGCTGTTGGACTCATGGTAAATTCTTTATATATTTATATATATATACTACTAATACATAAGGTTATGTACATAACCTTATCAAAGTAAAAATGATTTTATAAAATTAGGCAATACAAAAAAAATAGACCCTACTAAAAAAATGACCTAATTAAAGAAAGATTAGATTAAATTATTAAAATAATTAATATTAAAAATTTATCACAATAAAGCACTTTTTAACAGTTCGAAACGCGTATTTTATATTTTCTTTTGTCTGCTTATGACCCCTGGATGCTGTAAAGAGCTGTAGTTATAAATTAATTAACTAATATAAATCGCATATTAACGTTAAAACGTGTTTTCTTTGTTACATGTTTACATAACGAACGTCCACTAAACGCTTCATATTTTGTAATTTCACAGTGGAACATATCGGATTATCTATACCATAAACGGGATAAACTGTCGGTGTCGTTGGCGAATGAAGCGGCAGCTTGCCCAGAATACCCGGATTTACCGCCTCTGGATAGACTGTGGATGTGCCTTTACGTCAGGCTGAGTACGTTATGTTGTATATACCTTTTATGGCATTTCCCCTAACAGTAGTTAATTATAAGTGAATGATAAAGAAGCGAAAATTACGTTTTTGTACTATGTATGCAAATATTTTTATTTTTTTTCAGGTGAATTATGTACAGAACCGCGTGCTCCTGTCAGACGCGCGGCAAGTCAGACGCTTTTCAGTTGTATAGGGGCGCACGGAACCCTACTAAGTAAACCTGCGTGGTGGGCTCTGCTTAATATACTCTTCCCTATGTTGCAGCAGGTTTGTTAGATTGCATTATACCTTAAATCGCCATTTTGATCGACATGTGTCATATGTATATTTCCGAGACGGTCCTAAATACCGATAATGACGAGTGAATCCACTGCCTTACACGGGAACGTTGGAAGATGTCGTGACGGCCGAGCCATACTGCCATCTATTATATTTACTAAATCGACTGGATAGTTTGTTTAACACCTATAAAAGATATGTGGAACGATGGAACACTTGTGACTTGACTATGATCGATATTGTGGCATTGACGTTTGACAATCTGTCATTGACAGATGACCGGTTATTGACAAGTCGTTATTTTGAAATATAGTATAGGTAAAGATTTCTGATAGTGAGACACAGTTTCGTGTACGTCGAGTCCGGTTTTTATTCGCCTCACGATTTTTCAGGTCAATATTTGTCATACACGGTCGGTCACGATGTAGGTTGCTGCCGTATCTTGTATCGAATTTAAGGAGGGGGTTGTTTTTTCTTTAACGCGTAAAGTATTGACGAGGCGGTCCACTATTAATTCCATATCGAATGATTGTCGGTCTATATAAGTCTGATAAACTATTATTTATCACGCTCTTGTGGCAAAGTTTTATGAAAGCATAAATAACATTTAAACAAAACACTTTAAACGTTTAGCGTAGAATTATGTAAGTTAATCGACATTTTCCTCTACATGTCGCATTATTACATTGCAGGTTCAAAAGCAATCAAACATAGCGAGTTCAGAAAAGGTTGACACTGGCGAACATATACTTATACATCACACAAGGAACACTGCGCAGAAGCAGTGGGCGGAGACACAGGTATATGATATGTGGTCATTAATATATTATTTAATGTTATACATGTTGACGTAAAGATAAATATGAATAATTTTTACAAGAGTGACGTAAGCAGTTCTGTTGTTACTATTATTACCACGATTTTTTATTATTACCTAAACTGACTGTTATACATAAGCTTAATGAATTAAACCGTTCATTTGAGCTACTGAATATGGACTAATAAACCTAATGTTAATCCACAGGTGCTAACATTGTCTGGTGTGTCGCGAGTCTTCCATTCCCGATTCCAGCTCCTCATCACAGTTGGAGACTTCAACAGGTCCTGGACGGCATTGCTCGATTTCATTGTTGACTTTTCACTACGGAAGAGTCATGAGGTATATTTGAATGGAGAAAAAATAAAATCAACCCATTAGAATCACCATTGCAAAGGAACCAATTATCTAATTAAAAAATAACGTTATAACGGGTATAGTCTAGAGTAAAAGTAATTATAGGGTTAAGTATATTATTTCTTTTTACTTTTTTATTAATAACTAGTCTGTTTAGGTCTCAGTTGCAGCGTTAAAATCATTCCAAGAAGTAGTAACAGCTGCAGGAAGGGTAGAAAGCGATAGTGTGGCGACACAAAAGCGGATATGGTCCGCTGCTTGGTCTGCTTGGACTAATGTTGCATCTAATTTGCATACCGACACCGCTCCTAGAACAGGTATATAACCCGTATTCTGAATTGTTTTAAACTCGGCAGTGGATCTAAAGCTTTACATCATATACAATGGCAGTAAGCAAAAAACCGGAACATTTGTAGGATTATAAAAAAAAGACATGTTTTATCTTTAAATGTTTTTAATTAAAACCCCTATTTCATAGCCCCAGAAGACGCCAAACCAGCAGAGGCATATTCTCCTTCGTTAAACTTCCTGACAACTTTGGTGCAAATATTTCCGTTGATCTTCCAACATATAAGACCTACGTAAGTATGAAAATTATCTACGTAAATGGTTCGTACTAGGATATCTGTACTGGTCTACATTACCGGTGTATACGAAATAAAAAATCTAAAGCTTTTTAAAAATAAGAATATGGAATTTCCACCCAGATCACAGATTACCTACTGTAGACAGAGAGATTCTATTTCAATTTATGGATTTTCGAATATCCCAAACTAGCACACCGCATTTTAATAACACTTAGAGCCAACGTATTTCACTTTCCACTAACATAGCTTCATCATAAAAAATATTGGTCTAACTAACTCTTATCGAACAAAATAGTATTAGTATTCATTATTTATATTTCATTACAGGTTTACACCAAAAGACGTTGAACAACTTGGGCAGTGCTTGTGTAAGATTTGTAGCGTTGAGCCGTCCGCTTCCCTTCTGGATGGCATTGGAAGTGGAACACCAGCTAGTCTCCACGCTTTACATTGTCTGGATACTGTACATAAGGTCAATGAAACGTTTTAACTTACGAGTTTATTAGAACATCAAATAACAGGCCATATTTATATAATACACATTAAACTTAGCCATTGTGTGTTGAATTGATGATTATGAATTGATATGGTCTCTTTTTCGACGTTTTAATTTTGAAATAGTATTTTTTTTAATAATAAATACACTAACGTGTCAATTAAAAAATAGGACGTTACGTTGACGCAATATCAGCTGTTTAATGATTGTATGAATTTATTTAAAACTACCCGCATATTTAGTGAAATACAATTAGGACTCGGTAGCTCAATTGGCGGAGCAACAGCTCGGAACGCTGACGATGCCGGTTCAAGTCCTGCCCGAGTCGAAAATTTTTTCAATTTATTTTCGATTTTTAAATTATACAATTATAAAGTAATGTATACCATTATTTGTAATTTAAAACTATTTATAGTAATTTATTATTTTACACAGGAAGCCTTAGTCCGTCACGAGCTTCTCCCGGCAATGTTCTCGGCGCTGACATCATTAGCTGAAGTTGTAAGCTCTCAGCCGACAGCCAGTGCGCGCTGTCTATCAGCTGCTGCTGGTTTATACCGCGCTGCGCCAGCTCCCAGTGCGCATATCTTGCCGCACTTGTTACAGGTATTCGCTTTTACAACTTACTTAAAGACCTTTAAATTAAATTACAATTAAAAATAACTTGCTGAGCTTCCACAGTAACCCACGGGTTACAAATAGGGATAAAAAGGCAAAAGAACGAAAGAGACCCGAGGTTTCTTTAATCTATTAGTTTAATCAAATTTGAATTGATATATACGTACTAGCTGGTTCAGCAGACCTTCTTTGTTGTTTGCAAGACTAATATTTATCACAGTAGCATCTATTACGATTAGCAAATTTACCGAATAGTTTGTGTAACACCTATACAGGGAAACGTCAAGTAACACTTGTAACTTGGGTATGGTTGACGTTTCAGAAACTGTCATTGATGGCAGGATGACAGACGGATACTGACAACTAGTTATTTTGAAATACTCCGGGGTAGGGTTTTCGGGTAAGACAGTATCGTGCGCAGCTGATACTCTGGTTCCAATGGTAAAGCGATCGAGTCTAGTTCAGAGTTAATAAAAATTACGAACAGCCGCGTTATAGTTTACTGCCGCTGTGTCGGATCGATTCATTAATTGCGTATTTTGTGTTATATCGTTTTGTACTATTAAAATAGTTAAATCTATATATTTACTATTATAATAGTATATATTAATATAAATTTTCAATTGGAACCAGTACTTCCCGAGATTAGCGCGATTCAACAAAAACATTTTCAGCTTCATAATATTTGTTAAGGTATAAATCGTTTGTAACACAATCTTACATTAGAGAAGATTTTTAGAAAAAAAAAAACAAATTACGATTTAATATTAATACAATCACTGGGGTGTAATTTAATTAGTACATATTTTTTGGAAACACGCGACCTAACTTATTATCTATTTTACTTTATAACAGTTCAGATTAATTACTAAACAAGATATTTTTAACAGGCTCTTCACACAGCCGTGAAGAAATGCAGCCCGGACAAACGTCGCCGTAATAGCGAACGCGAGAGAGATCAACCGGACGAAACTACGCAGATAGCCACTTTGCTGTTGCAGGTACCAAACATAGATATGAATATGAGCAAGCCGTAAAAACCGTGAAACAGGAAGGACTTGAATCGACTACCTCCCATAGTGGCTGTAAAATTTATAATCTCTAATGAGACAATGATAATTTAATTGTGATACGTTTGTTAAGTTTCTAGAAATAGTGAAAAAGAGACCAATAGTTATATGGTTTGGTTTCGTTCACAGGTCCTAGCCACTGGGTTACCCCTGGCGAGGGAAAAGCCCGATGACTACAAGGAGTTCTGGGAGACACTACCCACTGTTTTGGAGACCTTTATGTTCGAGCCTCCGTAAGTATAGATTAGGTCATAGACCGCAGTCTTTTCAAATTTAACAAAAAATTTGATGTAGGCTAATATTTAAATTATCGTTATCCATGTTTATATTCATTTGTTTTTTCTTTCACGCAATTTAAATATGTGTTTTTATAATTATAGGGTGGGCGGTAGCAGACAAGCGCGAGAGGTAGTTAGTGTGGTACGTAGAGAAGTCCTAGGAGCGACGCCGCGTGCGCCGGCGCAGGCCGCTCGCCGCGCCTTACATCTTGTGCGAGCCGGATCTCTTCATACACATGCCCATAACACAGCAAGTGCGTCATTAAACTCTATTTATTCATAGATTCATTATTAAAAGAATTACATTTTTTAAATAAATTTGCTTAGAGTAGTTTTGGATTTTATGTTGCTTTATTGAAATTGTATTTGAAAAATAGTATGTAAGTGAAAAATTAATGTGGCTTTTAGAAAACGAGCAAGAATTACGCGAGAGAGAGGAGTTTGCGCGTGCGTGTTTCGAGACGTTATTGCAGTTTTCGATGTTGGAAGATGTAGACTCTATTGCAGGGGATGAAGGTATACTTTGCATTGTTACATTCAATAAAAGCTAACGATTTCCCACGCGAAATATATATCCTCATAAGTTCATCTTTGATCATGACCAAATCGAAGTTACCCAAGTAGGGCAACAGATGACAGCAGCGTAGCAGTTTTCACATTGTCATTAGTCCCCCCTGACTGAGATTAAAATAATTAACTAATATATTTAGCTCTTTGTATAAAATTGTTATCCTAAGCTTAAGCTAGCAGTCATTACTGAAAGAAAATTGAGTTACAGAAGATGCAGATCCACTGGCCATAATGCCGTTACTAGACAGATTTCAAGAAGTCATCTCTAAGTATAGTTCAGAGGATGAAACGGAACCACTCACGAGGTAATTATTTTTACAGAATAAATAAATTGATTGAACATGTCTAATATATTTACTATAGCATTCAGCGTCTCCTTTTTATGGTGTATTTGACGTGGGATTAAACAAGTAAAACAGAAAGTACAGGTGTTCTTTGCTTTTGCGGTACCCTTTTGTGGGGCATGGGGTAGATACTCAGTTTAGTGTTTCACTGATGATGTTGTATACTGGTTAGTAGAATTTATTATACTTTATAACGTTTCGAACCCAGGCTATCTTTATGTGAAAGCCCGTTTCCCCCTCGTGGGGCAAGGAGCGAACACATTTCTGTGTCCGTTTCACTGATCCGTTCTTTCAACGGGCAAGTAGTTGATGCCCTGCCCGAACGAAGCAATTTTATGTTTCCCTAGGATTCGAACCCAGGACCTCTCGCGCGTAACGCAATGCTAGGCAATACGTTTAACCATTTGGCTATTGAGACGGACGTTTTTATGGTTAATACCAAATAATCACTAACCGAAATATAAAATTCTTTCAGGCATCAACTATCTGAGATTTCGTTCGTGCTGAAGGCGATAGCAACGCTCACAGATGCGATGAAGCGAGCACCCCCCGGCAAAGTGGACGCGACGGCTTGGCATAAGTTAATAGGTCAGTATTTGATTAACTAGAATGTTGTTACAAGAAATAATTTACTCTATTTCCTCTGTCACATTATCCTAATAAAACGAAGTGCTTGTTGAAAGACTAAGGACGAACTGTCCATAGACATTTTAATGTAGATAGACAACACGACTTATACAATACAAGAAAATATACACTAAAACTAACATATCTATTAGTATAATAATTACTCACATTTTAAATAAGTTTTAATTTTAACAGCTTTTTAAAGAAAAGTAGGTAATTTTTAAGACTTAATGTTGTCTGGTCTAGGTCTACTGTTAAAGTGTGTTTTTCCCTCAGGCATATATCCGTTGATCGTTGGCCTAGCTGCAGGTGGGCGTGTCAGCGGTGTGGGCGGGGCGGGCGGCGCGATCCGAGAGGCGCTACTCCAATTCGGGGGGCTCCTCGCTGCACCCCTCTAGCGCCTACTGTACACGATACATATCTAGAGCACGCGCCTCTAGACACATGTCGTCAGCCTGTATTAGCTTACAATAGCTTATTTGTTTTAAACATTGTGTTTAAAACCGTCTCTAGACTGATCTACGAAATATTGAAGTTTATTAGTACTATGTAGGTTTTCAAGCTGTTCGATCATCGTAAGGTTTAACGAAGAATGTTGAACGTACTTCACGACGACCGAACAGCCCGAAAATCCAAGCTATTTTGATTACTGTTTTTGACTTTGAATTTGTTTTTTATATTTTTCTAACCTTGTGGAGATGTTTTACTTCTTTTATTTCAGTTGACTTACAACCAAAATATTATCTCTAAGGCATATCTTATTATTCCACACATTAAAATCAACTTAATAGAAATAAGTCAAGTCAAGTGTCAAGGGGACGGTACAAATTTAGTGACCAAGTTAGGCTGATAGTGTTTAGACGTAGGTTGACGACATGTTATGCGAAGCCATAAATGTGCAACATAGACCTTTAGTTGATACCAGCGTATAGTGTTTCCATTATTAAAGGAATATAGTTTCGTTCGCTTGTACGTAGTCAATTTGACGAGTGATCATCTAACAGCGATTTGTTACCTAGACTAAGATATTGTTGTATAAGTATCAACAGTTACACGTGTTTAAATTTGTGTGTATATTATTGAGTTGTCTAAAAATCATTTTTGTTTTTACTTTATAAGATGTAAGTGATGCGTCTTAATATATTTTTGATATATTGATTTAATTGTAATGTTGTTTGTTTGTAGGCGTGATTAAAACCGGGCGTTACTTCATTTCTATGATGTTTAAATTATTCCAAAGAGACGACTTTTTGGCGAAATCTATTTTTTAGTTTTACTAGGAATTAATGCTATAAATTATTTGACGGCTTGATTTTAAGTTAAGTATTTTTTCACATTGTCATTTGTTATCCGCATTCTGTCACGCTTCGCTTATATCAAAATGGTAGTTACTAACGATTTTGCAACTAAATTAAAAATCTACTTTAGATTAAAAATATTTTACGAACTTGAACCGACATCCAAGCTTTTCGTGCTGCTGCACTAACCAACTGAGCTACTAAAATGGTTTAAGCAGCAGCACGGAACGCTGTGAATGCCTGTTCAAGTCCTACCCATGTCGTAAATATTTTCAGTCTAAAGGGCATTTTTAATTTATATAATACCATCTTGTCAAAAATGTTAAAGTTTTCAATTATAAGCCATGTTCCAAATTCGCATAGTTATATAGAAATAGAGTTAAATGCCTCATAGAGGTTGGAGCAACATTAATACTTTTATACGTTAGATACGAAGCTAGAATCGCGTAGGACATAGAAGTTTCCAAGTAACGGTTAATTGTAGAATAACGATTCCCTTTGTGGTACTGTCTATACATTGGTTATTTGATGGGCGCTTTGGTCCAAAATCAATTAGACCCCGTCTAGACATTTAATGAGTAAGAACCACTACATGTATGCAAAAATACGCGTTTTGGTTGCCATCTGTGGTTTTAGAAAGTTCAAAGCCAAAATAGGTAGACAAACCAACTTAGATGTTTATTAGATTTCTCTCCATCAAGCGAACCCCGTACTTGTCTGTTAACCAATCTGTAGCGAATAGAATTGTATTATGTATGCGAGGCCTAAATTTTGCCTTACAATTTTAATGGCGGTTTTAATTCCAATTGTGTTGTCCTATGTTCTCGAGTTACCGAAGTGTTGTCGTTTACATGTAACGCAATAATAAATACTCGTAAGGATATTTGTTTGAATGTGATGTATTAAGGATTATGAACGTTATTTTTAAATATTCTATTTAAGTTATATTTTATTGTGACTGAAATTAAAATTATTGAAATTGGTAAAACTAGGTTTTTTTTCTGAGGTTTTACTGCATATGCTAGGTGAACTTTATAATTTCGGAACAGATTTTTTACATCAATCTAGTTTGAATCCGGAAACCCATGGTAAATATATGTGCTAGGGTTTCCAGCTCTTCCATGTAATTAAATTAAATTATTTCATAGTCTTAAATTAAAAATGCATGTTTAAAAAAAAATATGACTTTACCAGACAGCCCTGTCTGGTAAAGAAGTCGGGTCGGTTTTTGTGTTTCGAAGTCCCAAATGTTTGCCACACAACTACCATTTATGTTTAATATTAAAAACTTTACTTATTTTAATTATATCATGCCTTTACATGGTAGACGTTTCGACGATTACAGGTGTATAAGCTGCATCCCTCTGGCGCAAACTGTGTATATCCTTAATCTTAGATATGTCCACATTACAGGCAATGTCTCCAGAAAGACGTGATACCATGGCGATCAGGTCGTCATGAGTTTAGTTTAACTTTTTGGTACATTTTTTATTTCAAATTTTCACTTCAAAAGGGACGACCCTTTTTATATTTCTTCAATTTTATCTTCTAGAGATATTATATGTAAACAATCATTTTGTGATTTATGTTCGAGTGTTCGTTTTATTCCAATATTCATGGTTTTGGCCCAAGAGTTCATATCACTTCGATTCGTGTTTTGTATCTTTTGAGGGAAGGAGCTATTTTTTTTTTTCCTTCTGTGCTACTGACATATTGGCGACAAGAAGTTTTGTTTCTTACTTAATTTTTTGCGTGAGGAATGTTGTAAATTTCCTATTTCTAGCATTGTTTCTGATAACGTTTTATTAAATTGCTGCGAAGCACTGCCATTTTGAGACGCCATTAACTAATGATGCCCCAAGATGGCGGTTTCCTATTGTCAAGTGACCTCCGAGAAGCTTCGCGGTGATTCGCTGCGTTAGTTAATAGTAAAAATGGAAGACAGACTTGCCAACCTGTCAGGTTCATGAAGGTGTGCCAACATAAACGAACCTGATAGGTCGAAACGAATTATAGTACAAGTCGTAAGCATAGACTCACGTAGTATCCGGGCCGCATGAAATCCATTGGTTTTAATGTTCCGCTCTTGTAGTTAATATCTAAGTAAGAGGATCAATCTCATCGTGTCATTGAAATAAAACACTTAACGGTTTAAAAGGCGACACATATTTATAACTACGACCTTTCGAATGTTTTATTATCATAAATGGTCGTGGTCAAGAGAGGATCTATGCTACTTAATATGTTTAGTTATTGACCGTTCATTCTTTTGTATTCATATATAGGTACATATTTTGGTAGGTATACTAACATCAAAAAATTGAAATCTTTCTATTGTTTTAAATTTACGTGAAATGAGGACTCCGACATACATTACTGGAATCCAAGGCAGGGTTTTAAAGATAGACAAATTTTGGTTTTCCCAATCGAGTTTGTATTATTTAGGAGAATTGAATTAGACAAAAAATACTTGGGTTGCCTGGAAGAGATCGCTCGTTAGCGATAAGGCCGCCCATTGCACTCCATATATTAGTATATAAGTTTATATTTTTGTTAATTTTTTTTGTGCAATAAAGTGTATATAATAATAATAATAAAAATAAGACAGAATTGTGCCATATCATTTATTTTCCGTAAACAAATCATGATTGCAGTATCACAAGAACAGTTTACTACTCTACTTTCAACAATAGATTCCAAAATACAGGTCTGTGTATAGGAATGTAATATATAAGAGAAAACGTGTATATAAGAATAAGTAATAAAATAATACATAAAATTACAATACACCATCAAAATATTTAAACAGTATTCTGTCATTTATATATATTTAGTAATTAAAAATTGCACGCGGAATGTATATAACAACGAAGTTTAGCAAAATTTGTTGGTGAGTTTTTATTTACAAAATACAGACAAAAAAACTAAATAAATAATATATATCTTACCGCAACATCACGTTGGCACTGTGCTTTGTATTTTTATATCAAATTATAATTGTTATCATTAATAAAGAAATTCGAGCAACTCGTACTTAAAATATTTCAATATAAAAAAGTTTATGTGAATACCCACGACATACTAAAAGATCAAAGCTCAGATCGTCACATATATGATCAAACAAATAAAAAAAAATAACAAATTTATACCCTAAAAGGAATATATTGAAATATAAAATTCCAGTGTTATTTCGTAAATGTAAGAAAATTATTTGTCTGTCAAATTAATAAAATAATTAAAAAGAAATATCTCTTTATCAACTTCTCTTACTCTCTATCAATTATGGATTTATAAGTTTTTTATGTTACTTTTTTTAATATTGTTTTATACGTCTTATATTTACGAAACAACATACTACCTATAACATATAGTAAGTTAATGACGTCATTCGTGAAGTAGTCAAACTCTTATAATTATATTTCATTAAAAACAATATGTTAACAGCGTCCATATATCTTCTCTTGACAACTTTAAAACAACCAAAGCAGATCATAGATATGTTGGTGACATATATACAAAAAATATCTTAAAACATAACAAGTAAAGTGGATATAAGAAATACTCAGATCTCGATAGATTAAAATTTTTAACAACTACATATAACATTTTACTAGCTACTATAGGTAACGGATTTGAGCTCGACGTATTGCACATCCGCGTTAAGACTGTAGACATTTAAACTTACTGCAAATTACGTTAGGAAAGTAGCTTTTATGAATTGTAAATTCCCACATTGGCAAAGATCTGCTGTAAGAGGTAAGTTTTAAGAGTACTGAAGCAGTCCGGTGTGCTACTGTTAAAGTTTTCTACGAGAGTATGACTTCCTCTATCTGTTTATGTAATTTTCCGATTAATTTTTAAAAGCAACTAGTGAGATGTTTTAAATTTCAGATCGAAAATCGTTTATGACAGGACAAACCGATTGAGCTGTAGTATTCCCTTCGCGACTGTCATTCCTTAACGTGTGAAAATAAAAATGATTTCAGGTTTTGGAAACCAGGTTCCAGATTACCAGAATACGTTAAAAACTTTTTTAAAGGAGTATTAAGACAATCCTAACATAATTTGCGCATTGCAAACACTACTGTCAAACTAAGTTTTGGCTTCCTCTATTTTAGGTAGGCACATTTATTAAATAAGAACTGTAAATTAAGATTTGAATTTAACGCAGTAAGAATCATCTTAATCACTAACTCAAGTACGCAGCCTCAAATAAACATAGATTTTATAATAGGTTTGGTCAAATAAGCTCAAATTGTGTAAATAACGATAGTATAAATAGACAATTCAGAAATTCGTTTAGTTACAAAGTTAGGAGTTAGGAGAGATAAAATTCAAATAAGAGTGAGTTACAAACTGCAAGCAGAACTATTGACAGCTAAATTTTTTATAACATGGTAACCCTGACGATAAAAATTATATATCTATGAGATTTGAGAAAGTCGAGAATAGAAAGTTCAAGTAAAAATATAACAGTCTGCTTGACGTCTGCAACTAACTTCATATCGTAGTAAATACAGGTAATTAATTTGTTTCTAATTAATATTAATTCTTAATTACATTGGATATGACTGTATATGTGTATCACTAGATTCTCTAGAACTACTCAACTAAGTAGGTTGAACCTTAAAATATGTATTTTAGTAAAATTATTGCTATTTAATATTATTTAGAATGGATACGTATATATCGAGCGCCCTCTGGCGTGGAATATTGAGACGTTACAAAATTGTGCGATTTCTAGTCAAAGACAAGAAAAAACAAACAGAAATTATATTATTGTCCTTACATACTGTCAGTGAAAGATCAGATATCGATATGAAAAACTGTTAAAAATAAGTACAAATACCAAATCCTTGAACAAAATGAGATGACGAATCTATTTTTACGCCTACGTTCAGGGCGGCAAGTTCATTTGCAAGTTGTGAAGATAGGCAGACGTCGAATTTAGCAGACCGATGCGTTGCTTCTGCTTTCGTTGTTCCGTCATCTGAAAAACGTTTTATTTTATTGATGGGCTCGTTGGTGTAACGGTAGCAATGTATGTTCTGAAACATATAAATCTGGATACTAAAGAGGTGGTAGGAATATCGGAATCTAAATAGGAATTTCGTCCGGCTCACGAACTAGTGTCCACAGATGAAAAACCCGTCAAGTTTAAACACGTTTCTGTTACAGTCTAATAGGTCGACAGTCAACTCGTTTAGATGAGGAGATGTTATAGAGTTGGGGTAAAATACCCCAGGTCTATAACATCTCCTTCCATCAATGGAACCCCATGTTTGTCTGTCTTCCTCTATGATAAAAATATGCATTATTGCCTTCGTTGAGGCCCCGAAAACCACGTGGAAATAAAAAAAGTTTCCTTTTAAATGAAGGTACTATTGCCAGGTCTAATATTATGTAAATTCAAAAACGGTCACCTGATCCCGAAGTTCAGTGAGCAACTCTGTAAGTGTACGGACAGCTTGCTGTGCTCGTTCTAATTGAGCTTGCAGAGCACGCACTTCTAGTTCACCGCCTTCTCCTTCACCACCACCCATAAGTGACAAAGCACGGAGTCGTGGAAACCAGTCCAAGTTATTTGACTGGAAACCAATAAATGCTCATCAGTTAAATCTTTGCTAGAGATGGTATTTATTCCTTCTGAGTTAATAATAAAAACAAATAAAGAATCACATTTACATTTTTTGTTAAAATGCAAGTTGTTATTATTCAGGTTTATTATACTTGTGAATAATAATTTAAAATTACAAGTCACTATTAAATTGGAGGCCTGAAAATAACTACGTATTGCAAAAATCTAATTGAAAAAAATGACACGGTCGGGACTTGAACAATGTGTGTCTGCCCAACTGAGCCATGCGCGCTATAGTGTCTAAAACAGTGTACTACGAAACGAGATTGAAAAACGAAGTAATAATATTTTATTTTGCAAGAAACAACTCTGGGTCCACTATTATTAATTTATATTATAATTGAAATTATAATAGTATTACGGTTGATATCAATCGGACACCTTACCTTAATCATAGAATGCACGTAGCTCTCAGGACCTGTGAATTCTGTGGGATCTTTGACTCTGACGAGGACCATGAAGTGCAAATAGTGCCACATGTTGTGTTCGCTCTTTATATGTTCTTCGAAGGACACAGTCTTGTTATCGAAGGCTGATCTATTCAAACCTGTAATGAAACCACGTTTACCAGTCGAAAGATGAAAGAATACGATTTTGGTCAACTTAAAAAAATATATATTAAAAACTTCTACTTAATATTAATTTTCAATTTAGGTTGAAAAAAACCTGTAATATTTATGAAGCTGTAGTTTGTTTGAACGTGCTAATCTACTGGTTCGAATTGAAAGATTATTTTGGTGTGGAATAATAAGATACAACATTGTAATAATTTGGTATTTAGATTTAAAGAAATTTTAAAATACATATATTATTGCGTCCATATACTGTCAATTAATATTAAGAAATCTTACCACAGACAAAACAGGTACTTTTAAGTATCGACTCCTTGAGCTGCTTCTCACTACGTAGATCGGCAAATGTGTCAATGATCACACCGAAAATCAAGTTCAGTACGATAATAATGACCACGAAGAAGAACAGCAGGTCGTACACCACCCGAGCTACATACAGAGGTTCCTTAAAACGTAAATATATTTTTAATTAACATTTTCTAATCTATTTCAGTGTACGATGATCTTATATACACTTCTGTCCCACAGCTGGGACTCTGTCTAATCCACACTGGCCAAAGGCGTGGTGATAGTTGTAGATAGACAATTCAATACTTTCGAGACAATAATAAATAAGGCACTTTAACGGTTTAAAAGGCGTTAATTATTTTATTTAAATGTGCACTGCTCGCGTAAACTAGAGACGTTATTCAATAATAACTTACAAAGCTAGCTGGTGCCCGTAATATATCCCCGATTCCGCCGCCATTTCGCAATCCTTGGTTAAGCGTTGTAACGATACACATGATCAGCGAATCACAGCTGCGCTCGCGCAGATCGCCTCCCACAGATACTATACGAGACGTCCGCGGCCGGTATTTTGCGACCGGATCATTTTCATCACACTTTTCTGTCTCGAACCGGGGATCGTCATCATCTGAAAGAGGTTTTCAATTGAAAAACACATTTTTCTGAAACTTCCGACAAATGCGTGTGCCACCAGAGATTTGCTATGGATGCGTTTGTTTTCCACCAATCATATTAATTGCTTAGCACTGGTGAAAACAGAGTAAATTAAGATATGTTTTTTTTGAAGGATGCGTGCTATAGATTCCTGCTATCATATTCTCCATTACCTCTCTGTTAGCCTAATATAGTATAATATCTTACAAGAGCATCTTCTTCGCACTATCCGACACATATTTTGGTAGCGTAGATTTCACAACAGTTGTGAAAGTTACTTGGAATTCTCTTACCATCAAGTCTGTCCACGGTGACGAGAAAGTGATCTCGGAAGAACATATACCCGACGATAGAGAACATGTAGATGAGGACCAGGGCTAACACTGCAGTGAGGAGAATAGATCGGCCGTTTCTTGTCACAGATCGCATCACGTTCAGAAGAGTCTCTTCGCGGTATACAATGTCCAATAACTGTAAAATTGATAATATTATGTATTAGTTTTGTTCAAATTTTAAATTAGTATTAAATTTGATAATATAATAACGAAATTTATTAAACCCTTATAATTATCACACGTATAGCACAATGTAATACAAAAAAATCTATGACGCGGACAGGATCTACTATCACAGCGTTCATAAAAATATCAAATATGTGTGCATTCATATATAATGCATATATATGTGCATACATGAACAAGTTTTCTCGATGTATATAAATATACCATGTAAACTAAAAATCGATTATAAATTGTCAAAATTTAAGACACAAGCAGAACTTGAACCAGCATCTACAGCAATCCGTGCTGTTGCTGTTGCCCTCATGTGCAAAAAACGTGAAAAATATTACAGTTTTTAAAGCTATCACATGCAAATTACATGTTACATCAGTTTATTAGGGAATAATCCGCAGTTTACCAGAACAGAAAAGAAGAAGGGATGGCAGCATATGCCCAAGAAGCAGAAAACGAGGTACACTCCGTGATAGAGAAGCTCTGGGTCTGTGATGACGTGCCGCGCAGACTTGGAGAGGGTTCCTTGGTTTCCCATTATACTGACAAGGTGAACGCCCTTTACTACCACCTGTAGGTTTGATACAAAATTAAATTTAATTAGTAATTGTGTAAGGCAGTCACGGCCATCGTTCAGCATAACATTCTTTCTCGGGCTGTTCGGCCGACGTGAGCGAGAAGAGGTTTTCGACGTTTCGCCATCACGAGCAGACGGCATCATTAGGAGATGTTAGCTCCTAGATTGCTCGAAGAGTTCATTGTTTTTAATTCTCGCTTATGTGGGGCGAACAGCCCGCAAAACAATTGAATTTCGTTGTTTTCGACTACATGTCTGAGTCTCATTCATTTTATTTATGATCAAGTACTTGATAGTATTCCTATGCTCTTCCTGACCGAAAAAATAAAGTATGTTACGAATTTTCGGGATTCGAGCTCAGCACAATGTTATACAATGATAATATATATGGCTAAATCGATTCTTCGTTGTATTTTTTTATTACATTATACAATGATAATATATATGGCTAAATCGATTCTTCGTTGTATTTTTTTATTACAGAGGAGGAAAAGCATCACACACACGTTGTTGCGGATAGCGCCATCTCTGTGTGTTCGTTGAAAACTATTATCATTTAGGTGATTTGCCTTGTACGTTGCAGTATTGTATTAACATCAATTATCTACAACATGATGGAAGGCACCTTCCTCACGCATATAACACCTTAACGAGATGCGCTATTAACTTATTTTGGACATGCGGGATCTATAGATTGACCTTCGCGGCTTTATCATCCGTGGACGGTAGTCAGGACGGAAATTCGACATTTCTACTACTAAATTAATATCCAAATTTTTCTAGACGACCCCTGTTCTTGGATCCGGTGGAGATCAAACCCACGACCCAATATTATTAGAATTATACTGTTACCGTTACATTAACGAGAACAGAGAAGCAAGGAGCGTCTTAACACCTTTTGTTCTCCTATTAATATATGTTACATCAGGTTGTAATAAACCTATGTATATTTTCATACCTGCGTATCGATAAAAAAAACATTTTATTTATTACTTGGCTTATGATAACTTACTGTAAGCATCCCGAGTAACCAGAGCATTGGTTCCGGTCCAAGTAATGATATGAGTAGGACAATGATACACCCGGCTAGTGCCCGTAAGCTGGACCATCTTGGAGACCACGTGACAAGTGCACCAGAAGCGCAGAGAGCTATCCAAATCACCAAGGAGAGATGCTCGTTCAGTTCTATGGATATGATTAACATTTAGTAATCATATTAATTTAAAGATGACATTTGACATTAGGATTCAAACCAAACCACAGACTATTAAATATAAAATGACAAACTTAAGTTTAAATACTGAATGTAGTTTACGCGAGTAGTATACGTATAAATAAAACACTTAAAACGGTTTTAACATGAGAAATGAATTGATGAAATTTATTTACAAATTATTTTGATTACATCCCGACGTTTCGGATGCTTTGCAGCAAGCATGGAGCACGGCGTAGTAAAAATAACTTGTAAAGTTACATACATACATTTCGTGTTTTAAGCCGTTAAGTGTTTAATGTTAGTTTGAAGGTTCTTATAAAGTGTTTTAAGGTCAATATATAGTTTTTAACGAAGTAGTTACGTATGCATTAAAGTATTTTTCTACTCTAGGTATAAGTTTTTAATACTTACTTGGAGTTTCCTCTTGGAAGGGGTAAAAGAAAGCTACTATAACATTTATTAAGACAGCAAAGTTAAACAATATGTTACTCCAATAGGACATGTACGACGAGACCCAGAAGAGAAGTGGCTGTCCTGAAAAAACAAAAAAACTTAACCTTATACCTGATATGAAATTAAACTCAAAATAATAGGATCTTATAGGAGAATTAAATGCTTCCTTAGGTAACGCCTTACCATACTACTCAGCAAGCTACAGGCTCAAATTATTCTTAATTATATAAATTTCACTAGTTGTTCCTCTACGCCAAATTCACATTTTTATATAGTAGATTACATTCTAAATATAAAACTGTGAAAACTGCTTTGTTACAATTATAATTTGTTTTTAATGTGTTAAGACTCGTAATTATTATAAAGAATGGAGTTTTTAATATTACTGTATCCAGTATACCTCTTAGTTTCTTCTGCCATTTCATTTCGTGGAAAAGGTTGTCGAGTCTCGAAAAGAAGTCCGCTACTTTGCTGCCTTGGTCGTCCCTTTCTGCACTTTGCAAAACTCTGTGCTTGCTTTCATCCGGGAGGTATTCGCATATTTCCGGAATCGGGAACACAATTTGCTCCATACTACGATCGGTTCGCACTATCTGTAATTATTCTTTGTTATAAGTTTTTGTACACAAAAACCGATATTTCTAGTATATCGGTTTTTGTGTACAAATGTACATACAACATATGTTTAAACCGTTGTGACGGTCTTTTCTAATTGTTACTCGTATATAGCTATATTAACTAATTTTGACTAACTTTAAAATTAATTAAACTGAAAACCCCCTTTGGGCCCTGGGGCGCACACATACAAGTGTCTGTGTCGATGTTTGGTTTTAGTAAATCCACAACGGCTTTTTTATTCGTTACTCGCATCGCATTACCAATATAGCACCAACTTTAGCTAACATAAAAATGGATTAAAGTAAAATCTCGTTTCCCCCAGTGGAGCATAGACGCACACATTTCTGTGTCCGTTTTCCTAACACCTACACACAGGTAAATCGTTGATCAGACTGCTGTACCTTGCCCAACCGATACAAATCTATTGTTTTGCTAGGCAATACGTTTAACTATTTAGCTACAGAGGAGGTCCGTTGTATATTTTTTTATATTCCTAACGCTAATTTTAGACTCAACTTTAAAACATGTGCGCCTGTAGACGAGGCCAGTGTCGATTTTTTAATGTGTATATAACCCTTTGAGTAAACCATTTTGTCAATATACAATTAAAAATTTCACCATTATTACATTAGTTAGATAAAATAGGTGTAATATTAATTACAATTATTTCGCATGTATACATAATATATAATTACCTCAATCTGTGCGGTATGTGAACGGTAGTATTGCAGCGCAGGCGCAGCCGGACCCGTCGGAGTCGATCTAACTAAGGCAGCCAGTTCTTTATTATGAGCAGCCAGTTGATGGCAAAGAATGTAGATGTTGTGGCCGACCTAGAATAGAATAACTATGTTTTTACAAGTAGGCATAACTTTGTGTGGATAGAAAGCGGTAAGGATTGTTAAGTTTAAAAAAAGACTGTTAGTTCGAAAACTTGATTTTTTCAAATGATGGCATTATATAATATACAAAAAACTCCAAATGCAGCAACACACCCAACGCCCCCTTTTCAATTTATAGTTTTTAATTTAAGACTGGTAGTTTTAAAGTACATAGAAGTAATCTACGTATATGTAGTAAGTTGATAAACGTGTTACCTCCTTAGGTGAAACTCCTGCGCATGGCGCGTCATCTTCGCTGTCAGAGTCCGCGTCCGCATGCTCTTGGTGAAAAGCACTGCAAGCAACGTCCACCTGAAAATAGAAATAGTAAAATGTAGAGAAAACTAGTCTACATTTTAAAAGTATCAAAAAGAGATGACATATACTAGACGAAAAAATTAAAAATCAAATATTAATATTAGTTAACTTATTTAGAACAATTCCTCATCTCTGTTTCGTTTGGTTTGCAGCAGCCATGGTCACGGAGAAGACTGAAGATGTATGGTGACCACATGTCAAATTAAAACCTGTTACGATAAGCGCCATCTCTCATTTTGCTTTTTAAACTGTCAAAAGTGTACTACTCCCGTAAACTACTGACTATATTTAATACATAACATTTACACTTACCAACTGTTTAGGGTTCATGTTATAAAGAATTCTTTCAGCATTATTCTCTGAATCGTTTCTAGATTCCATGATAGCCAATAACAGCTTAGAAGCATTGTTCTTCAGTTCCAAGACTAGGTCCATTCTAGTTTTTCCCAGAGGATTTATATCGTTTAAGATGAGCGCAGTAATGATATCCAATCCGTTACTTTCGTGTGTCGCTATGCAGTTTTGGTTTTCGTGACAGGGGCCTACAGTAAATAAAAAAAGTATTACATAACGCCAATTTAATTGGATATATTTTTATACAATAATTATAAGCTCTTTACGTCCTACGTCTAAATTCGCCATCTTTGATCTCTTTCTCCATCCTTTTCACACATATCTCGCTCGTTCTTACATTTCATTCCACAAATTCTTAACTAGAGCAATGACTATACATATATTACTATTAAAAAGTTAAACTTAAATACGTTTAAATTATGAATTTCATCCGGCTGTGGTTTGAATGGCATGAATGAATATAGTCAATAGAAACGACCATACCTTGACAATATTCCGTGAGCGTTTCCAGGGTCTGGTTAATGAGAGCCACGTTCCCCTCGTTGATGTACAAGCCCAGCAGTCCGAGACCACCAGTCGTAGACCCACAGATGCAGTCCAAGAACATGAGTGTTTCTGACACTAGGTTATAGTTAGACTTATTGTTTTGGTTCCTAAGAAGGTTCTGAAAGACAAGAAGATAGACGTTTAGTTTTATAATCGTAAGCATATTCGTGTATTTAGTATTAGCAATATTACGGTGTCAGTGATAGCGTTTATAATCTGTGCTTACAAATGGGATCCTCCTTAAAAAAATATTTTTTTAAGCGCGTAAAAAGAAATAGCTGTATCAAAGATACTTTTTTATACCTTTAAGAGAAACTAAATTAATTATTACCTGAAGATCTGGATTGTGATTTTCACATAGAAGCTGTAAGAAGCGTAGAATCGGTTTCATCACAGCAACCTTAGCTGGTAACATTTCGCCGTTGCCATTCGTACGCTTCTTCTCAGCCATTATCTCTTCTAACACGGTAGTGCCTGGGACAAAAGGGATTGATGATCTATATTTATGAACAATCAAGTTTCTACTATTTCTGGAGCTAGCAATTTTAAACGACTAACTATTTAAAACGTTTTTAGTTTTAGTGTGTTACTTTGTAGAAAAATACTTTAAAATTTTGCTGTGTTTGTTTTTTTTATAGAGGTAGACAGACTAACATTGGGTTCCCTTGAAGAACGGTGAAACGGCCCAGCCATATAACGGAAATCTGATCAACATTTTTAATTAAAATTCCGTCCTGGTCTTTGCTCGCAATTCAGACGAAGTTCAACAGTTTTAGCGAAATAATAAACTGATAAGATTTAAGGTCGAACCCTCCACCGACTATTATCTAGTGCTGCTAATAAATTTATCTCTTTTATTCATTACAAATCAAAATTAAAATAAAGAAGTACTTACCATGCGACATAGTATGAATATCCGAGTAGGCGTGCACCGCGGAACCGCAAGCGCTGCTCACTTCGTCATCCATATCTTCGCCAACAACGATTGGCCCTTGGGCTGCTTTTCCTGTAAAATATTATAAATATTTCTTTATACGACACCGTGCAGTGCTGGTTGTTTAATTATTATCTCCTCTGTAACTAATTGGTTAAAAGTGTCGCCTCGCACTGCGCAAGCGCAAGAGGTTTGGAAGCCCGGGGAAGCAATAGATGTTTCAGTAGGGCAGAGCACATAAGTCTGATCAAATCAGCAAAACGAAGACCGAAATGTGTTCGCCCCACGAAGGAAAAAGGGATTTCATTATCATATAAGTATCGTTTGCAATATTAATTTTTCTTTTTATTTATTCGACACACAAATAAACAAAATGGTGGGATACCACTCAGTGTTTTTATAGCTGAAAGTGAGCAAAACGATTATTTTTCAGTGGGCCACGTTTAACATTTGAAGTAGTACGAACATACATATAAACATAAACACATTAAAATGGTGTACGTACAATATACCTCAAAACCTCACGGTTCATTTAGGTCACCTGTAGGCGTTTATTGGTCACAATGATACTTTGGACTATAAGGAAGCTTTACCTTCTGGAATGGAGGGCTTAGGTCGATCAGTAGGACTGCTACGCTTATCAGTCGGCGCTCCAGATGTACTGCTTACCGCTAGAGAACGGATCTCCTGTTGCGCTTCACGCATCTTATCGTAGAACACCTGTTAAAATACCTTAAAATTATATTGAGTAAAAAATGGAGCTTTATACAAATATTTTCTTATTTTTTTTTACGTTTGATTGCACATGGTGGCAGTAAATAATTTAAAAATTCGTTTTGTTAGTTAATCAGTTAAACTTTAACAATATTAATATTATAATACAGATTTCTTAAACTGAAGAGCGTAAGATATTGAACCTCGATTAACCAGTGTTAAGGTTGAAATTTTGTTGAAATACACTGCGCGAGACGTGCATGTAAGAATACCTACAAAAAAATTAACGATGGGTAGGTCACGGTAGCTCAATTAGTTAGAGCAAAAGTAGTAAAATAATTCGTAAATAAGTTTTCATGTTTATACCGTTACGAATATTTTATTATATTATAAGTTTTTATCTGCTAATAGAATAAAAAACAACGTGACGTCACCTTTAAAAATGCCTGTGATATTTCACCGTTTTGTAATTTCGTAAAAATGCTGTTCTGAATTATGGGGTTGCCGCCTTCAAGTAGCGCGATACCTGTTGAAATAAAATTGACATAATCCCATATATTTATTTAACAACAAAATACATTAATATCATGCACTAGCTGTGTCCGCGTAGAATAGTTATTTTTCATCCACATTTGTTTTTGTAAATCTTTTCATCTTTATAAATTGCTGTTAACCACGGCGTCAGTCGCGTCCCGTCGTTCTTGCTTAATAAATGTTAAAAGGTAGACATATAATATCGCTGATATTTTTTGGGTTATTCAAAGAAGAATTATTCTTTCGTACATTTTTTTTGGGTATCTTGAACCGTTTTCGCAGGGTACGCATCTAAAACCCGCAAAGATGGTAAAAATCCCACACAGTTTTTTCCACATTTTTTGCTGTTGTCCCAGCGTACAGCGTTCTTTTTATAGCTTTCCTCGTCATATGCTCTAACGGACACAAAAATAATTTTTCATATCGAACTAGTAGTTCCTTAGATTAGTGCGTTCAAACAAACAAACTGTTCAGCTTTATATATTAGAATAGAAGACAGATAAAAACTCTTCTTACCAAGTTGAATTGCCTCTAAGAAAATAGCTGGTCTGTTAGTACTCTTGATGACCAATTCCACCACAAGGTCCGAAGCACCTTCGCGATCCAAATGAGCCTGAACTTGCGCAAGAGTCTGCCCGGTGCGCATCAACACCTTCGCTGTATTAACGATTTTTAAACTTAAAATATTTTTCGATAAAAAATAATTTGATACATTTATAAGTCTCTAGAAAGACAAGTATATCTTTTTTAGGCTCTATTCTAGTGTAATAAGATATATATTTAAATATTACCTGTAGTTTATTCGAGTAGTACACATTTAAAAAACACTTTAACGGTTTCAAACGCGAAATATGTTAGTTACTTGTTGAAAAATTATTTTACTGGCCGACGATTCGAATGCTTTTTAATAGCCGTGGCCACGGGGAACGTTGAAAATAATTTGTAAACAAGTTTACAATATTTCGCGTTTTAAACCGTTAGAGTGATTTATTTAAGAGATTTATATTTGTTTAACTTTAATAAATTAACCTATAAACGAAATGAACCAACCTGTTTTCACTTGTGGTTGTGATTCAGCTGCGCATGAGTGATGAAAAAGAAAATTGTTCTAAACTAAGATTAAGCATGTAATCACGAAGGCATGGTGTATTAACTTTTTAAATGTGCTATTGCTATAGCTCTCGATAACCGTTGTGCTTACTAAGTAACTGAATCTGTTTTTAATATAAGCAAGATGTTAAAATTAGTAAATCTATATGAAAAATTTAATACTCTGTAAGTTTAACCGATGTTATTGTCTTAAAGAGTTGACTCTAATGTTAAATTAAAGGCTATCAGCGTAAAAGCAACGCCACACAAAAACAAAGTGATTAGATGAAAAAAGCAGAAATTTCCCAAAAGAAAACTCTCTTGTACTGTTATTGAGTTAAGTCACATTTTTTATTAATTAGAAACAAAAAATAACGGCTAGGTCTTTCTTGAGCTGACGCCCTATATCTTCTAAGGCCGTAAGTAAATGTGTAGACTAACTTACCCCCGGGACCATGTGTAACTGCAACAACCGGCGTTTGAGGTAAAACTTTTGGCTCAGACTTTCGGTTCACGAAATACTGAGATAATAGCTTGTTGCGCAATTGATTGCCCTATAAAAAATATATCGTTTATAGAGTTGCCGTATTGTACAAAAGTAGTGTTAGGTGTAACGACTAAAATTGTATATTTACTATATGCATGTAGTATATTTTTTAATTTTACATTTTTGGTAAACAAAAACCCTATTTACATGATATCGTGATTTTCTAACAATTTAATTGACACTTGATTATAATATGTGAAACTACCTCAAATTCTCTTAGTAAATACCACATTAATAAGCACCTGAATCTTATGAAAAATGCAAACACATGCAAAAAAAATCACATGCACGATGGCCAAAACAGCCTTTTAAACAACATCGACATTAGTAATAATGATATAAACATCGTCTCAAAGTGATTTTGTATATTAAGGTCATTTTGTCCACATACAAACGATGTTTCTTTATCCCTGTGTCATCTATGGCAAAAACTTTACTCTAAAAAAGGTCATCACCATAGAGACCTACTCTATGGTTTGTAATCCGCCATATTTGTTGTGGTCTTTGCCAACTTAAAAAAGACACTATGTATATATAAACGACCACAGCAGTCATTCATTGTTAAGTCTAGTCTAGATACATTATGTTTTGTAGGTATATCTATATTTGTGAAATGATATAGTTTTTTTTCTATTATTAATTAAATAAATAAAAGATATGTTGGATCGCTGTTGGGTGTGGCCACCTGTTACACAAAGTGTATAAGTATCTTTATTTTATTTGAAAATGGTTTTTAACTTCGGCCCGACGGTATCGGATGCGTTCTCACGGGGGATTTCGGTTTTAAACCATAAAGTGTTTCGCTTAAGTTAGACAGTATCTCTATATTATTCTCATAATACAAGGGTACAAAGAACAATTACAAAAACTTACTTTCTCGCCATACTCGGGATCAACAGCCATCATCTCGCGTAATGTACGCAGAACTTTGACGCATAACTTCTCTTCTTTCTCTTCTAGAAGTTTCTCCGTGTGACGTATTAATCTATTTCAATATGAATTTTCATTAAGACCTGTTAAACTACAACAACGGGTAAATACATAACCTCGTTATTAACGGGACGGGACATATAGAACGGGTCGTGGGTACGATCCCCACCCAAGATTTTTCTCATTCATTTATAATTTTTCGGAAACATGTTAGACTTTGTCGGGATATCTGGATAAAAAAATGGGTGGTAGGAATAGCAAAATTCTCCCCAGATCGCAAACCACTGTCCACATACGAGAAAGCCGTGATGTTTAATCGCGTTTCGGTTGCAGTCTGTGGATATCCTACTGTCCAATATAGGCCGACAGCACATCTTATTTAGAAGCTATATGGCTGGGGTATTTTACCTACCATCAGTGACCCTAGTTGTCTATATCCCCAATCATAAAAACACTATACGCTAATAAATTATATTCTATATTCACTAAACTAACATAAAAGAAATAAAAAATGATTTGACTTGCAAATAGTTAAATATAGTAATTATTAACTATTTACCCGACCTGACAGACCTGAGATGTTTCCCTGGGATTCGAAGCCAAGACCTGTTGCGATTGAGCAATAAGGTGTTCGTTTACGGTGACATAAACTAACATTACGATTATTTACCTCGATATAAATATTCCACTTGTGTCTGGATGCATGAGTTCTCCTGGCGAAGTAAAGAGCCGGTGAGGCTTATATAAAATGTCTACGAGAAGAGATTGTTCCGCCTGCAATAAGGGACGCAGTTGCTCTTCTAACAATGAAACTATCTCTTGCAGACCTTCCATAACTGATCTGTCGTTTTGCAGGTTACTCTGTAATGAAAGAAAACGGACATATGAAAACTTTAATATATATTTTTTTGTACTAATATTATATATTAATTAAAAACATGGATTGAAAAAAAAAGCTTGGGCAATACTAACTGTTATTCTATATTCGCTATAGTGTCGGTATCGAACTAATATAATATTTCTAATTTAAAGGATAATGCATTATTCAAATCTATACTAATATATATTAAAAAGCTGATCTAAGGAAGTACTGGTTCGAATTGTTGAAAAATTTGTTTTTGTGTTGGATTTGTTTTTGTGTTGGTTAGATCATCAATCGACCATCCTGTGACCAATAGGAGCGAAAAAACAGTGGCAAGTTTAGAAGAAATTGGGAATTAATTAATCTCAAAATTATCTCGCAAAATACATACGATTGACGTAAGTTTCAAAATACCTGTGATGCCATCTTCTCGAGTTTGCTGGTTTTCGAGACGAGTAACCATTTGCTTGTTTGACGCGAGAGTGCTGCCGCCTTTTCGAAAACTGTTTGTATTTTCGCTTCCAGTTCAAGTGGTATTGCGATACTGCGACTCTTCGCTATACGTAAAACAAGGTAGATTTAAAATTTAATTTTACAATATAAAGATAGAAAAAGAAATGACAAGGGCGGGGGACTCAAGTCTGTTCTGGCAACATTCTGTGATACTATTAATACCAACTGAGACAACCAATAGAGGTGAATATTCCTTATTAATTAATGTTGAGTGGGACATGATAGGTCATTTTAAAAGAACACCGAACTGTGGTATTAGGTCCGCTTGTGTCAATGAGAAAATAATAAAATTTACTATTTGTTCAAAACGCTATAGTAAATTAACTGGAATTAAAAATATATACTTACAAACTTCGCTTAGAGTCCTAATACATTTTTCGACGTTGAGCTTCTGGGGCGGACTCAGCCAAGGGCATTGGTAGATCCGGAATGTACTCTGCAGTAGTTTTACGAATATTGACTGCCGCGTCTGAGGAGACAAATTAAATACGTGTCATTACCTAAGAAAAAATTAAAATAAACTAAAAATCGATTATAAGTTAAAAAAAATACGACCCGCCCGAGTCGTATTTTTTCTAAAACCATCTACAGCGTTCCGTGTTATTGGTCTAAGCAATTGGGCTACCGAGTTGTCGTCGACATTTTTTACCTATTAAAACATGCACCTCTCGCCGAAACAAGTCCTGCTCGAGGGGTAATTGTTTTTTTATTTGTAATCAATTTTTAATTTCTATAATGCCATCATGTGCAACGTATTAATGTTTTCAAAAATTATTTTTATATGATGTTGGTTGAAGTTGAAAAGGAAGAAACAATTGTTAATAGAACACGTAATAAACTTAAGCTACGATGAAAATATAAAACCTGTACAGTGGTGCTTTGGTCGCTGAACGGCGAGTTGAAGAAGGTGCATATTGTGTGCATGAGGACATCAGTGACATAGTCCACCCAGGCTTGTTTACATCCACCAGCGATCTTGGCTGGATCTGAAGACGTTCCTAGGAGGCAAAGTGAGAACAAATTAAAACATATTCATTTATATATTATGTAAGTAGGTATGAACAGTCAATACACAATGTTAACAAGACTGACAAAATTTATTTATTTACAAAGCTTATATAAAACTGTTTAAAACGCGATATATATTAGTTAAACTTATTTGAAAATGATTTTAACTGCGGCCGTTTCGAATCACTTTTAACGATTTAAAACGCGCAATATAGCAATTATTAAACATCATTCGGATTCTTTTTAGCACCTGTGGTTATGGTTACGTAATTATGAATAAATTTCTCGTTTAAAACCCATATTTTTCTGTTATATCTTATATACTTAAGGCGAAAGTATACCTGGAGATGGCTGGAGTATAGCGTTCATATCTTGCAAAAACGATCGTTCAAAGAGATCCCACATATAATTGCTGGAGTAGATCTCCTTCATCTCCACTTCAGTGTCAATGTAGCAGTGGTTTAGGAAACCAACATAGGCTTCTTTTACCTGAGTATATAAAATTCGATTATTTCGATCGTGATTTTTTTTACAATGTATTTAAACTGAAGGTACCTCTGGTATGCAGTCCGGGTGTGTGATCATTGCGACAATATCGTCCAATGGAAGTAGACTATGACACTTTATTTCAGTGTATACATTTTTGCCTAGAGTGCAGCAAGTCAGAAGTTTCACGAGTTGAATATGATATCTGTAAAGTTAAAATGTCAGTAATACATTTTGGTCCCTCGAGCCGGATGAAAAACAAGATACGATAACTTACGTGAGAACTTCAGGCATTTCCCCTGTCTGTTTGTACTCGCGCATCATTTGCACGAAATGGTTAAAAGATACTTTGTCATTGTAGAATACTAAAACGTCCTCGCCTGAATTCACCATCTAAAGAAAATATTATACGTCTTAGATTTCTTATATGTTATGTATTTTTTTATGATTAATTTGAAGAAATCACCTCTTGCATCACCAAGTCCTGACTGCGTCTTATATGTTGACCTCCAGCTCTAACAATCGTCCTCAGAAAGCGTAAATATGCCGGTCTCTTTCCATGTGTCTCGATACAATGGACAAAATGTGCTGCCACTTTTTCGTTACCTTCGTGCGCACATAATGCTGCATTCTCTTCAAATATCGCACATACTGTTTGAGCTTCACGAATCTGTGTATATACACAATATTTTAAACTAAGCATTATCTATAGTTTGCGTGAGTCATACACAAAATTACAATTAAACAATTTTGATAAGTGCAACTTCAATTCTAGAGATATGTAGTGCAACTGTAATCACAGCTACAGCCAAGCATCAGAGACGTCGGGGCATTGTTAAAAATAACTTAAATAAAAATTTCACGTTTGAAATCGTTAAAATTGCTTATATATTATATATTAGTTAGGTAATCACTCCTTGTACTTAATAGAGACCCTTATATTATTTGATACAAATATGACTAATAACAGTTTTATTTAAAATATGGTTTAGTATAAAATGGTATATTTTGTAAGAATTTATTAATACAATGAAAGTGACTTACGCTAGCATTTAAAAACAGATCGAGGTGTTTGTGGAGAATAGCCTGGTTCTGTTGATTCCCATGGCAGAAGTGTTGAAGGAACTCATGAGCCAAATCTAAAAGCTCGTTCATGGCTGAATCGTCTTCGTCGTGAGGAACCTAGGGCATACAACTTTTATATATTCTGTGTATGAGAATTAAAAAAATATCAGAAGCCCAACTTTTACGTACCTGCAGTAAATCCAAAACAATATTATGTACGCCAATATTCCTTAGCAGTCTTTGCTCGTGCCTGCGCGGGCGTCCCGAACCGCTGTCACCATTGTTACCGCGCGTGCAATATTTAATCATTCGCTCCAAAATCTAAATAAAAAAATAATAAAGCAACATTCATAAACAATAATCAACCATTTTTCTTATTTCATATAAGTAACATCTCACCTCTTTGATTTTCTTATATTCGTTCATGTGATCGTATTTGGTAGATCTGGAAGTGTCTAGCACGTTATCCAACGAAGCATTTCTCTCTAACACAGCTCCACCCGGACCGACTGTTCCTTTGATTTCTATAAGGAGTAATTAACTTTATCATCTATTCTTATATTATAAATCTAAAGAGTTTCTTTGTTTGAACGCGCTAGTTTTAGACTCTGTCAAATTGAAAAAATTTTTTGGTGGGAGCACTTATAGAGTAAAGCTTCAAAAAATATCATTTATTTTATAAGCGTTTATTAAGAGCGATAAAATAGTGAAATGTGGGAAATGTGGGAAATACGGGAAAATATTTTAGATAGACCGAAAATATTTATGTAAGAAATCTTTAAAGATTACTAACAATAACCGCTTTTATGGTAATGAAACTTTGGTCAAAATATTCCATATGACAAAGAATGTCTGCGAGGTCAACTCGTCAATGACGTCATCATTTCAGTGACTAAGGGTAATACGTCACTAGCTACGAAACACCATATTAGACTAAGGATACAGCTATTGACAAACCTGTATGATCGTCCAGGGCTCCAGCCCGGCCCTTATTGAACACCCATAGCTCAGATTTCTCTACGCTCTGCCGTAAGACGTCTAGATCCGCTTTAATTTGCTTGTAAGACTCGACGTCTGCGTCCGACACTAGCAGTTGTACCTGTAAATAGTTTATCATAATCTAGTTTATAAGAATATTGTTTTTAAGAACACTTTATTTGTTAAAAACTCTGTCATATCAAATCATGATGAAAAAAAAAGGACAATGTAAATGTAGACGATATACCTCTGTGTGACAGGAGACATCTTCGTTTATATTCATTTACGAAATCACAACTTCCTTTACAACAAATTATTAAAATTTCTATATTGAATCCTAAAATATAATATCAAAGTTCGAAATTAATATTATAATGAATTTTACATAGCTCCAAATAATTTCCTTTAGACGAATAACATTTATTTTCTAAATACCTGTTTGAATGCTGCCAACACCTCTTGCCTCTGACTGAAATGTCTGAAGAGCAAAGCAAGAGCCCCAGAGACGAGCGCAGCCGAAGCGCCTTGCGAGCACAACTGTAGTAAGACTCGAAGGACCATACCCCCACCACGGCCATCGAGATCCAGACCGTTCCTGTATCGAGGAAGAAGGTATTATATCTGCTTTGCACGGGACACTTCAATCACTTTACTACGTAAATTGTATATTTATAGCTATACGTATATTCGGGTAATTTAATTCATAATATAACATTGTAAGTAGTAAGGATTTAGTACAGCGAAAGTCTAGACATGTATCAAATCTATATATGTATACTTACTTATGAACCCACTCTAAAACGAGATGGAACAAAAACTAATCTGAGATCTATGTCACTCTGTCTACATCTCTTACATTGAGTCTTTTACGGGTACATTATTTTAAATTATTTCTATTTTCGCATTCAGTTTATCAATTTATAACATCTTATTACAAAGTATACAATCGGTATAGCTAGAAATATATGTGATACGAGTAAAAGGGAGAAAAAACACTCAACTGCAATTACACAACTCTTCACCTTTTTGTACGAATCTTAATGTTAGTATGAAGACCAAGAACATGCAAGGGTAACGTTTAAGCATCTCTATTGATAAATTCTTAATTTTTAAAATATAATCCTTAAAAGTAGCAAAAACATACAATAAGTAAGTAGACCAAGTTACTATCCGGCCAAAACTCACGCTTTATTGTAACCGTTTAAGGTTAATAAAATAATTTATCAATATAGAAAAAAGGGTCAAAGCATGCTAAGAAATCAAACCAGACTTACACACACTACGGTTGGATGCATAAACAAATTCACACGTTTTATTTAACACACACTATTTGGGTATATTATAAAAAACACACTTTTTCTTATTTTTAGATTTATTTGATCGTTAGCGATAGCTATACCAAACGGTGACGTTTTGGAAGTTGGAATAAAAATATTATAGAAGAAATTTCAGTATTCATTTGTTTGAAACACACACAACATAAGAATTCAAGTAACGTTAGGATACCAATTCGAGTTCCATTTCTTTTTAATCTATTTTTTTTTATATAGGTAGAATCTTATATTTTCATTCCATCTACGATTGGGAGTTATTAGTCCATGCTACAGAGCATGCAATAAAGATTATCTTACTAACAAATCTACATTTTTTGGTAGACAGTTGTCAGGCACAGTTTGAATTGCTCTGAAATGACGTAATATAAAAATGTATTAGAACGCGCTGTTGGTTAAATGTGATTATATTTTTCTATGGCAATAGGCAAGAAAGGTGAACTGCCTAAAACCAAAACATTTAATAATTGTCTTTGGTCATATAGAGTTACTTGAAACCGTAATATGGCTTTATCATCACGAGAGGACGGTGGTTCGTGTTCCGAACGAAATGCTAATTTATTTTGAGATTTTCAAGACGTTTCCCAAATATAAAAAAATATAAACTGATTAACATGCTGAGTCTGGTAGGAATTGAACCCCCGACTCGTATTGCTATACTAAAATTATAAGATACAAAAGAGTTAGTAAAGATAATAATATCAAATAGTTCCTATATTACATACTGAAAGAAATTTAAAGAAATGTTAATGGTTAATTACATACTAAGAATATAGAACTAGCGTATAAAATATAATGACATTTTTGAATAGATAAAAAGGAAACCATATAAGAGTATAGCAGTGAAGAAACCCATCACCTATGTTAGGCATGCTTTAGTCACTACTTATTATTAGTAATAGTTACGAGTTTAAATAAAACACTTTAACGGTTTAAAACGCGATATATTAGTTAAACTTATTTGAAAATGATTTTTAATTCGGCCCGAGTTTCGATGCCGTGTCCCCGTGGTCACGGGAGACCCCCGTGGACACGGCTGCTGCAAAGCATCCAAACGTCGGGCAAGTTAAAAATCATTTTCAAATAAGTTTAACTAATATATCGCGTTTTAACCGTTAAAGTGTTTTATTTAAATGTTTACTACTCGCTAAACTATAGACAGTATTTAGTTACGAGTTGTTAAATATATAAAGTTCTATGTCTATCCTAATAGATATAATGTGATAGTAAAAAAAAACTAACATCTACCTATGTATGGATGTCAAAGCGAATATACACTTGTAATTCTTAATTACATAGATAGTAAAACAATTATAATTACGTATTGGTTAGTACCACCCTGGGTACCCTGTGGTCGTGGGTTCGCGACCAGCGCGTGTTATTAAAAATTATAAACGGTTTAAACGCAAATATATTACTCAACCTATTTTTACTACGGCCCGTTAAGTTTATTTTTTTTAAAATTCGTACTACTCTCATGAACAACAGACAATACATATTTTTTTTTAAATTACAGCCTTTACTAGACCGCTTCTGTGAAGACATGTCGCCCCGTGAGGCATCCAGGGTGTGGGGAAGGGAAAAAAAGGGGGGGGGGGGTTCACCACTTTTTAATAATACTACGATACTAACTGGCAACTAAAGATGCCCTCAGCCTGCAAGCCAATGGCTTCGACGTCAGCCCGGGCGATAGAATCTGCCTTATCTCCCGCCTGCTCGAATTCCTTCTTGAAGATAGACAGCAGGCAAGAGATACGATAATCCAGCCGGACGTCCAGGATGAACTGGAAGAGTTGAAAAATCATTAAGTATATGTACTAATATTATAAAGCTGAAGAGTTTGTTTGTTTGAACGGGCTGAGATCAGGACCTACTTGTTCGGATTGAAAAAAGTTAGTCGTACGATCGGAAGGCTTTTAGACTATACAACATGCTGCGATGAAAAAGTGGGAAATGTTGAAAAACGTGTACGACTATTTATCTTTGAGAGTTTTTATTGTGAATATACGCAAAAATATATACCAAAGAATTATTTCTCTTTAAATAATCTAAAAAATGTCCGCCAACACATTTATGTGTATAAAGTATTCAGTAATAGTGTAAGTCTATCTTCAAAGATATGAGTTACACAAAAAACGAATTTTGGTCAAAAAAATGTTATATGACAAAGTAATGTAATGGGCTTGTTGCCTGGCTTGGAATCCAGGGGAAACTATACATTGTTTTGCTCTGGCAGGGCATAGAGGTGTGAACAATTGCTTGCCTGTAAAAGAACCGATGAGTGAAACGGACACAAGAAATATATTCGCCCGCGCCCCATATGCAAAAAAGGGTTTTGACTAACTTACTAGTTGTAGTAACTAAAAAATTATATTTATGCTAAATTTAATATTGACATTTTTCTGTATCTAACAAAAATATAATGATGTCCTATGTTTTTTTTTGTAGTTTCATTTCCTAATCCTAATTGATTAGGTCATCATTTTGAATAATTAAACTGTAAGGGTTAAAACTTAATTATAGAATATAATAGCATAAACTAGATACCTGTAAGATCTCAATGATTTTCAGCTTAGTCTCCATAACTAGTGGATGTTTTCTCGCCAGCGCTAGCGCTGAAGGACTGCGCTGAGGACCGTTGCTGCTCACCACTTGCTGAAATAGAATTCTGCATTAAATACTGATTACTAGTTCCAAACTTTTAGGATTTCAACGTGGTCATTGGCCTAATGGTAGCAATGTTTAGACAATTTTCACCACCGTCCACAGATGACAAACCGCTGTTATACTTACATTGGCAGCCCCAAGAGTGATCGAAGTCATAACAGCCCCCATATCTCCTATCGTACGTAACACACCACCTTCCGCTGAGAAAAACAAGAATTCCGATATAAGACGAACCTTGAATTATACTTATTGCAAGCCGCATATGTATATTTTATTAACTTTTCACTGTATAAACGCGATCTATCTCTATGCTTTGTAATTGCCGTGTGTGACATGAGTAAACCACGACTGCTGTAAATATATTTTTTTCGCGTTTCAAACTGTTAATAGGGATTTATTTAAGGTATACTACTAGCAAAAATTACAAACAAAACTTGAAAAACTTACTTTTCTTAATTTCTACTTCCTGGGCTGCTTGTAAATTTGAATTTTAAAAGTTTATTAAAATTGTAACACAGGTATAAAAATACACTGTAATAGATTTTTTTTATTAATACTAGCATTATAAAGCTGACGAGTTTATTTATTTCTTAATACGCCTCAACTCAGGAGCTATTTTTTTTTTTAAAAAAAATTTTGATGTCTCAAAATATTCTACGCGGACGAGGTCGCTGGCCAGCACTATGAATATATATAAAGGCGGTCGTCTTACATTCTACGTCTCCAGTTAGAGCGTGTGTGTCATTCAGTAGGTCAATTGTGGTCACGCAGTCGAGGATACTTAGCAATGTCTTAGTGAGACGTAGGAGATCACTGAAGCTGTAATGTGAACGAAAAAATTTGGTAACAGAAATACATATACTCAATTTAATTGAAAACTCTATGGTAAAAATTACTAAGAGATAATCTAGTTCTCTATTCATGGCGGTGTGATATAATTCTGTGTTAGTTTTAATTTTTACTGCCGTGTTATTTGTTTAACAGGGATTCGAACCCGCGATTATTGGCCTACGTCACACTCAGCAGTACACAGGGCGGTTACTTAAAACCCCTCAACTTACAAATACATTTGAAGAACTTGTATAGATAATTTTCAAAAAATACTTAGTTCAAGAAGTCAAAAAAGTGCTTCAATGTATGGCTAATAATCAACGCGTTTTGGGTTTGATCCCCATCGGGTCCAACATGCTTCGGTCGCGCAGGGCACAGAAGTCTAATCAACAGCCTGCCCAGTAAAAGAACTGATCAGTGAAACGGACACAGAAATGTGTTCGCCCCATGCCCCACGAGGGGGAAACGGGCTTTCACACTTTTTTTTTGTTTTGTTAAGTGGGTAGGAATATCAAGAGTGTTAATAGCATATATGGCTGAGGTATTTCACGTAGCATCTACCTATGTTGCCCTCCTCTATCATAAAAAAACCTTACCTGTAAAATCCAAAGTAAATGAGTTCTCTAGCCAACTTGACCACTTCAAATGTGAGTTTGTTCTGGTCATGGTCACCGAAGTACCAAGTCATCTTTACCACATTGCATAAGTAGCTCTCAACGAACTCGATCGTTGATGAGAACTGCTTCTTTACTTTATCCCGCGTTGATTGTGGGCCTCCTCGAACACATTGATAGCTGGAAGTTTCATATTAGACTTTACAAAATTTTACATGTGCGTCGTTGTTATCAAGCATGAAATACAATTATGTAGTAGGGAGTTTTTAAAATAATAATCTACTGTATTCTACTATATATATATTTATATTCTTTGTTCGAAAATTTAAATTATCGTATCGTAAATAATCATATAAAAATGAAATTAGATAATATCATATTTAATATTATTATATAAATTAACGAAATACTTTGAATACCACGAAAATATAGTGTTCATAATAATTTAAAATTCATTGTTTGATTGATTTCTTTAATGAACTTGTCAATTTCTGTAAGGACCAAAGTTTCGCCAAATAATAACTACTTGCTACGCAGCAGTATTTACTTTGAAAATAAGGACACCCTCCATCTTTAGTCTTCCCGTGACCACGGCTGCTGCAATGAATCCAAAACGTTGGACCGTAGTTAATATACATGTAAATAAGTAACTAATATCTTTTACGTTTTAAACCGTTAATTGTGTTTTATTTAAGGTTGTTTAACAATTTAAGAAGTTGTATCAATCAAAACGCTTACTCGTGTATATGTATTGTGTCAGCCACTTCGCTCCACAGTCTCGCGTACTTCACGGGAGTAACTGGTTCTTGAGGGTCACGGTCCACATGAAGATGCAGCATCAGGCGACAGAACGATGCCCGTACTTCGTGAGGGAGGGACTCGTTTGCCATACACCTGGCATAGCCAATAGGATTTTATGTACAAGGACTAGTACAGAAAGAGAGAAATAACAGGACACACATAAATGTCGACTTTAGGACCTTCATATAATGTTATATATTTTTTTTTACATACATGTAGGTTAGTGAGTGTAGGTACACTTGTATTTTCACTTACTTCAGAATAAGATCGATATGGAGTTGCTGAGACAGGCTGTTAAGAGCGAGGTACTGTCGATTGAGGCACATGTTGGAGAAGAGATCAAGTTGATGCCGATAGTAATCTAAGACGGCGGCTGCTTCGCAACGAGGATCCGCTTTTGCTTCAGCAGCCAGCTGGGATAAGAGCCGTTTGGACTGCGAACGAGATATCGAGAACTGTTAACATCATTATAGACACTTAAAGAACTATCGTTATAGTATTAAAATCAAGTAATAAATATCTAGAAATGTTGAACCACACAGGCTAATTATAATCTAGTTATTAACTAACTTTTGTAGTCATAAAACAAATCCTGATACAAATAATTTAAAACGTTAAAAAAAAAGTAACTAAAGATCTCATAGTAATTAATCATCTCAAGCAAATTAAAAAAAAAAACACAAAACTGGTATGGTCTCGTTGGTCTAACGGTAGGTATGTATCATGTTCGAAACATGTTTTCTCGGTGGGTTCGATCCCCACCGAGAAAACATGTTTCTAATCAAATTATAATTGTTCCGGAACATGTTGGATTTCGGATATTGAAATATTAAAAGTTCCGTTAGGATCACGAACCACTGTACATTAAAAAACCGTGAAGTTTAATGCCGTTTTGGATTTTCTAATATCCAAAGATAAGATTAGGCCGACAGCACCTCTTGTTCACTCTCTTGCGCCTCTAGCACTTCCTCTGTCTATCATGTATTTACCTGTTTATTGTTCCAAAGTAATATAACATCAACTGAATAGTTATGTCCGTCATCTGGTGATTTGCTTTCATATTTGGTTGTCAGTAATCTGTAAATATTAATATAATTACTAATATTCATACTTTCTTAGAGAGAAAATTAAGCAATCAAAGCAATATAACACTAAAGACAATGTAATCGTACACTTACACGCGTATGCGCACATTAAGTGTCACTTTAGGCTACGCCATATACATAGTTTTTGTAGTCATATTTAGGATCGTGTTTCATGCATTATGATTAAGTCTTAATTATGTCTGGGAATAATACAAAATGGTTCCTATATAGTTTTCATGGATTAAGCTTGCATGCATATGCAATACGAATAAAGGGGACAATTAAACCTCTGCTGACTGAACCTGGTCTCGATGAGAATATCTGCGTTGTTCGCACACAGCACACTCTTGCAGATCAACTCTTGGGTGACAGCTATCGCCTTCTTGTTGGAAATGCAGAGATCGCTGAGGTAGTCCAAGAAACGGGATTGCCAGGTCTTCATGTTCTTGCGTACAAGGCCTTTAAAATATAAGTTTAATAAATTTCACAATGAAGTTGAAGTTGGCTTGATTGTTCATTAAATACAACCATTTTAACGGTTCAAAAACGGATTATATTCCAGTTGTGGTATTGAGGGATGAGACGGTTGCTGCAAAGTATCCAAAACATCGGGCCACAATTTAAAAATAAGTTACCTATTATAATTAAATACATTTCGCGTTTTTAACGGTTAAAATTGTTTTATTCAAATATAGTACATATTTTCTACATTCATTGTCACTGATTGTAGTTTTATAATTGGAAACATAAAAACGGATTTGTTTTAGTACGTTATAGCTTTTTTTAGACACTTTCTTAGAAATATTTTTTGAGTTGACCACTACAAGTTGATTATCGTGTGAACTAAAATTCCTTAAGATAACTACATTCTTTTAAATTTAATAAGATGGAGCTATAAAATTATTTTCTGTCTATATTAAATGTAAACGTTAATTTTAACTTGCCAACAAAGGTCTCAATCTCAGCCGCTGTAATATGTTTTTCCAAGAGCTTTCTGTTGTTATGCAGGAGTGCAGTGATCGTGTCTTCTGCTAAGATATCACAACCTATTTGCTTCTGCATGAACCCGAAGTGCTTAGCTATGTATTCCTGAAAATAAAAATCTGGTCAAATAACTAATATGGACCGTTTGTCTCAAAATAAAATTGTCCAAAAATATCATGTTTATGTCCTTTTCATAAAGTAAAAATATTACTATATAAGTACCTATTTGGAAGTCGTGTACTTATTTCAAGTGTCTGTTGCAAGTTACTATTATTATATGATATCAAACAAAGAAGGTTAAAAATCATTTTTGGTTATAGAGGCAACAGAAATACAGAGTATTGAGGTACAGACAGACAGAATAACAGCGAGCAGTCTAAGTTCTAATTTTTACTTTTCTGGGCATGGGTCCCTAAGTTGCGTATCAAAATAAGATTTTCATACTAACCTGATTTTTTCTATAATCCTGTTGACTTAACCGTAGTATCCTATAGCAAAGTCTAAAAATGAACTTGTAAGGCGCATATCTTGGATCAGAAAGCTCTTCCATTTTAAGAAACGGTTCGCTGCCTGGCGATTCTTCAAATGGGCCCTGGAAAGTGAATTTGTAAAAACTGTAAGTTTGCTAGTCGACGTACAAAATCTTAGGAAGACAGCTAACAGTTACAAAAATAAATCCTGATTAGTAGCTACAATGTAATCACGAAAATCTGCTTTTGATTTACGGCTTCAAGGGAGGAGCAAATGTATGCATGCAGTTTACGCGAGTACACTACTTCACGAAAACAGTACTTCAATAGTTTAAAACGCGACGACCACGTTTCGGAGGCTTTACAGGAAACGTCAGTCTCTCCGTGACGACAACTGCTTCTAAGCATTTGAAATGTTGAACCATGGCTAAAATAATTTCCAAATAAGTTTCACTAATATATATGGCGTTGTAAACCGTTAAAGTGTTTATTTAAACCCTGTGGAGGATACTCATAAAACAACATTCAAGGCAATGTTTAGGCTAAATATAAACCAGTAAATATTACAGTCAACTAAATAATTTACCTGTAATATTTTGAACAGTTGTCCCAAAATGTATTGTTCCCTGAGCAATTTCTGTCTGTCTCTGTTCGGATTCTCCACGACGAGATCTAACGCCTTCGACTTGTTTGGTTCATTTTCGTACCCAGCTATGAAGTATACTATATCTTGTAAGAGGCATGTCAGTGCTCTGCAACGATATTTTAATTATTTTGTATTTGGATCGTGGTTAAAAATAAGTTGTTTTATACATATTTCGTGTATAAGGAAACAAATTGAACTGATTACATATCTATCGTCACTTATATTATCGTTCCTAGAATTCACTTTACCATAGCCTTTTAAAATACTTAAAAGTTCCCGTTCTAGTATTAAATGAAGAGACCTTTTATTTTGCCCAGTATCTCCGTCCCCTTCTAGCTATGGGGTGATCAACTATCTTACGATAAGTATACAGACAAGCCAGGATCTTATGAACTGCTTAAAAAAGATTATAACAATAATACCATTTTATACCAACAAGAGATAAAAATAATATGTATAACTTACTTCATCTCATTATGTTCAATATTCCCCTGGTGCAGTTTGGATGAAAGTGCTGACAGAACTTTGCACGCGTCATTCGCAAAATCCAGGTCTCTCACTTCGCTTGGCGAGACCGATATTAAGGCGAAGGCTTCTTTATCTTCCTTTATGACTGAACAACCTACCTGAAGCACGGATTATAGAACTTGAAAACATATTCCAATAAAATTGTTATCAATTTGGGATTTCCAGCTGTTGGACAAAACGTAACGTAAACGCCTGATAGTGTCATCTACTCGAGAACCATTTCCCAATTACAACGACCGAAGAGTTCCAAAATGCAAGTATTTTTGCAAAATGGCGACAGAAGACAAGTTATACTAGCTGTGCCCGCGATTTTATCTACGTAGAAAAGGTTATTTTGGGCCCAATAATATTCTTATATTACAGCTGTTACCCACGCTGCCGTCTGTCGTTCTTGCAAGTTAATCCTAAGAGATAGACATGTATTGTCATGGGCACTTTTTTAGACCATTTATAGAACAATTCTTTCGTAGGTATTTTTTGGTTTCATGAATCGTATTCACTGTGCACACAACGGAAGCAATCAAGGATAATTTTGCCTTTTTACCCACACCATCTTTGTATCTACGCTCGTATTGGGTCGTATTGTCATGTTATATAGCCTAAACTCTAAAGGCTTCCTCGATAAATGGTCTGTCCAATCATCCAATAATCCAAAAAATTCATACAGTACTGAAACTTTAAACTACTTAAAAAAATGTAGACTAAACAACTTACTTTCGACATAACAGGCTTATCTTCATCTTTATCTATCGGTATTGATGTCGAATGGACCCAGGTGTGTGTACATAAATGTTGTAATCTGTAAATAAATATATTTAACTTAACTTTGTTCTTATGGAACCGCTATATATATACATATATAAAAAATAGGATTTGTGTTACGTCACATACAGTTAACAACTAATGGTTGAGATTTTCATAGTTAGCGACATATTAGGGATGTACGGTTTAATTAATTTAAAATAACTAACAGAGGTTCACTAGAGATACAATGCAGTCCTATAACAAAATTAACATGCGTTGTCGGCCTATTTAAGTTTGTTCGATAAATTTTGATAAAAAAATATTACCTGACATAACTACTTTGTGGTACTGGTGCGTCCGAATGCGTCATTGTGGTGGGATCCAATTCGAACAACGTCGCTATTTCGGACGAATGCGGCACGGATACTAATTGATAGGCTGGTTCTAAGCCATCGTTGCTGGATTCACTGAAATATAAAAAAGAAATCAGTTTAAAGGGTTGTTTATGATTTTTCATACACACACCACAAGAACTCCACACACCCAGACTTAACGAGGGGATATGGCCCTGTACAATATTGTTTTATGTATTTTAGTAATAAAGTATATTTTAAATACTGTCTATAGTTTACGCGAGTAGTACACATTTAAATAAAATACTTTAACGGTTTAAAACGCGATATGTTAGTTAAACTTATTTAAAAAATGATTTTTAACTTCGGCCCGACGTTTCGGATGCTTTGCAGCAGCCGTGGTCACGGGGTCAGTCTAAACGATCGCGTTTTAAACCGTTAAAGTGTTTTATTTAAAAAAGTATATTTTGCAAAACAAAAAACTTTCATATCTTTACATACACACACACACCACAACATATCCACACACACCCCAGAACTCCCACACATCAAATAAGGTGGCATAATCTTGTAGAACGTTGTTTAATTAGTGTTAAGGTAGAAATTACATTGCGCGAGAGGTGCATGTATCAATAGATTGAAAACGTCTGCCGATGACGTGTAGGACACGGTAGCTCAATTGGTTAAAGTAACAGTACGGAACGCTGTTTTCAGTAACTTAGTAGAAAGATGAATTGAGCAATGAGATGATTGATTAAAAAGATGTCCTGCCCGAGTCGAAATTTTTTTCAATTTATTTTCGATTTTAAAGATGAATTGACTTACGAAGTTTTGGGACACGCTTCCGCTGCTAAATAGTGGCCTGTAGCTAGATGTTTAAATCTGAATATGGAGTTCCAATGGCCAGCGCCACCTCTGCACGGATCGTGTTGAACTACCTACAAATAATACATTAAAAGAAATATACATTGTAATTTTTGTAGGGCTAAATAATAATGTATAAAAAATAATCAGAAAAACTAAAGTAATATCCATAATATAAATTTGGTCAAGGGAAGTTTCATCTCTTTTTTCCGTTGCTTAAAGTAGTAATAAAAAACTACTTCCAATAGCCACTTGGCTATCACTTATTCAATTGAACAATCTATTTTTTTTTGTCAAGCACAGACCTCACTCGACAAAAGGTTATATGCCCCAGCCATATAATAAACCTATTTTGGCTTTGGACAATTACTACCATTATTTTTTTATTCCAGAATATATAATTAATATACATATAATTTATAAGAAAATTCTTTGGTTTTCCACCAACCAATAAATGTTTGATCCGATGGAAATCGACCGAATAAACTAAAACAAAACCATAATCAAAATTATCCAAATCTATTTTAATATAAAAATGTATCTAAATAACATATTTCAATATTTCCCAAAGACACCAGTCAAAATTGCGCTCTTTGTTCAATTTTATGCTAACGCCATTTTGGCATATCCCCGAATCGGCGGATAAGTTCAGTGCAAAACGGCCATATTTTTAGTTGCGGACTAACGCTCGGCGAGAGCGCCCATCACTTTGGTGACAAAGGGCCACATCTCAAAAAGTTACCTGTGGTGTTCATGAGAATTTCCAAAACTAAGAAGCCTAACACACAAGTATTTGATAAAAGGGCATACCCAAAACAAGGGTGACTCAGTACACTTCATGATTGGGAGAAATATTACAAATGCGTTGAAATCTTTGCCAATCTTCAACATTCATTAAAACAGCTAAGAAAAAAGGCGCACCTTATACTGTCAGAGAATTGGCACAGATAGTTTCTTCACTTAAACTCGTTGGCTCTGGTAACTACACCTTACAGAAGATGGAGAAAAATTGAGATGGGCAGATATAAAATTTGATTAAGAAAACTGAAACAAGCTCTTTTTTAAGACTTCTGACGACGACCAGGAGTTTAAAGTCAGTGTCCCACTTTGACCAAAAGGCAACCCAACTCTAACAACGTAGTTACCACGACACACAAAAAATTGTATTCTTAAAAGCTAAATGTTCCAGATAAAAAAAAAAATAGGGTATTCTTATATCAAAGTATTATGAAGCTTTTTATTCTAATCTTTAAACATAGTTAAATTTGTTACAGAGAGACTTACTTAAGCGTAAAATAGTAAGTAGCAGTTGTTAATTAATAATAACATGAAACCGCCTTTTTAAAATTGTGCCTGTTGAGGTTTTAGAAGTTTTAATGTTTTGTTTTATCTTATTTTTTATGGTGGTAAAACAACTTCTTTGTAATAAAAGTTGAGTTTTTGATTTGTTTTAAAAATTACATAGTTCAAAAGCAAGGATTTTTATGTTATTCTTTTTAATGTAAGATTATTATCTCCTCAACATATGTATGATGAACATTTTTAATAATACACTTTTATTTTTTCTTACTTCTGGCCTTTTATTGAAAATAAAATTTGAATCGTAACAAATATTTTATATGCAAAAGGGACTTATGTGCTTCTACTCATCTTCGGCTTACAGTTACCACAAAGCAAAATTAAACACGACTTAAAGCATTAAAATACGCATCTAATGACATATAAAACACAAGCATTAAAAGTACGAGTGCTGAAATATTAACAAAAAATAAATAAATAAATTATAATGTACTCTCCTCAAAAACTCTTAATTTTGAGTTGTGGCCCTTTTGTTTATAAGCACGAAATGTATTCGTTGCTCTCATTGGACTAAATAGCCTATGAAACTTGTCAAGTCCATATAGTATATACACTTGAAGATACTTAAACGAAATTCTACTTACCTCGATCTCCCATAACGCTTTACTACTCGTAGCCGCAGTAGCACTCGACCGACCAGTGGTTCTCAAGAACACGTGCTGCCGCTCCCTATATTCATCCATGGTGAGGAACTTTTCTTGTTCAGCGTGGAAAAGCCTCACTACATCTCCTCCCTTCAGAATCTCTTCCTGGTTCTCTTTATGCTCTAAGAATAGAGTCACTTTCCACGAAGTCGAGGAGTTTACTACGTTCACCTAAGAATTAATCACTTCTAAATATATGAACTTAAGCACTATATTTTTTATAAACGAAAAGCGATGTCCTACCTCGTCTTACACAGTACAGGACACAGTAATGTATCATATGGTACATGTAACAATACTACTGTGCCCGTTATTAAAAAATGTGGAAATAGATATTACGTATAATATTAATATATGTAAATTAAAAATCAATTTTAGATTTTAAAAAAAAATAACGACATTGGACTTGAACCGGCATCCATCGAGCGTTTCGTGCTGTTGTTTAAATTGAGCTACGGTGTCCAACACACCATCGTCGATTTTCAACTTATCGATAGATGCACTCTTGCGTAATCGATTTTTAATTTATAGATTAGCGCATCATGTTTGAAAAACGTCGTTTGAATAATTTGATTAGTTTATATTGTATATATAAATACACTTTATTATTAAGAGAGAATCAACTTTATAACTTGCGTTGAATGTAATTAAAACAAATAATTCTTTTCATTTCTTTGTCAGAGATTCAATCTAAGGTCGAAAGCTTAACTTATGTAACACAATATTTTGTGTACACCCTAATGTATATTTACCTCCATACAACCGACATTGTCTGGCAGTTCGTGATTAGCAGACACATGAAGTACTTGCTGACCAGCGTTCACAGGATTCAGTATCACCTTATCACCAACCACCACATTGTCACCTGTAAAGATTTTTTTATGGTTAATTAATAAAGTGTAATACCGTTTTCCCTTTTTTCTACAAAGTAATATGTACTTACCAGTAGATCTTAGTTTATAGAATGGTATAACGTAAAACCAGGATCCCTCATTTCCGTTAGCGTCTAAGTGGACTCGCATTGCGTTCTTCTCCAATAGGGCAGGCAGTCTTTTGTTTACCTAGAAATCATTAGAAGAAAATTACTCATCACCGTCGAATATATTTTTTTACATATCTACGAAAATAAGGAATTTCTAGTAAATTTTAATAAAACACTTAAACGGCTTAAAACTCAAAATATATTAGTTACCCGTGACCACGGCTACAAAGCATCCGAAGCGTCGGGCCGTAGTTAAAATAATTTGTAAATAAGTTATATAGTTGGCGTTCCAAACCGCTAGTATTTTATTTAAATGTGTATTCCTCGCGTAAACTACAGACAGTTTTTTATTTTAGTAAATATTTGTGAATAGGACACACTCAATAATTTTTTTTTTCAAATAAATAAAAAATGGCTAATTACAATGACTCTTAATAATAAGTGAAAATAATTTTATATCTACATAAATAAAAATAGTAGCAGTAGTAGTTGATGACTCGTAAATGTAATATTTAAGAAGTAGTATAGAGTAGTGGGTAGTAAACAAAGTATGACTCACAGTTAAATATTTGTTACTCTTCACGTGCAGTAGTTGGATCACGCTACCATATTGAACTACTGTGCCAAGTACTTTCGTGTTCTCCATTTCGTTTTGTTTCTTCTCTATCTCCGCTGCATGCTGTAATAAAATAATCACATTTGAATACCATTTTCAATAGACATATATTACTCATTTACATACATAAAGCAATCATATAATTTAAAAATATTATGATGAATAACTATTCGCTGATTCGATGCTAAATAACGCAGACAAAGTCACGGGCACAGCTACTATAATATAAACAAATAGATAAAAGAGGTAAATAATAAATAGTATTATTAAAATTATTTTTAGATACAGACCAGCACAATTAATATCAATGTAGTTTTTTGACCATGAAAACGTAAAGAGTACAATATATATAAAATAAATAATACGTAAATAAATAATTATTTTTATAATTTGATGGATTTTAGGTACTAGCTACTATTAAAAATAAATAAAAAATATGCTTTATATGCTCTTTAAATTTATAAAAATTATTTAGATTACTAAAAAAAAGAAAGAAAATGTTTGTCTGTCTCTCTGTCGTGATTCTACAGAGTGTTTTCGTCTATATAAACGTCGTTCTGTTGTTAATATTAATTAAAAATTATTTAAATAATAAATTTCGCGTTTTAAACCGTGAAGTTTTTTATTTAAAAACCTATGCAAAATCTTGCTTTAATATCGGAATATACTGTTTCATCAAAATCCATTCAGCAGTTATCATGTAAAACTACACTTATGAATATTTTAATTCGACAAATAGCGATAATTTGTTACAAAACAAACTCTTCGCTAACTCATATTGTGTAAAAGCAATAAATATTATTAAAATTTACAAAGCCACCTTTTATTAGAGCGATCTATTCGTAATAGCCCCGCCCCATCCATCAAATAAGCGGGTCGACAGACGCTGAACAAATAATTTCTCGTCAACAGAATCTCTTAGATGTCGGGAATATTATATCTTTGAGAAATAATACACTTGACAGGGAACAGGTATAGTATTTTTAATAGAAAAAATATTTTTAAATCGTCTGTGTATTGGCGAATTCTCTATGGAGATGGAAGAATTAGTTTGATACTTCTACCGAGATGTGTTTTTGACAGCTCAAATAAAGTGTTTCTCCTTGTACATACATAACGCCATTGTGTGAGTCGTAAGATAAAGACAAAGTCTTGTTAACTTTTCGTAATTATTTAGCGGTAAAAAGGACTGTTTTTTTTTATTTGATAGAGGATATGCAATCACTTGATGGAAATTGACATACCCCAGCCATATACCATCTCGACAAGTTGCGCCGTCCATCTCTTTCGGCTTTGGACATTCGGAAATCCACACACCGAAACCAAAACACGATTAAACATCACGGATTTTTCATCTGTGGCTCGTGATCCGAACGGAATTTCGATCTTACTATCACTGATTTGATAAAATTTTGCTAGATCTATACACTGCAGTCTGTCGTATCATGGAATTTAACCGAACACATGTCGTGAACATTCGTTTTTATTTGTAGGCAAGTGTTTTCCCATTCCCTTATGCCACTCCCAACTAGATTCTTTTCAAAATTTTAATGTATTCGTATCCCACAGTGATTAAACTTGTTGCCTGGCATTGCGTTCCAAGATAAACAGTTTCAGCAAGACAGGGCAGAATTCTGATCAAATACTTGCAATTATATAAAACCGTGATCATGGGGGTTTCCCCCGTGACCACGGCTGCTGCAAAGCATCCGAAACGTCGGGCCGACGAAAAAAAATCATTTCCAAATAAGTTTAACTAATATATCACGTTTTAAACCGTTAAAGTGTTTTATTTAAATGTGTACTACTCGCGTAAACTATAGACAGTATTTAAATACTTGCAAGTAACAATTAGTGAAACCAACACCTGTTCGCCCCATACCCCAAAACGAAATGGGATTTCAATCAGTAAGACACGTTTAATAAAATTGAAAACGAAATTAAATGGTCGTAAATCAAAGCCCAATATATCTTACAATAAGACTGTTAAATTACAATGTTAAAAAAATATTTTTTACGTTGTTTGCTAATAAATGTATGAAGCGTTATACAGCTGCTGTATAATCTTTATTATAAACAATTTGAGTGCCTTAATCCGCAACCCATCAGACACAAGTGCTGCATTTAATAACCACTTAGCTTCCATCGTAGACCTCGGGGCACGAGGGATCTTGGAACAATTATATTAGACCACAGTGTGACATTGTTCAACGTGATATATTTGACACGGGATTAGCTAATATTTTAAATTATCCAGTCACCCTATAAAACAGCTGAACTGATTTTAATGAAATTTAGTATGTACATTCGTCAAGCCTAAATAGTTTTTTGCCTCCTTCACTAATATACTACATCCTCACACCCACAATATATTATATACTGTTAGTTTTTTTATACCAATATATTTTCTATAAAATAGTAATTTATTGTAAAAAGCTTTGAAATCTTTTTTCACATGCTATGATGGCTCAGGATAAAAACATTATTAATACTGATACAAATTTATGATAGGCGGGATTCGAACCCACGCCGTGAACTAAAACTGGCTGACCAGACAAACCTTGTTTCAAAGATCTATTTGAATTGATAAAAAAACGACTTTAAATGATCTAAAAAAATGTCCATGACAATATATTATGTCTATCTCTTAAGATTAACTCGAAGATCACATCGACATTGTGGGTTACAGTTATATTTTATAAGGATGAGGAGGACGTTTGCAAAAACAATTTTTAAATATTCTACACGGAGGAAGTTGGTATAGATGTATAAGCTAGTATTCTGTTCTGTTTTCACACTCACTTATAGAGTAGACTGAAATTATAAATTACATAACTAGCTGAGTCAGCGATTTCGTCCGCGTCCTGTCACTCTTGCTTGGATTTTAGGATCGATAGCTGTTCGAAAAGTTCGTCAAGTCGTTCAATGTATACCATCAGACAATTGCCTATATCGAATATTGTATCAACTTACATGCAACCTCTTCAACAGTCCGGTGTCGGTATCGGCGTTGGTGTTGGCTGATTGTTTGGCGGTGTTCCAGAACTGCTTCTGCGCAGAGTAACGGTTCATCGGGCATATTTTGAAGAGGCAATCTGGAATACATTAATCCTATCATAACACCCATCTTTATTGTTCGTTTACGTAACGTCATCTCTCACTCGTTAGTATAAGTTTTCCGCAATTGATGTGTTAGCGATTTTGTTTCATCTGGATACTTTTAAAAATCTTACTGTCTGGTCATCTCAGTGATTAAATACTGTAGGTAGTTTACGCGAGTGGTGCACATTTAAATATAACACTTTTACCGTTTAAAACGCGACATATATTTGTTAAACATTATATATAATATTATGAAATAAAACAATTCCACGGTTTAAAACACGATATATTTTAGTTAAACTTGTTTAAAAATAATTTTCAAACAAGTTTAACTAAAATATATCGCGTTTTAAACCGTTAAAGTGTTTTATTTGAATGTGTACTACTCGCGTAAACTACAGACAGTATTTATTTTATTATTATATACACATTAGTTAGAAACGTCGGACCCTAGTTAAAATAATTTTCTAATAAGTTAAACTAATATATATCGCGTTTTAACCCGTTAAGGTGTTTTATTTAAACGCCTCGGTGATTTTCGTTTAGTGTGGGGTACAATTGCTGAAAAATATAACTGACGCTGAAGTTAGTTAAATTACCCATAATTAAGAAAGAAATGACTTTTATTCAATAAGAAATCTCATCTACGCAACCTAAAGAACCTTTAGCATCCCCTTCGTTATTACTAGGTCAAAATAGAAGAGACACATTTATGTGTCTGTTTTACTAGCGATTCTATTTACGTGCAAATACTTTTCCAGTGTAACACGTTCCGAGTTCAAATTGACTCTATCTAATAAGAAATCTCAACCAGGCAACGAAAAGAAGATCCTTTTATCAACGCTACCCTATTCCCGGGCAATTCCTAGGTCAAAAGAAGTGACAAATAGAAGACCAACCGGGTTCGATTTGACTTAAATAAAACTAATATTCTATCGAGTGTTCGTTTTACACTTGGCAGTTTAACTTGTCTCACAAAACGATTGGACTTTAAACATTCCAATTAAGGTTGACAGACGCGTAATTAGTATGTATTGCGGGCACAATCTTGCAGCCCTTCCATCCTTCTGACACGTGGAAAATCCAAATCTATGAGAATTTATTTCAATTGAGCTAATACTGCGAAAAAAAATTCTAATACTGTCTGTAGTTGACGCGAGTAGTACAAATGTACATTAGCTTTGGATATTTGCATATGGCATAGACAGAAATTGGAAGCAAAGCCAGCCAAAATAGGGCGACAGCACATCTTGTTTGGATGTTGTGTGGCTGGCGTATTCCACCTTCCATTAAAAGAACCTCATTCTTGTCTCTTTTATAAAAAAGTACAACACACTATAAGCGTTAAATATGATTCGGCAATATACTTTACCTCGGAATTTTTTAGGTGGATCTGTAAGGTCGCCGGCTTCTGGGCATACAACGCATCTGTCATCTACCAACCTAGAGTAAAAAACAAAATATTAAAACATCAGTAATATCTAATGAATGTATCGCTTCGTACACTTATTTATAACCGATTAAGATCTTAATTGACAATAATAATAGGGAGCTTATTTTAATTATCTATAAAAATCGAGTCTATAGTAAAATAGTTTAGACGAGTGGTACACATCAAATGTTTAAAACTTAAAATATTTTTAACGATCCGACAATTTCGCTGAAAATTGTATTAAATAATACATATATTATCCTATGTTTAAACCATTTATTTGAAAATTTTAATATTTTGCACATGATGGCACTATAACATTTAAAAATCTAAAATAAACTGAAGCTGACGATGCCGGTTCAAGACCTGCCCGAGTCGAATATCTTTTAAATTTATTTTCGACTTTTAAACCATCAAATCTGTTTCATTTTAACTTTGTTATTGTACTTCGTTAGTAGGGAGTTACACTTCCGCACGTTATTTAACGTAAAATGTTTGTTTTTGAAATGAGTTCAAGCATACATAGCCTTATAGCGAACGAGTGGTTGTCGCTTTCATTAAATTTTTAAAGGATTTTAGAGTGAAAGAGAAAATAACTAAATTTATTACACACTATGTTACCTAGTATTTACTACTTACTCTTTGTCTTTACTACTACTATACTAGCTAGTAGCTACATATAGTAGTAGGTACCTAGTCTATATGCGACATAAAATATGTATTCATAGCAATACAACACAAAATCAAAGCATACCAATCCGTGGAACTTCTGTTTAAAAAGCAAGAAAGAGAACATAAGTAGTAAGTGGAGATAGAGAAATTATATGTTAGATGATAGGGGGGTAATTATCGACTAAGTGATATATATTAATAAGTTTACGCTGCAACATATTTCACAACAGCCTGTACAGATTTCGTGTTCTAGTGCAAGGTTAGTAGTTTATTCACTTCTGTCTCTGTTTGTTCATTTCACATCTTTATGTTTGTTATTTTAGTATGATTAGTATAATAGTTATATATTAATTAGAATTATAGTTTTAATTGTGTCCTTTTAACCGTATTTGCAATGTGTTTCTGTGTAAGACGTATATGTAAAATTATTGTTCTTTTTTAATATGTAACCTATATGTTGTATGGAAACCAAATAAATAAATAAATAAATAAATAAACGATATAGAATATAGTAATGAGAATTCCTCGATAAACCTTAAAGGATAGGGATGTTGACTATTTTGTAATATAGTATTTTAAATTATTAGTAGGTACATTACCTTATTCAACTTACAATTTATTTAAAATATATTTTTAAGCCCATAATAATTTTTTTAAAATAACCCGACATTGTATTAACCTGGTCAGCCTAATGACGTCACGGCGTCTTGAGATCGAGTAAACTGTTACTAAAGTAAACAAATTACTAGAATTAAAAAAAACATGAGCTCTAACTTTTACGAGTGCTGTGGAGGACCTCTGTGAAAAATACAAGAATACCGGAAAAGTTGTTAATTTATGTTTCTCGTTCGTTTCGTTTTCGATTGCATTCAAATTATATTTATTTTTGACTACAGTCAACATCTCAGTAGTTCGTTTTTTTATATATGTATTTAATAAAGTAAAAAAAAGATTTTTTTATTAGGTACTGTGTGTACAAATAAGCTAAACTTATACGAACCCTAAAGTGCTGAGGAAACCAGCGACCGAGCCCTCTGCATAGAGGGAGACGATATCCCCCAGGTGCAAGAAGCTGTCCCCCATCTTGTAGCCTCTCTTGCCCCATGCAATGACACCTGGAATAAAAAGTTTCAAGTAAATAAAACACGATTACTAACAACTACCGTGTGTGTGTTAGCCCTTACGGGACCGTAAGATGGCTGAGACTAACTATGCGGATACAACACAAAATTTTAGCTATTTTTGATGTAATTACAGTAAGATAATATCACTAGAATAGCAGGCATTTCCTATAATTTTATGCGTTTTTTTTCAGATTCATTAAAACAATCGATTAAATAATAATCGAATAATCGATGATGATTTGTGTAGAAGGGACGAATATTTTCGTGTTGTGAATGTTTCCGTTGAGCTTGAAAAGATTAAAAGAGATGTCAATTGAGGTTTTCCAGAACATTTTGGTTGAGAAGGTTATATGCCTCAACAAAGTATGGTGTATTCCGGGAATACAATCCTTTAAAATAACACACTTTAAGGGTTTAAAACGTCTCCCCGTGACCACGGCTGCTGCAAAGCATCCGAAACGTATGGCCGAAGTTAAAAATAATTTTCAAATAAGTTTAACTAATATATCGCGTTTTAAACCTTTAAAGTGGTTCATTTAAATGTGTACTACTCGCGTAAACACTCTCTACCAAACCAATGACTTGTCAGAAAGGCGATCACACAATTCTAGGAAGCCATTTCATTTTTACACTATTATAAGTACACATGTCTGCAATTTACACGAGTAGTACTCGTTTAAAAGAAACGCTTTTAAACTTCTTTTTTTTACCACGGCTGTTCTAAAACATCCAAAATGACGGGACTGGTTTAAAAATACCAACTAATAAATATTGGGTTCTAAACCGTTAAAACGTATTAATTAAGCTACTTATCAGAAAATTGTTCACACAATACCGTAACACTTACTTAAATCTGAGTAATCACTACACATTGAATATTGGACAACAAAATCAACAAGTAAATATTCTTAATGTGTTATCACACCCGCACTTTGGAGAGTACGTTAAGCTTCTGGTTTCGTTAACCATCACTAATTTAGTACCGGTAGTCGATAAAGCTCAATCCATACTGAAGGAGAGTGGAGCTTTTAGTCTTCCTATTGGGGAGATTTATCTCTAGCGATGTTTAAAGCAATGTAAAAAATTAAACAAAATATGTTTTTACGTTAGAAGAGGAGAAAGGAGCTTGGAGTTCACTTATTGATGGAATACCTTAGCCATATAAAATCTAAAACAGATGCGCTGTCCGACCTATTTCACCTTTGGACAATTATTTCAAAGCTTTCCTCTAATCAAGCCAACAATTGAAATCGTAACAGCGCGAGAAATATTCTCTCAATTCATAATGGCATGCAATATTTCATTGTTTGATATCTGATTTATGATTCCGGACTTTCATTCTTAGCGCGAAGCAATACAGTTTAATTTTCCTTGAAACTTGCCTTGTTTGGATACGTGAGCCAACAGTTGGTTTAGATTTTATAGATGAAACATTTTTTTCTCACTGAACTCAGTTTCAGGGACGGCGCGAAAGGTCATCTGTATCAAGGCAATGGAAGTCCTAGATTACTTCTTTTACGAGTACTAATCAAGCGTAAACGGGGGGCACGACATTTCAAGGCAGTATCATTGGCATAATCAATACTAGCTGAGCCAGCGACTTCGCCCGCATACATTAGCTATTTTGGGCGTCATTTTCAAAATTTCGTCTTTATAAATTATAGCTGTTACCCATGACGTCGTTACGACGTTACGTTTTCTCTTAAGATTTACAAAGAATTCATTATTTTGCCCGTCTGTTCCACATTTCCCACTGTTTCTTCGATCCTTTTAGTAGTAACATGATGTTATATAGTCTAAAAGATATAAAGCCTTTCTCGAAAAATGCTCTAACCAACACATTTTTTTTTTCATTCGAACAATTTAGAGCGTCTAAACAAAGAAACTCTTTAATTTTTAATATTAGTACAGATAAAAATTTCAAGTATTAAAAAACATCTAAATTACCTACTACAACAAAAATTAAAACTCGAATCTTCTGTTTGTAATTTTTTTATTATAAACGACAGACAACTTTAGGGCTTTTTGATAGAAGGTGAATACCCCCAAAAATATTGTTAACAATGGGTCTTACAACAGTTTTGAGTGTCTGAAAATGAGCTACATATTGTGGTCGTTCCGCCAATGGACCCACGTGCCCGTGGAAAATGCACTGTACAATTAGTTATTTGAGTTTCCTACGTTTCAGCACCGAATTATTAAAGTACCGAAGTAACTCATCTTTACCTGTATAAACATTAGACAACAAAAATATTTTCGGCACACGTTTTTCATTCATCAATCATTTTACGGGCAGAAACAATGACTTCAAAGGATAGGCGGATCTTCAAACGAATAGACAAAAGAATTATTTCAGCGTCTGCCAAACTAATGACTTTTGATAGTTCTCACGCGATTAACTCTCATAGGATAAAATTAAGATGATGAAATTCGTCGCCTAAACGAATTTAAACACTTCGTTAAGGCAATTAAAATAATAATATATAATATAATTTTTATAAAGAAAAGCAGGGGTCAAACTCCCGACTCCCGACTTTTTTGCTAGTTGGACTAAAAGAAATAAAAAAAAGTGTCTGTCTTTTTACACGGAGTTGGCACTGCGTTTCACTGGACGGTATTACTTTTAAAGTATGAATTTATCAGACTTCTCTATCATGAGGATTTAAAACTAGAACCTCTCATACCTAAACCTAGGTAATGCGATTAGTTTTTTTTAACATGTTGGACGTCGTCTGGAAATATGGTTTTAAATGGGTGGAAGGTATATAGAAATTCCGTCCGGGTCACGTCTACCGTCAACAAGTGAAAAAGCCGTAAAGAATCGTATTTCGGTTCCAGTCTGTGGAACTTCCGAATATGTTTTTCATTCCAAAATAAGGCGACAGCGCGTCTTGTTTCACCTGTCACCATGCATCCTCCTTTATCAATAAAACCAAACCACTCGGAGCGGGTAAATGAAATACATACAGGTTTTTACAGGCGTACATTTTATAGTCATTAGATTAAGCTTAAATGATGAATAACTATTCTTTAATATCCACGGTTTCAATATCGTGTAACACATTCACAATATAACTTACCCATCGTCAATACAACTCGACCAATTTCATTAAAAGCTTCAACATATCACAAGAAATATAGAACGTATGGAGAATCAGTTTATAGCACACTCGCTTCAAGTCTATGAACCAGTAAGTGAAGAATAAGGCTAGCACACCAGCTAATATATAGCATAGCTTACGATTAACAATAACCATCTGAAATCGCACGCGAATCTGCTATTTGACAATTATTTGAGATAAATTTGGTTATTTACAGTGGATTATGTACATTTTGACTATATTATTTTAAATTTGAATTAAGAAGGCAACGATCACGTCACTATGTTGGTTAACGTAATATTTCAAAAACAATAGGTAGAGGTAGAAATATATGGCGTCTGCAAACTTAAATTTAATATTAGTTTGATAATTATTGCTATTAAGTACAATATCTAACACGTTCTGTATCTAGATCAAACTTTACAGTTTACAGTAGGTTTTTCAAAAGCCATAACGATCGTCACGTTTAGGAATAATAGATAACATTTTCATGAATCGCGTTTTCATAAAAACGACCTAGAATGTAGACGTAGCAGTTAAAACAACATTATCGGAGATAATATCTAGCCTTGTAAATGATATTTCGACAACTTTAATGCTTAAAACGTTTCAGCTATTTTCGCTCCTACATAACGCTTTCACATATCCTAAGCAACATGGCGGCGAAATGAATTTAAAAAAAGAATGCCCGAATATTCCTCGAACACTTTCCGACCAAAAAGGCTTTGTTGTCTATTCAGCCAGCACGCGACCGGCCATTAGGTGTCAAGTATTATCTGGCACTAACTTTTCCCGCCTGATAGAGAGATAGGAATCAATATGGGTATGCGTGTTAAACCTAATCAGGCAGTACTTGGGGTTCTGTTATATATAGAAAGATTCTCTCGAGCGTTTCAGCAAGCTCGGTGACCCAAAAACTTCCTTTACACCTCTTCGAGGCCGCTTTTATAAACATAGAAAAGGGATTATGCAGGAATATTCTAGAGTTTTCAGGGGACGTGTTTTTTACGACTCATTTTTATTCTGAATATTAGATAGAGCTGCGGTCGGCTGCGGTGTTTTTATAATAGCTACATAGATGATAGTCTACGGTCTTTTAAAGGTATTTATGGGGTCAAGCCTGTGCTTATTCTAATATAATTATTTAACAAATCAGAATTATAAATCGTATTCAATACATGTATATATATAAGAATCAAAAGGAAGTTATATAGTTTATTATATCTAAAACAATCTAATGAAAATATCTAAACATCTACCATTACAGTACGATCTACTTATTAGAGCATCTTCCGCAAGATTTTAATGCGCTCGCGCAGTTTTCGCAGTGAAGAAAGATTTAACAAGGCAATATACATATAGAGTTCAAAACGAGTAAACATAAGACTAATTCCTCGAATTCGGATAAAAATGTATATAATAATTCAAATGTTAAAACGAAATGTAACTATTAATGCGGTAATCGAAGTCAAACAGGAAAATATACCCAGCTGATAACAGTAATTAATGGTCGATCGCTAATCTTAGGCATTACAGAAATCAAAATATAATATATGTGGCACATATGTAAAAAAAAAGAAGGAAAAGCAATTTGTTATATTTATTTTAGAATTGGATTTTAAATTTTATAGTAACTAGATACTAGTTGCTTTGTTGTATTTTAACTTACATTTCAATAGTTACCAAAAAACATCTGAAACTGTCAGTCACTGTATTTAAAAGTCATTTTAATCCTATACGGTCTATGTTTAATATTAACTAAAAACCATTTCTATAAACAATAGAATTTAAACAAATCCAATAAAAAATTATACGTTATAAGACATACACATATATACTTATACCATATTCTAAATTTCGTTGATCTTCTGTTGCGTATAAAATCACGTAATACAGTAATGAGGATGATCATAATTTGATGTAATCCGGCACAGAGAGAGTTGTTGATCCGCTATCAAACTACGTGCACGGATCGAACGCTCTTTTTTTAACTATCTTAACTGTTTTGTAATATTCTTCAAACCTACATACATAATGTTCTTCATGCCTTTACTTGTCTAAGTCTTAAGTTGTCTGCTGCTCATACGAACTGTCAGGCCGCAGTTAAAATAAATTGTAATGAAGCTAATCTATTTTTCGTTTACAAAATGTCAAATAGAAGTATGTATAGTATTTTATTTGAGCTAATATTTATGTGCTTTTTGCGAACGAACTATAATTGTGAACTTAAGGACTTTTCTACACATATCAGTTTCAACTATCACACACTTTCCACTTCCACGACTGAAGAGTCGGGTGAATACTACCTGTTTTGCATACGGCAGAATTCATCTGTTAGACACTTGCGTTCCACGATGAATTACGGTCGGCCCAGGCTGGTCTCTTTAAACTTTTTACCCATTGTTTATTTTCCTAAGATTATATCTCTTTGTACAGAGTGTAGCATTCGGCGAACACTCTTTATGTGATTCTGTAAAGGGCGGGTACTCACTAGCGCGGAATCCGTAATCAATCAGTTGTGTGTTTGCATCATCTACAGTTTAATCTTAGGTTTGAGACACAATATAATAGAGAAAAACAACGAAAACTAGTATGATATTAGTGTGGCCCCGCTGTGCACACTGTAAGGACTTACTGAAAATCAGTTTCAGGTCAACAAAGGATCTGATATAAGCTGAGTAAGATTCTATCCTACCAAGCACACACCAGTCTTTCTATACTGTTAAGTTATGTTATACTGTGAAATTTAAAGTAAGTTTTATTTTTCAATGTAATAATAGGTCTTATATGAGTTTGTGTAGATAACGTAGTAAATAAATTTAGTTATTTAACTCTTTATTACACAAAATATATTGCGTTCTAAACCGTTAGTGTTTTATTTAAATTCATTTCTTCTTCTTCTGGTTAGGTATATTTATCTATAAAATTACAAGAAAATTATTAATTTTTCCAAAGTTATCAAATAGAAGCGCTAGTACGATATTAATTAAATATGACACTAACGACCTCTGTAGACATTGTCAATCAAGTTGCCTAGCATCGCGTTAAGAGGCGAGAGAAACAAGAAATTGTTTCTAGTTTATAATAATAAAACAAAATCAAATAAAGAGTTCGATAACTAAATAATCTCAAGTCACAAAGGAGTTACAGTTAAGGCTCGTTAGTGAGTACGCGACAAAACATGTCCTATGTAACAGTGAGTACGACAGCAACAAATCATTGTGTTATCTTTTGAGTGTGTGATAACACTAAATGTATTTATATATTATTGCCCATCAATAAAAAAGCTTTACAGCTATTGATGTTCTAAAGGACAAATATGAGAACCCTTAAAACTAAAAATGCTGATATTCAGCTTAATAAAAAGAAACTTAAATATAAGGTTATTTTTTTAAGATAGAACACCGACAATAGTGAACCCCATTCAATATCTATCCCGATGCGCTGTCGCCTTATTTTGTCTTTGGAAATTCGGAAATTCACAAACTGAAATCGAAATGCGATGTTCCTTCACAACATTTTCACGGGACAGTGGATCGTGTCCCGGACGGAATTTTTAGATTATTCAGATATTTTTTACAATCTGATTTTTAGAATAACCAAAACCGTTTTCATTCTCGACCAAGGTATCCATATAAAAAAAAAAACAAAAAAAGTATAGCGCTCGAATCGGAAACCTCCCTTTTTGAAGTCGGTTAAAAATAATCGCAAATTAACGTTACTAACGAAACAATGAACGCTAGCAATGATTGTTGATAGCAGTGTTTCATTGCTATTTTATATTTTATTACTTACTCTATTCTCTACGTAACCTTCAAGTCTATGAATAACGGCTCCGTATTCATAGACGAAAGATCCGTGGCTAAATTGTTTAATGTGTTGCCTAGCATTGTGTTAGGCGCGAGAGGTCCTGGGTTCGAAATTCCCGCCAATCAATTGTTTCGATCGGGCAGGGTACAGACATCTAACCAACTACCTGCTTACCTAAATCGATCAGTGAATGGAACGAACACCAAATGTATTTGCTCATGCCCCACGGGAAGACGGGCGCAACAGAGGCGTTTGAACCACCGTAGGACTTTTAAAATCTTATCAATCTATGTTCCCTTATGTTAACTCCCTCTTAATATAAATCATATTTTATGTCGAAGAAACCTGACCTACGACAATACTCTATAATGCAGTCACACTGGTTTAACTATAAAACAGTAGAGAATCTCTATCTATCTAATGCCTGAAAATAATCTCCAGACGACATCCCTGAGTTACTGGCTTAATGTCAACTGTGGTTAGCTAAACAATTCATAATTAACGTTCTTCACACAATAGCAAAGTTTACCCATCTGTCCTGTATACATAGACTTAGCAAGTGTCAGTAACAATTACCTAAAAACATGATACAGGTGTTACTTACTACACCAAACTTGATTTCTAAGGTAAAGGATAGTTTTTATTTGCACTCGACAAAGTATTTTTATTACAGAATAAAACAATAAGTGATATACATAAAATATACAAACTAAGAAACAAAAAAATATAATATTTCTCATCAATCTTAAATAAATACACCCTGAATTTATTAATTATTGTAACAACTGCCTAGGGAATATAATAGGAATTATATGCAGAGAAAAAATTGTTCAAATACACACTGTTTAAGCGATTTTTAGCCCTTCTTTTAAACCTTATTTTAACCTAAAACATTAACTACACTTTTCCCTCTCACTCAGCCGCCAGCCACGATATTTCCTTTCTAAACATTAACTTGCAGATATACTATAAGTTACTAATTTGCCGAAAGGGCTACCAAGTCTTCAACATGTGTAGTGTTAAGTGGGTAATTAAAAACACTAACAATCTCTGTATACCCTGTGAACACAGTTTATTATCTATCTCAATTAATTAGAAGCAAGGCGCAGAACAACTAACTTCCAGTTAGTGTAATTAGTAAGGAGGTAGATGGAACCGTCTAGTGGCATGAATTACCAACCAAATATTGTATGTAGTTTTGTAAATGTTTTTAATAAATTCCCAAGGTTTGAGTACAATGTCATTAAAGTAAAGGTCGTTTAGTAAAAGTAAAGTTTATTTTACATTTAGTAAACTGTAGGCAAGTCGATAAACATTAGCTACCTATTTTGATAAACATTAATGCTTCAAGTGCCATGAGGTTGGGAAGTCCTCTGAAGCATAATAAGATCTACTAGTGTACTACTACAGATTAAGACATATTTCTGTGTCTGTCCTATACTCCCATACCGAATAGTAGAGAAATAGAATTTCATTTCAGTAATATATTAATTCATAATATTTAAGTTTTGTGAACAACAATCCTTCTTGATAACTATTGTTCATTGCTGTTAATAAATTTTGGAATTATTAATTAGTTTAAAACAATTGTAACTATATTTTCCTGGTTTCTATAACAATTAATTTGTTAAACTTCCAGTTATCTTTTTCAAGTTCAAAGTTATTTTTTTGTCTGTAAGGTTTATGCATCAGCCACACCAAGTAAGATCAAAGTTATAGGCTGATAACTGAACTACAATTAAATCTTATCAGTTGTAGTAGTTGTCAACTTAATGTCAGGAAAATGATTAATATGTTATTTAATATCTTTGCACAAATATCATGAAACATTTAATTAATATAATATCCATTTATAATGGTAAACAGAAATACAGTGAGCATAGAATTATTATTATTACGTAAACAATATGTTTTGCCAAGAATGTTACCTTAATAAAGACATTTTTAGAAATTGTGTAAATGAGAATATCCTTATATTTTCTCTAAGAAGTATTTAATTTGTATATACTTAAAACATCCATTAAAATAACTAACAATAAAGGCTTAATTACTGAAACTATTTGCTGTATCATTCTTTGATTGTTTAAACAATTCTAGATTTAACTTAATATTTTGCTTATTATTGGTGTATTTTTTGTAGGATATAGTTCAATGAAGAACCATTGATATAAGTATGAATATATGCAACACATACAGTAGTATATTAAAATTCTAAAGTCGACATCGCAGCCACTCAGATCGTATAAGAATCCAATAAGTGTAGAATTACGAAATAACGCCATATCATGGGTGATAACTTTATAACCAAATAAGAGAAAAATCCTTACTTAAACACGACTATAAATTGTTTACATTAAAAACCTTAATCTTGTGTACACTGCGACCCCCCGATACTACCAAGATCACGAAATTAAATATGAAAACATTATTCTAACACAATTGCAATGTATTCACCGCCTGACACGGCTTAAAGAAGAAACGGCGACTTACCCTTATCAGACGCTTAATACCACAATCAGAATGATAACATAATCACAACAATATTGACTCAGATAGCTTTTAAGAGATTTATTGCTTTATTTCGACATAAACATGTAAACTTCGACTTTAAATAACAACACGAAACACAAATCACTCCTTCCAACAGAAGGCGCGCCACTGCACTGTGATACCATGCTCAATTTCGTAATTTCCCAAATGTCAAACAAAACAGCTGTTTAGGTTGCCAGAACAAAAAGTAAACGGATTTATTTTCTCCTTAAAAATCTGTTTTATAGTATTAAAACCATTTGCCGTTCCTAATCTTCGTGTATTTATATAAATATCAACTATAACTGCTGCTGTCTGTATCCATAAAGGAAGTTATTCTACCCTGTTTTCTACACTCACTGCAATATGTTGCACATGGATAAGAAATTGGTATCCTTTCGTGGGATTTTTTATTTCGTACAGAACCTTCTAAACATGCTCTCTTGTATTTCTTTTTACGTCTCAATCTTAAATTTGAATCGGAAGCAACAATCGCTAAGACAACAGGCGCTTGATTTTTTAATATCTTTTTTATTCTACTCTGAGAATGCCGCGACTTTGTTATGTTGTATTGTAAACTGTTTTTCCTATCTATCCTTGGTCTCTTGAGTATTGTTTCATAGCTTCGTTGTCTGCCTTTGCTTTTAACATTTCCTGGTTTTTCAGGTAACGTCTCTTCGTGATATCCTGTGAAGCCCCGATTGCCCATACGAGAATTTACATGGGAATGTAAAATAATAGGAACTACTAGGAATTTGTGTTGTCTCAAAATTTTCCTATCATTTTTGACATATTTCATTAAAGACAAATGATTGATTATAATGATAGTAAGTCTGTGGCTAATTTTATTAGTTTCATCTTTATTTGAATACCTACCAAATTTATCAAAATTTATAAACTTCTTCCTTTAAATTCCTAAAAAATAAATAAAAGTGATGTAGACTTTGGGATACTTTTTGGATTAAAATACCTAGAATAGTTACTTCTTTTAATCACGAATACGTCTACAGATAAAGATTATAGGATTTTATTAATGAATTTCTTTTACCTACGTAGATAGATATAATAATTAGGTAATTTATCGCCTGAGTCGCTTAATCTGTACGTGCACGATTGTTGTTACTTTTTATCATATTCTTAATAAGGTAAAAATAGTATGAATAATACCAAATGTATACAGGCAGTTTTGCCAGGAACGCCATCAATAGGTTAGCGGTAGCAATGTATGGAGATATATATTAATAATTACCAACGGTTCGTGAATTGCCTTGTTTTAAAACATATCCCTATAAGTCTCGACATCCTGGAGATTAAAACGGTTGGCAGGAATATTGAAATTTGTTCCGGGTTATGTTTAACCACCGCCGCAAAAAAATAAATAAAAAAGCCTTTATTCATATCCTTGGTTACATTTTTATCTTCAAACTTATTACGATCTTATAATCAAATTAAAAACTATATACTATCCAGAGTTGTAGACCTACGAGATAGGCCTCCCCCATTGAACGCCAGGCCCTTAGTATGGTGATATTGTTTGGCCTAGGAGTAAAAGCAATATTAAACAAACTAAATTAAATTGTTGGGTTAAAAATTTTTTTTTTTTTTTTTTTTTTTTTTTTTTTTTGTGTTTTTTTTTTTTTTTTTTAAAAAAAAAAAAAGAATTTTCGAAACATATCTTTATCCTGCTTTTAACGACGATAAAAAGACAGTAAACAAACACCCTTTATAACGTCAAGTTCAATAAAACACGTATAAATCATATTATATAATCTATAAGGTAAAATTAAGTCATAGTAATTAGCTTGTATAAATAACAAGAGTAGTCGATATGATACATCGAACAGTTCCAGTCCCACTTGGAAGTAGTCAAAATGGTTTGGAAAGTGCTTAGTTTTGCTGTGGCAGTAATATACGCTGGTAATATACCATTTTATTACAGAATTAAAAAAAGTAGTTCGAGTTTGAGAGTGATATGGAAAGAACAATAGGGTAGAGTAAATATAAAATGTTAGTATTTTTTTGACAAACAAAGAAACGGGGGTTCGATTCATAGTAAACCAAAGTAAATTGACCACAGCCCTGTAATGGTGGTGATTGGCAGTTTGGAAATCCACAGACTGAAAGCGAAAAGCTTTATATTTAACTAGCTGTTGTCTGCGACTTCGTCTGCCTGAAAAGTTATTTTGGGCGTCCAAATTCGTTTTTGTAAATCACTTCATCTTTATAAACTTTAGTTGTTACTCACGTTTGTAAGATAATCTTAAATGATATAGCGTCGCGGACTTTTTTTTAGATTATTTAGAGAGGAATTATTTTTTTCATTTTTATTTTTGGGTATCTTGAACCATTTACGCAGCGTACGCCTCGGAAACCCATATGATGAATAATTTTCCGATTTTATTTACATTTCTCGCTGTATCTTCGCTTGTTTTAGCCACAGGTGATGTTTTATAGCCTTCCTCGATAATTGCTCTAACCAACATAAAAAGAATTTTGAAACCGTATTTCCTGAGAATAGCGCATTCAAACATACAAACAAACTCTTCAGCTTTATATATTAGCATAGATGGTTATTGTATCTGTAGATATTGTGGCCACCTATTTAATTTTCAGACATTCCGGGCGGGTTGTGTTTTTAGAAAATGTATAAATGTTTGAAAATGTTAAATTGAAGCAAGGAAATCGAACCTACCGTTTTACCTGTTAGTATACATACCTAACGATCATAAAACCAACCTTCAAATAACTGTTTTTTTTTCCATAGTTTCTGCAGCGCCTCAAAGCCGAATTACTGGCGGCGATCAAGTCGACATCACCGATGTCCCATACATGGCGGCTTTAGTATACCACTACCCCAGGATAAATCTACGAATACAGCGTTGCGTGGGTCCTCTTATTTCTTCTTATCACGTTCTCACCACTGCCTTCTGTTTCAAGTAAGTTTTCTTAAGTGCTGTCTGTAGTTTACGCGACTAAACCTTTAAATAAAACACGTTCAACGGTTTAAAACACAAAATATATTTGTTAACCTATTAAGAATATATTTTAACTTTGGCCCTAAGTCTCGGATGCTTTCAGGCAGTGGTCAGTTTGATCTTGACAGTACAGAGGCCCTCCATCTTCATTTTCATCATGGCATGGTCTTTTGCAACTCCTCTTTCCTTGTTTTGTTTTTATTGGAAATTCTCTACGGATATTTTTAAAATGTTCTAAATTTTTTCTATACACATTATACTTATATTTTTTTTTCATTTTTTTAATTGACTTTCGGATACTTTGAACAGCCATTACTGCGGTCACCACCTTTTAAACCTTAAAGTGTTTTATTTAAATTATATGATATTTCTAAAAAATCTAATCTCAAAATTCAAAATTACATAATATTATGACTAAGTAATGGAAATTTAAATAAAAATAACGACACGGGTATGACCTGATCCCGCATCCACAGCGTTCCTTGCTGTTGCTTCGACAATGACGTGTCATACATTTTTTTCCACCTATTGATACATGCCTTATTTATTGATGAAATATAGGAGGCGGCCTTCTTGCATAGCCACCTAAGTTTTCGAGCTGTTTGGGCGATTTGAAAAATCGTTCTTGACGATTCGGCATCACGAGCGGATGACATTGTGATATGTCTTATCTTGAGATATCTTTGAGAACCATTGTTTTCATTGAGGATGACCGAACAGCTTAAAAACGATAGCTAAGTTCAGCTTAAAATAATTTTTGATTGCTATTTATTGGTTGTTTAATATACTAGCCATGAATATAAAAAAATGCAATAAGTTTAACTAATATATATCGCATTTTAAAGTGTTTTATTTAAAACAATGCAATAACTAAGCTAAATTTTAAATTTTAACAGCGGTGCGGTGTTGGAGAATTTCACGATCCGCGCTGGATCAACACTGAGTCTTTCAGGCGGAGTTACATCAACCATCCAGCATTTGATCAAAAACCCAGGCTTCGTGTCTGAAACGCTCCTTAACGACATTGCCATAGTGTTTGTAAAAGAACCCTTCAGGATTAGCAATGTGATTAGAAGTTTGCGTCTCCCTCCTCAGGGCTTTGAAATTCCCGATGGACGCTCCGGGATCGTTTCTGGATGGGGATTTGACAAGGTAGCCGTGTTTGAAAACTTTATTATTTTTTACATATTATTGCACATGAAGACACTATATAATTTAAAAATCGAAAATAAATTAAAAAAATTTTCCGCAAGTTTAAGGTTGAAATTATATTGCGCGAGAGATGCATGTGTCAATATTTTAAAAAATTCGATTTTTAAATTATAAGGTAGCGTGTGATATTATTATTATAAATGTAATTTAATATTATGTCGATTGTGTGCAAAGGTTATAACGTACGGCGAGATGGTGCCGTAGACCAGGATTTTGACCTCATCTTTAAAAGGGGAGTTTTTTAAAAAAAAATAAAAAGCTTTTGATGTAGCAATATCAAAATATTACCATGGGTTGTGGGTACCATCAAACGAATGTCTCCAATTTTTTTTTTATCTTGTTGGCTTCGTTAGAAATCTGATGTTAAAAGGTATCGAATTTCCCGGTTCGCCTAATATCGCGAATTTAATCTTTATGTGGATCGTTTCAGTCGACAATACTGTTGCACTACCATCAAATGAACTCGTTTCATAATACTGAAACAAATTTTTCAGGAAAGAGTAGACGGAGGTACTCAACACGAATATCTGCAGAGTGTCTTGCTGAGAAAGGTGACTCAACGTGTTTGCACCGAGACTTATGCAAACAACTCAAACGTGACTGTAACTGACAGTAAGTACGAAAAAATATCTACTTAATGAAAAAAAGTAGTTTTAAATTGTTATATATGTTTTCTAAAACCTGCTTGGAAATTAGAAACATTATTTTGACAACGTTCTTTGAGAAAAATAATTGAACTTGCTGTACTGGTCAAGAAGCAGATAGCAATAGTTGTATGAAAATCCAAGGTACACACAGGCACCAAAGAATTAATTTAAATTTTGAACCGAGTTTTCTTCGAGTGAAAAAAAAAACGTTTTTTTTTTAATTTTCGCGAATCACTTAACTAACTAAACTATTTAACCAACTAAATAGAAAAAATCTATTAAGATTAAATACTGCTGAAAAGCTTCCGAAACGTCGGGCCGAAGTTAAAAATCATTTTCAAATAAGTTAAACTAATATATCGCGTTTTAAACCGTTATAGTTGTTTTATTTAAATCTGGGAGCGGGACTTGAAACGGCATCCAGAGCGCTTCGTATTATTGATCTAAATTCTAACCGATTGAGCTACCGTGTCCCATACGTCATTGTCGTATTTCTTCAACCAATGATTCACGCACCTACTCTTATCGTGCAATGTAATTTGTCTCACGATTTCTATATCTAGCAACATTTGAACTTTAAATACCGATTTTAAATTGAAATGTAGTTGCCATTTAAAAAAGTTCATATAATGCGTACACGCTGGTCACTGACGTATTTATTCCTTTTATAGGCGTCTACTGTGCGACTGAGACAAACAAAGGCGTATGTTTCGGCGACTCGGGCGCACCCATGGTGGCTCCCGTATACAGCACTGCAGCATTAATAGGAATATCCTCCTACTACCAGGGATGCGGATCGACATACCCGGATATATTCACTCGGGTGGACAGATACAGTAATTGGATTATGGAAAATGCGGTCGCGCCGAGCGCTAGGAGTTTGGAATTTGACACCCCTCGAATTGCTAATTAACCTTTGTGATATGACGCATGTTATATGTTTTTTTAATGTTTGCTATGTAATAAGTTATGCTAAAAAATAGAGGAACGTAATACACACAAGGAAGTGAGAAATCTGACTAAGTAATAAAGGTTTATTGAAAGTTATATTTCTTTTTTATTTGTAACTAGCTGTACCCCCGACTTCGTCCACGTGGAATAGTAACTTTGGGTAGAATTTTTCAATTATTTAGGCTGTTTATTTATTTATGTATTTAATAAGACACATGTGTAAATATAGTGTTCCATTGCAGAGAGCTTATTAAGGTATTCATAATAAGTATATCCATGGTATAGTGTATTTTTATGTGCTTATTTGAGTTTAATAGTTACTTTCACATTTATAATATTAGTAAGTTCTATAAAAATTAATTACGATACATCCACACAACTTTTCATACCGCATTCAACGACTTACCACCTTTTTTTCGTACAGCAAAAGGTTTTACAATGCAAAAGGCATTTAAGGCAGCCAGTCTGTGTCCTAAGTGCTACTTTGTCGCAACACTTCTACTCCACTCCCACCTCAAATGACTCCCCTCCCAGTCCCATTCTCACTTCCACTTCCACTCTCATTCCCAAAAAGTTAAAGAGAAAGTTTCATAGTTCTAGCTTCAAAAATTTACGAATTTCCATACAAACTTTCATCCCCCTTTTCAACCCTTAACATCTCTTTTGGCATTAATGTATGCAAAATAAATGGCCTCCTTTCTCAGGCTTTAGAATATTTGTGTAATAAATTTAATTTAAATCGGTTCAGTACTGTCGGCGTGAAAGCCGGAAAGACAGATAACAGAGATACTTTCTCGTTTATAATATTTATGTACATTTACACCTCATATATATAACCAAAATCATAAATTGGAAAAATAACAATTTAGCTCAAAGCTGATGGACGTTCCATTTGTGTTGTTTCCACTTTAACATAGCTACAGCAAAACTAAATGATATTCTAGATACATATAGTATATAAGATTGAATGGATTCACCTGATGAACGTATTTTTTTTAATGTAGAAGATGACGGAAAAGCATGGGGTTCAAAGCAAGATGTCCTTACGGCCTATTTTGGCTTTGTATACTCGGAAATTCATATTATTCCAACTATGCGTAGTGGTTCATGATCCGAACGGGATTCCAAAATTCCCACCACCCTTTTTATATCCAGATGGCTCAGTGGGGATATAACTTATGACACGTAGGATTATAGTGTCACGACAATATAAAATAAAGACGTAATATTTCCAAAACTGCGGTATGCCAACACTCCATGGGCCCAACACTACATTCGCTTTGGCCAAATACCAACTTCGACGGAACAGATGGCACTAAGGTAGCAATTTTTTACTTTGACGTCAAAGACATCCTCCACCATTGGTCTCCCCGTGACCACGGCTGCTGCAAAGCCTCCGAAAAGTCGGGCCGAAGTTAAAAACATTTTCAAATAAGTTTAACTAATATATCGCGTTTGAAACTGTTAAGTGTTTTATTCAAATGTGTACTACTCGCGTAAACTATAGACAGTATCTATCCTTTTGTCTAAAAGATGGCGCCGGCGTAGAAGACATGCATCTAGTACTTGCTTATGTATATTTTTTTCTTAAGTAACTTAAAACTAGACGTAGAAGTACAAGCGAAACACTGATGCTACTAAATGTTAAATAGTCTTGGGTATTACGTATGTGCAAGTCTTCGCCTTCTGCCGGAAATTGTTTCGGATATTGAAGGTCCAGGTTCATTCTAGTAGGTAGATAATAGTGATGTAAATAAAAAATAAAACAGAATATACAAAATACATTTATTCAGTAAACCTGTATAAACCAAATCCACGTACTGATACAACATGTATAGATCATCTTTGGACAACTAACGTTAACTTTATACAACGGGCAAGACAATGGTTTCTGTGAAGGCACTACATATTGCTTACTGCGTATATATTACTTAAAGAAGAGTGGAGTTTAAATTAGTATTTTTAACTTAACTATGAAGGGTTATTTTAAAGTTTTAAAGATAGAAATACATATTAAATAATTCACTTAACCGTTTAAAACGAAGTATATTAGTAACGTATTAATGCAGCCTGAGCATGACTTTAAAATGTCTTCGAGTTTTAAACCGTTAAATCTTATACTGATGAAATAGTAACAGAACAAGAACTGAGAGAATCAGTTAAACTAAATTATATACAAAATATACGCAGCCTTATTCTAATTTTTCCTAAATATTAGTTGAGTAACATACAGATAACGCTTAGAATTCATTTTTCATTCGGTGGTCCCATGTTCAAGCTATTTCATTATCAGTCAAAATATATCTAAGGCTCTTCGCATACACGACTGTTTTATATAGTTCATAGGTATAGCATAGAAAAGAACACAATTGTTTTGTCGTATTGAAAGTAACGTGTGGACGAAGAGCTTAATTATTATAAGATTAGTTCAAATTTTATAAAAATATGGTTATTCTATGTACAATATAGGCGAGATTCGGAAGTTGGTTAGATTTTTTAATTGAGATTTTGAGCAAACACCTAAAAAGTGCCAAATATATGTACCTAGTGCGTGTGGTCCCATATAACAGGAAACTTTACTTAAAGTAAATAATGCTTAGTTTTAAGCAATAATGGAACCTATATAAATAAACTTAGCAAGCTTAACATGATAAACTAACGTAATATTGCTATTAATAAACTTAGCTCATATCTTTATATATCTAAAAATATTAAAGCTATATCAATTCTAACAATTTATATTTGATCATTTTATAGTACCATCATTTAGTTTTAAAATAACTACATTGTATTTTTTCTAATTCGAGGAAAGACTATAACAAAGATGGATCGATTCCAAACCATAGAGAACTAGTGATGACCTTTTATAGAGTAAAGTTGATGCCACAGATGATACAGGGATAAAGAAACATCTATTAGTTATGGACCAAACGACCTAAATATGCCAAATCACTTTAATGGCGACATTTATTTATATGGTTACGTCACTATTATTTAACTCGACGTATGTAACGCTTTTCAGCGAGACTTCTACCTTCTATTGTCGTTGACTTTGCCTACATCCCCGTCCCTATGTAAATATCGAATTTAAGAAATTTTAATATGTTTCTTTATGTAAATTAAATTTTTGGATTTTTTTATTAGTTTAGCATAAAATTGTGGATATTACTAAGCGAATTTGAGGTAGTTTTATTAGTTTAATATATAATTCCGTGTGGATTTGTGTAAATCAATGTGAGGAAATCACATTTTATGTTTATTGTCTTGTCGTATACCAAAAATTTCAAGTTAGAAGAAAATACACTATAGTTATGTACTAGAGCGTACGTTTTGTAACGAAAGTAACGATACAATATGTAACGGGTATTATTTTAAGTCTATTAAATTGCTCTAACTGTGATGACACACGTTTATAGTATAGTAAGAAAGCAATGCTTGACTTTCTTGTTGTAACAATAATATGTTATTTCAAGATGAGAACTATCAAAAATAGCAGTTTATCTGTAATGCTATATACAGGAGATTTACTCTTCTGTATATAGCATTACAGACTTGACAGTGACTTTTCTAATCAGTCAGAAATTCTGAATCCCGTGAAAGGTATGGGGCAGACATAACTGTGTCAGTTTCAATGGTAAAGCAATTTATACCAATTTATAGTTACAGGTGGTTAAGGTAGCAATTTATAGAAGTTCTGTCAAAAGCCTGAGAAAAACAACTCATCGTTCTCCTGAGATTCGAATCCAGGACTTAAGTTTGAACGCAATTCAACCATTGAACTATGGAGACAGTATGACAGATAGAGCCTTATAGATAGAATCTTTACGTTAGAAAAACCTTGTAAAAGGAATAAAAGATATTTGATACGTTCTGCATGAAGTCACTTCTCTTACAGTCTTACTGCTTGTAGTCCAGTCTCTTCAGTCGGGCGGTAAGACCGTAAGAGTTACCGTCGTCCCTGATCGTTTAATTAGTGCCACCACTTCTGGATGTGGCAAGTTACGAACCGGTAAATGGTTGATGGCCACTATAGTGTCCCCGACGTGTAAGAGGCCGCAGCGAGCTGCTGGCGAGTTGGGGATAAGTTGACCTAAAATAAAAAAAATTGAACTAAGTAACTAAAATGTGATTTATCTTACAAATCAAGCAACTGGCTAATCAATGAGTCGTGGGTTTGCTCACCAGTGGATCCAACAAGTTTACAATAAATTTATATTTTTTCTGAAACATGGCTTCGTCTGGAAATCCGCGAATTAAACGGGCGGTAGGAATATATTCATTTAATTTATGATTTTACAGCTTCTTACCGATGGTGCTGGTAGCTTTGTTAGTTGAGGAGATCACAACAAAGCCAAAACCCTCCCCTTCGCTCCTCGTCACCGTGACGTCATATGGCACTGTCCAACCGCTACTTGCTTCATATTGTACGCCGTACCTAAAATGCGATACAAATTGTTGAAATAAAACTATTTATATAAACTAGATTGAAGGCTCAGTTGAAGTTAATAAGCGCGTTTGAAATCTATCTATATTTAATTAAAATAACAGCCAGCCCAGCCTTAAACTAAGGATACCTTATAATCGTGACTTATCACGAAAGGACTTGATTTTTTTATTGTAATAACTATTTTCCAAAATAATATTCCCCAATATTATTTTGGAAAAGTATGATGGGCACACATGATGAAAAATTAAAGTCCTTTCTCAGGCTGTGTACCAAATTTTATTTAAATCAGTTCAGCAGTTTCCGACTTAGACGGATAAACAGAGTTACTTTCGCATTTATAATATTAGTATATAGATTAATTACTTACATTGGCATATGTGCCGTAGGTGGGTACATGGGCGCTGGATGCAGAATATTATATGAGGCCGGTATGTGTGCAACGGGCGGCTCCGCACTTTAAATATATTAATACATTGTACTTATCAAAATCGGCCAAGAGCGAGTTACATTTGCGCACAAAGAGTACCTATTACTAGGAATGCCTATATGTTTACTGCTTATTGACATCAAGTAAAAGTAAGCTAAACATTTAATTATTGTGTTCTATCTAAATAAAGATTAGGTACTAAAATTAAAGGTAATTCTATTGAATCGATGGTATTAGGGTTCTGAATATACACTACGGAACCCTAAAAATAAAGAAAATCACTTACGCAATCATAGGTTGATGTTGATGATTTGGGACGACTGCTGGTATCCCAAGAGGTTGAATATCTGCTCTATTGTGTCTGACACCCAGGGTTACCTACAAACACCGTACAGATTAATTTTTGTATGATTAAGTTTTTGACGTGCTTTTAGTCTCATGGTACCAATGCATTGCCAATAATATGATTACGGGTTCGATTCCCACCAGGTCCAATATGTTTCGATCAGGGGAGCAGACAAATAAATGTCTTTATTTATCTGCTTCCCTGACCGATTTTATTTGCAGACGTTACTATGGTGCATCGGGATTTAAACGCAAGACCTCTATCGCTTATCGTTGTTTATTTAACCACCTAACTACGATTGCTCGTTTGGTACAAATAACAAAACAACTTGCTTAATACACTTCGCGTTTTAAACTGTTCAAATAATTTAAGTACGATTTATACTCACATGCCCTCTTGTCGCCGCTTGACAAACGTAAGCAACGGCTCGCGCATGTGTAGCGCCATTTAAAGGGATCCCATCCACTGAAGTCAATAAGTCACCAGGACGCAGGAGGCCGTCTGCTGGACCACCTGCACAATTTCATCGTGAGTTTCAACATTTCAATATTTAATATATTAGCTAATATTACGTGTAGATACTGTCTATAGTTTACGCGAGTAGTACACATTTAAATAAAACACTCTAACTGTTTAAAACGCGATATATTACTTAAACCTATTTGAAAATGATTTTTAACTTTCAGCCCGACGTTTCGACGAGTTAAAAATCATTTTCAAATAATTTAACTAATATATCGCGTTTTAAACCGTTAAAGTGTTTTATTTAAATTACGTGTAGATACAGTTTCTTACATAATAATAAAATAAAGAGTGTAAATTTGAGGCCACAAGTGTTATTTGAAAAATTTTTCGTCGTTGTGTCGTTCGTGGCGTAAGAGATTTCGCTTATGTTAGACAAGACAAGCATGAGGGTCACTAGATGGAAGGTGATGAAGCGCTGTTGGCTTATTTTGGCTTTGCATATTCGAAAATCAATTTGTGCGAAACTGAAACGCAATTAAACTTCACGGCTCTATCGGTCGACAATGGTTCGTGATTCGGGTGGAATTTCGATATTCGTACCAACCACCCATTTGATAGCTTGATTTCCAGAGGTCTCCAAAATGTTTCAGAAAAGTTAAAAATTTATTAGCTGTGCCCGCGACTTCGTTCGCGTGGAATAATGAATTGGGGTAGAGTTTTTAATTATTTGGGCTGTTTTTTTATTTATCTAATTGCGCATTTATCGCAGCCAATCTATGTTGTAAGTGCTAATTTTCCCGCCACATTTTAACCTCGCATCACTCCTACTCTAAATCCTACTCTCACTCCCACCCCCACTCCTATTCCCAAAAAGCCAAGAAGAAAGTTTCATTGTTCAAAAACCACAAATTTCCATACAAACTTTAACACCTTTTCGCAATAAAAAGTAGCCTATGTTCTTTCTCACTGTCTAAACCATCTGTGTACCAAATTTCATTCAAATCCCTTTAGTAGTTTTGGCGTTGATTATTAGACTTACCTTTACACGAACGAAGCCCGCTAACATATGGAGGTCTAGGCTCTTTGACCTTGTTTACCAAACCTTACTTACCTGGTACGACGTATCCAACAGCAACCCGACTCCCATCTTCAGTGCCGCCTACAATACGGAAGCCGAATCCAGCACTCCCACGTGCTAGACGAACTAAAACATCCGCTTCGGGGTCTGTGGAACCGCCAGCTTCAACCTAGCAAAAAGACATCAATACTGTTATAAAAATTCACTACCTACATTGTTAAATACTGTCTATAGTTTACGCGAGTCACGTGGTCACGTGGTCTCCCGGTACCCACTGCGGCTGCTGCAAAGCATCCGAAACCACGGGCCGAAGTTAAAAATCATTTTCAAATAAGTTTAACTAATATATCGCGTTTTAAACCGTTGAAAGTTTTTCATTTAAATGTGAACTACTTTCGTAAACTCCAAATTAAACATATTACATAATGTCGTTAATTACCTGTGGATAGTTAGCCACATAACTGGCTTGAGGCATTTCTCCATCAAAACATGAGGCGGAACGATGTGAAACGGGTGAATGGATGTGTCTGGACGGAGACGGGTCCCGGAGCCTGTGAACATGAAAGAATAAGTTGATCAAATATAATTTTTAATCAGATCTATGATGCTTTATGATTTAAGTTGAAGTGTCGCTGTGAATGAATTGTTTGGATCTATATTCAACACTAACTATACTCGTGACTTTGTGTGCGTAGAATCATATTATGTATTTTTGCAAACAACCTCTTCAGCTTTATAGATCTTGCGAGTTAAGATGGATACCCCCCAAACATGAATAACATCCCCCCTTTTTCCACGTTTGCTGGTGTTTCTTCGCTACTATTGGTTACAGCTTGATGTTTTATAGCCTTCGATAGATAGTCCGTCACATAAAAATATTTTTTTCAATTCGGAACAGTAGTTTCGGAGATTTACGCGTTCAAACAAACAAACTATTCAGCTTTATAATATTAGTATGGATTTTGGGTCACATCACTCCGTCACCACTTTTCTTATAGATCACCAGAAATAAATTAACCGATATATTTCGCGTTTAAACCGCTTTAAATACTAATTAAATCAACACCTTGAACTACATAAGCACTTACCTCGCGTAAATAACAATAGTTATGGGCTTACGTCCTGTTTTAACCCTTTGTATTAAGCATGAAACAGATTAGTGCACAATAAAGCTAAAATAATAAACAACTAATTAAACAAGCGAAAGTCGAATCCAAGACCACAGGATTAAGTTAGGAGAGCAATGCATGGAAAGCTCTAATCGTTTGAATACTGCTCATGTCATCACGTTTTTGAAATTTAAATAATTATGTTATTGTACATCAAACTAACACGCGAAAATGATATTATTTTAAAAGCTAAAGTTAGTTAATCTACTTTGTGTCATCGGCTTTTTTGTGAAGACAAAAAAGTTTTCAAACGTAAAACTCTGTAATTTCATCTTCAATGATTTCTTAAGATGCAACGCATAAGACATTGGACTTCAATGCGGAAGTATTAGGGTTGAAATTACATTGCGCGTGAGATGCATGTAGCAATTGGTTGAAGAAATTCGATGATGACGAGTAGGACGGTATTTCAATTGGTTAGAGTTAGACAAAACAAAGTGAATGCAGGTACAAGTCCCGGCTGTAACATCAATTTTTTTCCATCTCAATTGATTTTCAAGTTATATAATGCCATGAATGATATTATAAAGTTTTAAAACTGCACTTTATTTGCTATATTTACGATATTGCCCATTTACCTAAGTGGAGATCCTTTTATCCTCCCATTAGATGAGTTGTTAGAAGGAGACTGGCTCTGCAGCCTTGCTGATGGAGAATTATTTAGGAGTCTGTCTGTTGCACTTGTGTTGGACGGCGAGTTACTTCTAAGACGACCTGTAAATACAATTTTCCATACATATACGTATATGATAAAATTTGTGTATGTAGCGTAATTATTAAATTGTTCTAAGTTTGGTTAAACATATTAATTTAAATTAAATAAAACACTTAACGGATTTTTACGCGAAGTGTATTAGTTACTTATGTTTACTTTATGCCATGCAACCCCCGTGGTAAAGCATCCGAAACGTCGGGCCGTAGTTAAAAAAAAAAGTAATATATTTCGTGTTTTAAACCGTTAATAGTGGTACATTTAAACGTGTACTAGTTGCGTTAACTACAGACAGTTCATAGCTCTATGTTCTTTAGACTATAGCGACGCAGAGACTATGTTATTTTTAGGAAGAACAAGAAATAACGGAGGTATAAAACATTTACCTTTTTTTTTTGATCAGGGTTATGAGCACTTTACTTTGGGTAAGGATATATAAAAAAGTGATATAATATAATAATTATAATGTCGAGAGAATTTTTAGTACAATTTCAAAATATCATTAATAATACCTGTAGAATTAGAAGGTGAAAGCGGCCTAAGACGACTGTTTGAAGGCGACTGTCGGTTTAGGCCGCTGATGGCTGCAGTTGTTGGCGAATGGAGGAGGCCATCTTCAGGAAAACCTGCCAATATTTAAGACATTCAGTAAAATAGTATGTTATGATCATCTATCATCAAGACAGGCAAGCGTAGTGTTCACTATGATAGGCCATATAACATCTAAGCAGGATGTGTTGTCGATTTTGTTTTTGCTTATATTCGGAAATCCACAGACGGAAACCGAAACGCAATGAAACTTCGTGGCTTTTTCATCTTGAAACTTGAATTGGAATTTCGAATTAATATCTAGACTTAAATAAAACACTTTAACGGTTTAAAATGCGATATATTAGTTAATATTTGCAGCAGCCGTGGTCACGGGGGTCTGCCCATGCATCCAAAACGTCGGGCCGAAGTTAGTTAAACTTATTAGAAAAATCATTTTCAAATAAGTTTAACTAAAATATCGCGTTTTAAACCGTTAAAGTGTTTTATTTAAATGTGTACTACTCGCGTAAACTATAGACAGTATTTAATATCCAGACTTTCAGACGAAGTTTCAGAATTATTTAAAATATTATTGATTAGAAACATGTTGGACCTGGTGGGGTTCGAACCCGCGTTCCGTTGATATAATGATAGCAATACATTACTACCATAATATCAACGAGCCAATCTCAAGTATTGAGGTTCAATGTCTTATGCTTTGTAGCTTAAGTAATTCTTTAATTAAAATGAAAATAAATTGAAAAAATTTTCGACTCGGGCAGGGACTTGAACCGGCATCGTCAGCTTTCCGTGCTGTTGCTCTACCAATTGAGCTACCGAGTCCTACACCTCATCTGATTTTTTCAACTTATTGATACATGCACCTCTCGCGCAGTATTATTCACCTTAACATGCGCCAAGGTTCAAGTTGTTTCTTAATTTATAGTTTGAAAACATTAATATTTTTCACATGTTTGCACATGAAGGCACTATAATCATCGAAAAAAATTTTTTTCTATAACAATTCTATTTATTTAGAACTAACCCCCATTATCACTACTATCCGCGACACTAGCATTGCCTCTCCAGTACGCTGCATTCATATCGACGTGCACAGTGGGCGTCGGAACTTCCCCCCAATTATTATTCCATCTCTCCCCGTTTCCCTCCCAATTACCATTGCTCGTTCCCTTCCCCTCCCATTTCTGACTCGCCCCATCCCACTTTTGCGCATTATCATCCCACTTCTGTGCGTTCTCTGCCCAGTTGCGGATATTATTGGAGTTGTCTATCCAGGTCTCGCGTTCCGTCCAGTTGTCTGTCTGTTCGCTCCAGGGCGTGACAACTGGTAGGGTTAATCTGGCTCCAGGCGTAGAACTTCTGCGTCGTCTGTCCATTAGGCTTTCGCGGGTTTCTCGCGATTTGTGTTCCGGTACCGCGTAAGTGGCTTCTACTGTAGGGAAAAGAGAAATCAATTGATTATATCCATTCAATTATATGATATTGTAAAATTATTAATACTACTGTTTTGATAACTTTCCAATTAGATGTTGATTTATAAATATTTAATAATATTCTAGTTACATTATAACTAAATTCTATAAAAGGAAATCACTCATATTGTTTAATGTTAGAATCTATAAAGTTACCAGAATTCATCTCATTCTGTCTACTTCTTATTGGATCGGAATTGTTCAGCGCTGGTGACCGCAGTTGTTCTGCCGTCGGCGTTTTACTTCTTCCCAGTTGTGAGTTTACAGCGTTCGCTGAAATTAAATTATTTTTGTAACAAAATAATTATATAAAAAGTGCCGCAGCTAAAAGGAAAAAAGGAGCTAAATTATTTTTGCATATCATAACGAATAATAAGATCGAAAAGGACTTTCGACCGAATTTATTTATTATATTTCTCTGGAACTAGAACCCGGGACTTCTCGAGCTAAGGTACTGCTCCCGCCACTCTGCTGGGAGTGACGACGGGTCGATGTAGAACTATCATTTTATAACTTACTATTCGTAGGTTGAACCCTAGTTGCTGATCTGCTTCTAGGAGCTCTTGTTATTGTGTTCTTTCTCCAGACCCGAAGAGTTGTTTCAGACATAGCGGGACATTCTTTAAGTACCTGTGATGAAGAATTACGTTACAAGTGACAATAAAAACAAATTGAGCAATTCGAAATCTTATTAAATATTCTGAACAAATGACGCACTGAAATAAAGTTACAGTATTAGGTCCTGTTTTTATCTTTTGCTTACGAAACCATGGTAATGTAGATGACATAGAAATTATGTATGACATAATATGAATGTGTGTACCTGAACAACACGTTGATGTGGAACATGACGTACGTCTGTATCACCAATTTGCAATAATAGGTCACCTTCTCTTAGCCCTGCACAACGGCCCAAATCTAACACCTGTAATCATTTTCTTTAAGTATCAAGGAGTCGGTCTAGGTTATCATCAAACTTATGGAGTAGAAAGATAGAAAAAAATTGTTTCATGACACAAAATTAAAAGAAAACAAACAGTCGCCTTAAAGTTAAATCCGTAAAACAAAAATTTTGTGGGGGGATTCAGTCACAGCTGATTGCTTCACGAAGGAGATCGCACGGCGCTGTTTTTCAGTCTGTTCACTCTGACCGAAGTTCCGAAAGGTCTAATTAAACGAATGCGGATTCTAATATATACGTTGATTGACAAGGACGATTTTTTAAGTAGCGTGGTGGTTCTGAGTTCTCTCACTAAATAAAAGGAGATCGGTAGTGGAGTAGTGGAGCATTTATATGAAAAAAAATTTTTTTTAGTTTCGAAGTAGGGCCACGTTTTATATTTTTATTAGGCTATTAAAAATAAAAAATATAATTGTTTCAAAAATACAAACTTACGCATTTTAATATTTATTTCAAGAACTACTGACCTTTTTAACTTTTTGACCATGTACACTGTCGGCAATGGTGAAACCGAAGCCGGCTGCTCCTCGCCTAAGTGTCAGTACTAGTTCTCGCCCTGGTTCGGTTGTTGCACTGCGGTGTTGGTGATCTAAATAATGAAACAGATGCATCAATTCTAGCCACATCACAAATACTAGAAGGATATGTACTAATATTGCCCATTAGATAAAAGTAAAAAAAAATCTACTCTCTACGCTAAAAAGACAATAATTCCTTTTATAATTTATCACAATTTACCTGTAGCTAAAGTAAGCAAATGATCAGCGGACGGGCATCTAGGGGGTAGCGAGTTTGCTTCCGTTGTAGGTAATTCGTCCAGATCGAAGGAGCGGGAAAGCAGACGGCGCTGTGACGGACTACTGACGTCACGGGAATTATCTGTTTCGTCGCGGCTCTGGTCGTTTGGGGAATCCAGATTGAATCTAGATAATCATGATCTTACATTAGTTTTCACACCCTGAAGAGTCAGTTTGTTTGGACGCGCTAATCTTAGGAACTGATCGCAATGAAAATCATTGGGAGGACCATTTGTTGTGGAAGGTTTTAAGGTATATGACATCACGCTGCAACCAATAGGAGCAAAGGAAAATTATTCATGTTTAAGGAGTTCCATTACGTGCGCTGCGAAAGCAGTTCAAGAAACCAAACGATGTATATATGATAGAATGATGCCTCTTTAAATGATCTACGACAGCATATCTTTTAAGATTAACTTGCAAGAACTGTTTCTGTACTAATCGAATTTGTTGGAAATAAATGTATTATTACCAATTATTTGTTAGACTTGTATTAACATAACAACATTAATTTTGCAAACACTGCGTTTGCTGGATCAGCTAGTCAGAATATTTTCTCATGCTATGCCAGTAGTATTCACATTTATAAGGGATTTTTTAAAATAATTATATTCCCACAGATTATGATAACAATATGCGTGCATATAGTAAATATGAGATTACCTAGTCCGCAGTGCTCTAGTAAGTTGCTGCATGGCTACAGCATCGCTGCTTGCGTCCACTGCTAGTGTACTTAGCACTCTTGTGTTTGGATCCTCAGAATCGAAGGATAGAGGATATCCTATAAGAAAAAAAAATACACTTTTGATGAAATTAAAACTATATTTTCCATTATTTGCCCCCTTTTTCAAGGGAGTTTTAAAATAATATAAGTATAGACTATAAGGAGTTTATTGAAGTTTTTAAAGATTTATAAAATTTGTAGTATTCATTTAAAACCTAAACGAAATTGGTGTCCACAAATGAAAAACTATGATGCAGAATCGACAGAAATGGCGCTGCCCCTGCGGGGTTTGAGTTGAAAAAAATAGAACGCTAGGACTTGAACTGGCATCCACAGCGTTCCATGCTGCTGCTCAAACCGATTGAGCTACCGTTTTCTACACGTCATCATGGGTTTTTTTTTTACCTTTTTGTAGTATTGTTAGTTCGTAAAAGCATTGGATATCTTAATTTTACATAAAAATATACAAATTAATTTTAAAACCAATTAGTAAATGGACTCAAAACAGGAAAAAGTATTTAATGAGCTATTTGCATTTTGTTACTGTTCATCATTGCAATGATTAAAAAACACTACTTCTCGTATCTCATATGATCAGAATTTTCATTCATTAGAAAAAATATATTACAGCTTTAATTAAAATACCTCTATCCGCAAACTCAGATGTTAGAGTTTTAACAAGGTAAATTTTGCAGCCTTTAGCGCAAAAGAACGAACACAATACACACCTCTGACAAAATGCAAAGTTACGTCACTACCAGCTGCTATGCCCTGGAATATTTGCGCGACCTGCGCGTGCGACAGTCCACGAACACCGAGGTTTCCCACACCCACTATTACATCGCCAGGCCTTAAAGCTCCTGTAAAGGAAACAGGTTATATGACAGTTACAGTAAGTACTTAGAGAAAATATTAGGAAAAAGAATATTTATTAAAGATATGCAGGTATTTCGATAATATAACATTCTTTCATTTAAATAACATCATTTCCATTTATTTGCGTTTCTTAATATATTAATCTTCAACAGGCTCATTGGTCTAATGGTAGCAATATGGTATAGCTTATAATAATAATCAATGGATCATGGGTTCGGTACATTTTATAATTTCTCTGAAACATTTGGGACTTTGTCTGGAGATCTGGATATAACTAAAATAGGATAATCTGGATATTACTAAAATAGGATAATTTGGATATAACCAAAATAGATTGACAGAGCAACTGATTGAGATTTTTATGGATTTCACCCTTCATCAAGAGCACATCATGCTTGTCTGTCGTCCTTTATCACCAAAAATTATAAAAACAAGATAAGTACAAAAATTTGCAAATAATATAATATTCATTAATTATTAATATTATTGTAGTAATTAGAACCACACCAAGAGTTCAACACCACACCAAGGTCACGGCTAATTAACTCTATACAAGGCTGATCTTATATAATATACCAGTAGTTAAAGTAACTATAAATATTTAATTTATTATAAACAGCTAACCGTCTATCCATGCTGGACTGTGTGGAACTATGCTTCTTATTTGAAGATAGCCCTCGGTTTCAGGTGAACCTTCTGCACCAATCAATGTGAAGCCAAGACCCTGTAGAAAAGAGAAATTACAGAAACGGATTCCAGGCCTGTCTAGAGTCAGTAGTCGAAGATATATGTTGCTAGAGGCAGAGTGGCCTGAGTACAAAAAAAATGCGCAATTAACTTAGAGGAAATTGAATTTGTATAACTGTTATTTTTGCGTAAAAAATATTTTAACAATTTTTCACTTTTGTAGATTAACATTTTTAGACTATAAAAATATAAATAACTCAAGTCATAAAATTTCAGTTAGGCTACTCTGTTTCCAGCTGCATCATAAGGAATACAAGAATGTACAGGTCTTGTCTTAATCATTATTTTCATATTTGCGTATGAGAGTTCAAGATTCATAAAGTGCATCCTAATTTCAATTAAGTTTTTGGCAAAATGTAAATGGTACCTGCGTTCCTTTTGTTAGCGTCAATGAGAATCTCTCTCCCCTTAACTCTCCAGTCGGTTGAGTTCCATTCGCCTGATTGTTGTTATTACTTTCCGCTGCCAACTTTTCCGCTAATACATGAATTGAAATATATTAACAATGAATTTGGCTGGCACCATAGATGAAATGGATTTTTATTATATCTATAGCATGTTACATTCTCCTAATCATATCTCTATAAGACAACCTGAATTCTTATGTCTTATCTGAGAAATGTTAATGTCTGGTAGAAAATCAATATTGATCATACCTCTCAACCGCCTCGCCTGTAGAACTGGATTTTCATACTGTGTTCGTCGATTAATATGATCCACGTAATAAGAACCATATCTTTCATCAGTGACTCTTTCCCATCCATATGGCAACTCATCTTCACCACATTCACCCAAAGAATGCTTCCTCACCCTAGCTAAGCGTGGGTCTAGCCAGTGGGATGTACCGGTGTTATAGCTAAAATGTAAGATTTTTATTTAATAAATTATTTAATTTTATTCTAACTAAGTACTTTATATTATAAGCAGTAAAACTTCAGACAATGGTAATGTCCGTTTAGTTATTAAAAAACACATATTATAACAATAAATATGAAGTATTTTATAATGAGACATATAATATATGAAATATACTAAAGAAAAACTATCAATAGAACACCAAATAACCTATTACAGTTTAACACTGTAAATAACAAATTGGGTTTTTGCTTAGCAAATCCAGGTGTATATGGAACGCCTTATTCATGACCTGAATATATCTTTATGACATTGGATTAGCACCAAAAGCAGTCCTTTGTATTGGAGTGTGGAGGAGTTATGATTTCAAAACTTGATTGTGTGTGATAATTTAAACAGCATCAGCAATAATCATCATGTAAAAGGAGAATTTTAAAGCATCAAAGAAATAAGTCCTTGTTTGCACTTCTAGATAACAAAAAAGGTTTGCACCCAATTTCCCAGTTCAAAAAAAAACCCTAAAAGGTTTCCCCCTTTTTTTATCAAGTATTTGTTAAAGTATGCATATGAGATAGACATAATTTTGAATACAAAGTATTGAAAATGTCTAAACAATTATGCTGTTTTGAAATGTTTGAAATTTATTAACTAAATAAAAACTTACTCTATGAAATACCTCTCTCCAGAAGGTGTGAATGCTTTTTCCCACATTGGAGGTAATGGTCCCAAATAATCATCTTCATCCTCCCTTTTATGGCCTTGATCACCAACTCTAACACCAACAACAGATCCACCAACAGTCCCCGCAGTACCAGAGCTGTGAGTCGATATTCCAGCTGATGATAATCTGTCGGAATCCACAGAACTCTGCGCCATTTTCACACCGTAATCGGAAACTCTTTTTAAAAACTCCAGTTCAAAACACTGTTAACTGTTCCAATTTTCAAATTGAGAACAGTATATTTTTCTCAACAGCCAGCATTCTTGACAGTTCACTCATCGGATCTAAAGACATTCCGCAAAAACAAAACAATAGCGGCATGCGGGCAAGCCACTGACCAGTTATGAGTCATTTTGGGCTCCAGGTGACTGTTGCGAACTTTTTGTCAATAAAACAGTTCCACGTAGTTGCACTAACTGGATTTTCTTAATTCACCGTTCAACCGTGTCATAATTACGATACTAGTCAACTAATAAGTATATACATCCAACTTGCGATGACACTGCATTGCAGGCTGCAGGTGCATCGTAACGAATTCTTTAAAAACAACACGTAATTAAGTAGAAGGGCTTGCATAGAATTGTCGTTACTATAGATCAGATAACACTAAATTAAGGACGGGCTCTTAACATGCTAATTAGATAACAAGTTCACTTTCTCACAGAAAACAGGTAAATTCTTTATCTTTTTGAAAGTAGGTGCAACAAGTTGAACTTTGAAGGAAGTGTAAAAATAAAACGAAACAAAATAAGACGGTTGAAATGGAGCGACTTCGGATTATTCTACGATTGTGCGAGAGTAAAAGAGACAGGTGCTTATCGACATTTTCTGTCAGTGCCCACAGAGAATAAAAACGTAAACAGACTTTTAAGGTTAACAAATTAGTTTATTTTATATCACAACTCAACTGATAAACTTATTAAATGAATGAAATGTTATAAGTAAGAGGTATATATTAAGCTAATTACCAATAAATATACCTTTCCTATCCGATCTTATCTAAGCCGGATTTTTTTTATTAGAGCTTAGACATTACGTCGTTTTAATACTTTTTAAGTTCAATAGATGTCACTATAATACAATTCTTTTTATGTTCTATTTTTTAACACATTTTAGTAAAATATGTAATTATAATCTAATTTTAATACGGCTTTAAATATGGACGTTGCAGCTATACTGACCCAAGCTATTGATTAAAAAACAAATAAACAGAAACTAATTTATCTTAATACAACTTTCATTAAAATGATTATTTATTTATAGATTAATATTATTTATTAACTTATTCCTTAGCATAATGATAAAGCTCGAATAATAATGATCTTCTACATTAGAACTGAGCAATACAGATTAACTATATATTTTCTTTAAACTGTTAGGCAGGCGTTTTTCATTAGTTTTTCAAACTACTCGTGCTTCTCAAGCATTTCTCAGTAACACAAACTGTATGACATTCTGTTTACAAGAGTAAGTTCTATTTAAATTATCAAATACTGTGTTGTATGTGTAATAAAATTTAAGATGTAAACTAATAAGATAATATATCAAATGTCTGACTGTGGCAGAAGTTGTCATAAACGGTTTATTTGTATATGGCAACTTCCGCCATTTAAAATGTTAGACATTTTAAATGTTCTTTTACCGACTTTGAAAGTAGCTTTATTGACTACAGTTTCTTTTGCAAAGTATAGCCACAAGATATGGAAGTAACTCGCTGACACTATTAGTATTAGTTAGTATTTTAAAGTGTACAAAATTATGTATTAAAGTGATTTAATGAAAGTTAAAAAAATTACTATATAAATTAATCTAGGTATAAAGTGCTGTCTTACTAACTTTTTGAATACCCATTTTGTTATTTCCGATCTGCATTGACCCAAAAATGTTTAACCTACTTTATTCAATCCGGTGATGAAATATCAATGTATTCATATACAGGACATAGTTACAGTAATGCTACGAAATAAATAATTATCTGAAATTTTTAGAAAAGCTGTGCAAATCCTTGTAATTAGCCTGTTAGATTTTAATTTTAAACACAGGCTATACTATTACAGCGTGGACTTGCTCTACTAGTTGTAATAATTCATTTAATTTATTTATTAATATGAATAATCTATACTAATATTATAAATGCGTAAGTAACTCTGTCTGTCCGGCTTTAACTCCGAAACTACTGAACTGAACTACTAAAATAAAAGTTGGTTTGGACACAGACATTTTAGAGCCTGAGAAAGGACAAAGGCTACTTTTTAAATGCCAACCAAGGGTTGAAAGGGGTTGAAAAAGGGGATAAAAGTTTCCCGGCACCCAGTGGGGCCAGAGTGCCAGACTTCCACCGGGCGCGTCCCCAGGTGGCGAATAGGGGAATGGTCGTCAGATAATGCAGTTAGGCTGCCGGCGCGGACCAAATTTGGTGGGTTTCCACGGGCGTACCCTAAACGGCCAGAAAGGGAACGATTCATCGCTCGGGCGCTTAGCGCCTTTTGTTGTCGGGTCTTTGGATCCAGTGGTGCTTCAGCACGGTGGATGGCTTGTCTCTAAGACCGCGACGTGGAAGCTCCTGATTGGTTTTCGGTAGAAAACCCATCAGGAGGCAAAATGGGGGGGGCGTTTTCGCCCATATAGACGTTTTTGCCGCGCTGGGCAGTGGTGTCTTCGGGCACGTAGGACGGCTGACTCCAAGTCAGCGTGCTGCCTCCAAGGTGGCAAAGGAGAGGCGCGGAAGCGGCTTCGGCCGCTTAGGAGAGCTGCGGCTTTGCTGCGGCATTCGCCAGGGTCGGTCACGTAGTTAAGGTTCTGCTGATACCGTGGCTCATCCTTAAGCGATAAGACGGCGCAGTCGGTTTTTAGTGCGGTATGCCCACCTCTTTCGAGAGAGACCCACATAACCTCGAGGGGTATTGGTTCGAATTGAAGAAGAGCATTTATCGAGAAAGCCTAACATCACGATACGACCAGTAGAAGCTAAGAAACGACGGGGAATGTATAAAACGAGGAAATATTATCATCATTGAGAGTTTATGTTGGGTGCGCTGCGAAAACCGTTGAAGATACCTAAAAAAAGATAATGTTGAAATGTAATGTAAGAAATAATGACTCCGAAGGAATCACTTTTAAACGATCTACGAGTAAAAACGTGACTGCAACATTATATGTTTATCTTTTAAGATTAACTCACAAGAAGGGCGGAACGCAAGCGACGTCGTGAGTAATAGCTATAATTTGTTAAGAAGAAATTAAGAGAGAAAGAAGAAGAAAAAAAAACGAAATTTCTGCCCTAAGTAACTATTCTAGCTAGATATTAATCAAACTGCTTAATAAAGAGAAATTATTATTCGCGGGATTTTTTGTCACATAAAAGTAGCGTTGAAACATTTTTATCAATGCAAAGAACGTGATCCATATTTGACTCTAAGAAGGTGGCTGCAGCCATAAGCCGTCGTAGCAGCCCTTGGTATGACGCGGTCAAAAATACATCACACATAACCAACCGGCTCCTAAATTTTACATTACGTGAAACAGCTTTAGTCACGTTTATCCTCTGGCTCGGTACAGACTCCGTGGACAAAACTCAAAATCAAAATTTTTAAAAAAAGTTAAAAAAATAACAATAGCTGGCAACTTTTCGCGTGTGCGATTCCCGCCGTTATATTTTTGCCGCTTTCCTCAACGAACAAACGGAAGTAAGTGCACTGGAATATTTTTATAACGCCAATTTTGTGCAGCACGTAAGTTAATACAGTATTTTTTACATTCGCGCTAAGATTAATTGGGTTATGTGGATTTTCAGCGAGCACTTTATTACATGTAATTCTTGGAAGCGCGTCTCCGTTCGTGTCGTCTCGATTATTACGTAGAAATACATTAAATTGGGCTTGGCAGGACAGCTAGATATTATGTAAATATAATTTTAGGCTCAACCTCTAGCCGGGAATGTCAATGTGTTGTAATCGGGAGCGAAATCCTGCTATTTTCGGGATCGGAATCCGTTTTATAAAACTACGTGTAACTCGTGATTTCTAAACGTAGGTTGACATCTATTTTTAATCTGTGACCCTTGTGAAATTGTTTTAATATCGTGACTCGGTAACATAATCTGTGGTTACAATGGGATCGCTTGCTCCGTAATAAAAAAAAATGCATAGTTACAAGCCGAATTACCGCGTTTTAAAAATAACGTTTCGTTTACTAATTTGTAATTTCATCTAAACACTTACATACAGTCACGCGTGGATGACGTTAATCAACAAACGCTATTTATGCTTGCTACAATGTGATCATAATGCCAATATATTTCGCATAAACACTTTAAACAAGATTTAGACCGTTAATTACATTCATATTAGTAATTTTAAAGCTACAAGTTCTCGTACTTTCTGGTTGTGTATACTTGCGTGGAATAAAACTATATATAAACTAATAAAATGAAAACTTGCAAAAATATTGTTACGCAGTTAATCGGTAGTTGACTAGTGAGATTTCGCGAGCTATTTACAAACTAGGCAAACATTTTCGTAAATTTTAGTTTTTAATAAAATATTGGGAAAATCATTGGAAAGTTAATCTATTATATAATGCTTAATTTCTATTGATGATCGATTTATACACTCCATGACTTTGTAGGTTGTCTCATAAAATTAAGTTTTATTATAATCTATTATCACAACCATAGATCAAATAACTGCTACAGCTTTATTCCGTAATAATTAAAGCTGGTGTTACCATCCAATTTTAACAAATTGATATTTGAAAAATTAAAGCTTTTTATTATCTTATGAAACGAATACAAATTAATATAATAATAATAAATTAATAATCATATAGACTAAAAATTCTCTAATCAAAGAAGAAATATTTGATATTTTAAAAAAAAGTAACCATGTTGATATTTAAGGATACATAAATGAACATATTTTTAAATATTAACAAATTTAATTTTTTTTACATGTTATTGCACTTGAAGGCACTATATAATTTAAAAATCTAAAATAAATTGAAAAAAATTTCGACTCGAGCAGGACTGGAAGCGGCATCGTCAGCGTTTCGCTCTACGATATGTAAGTGTTAAGGGTGAAATTACATGGCGCGAGAGGTGCATGTATCAATAAGTTGAAGACTCTGTAGCTCAATTGGTAGAACAACAGCACGGAACGCTGACGATGCTGGTTCAAGTCCTGCCCGAGTCGAAATTTTTTTCAATTTATTTTCGATTTAAAAATTTAAAAATGTCAAAGCATGAAAAAAATAAAGATCAAGAAAAAGTTAACATTTTTTAAAGCTTATCTGCGTTCATCGCCATTATTCTTGGCTCTACATCAAGTGCATTGCTTGAATATCTTGCAAGGACGTTGGTGCTATCAAAAAAAGGTGATAGAACTATTTGGCAGAGCAAAACAATCGGATTGAGTGAAAACTGCATTGTACGATCATGATTGCTGTAATAATAGTCGTAAAATTGTAAAAATAATCTTGGTTTCTTTGGCGAGTTGTTTGATCATTGCCATCTGCTTACGAGCTACGAAAATATCTCGATTGTTTTACTAATATTCACGAGGAATTATATTTGTTTGGATTGAATATTCGTTTGTCTGTGAGGCATTTTTATTTCTAGATCCTCGAAAACTTCGAATAGAAAGATTAGAATTGACATTTACAGTTTAGAAATTTCAAAATTATGAAGTAGGTTTTTCAGGTAGATTTTTTCATTTCCTTTTTGTAATTATCACGTTGCCAACGTGTAAAAAAATGCTTGTTGGAAAAATATAAATAATATGGTTTTTGTCAGATGTCAATTTTATACTACCCTCAATGGCTATTCTATATAGTCAAACCATTCATTTCACAAGACACATACAGTATAACTAACAAAAAAAGAGGAAACTTATTTTCTACATTTTTTATTTTTAAATACAGTTTAGACGATTTATAAGAAATAAATAAAATGATAAATTATTGATTTCCTGTTAAAGAATTTCTTTTATCGTTTATAAGAACCGCATAGGTATGTTATCCCCTTATATTCCCGTTCTATTTTACATAAAGTATGATATTTTAGAAATAATAGACACTCAATTACGATGGAAAAGCTATTAAAGCATTTCTATCCTAATTTGCTTTTAAAATTTCTTGTTGGCATTAAACGGAGTATAAGCATCTACTGAGAAAAAAAACAAAACAGCCAACAGCGCATAATATCTCAGTGCGCTGTCTGTTTCAAATGGACCGTGAACAACCGACATTTTGATTGTCGACTCTTGACTTTACGTTCCAACTGCGTGAATATGATTTATTGTTTGTTGTTTATTGTCTATGGCCATTTTTTTAAATATCGAAGTTTTTATTCGTCATTTTGTTTATTATCTGTGGCATTTATTTTTAATAAAATGCCACAGATGAAGTATTACTAATCATGTATTTTGCAAATTGCGAAATATACATTTTTCTAATTACAGAGAAATGTAGGACGTCCTTCTCGTGGATATTGTATTGTATATTATTGTACTATTATTTGTACTTACGTCTTTAGCTTCAAGAAATTTGGCTAACATACGTAATATTATGTATTCCTAAACACGGTTAGTTTCTCGCTAGTTAATTTCCCCCTCAAAAGCTCAAACCGTATAAATTTGTGCGTTAATTGTATCTATTTATATTTTATACCTCGTTATTAGTGTAGAGTTCTGTCTGTCCGCTTTCTTTATTAATTAGTTTCTAAATAGGACAAGGATGATAGTGGATATTCCGTCGTTTTATACGCAACCTAACCATTTTGATTTTTATTTATTACTATATTTGTTACATTATTTAAAATACTTTTAGCTAATTCTGTATTAATATTAAATTTTATGAGGCCGCTAGAGGCAGAGTGGTCTGATAACAAAAAACATGATTTTCAATGAAGAAGAAAATAAAAGTGCGCAATTTACTTAAGCGAAAATTATTCCTTTTATTTGTGTAACGCTTATGTTAACAAATTTCGGTCACTGTGATCCTGTAGATGAACATTTTAAGACTATAAAAATATAAATAAGTCTTATCATAAAATTGTAGTTAGGCTACTCTGGCTCTGGTGGCTTCATATGTGTCTTTTATTACATGAAATTTAGCGTAACAAATTGTTATTAAATTGTAAAGACAATACTCAACATATGGTGTTTAAAATATCGTTGTATTGATGTTCTTAAACACCATACGACCTAACTTAAGACGTATAATATCAATATTAATATCGTATTTTTATACATACGATTTCATTATCTCATCGAAATAGTGTAACGAACTATTTTTATATTTTTCTCTTTTTTATGACGTTGTAAATTCACAAGGGAGCATAAAAAAACACATTCTTATCGGTGGCACAATGATTTGTACACGGTTCGCGTGCCAAAACGTCCATATTAATTACCATTGTTAGAAAATTGTTACATTGTTATGTTAATAGCTTTTAAGAAGTGAACAAACTTTTTAGTATTTTTGGCTAATCGAATACACGTAACAAAAAGTAAGCACATTAAGTATTTTTGTAATAGAGAACAAACTTAGGTTCTTGATGAAATAACCCAGTTATATTATTCGACCTGTTCTTGCTATTGATATTCAGAAATCCACGGACTGAAACGGAATTATACTTCGTGGTTTTTAGTGGAAGGTGGTCATGCCATAATTTTCCATAAATACCACCGCTTTAATATCCAGAGTTTGAGACTATTATATTTTATAAATAAATGACGGTGACTCAATTACAACGACTACAATTGGTTACTTACATTTTTAATAACACTGACACATTTAATCTGCAAAACAATAAATTGTTTCGGTCGGGCAGGGCACAAATCAATAGTTGATTAGCCGTTTGTGCCCTGCCCTGCCTGTGTTATCTACAAATAAAATCAGTGAAACGAACGAAATGGTTTGCAGAACTACTTCTGAATTATTAAATCTGTGTCTAACCATTAATTAAAAATTTTAATCCCCACCATGACCCCAAGTGCTCTAAAACTCCACGACCTTTCGGACTTTACAATATAACTGATTTATTCGTGTTTTAAACTACTAAGTACTTTATTTTATACATAATATGTTTAATTATACCTAATACCAATAAAAACGATACATGCTTCATTAAATCTTCGATCATTTGTAAATATTTGCAATAGGCTGCGTTTGATGTTAGTTCAAATCGTGTTGGGGAATGGGAAATGTTTAGAATATTGAAGTTGTTTGTAAATGCTCGAGTAGTGATTGACTCAATTAGATTTCTAAGCTGCTAAGCTAAATGTAGATTTTATTTGTGCACTAGACTAAATTAGTTATTACGGAATTTCGAAAATGAAGTCCGAAGTTCGAACCTCCGTAGTTTAATGATAACGCGAAAAAGAACACAACTAGAATTTGAGAAAGAAAATATTATATTACTTTATGTACAACTGAAGCACATTTAAATATAAATAAAATAAGTTTAATTAATACATTTCGCGTTTTAAACCGTTAACAGTCTCTATTTAAAGGTTTTACTATTACGTAAACTACAGGCAGTACTTGACTAAAACATATAAGTTTCGTCTGTGCTTATCCATTAGAGATGCGCCGAGTAACATGTACCTAGTTTTACTCGGCCTAAATTTCATGTCTCGCTCTCATGTTCTCGTAATTTTGCCTCATTACTACTCATTCATTAGCATAGTTTTGATTTTATTCAATGAGATTTTAAAAGATTTCCTTAATTATAAATACTTTTGGATTAACACTGCTGATTTAATTATATTTACCTAAATGTATTGCTTTTTTTAAACGATATATACTCGTTATCAAATAACATAGTATAACCGAATTATTCGGCCAAATACGAGTATCAAAAAACCTGCCGAGAACGGAGTACCGAGTATCAACTGAGTACTCAGCCCATCTCTACTATTTATACATATATACATGAAGACTTGACATGATTCTTATGAAATGAAAAAATAAGTTGATTATATTTTAATCTTAGTAAAACAGTTACCAGATTGTAACTCTTGTGATTAGGAATATTGAAGGTCCACGAACCATCAGCTCACACATAAAACCCATGTAGTATGAATTCGCTTTTCGGTTAAAATCAAAATAGGACGGCAGCGCATTTTTTATTAGATGTCATAGGGTTATAAAATAAGGATATTTGTGACGCGTTTGTTTGTGTAATGGTAGCAATGTATGGCAATAGTCAACGGGTTCGATCCACAGCTAATAAAAAGGCTTCAATTTCAATGGATTTACAATTTTTATGGAACATTTTGGACTTCATTTGAAAATCTGGATATTAAATGAGTACAAGGAATACAGAAAATTCCGCCCGGGTCAAGGTCACCGCCCAGAGATGTAAAATCCGTGAAGTTAAGCGCGTTTCCCATCCTTGTCTGTTCTCCTCTTACATTAAAAAAATAAACCATGATCTACTTTACTTATCTACTAAACTACTTACTTGCACAATCATTTAAAAATCTAAAATCGGTAGGAAACGAGAGACAAAAAAATCCTTATAAAAATCAATCAGTGACACAGACATATAAATATGTCTGTAATGCAACATGTAGCCTAAACGGGATTTCACTATTAAATATATAAACTACTAGACAAAACTGCCATTATATTAGACGTTAAATAATTATGTATATTAATAAAAATCCTATAAAAATTGTTTCAAAAAATTGCGTCACGCTCGCTCGCTTCGGTCGTCAAGCCGAAAATATGATTTTACGGCAAATGGGACTTTGAGGAATCATCAATTATCAGGATTAGTTTGAAATGTGAACGTTCAGTTTATGTGTTGCGTAAAAATACATTCATGGAAATAGACCGGTGAAGGTTACTAAGTCTGAACAAACAGTATTTTAATAGAGAAAAGAGCAAGCAAAGAAAAGCTTGATGGTATGTGAAACACCCCAGCTATGGGGCTGTCCATAATTCACGTGACCTTTTTTTAGAATCTTTAAACCCCCCCTCCCCCATTGGCGATACGTAGTGAGGTTTAAGGCCACCCCCCTCTCCCCCTTCTCAACATTACGTGTATTTTTAGTACCTACAAATAATCTTAAATTTTCTGAATATTATCTTAATACAGGTATAAACTATAATCATATTTTATTCTGAAATTAAGGACCATAATAAAAATGTCTACACCATATAATAATAAATACACGAGATATCTTACTATACGCCCCTTCCCCCGTTGTGTTATTTTCGTGATTTTTATCAAACCCCTCCCCCTCTTTCAAGCCTCACGTGATTAATGGACAACTCCTATATTACATCTTAACAAGATGGAATATTTGTAATTACACAGGCTAAAACGGAAACGTGATTCAACTTCTCGGCTTTTTTTATCTGTGGACGGTGATACGTGACCCGGACGGAATTACGATATTCCTACCACCCATTTAGTATTCAGATTTCTAGACGAACATGTTTCAGAAAAGTGACTAAAGATAGAGGGCGTCTCTAGTGTCAAAATAAAAAACTGCTACGCTAGCGCCATCCGTTCCGTTTTAGCTGGTATTTGGCGAAACTGGACGGGTCCTTGCAGATGTGAATAACGGTGTATTTACCAATATGTTGTAATAATTTGTAAATAGTTTCAACTAATACTTTTCGCGTTTTATAACGATCAAAGTGTTTTATTTGAATGTGTACTACTCGCGTACATTGCAGACAGTATTAGAATAACATTTAATTTAAACGCAATACCTCGTGATTTCCAATCTCGTGAAGTGCTCGACTGCTAGACTAACGAGAGTTTGGTAGCAGGAATTAGAATAAATCTAATTTAATTATCTCATCTAAATCTTATACCTAAGATACCTTCACAGCTAATAGATCATAAGCCATAGAACTTTGTATATCAAACTTGGCACCACTCGACAATATTCGATGTTCACACTTATAATTTACCTTGTATCAAAGTGTCTCTGTTTGGCTTCGTTACGTAACATAATTTAATAATTTGATATTAATTTTACTGTCCTTTACAATAGATTTTAAACATTAACATTGTGTTAGCTATGATCTAGAGCAGAGATCCCCAAACATTTTTGTGTCGTAGATCCCTTGCCATGTTTTTCCGTGTTGGGTAGATGCTACTTACCTGATATTTATTTCGTGAGTTAAGTTTAGTGTTAAAAACTTAAAGTAACATATTAATTTAATAATATATTAATTCATTGAATTTTAATACTGTCTATAGTTTACGCGAGTAGTACACATATAAATAAAACACTTTAACGGTTTAAAACGCGATATATTAGTTAAACTTATTTGGAAATGATTTTAACTTCGGCCCGACGTTTCGTGTCTCCCCGTGACCACGGCTGCTTCAAAACATCCGAAACGTCGGGCCGAAGTTAAAAATCATTTTCAAATAAGTTTAACTAATATATCGCGTTATAAACCGTTAATGTGTGTTATTTAAATGAAATATCGTTTCCATTATTCTTAAAGGGCGGTCAACTGATACGTTTTATTTACAGGCAAGTAGTTATCACGGCTCCTTTACGGACCTTTTTTATTGAGATAAAATGTGTCAAAAGGATTATATATAGACATATATAATGGATAAAGTATAATATTTATCGGCAATTACACAAAAACTTTTTTAACATAACTCTAGATCAGTGTTTCCCAAAGTCTATAACGACCTCTAGGGATCTCTGACAACCTGCAATGGGTCTTTGTCAGCGAAAAAAAATTTGGAGGTCCACGATAGTGGATACACATACACTGATAGTAGGTACTATAAATAGGTACCGTAAATAGGTATTTACTTAAATCATACTATCTTATAATATGAAAACTAATGCATATTATTTATAAAGTAAAAAAATGATTAAATATGTTTAATAACAGATACAAAATTTTATATTGAGTAGTTTTAATTTAAATTCAATTAAATAAAACACTTTAACGGTTTAGAACGCGATATATTAGTTAAACTTATTTGAAAATGATTTTTAACTTCGGTCCGACGTTTCGGATGCTTTGCAGCACGGGGAGACCACGGCCTCCCCGTGACCACGGCTGCTGCAAAGTGCCGTTAAAGTGTTTTATTTAAACTTCAACTGTTTTTAATTAATATATGACTACATTTATTTTAAATTAATACTCTATAATATTTCGTTGTTCTGCAGCGGGCGTTCTTACCTATATATCGCGGTTTAAATCCGTTAAAAGTGCATAAACTTGGATTATACTTAATAGAATAATATCATTGCTCGATTGAATAGACTCGTTATATTCAAACTTTTATAGACTTTTCGGAAGACCAGACTCCAAAGAGACGTAAACTGGTGAATCATGTTTGAACAGTGTCGCGTTACCGCGCTTGGTGGCGGCGTAGTAAAGCTAAAAATACGCGGCGTCCGAGATTTTAATGATACAGAAACATGTGATATACCCGAATGAATATAGGTATATATGCGCTTGCGCATATAGCGCACTAATATTAAAACCTAAAGTGTTTGTTTGTTCGTTTGTTTGTGTAGGAAATGTGAAAAAGCAGGAAAAAATAATAATCGTTGAGTGCTCGCGTTGTGTGCGCTGCGAAAACGGTAGCCAAAAAATATTTATGAAAGAATGATTCCTCTTTAAATGACCTTAAAAAAATTCTGCCCTAGTATGTAAGATTAACTCTTAAGGACGATAACAGCGATCATTTTCCTGAGGAAGTGTGTGCAAAATTAAAAATATGGTACCCAAAATTACCCTTCCCCGTCGAATATACAGAGAATAAAAAAAAACACAGTTCCAGAGCTATTCGGCTGTCGTGTTTGTGATGTCATGGCATGAGCATTGACAGCTTGAAAAATTAATTACCTTTACTAAATAGCCTCGGAAGCCGGCTGCTACGTGTACCTTCAGCAGAGACATTTTCTTGTCTGTGTTTCACTCATTTTTATTTTTTTATAATTGAGAGGGACAGACAAGCATGGGGTTCATACCCATTTACTATCCAGATTTCCATACGAAGTCCAACAGAAAAATGATTAATTGATTTGAAAAATGTTGGACCCGATGAGCATCGAACCCACAGTCCGTTGATTATTAGCTATACATTGCCACCATTACACCAACGATCTCGTCGAATTTATCGACAATTAAATTTTATGACATGATCACACACCGGGATTTCACGTTTCTCGCTTAAAATTAAACTACAGTAGTTATTACTATTAGTTAGCTATTGCTTTACTTTAAAAAAAAAAAATTTTTTTTTTGTTTTTTCTTACTAAAAGCCATACTTGCTACTATTTTGTTTAAAAAAGTGGATATCAATCAAGCTAGAAGGCATAAATATGCCAAATTTTAACCATTGTAAAATAGCTGTGTAATTATTTGGGCGGGAAAACAAGAGACGTTAACACCTGTCACAGTCCATCAACGAGTTGAAGTTAACAAATTAGTGTGATGCCATTTGAAGAAAAGAAAGTGAATGATGGTATTTAGACTAAATATACTTGTATATTTATTACCTCTTTTAGACTTAAAAAGTCTATGACACATATAACATACATATGGAATAATCTAGACTACTATTATAAGATTGTTGGTTCGTTCATTTGTTTGAACGCGCTAATCTCAGGAACTACTGGTTCGAATTTAAAAAATATTTTTCTGTTAGAGCATTTATCGGGGAGGGTCTTTAAAATAACACGCTGCGACTAATAGTCGCGAAGAAATTGGAGTTGTAGGAAAAACGGGAAAAGTATTCATCTTTGAGGGTGTCCGTCGCATGCGCTATAAAAAAGCAGTACCAAGAAATATGTATGAAAGAATTATTCCTCTTTTTATAATTGAAAAGTGTCTATGACAGTATTTGTCGTTTTTTTTTATTAATCTTAAGATTAAATCGTAAGAACGAGGGAACTTCGTCGATGTCGTGGGCACAGCTAGTATGTATAATCAAGTGAAAAGTAAAAATGTTTTCCGCCAACCAATTTATTTAATTTGTCTTTACGAGCAAGTACGTTTTTTGATTGAAGTTTAGTCTTTGAAAGATCGTCTATTTTGGTTGAACGGCAATTTGTTAAAAATATAAAATATTCAAACGTGAAAGTGAAAAATGTAAAGGATATTCTCGTTTCTAGGTTAAACATCAAGTGGGCTAAAAGTATTTTTACTAATTATCTGACATGAAGTATAAAATGTCACGGATAGACAGAATGGCAGGCAATCCATCATAGTCGTAATTTTAAAAATAATTTCCCGAATTTATCAAGATTTTTTGCTCCGAAGTCGAGTCTACTCGCGACGTTAATATACATTACAAAAGATAGTTTGAAAGTAACTTTTTTCCAGCATAAAATAACACATAAACAGGAAAAAAATTCATTAGTGACATTTTTCATTTCATTTTTATAGGAACCATCTGTAAATATGGAGTTTTAACGCTGTCCTGTTTGCCTTATATAAGAGAGAGATTTTTTTCAAACTTACTTCTGTCTGGCACCACGTTAACAGCACAATAGCTGTTCTAAATAATGTGAACTTACTTAAATAGCTTAAATTTTCGTCGCAGAGGCCAAATTTTTGCCGTATATGCAGCGAAAATTTGGCGCGTTTTAAACGGTCGAAGCTTGATTTAGTTAATGTATATCAAACACTCATCTCGTTCTAGAACGATACGAAAACCGTGACACATTTAATCAAGGACTTCGCGGAATATCCAGAGTCCTTGGCCCTCTCGGATTTAGGGTGACCTCTGGGGCACGGCCGGGAACGCGACCTCTAGGATGAGGTCGACGAAGGTCAGACCTTGGTGAATTTCCTTGAACTTTTTCCTTGAAGGCCTTGATATGTGGAATAGTATTAAGAAGGTCGCAGATCTTTTTCTCATATAATTTTCGGTGAGAAGAGACGAAAATGATGTCTTGAATAAACATTAATTATTCTCTAGGATTGAATTGTAACTAGTAAAGCTTATCTATATAATACCTTTGTAATTAAATATAAATCATAAAATGAATTTGTGTGAACCATATTTTATTCGTCTTATTATAAGCTTTATAGACTTCGTTTATATTATAGTCATTGTAGGTATCTACGCTATGGTGTAGTGTTGTTTTGGGGTCGTGGGTCCAATGGTAGCAAAGTAAGTCTAATAATCAACGGGCCGGATTCGATAGCCGTTTTGTCTTTTTTTATACAATTTAATATCGGTCGGCACTAATGGCCAAATTTTGTCCAGGTAGCGAATCATCGTAAAGTGAAAAACAGGGTTCCTGTTTCAATCTGTGGATGTCAGAAAGTCAAAAGACGAAATTGGGGGGGGGAAGCTGTGGGAGCTGGGGAATTTCATCTTTTATGTGAACGTCGTCGTTTTTCTGTCCCTTTATCATCACATGTGTTATCGTGTTCTTATTCAAAAGAACTGTCTAAAACAAAACAATATCTAATTGCGTGGTAGCTCACAGTTCGTCGAATCAACGAAGGATTGTCAATCACGAGGGTTGGGCGTCGCGCCAGCCACCTGCGCTGACCAATCAACATGCTGAACCGGCATTCCTCGCAATAAACTCATTTTTTAACATTCCCACTTATTTTAATTGAACCATATCTTACGCAATATGACGTCATCTCTTCGGTATTTTTAGTAATGGCAACAATTTTTATTACACCGTTAGATATATTCGACTCTACTCGAATTGTTTCAAATGTAGTGCAATAATTGCGGATTGCTAAATCAATCGAGTTAGCCCATTACAGTAAATCGTAGATGGGCGAATTGAAACGCAGCACCGATATCGTTATTTACAGATTTTTTACAGGAAACAAGTATGACGTTTCCTGACACAAAGTCATTGTGCTATACAAGTATATTCTATAGCATCAATGACTTTGTGTTCGACTTACATAAAAAAAAATAATCACTACTAATATTATAAATGCGAAAGCAACTCTTTCTGTCTCTCTGTCCGGCTTTCACACCGAAACTACTGAATCGATTTAAATGAAATTTGGTACACAGATATTCTAGAGCCTGAGAAAGGACATTTTAATGCCAAAAAAGGTATGTTAAAGGTTGAAAAGGGGGGTGAAAGTTTGTATGGAAATTCGTAATTTTTGAAGCTGAAATTTTGCAATGAAACTTTTTTCTTTAACTTTTTGGAAATGAGAGTGAGAGTGGGAGTGAGTGTAGGAGTGGGAGTGGGAGTGATGTAGGGTGAGAGTGGGAGTGCTGCCACAAAGTAACACTTACGACACAGATTGGCTGTACGAATAGGTAGTAAGGGGTATGAAAAGTTATGTAGATGTATCGTAATTATTTTTTATAGAACTTATAATACTAATTTGATAATGCGAAAGTAACTATAAAAATGTACTCAAATGAGCATATAAAAATACACTATACCGTGGATATACTTATTTTGACCTTAATAAGCTCTTTGCAGTACATTGTGTACACGTGTCTTATGCGATTTGTAAAATAAATAAATAAACAGCCTAAATAATTAAAACTTTTACCCAAAGTTACTATTCCACGTGGACGAAGTCGCGTGCACAGCTAGTTGAGTATAAATCTTTAAGATAATTATGATAGTTTTACAGAATATTATTCTATATTAATATATCATATCTCAAGTATTGTTAACAGATAAAAAAATACCTTTGTAAAAATAATTATATTATAAACTCTACAGACTGCATTCAATGTGTTTGAAACGCTTTCTACGAGCTACAGCGTAGACCTTAAGTTATGGACATATAAATATTTCAAAATTATAATACAAATATGTTTGTATTATTTCTAAACGCCATTTAAATTCATTGAATTGCACAATTTTTCACTATTTAAGTAAAATAATTCAATTCCCATAGCATTTCTTATTATGAAAATAACCTCAGCTTATATACCTTAAGTGGTATATAAGCTGTGGTTAACTCCGATTGGCATTTAATTTAATTACTTACAAGTGTTTAATCTATTTAAACATTGTAACTGTATTAATGATATTATTAATCTGTGCTGCGTAACAGAATTGTTTAATAGCGATTGTTAGGAAGAGGTTATACAGATGAATATAATATGTATATTTACACATTGCGCGGTAAAAATCTTGTTTTTTCCGCGCAAATTTCTTTGACATTTGAACACCTGTCAGATGTTGACAGATTGTTATACTGAATATTACTGGCACCTTAGAAAGATTAAACATAATCTATAAAATGACATCTTTAATATACTAATATTATAAAGCTGAAGAGTTTCTTTGTTTGTATGAACGCTATTCTCTGGAACTACTGGTTCGAATTGAAAAAATATTTCTGCCTTAGTTGGGAAATTAACAGAGGAAAGGCTTTAGGCTATAAAACATAAACTTTAGAATATAAAATACGAAGAAACACTGGGAATAACACGGGCAAAATAGTCATCTCTGGGTTTCCGCTCCCTGCGCTACGACAACGGTTCAAGACATATTTAATTTCCTTATGAGTTGCTTTGTATATCTATTGTTTTGTTACAATGATGTAATATTTTTATAGCTATCCTAATCGTATCTTTATAGACCTAGACTTACCATTGAATCGACGATAATGTCAGAACTGTCGCACACTGTTGTACTGTTATGCTCAGCTATTATTAATGACAATGCAAATAGAACATGCGCGATTTATTGCGTATGCGCATGTTATAACAAAGGCGTTTTCGTAGTTACTAGACCTAATTACGACTGAAAGTATATTAATTGGGTGTGTAGGATATAGTTGTTTAGATAAAAAAATGACAAGATAATTAAATATTTTTTGATTTTTTATTATTCCTAGATTTTTCCCGTGATCACAGTAAACGTAAGTTAAATAATTGTTAGTAAACGATTTATAAAGAAAGAAAGAAATAATTATTTTTTTGGCATGAATAAAAATTCTGCAATGCGAAATGCATTATGCCTGGCCCGGCGTTAGTTAAAATGTTTTATGTAACTAATGTATTTCGCGTTTTAACCCGTTAAAGTGTTTTATTAAATAAAAATTTGACTAAGATCGTACATTATTCGATACTAGCGAAGATTCAGTCAATACGTTTAACCATTTCTTTTAATATTCAATTTATTTTCGATTTTTAAATAATATAGTGCCATCATGTGCAATAAGATGTGATATATAATAAAGTTTTCAAATAGTTCAATTTGTTTCTTAAATACTTACGAAATTAAATTATGAAACATTGATTCTAAATTGCACTTTAAAAATCATGTGTTTGCTATCTGGGTCCTTCAAACAGTTTGAATTGTTTCACGAAATTTTCGAGTTCATATAATAAATCTACGACAAACATGATCTTGATGACTTGGCTTATTTATATTTGTTAAGTCTAAAATGTTAATCTACAATAGCACAGTGACCGAAAAGGGTTAACTTAACTCTTACACAAATAGTAGAAATTCATTTTCGCTTTAGTTAATCGCGCTTTCTTATTTTTCTCCTTATTGAAAATCATGTTTTTTGTTATTAGGCCACCTGATGGCTCTAGCTTTAGATAAAATGTTTTCCGTTAGTACACGGGATGTTTTTTCATATTCAACATTTTTTTTTTGCGGACGGATGAAAAAGACGTGGGATTTGAATGTGAAGTTTAACGCGGTCTCCAATTATACTACAAGACACGTATTTTAATATTTCCTATGTTTTACGAGATTCGGTGTCGTGGTTGACGTTGGCATTTGGAGTTTGCGGATAGTTCTTTATATTTTCAACCTATAACTGTGCTAATACTCCATAACATGTAAAAGAGTTTAAGAACAAGTGTATCACTCTGCCATGGTGTCGTCGTAGCATATGATAAATATTATCCATTTTTAGGTTGAACACGCTAATCTCAGCAATTACTGGTTCGGATTGAAAAATCCTTTTTGTGTTTGTTAGACCAATTATTGAGGAAGGCTATATTATAACATCACGCTCGTCATATTATATAATAAAATAAAGAATGAAAAAACGGCCGGGTGTGTGGAAAAAACTGGGAGAATTATTCATCTCTGCGAGTTACCTTGCGTGCGCTGCGAAAACGGTTCAAGATACCCAAAAAATATTAATGATATAATTATTTCTTATTTAATGATCTCAAAAAATGTCCGCGACCTTTATAATAAACCTATCTTTTAAGAGTAAGAGCAACAACGACGGGGCGAACGTGAGTAAAAGCTATAATTGTTAAAAAGGAGGAGGTGTGATGCCCCAAATAAATATTCTACAAGATAAGAACTCTAGTGTTGATACTGAATGTAAAATTGATTTATAATTCCCAGCCTAATAAATAAATTATATTAAACCTCTAATCACAGACCGAAATCCAAAGTGTCTTGTTAATAACACTAAATAATCTCTATTCATCAGCGTTCAGTTTGGATTGTCTGGCCTGTGCCAATACACTAGTTGATTATATTAAATCGTGTTTATTTTGTTTAGTTTTGAGTGACAGATAATAGTAAATTACAATATCATTGTAATTATACAAACTTTGCTCTTTTAAAAAGCAAAGTTTCGCAGCTTTATAAAAAACAAAACTTGTCGTGAAGTTAGCCTTTGACTGGCATGGTCATGTTATGTTGATATTAACAAACGGGTTGATTCCCGGTTTTAACACATTGTCTAATTATTAAAAAAAAAACACTTTAACGGCATATACATCGGGTTCTACTCGCGTAAACTACAATTCCTTCGAAGCGAGCTTTTTTTCCTTTTTGAGCACGATCTATTGCCCGAAAAACCGCGTAGGCAAAATCGCTTAGCCTGAGAATTTTCTAACGTACAAAGCCTAAATACATACAGATACTAAATACAGAGCATCTAAAAAATTCATACATTGATAGATGACGTATTTTATAGATAGGTAGAGCACGAAAACAAAAGTCGAAAGCAAATTTAATAGAAGAAGCAAGATCAACACAACGGACGGATGCGGCTTATTTTAAACACCGTACATAAATTACCAAATTTTTTCTAGCGTTGCGGAAACGTTTTATAGTAGATAATTATTTGCGCAGGAGTTTATATGTTTTTATAGTCCGTATACTTTTGAATAACGAACGTTAATCAAAAGCGATATACATAACAATTTCAACTTACATAAATATTCAAAGCCAAAATAGCACATGTTGTTTAGACGATGTAATATGGTTGGTGTATTTTACCTACCATGAAGTGAACCTCTATCATAAAACAAATAAAGCTCAGACATTGTTTTGTGTCTGTTTAATGTGTACAACATACGTATAGGGTATGGCTTAGGTACAAAACATAGAAGAACTAGTTATTTTTATGTCAATAACAGTAGTTTTAGTAATTGCCTAAAACAATTATATAATAAGTATTAAGAATGTAAAAGTACCGACATTGAACACGAACCATCTTGCAATTTTGTATTCCAATAGCATCTAACGCCATCTAGCGTTACTTTATAAAACTTTCAACAACGCCATCTCTTGATTCTCCTCCACAACGTATCGATCTCGTTCAGACTTCAACTGAAAGAAAAGCTTTCAGTCGCCGCAAAACGTAAATAATCTAAGAAATTTATGTACAGTGAACTTGGTCTCGAAATAGCTCAGTTTGACATGTGTAGAGTCGCAACATGTAGCTTTTTATTTGCAATTTTGGCGAAACTTTCAAAATAAAACTTATTACTGATAAGATATAGATGAAATTCAACATGGACTCAGGGTAACTATGGGTTTTGTCATGGTTTTGAGTTTGGCTATCAAATAACTATATTTCGGTACATTCACGGTAGACGTGCTTTTGTTTTGACTTTTTATAACCTATTACGCCTGTGTTTTCAATTAATAGTCAGAAAGTATACGAACTTGCCTTACATATGTAAAAACAAGCATATTTCAAAATTACTCTCTCACAAACGAAATATATTCATATAATATATTTTGAAATTAATTTAAATATTTTTAGGTTTTTCTGATGTTGTTACGAATCTCCTAGTATTTTATAACAGTTCTTATTCGTTATCGGTATACAGATATCATATTTTTTATGATTTAATTATTAAAATAGAGTACCTTAACTTCATCATTCAGAAAATCTGAGTTAAATTTCATAAATAAAACCAAGGTACCAGAAGAGCATCCTTTTGACCAAGCGCGCTGGTATTCTTTATGTAATTTAAAATATTATTTTTTCAGAGGCAGTGAAAAGAGGCTGGGCGACGCTAGCGACCCCTGCTGGTACATCGACTCAGCTTATGCATCATCGCTAAAAGTTTCGCTACGTCTACCAACAAGACAGTTTTTAGAAGGTTAGTCAATATATCTACATACCCGGGTATAACCGATTCAAAGTTAACCATAATATAAAAAAAAACTCGACTTAAAAACCTTAATTGGTCATCTCAAGTTTAGTACGCAGAAATTGCCGTATGCAGACAGTAGCAATCAAATTTACATAAGTAGATATTGATATGTTTTAAACACTTTCAGACCTCTATCTACCTAGCTACCAACAAAGTGATCTGAAAAGATTCGTTATGGGTATGTCAAAGTTACATTTACCCCAAAATCCTGAACAATGATCATGTAAAACTTGTATGTTTCATTTGCTAATGTCCATATCCTATAAAACCGATGTAGAGATCTGCATGAATCGCATAATTTCTTACATCAAACAGTACAGTGTAAATAGCGCCATCTTTGAGGTAACACGCAAATCAAATGTATGTTTTACGAGTGACGTTAGTTTTATATATGGCCGATAGATGGCGCAGTAGGTGTTTCTGTTCAAGTTTCCTTCTAAGAATCGCCACATTGACGCAACTATCATAATCTTTTACGATGACAGGTGGTTTTTAATAACTTGTCATATTTTGTATATTTATGTCACATCTTATTCGTGTTAACAAATTGTCGTATATATTTAATGAAGGGCGGGCGTGAGAGCGTTTAAATAATTTAGATTCTACATCTGAGCCCTAAAGTAACAATCAGGATTGTAAATTAATTATAGTGATGTATGTTTTAATTAAAAAATAAACTATTCTTTAAAAAAACACAGTAGTCTTTAAAGTCAAAAAGTAGAATGCAATATTTGGGTATCTAAAACCATTTTCGCAGACTACTACAACGAAAAACTTACAGATTTTTTAACGTTTGTATTGTATTTTAGATCGCAATGTGATGATAGCATAAGACCTTCCCCGATAAATGGACTTTCTAAGACAATAACATTTGTTCAATTCGAACTAGCAGTTCCTGAGATTAAAGCGTTCAAACAAACAAATATACAAACTCTTCAGCTTAATAATATTAGTATAAGTTACATAATATAAACAGTTACTATTAAATACAAGTAAGAACGTAAATTGTACCAATATTTAGAAATGTGAACTGGCTTTATTTTAGCACTTAAAGATTGACATGACTACAGCAGGTGGATTATGTTCTAGAATATTTAGCATCTGGAATCTGGATAGAGTTACTGAATGTTGACTTTTACTTTCACTGATGACCTGGAACTAACAAATATTAGTATAAAGAACTAGACAATCTGGTGATTAAATTGTTTACAGTTTTTACATTTGTAATTAATTGACTTTTATCCCCTTAAATACTGTCAATTCAATTTTAAGGTTTAAAACGCGAAATGTATTAGTTAACGTTCCTCTTACAATTAATGTACTATAGAGGTTATAGTAACGAGCTCAGGCAAAAGTGAAATATCGTTAAATACTGTCTATAGTTTACGCGAGTAGTACAAATTTAAATAACACACATTAACGGTTTAAAACGCGATATATTAGTTAAACTTATTTGGAAATGATTTTTAACTTCGGGCCGAGTCGTGTCTCCCCGTGACCACGGCTGCTGCAAAACATCCGAAACGTCGGGCCGAAGTTAAAAACCATTTTCAAATAAGTTTAACTAATATATCGCGTTTTAAACCGTTAAAGTGTTTTATTTAAATGAAATATCGTGTCCATTATTCTTAAAGGGCGGTCAACTGATACGTTTTATTTACAGGCAAGTAGTTAGTCGGATTTATGTCCAAACGAATGGTTTGGTCGTTTGGTTCGGTACAAAGACCCCATGTGCCCTTAATAATGGTTTAAGTTTAAAACACATATTCGTTATTTATGTTCAATATAGTAAAGGAACATTTTTCGACGGATTCGTTGGTAATGGTAGCAATGTATTGCTGATAATCGACGTGTCGTGGGTACGATCCCCACCAATATTACTCGACAGATGTTCATTGATTTATAATTTATCTGAAACCGTATGGACGACATCTGAAAACTCCGGATATTAAATGAATGGTGGGTATATCGTAAAAAAGGGGTTTTAGCTCGTAGATATCCGAATGAAATATTATACCTCGCACTAAATGGATCCAATGCTTGCCTATATTCTGTCTCATAATAAATATCCTGCCTAACGATTTATCTAAAATAGCTTTACACGCAACAGCGCTACATACCCACGCCTTCCAAGCTATTTCTACAATTAACAATGAATAAAAATTCTGATAGACGCGTTCATATAAAATTCTCCACGTAATGTGTTCAAATGAAGGAGGGTTGTGCCAAAAGCAGCCGTGGACGCTGTAAATTAGTTGATTGCGTGGGCGCACGTCTACCTAATGACTCACTGGTCACTGGACATCGGGTTTAAAATAAATACTAAATTCCAGTTAAATTATTAACCGCCAGGCGCAACTGACGAAGTGTTAGCCAACTTCATTTAAAACCTATATTATACTCGCTCGTACTCGTCAGAACTTATAGTCTGATTAACTGATTTAATAATCATACGAGCAAAAACCAAAAAATAGTTTGTATATTGTTAAATAAAACATGGACACGGGGAGAGTGGCGTGGACACGGCTGCTGCAAAGCATCCGAAACGTCGTGGCCAAAGTAAATCATTTTCAAATAAGTGTAACTAATATATCGCGTTTTAAACCGTTAAAATGTTTTATTTAAATGTGTACTACTCGTGTAAACTATAGACAGTATTTAGTATATTGTTGTATATATTAATCTCAAATCATTTTCATAACATTATTACAAACAACTTTTAAGTCTAGTTTAATAATTGTGTATCTACAAAAAAGTGCTTTGTAAATTAGGAAAGCACTCGGTGTGCATCACCTTAGAAGCGGTGAAATTTGCTTTTCAATGCCTCCTTCCGGGGGGTAAGCAGAGGCTATCAACCGCGGAACAAATTATATTAAAAGTAAAACAAATTATATAAAACATAACAGAACTTTAATACGTCGTATTAAGCATTCAAATAGACATTTAATTAAAACACACGAACGGTTTCAAACGCGAAATATACCAGTTAAACTTATTTTAATTATTTTAACTACGGCCCGACGTTTCGGATGCTTCGCATCAACTAGAGTAACGGGCAGCCCCTTGTCTTCCTGCGTCATATTTTGTGTTCACCCATTAGTGTTTTATTTGTAACTACTCGCGTAAGCTACGGACAGTGTTTGTGCCTACATGTTACCATTTAATGAAATAGACCAATAATCGACAAAAAATATCGTCACGAACTTGTTGCAATAGCAGGAAAAAAAACATAATATTAATATTAATTCGTTTAAATAATAAAGTGTAAATATTTCAAAGATCAAATTTCTTAAGATGATGGAGACGCGGTATACATACTAAGACCCGGCCTGCCACACTACATCACTAAATTTAGTTTTTATAGTTAGATAGTAGAAGCACATTTTGCTTCTACTATCCTTAGTACGGAAAAATATAAAAAAAAATAATCAACTGTCAGACATATCGCGGTCTTATTAATTGATGTTTACAAAGATCCCCGAGCGTTTGGGAGATATCCAACAATTTCCAGAAATGGCTAACGAAATAGTTCGCATAATTTATTCGTATTTAAGTTATTATTGCGTTTTCTTCGACTTTTCCATTCCAAATTCAAAATTGTCAAAATTTAATTGATATTTACGAACTAAGAAATATTACAAGTTTTTTAAATTATCCTATAATAATTAAACATGTTAAACTTTGTCTGGACCTTCAACAGGTGGTAGAAATAACGAAATCCACGTTACGACGTTACACAGTACAGTAGGAAAAGGCCTAAAGTGTTTTAAATACTAATAAAAAAAAATTGACGAGCTTTTTGACTGATTGGTAATGTTCACTCCCTAATGAACCAATATTTTTCTAATTAATTTATAAGTTGACTCAAACATATTGGACTTCGTCTGGACTTCCGGATTTTAAATGCGCGGTAGGACTATCGAAATTCCGTCCAAGTCACGTGTAGGCGTACAGATGTGAAAGCCGTGATGGTCAGTGGCTGGAGTATTTACTTACAAGCGAATCTCATACCTAAGATGACAAACTGCCGCTAAGCAATAAAAGCCAAACGAGGAATAAAAAAATATTTAAATTTAAATAAAAAGTTTAAGATATTTTAAATTATTGGAAATGATTTTTAATTCGCCGAGTTTCGGATCTTTCACACCGTGTAAAAAATTAAATTAATTTCCTTAAAAGTTTTTTTTATTAATCAGTATTTACACAAATCATTCTAACTCATAATTGTCGTCTACATTGAATAGTTATTTTTATTTAAGTTAGATAAATATTTAGCTAATTGCATCTACGCGCTGATAATATGCAGCTGCAAACGGCATCTGGATAAACGTCATATCGTTTGGCAGCGCTTCAAAGTATGAAAAAAAATGTAAAACTACGCGATACGTGACTCATAAGCGCCGGCTTTTTTCTCAATTCCACTGATTCATAGGGATTTCTTATTCTATTACAGACTATCATGTGCCAGAAATACAAGCGATTATTAAAAATTGTCTTCATCTTACTCAGCCAAATATCTCTAAGGAATTTCAAACTTTTGAGAGAAACCACGAAGGAGAGAATAAATGATTTTTTTAATAAGAATGGTATTGCATAATTTAAAAACAATTGAAAATCAATTATAATTTAGTCTTTACAACACCTGTAAAGACTTTCGAATCCCAAGGAAACAATAAAATTGAAAACATTAATGTTGTTTACATGTTATTGCACATGAAGGCACTATTAATTTAAAATCGAAAAAAAAATAAAAATTCTGCCCGAGTCGAAAATTTTTTCAATTTATTTTCGATTTTTAAACAATAAAATTGTTTCGTTCGGGCAGGGCACAGAAGTCTAATCAACTGCAAATAAAACCGATCAGTGAAACGGTTCAGAAATGTGTTCGCCCCATGCCCCACAAAGGGCAACGGGATTTCACTTTACTTACCTACGTCTGGTGTACAATATGAAATAGATATAATCAAAGGACAAAGAATTTTAGAAGCAGATACACAGTCTGTTTATTCACTATTATCTGTTGATAAATTACTATAATCTGTAGCCTTCTACAACTAAATTAGTAATAGAGTAAATAGATCATTTAGTTTTACGCCAAACTTATTAATATTTTACATGATATATAGAACCTTGATGACTGTTAGTTGACACAACCTTCGCTGCTTCCTTATAAAATACATATTATGTCTGTCTGGCCTTTGGGATGAGCGCCAAATCTAAATTGGAGGATACTGTAGCTTGTTAGATTTTGATAATGATAAAAAATTAAAATAGATATCATGTCAATTCATCTTGATATCTACTGCATAATTCCATAAACTAGACTATATAAAAAACTTTGTTCGATATTACAAACGTATGTCCATAATATAAAATACAGTTTAGTAAAGATCTTGTTTGAAATTTACCCAAATAAATTATCGTGTAAGCTGAAAAAGTTGGCAGTAAGTTTCGACATTTCCTCATTTAACCGAATTTATGTTTAAGGTTGTGTCACAGACGACATAATTTAACGAGAATGGGACTTGTCGAATTGTTGGAAATAATTGCGTGGATATATTAATTTATTTAAATATTTGTATAAATAAATGCCTTAGTTGCATGTTACTACGCAAAACTCTCGCGTCCGCCTAGTCCGTTTTGGCGCGTACCGCGGAGCGGTCCCCTCTGGAAAATTTAAAAAAGAACAAAATTATCAGTGGCCAGTGAAGTGTTAGTGTTCGAAATTTAAATTACTGGTTTGTGTTATTTCGACATGGCGGGAGTACGAAATTTTTTCACATGTTAGACCACAGATAACACTACACAGAATGTACAGATAATAAATTGCTACGATAAAATTGCGTTTAAGTATTGGTGAGTTAAAAGATGCTACGATGTGCTACGCGGTACTTGGCTACGAAATCACTCGGTAGCGAAACGTGGCTACAGACAATGCTATTGTTAGTTCGTAGTCTATTACAATTGTTTGACGAAATAATAAAAAAAAATATTCTGACCGACTTGCGTAATCCGTGCTAAATAAATATAAAGACCTCAAAATCGTTTAAAAACATCAAACTAAAATTATTTTTCTTTAAAACATGTTTCCTATGATAAATGAAACTGGTGACAAATAATTTTATTGTTAGAAACGTGTTCTAATTTTATAGTTTATCGTTTAAATAAATTTCAAAACATTTTAATAATTAAATAGTTTAGACGTTTTATGAAAATAAAATCATTTTCAAAGATTATTGAAATAGAATGTCTCCATTGGTATTACGTATGAACGCACGAGAATATCACCTTTATATGACGTTATTATACAATCTTATATATATATAGATATAAATACTTTCTTAACGAAGCATCTTTTACAACATAAATAAATTAAATAAGAGTTATTTTAGCATATCATTGTCTTTCGAGCTGTTCGGCCGATGTGAGCTAGAAGCGGTTCTCGACGTTTCGCCATCACGTGTGGACGGCATCATCAGGAGATGTTAACTCCTCAATTGCTCGATGAAAAACATGAGTTATTTTAAATTACGAAATTTACAAAATGATGAATATCAAAATAAAATACATTTACATAAAACAAAAATATAAAAAAAAAACTCTCGAAATTTAATATAAAATCTTAATTACTCATTGTAGTTTGATTTCGATTATAAATGTTAAGAAAGTTTAATATAACAATTCTGTGATATTAATACTTTAATATAAATACTTACGGGCGATGTCATTAGAAGAAAAACGATTCGTTTATATCTTGTAAAAGTTTCTGTTTAACGTGATATTGCGATCTTAAATGATATCTCATTATATGTAATAGGTTCTTTTATATAAATAACTATTTTTCTTTAGCTTCAGCATTGGAAACTTTTACCACGTTTATGCTAAACTCTATATACTATGTGTCTAGCACCCATAGTATCCAAAACCTAATATTTATCTTCGGTAGGTAGAATTTTTTTCGTGTCGTGCCGTCCCGTGCCGTGACGTTAAATGGAACCAGTTAAAAGCTCGCTCTATTTATTACAACATATAAGCGACCAACAGTTGTGATCATTATGAAATTTATTGCTGTTTTTGCATTTTAGATGTGTGAGCCAAATTTTTGAATATTTTTGTGTGAATATTTCTTGTTAACTCATCTGTTAAATTCTAGTTTTTTGCTTAGTATAAAAGATGTAATTTTTATGCAGCGTCGGTAGGCTTTCTTACAATATGAGGACTTTAATTTTCAAAGGGCAGGTTTTATGACTTATAAAAACAGGTCATAGATCCGAGTCCTACCACGTTTTAAATCAAATTATACTATTTCTAAAATATACTAGCCCAATTTCTTCGTGAAGTGGAAATCTGGATTTCCAATTAGTAAGGCCACAATAGGCCAATAATGCATAATTAGATGTATGACGTCTAAATTTCGTTGGGGTATTACTAGTTACTAAGATTAATAGAGATTGAAAGAACTGTCTGTAGTTTACGCGTGTCGTAAATACTTTTAACAGTTTCAAACGTGAAATGTATTAGTTAAACTTGTTTCCAATTTATTTTAAGTACCTTACGGGTCGTAGTTAAAATAAAATGTGAATTACTTAACTAATTTGTTCCGCGTTTTAAGCTAGAAGAAGTGTTTTATTTAAATTTAGAAAATTATTATGTAACGGTTACATTCGACTATTTATGAACTCTCTTTTAACTGATTATAATGTGATTAAAAGCGCATTTTTTACATAATTTAACTGAAATAAACCCATGACATCTCATGCCTCATAAATAAGTTCAGACAACACAGAGTCGGTATTTTTATGGGTATCCATCTCAATTACTTTACCGTTGCCCCATGGGCATCTACGAAAACATAACCACCCTTTCCGGAAAGTCGGGTAAAAGGCAAATCAAGCAGCTGAGCGAAGCGGCAGCTGTCTAACGGATGTATAATTTTGATGTGAGATTCTTGGCGAGTACGAAGTGACACGGCCCAGAAAAACGATTATTTCTGTATCTCGATTACGCTGGAACTGGAGTAAAACTTATCTATAGCAACCTAGTATTATAGTCTGTGGTATAAGACGCGTATTTACAGCCGAGAAAGGTCAGTGACGGCTAAAGATCTTACCCATAATAATTAGTAACAAAATGTAATTCAATTGGTTTGTCTTTAAATTGATCTTATATCGAGAGATATTCTTAGAATCTTACCTAAGGAATATTTACTATATTTACGAAAAGTAAAAATTAAAAAAATCACAGATGGCGCTTTAATCTACGTAAAAGTATTTGATTTATTACTTATTGTAATCTGGTTTGATACTATTAAATAAAATACGAATATTTACAAAATCATAATTGAATTGTTGTTTCTTACTTTAATAAGGATATTTCCAAAGTAAACTTACATTCATTAATTTAATATCTTATAGTTGTTAATTTCTCATAATACTTTCTTTGTATTAATTTTGTGTTAAGCTGATAAAGACATATTACACTGTCTACTATTAATAAATGTACGTTACATTTATTTCTTAACCTATATTTTTATTTACTTACAAGACAGAAAATATTTTTAATATCGTTAAGGTATTAGTGTTGTTTAAAAATGGCGTTTCAAACAACGCGATGTGTGACGAGACCATGACATATAAGTCTTCAGCTTCTTTATTACAACGTCGAGGAAATCCTATATGATGGAAGGGAGTTTTACTCATATGCCAACTGGGTCGGCTGAAGAATGCGGACGGATTATGGAGTATTCTGAGAATCTTAGGAATTATTCATGTTGCAAAAATTGGTGTAGCTGATGAAAACCAAGCTAAAGCATTGGATTTTTTTATGAAAGAAGAAGACAGACAAGCATAATAGTCACTCGATGGAAGGTGACATACCACTGCCATGTAACATCTAAACAAGATGCGATCTATGGACGGTGGTTCGTTATCCGGACGAAATTTCGATATTCTTACCAACATGTTTCAGAAGAATATATAAATTTATTTAAAAAATGTCGGACGCGGTGGGGTTCGAACTCACGATCCGTTGATTATTACAAGACATTGCTACTATTAGATATTAGATTAATTTAAAAACTGTTTACATAGAAAAGTTTCAAGAATACCTATTTTCTCTTTTACAGTTTTATTTCACGAAATATTACAATACCATAGAAGGAAAGTCCTTTAAAAAACGAAAATAAATTGAAAAAAAAAATCGATTTTTAAGTTATAATATGTGCAATAACATGTAAAAAAATAAAATTTTCAAATGAAAGTCCTTTATTCGTGTAGCTTGTTACTTGTCACAAAAGTAATGGTTTGACACAATTAATATTTCGATGTCATCTTTTGAAGTCTTTGGTAATGGTAACATATTCTACCTTTACATCCCAGAAACTAAACGTAAAAAATTGTTTTTTCAAGATATTTTTAAATACTGTCTATAGTTTACGCGAGTAGTACACATTTAAATAAAACACTTTAACGGTTTAAAACGCGATATATTCGTGACCACGGTGCTGCATAGCATCCAAAACGTCGGGCGAGGTTAAAAACCATTTTCTAATAAGTTTAACTAATATATCGCGTTTTAAACTGTTAAAGTGTTTTATTTAAACACGATATTTTTATCACTTAAATTACGATATACTTAGTAGTGCGTTGCATCAATAGAGGTACCGGCATATATTCTGAACACTTCATTTCCTTTATCTTGTGGTATTTACTAGCAAAATTGTACGATACAGCCAAAGGTGGTGTACATTCGTGTTACGTTTTTAGTCTGTGGACACAATTTCCAACGCGAAATCACATCTTTAGCGCACCTTAATAACATCAAGCTTTCGGCCTCCTCTTTTATAAGCTAAATAAAAGCTATAGCTACCAAAGTGAGACGTTAATGTGTTCATCCATTACAGTGTATGCTAATGAATGCACTTCAATCAACTTCTCACCCACCACTTGGCTCCAGATTCCAGATGGAAGATAATTATAATTGCATTCTGACGTGCACGTCTTATAATCTTCAGGCTTAGATATTTTCCACGCTATATTTTTCGATTATCCATAAGAAAAATACTATAATTGTCGTATATATCACAATCCTCACGAAATAACGGCTTTTGAACCCGTTTTTTATTTTTGAGACCAGTTAAGTCTTTCAGCTTATCAGCGTTAAGTTGTTTTCGATATGATCGGGCATGGTCAAGTTAAGCTGCTCAAAAACTTTAGTAGATTTGCAAAGTTACTTCGAAAGTCTTAATTTCTGAAAAAAGTTTTTCTGTTAATTTTTACCCGAATTACTTAAATTCAATCTAATTTTAATAATTAAATAAATAAATTAATATTTCATACTGTTTTTACATGCACAAGCAATATTGATCAGTTATTTTTCAGTTTTATAAATATTTGTAAGAGAGATTTAAACATTACATAGTTTGTCACGGAGGAGCAATAGTTGAATGCGTCGGGTGCGTGAAGTCTTGCGTTCGACGTCCGGGAATACGTAAATGATTTCTTTCGTACAGTAATTTGACCAATGGCATGTGGCCTGTGACAAAAATGAAATGGCGAACGTAGTGGGAAAGGGTATTTTAATACACTTCAGAGATGTACTCAATACTAGTTTATAGGTCCCATTTTATATATATTTAATTATTTAAATTAATTGTAATATTATCGTTCTTAGAAAAAACAGACGACATAACAGATTAACGAACAATATAATAAATATGCTAGACATTAAATGACAGACAATCATTAGATTATTCTTAAATATATCTTAATTAACGTACACGTGTAGACCTATCTATACATATTATTGAATTTAAATAAAACACTTTAACGGTTTAAAACGCGATATATTAGTTAAACTTATTTGAAAATGATTTTTAACTTCGGCCCGACGTTTTCAAATAAGTTTAACTAATATATCGCGTTTTAAACCGTTAAAGTGTTTTATTTAATTGTGTACTACTCGCGGAAACTACAGACAGTATTTATATTATTTAGTGTTATTCTGAATTATGTAGTCTGCCGTGTCTGTCCAACACTTTAGCTCACAAGTAACCAATTTTCACTTACACTGTTGGTTTTCATAGCTCACATCCGCAGGATATTAATGCTAAACATGATTCCTCCAATATTTTGGCTTAATTTCAACGCGAATTACTCATCTTGTTAACATTCCTTATATTTTATTTTAGTTTGTAGCGACAAATTGCTGTCATTCGCTTCTGTCGGAAAGTTGAGCGGCGCTCGTTCGTTTAAACCTTTCGTTCAGTGCTGATGGAAAACAAATTAATAGAGATGCAAAGACAGCGTTTTTTAATATTAAAATTCAATTTTAAAACTGTTTGTTTATATTTTTTGAACTAAATTATTATATGACTCTTGATTTTTCCAATTTTATACTGAGATGTTAACATAATTATAGAAGTCAAATTTATGCGAGGAGTACACATTTAAATAAAAACACTTAATAACGGATAAAAAAGGCGAAGATAATTAGTTATCCTATTTACGATTTGTTTTAATAACGCGGTTTATTTATTTGAATGATCACAGCCGCCCCCTGAACCACGACTGCTGCAAAGCATCCGAATCATGGGGCCGTAGATAAAATAAATTGTAAATAAAAAAATAATAATCCGTCTATAAAAAATAAATAAGTACTTAAGTAGTAATACATTTCGCATTCTAAGCCGTTAAAAAGTGATTCATTTAAATTATACGAGCGTTTCTATTTACCAAAATTATGTTACATGCCCGCCTCTGTAGCCAAATGGTTAAACGTATTGCCAAGCATTGCGTTAAGCGCGAGAGGTCCTCGGTTCGAATTCCAGGGAAACAAACATTGTTTCGGTCAGGCAGGGCACAGAAGTCTGATCAACTACTTGCTTGTAAATAAAACTAAAGTATTTATCTTAATGCGGAAATATATACTTAACTAGCTGTGCCAGCGACCTCGTTCGCGAGTCGCAGACTTTTTTAAAAACATACGGCACCAGATTATGAGGAACATAAAATTTCATCAAAAGTGATTGAGCGGTTTCGTACTTTAACATCTTGCTTTTATATTGCAAGTATTAACGAAAATCTAATTTTCAAAAGGCATCAATTTCATCGTAATTTAGTAACTTACACAATGTTGCCATAAGTTATATAAAAAAAATAATTATACATTTTTATTTCATTTTCCTATTTATCATTAAAAAACACTAAACACTATTTAAAAATAATGTATGCATATGGTAAAACAATATTACATGTTTCATTTACTGCATTTTAGTTTAAATATAAATCAATACAGTTTATAATTTATATATAACACAATTCAATATATAATCGCTTTAATTACACCGGTTCTCGTTACAAGCTGTTCTTTTCGCGGTCGTATGAAATGTTCGGCTTTCATGAAGTTAGTGTGCACTAAAAGATGCCAACTGTACGATCAAAAAGAAATTAATGATTCACTCGTCTCTCCATAATATTTATGAGTCCATTAACACGGTTTTGGCGATATCTGGAGCGAATTCATTCATCACTTTTCAGGAATTCTCAGTTTAAAAAGATGTCTGCGCGTGAGTTATTGTTGGAGCGTGAATATTTTTTCACGTGAATGGAGATAGGCGTTTTAATGCTCATAAATTTTGAATTCTAAATTTAAGAGAACGGGTTTTAAACATGTTATTTCGTAAATTCGAAATTATCAACACACATTCCTGCAAATATCACGGAAGATCCACCTGTGTCGTGTTTTATTTTCAATCTTAAAAAAAAAACATTTTATATAATGCCATCATGTGCAATATGTGAAAAAGATTATTAGTTAGTTTTACCAACAACATCTTTTCAAAGCCTTGTTGTCAAGTGTTGAGATAGGTACAGGTCAGAGGAAAACTTTTTTGTTATAAGATTTTGTTTTTTAAGAATGTTTTTATTTTTAAAAATTCTCTCTGGTAGGAAGAACTTTAAGACTTCGATCACGGTTATAATTTATATTTTCACGTAGCTATTAAAAGAGACCAGTGCTTAGTAAATGGAAAAAATCTGAGTAGTTCATTTGGTTAGAGCAGCACGGATCCCTTTTATTTTCATTTTTTACACAACCCTATCTTCTCTCGTATCGACCAATTAAATAAATACATCAATGACAATCAAAACTATTAAATTATCAATTTTAACAGGCAATACCATAAAGCAGCTGAAGATCTCGGATCTCGTTAAACAGTCATCGTCGACATCGCATTTAACAGGCTAATTCAAGCGGAGGCCGATGCCAAGTATTTTTATGTTTTTTTCTAAACATTCGAAGTATAATAAACAAGTAGTTTTATATTTGAAGGCGACATTTGAAATGTTGTCAAATGCGATGATTTGCGTGGTGCGTGACGTCACTGGATTCTGGCTCGTGTCGGGAATTTCAGCACGGTCTATTACTTAATTGATTTAATTTAGCATTTATTTTTAGATGGAAAATTACACAGATGCGAATCGAACTCACTATCAACATCTATCGATGTTACACCAAATGAGCTATAGTGTCATGTATGTAGTTTTTGTAATCTATCATAATTATTCACACATTGAGTTAGGAATTGCAACAGACTTTTGCAGACATTTTGGTAAACTATTTGGGTTTTCGAGTTGTTTGATAGTCATATTTGAATCGAAAACCCAAGTAAGCTAGGGATATAGAATTAGAATTTTGGAAATAGGCTAACATTTTTTTACTAAACACCTTTCTACGTGCAAGCCAGTTTGAAATTCAAATTAAACCTCTAATGAGTTACCTATTTGGTCGCCATATTGTAAAGTAAAAGTTCGTTTTATTTTTAAAGTATACAACAAATATGATTTTACATAGTAGGTAATTCATTCGTAGATTGATCGATTTTTTTTCTGTTAGGTAGATGATTAGACTTATGGACAAGATTTAAGGAAACCAGAAATCGAAACGTATTAAGTACTAGTAATTGTCCAGTACTTTACCGTTTTTAAAGTTCACGAATTAATTGCACGTATTCAACGTAAACATTAAAATATAAATCACAAATAATCCGTAGTAAAGAATAAATCTGTCAGCGCGACTCGTCGCCATTTAAATAGTGTTTTCTTCAATAACACCGTCTGTGACGTCACATCCTAAATCACAGGATTGTAGAAACATAAACACGAATCGATTATCAGAAATTTATGTCAGTTTTATATAGCTGGGACATCCGCTTTTCACATTTTATTGCGTATCTCAAAATAGGGTTATGTGTTAAGTTAAAATCATATAACCTACATCTTTCTTAACCGCCTGGTTACGTAAAGTGCGAGTCTTGGATTCTAATTCCGGGAAACTAGTTTCAGATAGAAGTTTCGGTCCGCCAGGGCACAGATTTCACAAATACTTTCCAAGAATGGACGTTGTACATGGATTTCTGGGAACAATTAAAATTACGGTGTGTGACTGAAAAGTCGTGTTGCGCATGTTCATATTTCGGCTGTATTTTACTTTGTATCAAGTGAACCTTTGACAATTATTGCAAAGACATTGAAAACATTCACAGGGCAAGAAGAAAGCATAATATTAATCTTCCAAAATTTAATAACTTATACGGTAAACGAACATTGAAATACCAATAAATACCATTGAAATTCCAAAATTTATTAACAACCTTCCAAAAACTATATACGAAACGCTTTCAGTGCAAAACTTAAAATATAAACTAACACCACTACACCGAATAAATAACTCAAAAGTGTTTTTCATATAAATAAAAAAATAAAATAAAAATAAAACCCTACGTTTGTTCCTTCCTGTCAGATAAAAAGACTTTTGTAACTGAATTTCCGTCAGTTTTTTTTTTATAATAAATAACTTCTTTCAAATAATGATTCCACAAAAAAAAATGTCGACTCGGGCAGGACTTGAACCGGCATCGTCAGCGTTTCGTGCTGTTGCTTTAACCAATTGAGCTACCGAATCCTACACCTGATCGTCAAATTTTTTCAACTTATTGATGCACATGCACCTCTCGCGCAGTTAATTTTACTCGTTTCACGAAAAACGGCGTAGCACAATACGTTATCGTAGCAATAAAGACATGCGAACACACAACACATTAACCGTATAAATTTCAAGTGTTAAAAATCTATAAATGGCGTTAATGGGACTGTGGAATTCTCTTGTCGGTGGTAACAAGGAGTGTGACTGGAGTGAGACAGCTAGTCTGTATCTCGACGACCGTAAGAAGTACTTCTCGGTGTCGGAGGTGGACAAGGAGGAAGTGCCGATAGTGTTCTCGGAGTCTCACAAGATCAGTTTCAACAAGACCGGTCTTGGACTCGCTTTTACACCGATTAATTCGATAACCATCTTCCATATTGATACTAGAAAAGGTTTGTAGGAATGATATTCATGTTACTTGTACACTGTTGACTCTCATTAACAATGAACGGATTTAAACGCGATAGTTTCCCTTAGCTAAGTAGCTTTAATAAGACGTTTGTAAGAACTTTTAATCCCTTAAATTGCTTCGTTGAAATTGCGTTATCAACGTGTACAATAATAGTCTTCTTGCAACCACGTTAGTAAAATCTAATAACATATCATTAGTATTACATATTTAATATACGTGGGTATAACGCATTTAAATAAAACCCTTATAATGGTTTAAAACTCGACATCTATGTGGTCATGGGGGGACAGTCCCTCCGTGACCTCGGCTGCGGCATGTAGTTATGATAAATTGTAAATAATATATTTCGAGTTTTAAAGCGTTAGAAGTGTTTTATATAAACATTTATCTGTTTCTATCTATAATAATAAAACATAACAATTCTGTACGTATCCCGAAAATTAAGACTACACGAACCATACAATAATTTGGGTTGGGTATAGAGAAGATTCTATTTTTAAATACTATCTGTACTTTACGCGAGTAGTTTACATTTAAATAACAGTTCAACGGTTTAAAACGCGATATATATATTAGTTAAACTCATATGAAAATATTTTAACTACGGCCCGACGTTTCGAATGCTTTGCAGCAGCCGTGGTCACGGGGAGACCATTATAACCGTTAAAGTGTCTTAATTCTTCCAATTTATATTTCAGCTGAAGTAAAGATGCCGAGTGGTAACATCGACAAGCCGGTCATCGAAGACAACAGAGATGGTACGGTCAGCATCAAGTATGAACCACGGGAAGAAGGAGTCCACGAGCTTTATGTCAAATATAATGGAGAACATGTTCAAGGTATTTCTATAAATTCTACTGATTTAAGAAGGTTCATACTTCTTTCAAACCTTTTTAACTGATGGTGTGAATGCCTAATGTACCCCCACGTCGGGCAATAGTGACGTGGGGAACAGAAGTACAAACCACCAGCTCGCTAATATGCTTTTGCGGGAACAAATTCTTTCAAAACTATAAGATGTTCCTGATTTTCGAGAAATTTATTATCGGATAGGAAGTGGTAAGTCAGCAAATTCAGGTCTAATTTACTTTCCTGGAATTTGGACAGTGGCAAAGCCGAGGCAAATATTCGTATATCCATCAATGCCGAGGCATTCTTAGGCAGTATTTTTAGATAGAATTTTCTCACAACCAAAGACGAAGTTGACAAACATCTGGTAACAATGATTATTTACGCGCGAAAGTTTTTTTTTTTTACGAAACATTTTTTTTATGTACAAGCCAGTTCGAATTTTAAATTCAACCTTTGATAGATTACCTTCTTGGTTATATTACGGAGTTAAAGATCGTTCCATATTTAAAAAAGGTTTTCAAAATGGCTACGAAAGATATAACTCTACTAATATGTAAAGCTGAAAGTTTGTTTGTTTGTTTGAACGCGCTTGTCTCAGGAACTACGGGTTCGAATTGAAAGAATCTTTTGGTGTTGATTAAAACATTTAACGAGGAAGGTTTTAGGCTAAAACATCGCGCTGTGACTAATAGAAGCGAAGATACAGCAGGAAATGTAAACAAAACGGGAGAATTTCGTCTCTGTGGGTTTCAGATGCGTACGCTGCGAAAACAATTCAAGATACCTTAAAAATGTGTATAAAAGAATGACTCCTCTTAAATGATCTGAAAAAACTCCGCGACTATATGTCTTTTAAAATTAACTAGCAAGAACGACGGGAAGAGACGCGATTGACGTCGTGGCTAACACCTTAAGTTTATCAAGATGGCACAGCTAGGGTTATAAATAAAATGATTGCTTTTTAGTTACTACAATATGTTGGTCGACATACAAATACACGTTACGTCTATCCATTCATTTATTAATCTACATTCTATTTACCAGGTTCTCCCTACAAGTTCCACGTAGACTCCATCCCTTCTGGATATGTAACAGCCTATGGCCCTGGACTGATCAGTGGAGTAAGTGGTGAACCCAGCCTATTCACCATCAGCACTAAGGGTGCAGGATCTGGAGGACTTTCGTTGGCTGTTGAAGGTCCTAGCAAAGCTGAGGTTTGTGACTTTTTATCATCTTAATAGACCAAACTGTGAGGTATGAGGTACTGGTATTTAATTAGACTTATGTGCTCTGCCCGACCGAAGCAGTCTATCGTGTACTCGAGGCCCGATGTGGGTATTCGTTTTGATCTGTTAAAAGTGATTTATTTTAAATTAATATTCTTTTCAGTCCCACTTTAAGGCTTTATTTACTTTCTAATTATCGTTAAGGAGTTATTTATTAGTATAAGTATTGATTTTCTTACAGATAACATGCCACGATAACAAAGATGGCACTGTCGCTGTATCTTTCTTGCCAACGGCTCCAGGCGAATATAAAGTGTCTGTCAGATTTGGAGACAAACACATCAAAGGATCACCGTTTATGGCTAAGGTATGCAGATTACCTGGTTTAGTATCAGTCTTCGAATTTTTATTTAATCTAGGTGACGTGGCCAATGTTCTTTTGCCATGTAACTATATTTTTTTACGAAATTGGATCACTATATTTTTTTAGTTTTTAAAATAATTCTCAAGTTTAGTTCAATATATCCAAAGTTAAAATAGGGCGACGCCGCATTTATTGAGATATGGCTGGGGAATTTCATCTTCAACTCCATGCATGTATCCTGTGTCATGAAAAAAGTCTTTAGTAGCTAAAAAAAAATATGTTTTGTTAGAAGTCCTAAGAACAGTGCGGTCGTCAAAATTGTGGGTTCTTGGAATTTTATTTTTTATAAACATTTTTCAGGTGACAGGAGAAGGTAGAAAGAGAAATCAGATCTCCGTTGGCAGCTGCAGTGAGGTCACTCTACCTGGAAAGATCAGCGATAATGACATTCGTAGTCTTAACGCCTCAATTCAGGTGAATAGCAAACACTCATAAAATATCAGTGAAATTTCGTTTCGTTCCCTGTCGGACATATTTCTGTGTTCGTTTCATTAGAACAACATCGCACAAACGTGAACAAAACTAAGTAAAAACTGTCACGGAATGCAAGGCTTTTTTATCGTTGAGACATCGGAACTTGTAAAACAAAAGACAATAGCTTGAAGGTTTTTATAGCAACAAATGATTGAATAGTATAGTAAATAATTGATTAAACTTTTTTATTTTTTTTGACTTATTGCAATTACCATTATCATGTTTAATGTTATTTAAACGATATTTGACATTAAAATGATAAAAAGGCAATATTATTAGTTTATGAATAACTAATGACAGAATTAAATTAAGGAGAAGTGTTGACAGTCATTACTGATATGATAGTATAGCAATAATTTATTCTCAAAATAAACAATGGATATTTTTGGACCCATAATGGTTATATTTTATAAGTAATTAATCATTAAAAAGATAGTTTAACTTTATAAGAAGCAAGTTACATGTTATCTCATAATTTCAGGCGCCATCAGGTCTTGAAGAACCATGCTTCCTCAAACGCTTGCCATCTGGCAACATCGGTATAAGTTTCACTCCTCGCGAGGCTGGACAGCATATCGTCTCCGTAAAGAAGATGGGAGTGCACATCCAGAACTCCCCCTTTACAATCACCGTCCAGGAGCAAGAAGTCGGTGACGCGAAGAAAGTTAAGGTAATGTATATTTTCAATTTTTACTTCTGTTGGTTTTTGAAATGTGCAAAATAATTTTTTATTTATATTGTAAACCACCATAATTATATTGGCATTCGACATACGAATAACTGTTATTTAAAATATCAAATAGTTGTATGAGCGCAGTCTAACAGAGGAACAGTAGGGTTCTGCTGAAAATTAATATTTTAAAGTACGCAAGTCTTTTTCGGCAACACTTTTCTGCAAATTAAGTTAAAAATATTTTTATTCTAATTGCATTAATTCTTTTCCAGCATTGTACTAAATTAATTCCAAATGGAGATTTATTATTATTATGAATTATGACATAATATAATCCAGTGCGGATTCGAACTCACGATTACAGTACGCTGCTGCTCGAATGCTGCGCATTCAGCTGCCTTGTGATGAGTGATCATCGAATTTTCTAAATGCTTCACGCACCTATCGCGCAAAGTAACTTCTTTTTAGATGATAATGTATGAGAGACGTTAGCTCACTTATTAGGTCACGGTGTGGTCGTGGGTTCGTTCCCCGTCCGCATATTAAATTACCAAGCACCTTAGTCGTCAGATGGCGAGCATTTAGGAAAATCTCGACTTTTTAACTAACTGACGAAATTTCGAAACATCTTTCAGGTATCTGGTACTGCACTGAAAGAAGGAAAGACTCATGGGGAAAATACATTTTCGGTAGACACAAGAAACGCTGGCTACGGTGGTCTTTCGTTGTCTATCGAAGGTAATTGTTGTTCACGATTCTATTTTTTAGATTGTGAAATCAAATCTTAAATAGTTGTTTTGTAAACATTCATATTTTTCAGATGTTATTCGCATTATATAAGTTAAAAATCCTCCTACACGTCATCGTCGAATTTTTTCGACCTTTTGTTTGTACCTCTAGCGCGATGTAATTTTAATCTTAACTTGGTAGCTAAATTGATTAGAGCAACAGCACAGGGACGCTGTGGATGTCGGTTCAAATCCAGCCCGTGTTGTAAATTTTTTTCGATCTAAAATCGATTTTTAATTAAGTCAAACTTGTTGTTCTATGTAACAAGCGAAAGACGCGTTGTTATTTCAGGTTTTGCTTAAAAATGTCAATACTATGGAAAAGTTTAAAATGGAAATAAAAATAATAATAAGAAAGTCAAATAAAATTCAAAACACATTTTTAAATTACACTTTCGAATACTCAAAATAAAATAAGTTGTTGTTCGTTGCAGGTCCTAGCAAGGCTGAAATTCAGTGCGCAGACAGCAAAGACGGCGTGCTGTCTATCAGCTATAAGCCGACTGAACCCGGATACTATATTATCAATCTGAAGTTTGCTGATCACCATGTGGAAGGATCTCCGTTTACGGTCAAAGTAAGTACTTTTTTGTGTTTTTGACGGAGTCGTGGGTTTGATCCCCACGGGGTCCAATATTTTTCTAAACAATTTATAATGCTAAAACATGTTGGACTTCGTCTGGAAATCTGTTTGTTAAATATGTCTGTATATTAATAGGTGTCTGGTGAAGGCAGCAACAGACAGCGGGAAAAAATACAAAGACAGCGCGACCCAGCACCACTGACGGAGGTCGGAACAAACTGCAAGCTCACATTTAAAATGCCTGGTAAATAAGCATTTACTGTCTATAGTTTACGCAAGTAGTACACATTTAAATAAAACACTTTTAACTGTTTAAAACCCGAACTGGTAATTGAACAATTAATATTTAGCAGCCGTGGTTACGGGGAGACCGTCCTCCCCATGACCACGGCTGCTGCAAAGCATCGGGTCATCAGACGTCGGGTCGTTGTTAAAATATTAATAAATAAGTTAACTAAAACATTTCGCGTTTTAAAACACTATAAGGGTTTTTTTTTAAGTAATAAAATATCTTATTTAATTGTAACTCCACTTCTCCGTGGTTTAGTGTTAGAGAAGTCCTGAGTCTTAACAATAATTTTCTTATTAATAAAATAGATACAGAAGTGTGCCTCATTCTCCACAGAGTCAAACTGGACATTTCCTTTGTTTTCCATACTACATTTATGTTTACTACATCTTTATATTCTAGGTATCACGTCCTTCGACTTGGCTGCGACTGTGACAAGTCCAGGTGGTGTCTCCGAAGACGCGGAAATCCAAGAAGTTGAGGACGGTCTATACTCCGTTCACTTTGTGCCCAAGGAGCTGGGTGTCCACACAGTGTCTGTTAAATACAGGGAAATTCATATACCAGGTCAAGATACAAAGATATTTTTTGGCAATAGGTTATTTTGCATTATATGAGCTTTTGACGGGCTAATAATTAACGGGTCGTGGGTTCGACGCCCACCGGGGCTAACATGTTTCTAATTAGTTTATAGTTTTTCTGAAACATGTTGGATGTCATCTGGAAATCTAGGAATTAAATAAGTGGTAGGAATATTCGAAATTCCGTCTGTGTTACAAACCACCGTCCACAGATAAATGCCCTGAAGTTGACTTTTTACAAAATTAGATACTGTCTATAGTTTACGCGAGTAGTACACATTTAAATAAAACACTTTAACGGTTTAAAATGCGATATATTAGTTAAACTTATTTGACGGGGAGACCCCGTGACCACGGCTGCTGCAAAGCATCCGAAACGTCGGGCCGAAGTTAAAAATCATTTTCAAATAAGTTTAACTAATATATCGCGTTTTAAACCGTTAAAGTGTTTTATTTAAATTTTTACAAAATGTTATTTAATATTTAACGAACAGAGTTTACGTGGCATTATGGGATGACACTGTCTTGCAAATTGTCATCTCATTCGATATGTATTGTTAATTACCAAGACATTACATACAATTTAAAAGATTTATCGACATTTGGCAAAATTCAGATTAGAAAACACACTTAGTTCAGAACATCATTAAGCGTTTTTTTTTAAACATTAAAACTTAAAGACTTTTAAAATAGAGTTATTTAACTACGATTTTATTGTTAAATTACGAGTTTTACACCGTTTAAAGTTTGCACGACGACAGATTTTTATGTTAGTAAAATTTGTTAACGCTTTATAGACTTTATAGGCCGTAGTAATTACAATTTTATAAATGCGTATAGTGTATTTTTATCTTTGGACAATACAAGATCTATCTTAACTTTCTGAAGAAGATCGAAGCAATCCTTGAATCCGATATCCTATATGAAATGAAGAATTCCATGACACTTTTTGCACGTCGGCATTCTATATCTTAACAATTAAATTAAGCTATAACACCACAATTTTTATTCTTTGTCCCCAGGATCCCCATTCCAGTTCACAGTGGGTCCTTTAAGGGACTCAGGTGCCCACTTGGTGAAGGCTGGCGGTGCTGGCTTGGAGAGGGGAGAAGCTGGACGATTTAACGAGTTCAATGTTTGGACTAGAGAGGCCGGCGCTGGACAACTGGCTATATCACTTGAAGGACCCAGTAAGGTTAGCAACGTAATTTTTTTGTATTGGCTTTTGAATTGACTTGGTGTAGTGCCAGTCTTGGTACATTAGTCCCAACGTGGATGAGTCTTCTTATATTAGTGTATTTAATTAAAATTATATTTTCTTCTCTCTTTATTATGTTTGTTAGAATACGTCTTACTACGTAATTACGTCACGACCTTATATTGGCAATTGGTAATTGCCAATATAAGGTCCTGACGTCACTAGTCTATCGTAGCGTAATTTCGTGAAATTTGCGCTATCGTGCAGTTTAAATGTTGGATTTTAATTTGATATACTGCAGCAAATATGTACCAGAATTCAAAAATACTACTTATCTGCGGTTCTTTAACATTTAAAAAATAATATAAAGTTCATTTTAAAATTCAGCAAATATCCCATTGTAAATGTTTTGCTTCTGAATAAACGTATTTATAATATCTCTCTATTTTACTTGAATCATTGTCTACGTAACTAGCTTATTGTTCTTGGGCATAGATCCACCTCGCTATGCCTTTGGGGATTTGTTAACGTTTAGACGTTAACAAATCCCCAATGGAGTAGCTTACGAAAAATTCAATTATACCAATTAATGTAAGTCACTCTTATCATCCTTATAATTTTGAATGATAATTTATAACGGAAATGGTGTTTTTAGGCGGAGATCGACTTCAAAGACAGAAAGGACGGATCTTGCGACGTTTCATACAAAGTTGATGAACCTGGTAAGAATTCGATGATTATGATTAATATAATTAGATTTTTATGATGATGATGATGAGTTCCACTTGATGGTGGGTGAAATAGCCCAGCTATATTACATCTCAGCAGTATGTGCTGTTGACCTATTTTGGCTATGGATATTCGAAAATCCACAGACTGACACCATAACGAGATCAAACTTCACAGCCTTTTAATCTGTGAACGTTGAGACGGTATTTCGATAATCCTCCCAGTCCTTAGAAACGCATAGGACCTGGTGGGGATCGAACCCGCGACCCATAGATTATTATATATTGCTACCATTACATCAACGAACCCGTCGATGTAAATATTTTATTTTCATTACGAGGTAAGGAGAAACCTGGAATTCTCTTTTAGAATAAATGTGCTCTTAAACAAAGTTGGAAAAATTATCACTTTAGTAGATAAATAGCTTTTAATAAAAAAGCATGGGAATTAATAGATAGCTTATTTATGTGAATTGCTTTATAGAACGTAATTTACCGTTCCCCGTATATTCCAACGAATATAGCCTTAACACACGTTTTATAAACACCATGAAAATAAACACGCCGATCAATCATGTCAGGGTAAATGCAAAACGAGCGTATATTTTACGCGCGCTTATCGTGTCCATCGAAGTTTGCAAGTCAAATGGCATCCACCCCGCGGTTCCGTACCTTCGACCATAAAAACATACAAACAACAAAGTGCACTTCATAAATATACGGACTTGTTCCAACCACGCCCATCTACGAGCGACCAATGGCGTCGCCTTGACCGCGAACGCGAAATACCGCGAGCCATTTTGACAGATCGATTTTTTAATTTTTTTTTCTTTTAATGGCGTCGCGATTTCAGCCAGTGATTACTTGAATTTACGATATAGTTTTTACTAATGTTCGCGATAATTCGTTGAGTTTTTTCCACGTGCGTTCTTATACAGATGAAGGGTGAAATATATTGTTCTTGAGATTTTCGTATAAGAAAATTGCGCTTTACTGTCTGGTTGTTGACGTAATTGAGAGATGGACGCAATGCATACCTTCGAAGGCAGGCAAGCGTGGGGTTCTCTTATTGGAAGATGAAATACCACAGCTGAATAACATAGTTTAAGATTTTGGATTTACTTACATTCGACAAGTCATATTACTACTATTCTATTTTACGATAGTCCGTTACACAACGTCCATTGTATTTCCTAATTTTCCAGATGAATTCTCGGAGGTTTTAGAAAAAGTACTTACAAAGAGATCCGAACTCTAGACCCATTTGTTATTAGCCCGACATTGCTATCAGAATGCCAGGTCACTTGAAAATTCTTACGCAAACTTAAGCATGTTGTTATAATTTATTATTAGACTACTTTAGGAAAATTACTTCTAATTAGATTACTTCTATGGTTGCGTTTGGAATTATACAAGTTTAACGGAAATGGGTTTGGTATTTTTTAATATTTGCAATATGCAATTGGTTCGTTCAATGTTTATTGAGTTATCAAGTAATTCTGGATATCCAAATATTTTTTTGCAAACCTCGTCTTCATCATTATAAATTTAAGCTATTACCCATGACGTCGGTCGCGTCCCGTCGTTCTTGCAAGGATAGACATCCTTTACGATTATCTTTTATATATGTCTATATAGTGTCGCGGACGTTTTGTAGATCATTTTTTTTTTCACAATTCCCGCTGTTTTTTAGTCACAATGTTTAATAGAATGAAAACTTTTTCGATAGAAGTCCTAACCAAAACACGAATAATTTTTCAATACGAACCAGTAGTTCCTGAGATTAGCGCGTTCAAACAATCAAACAAACTAAATACTGATTTAAATAAAACACTTTAACGGTTTAAAACGCGATATATTAGTTAAATGATTTTTAACTTCGGCCCGACGTTTCGGATGCTTTGCAGCAGCCATGGTCACGGGGAGACCGGCCGAAGTTAAAAATAATTTTCAAATAAGTTTAACTAATCGCGTTTTAAACCGTTAAAGTGTTTTACTTAAATCAAACAAACTCTTCAGCTTTATATATTAGTATAGGTTCGAACCCGGGTCATTTTGCATGCTTAACCACTAAGCATAGAGGTGTTCGAGTGACAAAACGAGCTAAAAGTGACATTAATTCTTGCATTATGCTAAATGACTCAAACATCTGCACTTAATCGTTGTTTGATAACGGCCCATAAACAGATCCACGGTTGCTACAATATTTGCATAATCTACAATGGCTGCTCAGATTGGGGAGTGCCCATTTCCGGCCACAAACGGACAGTGGTCAAAAAATACTTGGATAAAACCTCTTTAATTAAAATAATGTCTGTAAGATATATGATAGATGTTTGTTGATTCGATTTTATTAAAAACTTTTTAAATAAACTCGAAAAGACTGATAGACAAATAAATTTTGCATCATACCTCACAACGAGAGAAAGTTTATTCCACAGACTGTTATAAAAGTATTAAGTAACATAATGTTAATTATTTTTAACAAACTATTAAGTTTTCAATGATGAAATTAAGTACAAATTGCAAAAAACAGCCTATCAAAATATTGTCTTTACTTTACGCGAGTAGTTTTACATGTATGTGTATTTAAATAAAACATTTTTATAGTTTACAACGCCAAATTATTAGTTAACCTATTTACAATTCAATTAGGCCCTAAGTTTCGGATGCCATAGTTAAAATATATACGTTTTAATCAAAATCAAGAATCCGAAACGTCGGGCCGTAGTTAAAATAAATTGTAGTTAATTAATATTCCGCGTTTTATTCAAATATGCTATAGGAAGCAAAATCGGCACCCGGAACATGAGATTGTCTTTGGAACATCCAGTAGTATCCAGAGTAGTACACATTAAAAAAAAACCACTTTAACGGTTTAAAACGCGATATAGTTATTATTTACTTATTTGAAAATTTCGGATGCTTTGCAGCAGCCGTGGTCACAGCGAAATATATCGCGTTTTAAACCTTTAAAGTGTTTTATTTAAACTTAGAGCAAATTAAATATTGGCAAAGCCTTGTTAGAGTACAATAGATGTATTTATTATAAAACGCCAAGAAAACTAACAAAAAGAAGTTCTTATGTTTGCCTAAATAGGAGGTAGTCGGTAAAAAGCCCGTAATTTCTTAAATTCTTTTAATACTGCACTAAGTTTTTTGTCACATTGCAGTTTCACCAAACGCATAGGCAGGCCATAATAGTTTTCCAATCTTAATTAACAAAAAATCAAACAAGTTTAACGAGCCTTTGTCTCAACGCAAACTTAAGTCATTATTCATGCGGGTAGCTCGGAAATTTCTAACCGCGATACACTTATGATGTATCCGAGAGGTAAAAAGACGCCGCTTCTTTGTCGGATATTTGGCGGAATTTTTTACCGTCCCGAACACAATGGGGCTCGGGACAAATTCTGTTTAGACCTCGGATTCCTTTCCTTTGGTGTTTAAAAGTAATTTTAATTGACTGCTATAGAGATTATAGTGAAAAAAGTTAACTCTTCTCGACTCGGACGCAGCGATATGACGGAATTCGCGCTGTAGTAAATTTTTACGAGTATAGATGTATTATTTGGTGCAATAATTGATACGAACTGATAACTTCTATATTGTGTATTGTCTGTAGTTCAAAGCCAAATTAGGTCGACATCGCACCTAAACTTGTATGGCTGGGGTATTTTACTTTCGATCAAGTGAGGCCTATGATGACTGTCTTCCTCTTAAAAAAATTAAAGCCAAGTAGAAAACATTTCTAGCGGGTTAAAATTCGAAATATATATTATGTAATTTATTTTGAAATACGAATTTGAAAATCAGTTGCTTTGCATCTAAGCACTGGAATTCCTTTTATGTTTAGAGTTTTAAGCCAATAAAAGTTCACTAACTAGAGGTGCAAATAGCTGTGTTACGTAACGCGTTACGTTGCTAGTCTGTCGGGCTTCCGGTTTTATTAGCGAATAGTTCCAATTTGATTACTTTATTTGTATATTTAATTTAGTTCTCAGTTGTACGTCGAGAATACCGAGACGCTCTTACGTTTTTTTTTTAAATATTTCTTTGGAATTTACACGAAATGGCACAAGCAATGGTACATAATCGATAGTAAGTTTTAATCCCGCCTGTAATTAATATCCATCTAAGAATATAGTACAACAAGTCTTAAGTTAAAAGTCTAAGAACTTTTACTATAATTTATTTTTATAACATTGTTATAAAGAAAAATAATTGTCAACGGGTCGCGGATTCGATCCCCAGCGGGTCCCACATCTTTCTAAACAAATAGGTGGAAGGATTTTCGAAATTCTGTCCGAGTCGCGAAGCACCGTCCACAGATGAAAAAACCGTCAAGGTACATCGCGTTTCGGTCACCGTCTTTGGATTTCCGAATATCCAAAGCCAAAATAGGTCAACAGCGCAACTTGTTTAGATAACATATGTCTTACCTTCTATTCCCAAGCGATTCCCATGCATGTTTGTCCCCCTATCATATAAAAAAAAATATTTTTGTTAATATGGGATTCTAATAAGTTTAACTAATATATATCGCGTTTTAAACCGTTAAAGTGTTTTATTTAAATATTAGATCTCAACATTGTCTTTGAAATTTCATGTAATTCAAATATTTTAACAATTAAGGCTGTAAACTCTATCACATTATTCTATTAAGAATATTGGTTTTTGATTTAATATTCTAAGTGAACAAAAAAGTGGAACACACTTTTTGTGCAGCAAAATTGGCTTAAAAAAGGACACTTGAAATGTAAATCTACAACAACAATATGCCCACCGCGATGTCACCGCTTAAAAAGCGGTTAAGCGTGTGTCGGTTTCGTCACTAGAATGCCTATTATACATCGAGATAATTTACTTGTTATAAACAGACAATATTTAAGTTTCAGCAAAGAATAGGTCTCTTAAAATAGGATAGACGATTAAACAGCTTATATCCACCTTCGCTTCAATATGGGTAGATCGGCTTGAGTAACTACTGCCACAAAATTAATAAGCGTAATCTAATTAAAAATATATTAGTGAAACTTATTTACAAGTTATTACTACGGCCCGACGTTTCGGCCATGGTCACGGGGGGGATAATTTGTAAATATGTTCAGCTAATACATTTCGCCTTTTAAACGGTTAAAGGTGTTTTATACAGACAGTACTTAAACATAATTTATTTTTCGAGACACGGAGTCGAATACACCTAGTACCAAACTCATAAAATGACATTTCATCTACCCTGGAATCAAAAACCAGATCTCGTAATCTATAGTGAATGTGCGAATTACTCGACCGACGAGGAAGTTTACTTTAGATGAGAAATATTATAAATATCTTTATTTAAATGGAATAAGATTAAATTTTTCATTACTCTATGAAAAATAAAATAGAAAGACCGCCTCTGTAACTAAATGGTAAAACATGTTGCCTATCGCGTTAAGCGCGAGAGGTCCTGAGTTCGAATTGGGGAAAAAATAGATACATCCTTGGAAAGAAAACCGATTGGTGAAACAAACAGAAATATGTTTACCCCATGCCCCACGAGGGGAAAAAGGATTTCACTCATAAAATCCCGTTTTTTTGTATAGTGATACATTCCCTATCCGAATTATTACTTATAGTAAATCAATAGTTTACGAATAGTACACACTAAAATAAACCATTTTTAACGGTTTAAAATGCGGCATATCTCAAAAGACCTAAAGACCGCGTGATTTATTGTAGTTGTAACCTTGTAAAGTCTATGTACAAAAGACAATAACAATAATGCATTTTAAATAAAACAGACACACATAATCTATATATCATATAATAATTTTATGGAGTAACCGAAAATTTTGTAGTACATACAAAATTACATACAGTTTTAACATATCGTTATTTAAATAGAACACTTTAACGGTTTAAAACGCGATATAAATAATTTTTAACTTCGGCCCGACGTTTCGGATGCTTTGCAACGTCGGGCCGAAGTTAAAAATCATTTTCAAATAAGTTTAACTAATATATCGCGTTTTTAACCGTTAAAGTGTTCATTTAAATGTATACTACTGGCGTAAACTATAGACAGTATTTATGTTTTAAACTTTGCGAAGATCGTTCTTAAATGTTAATAAAGTACTAACGTCTAAGTCTATATAAATGTGTTTATGTAAACTTTGCGGACCCCTAAAAATAACAGCGAAATTTAAATCTCTCGGTCCAAACAAGAATTATGGTTCCATCGTTAGTGGCTCACTTGGATTGACGTCTTCTCCCCGAAACGAAGGGCTTTTTATATTCTAATGAATTTCTTATTCAATTTTTTACGTTTTCATCGGGTTTTTTGGACTATGCAAATGCGTCGGGTCTTTGGAAGTATTATAGGAAGTGGGTAATTTGTGTCGCGGGTGATTTGTTGGTTTAGAAACAGGTGCTAGGCTTTTTTATTTAATTGCTTGTATATCAAAAGATCCAAAGAACAGCGGAACATTTTTTGCTCAACGATCTAATTTGATTTTTTTCTAAATATTCAGTTATTTATATTTTCAACAATCGATTCTATTTATATTTTGGTAGCATTAGTAGAACTATTTGTTTATATTAAATGCCAGTAGTCTTTAATCCCTAGACTAGTTTATGGGAGACCAGTCTGTAGTTTACGCTAGTAGTACACATTTAAATAAAACACTTTTAACGGTTTAAAACGCGGAATATATTAAATGGTTTAGTACCATTTATTTCATATAAAGCTGACGCTTCATGGTCTGGGAGCGCTAATTATCTTTTGCGTTTAAAATGTTCTATTAAAAAAAATCTAGTATGTGACAATTTTTGACAATTGACGTGGTTATAAACCTTTCATAGTATTTAACTAATTGCCTTTCTCATATCTTGATTGCATTCTAATAAGAAACAGCGATTCTGTTTAAAACGTCTTAGGGATGTGTAAAAAATCTAAATAAAACTTACCCTGACAGTAATAAATAAGGTTTATTTAAATACGCTAGACATTAAATTAAACAAAAACAAATAGAGAAGGAGCAAAGAAATTCTACAGAACGTATACAAACAAAACCTTTTCAGCACTTTTGACAATAGCGAATCTTCTTTTTCAGGTGAATACCGTATCGGTCTTAAGTTCAACGAGCAGCACATCCCAGATTCCCCATTCAAGGTGTACATCAGTCCAGCAGTTGGTGACGCTCACCTTCTAGAAGTGGCGCAGTTCCCTGATTCAGCACAAGTGGATAAGCCAACTCAGTTCTACATCAGGTTGAATGGTGCTAAGGGTCAACTTAGCGGTACTGTAAGTATTTTGTGTTACAAATCATTAATCTATACTAATATATAGAGCTGAAGAGTTTGTTTGTTTGTTTGAACGCGCTAATCGCAGAAACTACTGGTTCAAATTGAAAAATTATCGAGGACGGCTATAAAACATCGCGTTGCAACTAATAGGGGCGAAGATACAGAGGGAAATGTGGAAAGAAATATATCTACCAAATTAAATATGTACCAAACAATGATTCCTCTTAAATGGTGTACAATATTTCTGCGATACTAAGTCTATCTATTAAGATTAACTTGCAAGAACGGGGGGACGCGACCGACGTCGTAGGTAACAGTAAATTTATAAGGTTGAAGAGGAGGTTTGCAAAAACAACTTTGGATACCCAGAATAACTGCTGGTATATATTTCGAGTTTTAGACCGTTAAAAGTGTTTTAATTTAAATTTCAAACTACTACTCATTCTTAGTAAAATAATAGTCTCTTAAGAAGCCAAATATAGACGGAAACCGTTCGTTCAGTAATTATTATATAATCTAAAATAGACTTTTAAAGCAATTGTTTGTCTATTACCAAAGTTATACCATTAATGTTATACATAATTATTGACTTTTACTATAACGAATGTTGACTTCGAAACTACGGGTCGTACGTAGTTACGGTATCTAGTAACTAATACAGTTTGCGTTTAAAACCGTTCTATTTGAGCACGACTACAATAATCTTTTGATATTTTGTTTCTCATCCAAAATGTTCGTTGTTCGTGCTTCTTTTCTATTCTAGGTCATCTAATTATCTTATGTCAAATATCTTCGTATGTTTTTACATCAGTCAGCATTTTTCTCCTAGTGGGGCATCGATAAAGATAATTTAATTTATTTCCAAATGTTTCTCATTTATAGGTATAGGCGGACACACGTCTTTTCACGAAGTCTAAAACCATAATGGTAGCAATGTATAGCTAATATCAACGGGTCGTGGATTCGATTCGTCCAGTATTTTTCTACACAATTTATATTTTTTTTACTTCGCGGAAATCTAGACTTTAAATGGTTGTTAGGAATATTGGAAATCCGCCCGGGTCACGAACCACTGTCCACAGATGAAAAAGCCTTTTCGGTTTTCGTCTATGGATTTCTAAATATCCAAAGTCAAAACAGGTCGAGAGCGCATATTGTTCAGATGCTATATGGCTGGGGTATAAAACCTATCTTTGTCTTAATAAAAGGAAAACCTATTTGTATCTTTGGATTTAGATAAAGTACGCAATCAATATTCAACACATAAAGACTATTAAAAATGTATGCGAAATCTCGGATACTTCGGAAGACCCGACAGACAATTGTTGGCCAATATACGAAGGGTCAGTTGATTTATCGTGAGAACATGACGGAAGCGTGTATTATATCAATGCAGCTTTGCTTGTTAGATTTGATGAATGGACAGAAACAGTGAACAAAGAATTAAATTTCAGTATTGTATGTAGTTTACGCGAATCGTACAAATTAAATGAAACTTTTTACGGTTTAAAACGCGTTATAAGAACCTTGTGACCACGTCACAAATTTGTTTGTTTTAGCAGGACTCGAACCCACGACCTGAACGTTCCGTGTTATTCTACCAATTGAGCTACTGTGTACGCGCAATGTAATTTGTTAGTTCTCACCTTGACACACGAAGGTTTTAAATTTGAATTCAATGCCATATTTAGATACTTGAATTTAAAACCCAAATAATTAAAAACCCAAATGAAAATTAATTACTCAAACGTAATATAAGTACATTTTATTTTAAATTTTCCATAAGATTTAAATTCTTATTTCACGCAATATACGCGTGTTAGGTATATCTTGTTTACCTCCATACACCAATGATCGCCTAGCGTTGTGTTAAGAACTGTCTTGGGTTTGAATATCGGGGAATGAATTGTTCAGGTCTAGTAAAACGAACGCAGAAATTTGTTCGCTTATGCCCCACATAGCAACTGTAGTCTAATTAAATACTGTCTATAGTTTACGCGAGTAGTACACATTTAAATAAAACACTTTACACTTTAACGGGGAGACCCAGTGACCACGGCTGCTGCAAAGCATCCGAAACGTCGGGCCGAAGTTAAAAATAATTTTCAAATAAGTTTAACTAATATATCGCGTTTTAAACCGTTAAAGTGTTTTATTTAAACTGTAGTCTAGTGATTTTAATGAGTTATAGGAATATCGAAATTCCGTTCGAATGACGTTTTACCGTCCACAGACTAAAAAGCAAATATATAATTATAAATTGAAAAACAATTACGCGAGAGGTGCATGTATCAATAGAGTTCGACGATGATGTGTTGGACTCGGTAGCTCAATTGGTTAGAGCAACAGCACGGAACGCTGACATTGCCGGTTCGAGTCCTGCCCGAGTCGTAAATTTATTCAATTTATAATCGATTTTTAATTTAAAAGCAGTGTTTCCAATATTCAAAGCTTGTTGAGATGTTATATGGCTGTATGTATACCTACCATCTAGTGATGCTCATTTAATACTTCAAAGGTACTTGCAATTTACCCTGGAAGATCCTCAATCAAACATTCCCGGGGTATAGCTAAAAATGTGATAAAACACGCTGCCCGCACGTGACCACAATAAATCATATAATATTTTATGAGTTGCCAGCGATGAATGTATGAAGGATTCGTGATGCGTTCTTTAATATGGCAACACTTGTTTCTGACCAGAGGGTTGATTTATTTTCAGTTCAGAGTGGGGTCGTTCATACGGATTACGATTTTTTCTGGCAACGAATTTGACGCTAGTTCTTAACTAGTTGTGCCCGCGATTTTGTTCGCGTGGAATAGTTATTTTAAACGACCTCCTCACCTTTATAAATTATACCTAGATGTTACCCAAAACGTCCTCATCCCGTCGTTAACGCAAGTTGAACTTAAAACTTCAGTATACACTGTCCTCGATATTATTTTACATCATTAAAAGATGAATCATTCTCAATTCTCTCTCTCTTTCTTCCTCTTTATTTTTGTGCCACGGAACGGAAGCAGTCAAGGATGAATAGTTATCTGCGTTTTTTCTACATCTCCTTCTGTTTCTTTGTTCCTATCGGTCGCCGACTTATGCTTTATAACCTCGATCCTTTCTCGATAAATAGACCAACCAATACAAAAATAATATTTCAGTTCGATTAAGTAAATAACAGTAAGTACACAATTTAGTCGGGCCGTAGTTAAGAATAATTTTCTCATAAGCTTAACTAATATATATCGCGTTTTAGACCGTTAAACACTACGACAATATTCACATAAGTATAGTTTTAATGTTGAGAGAACTTTAAGAACTTATATTTTCATTTTACACGCAAAAGGTTCTACATTATTAATTCTACAAAATTAATAATTATTATATGTACATCATTTTCTAAACCTTGAATTGAATATTATTTGATAATTTTCTTTCTTTGTTTTGACTAGTGACTTTGACCCAGTAAGACGTAGAATATACTTAAATCTAGTTATTAAAACCAATTACTTATATTTTATAAGAATTACGTTAATTTTAACATTCACCTTGGAGTAAGACTAATGCACAGTAATATAAATAATTAATAACATTTAAGCTCGTAAGAAGGTTAAAGTCGAACATTATTTTATTTATACCTAAATTAAAATTTTCCAAAATAATTTAGGCAAATTAGTTTTTTTTCCTGCGAATAATCTAGAAATTATTTTAAAAGTAAGCGATATAAACCATTTAAAGTTTTTGTCGAGTTCAAATTAATGTTGTTTAGTGCGCAAAAAATTTACTTTTATTGGTGAGAGCAACAGCACGAAAGGTCCAAGGTTCCAGAAACGAAAGGTTCCAGATATATATAATATTTTTACTACAAATAGTGTTTTTTTTTCAAATATATCCGTTAAGATAAAAAGATCTTATATATTCTATAGTCATCGAATCACAATTTTAACGGTTAGTAACGTGTCAGATATTAAATAAATTAATTACTATTGTCTGTAGTGTATGCGCGTAGTACCTACACATTTGTTTAAAACACTTAGAAGGTATTTGCAGCTTGTTTCTCCAATTACCAACTACGACAAAAAGATGGCGCTAGCGTAGCAATTTCACCCTCACAATTTCACCCACCACTCCACTACTGCAAAGTATCCGAAACGTCGCACCGTTTTTATACATTCGTTCTAAACTTTTGTTTATATAGTTAACTTATTTTTAACTACGACCCGACGTTTCGAATGCTTTGAAGCAAGTGTGGGTACGGAAAAACTAACGATGGAAAGATTGCTTCATTATTTACTATGTATAATGTTTTACCTAATGTTTCATCATTGTTCGTCTTATTTTTTTAACTTTCTCCTTTAGTTATTCTATATTTTTGCAGGTCGTTTCACCATCAGGCAAGACAGATGACTGCTTCATTCAGAACATTGATGGTGACCAGTACTCCATCAGGTTTATGCCTCGGGAGAACGGAGTACACAACATTAATGTCAAATTCAACCAAGTCCACATACCTGCTTCTCCTTTAAGAATAAAGGTAATTGGTAACACAAATTTTGTACGTATGGTCAGAAATAAATTATTTGTTGGAAACTTACATTATGAAAAAGGATATATGTATGAAGTGGTTTAGTGGTTTGAATATGAAACTGACGATTTGGTGCAGTGGTAGAAGTTACTAATGATAATATGGCCGTGGGTTCGAGTCATCAATGTTGTCCTATTCTTCTGTGATAAAATAATAAAAAAGGGGAAATTTTAATGGGTTGAATGAATTGTTAATTAAGTTTATTAAACTAAACACTTTTTAGGATTATTCAGAATAAGTTCTTGATATGAAAATCTGATCATATTATATGTCCTATTTTATTATGTCCAGGTTGGAAAAGATGATGCGGATCCAGCTGCAGTCCACGCTCACGGGCCTGGTTTGGGGGCTGTAAAGACAGGTAAGTTTATAAAATAACACTTTAACGGTTTAAAACGCGATACATATATATACGTTTACTTATTAGTTCTTGTTAATCCATTAGAATCTTGAACATTACATATACATTTAAATTACTAACATATTCTAAGCTTACTAACAATACAATTTATCACTAACAAGAAATAAAAAGGGTTAGTAAGTTACTTTCCTTAGTTTACTCGAGTTGTACACATTTTAATAAAATACTTTAACGGTTTCAGTAATATAAATTCTGCGAAACAGATTAGTTAAACTTCTTTCTTAATTATCTTTACAATGGCCCGACGGTTCAACGAAACGTCGGTCAAACTTGAAAATTATTTGTAAACTAGTTAACTGATATATTTCGCGTTTGAAACCGTTTGCGTGTTTTATTTTTCTTTCTTTGAGATTAAACATTTTATGTATATGTTTAGGTGCCAAGACTGACTTGATAATCGACACATGCAACGCTGGAGCTGGTATCCTTGCAGTGACTATGGACGGACCGTCCAGGGTCGCAATGGACTGTACAGACGTGGAGGAAGGATACAAGGTAGTTACAGCTTAAACTTTAATATTAATCTGTTAAACGAGAGATCGAAGGAGTTTTGATGATGTTGGGTTATTGGAAGTCCAAGGGACTTCTAAAGTGGGAAAAAATATCGAGTAAGACAGTGAAAACCATAATTTATATGGTTCAGAGTAGGGGTCGATTCGACCATTTTTTTTTTACTCCCACTACAGAGCGTAACATTAAAAGAAATAAGATATTACCCTTATTTATTAATGTTTCTATTATATTATAGTTATTTAAACATGACTGATCTAACGAAATTGTATGTACATCACTGAATTATACTACAAATAAAAAATCTACTAAACTTGGTAACCATTCAAAACAATTAAATAAATAACTTATTTTAAATATTTTCAAATGCTGCTAGGAGGGTTCTTGTTAACGCTGGTGAGTGATGATTTATGTAGAAGAAGAAGGTACATAACATCGTTACCGATGTTTTTTATGATACTTACTGCTGCTTCTGTTTGTAGGTCAGGTACACTCCCTTGGCTCCTGGTTTCTACTACATGAGCGTCAAGTATAATGGACACCACATCGTTGGTTCACCGTTCAAGATCGAAGCAACAGGTATCATTTGACCGATTCGATTGATATAAATTTATTACCCTTATAAATTGCATGACAATTTTTATTTAATACTTTCTTTTATATATATTGTCATTGTCAGAAGGGGTTGTGTCTTGGGTTCGAGTTACGCCTGTGTCAATCTAGAATTTATATAGTTTTAATGTACCAGTCAAGATGTTCAATACAGTATCGATACTGTTATCGTTTGTTACGTTCGAGTCTCGCTTGTGTAGATTGATATCTAAAAATATATTTTTTTAACGTTACTTTATTAACTTTCAAAATCCTTAATTTTGTACTTCTGAACTGAAATTTTATGATCAGGAAATTAAAAAAAAATGTCTCTTGTCACCTCTCAACCGCCTCTGTAGCCAAATGGTTAAACGTATTGCCTAGCATTGCGTTAAGCGCGAGAGGTTCTGGGTTCGAATCCCAGGAAAACATATAATTGTTTCGGTCGGGCAGGGCACAGAAGTCTGATCCAACTACTTGCCCGTTAAAAGGACGGATCAGTGAAACGGACACAGAAATGTCTTCGCCCCATGCCCCACGAGGGGACAACGTGCTTTCACTCTCTCTCACTCTCTTGTCACCTGCTTACCTTATTAAACAAATAGTGAATTAATCTTGACTGACTTGGTCTTGTTCGCTTCTACGCAATGATCTTGTAACAAAATAAAATTCTATTGAAAAATTTAATTTGCAAAAGATCTTCAAATATTGTTTCCCTTCATCATCAGGAGAGAATTTAGCGGAGATCGGTGCGCAGGAGACATCATCAGTGACAGTCGAAACCGTGAACAAGGTGGCCAAAGGTGCACAGAAACAGGGTCCGGTGCTGCCACACTTCAAATCTGATGCCACCAAGGTCACCAGCAAGGGTATGGGACTCAAGAAGGCCTATCTGAACAAACACAACCAGTTCACAGTACACGCTGGTGATGCAGGTAAGATATAGAGAAATCCCAAGCTTATTTTGATTAATACGTAAATGTTTGACGGGCACGTTGGTCTAATGCTAGCAATGTAGCTAATAACGGATCGTGATTCCAATCCCACCAGGTCCACCATTCTATAACTTTATAATTTGTTGAAACATGTTGGACTTCGTTTGGAAATCTGGATATTAAATGAGCGGTAGGAATACCGAAGTTCAGTCCGGGCCATGAACCGTCTACTATAAAATCGTTAAGTTTAATCGCATCTGTGGATTTCGGAATATTCAAAGCCAAAATAGATCGACAACACATCTAGTTCAGATTTTATATGGCTGCGGTATTTAACCTTGCATAAAATGAACATCGTGCTTGTCTGTTCTTCTATATCAAAATTCAATCGTTTATCCGAATAAGCTTTCTACGATAAATGATTTAAGCAACACAAGAAAAATCTAATTGAACCAGTAGTTCCTGAGATTACAACGGTCAAACAAACAAACTCTTCAGTTTTATAATATTTGTATTAGCACAGGTTCAAAACTCTCTGTCTATTTTGTTCTTACTAGTAAAGGACATTTGTTTGTTGCTAGGCAACAACATCCTCTACGTGGGCATCTACGGCCCCAAGGGTCCGTGCGACGAAGTGCAGCTGAAACACAAAGGCAAGAACAACTATGAGTGCTGGTATGTGGTTAGGGACAGGGGGGAATACATCGTGATCGTGAAATGGGGAGATGACCACATCCCCGGATCGCCATACAAGGTGGAGGTTTAAATTAAGAAGTGGAAAACGACAGCGTATTTTAAAAGAGAAGAAAATTAATACTAAACTATATCTGTATAGGAACAGCGTATTTTCTAAAATTTAAATAAACCCCTTTTAACGGTTAAAAATGAGAATATAGTATTTAAACTTACTTTATTTACGACCCGACTTTTAAGATGCTTTACAGCACACGTGATCAAATGATCACGGATTGGGTCTCAGTTAAAATTATTAAAAAATAAGTTCAACTAATATATTTCACGTTCAAACCGTTACAATTGTTTTATTTAAATGTAAAATATTGAAAAAAAAAATTATCCGCCAAAAAAATTAGCAAAAGCCAACATCACGCGGTGTTCCCAGGCGGTCACCCATCCAAGTACTGACCGCGCCCGACGTTGCTTAACTTCGGTGATCGGACGAGAACCGGTGTATTCAACGTGGTATGGACGTTGGCGATAGTACGGCGGAAAATATAGTACATGTTCTACATAAAAATGTTACATTTTTGATTGTCTGTTGGTTGTTACCGTGATAAATAATTCGTATTTTTCTTTGGTTATTAATACGCTGTCGTGAATCATACGATTATGTTAAGCGTATTTTAAATATTTAAAATTATCAGTTTTAATTTTATTTGAACATTCTTCTAGTCAAATCTGGTCAGGAAACTTAAAATTTTTGTGAGCTTCAGTTTTACTTGCTTCTTCTGCTTAAGTTTTTGTCTTCAAATAACCTTATTGTTACGATGTACTCGGTGGCTACTATAGGATATTCTTGGTTTTAATTCATTTTATTTGAATTTTTAATTTTATATGATTCTCGTTTAGTATTAGGGCGACTAAATGACAATGCATATAAAGTATTATAAATATTCCTTTTAAAAATAAGTCAAAAGATGCAGTAACTTATTAAAAACTTAATTCGAATATGTAAGCAGTATTTTCTTCGACTTTTTCTTTTAAAAGTTGTATCCGAGAACTGGTCGTTCGTTTTTTGTTTTTACCAATGGTTGTTTTTGGTTGTAGATTTCTACATCCGTTGCTAACATACTAATCAATCTCATTGAATCTAAACCTCAAAATGACCTATGGTATTGCATCTTCATCTAATTAAGTATAAATAATGTTGCTTCATAAATTGAATGGTGTGTATGACTTTTACCTACGTAGGTAGATCCCTATTTATTGTAAATACCTACTTTAAGAACCTATTTATTAATTTTGCGACTGTTAACTAAATAAATAGATAAAGTTAATTTATTGTTTTTTTTTGTTAAATTTCTAATTCCTACTTAATCTGTGAAATTGGCGACTACAATCTGTGTATTACATCTGTAGCTGATCTCAACAATACATGGTGTTAATTTATTTATCAAGACATCGTATTTCAAGAATATCTTTTGTTATTAGAAGTTAGTGCTTGTGAGTACGTTGTAAAAACTAGATGGCGCTACAGCCCCAAATGACTGATAGACGTCAACAAATGTTTTGTTTTTTTCAATTGTGGCAAGATATAAATATTATATAATAAACTATTTGCCAGTGTCAGTCAACAAATTTTACTCTCTTGAAATGTGAAATGCTTTGACAGGGAAGACACGATTACCTGGGATTCGAACCTACTACTTTACGTCCAAAGCATTATGTAACTGAGTTACGTAGGCGATAACGTACAGAAAAACCTCTATATCGATATTTTTTTTTCTCTGATGAAGAAAAAAAGGTTTTACTGTTTTAAATATTTTGCTTTCGTTGTGTTGTACTTCTATTGAGGTGAACAGGGTGAAAATAAAATCACTACATTCTTGGCATAATTGTAATTAATTTTTATTTGATTTTAAGTAACAAAAATTTCGTCCTCCTTCATCTAAAATCTTAAACGGGAACGCTAGACGAAGCGAATTCTATTATAAAACGAACTTACAAAAATATTTAATTAATAATAATAAGTTTACACTTAACTAAACAAAATCAATTACAATATCACATTTCTACTTACAATAGAGAGATATTGGCGACGTAAAATCCCTTTAACCAATTATATAAGTAAACGAAAAATTTTGGATAAAACTCTTGGTTTAAATGTCATGTCGTTCATACTATACATAAGAAGTGCGATCACTTATTAATAACAATTCGGAAGAATCATATTGCTGCAGTTTATAAACATCATTTGTACAAGAACTTAAACATTAGCATTTGGCTAACTTTGTGACAGCAGCTGTGCATCCCCAAGGAATAAGCTGGACCACAAAAAACCACCTAACAAATAACCTAAAATAGCAAACCAATTAGACGATTCTCAAAAGTCCTCACCGTTTTCATCCTATCACATTTTTAACTACATTCGTTTAAAAATCAACAAAATCGTATACCTCAAATTATGCTAACCTTCGACGCCGATCAGACAACAGCGTGATAGGATTAAGTACATTGTCCAATTCTTCGCCGATTCGAACAAAGATAAACGGATAATTACCAACGTTAAGTACGACAACTAAACAAAAATTTGCTCAAATACCACCGTGTCGCTTAACTCTGAAACAGAACTTAAAGACAATGAAGTAATTTACAAATTAAACGGACATCTTAATATACTATCTAGTATAATTGAGCATAAGCATTTTAGACTCAAAAGTGTCACAATTTTAAGTCACCTCAAAAAATTACGTATTTACAAAATATATACAAAACGCGATTACAAAGACGAAACTCAAAATGTTTTGGCAACCTGTCAAATAGATCACATTATAGCATACAGCGCAAGTAGAAAATGTATTCAGCCTTCAGTCGTACCTACGTCTCCATGGATACCGCTATTAATATTAATTTAACTCGTAAAAGAAAATACAGAATTAGTAAATCCTTGACCATGCTAACCTTGAATATAATATTTTGGGAAACAATCGTATAATTTTAAAATTAATTACGCAGATACATTGTATGCTAACACTAATATTCAAATTGAGTTGAAGGAAGACTACATTTTCTAAATTAAGGTGCGAATGAAGAAAATAAATCTAAAGATAATCGATCTAAGTAGGAACTGAGTGCAGAAGTGATGTTCAGAGATCCGTGCGGTCTAAGAAACCATAAAAAATGATAACGCCCCAGTAAGGTTTAAGATTAATCGATAGCTATGTTACAGGAACTCTGAGATTTTGTCGTATAACATTTAAGTTCAATATAGAACCAGAATTCATAAATGTTCTTTAGACTTTTACATATAAAATAATGTTTGCATAACAGTCAGTACGATCCGTAACTACAGGACAAATGTGATAATAAGTCACAGGACATCTAGACAAGAGTAATATTGTGCTCTTCAAGCAGTTTATTATGCATTTACATTATGCTTTGTTTCACATTTCACGTATTTGATCTCACATCTTTCCTTGAAGTTAAAGATTAGTTTTCTAGAAAGCAACAGTGTGGTCTAGAACGCTTCTTACTGTATAGTTCAAATTGAGAAAATTTTATCTAAAAGATTCCAAAGGTTTTTAATGATTGTTAAGAGCACCACATTAAAATAAGTAGCTCTTTAGACTCTCTTAATGAAATATTTCAAAGGATTTTTTGACCTTTATAACATATTATCAAATGTAACTTCGTAGAACAGTGCTTTGATGAGAACTAATCCATAAGTGTCAATATAATAGATTATTTAAAAGTCGGATTCCATTTACTTTGTTATCTACACAAATTCCAGAGTATTTTTACACAATATCGATATTAGTCTAAAACTGAATTTCGCCTCACTACCGACAACACATTTCCGTATTTTATACATAATACCACTGTCATGTAGAGCGAGATTCTAAATACTTTTAATAAGATTTTCTTTATTTCTAATAATACCATCATAAGTATTGAATAGTATCTACTAGGAAATCGGCAAGGTCTACTGCTTATCTTTGTGAGAGAGGGCGTGTGGGAGAATGTGTTCCGCGGGCAAGAGGGAAGGTTGGTGTGCGTAATTTCTGATCTGGTGGAGAGATATCAATTGATTGGGGAAAGAGTTAGGTTGCTGCTTGCCCTGCTGGAAGTGTAAGGGGTCATACAGGTAAGGTCGTGTCGGCAAGGCGCTGTGATGTGACAGTCCATTCAGATGCGGCGCCATCGAGTTTATCGGCGTAAACGCAGAATTTGCAGCGGAAGACACCGGCGGCTGAATACGGTCGTCTTGGCTCTCGTGCTGAGCGAAGAGAGCTCTCTGTTGTTGAAGTTGCTGCTCGTGGTGCTCTTCAGCTTCCCGTTGCTGGTGGTAGCCGCCCTCGTCGGACATATGGGCTGAGTCGGGGCTTACCTTCGGCCAATATGGGTGGTCAGCGAACGGCGCTGCGGTTGGGGCTGCCGCTGCCAGGGATCTATTGAGCCCGCTCAGACCCAGAGCAGATATCGGCGGCCGCTTGTCCGCTCGTTCAGCGTGCTTATTCATGTGCTTACTTAAGTAAGTCTCTTGCGTGTAACTCTTTCCGCAGTATTGGCAAATATGCGTCTTCAGGTGTTTCGATTCTTTGTGCTTAGGAATGTGTTCTAGGAGATCCTTCTCGTGTGTAAAACACTTGTAACAAGAGTTGCATTTGAACGGCTTGTCTGTTTGGTGACAGCGGCTGTGGCTTTGGAGATTGGAAAGCTGGGAGAACGCCTTAGTGCACCCGATTTGGGTGCATCGGTAAGGCTTATCGCCGGTATGGGTGCGAATGTGTTGCTGAAGGTGCGACAGCTGGGTGAATTTACGTTGGCAGATCTCGCACCTGTAAGGCTTGATACCGAGGTGTATGCGAGAATGCTGCGCAAGATACGAAGAGTTGGCGAACGCCTTCGGACACTGGGTGCAACGGTAAGGTTTCGCCTCCCGAAGATGTATTTGCGTATGCAGCTGCAGATCCGCCTTAGAGCCGAAAACCTGGAATAATAAAAGCAAAACGTTTATAATCTTTAAAACATGAACGAGATTTACATTTCAAAGTTTTATTCACATGCAGAATAGAATTACATCAGTTTTGATACGAAAATATACAATTACATCATGCATGGCTACTGGTGTATAATATTGTCACGTTCGGACATTTTAACATTCATCATTGGATCCATCAGAAAGTGAACAATGCCCTTGAACGACATCCGCGGGGAGCCGGAACTAATTCCACTCGTTTTGAGAAACATTTATTTACTCAAGTAACGCGGCAATAAATGCAGGATGCCACCTTCACGGAGGTTTTTCACGCGCCTCGATTATCGTCAGCACTTCAATGTTAATCGGCTGAGCAAATTCAGTTTTAATCTCACGGAAATAATTATTTATTTACAACTCAATTTTCTTAACACTTAAATGAACATGCTTATTGTAGATTACTTTGAATGATATTTAAATTATAAATAGGTACCGCTTTGCGCGTGCCGTGTACGTGTTATAATAATGTCGGTACTCTTTGCCATTCAAAAGATTGTTTCTGTACGCCATCGATACTTATTGTGATATTCCAAATTAGTTTCCAAGCCAAAACTGGCGCGTCATCCTATCGAGACGCTATTCGCTGGTCGACAATGAAACTGTGGACCACGTTCCTTCGGGCAACGAAATCTATCGCTGACAAAACACGAGTCATTTCAAATCTCTATTACGTTCGTTGGATTTACTAGATCGAGTTTCGACCTTACTGTCATCAGAAATAGAACTTAAATTAAAATAACAAATCTAAATGTACAGTGTTGATATCGGTTAAGCACCGTGCAGCTAAAGCGCTGCCGGTGAAGTTTTAAATGCTACTGATTTTAAGCCTTGTACTACTAATAATAAAGGTGCTTATAGAGATTTTGTTGGTGACACTAATGCGTCTGTTTACTGGGTGTATAGGATTCAGTAGCACGTTGGATGACTCGTCAAAATACGCGAGACACGATCGCGATTGGTCACAGCCCGAACATAATTAAAGTTTGGAGCACTATTTAATGGCATGAGGCTGGAAATTCGAGGTGGTAGCTGACTTTTAATGGGTCTTCGTGAAGGACCCATTCTAGAGGAATCTGTGTTAAATCGGCGTTAATATCTCGCTCCTTCCGCTCGAAATAAAATAGTTTGAGGAATTCTTAACACCTGATAATTTAGTGTGCACAATTAGAAGCTAGAGGTTTACGACATACAAGCAAACAGAAAGACGAAAGTATTTACGATAAACATTTAGTAAAACAAAGTGCAGAAAAAGCGGCAGAGGTAAGGAACTAAAACGACGAAACGTTAAAACAGACATGATTTGTCGATCATTTGAAGACAATCTGTAAGTCACTGGATCAGTACAGCAAAATACAAAGGCTATTTCAAGCTAAAGAAGAGAGACAGCTTTTATACTCCTAATTCATTTGGAAGAACAAGCAATGCTAAATCTTGAATCTATAGTTTTATAACCTAAGATTGTCTTCAGATCCAAATCACCAACCTCATGGTCCGAGGATGCCAACAAGCCCCACTCAGTGGGATTGGTTGCGCTCCTCGGTATTCCATACCCAGGTTCAGATTCCGAAGAGTCAGATATCGTCTTTTTTCGTCCACGTCTTTCGCCAGGCACCTGATTGATGAAGTAAATTTGGAATTGTCTGCCAATTGTGTTTCATGAGCTTTTTGATTGGTGATAGAAACAATGTATGATAAAGGTGGAAGGAGTTTCTTAAACCATCGAAAATTGATAACTAATAAAAAATTTGTGGGGGAAAAGAGTAAAAACGTGTGAGTCGTTATTATGAATATGTCACGTTGCTATCACAGTTAGCAGCGCTTATGTACGAAAATAAAAGGACCCTAGGCCCGCAAGCAGTGCCTTAAGCGTGACACGTCTAATCTAAGGGCGGGCGGATACGGTTCTCAGGGCGGATGGAAGATGAGATTGCGACCCTCGGACGGGGCAGGGATTAATGTCGTTATTAAGTACCGGTCATTCATTATGACACTTTGCAGTGACCCTTTGAAAAATAGACGTGCGGTTTAAGAATGTCGGCGATATTTACACGTTGGAAGTAAAATAAAACAACGTACTAAAAGAGAAATACACAATAAGTAACCATAACATTTTAACAGAAGTAATACACATTCAATAGAAGTATTATTCAATAGGTATGTAATATGTTAACGAAAGGAGGTAGATGTAAAAACTTGTATTTATATTATTTATTGTATGAATGTGTATCTGCAATATAAAATGTAAAAATATTAGGTATTGTGTTTCAATGTAAAATATTACAACAATTTCAGGACCCTTTGGCTGAAAGTTTTTGTCCGTACAAAATTATTAATAGCTGGGCATACATTTTGTTTATCTCCAAGGGTAGGTTGCTCTAATAAGGCGTTTTTGCGGAATCGGACAAATTACGCGGCTTTTAGACCTTTTACAGTTTTTACTTTACTTTGTCTTGTGGCTTAACTGGGGATTATTTTTTTAAGCCATACATAAATATACGTGTATGCAAACACGACCGATTAATAGTAGAAACTAGAAACGTATTGCTAATTATCAACAGATCGTGGTTCGGTCCAACATTCTAATAACTTAAAAAAAAAATTTAAACATGTCGTAATAAATAGGTGGTAGAAATATTGAAAAATCCGTTCGGGTCACGAACTACCGTCGACAGATAAATCGCGTTTTGGTTTTTGTACTTGGATTTTCGAATTTCGAAAGCTAATAAGGTATTATATGGTGGCTGGTCAAAGACTTAGTAGTTCTGTTTGTAATGTATGTTTGTAAGACTGTAGTGAAAAATTACGTGTCAACAGTAAACATTTAAATTAAGCTTTCATTTATTTCCGCTATCGCCAACCTACCAACATGTTTTGCACACTTGTTTTTTATAAAATCAATTAATTTTATCTGTCTAAACATTTTTTAATTAAAAAATTGAAATTGACAATAGATAACTTTTTTAATTATGATAGCTTCGCGTATTAGCCTATATCCAAGTTTATTTTAACACCTCAATTAATTGATAAGACTCAAGGGTAATGGATTAGTTAGTGTTTTAAAGGTTTTTGAATATGAATCTATACAAAGACATAACCTATTTCAAAGAAATTTGATTTATGGATATTTTTGAGCTTTTATTATAATATAAAGCTGGAGAGTTTGTTTGTCTGAATGGGCTAATCTCAAGAACTACAGATTCGAATAGAAAATATATTTTTATATCGGTTGGACCATTTATCGTAGAAAGCTGTTGACTTTAAAACAGCATGCTGCGATGCGAAACACAGAAAAATGTAGACAAAGCTGGGAAAATTATTGATCTTCTAAAGTTTCCGTTGCGTTTGTTTAAAAATATGTATAAATTTTTCCTTAAAAATGTATTTTTCAAAATCTTTTAATATTAGCTCTGGGGGAAAGGTTTTAATGAGAATAAAATTTCGTCAAAATAATTCATATGGCAAAGAATTGTTTGCCGGTTGAGCCAGTACAATTTATAATTTGTCAGAAACATGGTAGACTTTGTGGTCCAAAGATTTGCCTATATACGAAATAGGACGGCAGTATGACTGTGGTGTTTTACCTTCCATCATATAAACACCATAGTACCCTCATCTGTCAAAATCGTTAGTCAAAGTAATTCTACTCCTTAGTATTTTTCTTATTAAATTAGTATTATTCATATTGTATTGTTGTCATACAAATTAAACTATTAGAAACAGTCTATACAGTTTGGACTTAAGATAAACTTTTAGCTTTGAAGAACAACAATAGAGACGTGCTTTTAAAGATTTATTATTCGAAAAGATTATCTTAAGACTTAGTATTATCATTTAAAAGCGAGATAATGCGAAAGTGGTATAAAGGATATTTTAATATCTTTTAATTGAGCCCAAAGCCAGTCCTTATATTGGCTTCTGGCTTATGGTAAGTATTTTTACGAACAATGAGAATACAAAGTGCTTTAACCTGTTGTAAATGCCTTATATATATAGACCTGAAATATGGGATTGTTTAGTACAATTTCTTTTAAACGCCAAATATACTAATTCTTTATTAATTAATAAGTATTAGACATCAGTAATATTACATTTTACTTTTTGAACCGTTAAAAGTGTTTTATTTAATGCGCTACACCTACTTACACTTCAATTTTTTACATATTTAAATAAAACGTTGAACGGTTTAAAACGCGAAATGTATTATAACTTATTTAAAGTTTAATTTAACGACGGCCCGACTGTAACTGTTTTGCAGTAGCTGTAGTTATGGGGGGTGAAAACGCCGTTTATATTTCGCGTTTTATACCGTTAAAAGTGTTTTATTAAATGTGTACCTATTACTCGCGTAAGGTACACTCATAAACATATTTTTACCTCGGACCAAAAAGCCCGGGATCTCTTTGATCATTGATGTCATTAGTGTTTTTATTTACTAGCTCAGAAAATGAAAAATGAAAATAACCGCCGAAAATTCATATATCCACTCATAATATCATTAATTTTAAAACCGGATAAGTTAATTACTCGAACACAATAGTGCTTAAACGTAATTGTTGCCGTGTTATGAATTTTGAAGATGGTTTTAAAATTTGAAGGTTGTTGAGGTTGTAAGGTTAAGGTGAGTTGTACATGCTGGAAATTAAGATAATTTTATATAAGTAGGCATCTTGGATTTTAACATTTAGGAGTGTTTAAATAAAACACTTCAACGGTTTAAAATGCGATATATTAGTTAAACTTATTTGGAAATGATTTTTAACTTCGGCCCGACGTTTTAATAAGTTTAACTAATATATCGCGTTTTAAACCGTTAAAGTGTTTTATTTAAATGTGTACTACTCGCGTAAACTATAGACAGTATTTAATTTAGGAGTGTGTTATTACTTAAGTTATGTGAGATTTGAAGATTAAAAACATTTGAGAGCCATGGTTCACATTCTAGGATCTAGGCTGACCTAAAGTATTCTATCAAGAAGTACTTGGCTACCGTATTAGATAAATGACAATCTAGACTCAAATACTAAAAATTCTATTGAAGGTAACTCAAAAATAAAGCCGACTCTTACGCAATTATATTTATACAATAAACAAATTTTTAACAGTTTAAAACGCGTAATTTATTAGATAAACTTATTTCCAATTTATTTTCACCCAGGGCCAAACGTTTCGGGTGCTTTGCAGCAATCATGGTCACGGGGTGACTGAAAATCGTGTCCCTAATGTAAATTAAAAAATGTACTACCGCTATCTGAGCAGACACGTTTAACGGTTTAAAACGCGGAATATAACAAGAAAATCAATTGAGTGTAATTACTACTTAAATCAGCGAGCGATCGCGGCTTGATTAAACAATTGTGTCGCTGTAATGACGTCGTAAAGAAGCGATATAATTTTTTAAGGTCGCTACACTATGTAACATAAGAACGATATAAAGTATAACAGGTCATATATTTTAGAAGGGCTCCTTGTTGGAGCTGTAACATGATGGATTTCCTCTGGAAGATTTCCATTTCCAGGATATTGAATGAGTGTTACGTATGTCTAAATTCCGACCAGATCACTAACCACCGTCCACAGATGAAAAAGTTATATAGTTAAATAGCATATCGGTTTTACTCTGTGAATATCCTGAGCCAATCTTGTCTATCCTCCTTTAATTATTACAAGTGATTATATACGTTTGGCAGACACAATTTCGTGTTTCTTATAATTTAACATACTCCAGTACCCTGGCTGAAACAAACTATTATTTTCCTTGTACTCTTAACTCAATGCTTCACAGACGCATAACCTGCTTCTTGGTCAACGCAACTACCTCCAAAAATAATCTAATTACGACTATAGAACGAGATTATGCCCACGTTAATAACTCTAGCCTTCAAGAGATTTCTATAAGGCTAGTTATATCATGGAATATAAAAGTTATCGACAATATTCACGACCTCAGGCACGGCAAAAAACTCAATGTCAACACCGACCATGCGTCAAGTATTGTCGCAATCCAAAAAACCGAATAATCTAGGTAAATAGCGAGAAATCGTTCGATTACTAAATCGCAAAACTATCGATTCGATGTACAATAATCAATGAGGAAATTGTTTGGCAAAGATGTGTTTCACAGTTCGTAATGCACGAACAAGAATTAATTGTTACATTTTCTTAGGAGGCCCTGACATATACAAATAACGGTACACTAATTTTCAAACAACTTTAACTAAAATATGTCGCGTTTTAAGCCGTTAAAGTGATTTATTTAAAGGTACAGTAGGTAAGTTAAAAGGAGGGACCCCCGTGACCACGGCTGCTACACGTATCCGAAACGTAGGGCTAAAGTTAAAATAGATTGCAACTTTTTTAAAAATGCATGGTATATTCGTAATTTTTTATCGTCTTCCCAGGCTGCACTTAAAAATACATTCCGCGTTTTAAACCGTTAAAAAGTGTTTTATTTAAATATATACTGCTCGCGTAAACTACAGTCATGTGCGTTATTTATGACCGGATATTTTTATATTTAACAGATAGAATTTCTAAGCCAAAAGTATTGTATCCCCTGTATCCCCATGCATGCCCAACCCCCAAATTATTGCTTAGTGTTCTCATTTAGGCAAATTCTATATTCAAATAGAAAACAAAGAAATAATGGTTTTTAATCTGTGACACGACACGTCTGCATACAATGCAAACTCGATTATAAATCTTGGAATGTTCTCAATTCAAACATTTAAATCTCGAACGCCGCGGGCGGGAAGCACGTGTCAACTGAAAAACGTTATTATAAAGTAACCGTTTTCCGCCACTTTGCCGTAAAGAAGCAACGTCCGAGACCCAAATCCTATGAAATCGGAAACGAGTAACGAGCGATTTGCATCTCTATTACAAAGCAATAAGACTTAATCTGGCCGCAGATGAATTCGTTTCAATGATAGTTTTTTTCGCTTTTGTCACCCAACTGTCGAATAAAAAGTATGAAATCGTGATCTCGAATAAAAAAACCGTTTAATATTGGCATTGAACGCGTAGCGCGGATTTAGGCGTGGAAATTAGTTTTAAAACGTTAATTTTCATCGGAGACTGCAACACTTCCAGTTGTACATTTTATTTTTCAACTTTGTGTGAGGTTCTTGAACTTTTAAAAAGTTTAACTATGTACTTATATGTGAAGTTTAAAATAACTTTAACCGTTTAAAACCACGATAAAATTTTTGGTATTTTAATTGTTGAAATGTTAAAAGGAAAACAAACGAATTTTAGTCTTCTTTTTCAGTAAATAATAGATTCAACTTCGGTCTTAGTCTGCCTAAATGTATAATGCTTCTCTCGTTTTTGAATCTAAGACCTCGCGCCGCCGCTATGTGGTGGGTGGTTTAAGATTAAGAAGACTGGACCATAAGTGAAACAATAAATATCGTATAGTCATATTTATTACGCTACAGTTCTTGGCAATAAGCTATTATATTAGCTTATTGCCAAGAACTGTTTAAAGCTCACATAGCTGCAAGTAAGTCAGAAAAAAATCAAACGCGAAGGAAATTATTAACACAATATTGCCTCGATGGACCTCATCGTTAGGCTGCAGGATCCATTAAGATTTCCGCCCGGTGTTCGAGATGCGCGGGAGCACTCAATTATCGAAAAACGAAACAACTTTACCGCCAATACACCATCGAACGATTTGCACTCTAACTCGAGGTCAATAAGGTGTATGATTGCGTAAATTGTATTATAATGGATAAGTATTTGCATTAAAACAATACTAAGCTTAATACCGGCAGCGTATAGCTCAAAATTCTTTGCTGTCTTCTCAGTAATTGTACCGCGGGCGTATTAACGTTGCTAGGGTGGTTCTAGTCTTTATCCCTTTGACTTAAGACTTGAAATTCTTTGGCGGTAGTCAACTTTTCGCAGAATATGTTCAGGTTGTTTGGGATCACTCATTTTTATAGTGGTTTTGAGATAATGGTATTGATTTACCACTACGGAGGGTATCTTTTGAAATCTGTTATACATTGTACGTTTTGGTCTCAGGGTTATGATATTACAAGATTTACGAGTTCGTGTTAAAGTTAAGCTAAACATAGCATAGTAGAAAATAACCTTTAAAGTAGACCGAAACCTATGCTATAAACATTTGCATATAAATTGGATCATTATTCATATTTGAGATATTTCATAGCTTAATTAGCTTAGTAAGCATGATACTTGTTAAACTGTGTAAAAAGAAAAATAAATGGTTGTTTTTTTCTTTTGTAACTTTACAAGAAAATAGTAAAAACAAATCAATTTGTTTTCCTGAGATTCGAACTCTTGCACACCCATTTAGCACAACGTGGTCGAGCATTTTTTTTAAATGTTTTATTTCGTTGGTTTTAATAACCCAATAATTAAGACCACGGAACTATTAAATTGACAGCCAGTAAACAATAGAAAAAAAATGTTTTACATTTATTATTTAGAGGACTTTCAGATAGTAGGTGTATTTCGGGCTGGATTTCCGAATATGCAACAATTTAATTAGAAGTGAATTGCTCTAGCCCTATAAATAAATGAAACAATATTTTTATAATAAATTAATATAGTTGCAAATTCGTCTCAGAAATAAAATACATTTTAGGGTTCCATAAAAACGTTGGTTAGGGTAACATGTAAAAAGTAAGGATAATCCCAGTTGGGGACTGGACAGAGGGTGACCGCTGCAGATGCTGTATGTAAATCTGGATCCACACCTGCCTTACATTGTTAGCGTTTAGGGGCTTCTCTGACTGATTGATAAGGCTCGCCCACACTTGGATTTGGCTAATAAATTTGATATTGATTTCGATATCTATCCTGTGGTTAGACGTGTTTGCTAGCATTGGAAGTTTAGTGTAAATCTAGTTAATTTCTTGCATGCTCATAAAGCTCAAAAGATTGTTTGTTGGAATGCGCTAATCTCGGGAACTACTGGTTACAATAGAAAAATTATTGTTGTGTTTGTTGTTTATCGAAGAAGGCCATAAAAATCAAGCTGCGATCGTTATAAAGGAAGTATATAGGAAATATGTAGGAAAGAACTTCTTCAAATAATCTAAAACATATACGCGACTGTATCTTCAAAGATTAATTTACAAGAAAAATTTTATTTTAATGTAGTTTAGTCGAAATACTTCATATGACAATAAAACGTTTGCCAGGTCAGCTCGTTGTGATGTAAAGCCATTTTAATAGATTTTATAAATTACAGCAATAAGTTGATTTGTTAAACAAACGCCGTTGAATGCCTCGGTTTTATATGCCGCGGTTCAAACCGTTAAATGTGTAAACTCGCGTAAACTCCAGACCTAAAAATCTCGTGTCATTATTGAATAACTGACCCCTACTTTATATGTCTCAATCATTTTATATCCTTAATATTTACTGTCATTTGTGTATTGAACATGGACGGGCAGAAGCACAAAGGCATTTCGTTCCCATGCCCAGTGGTAATGCACACCCCCTAAACAGATGCACAGATTAAAAATAAAAGCTAATACAGAGATCGATAAATCACCGAATCACAAAAGCGTTGCACAACTTAAAGGAAATCACAAAAAAAAGTTTCCGTAGATCCGTAGAAATTGTTCCCACGAGGACCTCGACGTTTCCGATCCACGAAAACCAACTCTATTTCTATAAGTTATAGTTTACTTTACTTTACGCTAGAATAGAATCTTATGAGATGAGCAAATTTATACAATGCATATAAAACATCCTTAATATAATTGTAGTAGAGTTGAATTTTGTGTGTGTTGTCGGAAATTTACGCGGGTGACACCTGCAGGGTCGTGGGACAGGTCATAACATCCCTCTTAGAACATCCTGTTCGAATTTTGAAAGAATTCGCGGGATTTAATGCAATTTTGTTTGTTTAAGTGGAAACTTTGTGATAGAAATAATGTTATACGCGTAATAAATAGCTCATTTTTCGTCAAATAGAAAATTTAAAAAGGAATGTGAAATTATTGTTTAAATATCTGCAACACATAAAACTCCATCCCAAAGAAAAATGTTAAAGCTATTAATTGATCGGTAAATTACTCGTATAATTTGAAAAGGTTAGTTTTATTAAGCGTTCGTTTGAATATTAGTTTTAACTTAAACAATTACTTAGTAATAAATGGTATAAAGCAAAACCAACACTCAAATACGCAAAAAGATTTGCATTCGTAGTGAGGTTATTAGGCTTAAAAGCGACGTATGATAAAGCGAATGTTTTTAATTTCTGGTGCTCTAAACTTAAAAACGTAAAATAAACAAACTTGCTTTTATTGATACTAAGAATATCAATGATATTTAATTAATCTCTCCACAAAAGGAACTTGAATTAAGTAAGCAACATACGATGTTTCCATTCAAAAGTGAGTAGAAGTCCCATGAGTGAGGATATGTACTAGCCAGTGGTCAAGCGGATAAAAACAATTCCTACCAAGTACCAGATGTTAAAAAATCGCGACAGCTAAACGTGTGAGTTAATATGGATTCTTAGCAGGTGTCATCAATATGGGTCAGATGGTCAATTGGACCACCGAGGAGACGGATGAGCAATTTCATGGGAGAATGACCAGCTGTGGAGATGACAGGATATCGTTAGGCTTTAAGTTTTTAGGGTCATGTGTCTGTCCTACAAATGACTGGCTTCTCTTGCACCTGGTGGAAAGTGGGTAAGTTTGGAAGTCTTTAAAAGCAAAATTCGCATCTGTGAAAGATCTCAATAGTTTAATCAAAGTTAAGTAGATAACTATAATAATAACTTTAGTTATCTAAGCTCTAAGACCAAATTACGGCAATATTATACGATTCTTGAAGCCAAATAACATAGTATCTTGGGCACAACATTAATCCAGGTACCCAACTATTCTACTAATAAATTATTCGACAGATAATACCGTGTCCGAATGCTTATCTATGCTAATTGCGGATTGAGGGTAGAAATTAATGCGACCGAGGTTTGGCACACTTAGAGATCTTAACGTCTATCTTTAAGATCATAGAGAATAAGAAAGACGTATGTTAAAGATATGAACGTTAGCTTTGTGCTGATGTAAAAAGTCTTCTTAAAAAATCTAAGCACTACGCTAAATTTTCAAAACCAACACCTCGTGGTCTTCAATGAACTACTAGTGATCACTTACGCTACTGCTACTTACGTGATAATATTAATTTGTGATAAATTCTGGTATAGCAAGACTGGAATAGCAAAATACATAATCGTAACTTTGTAACAATGAACCGACCAAATATAAATGTTTGTGTCATCCCCGAAATCGATCCTGCGACCCTTAAATTATAATTTATAGTTGAAACTAACCCTTAGTATAATTAATTTAACCCTAATGGCAAGTGCAGGTCGCGCCTACAAACCACCGAGTCATCGGGTCTGATGAATTTATAGAAGTTTGTCGACTGGGGTGATATTCTTACTATTGCGAGGAGCGAAACTATCATGATAAAAGATTAAAGTGATTTGATTTGAAAATATTAAATGTCAAACGCGAACAGTACTAGAAACCATATTGTTTGTAGTTTGTATGTTGTTTAAATGTTTCGTTCTCGTAAAACTTTCTTAAAAATATACATAAGTAATTTATTAAACAAAAACGTGTATGTATGAAGCTAAAAAATATTTATATCGTTTTTGTAATACAGACATACATATTTTTTGTTGTGATTGTAAATATTGTTTGCAACGTTACGTAAGTTTGACGTAAGAATATGGTTGATGCGCCCGCGCCGCGGCCGGTACCAAATTCTACTTGGCATTGAAATATACAAGGTCAAGCTAAAACGATGCGAGACGTCATGACTGCGTCCGCCTTTTTGTTTCTTTATTTATTGCTATATCATAAAATACCAAAAAATTATTGCAATTTTCTAAGGAATCTTCTCCGTGAAGTTTGTGCCGTTTTGACGACGAAATTCACATATTATTATCATTGCGGGGTAGGCATGCCACAAGGTTCCTACTTAGGTCCTTAATAATACTAATTTTTCCTTCTTTCGATCTTTAAAGCTTTGTATATTAGAACTTGTCAGTTTATACGTAACAACAGTAAATATAATGATTATATATAAAGTAAACATATAAATTGTAGTCCTATAACCAGTATTAAAGCAAATAAGTAGTAATAGAAATGTAGATGACAGCGGAAAATACCCAGAATAATAATTAATTACTATTTGGATATGTTAGTTAATTTATAATTTGCTTTTATAAGTAATTCGAGATAATATTTGATCATGAAAATACGATTGCACCATATTTAGATAAATATTAAGCTGCTATAAATAGCATTTTTTTAGGATCACAAGTATGCATATTAAGTATTTACATATCTCTTATGCGAGTTATAAATAATGTATTTGTCAATATATATATTATATATTAATAGAAAAATCATGTGAATGGAAATTATAAGATTTTTGAAATCAAATATTTAACATAGTCTGTCCAGAATATTTATTTAAGACATTTCGGAAATTAGTAATGAATATGTCGCGTAGTGTCTTTACCTCTAAGTTGGGACCAAGAAACCGCAGTAACTTAATATCGCATCTATGGGACGTTTCGGTACAACATTTAGAATATTAACTTCAACCATTTACACAATAAGAACCTCTATAAGCAAGTACGCATATTATAGTGATTTTAGTTTCATGTTTGATATTGCGACAAATACTGTAAGAATACACAAACGGTTTCTTAATTGAACAGCTTTATAGTTTTTACAAGTTCACTAATTAATTCCTCCCTGCAATCATAGCATGCGAAATGTCTAAGTGAATTAAAATGTTTGGTTTTAAGTTCTACATTGTTATAATAGGTATGCGTAACATACAACAGTGTCAAACCCTCTGGAGCGGACTAAAATACTCTAAAAACTTTTGAGTACCTTGCACCTATAGTTCCTAGAGATGCGAGGTAAGAAACAACTTTTGAAATATTTAAAGGCGAACACTAGGACCATAACAATGCCTGTTATGGACCTAAAATATTTTGGGAGCATTGTGTGTGGAGCGTCAAAACCCCGAGTCATGAGACGTTTGAGAATGCCGTGAGTTGCCTCCGGCATCCGTCAAAATAATTATATCACACGAAAATAAGATAGTCGGATCGCGTGACTCGACCGCGATTAGTATAATTTCGTTATGGCCCAAAATGCTGCATTATTTCAATTGTTTGTGTACTGGAATAACCGCCTCAGAAGCACGGTAACAAAATCTCACAACTAAAAATCCTACGTTTGAAAAAAAACATTTTAACATAACATTTTTTGACTGCCTCCTTGGTGTAATGGTAGCGATGTGTGGCTATCAATAAACGAGTCATGAGTTTGATCCCCACCGAGTCCAAAATTTTTCTTATCAATGTAATCGTCTCCTCTCCTCCTTTATCATAACAATAAAACTTTAATTTTCCTTTTCTTTAATCTGTTGTTTTACTAAATTCTTTTCCTTAAATATGCATTCACACAATTTAAATAGAATCGACAAGTGATCTAAAAAAAACGTGATCTTATTCAAATGGAATGGTTCGCTATCTTCATAAAATTCTCGTAAAAATCGGGCGTTTTAATTCATGCTTTATGGCCGCTAGAAACAGAAAACATTGGCCATTATTTATGATGCATTTCGCCTGTCAAAATAAGTTCACGTTGATTGCTACTTTTGACTAATTACAAGCCATAAACTTATTATACACTTACAGACGGTATAATAACAAACAATTCGTTTAAAACTCTGATACAACCTCAAATCAGTACCTGTGGGCATACAAACTTATTTCTACGCACTCTAAAGAAAAGTAGCCTATAACACCTAACATTAAAGTTCAAAATTGTTCTTTATCTAATTTTGGAGAACAAAAGTTATTTTGGTAAAAAAATCTTGTACCTACGCTCGTAGTTACGATGACGCAATGCCTAACACGCTAGTAATGGTCGGTGTCAATCAAAATTACTCTGTAAATTCGGTTGAGTATAGACCTAATACTGTGTTACAGAATAATCGCCTTTATAACTAAGAAATAAGGGTCATGATAAAGATTTTGGCAGCAAAAAACATAAGTGAGGTTCTACGAAACGCTACAGTCGTATCGAGAGTTAAGACGTAGCGTTGGCTGGATACAAAATTATATTATTTAAAAGAAAATATAGAAAACCAGTAGACACGAGGTATATTACTTTGTAGGTAAAGAAATAATTAAAAATACTTAAAAATAAAAACTTTAGTGTGGTCTTTATTTCAAAGGTTTATTTAATTGTAAATAATACCTAATTGTGTTTTAAGGCACATATGTACAACTTTCTAGTTTTAATTTTCCATTCAATTTTTCTTAATTAAAGAGTTATATATATAGTCAATAGATGTATGATATGCATGTCTGTGGATATAAAATGTATATAGTTATAATAATTTTAATATATTAATCACGCAATATGATTTTTAAAATTGTAGGCAACATTCAAAAGGTCAGAGAAGATTAATTACAACGCGTAAAAATGGGTATTCATTATAATTATTAATGTTCATTTTAGGATACTTTGTAAAATAAATGTATTCTCTCACTTAATGTGGAGATTAAATTTTTAATTAATTCGTAAAATTAAAATGTTTTTATTTGCATTTGTCGTTATATAATCCAATATTAAGTTAGTCTCAAATTAAGTAGCATTTATGTATCGCGATGTCAATGAACTCATAAAAACGTTGTCTAATTAGATTAATATATTTGATACCGATACACAAAAAATATTCAAATGACAAATCTGGTGCACGTTGAGGTGTGAAGGTCGATTCCGTTGTCGACAGTCTAAAATGAAAAGTTATTGCGTTGGAGGCTTTAGTTGTTTTGTGCCTATTTTTGTAAAAAGTAGAAATAGATATAGTCTATGTTAAAATGCTAATAAGAAAGTAAGAACACGTTTTATCTGTGGTCAGTTATAAAATCTTATTAGCATTGATGTTATAATTACTTTGATCAAGAGGTCTATAAAATCAATATTTAGAACATAAAATAGGTAACAAACAAGCAATAAATAAATTGTCCAGCTTATAAAAGTCAATAGAAAAAAATATGATCTGTTTCGCGCGCAAATCGGTTTGCTCTCCGCGTCCGTCGAGAAGCCGAATTCGATTCAAGGCCGCATTCCAATTTCAAACCATTGTCAATGTCACCATCGGAGCACATGACAGATGTTGTTTTTGGCGCGCAAGCGTATTTTTCAAAACACTGCAGATAATAATTATTAATAGATTATTTTTAAAATTCAAAAAAAATGATATTGAAAAATTACACATTATCCGTTGGTATAATAAATGTGTTGTACCTAAGGTTTCATGGAAGTACCTCGGTCTGCAGTATTGACACAATTTTGTTATTTACAAGTCGACATCCGATCCGAAAATCAGAATTTAAAATGTTATGTATGTAACGACAAAAGAAGCTATTCGATTTGTGATATTTCGCCGCATCAATTTTAATGGACGATTTTTTGTGTGGATACAATGAATGTTAAGGTGTGATATAATATTTTAAAGTTTTGCGTGGCGTGTGTAAGTCCATGAAATATTTTGACCTGAATGACTTTAACATAATTTTCTAGAAATCCATCGAGTATATTTAAGGAATTCGCCATTTTTTTTTTGCTATTATAAAGTTACCAATCACAAAGTATATAATTTTATAAAATAAAGTAGTAATTAATAAATATAATAAATTGTAAGAATAACAATATTCACCTACACTTGAACTAAATCACGAGGTCGCAAAGTGACTCGGAATTCGATAATTTTTATACACAAATTATTCCAACTTATTAGAAGATAGGGTCCACACGTTTATCAGGGACCTTGTCTATCAGGTCGCGAACTAATCTATAAGAAACACACATTCATATCTTGACGGAAGGGAAATAATTGTGATAGGTCGAATAGTCATCTTGTACGACTTTAAAAGCCGACCAAATACTAGAACTCGACCTAAATGTCGAAAAAAAGGTTTTGTACCAATGACTTCAGTAAACAAAAGTAGGATACACAAATTTTATATTGTAGCCTATATTCGTTGTTCCCAAAATGCGACAAAATTCGCGTGGAGTTTTTCTGAATTTTCTGTATTTATATTGGTATTTGTAATCTTAGTACGTCAAATATTATATAATTGTGAGAGTAGCTGTCACAATCCTTAAGATGCAGGTCCCATAGGGTCCCATTACAACTTTTGGACACCCTAAAGGTTTCTATGATTCTTATTACGTTGGATATACATTCCAATAAGAGTAGTTTTAATATTACGTCGTAAGAATTATAGGGTATACTGTACCTAAGCATCAAGTTAACTATTTACGAGAATGAATTACTAGCGTAATTAATTCAAATCATTTTTTCCTTATTGATCTTTTCAGCCACATAACACGCTACCTTATTCAAATGAATGCATTTATTATTTACCTTTTAATAAAAATAGACTAGAATTATTATAAGCAAAATACAGGAAAATGGCGTTAAAACAAAGCGAATCTTAATTCATAACTTAAAATTACCTTTAATTAACAAACTTTATTAAGATAAGCATCGTCCCGGAACAACAAAGCATTATCAAATTCAAGTACCTATACGCTTGCAGACGCTAGGTATTGTCCTATACAACCTCCAAATGACCTGATCTGTGACCTTGAATGGTAAGGTTCATCCGGAGGCATAAAACCTTCGTTTACAAAATCGATATAATCGTTGGTTGAAATGGTAGATGAAAAATTGTTTTATTAGAAATTTTGATGTTTAAAATGACAAGCAGAATAACTCTCTACATCTTAGTAGATTCTTAATTACTTATTAGTTTTAAGGTTATATCAAACTTTTTAAGACTCCCTGTATTAATTTCCTTTCTATACATATATTTAAGATTAACGAAACATAAATTATGCCAACAGACACCGTCGATCTCAAAAATGTTTAATTACATTTTGACATTGCGCCTGAGTACTCTCGAACGTAAAGTGGATATTCGAATGAAATAAAGTCGTGTAACAACGTCTAGTTAGAAGTATTAAATAAGGAAGTACTCAGCACGAATACATTAAGAGAATTCGTTGCCGAAATGAAGAGAATGATTTGATGATAAAATGCTACGCGGAACCGCGCCGACTTCGTGATCTTCACAATGATTATAATAACGAACAATGCTAAGCCGAATATTAAGGATGACGTCAAAAGCAGATGTGAACTTCCGAAGTGTTCAAGGATGCCAGTAATTAACCGTAATTGTAAGTAAATATCTAACCTTTTCCTCTGGAAGCCCTTGCCCACCGTTTTCTGAAAGCGGGGTCGACGGTGCACTGTAGCCTTTTGGTCCCTCGTCGTGCGGCGTCATGTGTCGCTGGACGTCGTTCTCTTGATCGTTGTGACCTCTCAAGTCTTGCAGACCATTCTTAAATTCAGATAATCTTAATACGGACGGCTTTATTTCTGGCATGTCATCGGGATGTTCATATCTTCTTAGGTCAGTTAGATTTGCTGCTAGGTGCCTATGTGTGTCCAGGGGCGGAGGCACGCCTATAGACCTGAGATGCTCTATACTTCTATGGATATGCGAATAATTGTCTACAGGTATTTCTGCCATTAGTGGCGAATTATGATAGTCCAGTCCTCCGCCATCCGGCCTATAGTCGATTGTCCTTCCTTCCATCATCTTTTTGGCTTTGTAATATGTCTATCTAAGTACTTTAAAATTTCGTATCTACTTATTTGGCACTATTTTAAAAAATATATTTCTGTTACTATATCTTGCTTTTCTCGTCTGTCATGGAATTCGAGATCTTCGGTTTCAACTGCAAAGAATTATCGTCTTGTCAATTAGCCTAAATATAATAAGTATAATTTATACGAAATGTTGTGTTTTTTTGAATTTATTCAAAGTACAATTACGAAGGAAATGTATTTGAATGATTGCGATTTAATTTGAAATGTTGTTGAACGGCTCTGTCCGGTTGTTTGTCTATTTAAAACTAGATTTAAAGAGTAAAAAACTTGAGTTTTTTTCTCCAGCAGGTGACGAGCAGTCGCGTAGGTTGTGTCAATGATCTAGCCCCTAGCCCACATGCCATATCGAATAAGGCTTTGATAATCACATTGCATGTACAGACGCGTCAAGATGGCACGATATTTTCTTAGTACAATAAAAAAGATTTTACGGTGTGATAGTTTAATTACAATATTTTACGAGAGTTGTAATGTAAATGAGGTATATATGTATATTTGTTGTGTCAATAAAAGTTTTAATTACACCGTTTTATTTAAAAAGTAATCTTATTGTATTTTGTATCTTTAATTACATTTTTTTTTTCATATTTTTTAAGTAAAAACACTCTTCTTGATGACTATACTCGTAATGCCCGCCATACACGCCTGTCAAAGATAATAATTGCGCGCATAGAATACAAGAACGTGTTGTTTTGCGGCTAAGTATCATTGTTTAAACGATAATATGCCTTATGTACACTGGGATAGGTCCGGCAATTTTATCGTTGCAAGAGAATTAATATTAGAGTAATTTGGTGATGCTTTGTACTTGGCCCCCACAGATTATTAGACTTAGATTTGTATACAGGTTTTAATAGGAAGTTCTTAAGATGTAATAAGCACTTATTTAATGGCCATTGGGTACTCGATGTAGATTAGATAAAGCGAAAAGTACTTAATAAAATTTTAAGTGTCCAAAATAAAGGAAATTTGGAAGGGCATAAATTGGCAACGTTTTAAATGAAATGTATTCATTTATTTTTTATTGGCTACTTTAAATGTGCATTTTGAAGATTTCGCGTCAACTGAAGCGGACAAGGTTATCGAACAAGTAGTTTTTGTGTGATTTAAGTCACTTCGTATTGTGTCACGATTATCTTTTATACCTTTTTGCTACAGGTTTTTAAGAGCTTTTAAAATCTATCAATATTTTAATTTATATATTTTTAACTTTTATGAAAAACTTTTTTTTTTTGGGCGTTAAAAAAAATCGATAAATATTATTAAATAGTAAACACACTTCAAAAGTAAACAATTCAAAATGATAATTTTAAATTTCGAATGCACAACATTTCGAATAAATTATTCTAAAAATAAAATAAGTGATCGGTTCCCCCATTATTTTGATATCTGCGTTATCGTTAAACAAATAAAGTTTAAAGTAATCTACGTAAATACATTCAATCGTATTTCCGTATTTGAAGTCTGGGTCTCAAGGTCAGACAGCAAACGGGGACTCAAAGTTACTACATTCGTCTTACTGAGGGGGGTATTACGTAAAAATTCCCCATCTCCACGCCACCCTCGCGAGGGGAACCGAAAACCACTAATTAAAAAAGCTCAGCATACCTTTTACTCATATCAAAAACTCTTCAAAACACCAACTATATCACCATAATAAATCACAGTTTGTTCCTATCTATAATGTCACTAAATATCACATAATACAGGTAACACCAGAGTCACAACACGTAAGGCAACCGTCCAGGGCGATATCGCCAAAATATCTATAAAAATCCACGTGCTCCCGAAAAATAAACATTTAAAAAAGCCGGCTACAAAAACGAGCGTCCCGTCTAACCCCGATGGTAAATTATGAATGCGGAGCGTCGTTACTAGGATCGAAATTACAAGATTTTTTTCGCTCCCAATATTTTTGTGTGCTAGTGTTTTTATTTGGTTTATATGTGGGTAAATCCACACGTGATTGGTGCCGTCCTTGTCGCACGCATCTATTTGCGCGTGCACCGGCTTGCAGTTAGGATAACTCGAAACATGTGCGTCGCCGGCGTTTCGAGATGTACTTCGGAAACGAAAAATTAAATGCAAAACAGCCGCTCAAACGCCTTTAGAGCGACGCGGCAAAAACGAGACTGAAATTCAGATCTATAGTAGAAAAAGTGAACTACACCGAGCGAGGGGTACACTAACATATAAAGTGAAAAAATTACACGGACGCTAACATCAGCAGGGGAGCTTAAAAAATCGGAGTGGGGATTCGTCTGTTTCGCTCGTTTGAATAGCGGCGTCTCGCTCTAGCGGCGTGAGGCCGCACGCACACACGCGCGCGGCGGTTAAGCGAAAAAAATGTGTACACATTTTTTTATTATTCACGATTTTTATGTGTGTAAGTGGGCCCGCGGGAGCGAGAGGCCGGAGGTCCTGCGCCTTTCGATGCACAGGTGCGAGCGAGAGGCAAAGCGTCGCCACGTGCTCGTCTCTCGGTATTAAATAATAATTAAAATGGCTACAAGACCGGGCGAGATACTTCGGTAGACGATTTTTTGGCAGAGCTTTTGCCTTTTTTGCCGAGCTTTTTGCGTTATCGCCGCAAACGAGGTAATCCGCGATCGAAACGGTCAAATGAGGGGCAACATTTGCTTGATTGATACGTAATTTCGGTGGGAAATGCGCGCAGAAAGTCGCGCCGAATAAAAAAAGCAAGGACGCCGCGCGAAAAAGAAGTTATTGATTAAAACTGGGCTTGTCATTGACCAGACGTAAATGAGGGTTCTTAATGTTATGCAGCGGTGGCTCGGGCGGGAATCGATCTTGTTCTTTTAATTCCCCGTGACATTAAAGAAGCTACTTCGATACGATTATGATCGAACTTTATTACGACATAACAGCGACAACAGGACTTCTTAGCTTCTTCTCGTAAATTAACATTAAAGTTATATTAAGTTAATATATGCACTAGTTATTTTTAAAACGATATTTATGATAGCTATTCAACAAGATCATTTCAAAGTTTTTATAATACAATTGATTAGAAACATCTTTGACGGATATCAAACTCACGACCCGTGACTATCAGCCACACATTGCTACCATTAAACAATCGAGCCCGTCATACATATTGTTTTGCATGAGAACGAAATGTATAATTATTACTAATAGGTCATATTTATAGTAACATCTCAACAAGATTAACAAAAGGACCAACAGGTGGCGTGCTATGAAAAACCTATATAATTTATAATAAAATAGAAAAGCGTAGCGTGTTATTAAATTCAACCTATCAACGGTCGGGCAGATGTCCAGTCGGGTATTGAACTGGGGACAAGTTGTCGGGGTGAAGGATAAAAGATTGTATATGATATTGTGTTATGCAATTTGTTAATACCAATTTGCATTTAAATACGACGCGTGGTCAAATAAAATCGAAAACTATCAAGGTTATATACAATGGCACTTTTGAGTTTTGACATAATTGTTCGTACATTTAAGAAATTTTTTTAAATGTTAGAGAAGGGCAGACAAGCACAGTGCTCACTTGATGTGAGGTGAAACATCCCAGCAATACAACACCTACTCAAGATGGGCTGTCGGCCTATTTGGCTTTGGATATTCGGATTATTTAAATTTGGAAAATTCTATGATTAAGGAAATCGAACTTGCGGCTACAAGCGTCTAACTAAGTGTTACCGACCGTGATATCGAATCAGTTGCCATTAAGAATTTAGATGAACACCGAGGTTGGTTCGAGTCCCGCCTATTTTATCGTGTTTACCAAACCTTCTATATGGTCCTTTAATAGGTATAAGTCAGTACGTTTACGATATAAATTTACACACTAACCTTTTTGTAAAGCATAACTTTGATATTATCAGTACCAAGTTCGAGTCCCGTCAAAAGTTTTCTGTAATGTCTTTGTTCATTAGAAAGATCCTTTTATCTACTTAATAACAATACGAACAGGAGTTATAAAACTAAAATAAAACGCCGGCGTGTCGGCGAAATTACCGACAAACAGACAAAAGGGGTGTAATTGTTAAATATAATGTCATAAAAATTGAAAGTAAAGCTTTTGCTTTTTAAAACATATTGTTTTGTGTTTTATGATTTTTATAATGGGCACACTATTACGTAAAAAAATAAAAAAGAAACAATACGTTTACTATGGTAGCCTTACGTCAAAACTTAAGAAAAGGAAAGTGTACAAGAGGAACAAGATATTTTTTTAGGAAGTCTTAGGTCTGCTACTGAAATTATCCTTTAGGATGAATTAAACGCGTGCGCAAGCATGCTTTGATTAGTTTTTATATATCCCACGAGAGATAACATACATAACATAATATTTATTAAATTTGTGGCTTTCAAGCGTTGGAAAGATTTACCAATTTTGATTAAGAATTTTCAATAAGTATTGTCTGCAAGTTACGCCAATGGTACATAAAATAAAACACATTTAACGGTTTAAAAAGAGATACGAGTAGTCCTGTTACTTCAAATTATTAATTTAATTCAGTTCCTGTATTATCTGCTTATCATTATTAATCTGTATACGTCATGAGAAATAAGACGTCTGTAAATTCGATTTCAACTGCAAGGCATAGAGCGAACATATTTTTGTGTCCGATTCACTGATCGATTTTATTAATCTGTACCCTGCCTGACGAAAACCATTTCTTAATATGTCTATGTACATTAATAAATCCAGGTTTAAATATACAGGTATATTTAAGTCCGGGATTCGAAGCTAGGACCTCTCACGCTTAACGCAACACGTTTAACCATTGAGCAATGGAGGTCTTAAAAAAAACATATAGGGTTGTTAAAATTCAATTTCATTCGTCCTTGTATCGCATTCATAACTTTTTTAATTGCAAGAAGGGGTTGACAATAATAACTTTTTTTTAATAACTCACCTGTTTGGGTGCGGAAGTGGGAAGTAGATAAGGGTATTGTTATTTTATTCCGGAGATCAAGTGGATGCGTGAGGTCCACATGTCAATCTGATGGTAAGTTCTTAAGGTGGGATTTTTCATATTTATCAGTCCACATATCTAACGACTTCTAACGTCTCATTTAAAAGTATTCTTTAGTACCAACACAATAAACTTTGAGTACCACCACCGAATGAATAAAACACTTTGAACGGTTTTAATCGCCAAATATATTGATTTTGTAAAAGACCCGACATTTCGGATTCTTTACAGCAGCTGTTTTGTTTTACAACAATATTTACTTATACTGTCATATTTAGTTAAGTAAGATAAACTTAATAAAGCTAACATTTTGTTATAAATAAAATGAATGTAATGTTGTACGAATTCAACTAAATAAATATTTAAATCATTATTAGTTAATTATTAAGTTACAAGCACATTTCTCATTATTACAAAATCGCTATATATCTACATGTTTTGAAGTGTAAATTGACACTAACGACAATTTGACACATTTATAATCTGTGTATGTATAATGTACATATATATGTCTGTATTGTGCTTCTTCAAATGTCAAGCGCGATGCATCACTGAAACGGCGTTGTGCTTACTTCCAAGTACAACAACGGTTGAGTGGTGTCCCTCCACATATTATATCTATATTTTACTGTATTTTGTGTTATTGCTTGTAGAATAAATTATTTTTTGTTGATGGGAGCAATAGCCATTTATCGACCCGTTTGTGGCTTTGGATATTCGGAAATCCACAGACTGAAACCGAAATGTGATTAGACTTGACGGCTTTTTCATCTGTGGACAGTGATTCGGGATGTTGAACCCGGTGGGGTTCTTCTCGAACCCACGACGACCGACGACGTTGATTACCAGCCATTCATTGCTACCATTAGAACGAGTCCGTGCGAAAAAGTTTGTTAATTTTAATAATAACTGAGAAATCTTTTTATTTATATATAAACCGGGACTGGACATATTTCCTTGTCCGGTTCTTCGTATTTATCTACAAACTCTTGCGCAATCGCTTCAGCTGACGCAGTGTAAGTTATCCTAAGGGTCAAATATATTCGAAAACTCTAAAAAAGGCGGTAAAAAAGCCAAATTCAGTAGCTCCTTTTAACCCTTGTAAATAGTTAACAAAAAAGCAATTGCATAGAACAAAAACATTAGAATTTTATTGCGTGTTTTCATACAAACTTTCTCTTTCAAATCACAAAAAAGATTTTTTAACCGACCATAGATAAAAAAGTCCTTGCGTAAAATAAAAGGGTGTAGGAAGTACAGAACAAATAAAAAAACCACTGCACCAGCTGTTTTAATAGTTTTTACTTAATCATAGTTCTTCCTGTCGGAACTTAGAGATATTTTAATAAAAAATGATTAACAATACAGCAGAATAAAATTTGGGTTCCGCCGTATTATTCCTAAAGTTATTAAATAATAAATGATAACTTATTAATATTCATGAATATTTGTACTTTTTGAACGGAGGTGGCTTTTGCAATAATATGAATTCAACTGTATTTGTTAATAAAATCGATCGGGTATATACTGCCCAGGTTTTATCTTAATCCTGATTATTATTTAAATAAAACAATTTAAACGGTTTAAAACGCGAAATGTACCTGCTTTAGTAATATTTACATTTATTACATTACAGGCCGTAGTTAAAATAATCTGCAAATAAGTTAACGAATACATTTCGCGTTTTAAACCATTTATAGAGTTTTCTTTAAATGAGTACTACTCGTAAACCACATAATCTTGATAATTGTGGAATAATATCTTCATCTTCTTATTAACTCTAATGAGAAAGCTTTTTTACATATCTTATGTTAAATTACGTCTTTATTGTGAGTAAAGTTTACGTCCCTTGTATGACAGATGGATGGATTGCCGATCCCTAATAAAACACACGGATCGCAGTTTTTATTAAACCCAAACAAAATCTCTTTGATGGTTTATTCAAAATAGCCAATCATAGATAAAAACTTAATAGTAGCTTTTTGTATAGTCTTCAAATATGTTTTTTATGTTAGAAGGTAAAATACTCCAGTCATATAGAATCTAAACAAAATTCACTTTACTATTTTTTAAACGGTTAAACGTGTCTGTCGTCCCCAAGTGACCGCTGTAAAGCACCCAGTAAAGTCGAGTCGTAGTTAAAATAAATTGTAAATAAGTCACTTATAGATTTCGCATTTTAATCCGTCAAAAGTGTATTATTTAAATCCAACGTACCTATTCCCTAATCTCTGCAAAAATCTTTAAGTGGTCATATTCAATTAACTGTCTAGTCTGTCCGAAATCATCCCGAATTCTAAAACAGAATCTGTCGATCTACCGCTCAGCGTGACGCCGACACCAGCTTTACAGACGGACCCTTATTTTTTCATCATCCCTAAGAAATGTTCAAATTTCTTTACCTGCTCACAAGTAAAGCATTAATTATTTTACATCCCCTACATACCTTGAGGTAAAACCAACCTTACACCGTTGTGTTACAGTACATTTTTCAATATACCTGCAATTACATATGTCTTATTAAACCTAGGGTTTAACAACAACATCTTGAACACTACCCCCTAATGTTTCAAAGTATTTTCGCATAATTAGTCAGAGGATATTTGGTTCTATTGCACTTTATTAGGATTTATTTTACCACCTAACGTCGTTTGCCAAATGCTTGTCGAAGATGGGTTAGCGTTTCCCGCAGATAGAGAATTTATTGGCTATGTGAGACTTTGAAGACTTCAAACAATGGACGATACAGATGGTGGAAGAAATGTCATTGTAATTTATTTTTGTAATCTATATTTTAATTAGTCTATGTCTCTTCATAGTCACTTTGATAGTTGAATTTCATGGAATGAAAGCTTTTAATAACTCATAGTAAAAGTAGACAATTGAAATGGAGGAGCTGAAGATAGATGACAATAAAGTAATGATAAATACGAAGTTGCTGTTCCCCACCACAGTAATCGGATTAGAACACATTAATGTAATAACTACGTGTGCTAGCTAGTAAAAAAAATAGCAAATTCTTAAATATAAGAAATAATAGGATAGAATTAAACTTGAATAATCCAAAGTATATTTGAACTGAATAGTAGATATATGAACTCAACGATTCTATAGATTGATATTTCTTAATAATAACACTATAACGTGTAATAATAAAGCTCTATACAATTCAACTTAGAAGCAATCTTGAAGACAAGAACCATAAAATTGGACAATGGAACGTGGGGCTTTTTGTCAAAAACATCAGATTTTGATAAAAGGACTTTTTTAGATGCCACTTGCGTGAAATGGCAAAGAAATCAAATCTATTGTTATTTTTGCAAGATTTATTTCGATTTTTGAGTAAATTGTCGATTCAAGCTATTGATAAGTTTTCTACGTCGCTTTTAGGTAAATACGTGTTTTTCCTAAACGTGCTTGGAAATGTAAGCATTACTTAGACAATCTCCTTCGATATAAATTGAACTTGCTGTAATGGTGGAGCAGCGGCTGGCAATGAAATGATATGAAAACCCATGTCCGTCCTGTTTAGCGGTCTAATATCATATTTGTTGCGTAATTTAAAAATGAAACGATCTTCTACGCCTCAACATGGTGACCAAAGAGGTAACTCATCAAAGGTTTAATTTAAATTTCGAACTGGCTTGCACATAGAAATCTGTTTAGTGAAAAACAGTTATTAGTTGTTCGTCAACATTGGTTTTAAAGATTTAATTTTCACGTATTATTTGAGAAAAGTACTGTACAAGGCTTAGCGGCAAATATACTTTATACACACGTTCGTCCGTCAATGCCTTTCTTGCTGGTCGCTATAGGATTTCTAATTCATGTTGGTAATATTTATTTTTAGATAGGCATAGAGAATACAAAAACCCACGTGCCTTATGGTGAAATGTTAGAAAAGAAAAGAGCTATTTAAAGTCGAGTCCCTATTTGTCTAATAGCAACGACGTATGACTAATAATCAACGGGTTTTGGGTACGAACGTCACCAGATCTAACATGTACTAACAAATGTATAATTATTATGAAACGTTAGACTTCGTCTAGAAATCTGGATGTTCAATAGGTGATAGGAAAGCGCAATTCCGTCCGAGTCACAAACCACCGTCTATAGATGAAAAAGCCGTGAAGCTTAATCATTCGGTCTCAGTCTGTGGATTTTCAATATCCAAAGCTAAAATAAGACGACGTATTTTGTTTAGATGTTATATGGCTGGGGTATATCATGTGAACTCTATGCTTCTATGTCCTTCTCTATCATAAAAAAAAAGCTCAGACAATATTTTGTGTCTGTATATTGTGTAAAACATACATACTCTGGTATGGTTTAGGTAAGAAACATTGAATACATAGTTATTGAAAGTGCAACAATTCTAAAAAAATTAAGCAAAGAAGCGTGTCTATTTCGCTATCTTTCCACACGCAGCAAACATAAGCGAAGAATCCACCAGATAACAGAGCCTATATTTCTAGGCGTTTGATACGAAGCTGCCGAACAACGTTGGCACAGCAACAAACTTGTTTTTGTATGAAAGTCACGGTCACTGGCTAACACAGACTCTTAACTACCGCGTACTCTTGTTACTAGCTCATCCACCTGGCGTTGCTTAAAAATTCAACATAGTATTTCAGTGCGATTACATGTAAACTGTAAGTTTTGGAAAATGTACTAAGTATGACTTTAAATAAAACAGTTTTAACGGTTTAAACGCGGCATTTTAAATACTGCTGTATGGCTATATTTAATGTGTAATTGAGTATATTAAAAAAGTATTGTTTTTTTTTAAACTTTTATAAGAAAATATACTTTGTTTTTCTTAATGAATTTTTCGTAGTGTTTTTTCAAAAACTCTTTTGTTTACTTTTTCAAATTATTGCAAAAGATATACTAATATTAATTTTAATCGAAAATCATTATTGTTTATTTTGCAGTGTCTCGTCATTTTTGTATCGAGCGATTAGTTTGCGTTGAGTCGAGTTACAGACCACCATATTTGTTAGTCTAAGCAACATATCTACAAGTAACAAATAATTACGCTGCACAAAAAACAGTCCATGATTCAATGATCAGACCTCCAAGGCCGTCAAGATTCGGTGCTCGCTGGTTAATATTATAATTATTACTTAGAGTTATCTATGTTTAGCCTCGTTCATCTATTGTTCGTAAGTTAATTCGCGTTATATTTTCAAAATTTTCCACAGCAACAATTATCGGTGACATCTCGTTCTCTCCGTTATAGGGCCAGACACATTTTTGTGTTCGTTTTATCGATCCACACTGTATATAAGATATTTATAAGAAATTGCTTATAATTAATTATTAAGAGACATTTAAATATAATTCAGCACCCCTTTGCACAATCAAAGTAAATGAAAAAGCGTAAACATTAGAAAACCACCTTGCATTAAAGCAAGTTCGTAAAAAATACAGCAAAAACCCCCCTCACAATGCTAGTTTATGAATTTTTTACATTTACAAAAATGCTAGAATCTGCGCGCACGCATAGGCAGGTAGAGGATTTCGGGGTTCGCAGGTAGAAAAAATCTTTTGATCTTTGGAAAAAAAAAGGTTCTTTTATACAACCCACCCTCTATACTCCTACGATTTCTACTGTGCGTTACTAATATTGATACTTTCTATTTACTACTCTTGGTGAGTATTTGGGATATTTCTGTGTTTGTTTAAAAAAAAATCAACTGTCCAACCGGCTATATGAAACAATTTCCTTTTTAAAAATTTCTCAAAGTATGTTGCAGAGTTTATTACTTACTAATTTATAGTATATACTTTTGAAAATTTATTGACTACTGTCCGTTTTTTTCCCCGGAGATACACCATTCCAAAAAAAAAACAACCCCCCCCCCCCCCCCCCCCCGGCCCCCCCAACGTTTGGTTGTAGTTAAAATTATCTGTAAATAAGATTTAGCTGTTTTGTGTATTAAAGCGATAAAGTGTTTAATTTATATTTATTGATATAAAGAAAAATACAAATTCCACAATTTTGTTGTTTATTTGTCTGTCTACAGATCCTCTAATATTGAAAAGTATTGAAATTAAGAATCCCAGTAATTTTGCGAGGGTGGGAACAGTATGAAGCATCGCATCCCTGCGCGCACGCATTAACGCACACAAACGCAAAAGATTTATCGACGGACACATTGTGAGATGAAGGTGTAGTAAAATTGCATTCTGTTGAGAATAGAAACGGATTTTTGTAGACAATTTCGTTATAAATAGCTTCTGCTAATCAAAATAGTAAGATCACTTTTTTTTATTATGACAACAGACATCGTAAATATTAGGTCAAGTTGTATCGTTAACAAAAAATATATATACATAGTTAATTATTGCATAAATTAGATACAAAGAAAGGTAATGGACATGTATGTCTTTCTGTTCAACGTCTCAGTGGTTCAATACGCTCAGCTTTTCTTTAACCACAAAAAGTTTTACGTTATTATCATAGTTTCCTATGATAGTTTTAGCTCAGCTTGTGTTCGACAGAGCACAGAAGTTTGGTCAACAACATAATGTGAATAATGATTTTATAAGGAAATAAATAATTTATAAAAATCATTAAATACTAGATTTTTTAATTGCCACTCTGAATTTCAGTCTCCTTTCACTGATCGGTTTATTGACATGTATCTAGTTTGCAAGACTTCTGTGCCCTGCCCGACCGAAACAATATATTGTTTATGATAGAGAAGGACAGAGAAGCTTGAGGTTAACTCAATGAAAGGTGAATTACCTTATGTAACATTTTAAAAGGACGTGCTGTCAACTTTATTTTGCTTTGGATAATCGGATTTTTCCCGGAATTCGAACAAGTATAATGAAATGCTGGGCCACACGTTTGACCATTTAGCCACAGACGCGGTCTAGTATATGAAAGTTTGTTTAAATTTGAAATTTTTTTCTTGTAATAATTGTGACACAAATGCGAATCGAATGCGAAATGCTAACAGCGATGTACAAGTTAGATCAACAGTAGTTAAGATATAACCCGCCGCCTATTTATAGTTTAAATTCGTCACCACGTTTTATTGAGTTTCGTAATCAATTCAAATGTCCCCAATTTGCATTTTTACGTAAAACTCGTGCGATGAACACACGAGACCATAACCTGACCCAATATAATGACAAAAACAACTAAACAATCACAAAAACGGACGATTAACATTCGAACGCGTGCCGAGAAAAAGTCGTTTTGCAAAAACACTCATTGTAGACTTTTTGTTCGTTCTTTTTGCTCCCGTTTCTGAAAAAAGATGAGACCGTTCTTACTATAGAACCCGTTAGGACTTTTTGCCCTTCCACGGGATCCAGCGGTCTTTTTTACGTTTGATTGCATAATGCGGGGTTACTCTGTCGGTCATTTTTATTCTAATTCACGTGTTGATGCGCGATTCAAGATGTGTTGAAAATCTTCTAGCAATGTAGAGAAGATGCGTTACAGACTGGCAACTTTGATTGTTATGACGGACATTCAAAACATAACAAACTATTCAAAGTCTTCAGTGAGCTGTTAGTAAGTAAATTAAATATCGATTTTAGATTGAATTGACGACACGGGCAGGACTTGAACAGGTGTCACAGCGTTTCGTGCTGTTGCTCTAACCAATTGAGCTACCGTGTCCTACACGTCATCGTCGAACTTTTTCAACCCATTAGAGTAGCTCTCTCGAACTGTTTGTAGTTTTATACTTATATATTTAATACAAGTATATTGGATGCCTAGGCAATTGATCTACCGGCGCAAGAGCATAATAAAAATATTTAACTTGTATTTTTTATACATTTAAGTATATACGAAGCTTACGCGAAGAGTACACTAATAAAATAACTTTCACTTTTGACAAATTTAATATTTTTTCACATATATGACATGTGAAAAATATTAAAATAATATTACATTGTATAAATTAAAAATCGATTTTAGATTTTAAAAAATCAACGATGACGTGTAGGATACGGTAGCTCAATTAGCTAGAGCAACAGCCAGTGTCGTAAATTTTGTCAATCTAAAATCGATTTTTAATCTACAATTGTAACTGTTTTAATCTCGAGTTTAAGTAACAAAATTGTAACTCATTTAAAATGACGAGATATCGTCATTATTGCTAGTTATTTTAGCAATAATGCTAGCATTTTAATTATATACTAGGATTGAATGTGATTTTTGACAGATGGGCCAGAATCTCGGTTCTAATATGGCGCTGAGCGGATGCGTATACGCAACAGGTGTTGCCATGTGAACGTTTTTTGGGTGATTTTTTACTGCAGGTAACCCTGGTATTGCTATTTGAGACCAATGGGAATATGTTTACTTGTTTTAGAAAGATTGGAATAGCATTTTTGATTGCATTGCCAAATAATATGTACTATCGTAAAGTTTCTCTTTTCTTTATACAAAAGATCTATTTATTTTTGGAATAGATTTAGTTAAAAAGGTAATCAATGCTTTTGGCCCTAGAAACCTCAAGATACCGTTATTCGTATTTCCATAGGAGTAAACATGAAGGTAAGTACATTAATTTATCTCCGATCTCTTCTGACGAGGGGTCGTTGGTTGGAAATATATACAATTTAAAATGACTTAGTTTTAGATTGAGCCACAACCACCAAGCACCGAGCAGGACTCTGTGCCGGGGTTCGACTCGCGTTAAATAAATTTTATTCTTATTTACGATATCAGTAACAATACGATCTCTGCACAATTCACTTAACTAAATTGACATTAAGTTAAGCTCGGAGTGTTCTGGGTTCGAATCCCGGGGAAGCGATAAATTCGATTGGATTCAAGACAAGAGTCTTGGCTGTGAATACACTAGATGTGTATAACGGACGAATAATGTCTTCGCCCCATGCCCGAAAGGGAAAACAGGATTTTACTTTAACTAAATTACGTTTATATTTTGTTCAGCAAACTAAGATAATGCGTGTCCTATTCACATATGGGGAACACTTGCGTCGCTTGAATCTTATCTAAATACGAAGGCATAATATGGACAAGTCAAGATATTTAACGGTTTAAGAATTATTTATTTGGTGACCAGGATATCAAGGTTAATAAAGGCATACAACACATATATAAAATTATAGGTTTAGTTAACATTTCACCACGTATCTACAGAATAAAACTTAATTTTGATTATAGGCAGGTGAAATGTTGACACAATGACAGTGAAATCAAATTAGTACTACAAAAAAAACCACGCAGTAGCCAGCACAATGGATTGTAATTCAAATTAAGTTTATAAATATATTTTGCATTTGAAACTGTTGAAATTGTTTCATTTAAATGAAGAGGAATAAATACCATAATCTTGAAGTGGCCTAATCTAAAAACTTAGGGGTAGGCTTTATTATTTATAGGCGGAAAAATAAACGATGTACAAACGTTAGTAACGAACAAGGCGACAAGCGAACTAGGTATATATATTAACTGAATTCAATATTTTAAGGCTTTAGAAGGATGACGTTTATCTTGGGATTCTAGAGCTCTATGCAGTTCAAAATTTGATTAAGTCTATTTTATATAATCCAATTAAATGCATATTTCCCAAAGTTATAATGACACTCATTATTTCTATTTAAGAAAAGGTTCTTTACATAAAGTTCAATTCTGATATTACAATCTTATCCACACACACAACACTGCCAAGTGTGGAAGCAGTTAATCAACGCATAAAAATTGACAGGCATCTTAGATTTGATGCATTACTACGAGTTTCAAGTTCAGGAAATTGAAAAAATGTCACACTCGTGCCTTTTTAAAGGTCTCTAGGTCTCAAAAACTACAGTGACCATTGTCAGAACAAGTATTTAAATAAAACACTTTGACAGTTTAAAACTGATTTGAAAATGATTTTAAACTTTGGAACGGCCGTTTGGATGCTTGGGCGCGGCCGTGGTCACCACGGCTGCTTTCAAATAAGTTTAACTAATATATCGCGTTTTAAACCGTTAAAGTGTTTTATTTAAATGTGTACTACTCGCGTAAACTATAGACAATATTTAGTACAAGTATTATTATTTTTTTAGTTATTTCAAATGTCTCTCTGATACATATAGGTAAAAAGTTGAACAGTAAAGTTTGTTGTATTGGAACTATACAGAAATACATATTTCGTGCAAATTTCAACTCTCCACTAGACGACGGATACAGTCTGGTGACAGACAGACAGACAGACATCAAAACTATGGTAATATGGTATCTTTGTGGAATGGGGGTTCAACACTAAATACTTACCTAGCCATTTTTAAAAGTACAACCTCTGGGACCTTGGTGAACCTTCAAAGACTTAAATTAAAAATCATTATATCAATTTAGAGTCGGTACATAGAAACGCTAGTATAATAAAATGCTTCCCGTTAATACAAATATTCTAAATATAATTCGAGATTTTATTTGTTAAAATATCCCATTAAATATTAAACACTTTGGTCTCGGTTTATTAAATTCATCGGAGGCCGTATCTATCTAATACAAGGCTAAGTAAGTTTCAGTACTTGTAAGTTAACTATTTCAGAAATTATTATAAAACTCATTGCCGGATACTGATCAAAGGCTAGCGCTATAATATGTTATATAGTATACACCCACCATTCATACAATGTGAACTAATTTAACTAAAAATTGATAAAAATATTGTACTGTTGACGGTTTAAAACGAAAATGTATCAGTTGACTTCAAAACTCGGCATCACACTTGGTCGAAATTAACAATAAGCTTACTAATACATTTACCGTTTCAAACCGTTAAAAGTGTTTTATACAAATGTTTAAAGTATTATAAGTGGATATCTAATACAACAACTTCTTTACAGATTTGTAAAGAAATTAAAAAAAAAATAACTATTTTGGTCTTGGATGTTCGGAAATCCGAAACGCGACTAACTTCACGGTTTTGTTCATCTATGCACTGAGGTTCGTGACCAGTTTTGACCATTTCGATAATCTACCACTCATTTAATATCCAGATTTCCAATGCGTTTCAGAAGAATTGTCAAATTGTTAAGAAACTTCTTGGACCCGGTAGGGATCGAATCCGCCTTGATTAGACGCATAACAAATTAGTAGCAGTAAGTAGAATTTTTCGTCCCTAATGGGGACATCAAATATCGGTGCTTGCGTTACCCTATCGAAACCAGAATTCGAACCCAGGTCACCTAATGCATTCTATTAAAATTATGGCGTACAACGTTCGGTAAGGTTAGGTAAACCAATAATCGTTACCTTTTGAAGGTAAAACTCGTTATAAATAACATTAGAAGGTTAATTAATATTATAACTACGTAGCTATAATTTATTTGATGATGTCATACAAGAATTATGAGTTACACTATGATTTAAACCGCTCACAACTTATGGAAATGTATGGAACACTATTACTGTATGTTACACTGTTGTGTAACATGTTTTACATAAAATCGAACCAGCTTTTCACTACAAAAGTAATTGAAAAATAAAATAATTTTAACGGTTTAAAACGCGAATGAAACGCTATTTATGTAGATCTTGAAATGTAACTACATTTGTATTTATGCAGCTTGTCTTGTCTTTTACTGTTAAGTTGACTTTGTTTCTTTTTTTCAATGATTTCCTGCGAACATTTACTGAAAATCAGTTTCAGGTCGATACAGGACTGATGTCATGATATAAGTTGAGTCCGATTCTTCTACTATTTTCCAGCACACAATATTGTACTACTGTAGAAATTAGATCGTGAGAACTTATGGTAGTAAATACATTTATTTCTTTCTTTCTTATTAAAACATAAACAGGGCCACTGAAACGCAAAACTGATTATTTATACTTCATTCGTTAATATCGACCATTTCATACGACATAGCAGTTAAACATATGAAAAACCATCTCATACATATTTTATTTAAACGTACGTTGAAATTTTGAGCTTTTTCTAAAACTGAGACTTCTACATATAATGGAATGGAGATCAACAACACGCTTTTCGTGCCAGGAGACAGAAAATAAAACGTGGTCACTAAAAGACGGTTTTTAAGAATATTTCACATTTAAAACCGTTAAAAGTAATTTTCGTTATACACTGATAAACCGCGTGCCTAAATGTAAACTAAATTACAACTCGGTTTAATAAACATAACATTGATGATGATAGACACTTGACGCTAAAGTATTAGTTCTTATATACGCAAGTTCGTGAGCACAGCCCGATTTAGCCAAAAACCTGTCAATAGGGTGGCCATATATCAAATAAAATGTGGATATGTTTTCTGTAGCTGTAAAACAACTACATTCTATCTAAATAATCCACTATAACGGTATAAAACGCGAAATATATAAGCTTAAATTTTTTCAAAATTACTTTTTAACTACAGCCTCGGTTTTGAATGCTTTGTACCAGCCGTGATCACAGGGGGGAAAGTCAAATTCTGTGACTGTTCAAGTTTATAACTATAATTTAGATATTTTATTAAAAATATTTTTACGTAAGTCTTTGGGCAAGTGATATATTAAGCTTTGAAGGGGACACAGTGAGAGTTGGATAACCTAAAATCCTCGTAGGGAGGTAATAGGGGAAATGAGTGGAATAGTCAGCAGATAATGTGGCCTTCAATCGGTGTCCCCAATAAAAACAATAAAAGTAACTGTTATATTAACTATGCAAGCTCGAATTTTTTTTTATTATACAATAATTAATTAATAGATAACTTACTATCGGTAAGTAGATAACATCGCAGTAATATTAAGATGGACATATCTACGAGAAATTAGACTGTATTAATTTCATGCCCACAAAGATTTGCATGTTGAAGTTTCTATTTCCAAGTAAAGAAGAACGAAATTAGGTACTGCAGCCTCTTTGAAGTTGTTAAAAGGAGGTAGTAAGGGTGTATGATTGGTTTTTAATAAATAAATAAAAGTATAAAAAGTAGTAGTAGTGTAGTTTCCATTTTTACCTTCTTTTTAATTGTATTGTATTTACTTTTAATTAGAAAATTTATCGCGCTTTGACTAAAAAAAGAGAAAAAACAGCGGGAAATGGAGGAAAAAAGAGGGAAAATATTAATCTTTGCAGGTTTCCGATGCGAACGCCGCAAAAACGATTCAAGGCACTCAAATAACGATTCCTCTTTAAATGATCTAAAAAAAGTTCCCAACGCTATATGCCTATCTTTTAAGATTAACTTGCAAGAACGACGGGTCGCGACCGACGTCGTGAGTAACAACTTAAATTGGTAAAGATAACGAGGAGGTTTGCAAAAACAAATTTGAATGCCTAAAATAACGGCCGACGTCGCTGACAGAACTAGTATGTTATATACGATAAAAAAACAAGATAGAAAGTGTTTTTATAGTTAAGCTTACGAAGAATATCTAAACTAATTGTCACCCTACATCACATCTAGAATGTAGGCATATACATCTATGTTATGTATATTAATGCCTCCGCGTCAATCACTTTGATTAGACTCGCAAAAACATAATATTATTAGTTCCAATGAGAGTGTCAGAAAATTCTATTGCAAATTAGATTTCAACTTCGGAAACTTGTTTTGTTGCCAAAGATCAAGAGACTCAGCCGAAGGAGTTATCGTCAGAGGCGCGTGTGGAACGGTGCAGACACAAATTAGTGTCTATTTCATCGTTTATTATGTACTAGTCCGGCAAACGTTGCTATTAGTGTGTTAGGATCTGGTAAGACCGGCGTCGGCCTCATCTCTACTCTGTGCCCTTTACTGGGGAAAATATAACAGCCGTAGGTAGTCGCGGGAGGGGGGAGGTGGTAATAACTATTCAATTATTTTTTGGTAGGTAATAACTTACCAAAAAATAATTGAATAGTTATCAATAGGAATGAAAAAATATTAATTTACGACAACAACTACAAAAAACGTTCATTATAACTGAGGGGTATGAAATATATATATGGGTACCGATCCAATCTACTGAAATGCATACAAAATTTCATAAAAATCGGTCGAGCCGTTTCGTAGGATTACGGTAACTAACACTGTGACACGAGAATTTTATTTATTAAGTTGTACATTTACTACACCTCCCGGAAATTATTATTTTGCAATATTCGTCATAATTCAGTCAATGTGTAAGTATAAATATTTAGGACTAGCTGTGCTAGCGACTTCGTCCGCCTAGAATAGTTATTTTGGACATCCGAATTTGTTTTTTCAAACCTTTACTCTTTTTATCTTTAAGTTATATTATTAACTTCAATTCTATATTTTAATCTTTATATATTTAAGCTGCCCACGACATCGGTTGCGTCCCGTCGTTCGGATCCCGTGTTTGCAGTTTATCTTAAAAGATAGGCATATAGTGCCGGAGACATTTTTTTAGATCATTTTAAGAGGAATCATTCTATACATATTTTTTGGGTGGCATGAACCGTTTTCGCAGCGTACGCATCTGAAACCCACAGGGATGAAAAATTTCCCCCTCTTTTTTCACATTTCCCGCTGTATCTTCGCTTCTATTAGTCACAGCACGATGTTATATAGCATATAGTCTTCCTCGATAAATGTTCTATGTTCCTGACATTAGCGCGTTCAAACAAACAAACTCTTCAGCTTTTTATATTAAGTATAGATTGAAAATAATTGACGATCATAATAGGGCGAATATATAATTTATACGTTTCCTCGTACGGAAATATTGTTGCCACTTTCGTATAATCGTAAAAACGTATGACGCAATAAATTCGTGTCAAAGTCAAGGCGATCCGTGTTGAGAAATATATTTATAAATCGCTTCGCAAATCTTATATCTTAATATGAAGTCTATTTTTATGATTAATGATTCGATTAAAATTTAAAATAACATTATATCTCGCTACGAGATTTGCGAAAAACTCTTATTAATCACGTATTTCTGTTTTTTTTTTAAAGTTATTATACTTAGTTTAATATTCCAGAATACCTTTAACGAGTAACCTACAATCCTCATTTCAAATCTTTAATATTTGTGTATAGACATTCCGATATGACGTTAATTAAAAGGATGTCGGTTCAAATCCCGAAATATATGAGTTGACTACACCTCGACGTTTCGCATATACCTACGCGGTTACAAGTGTTTTTTTTTTATTATAGAGGCATGAGATAAGTATGGAGTGTGATGGTAAATGAAATATCCCAGCAATTTAACATCGAAACAACATGCGCTATCTGCCTATTTTGGTTTGGGTATTTTGAAAATCCACACACCGAAACGCGATTATACTTCCCAACTTCACGTCTATAGAGGATGGTCCATGAATCATGATCCAGACGGAATTTCGATATTTTCAACTAGCCTTTTAAAACCCAGATTTTCAGACGAAGTGCATATTTCAGAAATTATAATTTGATTAGAAAAATATTGGGCTCGGTGGGAATCCAGCCCAAGACCCGTTGATTATTAGCTGTTGTTATACAGACGAGCCCTCCTCGAAAATCCTATTTAAGGAAGTATGTGCTCAATTAACAGTAACTGTAAATAGCTTGAAAGTAAAAAATAACACAAAAACCACAAACAAAACATTACGTGAAACAGGTTAAATCGTCATATTAAATGAATCAGACGACAAAAATTGTTGAAAACCAGTTAAAGGACACAATTTTAGACTCAGTGACCCAGTAACGAAAAAAAAACCAACAGTAAAAACGCCGAATGACTTTTTTCCCGCCAAAAAAACGATAGACTACGTTTTGTGTTACGTTCTATTCGCGTATTGTTATGTGTGTGGGGCATGGGGCAGATACATTCGTCTAAGTATTGTCTGTAGTACGAGAGTTCGAATTCAAATAAAACATGCTTTAACTGTTCATAACACGAAATGTATTCGTCGACTTAATTACAATGCATTTAACTTCCACGGCTGCTGAAATGTCGGGTCGTAGTTAAAATAAATTATTAATAAGTTATTTCGCGTTCAAAACCGTCAAAAATGATTTATTTAAATGTTGAAATACATTGTAAATTACTTAACTAATAGATTTCGCGTTTTAAACCGTTAAAAGTGCTATATTAAAGGATACATTAATTAAACGAAAAATCCGAATTTTACCATAACATTATCTAACCACGATCATAAATCAAATTATGAATATATTAGCGTTTTAGGAAAGCTTATTAACATAATTATATACGGTTGTATGTTAATATTAAGCGGATTTATAATTACGTTTTAGGTAATTCTGATTACGATAGCAAAATCCCTATGTACAATATTATTACAACATATTTTGAATGGATGGACTCGTTGGTCCGGTAATGTATGGCTAACAATCAACGCATCGTGGGTTCGAACCCCACCGGTTCCAACACGTTACTAATCAATTTATATTGTTTCTGAGACATGTTGAACTCCGTCTGGGAATCTGTGTATAAGTGGGTGGAATATCGACAATTCCGTTTAAGCCATGAAGCACCGTCCACAGATAAAAGGTGTAGTTTAATCGAGTTTTGCTTTCAGTCTGTGGATTTCCAAATGGGCAGTCAGATAGCTCGATAGCGCGTCTTGTTAAGTTAATAGAGATAGGGTACTTTACCTTCCAGTGATCCTATGTTCGTCTGTCTATAGCCAAATGGTTAAACGTGTTGCCTAGCATTGCGTTGAGCGCGAGAGGTCCTGGGTTCGAATCCCAGGGAAAACGTAAAATTTGTTTTGGTCGGGCAGGGCACAAAAGCCTGATCAACTATTCGCCCGTTAAAAGAACGGATCAGTGAAATGGACACAGAAATGTGTTCGCCCCATGCCCCACGAGGGGGAAACGGACATTCACTGCAAGTATTTATTATCCACAAAATTACGGAATACCTATTTAAACAAGCTACTATCAATAAGAATATTTTTTGTTCTATGACTATATTTCCGAAGTTAACGAGACGACCGATAGACCGTTTTCTCTACTTATAGCATGGGGTGGACATATTTATGTATATGCTTGTATAGGCCAACTACATTTTTAGCCTTTATGCTGTCTCTATGTTTATTGTTTCCCCGGAATTCGTCCTTAGAACGTCACACGCTAAACTCAATGCTAGGTAAGGTATGATCTATTTATATGGTAAATGAATATTAATGTCAATTTTAACCTACGCCAATGATAATTAGGGGGGGGGAGACGTCTTCAAATAAACAAAACTTGTTAAGTGTTAATAAAACAAATGCGGAAAGTATAAGCCGGAAAAACCTCTAGCAAACCTCTTTACCAAAAAGCTGCGAAGTGTCAAACATAAATAAACCCTAACTACTAAGTAATACAGAACAAAATAGTTATATACAACGCAGCGTAATAAGTGATTACAAGTAAAAACGTCATAAGCGACGTAAATTAGCTTTTCATTAAATGTGTTTTGTCCGAATTGAGTAAGATTTACAATGGATTGTTTCACTGTGCGTATAATCTGTGATGTAACGTGTTCATTTCAAGGTCAACATAGACCGAAAATCAGGTTTGTTTCTCCCTCCCCTCGAACGTCGTCGGCTGCGCATACGCAGCGTCACTGGTGTACGTCAGCACAGCGGAACAATGTAATAATTAATTAACTAGCTAAATACATATGTAGATATTTTAAAAAGCCTGAAATTTAGTAAATTTGGACTGTAGACTTCGAATCAAAATTTCTACTTTTATCCAATCCAATATAAACTTATCGCTCTTATTATTCCTCTAGGTCTTGGTGGTAAAAGTGGCAAGTGATATGGCTAAGTCCACATTCACACAATTCTTTACGATCGTAATTCATAACGATTCTCCTAAGATTAGCTGTTAATTGGGGTGATCTAGATCGCTAGAGCTTAGAGATGTAAGCACTGGATTTATAAAGGTCGCAAGTTTGTTTCTCTCCATTGTGCGAGCTCTCTGGCTAGGTCATTATCACGAAATAGCAGGTGTTGAAAGCAACAATTCGAGAACATGCCATCTACCAACATAGATCTACCAAGTCTAGAAACATAAGGAAAGATTAGAAGTAGTAGAAGAAAAGATTTCCAGAACAAAAACGTTTTATTCCGCCCTGTTAACGTACACATATCTATTTGGAATTCGTCAAAATATTCAAGCCGTCGCGACTCGCGACTACCACATGGCCTGATGCCCATACATCATACACGTTCGTATGTGTGCGTTTTGACGTGGGTGTGTGAATCACCAACGTTTGTGTGAGAAACTTTGTATTCTTCGACCACGGTGATTTTGTCAATTATAAGGACAATTATTTAATTTTATGATCGTTATATGTCCACTTATTTGCTAACATACTCGAATAAGATATTATACCTACCTGTTGATGTAAATTTCTTTATATTTATGCAATAAATAACAACAGTAAAGTAAACAATAGTAACAATTGCGAAATAATTTTAATAATTTTCGGATTACTAATGTTGCAAATCCATAGTTTCTATCCATTTAAAACGTGTTGTTTCAAATGAATTATTTTAAAAAGGAGATCACAAAGACGAAAGAAAATTGTTAATTATCATACAGATGAGGTGTTACTAGAAAAAGAGTTATTAAAATATTCCTTTTTCTATTGAAGAACTAAAAATAACTAAATAAAATGATTTGTAAGTAACTCATAAAATACGAAGAATTGAAGATTTGTATGTAAGAGTGATTTCTTTGCTAGCTACGATTAAGTTTAGCATACGCCATCTATGGTAAATAAGTCGAACTAAAAAAAAATAGTTCCAGCGCTCGCCAGCAGATGTCGATAGCAGAGGATCCACGCATAAATCAATAGGAATAAAATCTATACTTACATCATTCACGTATTTGAAAACTTACCTGTAATAAAAGATACAAATGTATTCAATAGAACATAAATATATAATTTTTTAGCATTAGATAAATAGTAAGCTAAGATAATTATTATTCTAATGAATATGCAGACATAAAAAATAATAGATATTTTTTAATTGTACAAACTAGTGTACCTAAATTCAAAGTAATAAGCTTCTTGTTTTAAGTATTTCATAAGTAAGATAATCTGAAATAATAAAATGATTGCTTTGGCATTAAAATTATTACAATACAGTCTTAATAGAATAAGAGTGATTAATTATAACGGTTCTACTCCGAGAACATTTCCCACATATTCAGAGAGCCTAGTTTGCATACGTTGAATCATTAATTTTTTTCCTATAATTTTTTATCTTCCCATTCACCCCACAACCTGAATGGATCTAACACAATAAGACGCTATTAAAATAAAAGATTAAGTAGTATCACCAATTTGCATACTCCCAACCTGTGAGAAAGGAGTGCCACAGGGGAAGACGTCGGGACCACCACTTTTTAATATATGCAAAAACGAGGAGACAATGCAAAAATTGTTTTTATGTTTATCAGTCACCCATAGAAGCGGTTTTTTCACTATTTGTCTTTTACTTTAACTTCGCACGGAGATTTGCATATCCAGTTCCGTCCACCCTTCCGCTTTGCGACTATTTTGCATATTAAAAATCAGACTGTCTTTTTGAGTATGTGTGTTTACTTGGAGCTTTATTTTAAGGATGGCGGATTTTTTAATTTATTTCATAGAATGCATGGGGTCAGGTTTTTTTGTTTGGTGCATTGTGTGTGTCATTAGCGATGCTTTTGCGATCGTGTGAGACGTTTCTGGGTGTATCTTCAGGTGAATAATTATTTGTCTTGAACAAGGAGTTGGTCCCCACAAACAATTCTTTGTATCTCTAATTGAATTCCGGTTTTGATGCTAGTCATCGTTGATTATTCTTTGTTTGATGAATATTTAGGAGGAGCTTCTTACCGGGTGCTTTATTTTTTATTGCGGAACAAAACATCTGCTTGATCGTAATTAAAAAAAAAAAACGTGAGAATCGGGGTGAGGATGTCCGTTTGCATTAATTATAAGATTTTTGTTAAGATGATTGAAATGAACGGTTTTAACCGTCATATAAGTATAGTATTTATCACATTCATTATTTCTCAATATGTGTCTTATAAACTTTTCTGACTAAACTAAAATTTCTAATACATATCTATACTGGAATGTGCAATGAATTAAAGATAATTCATTATAGCATTGATTATCAAAAATTTTAAGTATCAAATTAAAACAATTATTGCGAGATAGAGTGTCATTTTAAAGATGGAAGATAAATTTTGTGTGGTATTAAATATTAACGACCGTTTTATGATTTCATTAAGCATGCAACATAGGCACAGGTGGCAGGTGATTTGACAAAAACGCAAACAGTTTAGTGACATTTAATGAATTAATTATTGTTTATTTTTAATATTCAGCTGAAATATATGACTTAACTATTGTTTCTTTTATAACTGTGTAGCTTTGTTTTCTATTCGTCATGTAAAATGTTTCATAGTTTTTAAATTTTATAAATCGCTTTGCTTTTAAGTATGAATATCAATTCATGGACGAAAGGGCAGACACATTTTTGTGTCTATATCATTAATCGATTTTTTTAACTATTGATCTATGGTGGTAGTCTGATAGTTACGACGCACAAATTAGGCAATTCTATAGCGGAAAACAAATCCTCGTGAGTCACCGCAAACCACAAACAAGCAATTTTTTCAGTGCGGTCAATACAAAAACTTCAATCATACTAATCGTTTGCTCCCCGGTAGTTGCGCACGCGTCTATACATCAATAACTTTATGATCAAACCCTTTCCATTGTATGAAATATAATATTTTGTAGGGCAATTGTGCAATTACAATGTTATTGTAGTGTATTGATGGGTCGATTGATACATAATTCTACGCGATACTCCGGAAGATAGGTGAAATGCGAAACAATATACCTATTAGTTATTAAAGGAGCGCGTGCACAAGCTTAAATAGATTTTTGTAATATTAATAAGAGCTAATAATAGGTGGTTTTTGCTTATTTATTTAGAATTTCTTCGACTAAAAATCTATACCAATATTTTAAAGTACAAAGGTTGTTTGATTAAACGCGATAATCTCAAGAACTACCAGTTTCGAATCAAAAATTAAGTTTGTGCTGGCTGAAACATTCATCGAAGAAGGTTTTCAAATATCAAATAAGGTGTTCAACAACAAGAGATCAAGAAGGCTAATCTGAAATTTGGGGTTTTTTTTTTTGCCCCCCCCCTTTTCCCCCCTTTTTTTTTTTTTTTTTTTTTTAAAAAAGTCTGAATACGTCCAATAAGGTATAAGTCTAATTAACGAAAAATAAACAAACGATTTTATAGTAATTAAATTTCCTCGAAAATCTTCCCATGGCCAAAAAAAAGTTTCCCCAAACCCTCCCTATTTTTCCCGCGGAGAGCCCCCCTTTAAAAAAAACCCCCCCCGGGTTAAACAAAAAAAGTTTTTTTCCCCCCCCCCCCCCCCGCGGGGGGACCCCTTAAAATTTAACGTTTGCCAGGTCAACTAAGGCCATATAAAAAAATGTTACCACAGAGACACATTATTCTCTTTTTTTCACTTTTAAATTAATTTTATATCAAACGCAAAGATAAACTGTACGTACTAATAATCGGCTAACTAAGACTACGTACATCTAGTCTTCCCATGCAAAATTACAGCTGTTCCGCAAAATCCGATTATAATCCCCAAATTTCCTTAACCCTTCGATAGCTATCAATGGGCCGTTTTGTACCATGGCCTATTATAAGATTATTGGGTATTGATCTATTGTGGGGGGCGCGAAATGGTTTAAGTACCTCTTGTTACCCTTTCCTTTGTTGCACCGATGTGTTTGGACTATCGCAGTTCGGATTCTTATCTGTAGGTACAACACTCACAACCTGTAGTTTGCACGAGTGGTACACATTCAATATAACACGTTTAACGGTCTAAAACGCGAAATATAGAACTAAATATATTTTATTATTACTCGCCTTTGATAACAATTAAATGAGTTATTTCGTAAATATTGTTTTATTTAATTTACGTTCTAGTAATTAGCTTTAAATAAAACAGTCACGGGAGATACTCCTCAATAACTGTCTTGTTAACTAATTTAACGTGTTGTAATTCGTTTAATTGTTTTATTTAAATGATTTATGTGTTTAAGACATAAGTTTCAAAAATTCATTTAATAACTTTAACTTTTTGAACGTGTTATTTTACAAGTCGTAATTTTTAAAACTTTCTTTGTTTATTTTGTTTGCTTTAGTTAGTAATTATCTTGTCTTACAATTAGGTATAGTATTAATAAATTAATAAATTCATCATATAAGACACATGCACTTTTGATAAAGTTCACGTTGTTCCATATTAAGTAAGTAGACGGTCACATGATAACTAGGATTACTAAATGCCAAGTGAAAAATATCTAAAGTAGTAACGCCATCAATAATGGCATTTGATAATTTAGATCCACCATCTGCTCCTGTATCTTGTCTTTTTCCCATACAAGGATGCAAATACTAATCCATCCATATTTCCATATTCCGTGCCAAGTTTTGCCAATGACAAATTACAGCAAACTAAACACCTATAGATAGGTTCTCACCGACCCATCTGCTCATATAGGTAATGTTTTATTCAATAATTGACAAGCATTACAATTATTATGCAAAGCAATGCACTTTATGATTGTGCATGTTGACATAATACCATCAATCTGCTGTTTGATTTATGTTTAGGGATGGGATTTGTCGATAGTTTCGTATACACGTGAACTATCGACAGTCGATTTAGAATATAACAAGTTTAAGCCCGTTTCAGTCTGTGTGAATTTTCAATATTTAAAGCTAAAATACGTTTACGATAGCGGAGGACTGACAAGCGTCGTGTTCACTTGATGACAATGAAATACTGGAGTATTTCACCTATGATCAAATATAGGCTGCGGCCTTTAGCATCTAAACAATGCGCTGTCGGCCTATTTGGCCTTAGGATGATCGAATTAGTTTACCATTACCTCAGTGATTATCTCCTAAAATGAAAAAAAATATCTGAACTATTGATATAAGGGATTACAGATTACGTAATGTAAATAATGGCTTTATATTTTATAGTTAAAACAACTCCAAGTTAGTTCGGATTTCATTTTAGATATTAACTCAATTTTTTATTATACGTATATATATAGGTTTAACTAATAAATCATAACACGATGAGATTATTTGATATTATTATTTTTTTTATTTGATATTATATGCCATATAACCATTACTCAAATTAAATTACAAAATACAAATATTATTTTTTTAATCTTGTCAATTACAAGTCAGGTTTTTTGTGTGATTATAGCAAAGTAGAACCAAAATAGAGCTTCGATATATTATGTTTATCGATATAATACCATAACAGTAGCACATCCCTAGATCTCTATTATAATGATGGATTGTCCTCACAAAGACGGATTCGCACCGCAGTGCCTATTAGCGCACAAAGGTATTGTCATTCAGATTCTGTGTTTAACCTGCCCCTTCGAGGGTCGAAATCTTAAGCTTTTAAAGACGTATGGCTCAGTGGTTACGGACGTGGATTATTAACGCTAATTACTAGTTGTCTACAGTACTTACCTTGTTGATAGGAAGCTACTAGATTGTTCTTTTTTTATCATAGTGGAGCACAGACAAGCATGTTCTAAATGACATTCCACGTTAAAGTGTTAAATAAAACACTTAACGGTTTAAAACGCGAAATGTTAAACTTATTTATAAATTATTTTTGGTCTACTTGACCACGGTTGCTGGAAATCATGCAAAACATCGGGCCGTAGTTAAATTAAAAATAATTTTCACTGATAAATTTCGCGTTTTAAACAGTTAGAAGTGTTTTGTTTAAATGTGTACTACTCGCATAAAGAAATATACAATCCAAGATTCAAAATTCTAAGGAAACAAGCATCTTTAAGTCTTCGTGTGGTTTATTAACAGACCACGGACCCCAAAAGACTTAGCGGTTTATAAGTAGGTACCCACAACTTTGAAGAATATTCTCTTCAAATATTATGTTATTGTAGGCGAACAGCAAATAATATACTTATTTCAGCTCACGCAAATGAACTTACATATATTTATGTCTTATTTTATTTTAGCATGTACCTTTATATAGAAATTCGTCACATCACATAAGTTATATATGATTTGGTTATTTTTTAGTTTAAGGTTTTTTTTTTTAGTTGGCTAAAGGTACTCGTTCTGTAAGGTACATTGTGATTAGACGGAAAAGAGTCCCTAGTATTGGGGTTGCATGATGACAATACAATGTCGTGTTGCTCAATAATAGAATGTTTGAAGTGGACCACCGTGACCACGAGCTGCTACAGGAAGTTTGACAATCGGAAACTAAACAGACGTCTCTTTGTGGTTTACGCGAGTAGTCACATTGAAATAAAACACTTTAACGGTTTTAAACCGGTTAATTTTTTTTTAGTTTTTTTTGTTTTTTTGCGGCGGCCGGGCTTTGGGGGGGGGGCCGGCCGTTTTTTAAAATAATTTTTACTTTAACTAATATGTATATCGCGTCTTAAGCAGTTAAAATGTTTGATTTAAAACAGACAGTAACTTCTGTCGTTACCTAACAGCAACTAAGAACATACATATCAAACAAGTATAAAAACATTTTTTACACATGTATACTTAATCGCATGTGCATATTTCAACATTAAAATAGTAAAATTTATTAATATAGATAATCATGTGACGCCCTCGCCAAGTGAATATCTCTTTGTTTATCAACACATCTAGATACACTGTTTAACGGTCTTGAATACAGATTATAATATGAAAATTGTAAATTGCATGCACTGTCTAACGCTTGCGTGGTTCGTGTGGCCACGAGATTTGCGATTGATTAGAAATTAGGTATTAAAAAGCATTCAAATTTCTAATATACAAACTAATTTCGTTAATTTATGTAAATCATTGCAATAGGATACATTACTTGAATATTTTTTTTTAATATGCCACAATTATCTACGTATTTTGTGTAAAACTGTATTTTTTTTAAATTACTTTTTTCACAAATTATTTGTAGGTCTTTTTATGGGGAATTTGAAATATTTAAATGTTTTGAATGTAATGTACTTTATGAAATTTCTTGACGCGGGAAGACCTTGAACCGGCATCCACAGCGTTCCGTGCTTTTGTTTTAACAAATTGAGCTACTTTGTCCTACCATAATAATACTTTTTGTGTGATATATCCACACTTCACCCGGGCGTCATTGTATATGTTAACGTTCCCGCCCACGGAACGGCTGCTTTCCACGGGGCTTTCACTATAGTGCCACCAATTTGGAACAATATACCACCCCCGTTAAGGACTAAAATAGCACTTACCACCTTTAAGAGACGGTACAAAGAATATTTGCTATCGTTACAAAAAACCGGCGTTGATGGCGCTGTCAGTGAAACCTATAATATTGAACCTAACATTATGTAGATGGAATGGAACAATTATTTTTTCTATTTATGCAGTTGTCTTACTTTTTCTTTGTAAATTTTACTGTATTTTTATTTGTACAACACAACTTTATTTTTTTGTTTATTTTAACTTGAGTGTGGCACCGCTGTCCACACCCCTAAGGACTTACTGAAAATCAGTTTCAGGTCAACAAAAAGCCTGATATAAACTGAGGAAGATCCTATTCTACTAAGCCCAACATTATCCTAACTTGTTATATTAAGTTATACTGTTAAGACAAAATTATGTTTTTTTTTTTTATGTTTAGTAATAAGTGTAACATGTGTTTTTATGTGCCCTAGTAGTAAATAAATTTTTTTTTTTTTTTTTTTTTTTTTTTTATATAACTTTCAACCTTAACAATGTGAAAGCCGGTTCAATTCCTGCCCGTGTCGTAATATATTTTTTTTTTCAATCCATAATCGATTATATACTTACTGATATATGATCTTTAATTATTTTTTTAAGGCCACACTTACTTTTATGATAATTTAAATATAAAAAAAACTATTTCTATGCTTATATATGACTTATAATTAAATAATTATAATATGATTCTTAAGCAAAAGGCCCATCTAGGGGCCAAACATATAATTGTAAGGTACTCTCCGTGACAAGTCTTAATTGCGCCAGTGCGTGCGTCTTCCACCTGCCAACACTTCGACTTTTATATTTTTAATTATTATTTTTGTTTGAAATGTTATTCGCTCGATAATGTGACTGTACTTAACGGACGTTTTCGCAATTTCCGTTGTGAAACGGGTTTAAAAGCTTAAGGGACGTTAACTTATACTAAAATTATTTTATTACGCACGTACATAAAGTTAAAAAAAAATGAATTAAAGAGGTTTCCAAGAGGTGTTTTTATATGTTCATACGATATCAAATAAATTATAATAACTAGTCCACCGACGGGCTGTGTGGTTTTGACTCTCGACAATCTGGACAAAATTTGAGAATAATTATTTAAAAAATCTCTCTTAGTAGCCTTTATTTAGATATCAGTCAAATTTATAGACAACCATTATCTAGAGATCTATCGATCATCATCTAGAGATGGAAAAGCTTGTGTCGTAATTTAGTCTATGTATTTTCGAGTGTCCAAAAAATATGTAAATAAATTTTTGACCATATACCGTACCGTACCATACTCTTCTCTTCTGTTATGACAGAATAAAATTAAAAAATGATATTTTTAAATAAAACAATTTAACGGTTTAAAACGGGAAATATAATAGTTAACACATTTGCAATTTTATCTAATTATTTCAACTACAGCTGGACTTATGCGATAAGTGTAACTAATATATTTAACGTTATAAATTCCGTACATTGCTTAAAGGTGTAGGTATACTGGCGTAAATTCTACTGTTCTTTATATCGAGTATTTTTCTTTGAGAATTTGACATGTCCTTAAGTGGGTGCAATAAGCGAACCCGCCGGTAATCACTAGTTATTTATCCTCTTTCTCCATTCCTATAACGATCACCATTAAGTGACGTCATGAGAAATCCAAAATCACCATCAACACCCTCGGACGATTTTCTACAGCACTATCTGTCCATAAGTTAACTTCAACCAAAAACAAATCTAATCCGTCTAAGTTAAAGTTGATTTTGCTTTGCATTGAATAAATAGATCTATGACTAAATTGCTAAGGAAAAATGGTGTTAATGTCTTAAAACTTAAGGTCGTTTTTAGCTTGCGAAAAGGTAACTAGAATAGGGTTGATAGTTGTCAATTTGTCACGAAATAAAATTCGTATCATAAGGCGGCTTCCGTAAGGAATTTTTTTAGTGGTAATTTGTGATTTCTTAAGAGATTTTCTTCTTATAGGTATCTGCCTTTTTCTATTCAGTCCGGTGCCTACATATATATTTAATACGAAAACTATGATTAAATTATATTACAGAACAGAACTTAGAGTGATTAGTTACAATTTAGTCTAATCAATTTATACCAATGTTCCTGAAAATGTTGGAGTTCATCTGGAAATCTGGATCATAAATAGGTGGTAGGAACATTGAAATTCTGTCTAGGTCAAGAACCATCGTCTACAGACCGTACCGTATCCGTAGTGCCGTACCGTACCGTATCGTACGTACCGTCAATTTTAATCGCATTTCGGTTTCAGTCTCTGAATTGTTTACAGTTCACTGTCTGGATATTCGTATCAACAGCCAAAATTTGGTCGACAGCGCATTTTTATAGATATTATAAGGTATATATCGCGTTTTAAGCCAGTAAAATTGTTTATATAACGTGTACACTTAAAACTTACAAGGTCGATTTTATTTACAGGTCTATTTAATTCTGTGCCCCCCTTAGACCGAAACTATGCGATATTCAAACCTAGGATCAGTAGTGAAGGAGGCAGTAATTTTATTCGTTCATCGTGTTAAAATTATTGAATCACTGTGGCTCCATCTCTTGTGTAAACTTGGAACTGCCGTAAAGCCATAGGCGATAGACGCTACATCTTGGGCGTATTTCAGTCAATAAAATGTCCCTTTTATAAACTGACCGTCAAACGTGCGACCTTTGAAAGGGCATCGCAAGCGCCGAACACGAAATGAGGAAGACTGGGATCCCAAACGATCGAACATGATAATTAAAAAACAGTTATTTCTACCGCTTACATTTTTGGCGACCGTCGGCCATTTTTAAAGCTAGGGTAGGTGTTGGAAACAATTTGTAAGATTCCATTATTTATTTATATTATTCGTTGCAATGCCATCACACACATCACATCAACATGGTACCGGTACCATTTGATGTGATGAGATATACCGGTATCTTAACGGGGTGTAAGTGAAAAATACCCTGTCTGTAGTTTACGTGAGTACTACACATTTAAATAAAACACTAACTGTTTAAAACGTCGAGGTCGTAGTTAATATAATTTAATTAATATATATCGCATTTTTATATAAAAAAGGGTGTAAAAGGTTTAGTTTTCGACCTATTACACTCCTCCAGTGCGGATTGGTGGGCTTTTACAACTACCAGTATAAAAATAATAAAGTTACTTATTTCCATTATATTTGTATATTACTTTACTAAAGATACTTGAATGTTTGTTTAATAGAGCGTTTATATAACAAAGCAAAGCAAATATTGATGACAATTTAATATTTTGAACCTAATAAATAAAATTACTGTCTTTATTATTGATGTATTTATTTCTATAAAAAGATTGCTTGTTAAGTTAAAAAATGGTATAAGATTTTAACACCGTTAAGCTTGAGAGAACCGGGGTTCGATAACCGGGGAATCATGATTGATAGTTTCAGATGAAGAGGGGGAGAATTAGATTAGGTGTCTGTAAAAGATTAAAAGGAAGCAAAAATAGGACTACTGGGTAAACAAATTGGTGGTCAGTAACTAAGTAACATACTCATATATGTATATAAGTCTTTAAACATGAAAATATCTCGATATTTTATTTGTGCCAAATGTTGCGTACCCCTGAATCGGCAGTGCCAAAAGCGAGATCCTGGCTCTGGAATTCGAAAATTTACACAAACGCAATAAGTATTAGCCGATGCGACTTTTTGTCAGTCGCTCGGCTTTCCTTCGCTCCGGTATTTGACATTTTTGCGATAACATTCCAGCTACTGTTTTGATTAACTCGGTCATTTTAACTGTAGCCTCACTATTTTTATTGTTTAGTCTGTGGAAGGGAATACTTTGCTTATACTACGAGTATTATTATTTTAATTTCGAATTTAATATTTTTATTCGTTCTAAATGCAGATCAAAACAACGTAATCTATATTAATACTATAAATGCGAAAGTAACTCTGTCCGTCTTTCCGACTTTAACTCGGAAACTACTTAACTGATTTAAATGAAATTAGGTACACAGATATTTTAGAGCCTGAGAAATGACATGGGCTACTTTTTAATACCAAATAAGGGTTGATGGGGTTGAAAAAGGGGATGAAATCTTGTATGGAAATTAGTGGTTTTTGAAAATAATATTTCAATTCGATCCAGCACCTAGTTCCTGAGATTAGCGCGTTCAAACAAACAAACAAACTCTTCACTTTTTTTTAGTATAGATAGTAAACTTTGCATATCATTCTATTCAATAAAAACGTCTAAAATATTTTGACTCTATGTGTTTCCTTTATAAGTAATTCATTAAAATCATATTAATAATCTTAAAATCTCTTTTTGATAAATCGCAAATTATTCCTACAATGCTAGTTTGCGGCACGGTCAGCAAAAACATAATAGACAATTAATTGTTATGTGTATGTGTACAGTCAGTGCAATAGATATTTTTGGCAATCATAGACTGTAAGTTCTATTATGATTAGAGAGTGTCAGTATCAAAACAATAACTATTATACTAAACTAAGTAAACACCGTGGTGTGTCATTTTACTAACTAAGCATTGCTCTGAAAAGGGGGACCCCCTTTTATAGAAAGAGAAGGCGCAGATTATAAATTCGAACCATAGACATATTGTAGCTTAATTGATAAAGTAGGTCGTTGATGGCTTAAAATGCAAATTTGGTTTTAGACGTTTTAAATATAAAATGCATTTTGAAATTTTAAGAGTAATAATGCGAGAATGAAATCTCCGTTGTTTATATTTATAGTACAGAATATCTACTTCCCCCGTGAATCAAACCCGTCCTGGATTAACGAACAGAAGAATGCATTTACCCACTGAGCCACGGAAGCGACTTCTTTAATCTTATAATCGATTATATCTGGATTAAATTAAAAACTTTTCAAAAACAAACTTAAAGTTAAATGAAACACTACAACGGTTTAAAACGCGATATATGTTAGTTAAAATTATTTTAACTACGGCCCAACGTTTCGGATGCTATACTGAAACTTAGTTACCGAATTTGATACGCGCGGCATTAAACGACTGAGTAATTCCAAACGGAACTACAGACATTTTCACATAATACGTGTATCATCAGATAATAATATAATTTAAGTATCGGCGCGCTCCGGATTTTTCGCGAACGATTAAATAAAATTAAAAAATTAAATTCGAATTTTCGCCGGAATCGCTTCTGCGAACCGTACCTACGGTTGACGAATTGAATTTTGATGAGTGACAGCCGGCTCATTATCATTTCGCCATCGACGCCATCTTGGATCTCCTGTATCGTTAAGGGACATTTACAACTGTTTATAATTAAAATTATTTAGTTATAGGAGCTGCTATATTAATTGAATGTTAATTACCTATCTATAGTCTCATGTAGAAATGAAATGATGGCGGATCGCCAAAAGTTATAGGAGATTAAAGACAATAAAAATGATAATAATATATTAAAATTGAAAAAATATATTAATTCGATTCGTATTAGGTCCGCAGTCTTTGCATGTTTGCTCCAAAATAAATAATGCAGAAGAGGTTGTTTGTTTGATCGCACTAATTCAGGACTTACTGGTTTCAATTAAAAACCCCCTTTTTTGTTGGCTAGAACATTATGAAGGCTTTAAAAATCAATAGGAGCGAAGATACAATGGGAAATGTAAAAAAAGGGGGAAAATAGTTATTCTTTGCGGGGTTTGAGTGCGCTCTGCCTGCAAAAAGCTTTCCACAAAATATTTTTATTTAAAACATTCTTTTAAGATTAAGTTGCTTGATATAATTTACTGTCTATAGTTTACGCGAGTAGTACACATTTAAATAAAAACTTTAACGGTTAAAACGATATATTAGTTAAACTTATTTAAAAATTCATTTTCAAAGAATTTTAACTAATTTTTCCGCGTTTGCAAAAACTTTATTTTAGAAATATGAGAAAGTTTTCAAAAACAAATATCGATACCCAAAATAACTATTCTAAGCGGACGAAGTCGCGGCGACAGCTGGTGCATGATAAAAAGGAACAAATTTAAATAAAATACTTTAGCGGTTTAAAACGCGATATAATAGTTAAACTTATTTCAAAATGATTTTTAACTTCGGCCGAACGTTTCGGATGCTTTGCAGCAGCCGTGGTCACGGGGTCTCCCCGTGAAAACGTTAAAGTGTTTTATTTAAATGTGTACTACTCGCGTAAACTATAGACAGTATTTAAAACTTTTGTCTTGTGAATACAGTAAAAGTCATCCTACAAGAGAAGTACAGCTTGAGTAGAAGCTTGAGCGTTGATAGAAGGTTTTATCTCTCTTAACCGCGAGTTGTTGACAAAACGTTATTCAATCCTTATAAAACATACCTGCGGACACATTTTGCAGTGGTACTTCCTCGCGTGCGCATGTAGGGGTTGTAACTTGGTGGGGCCCTTTCCGAGGGGCTGGGGGACCACGAGCAACCCGCTCCCCGTGTTGGCACCCCCCACAGGGGATGATGATGATGACCCTGGAGTATAGATACGTTTTTATAAATATTTTAATACAATGGTGATAGATCTTTTTTTTAGATAACAAAAATGTTTTTTTTTGCACAACTAACAACCGAATATTAAAGTTGTGCATTTTTTATATTTAAGAATGATTAGAAAATTTTGCTCGAATTGCTTTCACAACATCAGTGTAAAATTATTTTTTACATATACTATTAATATTTAAATAAAACCATTTTAACAGTTTAAAATGCGATATATATGAGTTACACTTATTTAAAATTATATTAACTACTGCCCGACAGAAGCTCTGCTGCATCGACTATTTATAATGTAATATACGTCTCGTTTTAACCGTTAATATATTCGTTTTATATGTGTAGTATTTTACATCAAATTTTTTCAAGTGTATATTTCTTAAGTTGCATATTTATGTAATAGTATTGTATTATAAAGAAGAGAGAGACGAAATATAATCTGCGGACGGGGGTTCGTGTCCCGTACGAAATTTTATATTCCTACCCACTTATAATCCAGATTTCCACACGAAGATCAAAACGCAGAATATTTATAATATTGATTAGAGAAATGCTAAGCCCGGTGGGGATCGAATCCACGACCCGTTTGATTAGCCATGCATTGCTACCATTAGACCAATTGTTAATTGTATTAATGTATTATTTTAATAGTTCGTACCTGATCGTCCTGGTCCTAAGCTGGTGCCGTACAGCATTTGGCTCATGGACTGGTGATGGCCCAGTCTTTCGTCAGTCTTCTGATGCATAGTGCCGTCGCCTGTCGTCATCTTGGCCTGGAAAAGAGAGAAAATAATTTTCAATACATTTTCTTCATACACTAGTATCTGTTAGAACTTAGAGCATTGTTATATGAAGATTTAACTATGCCCCCCGTTGGGGGAACGCTTGGTCTAGCCACAGGCACGGTCAAAAAATTAGTATTGAAGGTCCCGGGCCATAATACGTAACAAGCAAAAAAAAAGATGTGCAAAAGATTATATTACCAAATATAAAGAAATACCGTCTGTAGTTTACGCGATTAGTACACATTAAACGGTTTTAAACACGAGTATTATATAGTAAACAAATTAATTAGCGTTTCCGTGATCAAGGCTTGTTGCAACACTTCCGAAACGTCGGGCTGTATTTAAAATAATTTGTAAAGAAGTTTTATTAATATATATCGCGTTTCAAACCGTTAAAGTGTTTTATTTTAAATATATAAAGAGTTTTACTATAATCTTATTTCCCCAATGTGGGGCATGGGAAAAAGATGTTTGTTACGGTTCAACTAGTTAATAGAAAATTTATGAACTGGTCTCACTTACATTCGTTACCTCCGACTGAAGCTATTTATCGATATTCAAACCCAGGACCTCTTAACAAACACGTCCTATATTCAATTGAATAACATCGACAAAACACTAACAGTCCCCAAGTTAAACGTAACCCAGCCAAAGGGCAGTCCAAAACTAATATTTTACATAAGTAAGGAACAAATGTAATTTAGTGTGACCACGTCGCGACAAACCGTGCGTTATTAATTCAACTCGGACGTCCGCAGTTAAGTTATTGGCTGGTCACCCTAAGTGTTCAACACGTTATTATGATTAATACGTACCGTGGGTTGAATGGCTCATTGGTGTTGGCTTTGAAATCATTAAGACATTTTATCAAGGAATGCCCAATGTATTTACGGTAGCAAGACCAACTAGCGCCGTAACGCGGTGTCAATGCACGTCTGTAGTTTGAGCAATAAAACAAATGTAACGGTTTAAAACGTTGAATGTATTAGTCTCAATTACGACCGTTCGTGTGTCTTACAACTAGTCACCACGGTACACGGTTTTTTTACTAGAACTCTTAGATTCAGGCAAAAACGTTTAACTTTGAAATATTCTTATGCCTCAATTAATTGTCTTAGTTAAAGTTAACATATACTTAAAGTTTTAAACAGTTAAAAATGTTCTATAAAAACAGAGAGTTCATTTGCTAACTTGTGAAGACAATGTAAAATAACTAGAAATATTGCACGTTTTAATCAGAAGAAATAAAATAAAGAGGTTGGCCTAAATTCGATAATTTTTTTTACTAAGTACTTCTAATACGGTGTTAACTGGCATTGTATAACTATAAAAAATATTTGTTTGAATAAATTTGTATCGCGTATTTTTAACAATAAGAGGGTAACTAATGAATTGTACGTAAGGTAAGTGAAATTGGTACCTACATTTTGGATACGATAAAATTCGCGTCCATTGTTTCTTGCCAAACACTTTTAAATCCTTTGTATACAAACTTAATGTGTAATGTAATGAATTGTTCTCAAAGCAACAGTTCTAAGTTAAAAACACAGTGAATTAACACATAAATTATAACACTAACCACAATACCGAGTGAACTACAAATTAATTTATCAAAGATAAACGACCAAACCCCTTCCGACATTTAATTTAACTGATCGAACCTTTAGTTTGCGGGAAATGGTTGGAAACTGATTATTTTCTGTACTATCCCATTTTCAGACGTACGATATAATTAATATATTATAATATACTAGCTGTGCCCGCGACTTCGTTCGCGTGGAATAGTGACTTGGGGTAGAATTTTTAATTATTTAGGCTGTTTCTTAATTTATGTTAGGGCGCATTTAGGGCAGCCAATCTATGTTGTATGTGCTACTTTGCCGCAACACTCTCACCTCACTCCTACTCTAACAAAAAATAAGACTGTTTCACTTAAACGTTTTTTTTTTTAAGTTGATACTTCTTCAATCTTATTTTTGTGGCGACGCATACAAAATAATATAAGAACAATGTATCAATGTTAGACACTCGTAAAATAAAAATATCGCGTCAAACTCGCTACACGGAATCTCTTAGAACAGCGCCATCTATCGTGGTTAATTGCAAATTTCGACATAAACTGCGCGCGTAGTACTTGTTTTTCTGACCCACTTTGCGATTTTAGGGTTAACGGGATCTAGATTTATGGTGTTTATGAAATAAAATACAGTCGGGTAGAAAAGAACGTAATACAACTTTCATTTATTTTATCCTTTGAGGTCTACGCGACTGTACGCGAGCTATCAGGATCCGGGGTGTCTTATAATATATGAATCTTACCCCGGGGGGTCAATTGTTTGACAAAGAGTCTCATTTGCAATCTGTCGGTCTCAGAGACCGCCCATCACAACTCACACTTCACTTTCTATGCATTTTACGCAGTTAACTTCAGAGATTTTAATATTGAATTTCGCGTTTGTCTTTACGAATTTGTACGAAGCGAGAATAATATTCGTAACTATGTACTTAAAATGATTATATTTAAGTAAAAAGTAAAGATATGTATATTGCTACTTAGCCGCTGCTGTCAATAATAATTACCTAATGCTTACAATAATAAAAAATGAACTCGTGAAATCCCAATTACCTTACATATGAACGAAGCAGACACACTTTTATGTCTACTTCATTGATCGATTAAAAGTTACATTTTTGTGATCGTCGTTCTATTATTTTCACCCCGGATCAGAATCTAGGATTTCTCCAAACGCGTTTAATCATCACTGTTGTCTGTAGTTTATGTGAGTACACATTAAAATTTACGTATTAATTTTTAACGGTTTAAAAAATTAATACGTAAATAGTTTTAAACCGTTAAAAATGAAACACTTTTAACGGTTTAAAACTATTTACGTATTACTTTATTAGTCTCCCCCCGTAACCACTGCTGATGTAAAGCATCGAAAACGTCGGGCTATAGTTTAAGAAAATTGTAAATTAGTTCACTAATAAATTTTTAGACCGTTAAAGATGTATTCAAATAAAACTGTTATTACACATCACGTGGTGCCATTTACTGGAACTTAGGCGTGTTTCTACTACATACAAACGAAAGCACTACTGTCTACTATATGCAAAAAAGAATCAATCTACTATTGTATAAAATGCATTTTGCTACAAAACAAAGCTAACAAAATAAGTTTCCATAGATATGTCCTAAATATGAAAAATATTTTAAAAAGGTTTTTTGTTATAATGGCATAAGCTCTGGTTGTCTAAAATGGCCGTCTTGGACACGTTTTTCCACTAAACTAGTAAACAGATCTACAACAAAAAATGCTAATGTTGCATAACATCTACTGCTTCTAACGCCACTCAATTCTAGCGACCAGAAAGCTCACCTCATAACCTTGTTTGATGGTCATAGCGCCTCGTGGTCGCGACCACGCGGCATAATCCAGACCGTCTTTCTGTTGGCAATGCTGTCGAAAAGATAAGTTTAACTTTACTCAGTCGTATTTATATTTTAATTAACTCCTATACTCAACCCGTATTCATAATTCATACAAACCTTAAAATATAAAAGGAGCCCAGTCTAGTAAAATTCTAAAGCTGAAATAAGCTTTCATGAAGATTTCTTAATACGCTCCAGTTCGAATTTTAAAAGAATATGAGTATACATTTTAAATATTAATTTATACAGAAGATAACCAGATATATATGTTTATAGATGACATTAAGAAATAAGATTAACTTAGCGGGGTTTTAATCATGGTTTATAGAAATATTATATATATATATATTTCAAACTAGCTGCGTCAGCGACTTCGTCCGCGTAGAATAGTTATTTGGGGCATGCAAATTCGTTTTTGCAAACCATCTTTATAAACTTCCCGTCCCTTCCCGTCGTTTTTGCAGTTAATTTTAAAATATAGACATATACGCTATAGCGTCGCAGATTTTGTTTAGATCATCGATAATTTTTTTGGGTATCTTTGCTGCGTACGCCTCGGAAACCCATAATGATGAATAATTTTCCCAATTCTTGTCACATTTTTCGCTGTATCTACGCTCCTATTAGTCACAGGACGATGTTTTATAGCCTATAGCCTTCCTCGATAAATGCTCTAACTAACAAAAGAATTCGAACGCGTAGTTCCTGAGATTAGCGCGTTCAAACAAACAAACAGACTCTTTTATATATATTTCAAATATGTTTAGCTAAGATCGGGCATTTGTTATTTTTTATTTTCATGATTAATATTATTATGTTGATGTAAGTCTAACAATAATTGGTAATAATGCATTAATTTCGATTCGAAAACGTTTCTTGCGAGCTAATCGTCAGAAATAGACATATAGTGTGGCGGACATTTGTAGATCATTTAAAGGTTCCCCAACTTGCTTGAACCGTGGCTGCAACGCACGCAACGGACTTTTAAAGATTGTTACTACTTTCCACTTAATGTTGACAGTGTAATGTTATATAGCCTAAATCCTTCCTCCATTAGTGTTCTGTCTAATACTAAAGAAGTAGCTCCTGTCATAATTATGTTTCAACAAACAAACCAACTTTTCAGCTTTATAATATTAGTATAGTATAGATATTTCAACATTCTACAGACATCCTAAGTTGATAAAAAGTTGATTTAGGCAGGCCACGGAAAACTAACGCTTGTCTTTCGATTTGACGTTTGCAGACCGAGAAATGTATGTGCCCACGTAGTGAAAACGGTATGGCAAATAAATAACTATTCGACTATGGAACGGAGGGTAGAAAGAAAAAACATTTATAGATAATACAATAGCAATCATTTCACATTATTGAGGATTCTTAATGCCCTATATGTCTATCTTATAGAATATACAAAGAAAAACGATTTTTATATCCATGACCCGGCTAACATATAAAATGTTAGTCCTAAACTCGACCGTCCTTGTCTGAGATGTGTGGTTAGAAAGAGATGGGTGATCACGTTTGACGTACACGTGTGTAGGTGTGTGAGCCGCGGACGAAGGTATGGAGTCGAAGTTATTTCTTTTAATATGCTTTTTATATTGACAACAAAGCTTTCATATTTCAAAAATTAAGTGAAAAAAAGGTCCTTAGAGTATTGGTTATTTCCTGTTAAAAGTGGCACATATTAAATAATAAATTATTTGAACAGCCAATTTTATTATTCAAAAGCAAATTTGTTTGTTACAAAAAAATTTACTTATTTTCGGTTATAGCTGGATTTTATTTGATTTTAAACATAACCGAAACTATAATAACTAAATAATGGGTTACATATTGTGTTAAGTATTATCTAAAACTTTAAATAACCGGTTATAACCAGAAATATTATACTATTTTATAGTATAAAATACCTTTGATAGTTGTTTTAATGCTTTTAAAGTAAAACACTAAACGTGAAGGTGAATACTGTAATATAATAAATTAGCACTCAAAGCTATTGAATGTCTCCTTAAAAAATAACAACGCCGTCTCCACGCCGTCGATGTTCTCAAGAAAAACCCACGACGCTAGAATTTTTCTTAGATTCCCATGTGTGTGCCGTGTACGAGTGTGTGGGTTCTGTGCATGTGTGTGGGATAGTAAAATATTATTCTGCGAGTCTAGAAATAACATTGTATGGATAATCAATAATGGAGCATTTTTATGAGCGAACCTGAGTTTTGGGGCAGGTTGTGGTTGGAAAGGAAACGTTAAAAATATTGCTACAATTTTAAGCTTCAATTGCATTAGGCTACATTTCTTTATACCTCTTTTTAAATAAAACGCTTTAACGGTTTAAAACGCGATTAGTTAAACTTATGTGAGAATGATTTTTAACTTCGGCCCGACGTTTCGGATGCTTTGCAGCGGCCTTGGTCACGGGGAGTCTTTGTTTAAATATACATTATTGCATAGTTGGCTATATAGTAATTTATTGTTACCCTCCACTTTTAAAGCATTCTTGTCGTCGGGTCGGAGTTAACTGTTAAAAAAGTTCACGTTTTAAGCCGTTAAGAGTTTAATGTTACGAGCGGTTCTAATTGATGATTTCTTCGTGATTTGTTTAAAAGTTATCATCGTCAAGCCGCAGTCAAAAATATATGAAAAATTAATTTACGTTTTAAACCGATTCATTTTAAGTATTATAATGGGCTTTAAGGTTTTATTTATCACAATCAAGTCTTAGATTTTAGGTGTTTGTCCAAAAACAAGTAAATTAACAATTATGAAAATTGGTTCAGCCGTTTTTGGTACCAACCATTTAAGTTAACCGGTATTTGTTCTATACATAGATAGTTTCATTATAAAAAGGTGACGTAGTTTTATTTATTATTATTATAATTGAATTTGTCTACTTTAGGCACTAAAATATCTAATGTTAGCACTGTATAACTGACGAACAGCGGAGTTCTCCTCGCAAGACCTTTTTGGTCTCACTTTTTTTTCAAAATAATTTTTATTGTTTTACTCTCCATTAATAATTATTTTATTGTAATCATTTATGACTAGCTGTCTCGCGACTTCGTCGATTTTGGGCATCATGTTATTATTTACTTAAGAATAATGTTGCCCGTTTTCTCCACATTTCCCTCTATGTCTTCGCTCCTATTCGTCGCAAAATTATGTTTTACAATCCAAATCCTTTCTCGATAAATGATTTAAAGTTAACCTATTCCCAATAGCGCGTTAAACAAACAAACTCCTTAGCTTTTTATATTAGTATGGATTAAACAGTGTTGTACGAAATGAATGCCAAATAAAGAGATTTATTATTACAAAGTTTTAATATACTAATAGAGGGATTTTGGTGGTAAAATGTGATTGTGTGAGCGAAACATATCCTACTCGTAGATACTTTTGCCTCAGCGCTGTAGGTTACTGTGACAAATGATCGTTCGCCCCAAATTGAGCCGTTCCGAATTCATTTAATCACTGCTTTATTTTTCTTCTTTAGACATTCGGATCTACGAGATCCACGTTTTCCATTTATAATAACTACAGCTTCGTAAGACATTACGTTTATACAGAACTTGTTCGGCAGGTGTTTTCGGAAATGAAACCAGAATCTAGCCTTCTCGTAATTACCTAACTATCGTCCGTAGTTACGCCTGTAGTAGATATTTAAATAAAACATTTTTAACTGTTTAAAACGCCATATATATGTTAGTTAACTTATTTCTAACTACGATCGTCGGGACTCGACTTTGACATTATAACATGGTTACTGGAAAGCCCGAACACGACTAGTTGACTAACGACTATTACATATATTTTGTGTTTTAAACTGTTAATAGTGTTTCATTTAAATCTCCTAATAAGTATAATCAAAACTACTGAGACAGAGAGACGGTCAAACAACATAAGTCTAAGAAAGAGAAAACAATAAGAAAAGGAGTTTTAAAGGAAATGTAATACATAATAAAAAAATAAAAAAGTTAAATGATAAACTTATCTTAGATAGCAATTATTTACAATTGTAAACTTCACGTCAAATTGACGATACTTTTGTCTACACATTGGTAAAAATAGTTTAAGAATAGATTTTTTTTTTATTAACACTTTAAAACCATTTTTTATTTTTTTTCTGAGATAACTAGAGTTAAATAAAAGATATTTGTCAATAATCACACACTTATTCAAATCAAAAAGTCGTTTGTCAATTTTTTTCTATTGTTTGTAGAAACCATTCTGAATGGAGAAGAATAGAAACACAGGACCGCTGCATCTGCAGTTAGTATTTTTTAAATTGTCGAGGATATGTGAAGGAGACATTTTAACACATCCGTCAACGTCGGAGGCAGGGAGACGCCCTATCTAATCATTAATATTTGTGGGGTGAATATGGATCAGTGGTTGCTGACTTGAGAACATGTTATTTGGTATCTTCCTGAAGACTTTTATGATAGAGGAAGATAGAGAACCGTGGGGTTTATTTGATCGTAGGTATGCCCCAGCCACACCATCTAAACAGGATGTCGACCAATTTTTGGACTTAGATCCGAAAAATTACCGCTTCATCTGTGGACGGTGGCTCGTGACTCCGACGGGATTTTGATATTCCTACCACACGTTTAATTCCAGATTTCCATGTCGCTTCAGAAACATTTAAATATTGAAGCATTGATTACCAACAAACAAAATTAAATCAGCAAGCATTTGAATTAGATAACCGTAAAGGTGTGTTACCGTTTTTTAAGCGAAACCGTAACCTTCCTCTGTCGAAGAGGTTATTGTTGACAATGACAATATTATATATGTCAATGCGCACCAGCGATGTATCGTGCGATCGACGACGCGATAAGCGAAACGAACATTCGTGTGGCGTAGCTCGTGAATTATGTTTTCATGGGGCTTATTCGCAACGCCAGTCGCCGGTGTTTTGATCGCTATATACTTGTTTCGCTAGACGCGTCGCTGCTCGCGTCGCCACAGATTATATTTTTAGTGGGACACGGCGCCCGCTCGTCTGTGCCACCGAGACACAAAACTGTGATGCAAGTTTCGCTTTTATTACCATTTTATTGCACTTTTTACTTAATAATTCTTAGCTTGGATCTACATAAAGCAATAAAGTATGGGAATAACAAGGTATTTTATTTGAAGGTTTTCAACTTTTGGAACTAGGAACGCGATGTAAGCCTTCTTGCAACCGTCTAACATAAACTTATATATAAGCTATATTATCTAGCTGACGTTGTTTGCAAGATTTATATTATATTGATACAAATCTAACAAATAATTGGTAATAAGTAGCTCATTAATTTCGATAAAATTTTATTACTTTTGAGGATATCAAAATAACTTGTACTCTCGGGGACATTTTTTTAGATCATTTAAAGAAAAATCATTACTTTTTTACCTTATTTTTTTAAACTTTCCTTTTTTACATTTTCCGCTGTTTCTAAGCATTTATTGATCGCTGACGTGATGTTGTATAGCTTAAGGCGTTCCTCGATAAATGGTCTAATTCCGACACAAAATAGTTTTTAATAATATGTCAATTCGATTCAGTAGTTCCTGAGATTTGCGCGTCTACACAAACAAATCATTTTTAGCTAATATTAGTATAGATTACTTACACGTAATCTAATTAAGTACATATATATCAAAATAGTTTACATTACATCATTTAAATAAAACACTTAAGGTTTAAAACGCGATATATTAGTTTAACTTATTTGAAAACTAAACGTCGGGCGAAGTTAAAAATCATTTTCAAATAAGTTTAACTAATATATCGCGTTTTAAACCGTTAAAATGTTTTATTTAAATATATCAAAATGCTCAAATATATTGAGAGAATGGGTTCGAATCCTGGGGAGCATTATATAGCGGATACAGGAATGTGACAATATGAAGCATGTAGGAATGGAATGTATCACAGTTACTTTGAACATATCTGTCGGTAAATATTACGTAACGTAAAGTCGTAGACAAAGTGTATACATAAAAGATATAAAATAAATAAGTTCGTTAGTTTTATATTATAGATCTACTTAGATTAGTATTATTTTAAGCCAAGGGGAGCCAAGCCTGAGCACTACCGAGTCTACGGTAGGTAGTAGAGCAACAGCTCGGAACGCTGACGATGCCGGTTCAAGTCCTGCCCGAGTCGAGATTTTTAAATTATATAGTGCCTTTTAAGATTGTTAATTTGTAAAGAAACTATCATTTTCACATTAGTTCCCTCGCAGAACTGTTATAAAAGACCCTTTTTCGTAAATAATCGTTAAAATCGTTCGTCCTATGAAAGTCACGCGTTGAGATAGCCTGACTCTGACATTGATGGATATACGTGGCACATTACTGATACAAATCCTCGCCCCGACTTCGCCTGCGGAAGATGTTCTCCATTATACTTATTCTTTCTTGTTTTTATGACAGAGAACGATAAGCAAGCATGATAATTGATTGAAGGTTATATTTTGACTAGACATGTAAAATTTTATATAAAAATCGACTATGAATTGAATTTGGTTGTACCGCAGTAGAGCAACGGCAGGGAACGCTGTGGACGCCCGTTCTAGTCCTGCCAGTGACGTAATTTTTTTAATCTATAGTCGACCTTAAATTTTTATAGTGCCATATGTGAAAAAATTTAAAGTGTTCAAATATAAAATTTAAACAAGCAGCGCTGTCGACTTATTAAAATTCAAATATAAAAAAAAATATTCGATGTGCCTACCATATCTTGTTTAGATGATATTATATTATGACAAATTTTATTTATTTTTATAATTGAATGAAATCGAGATAAAATTCTAATTTAAAACGAGAAAAGTTTTACTTAAGTTTATATTTTAAATAATTTATAAACTAACGTTTATATTTAAATAAAAATCGCGTTTTAAACCGTTAAAATCCGTTTATTTAAATGTGAATTACTCGTGACCCTCTGTAGTTGAATTCAAATGTTAATTAAACAGAAGGTACTTTATTAATAATCCGTCCGGGTATCGAACCATCGTCTACAGTTTCAGTTCTAAATTCAAAATAGGCCAACAGCACATCTTTCTTATATGGCTGAATGCTTATAGTGAAATTTTACAATTCGCCACAAGATTCGTATGTGTCAGTTGACGTTGACGGATTCCCGGGGGATTACCGCATCCGGACGTGGGATTACGTGTGTCTCCCGGATAAGTACCGGGTGATCCACGAGTATTGGCTCTGTCCTTAATGATTGAACAGTCTTAAGATTTAAATGTGATTAGCCATTGTTCCTAGGCATCTGGCAAAAGGAAATTATATTGAAAGTGCTAAAATACTTTGTTAAAAGACACTAGCTGTTTCAGCGACTTCGTCCGCGTAGAATTTCGGCCCTCCAAATTTGGCTTTGCAAACCTTCTCATCTTTATAAATTTAAGCTGTTTAATTTGGACTAGTAGTTCCTGAGATATAACATTTGTGTAAAATAAACATATATGAAACTGGTGTACCCTATATCAATTAACCGTTGGTCCTGTATAGACGAAGAAATTAACGTGATGAGTCGGTCTGTCGGTCTGTCTGTCTCAAGATGGATGGTGTGGGTACACTTGCTGGGACGAATATTTGTTACATTGTTGATTCTTCGTTCCCATACTTCAAAAGTCTTCTATTTTACTATTTTAAATAAATGTTCCTGAGAGTAAATTACGTAAATGTCGGGAGAAAGTAGACAAGTTGTCTTTATCCAAAGAAATTGACCATATTAGGTTACACCATATGAATTAGTTTAATTCTCCGGGAATCAAATCTCAAAACGATTGTATTCAAGTTTATTACAACGGAAAAGCCATGTAAACATGCGTGCAACTGAAATGCCGTGCTATAGTTAAACACAATTCACACATACGTTTAACGTTGACAAATACATTTCGCGTTTCAAACCGTCAAAAATATTTTATTTAAATCTTTACTAACGCGTAAACTTCAGATAGTATGTGATAAAAGCAACAAAAAGTAAAGCATACTAAGTAACATTCATTACATTATATATTTTGCATTTCAAACCGTTAAAAGTGTTTTATTTAAATGTGTACCACTCGCGTAAACTACAGACAATACTTAATGTAATGTTAAACGGACGAGGCTTTTTTGTCAATATAAAATGGATTTTGAATTTACATAATAGAATCATGTGCCAAGATCACAATTCGCCGTAGCTAGGCTGCACCTAACATAATTATTAGTTAGCTCTTTCCAAACAATTTGTGTTTGTGTTGTTTTATTCTGCTAACTTAAATACGTACATACCTTGTCTATAATAATATGTATAATGAAACTCACTAACATGGCATTTAAAAAAAAATTCGACTATGTTTGATTATACATAAAAACGGTTCTTGTGAGTTTTACTTGAAATAAGTTATAATATATTTCGTGTCTTAATAGATAAAAGTGTTTATTTAAATGTATACTAATCGTCAAAAATTAATAAAAAAAACAAAATGAGAACCTTTTAAATAAAACACTTTAACGGTTTAAAACGCGATATATTATTTTATATCGCGTATGTATGTGTACTACTCGCGTAAACTATAGACAGTATTTAACTAAAATGAGAACCCTTATTGACAATGGTTGTCCAATACAACTAAATAGGGATAGACACAGAATCGTAATTTACTTGTGACGTTTCAGATTGTCATAACAGACCCCGTTAATAATTGTTAGGTGTTAAAAATGTCCCATTTAAATGTTTACTGTACGTACATGTTACTTACTCACGTAAATTACAGACAATACTTACGTCCATATTTAAGCATTGTCTGTAGAGTTTGTTTGTTTAACTCAGGAACTAATGGTTCGAATTGAATAATTTATCGAGAAATATATCAAAGGCTATATAACATCACGCTGCGACCAATAGGAGCGAAAAAACAGGGTAAATGTAGAAAAAATTTTTACAATAATCGTGTAAAAAGAACAAAAGGAGGGTTGCTGATGTTGATATTAACTTCGTTTGAAATTTGTTTTCAAAACGAACTAAATAGATAAGAGATATTTAATTGAAGCCTATATAGTCTTGGAGGAACTGCTTAGGAACAGCTGTTCCTGAGATTGTTCGAATCCTGTTCGAATCTTTTGGCGTTGATTAGAGCATTTGTCACGGATATATAAAACACAAAGCTATGACTAATGGAAGCGAAAAATGTAAAGAGTACTGTAGAAATTAACCATCGCTGTGCCAAAGAATATTTACTCATTAAATAATTTAAATAATGTCTATGACAGTATATGTCTATCTTTTAAGATTAACTTGCAAGAATGACGAGCCGCAAGCTACGGGATGCGACCGATGTCATGGGTAACAGCAAAACAAAACAAATTTAGATGCCTAACGTAACTATATTGCGCGGACGAAGTCGCTGACACACCAAGTAGTTATATTATATAGTTGAATTTATTCTCGTTTCAAATTAACAACTGGCATTATACATAAATAAGATTCGATGACGTAATGCTTATAATAAATCAGCCATCGGTAAGTTCCTTTTAATTTTTTACTACTTAATAAAGAACGAAGACAATAATGACTTTTTTAAGAGCCTTCCCCAAACCGCTTGACTAGTCAAGTACTTAAAGTCTTCAACAAGAGATAAACTTGTAAATCTTCTTAATTCACATTGTCAAAAAACGCGACGACAAACTGACAAAAAATCGAAAAAAAAATATATAAAAGATGTAGCGGTAAAGTCTATTGGGAATGGAATCAAGTGACGGAGCCTTGACTATTGTAGTCGGAGTAAACGATCTTGATAATTGAAACTTATCGTGACGTAGTTTATCTATAGTTCGTTTGATATTTATCATCGTACAAAGTTATTGGTTGATATCTATACTTAATAATAAAGTTTACGAGTTTGTTCGTTTAAATACGCTAATCTAAGGAACTAATGGTTCGATTTGAATTATTTATCGAGAAAGGCTTTATATCAAAGGCTATAGGTATAACATCACGCTGCGAGCAATAGGAGCGAAAAAAAGGCTAAATGTAGAAAAAAATTTCTACAATAATCGTGTAAAAAGAACAAAAGGAGGGTTTATGATGTTGATATTAACTTCGTTTGAAATTTGTTTTCAATACGAACTAAATAGATAAGAGATATTTAATTGAAGCCTATATAGTCTTAAGAGGCCTGGGTCCCAACTGTGGAAACATGATAATTAAATATTAAGATATATCTATTTTTAAAATGATTTCATTATGTATATAAGATATATAAAATATGTATGATGCATTCCTTTTCATAATTATAAACTAAATAGATGAGTGATTTTTTTTGTATTATAAAACACAGCAACACCTAATAATTTTAATTATAGGATGCAGAGCGAGGTTAGCGAAGCAATATATTATGCGTACTATAAATTTGCATGCATTTTTGCAAAATAATGTATGCAATTTGATTTTGAATTATTGAAGCCGGATGGACCACGCCTTTTACTGCAAAAGTATCTACGTTAACGGGCCGTTTCTAAGAATTTCTAGAGTGCACTGTAGGTATAGCATTATTATGAACATGATATAGTATACATTTTAAAGTGGAATGTTAAAGTTTTGTGACTTGAAAGTAAATATCAAATAAAACAGTTTTAACCATTTAAAACGCGAAATATATTAGTCAACGTAGTTTCGCCTATCCATGACAGCAAAGAAATAAAGGTACAAATCTCAAGTTACTTTACAGCGCAGTTCAAAAAGTATCAAAACCATTTCATCTGTCAAGCGTAACCCGTCTCACCCCTGCTTATAAGACGGTTAATACAATGCGATTTATGTCCCCAATAATAAGTCGTTAGACTATATCATAGTACCGTACATCATAATATTGTATTCGTTTATAATTTATTGGCAGATAGTCTTTCCTTTTTTTATAAGCGCCATGGGGAAGCCATTTTTTTTTAATTTCAAAGGGTCTCGCACTTCGCAGTGGTTCAGAGATTTTTTAAAACTTCTCTATAGTGCTTTGCTTGTTGTCAGTAATGTATAGTTAATAATATTATTCTCGTAAATTGTGTAAGGCTTTCATGGTCGTCGGCCAGCTCGATTGCTCGAAGGATTAGAATCTAATACAACGAGCAATCAAGGAGCTAATGTCTCCCGATGATGCCGTGCCATCGTGATGGCGAAACGTCGAAAACCCCTTCTTATTTACGTCCACGTACGATTTCCAAATATCCAATACCATAATAGTTAGACAGCGCTTCTTGTTTAGATATGACTGGATTTGAAAAATGACAGATAATCTTATTTGTCCTTTTCTATCATAATGTCATTTAAAAGAACAAGTTTTTATTGACTTCAAAAACACAGGCGGAAACGGTCTCTTTAGTAAACTGTAAAAGCGAGCTAGATACTATTATCAATACTCATATTATGGATATATTTCAATACTAGCCATTACCCACGATGTCGTCCGCGTTCCGTCGTTATTGCGAGTAGTTAAGTTTTAAGAGACGTACACTGTGACAGACTTTTTTTATATTATTGAAAGAAGAATCGAAGAATAGTTTTTCCATTTGGTAAATGGTTTCCGCAACGCAACGGAAGCCCTTAAAGACGAATAATTTTCCCCTTTTTTCACATTTTCCCCTATTTCCTTGCTCCTATTTGGTCACAGCGTAATATTCTATAGCCTTTTTTGATAAATGCTCTAAACAACACAAAAGGAATTTGAACCAGTAGTTCCTGATATCAACGCGATCAAACAAACGAACTCTTCAGCTTTACAGTATTAGTATTGATAAAAGGCCATTTTATTCTATAGATCAGTTAATAATTATGCATAGATTACCAAAAGATTGAGGTTTCTAAAGAAAATGTAGTTTCTATTACTTAAATAAGCTTACTGGACAATAGAAAGATTTGCTTCACTGGTCAAGTACAAGAACCCGCTCAAGGTTTATTGCGCAGGAGTGTTGATTGATTTTAAACCGTTATTGGTAAAAACCTATACTTTTAAACGCCTTTACAGCCAAATGCTTAGTGTTGCTTAGCATTACGTTAAGCTTGAGAGGTACTGGGTTCGTCTCAGAAAAATAAAGAATTGGTATTTGTTATACAGAATTCTGTTGTTGACAATTGTCTGACAATACATTCCTGTAAAAAGAATTGATCGGTTACACGGACACAGAAATATGTTCACCCCATGTCCCACAAGGGAAACGCAGTTACGTTTCCCCTGTGGGGCATGGGGTGAATTTTCTACTTGTAATTTTCATTAGTTAGGTCGTATTTTTTTCAATAAAACATAATTTTGTTTAAAACGAATTTTTACAATAATGATTCAAACTTATCGTTTAAACCAGTCGTTTAATAAATTGACGTGATTTGTCCGGTTAGTATTGACGACCCTGAGCCAAAATCCAATAAAATAAAATATAATATAATATAATATAATATAATATAATATAATATAATATAATATAATATAATATAATATAATATAATATAATATAATATAATATAATATAATATAATATAATATAATAAAATAATATAATATATATAATATAATATAATATAATATAATATAATATAATATAATATAATAGGAAGGTTATAGGCTATATCACATTGCGACTATTGCGCGAAAAATTGTGTAAGAAAGAATTCTTTCCCTTTAAATGGTCAGCGATGCTATATCTCAGCGATCTATCTTTTAAGATTAACTTGAAAATTTACACATATTTATGTCATAATGTTAGTTCTTGTCTACGCCACGCTAATATAAGCTACTCCATATACTAAACCTGCGTAGATGAATTTGCGGGCACCAGCTAGTATATAATAAAGGAAAAAATTAATAGGTAAAAATGGGTCAAACTCCCGACTTTCAAAAAGACGGATACTAATCAAAATGAAGAAGCAACTCTCGATGTCTGATAGAACCTTGAAAGAGCCCCTCATCACTTCGACTTCATAACCGCTGGTGCGTTCCTGGTATCCTAGTACAATAAAATAGTTTCGCCATTTTATTGCACCGTTCTCCACCTTCGTAAAACTTCAAATCCTTCGGGTTGTGCTCCATATACTTTATTTATTACACCAGTGCTGTCTCAAAATAGCTTTTGTTTGTTTTTTTTTATTATTTTACACTAGCAAGACAAACGTGAGCTATTACGAAAAGTTATTAAAAATAAATATAGCTAATTGATGGCACACATATGAAACACTTTAACGGTTTAAAACGCGAAAAATGTTAGTTAAACTTACGAACTACGCCCCGATGTTTTAGATGCTGTGACGACGTAGATATTGAATGGGTGGTAGGAATATCGAAATTTTGTCCAGATCACGAACCACCGTCCAAAGATAAAGCTGTGAAGTTTAATCGCGCTTCAGTTTCAATCTGTGGGTACAAAACTAGGCTAACAGCGCATCTTGTTGAAATGTTATGTGGCTGGAGTATAGCACACTCCATCAAACGGACCTCTGCGCGTCTGCCCTCCTATATCATAAAAAAAATTGACTATAGCTATAAACATCCTTGACAAGCACAAAGCGAGTCCACTAGTTTTAAAATCATGAAAAGATATGTTAATTTAAGAGTTTTTACGCTATTTACTTTGTATGTCAAAAAATACTTCTTCAAATTTGTTAGAATCTAAATTTCGTTTTATAACAATGACTATTATTTGCATAGGTAAATTTAATGTTTGGCAACAGCTAGTAGAGGTATACAGGATACCTCTACTAGCTATCTGAATAGGTTTTATCTGAGCATTACAACACTGGTTTTCAGAATAGCTGTGACTTAGCTTCACAAACAATTACTAAACTATCCGAATATCGCAAACATAAGTCCACATCTCATCTTGCTTAGATGTGGAGCTAGTGTTCGCCTACCATCAAGTGAACTTCTACCAACTATTGTGACTGTTTCACGGTTTCGACTACATTTGGCGAGTACGCAATAACAATAGGACAAAGCGCATTATCGTTTACAATAAACAAGGAAATTAGAACGCTAGGGTGTCCGCGATTAATCCACCAAATTAGACTTGTCCCGGCCAAAATCGATTAGGGGAAACTTGGGGCAATTCGCAACGAGTCCGCGTCTCGGCCAAGATAAACATGCCAGGCTTTTTTTCGTTACGGCAAAGACATTAACCAAGGATGCTCGGTGGCCATGCGTTTGGATCTTCTGGGACTAGACGGTAAAAGACTAACACACGGTATTTGAAAATACCGTGTGTTAGTCTTTTACGTGTATATTTGTTTTAACCCTACTACACCATGGATTTATAAGATATATATATAAGTACATACTGTCTGTAGTGTGTGTGTTATGCAAGTAGTAAAAATATTATTATTTTTAAGTAGGGCCGGACGTTCCGAATGCTATAAAGCAGTCGTGGTCACGGGGAGGCTTAAGATGGAGCGTGTCTCTAATGTCAAAGTGAATACTTCTAGGCTAGCGCCATCTGTTCCGTCCTGGTTCGAATTTAGTGAAACTGGCTGGATCGTATAATTGACTTACGGAGTCATCGCGTAAGATTAAGAACAATTTGTAAACAAGTTTAACTAATATATTTAATTTATTTTCATTTACAAATTTGACTAGACATTTAAAACTTCATACAGATAAGATTTATTTCGAAACAACTATAGTTTATACATAAAAACAGTGACAAGGGTTGTAGTTAAAATAAGTTCATTAAGATATTTCGCATTTTAAACCGTTAAAACTATACATTTACTATAAAGTTACATGGTACAGCATTAGTTAAAGCATTATCGATGCCAGTTCAGGTCTCCCGAGTGTCGGATTTAATTAAATATAAATAGATTTTTAATTTATATAAAGTTTTCAATCGTTAGTTATATAAAATAGATACGTAACATTTAAACACTATATATAATATGAATTTAAAAAAAGACTTATAAAATTAAGGTAAAAATTACAAAGGATTATCACATACAGGAAAGGACGCCAACAAGCAGGATAGGCTACCCAAAATAAACCATATTTTTATAGATTAATGCAACACGCAATATAACAAAATAGAAACGAACAGAAAACAAATAGATACAACTTAATGCTACCTTAATTATAATTCTGTTTACCTAACACCAAGGTCAAAAGGTCTAATCAAAGCGGTCTTTTGATTGACTCGTCATCGTATAAATAGTGGTTCAACATATCAATTAAGTGATTTACCTATACAAAGTTCTTGCATTGTTGCAATACAGATTATGTGTTAAAATAATAAGATTTGTCGTATTATATTACTTTTGTAGTGTTAGGAAGTTGAGTTGAGAACACTTCCATGTTTGATTATAAATGCCAAAATACATTTTCGAGAAACGAAACAAATTCAACATCAAAAGTACTTGCAAAATGACTTTTAAAATTACATTTAAAAATGTTTTTTGTACTTCTAGAACCCAAAAAACAAATGTAGAGTTACCCTCATTTGAGAATTATGTTAGGTGTGAATATTGATTTGGCAAGCAAACTAGAAAGTTTGTATCGATCAAGTGAGAGTTGGACAACCCAAAGTTCTCTGTAGGGCGGAAATATGGAAATTTGTTGATCGGTTTACAGATTATGCGGACTGATTACATGGCCGTATGGTCTTCATCTGTAAATCTAGATATTAGGTGGTAGTAATATAAAAATTACGTTTAGGTCACGAACCATCGTTCAGAGATGGAAAAGTTGCCTAGTTTAATTGCGTTTCGGTTTTAGTCTGTAGAATTCCGAATACACAAAGTCAAAATAGGTCGATAGCACATATGGCAGGAGTATTGCACCTACCGTCAAATGAACCACATGCTTGTCTGTCCTCCTCTATCAAAAAAAGTCCTAAAAATACAATCCTAGATATCCTAAAATACCGAACATCACGGTCACCCTATTCTCGGTGTCATTAGACCGCACGAAGAGGGCGTCATTACTGCGATGAGTAGAGCATCCATTAATCTTCCCAGACCGGTCTCCCGGCTGTCAAAATTGTGGACACCGTAGATGTGTGATCGAGCCATTGTTACAGTTCGGGTACACTGAATGGCTGATATAGTTGTTAGATAATTGTTTTAGTAACAACTAGATCCAAATGTTTTGTTTGCAAGATTATTATTATGTTTGAAAACTTTATTATTTTTTACTTGTTATTGCTCATGAAGGCACTATATAATTTAAAAATCGAAAATAAATTGAAAAAATTCGACGATGAGGTGTAGGACTCGGTAGCTCAATTGGTAGAGCAACAGCACGGAACGCTGACGATGTCGGTTCATGTCCTTCCCGAGACGAAAATTTTTTCAATCCACTTTCTATTTGTTAATTAAATTATTATACTGTCAATAGAACTATAACAAATAATTGGTAATAATGCATTATTTCGCCCAAATTTTATTACCATAGAAACGGCTCTTGGGAGTTAATCTTAAAAGATAGACTTGTACTGCATATTATTGTCTTTCGGGCTGTTCGGCCGATGTGAGCGAGAAGAAGTTCTCGACGTTTCACCATCACGTGTGGACGGCATCTTCAGGAGATGTTGACTCCTCGATTGCAATCGAGGAGAACTTCTTCTCGCTCACATCGGCCGAACAGCCCGAAAGACAATAATATGCTGATCGATGGCCGTGAAAGCCTTACTCAATTTATAGACTTGTACTGTCGCAGATATTTTTTAAGGCCATTTAAATAGGGAATCATTGTATCATACACATTTTTTCAGATTCTCGAGCCATTTTCGCAGCGGACGCAAAAGAAGACCTTAAAGATGAATAATTTCCACCATTTTTCCATATTTTCCACTATGTCTTCGCTCTTAATGTCCTAATCGCAGCATATTATATAACCTAATGATTGGTCTTTACATGCCATTTTCCACACAAAACTAATTTTTGAATTCAAACGAATAGTTCTGATATTAGCGCGTTCAAACAAAAAAACCAAATCTTTAGATACAATTATAATATTAAAATTAGAATCTATTCGGATGAAGTTATGGCTTTAAAAACAGAGAGATGCATTGAGACCTCAACTTATGTTTCTGTGCCAACTGCCACAGATAAAATCAATAAGTGAATAAATTCCATGGGTTCCAACAATTGGAAAATTTTACCGCGAATGTCATGCCAGTACAACGCGTTTTCTACTGGCATGACATTGGAATCAGCTGCGTTGACGATATTCTTTGATCGACATGATGAAAACGAATATGTAATAATTCCTTCAGGCTTCGATTTTAATTTAAAAGGGAAACTATGTATAAATAATACTTATTTTAATTAACGCACCGCCCGTGGTTGCACAATCAACAAAGTAACTAATATACTTCGCGTTTTAAATTGTCAATATTGTTTCATTTCTAGATGATCTTTATGCAATACAGTAGCTCTTCGACGCTTATTATAATGGTTTGATGTTCTATTCAAAGAACATCATGCAACAAAATATGTAACGGAATAAAAAATCGCCCAAAGCATTTTAACGTTTCTATGGCGTGAGTAGACTGGAAAAAAAATTAATTAAAACCGTATAAAAGAGATAATAACTGCTTATTAAATGAAGCGTGAAGTTTTTTCCCCCTATAAATCTACCCTTGCTGGTAATCCATTGACGGATCACTGCGAATATGTATTTTTGTGTTCTAAGAAAACCCGCAATGGATTACTACCATGTAGAGGCAAAACGCAGCGAACCCTTTGATTCGATTAATCGACTAGACAATTCGTCTTATTCAAATAAATCGATGTGAAAAATCGATTTTGACATAGGGTAATTAAGACATAGGTCGTGAATGTAGAGAAATGTATTGTATGATGTTAAATCAATTTTGGGCGGTTGACTGATCTGCTAAATTAATCTTCTGTGGGAATAATTGTAATGGTTTTATTCTTTTGGGGTTAAATAGATAATACTACTTTGAATACTTTGGGATCGAATAGGCTAGCAACATATAAGTATGCTTTAGTAAAGTCCGGTCTTACTGAAATTGGTACAGTCTGTTAATGAATATTGAACAAAATTATCATTGCTCGAAGTTGTTTTCAGTTTGATTAGTATCTCTTGATAAAGTCTAATGATAATGTAGATAATAATTTAAGTTGCATGTATGTATGTATATACGATTTAAAGAATGATATTTTGTGATAGAAGAGGACCGGAGAGCACGGGGTCCTCTTGAGGGAAGGCAATAACCAAAGCCAAAGTAGGTCAACACTGCATCTTGTTTAGATGGTATAGTCTGTGCTGTTTTACCTACGATCAAGTGAACTCCTTCTGTCCTTCTCTATCTAAAAAAAATCTAAAAAAAAAGTAAATTGCCCCAGTCATATTCAATGTATGGTCGATTCGTTTTAGCTTTGCACATTACAAAATCCACAGACTGAAGTCGAAACGCGATTACACTTTTATCATCTGTGGGTGGTGGTACCGATTCCAATTAAGATTTTATTCATAGATTCAACAAACACATTTTTTCAGCCTGAATCTAACATGTTTTAGAAAAAAAAATTTTTTGGACCTACTGAATATCAACCGTACACCCCTTTGTAATTATCATTGGGTATCTTTACAATGAAAACAAATTAAAATTAAATTAGTATTATAACTTTGTTGTTTTAATTAATTCATTAAATTAAAAAAAAAATCACAAATTAATGACGTCATCGAGCAGAGAAATTCCCATGATTATGCAAAATACACTCGAAATATTGAAAATTAATCACACAAACATACAATACAGTCTTCTAAGGTCTAATCCGATACACTTGAAACTTTTGAGTGTAAAATAGACCTTATCCATACGGAATAAGATCTACATTTATATAGAATAATATAAGATAAGAAAAGGGTTAAGAAACTTGCATTAGACTTAAAATAGCCTTTATTGCTGTGTACATAGAGACTATATTTTTCCATTATACTATCCCCTTACGAGCACTAATGATGCGTTCAGAATCGCTAAACTAGATCTATTTAGTAGGCGATACGCGATTTTTATAAATGACAGAAATACGCAAATGTATGAGAATAAATTCAATGATGACATTTAACATTTTTGTCACGAGGCGTGTGAGAAAATCCTTGTAAATTACAGTTAAGAGGCCTTTGTTACACAATTTTGCTCAATTGAAAGCAAAGAAGAATTAAAAGAAGACAGACAATTATGGGGTTCTCTAGATGATAGTTGAAATATAGCCATATAATATCTAAAAAAGATCCGTCATCGACCTATTTTGGCCTTGGACATTCGGACTTTCGGACACAATTGGTACGGGAGTACAGAGAGAGTTGGTCAGAAAGCTGTGGTCGTGGGTTCATATTCCGTCCATGTCACAACCAATATAATATAATTTATTCATTTCATTACAAAAAAAAAAATAATTATGTCTCTAGCGTACGTGAGTACGTACGTCAAGTATGAAATATATCATCCAATTTTAGAAATATATTAACTCGCCTATATTGCGTTCTTAACCGTCGAAAGTTTTTTTTTAATTATGTATGTTTGGATGAGGCACTTTAGAAAAGTCTATTCCTATCTATAGAGTTCAGGAGTTAAAAGTCAGTGGAACTCATTTTGTGGAGCAAGGGGCGAACATATTTCTGTGTCCGTTTCACCGCTTAACGTATTGCCACAGACTAGGCCATATGTTTCCGAAACAAGTTTTATATTGTTTTAAATAAGTTTTATTACCTTTAACCAATAACGGACACGTTGCAAATGATTCAAGATTACGTAAAGATGCATTGTGTTAACCGAGATAAGAATAAATTAACAACCGTTTAACAAAGTCTGCAATTAATAGACTTAAACTTTGACTCAGTGTATGTTAATGTAGATTATAATGTGGCAATTAACCGCAGTTCGTGTAAGTAATTATAGTTTAAACGCTGTTTAGCGCTTGGCTAAATCTGCGATGGTTAGTTTAATGCGATCTGTAGATTGGTAACTTCAAAATTATTCGATGGTGATACATTTTAACTTTAATAAACTGTTTGAAACCGTTAATATTTTTCACGTGCTAACATGTGCAACTGTATTAATTATAAATTGAAAAATTTACGACTCAGGGAAAACTTGAACCAGCATCTACAATGTCCCGTGCTGTTACACTGGATGTTTTTCGGAACTCTGTGGATGCCTGTTCAAGTCCTGTCCGAGTTGTAAATTTTTTAATTTATAATCGATGTTTAATTTATTAAACTGTACGTTAAAACGCTGTCTAATTGCTTTCGTATCCGTGTACTTATGTTTAGTTTAATTTATTATTCGTTTAAATTAATTTTAGTTAACTTAAGTTTATTTATTAAGATGCGACGTCACCTGAAATTTCAAAACGTCTATCTAAACCAATGTATAAATTACAATAGTACTCACGTCAACAGCACCGTTGTTCCAGGGGGGGAGAGCATAATGGGAGGGGTCATGCCCTCCCCCCATGTGCTCTGCCATCACCGACATCCAGTGGACAAGGCCTTGGGCACCTCCACCACCAGATGTGCCTGTTGGTAAAGACGGAATTGAAGGTTTTATTGTTACTATAATTAAGAAAATATACAACTCTTGATAGAAAATAAACAGCACTGTTGGTGGGAGATCAGAAAACTAGTAGAGTGGACTCCGTTTGGTCGTAGGTTCGAGTCCCGATAAACGATATTTATTTATACATAATATAAGTAGAAATTACACACAAAGAGCTTTTAATAGCTAACCACCTATATATATTTTTTGTAATTTTTATCTAAGTGCTAAATTGGTTCTAATCTTAGTAATGTCTTAAAATATGTATTTAATTATATGCGAATAAGCCATTTTTTTAGTTATTGCAACTATTTAAATAAAACACTTTAACGGTTTAAAACGCGATATATTAGTTAAACTTATTTGAAAATGATTTTTAACTTTGGCCCGACGTTTTGGATGCTTTGCAGCAGCCGTGGTCACGGAAAGCATCCGAAACGTCGGGCCGAAGTTAAAAATCATTTTCAAATAAGTTTAACTAATATATCGCGTTTTAAACCGTTAAAGTGTTTTATTTAAATGTGTACTACTCGCGTAATCTATAGACAGTATTAAGTACAATTATTCTATGGTTTTTGTTTTCGTACCTACATATGTACATATGTAGGTATTAAAGTTATCTTTACTTAAACCGACATGTAAAAAAAATCGTATTTTTTTTTGCAATAAATTGACGTCAACGTCCGCACTCTGTCTTTTTAAAATAATACGGCGAAAGTAATGAATTTACTTCAGAAAAACACATGCTTGCATAATATTATACAAGGTGGGTGAATTATAATTATTGCATTAAAAGGAAACAACTAATTATATATTCTCATTAACAGGCTTTGTTTAAACCTATGGTTATTTAATTAGTAATTAAACCGAGCTTCATGCGAATAAAATTAACCGATGTTAACATGAAAGATAAAAATACGGGTTTTATTTTTAACCGGAAAAATAACAAGCGACAATACTTTTAAACTGTTTAAACCCCAAGTTTTGTTTCAGAAGCTTTGCAGTTAAAGCTTCTGAAACAATAGGTCGTTAAAAATGTTAAGTATTAAATTTTGCGTTTTAAACCGTTAACAGTGTTTTAATAAATATTCACGTAAACCATGAAATATGCATCTCATTATTAACAAAATAGCATTGCAATTAAAAATAATATTATATGAAAAAAGGAACAACTAAATTAGGTTTATACCTAAAGAAGTCTGTACTAAGGTCTACTATTTGTAATAATTACAAATGTATATTTAACAGAAAATACACACGAGCGGAACACGAACCGACGACCTCAGTGTTGTTGCTCCTATAAATTGTGTAGATTTTTAATTTATAAAAAAATATCATGTGATAACAGTAATGTTAAATAGTTTACGCGATTAGTAACACATTTAAATAAAACACTTTAACGATTTAAAACGCGATATATTAGATGCTTTGCAGCAGCCATGGTCACGGGGAGTCTCCCTGAAACGTCGAGCCGAAGTTAAAAATCATTTTCAAAAAAGTTTAACTAATATATCGCGTTTTAAACCGTTAAAGTGTCTCATTTAAATAATAATAATTTTAAAAACTTAAAACTTTTACAACTTTTTTTTTAGTACACTACTTGCCGTGTTAAGATTTGAGATGTTATGTGATTTGATATACAACTGTGGTTACTTGTGTATTGTAGACACAAGTTCTGATAATTAGGCAATTATCCTTATTCAAACTACCACATTTGCAGTTTCCTCTCTTGTACTTTCAGTACCAATTACTATCTTTCTTACTTGTCTTATTAGTTATAGATTTACACTTACCAGTTGGTACGGTGCTTTGCTGCTGCTGCTCTTGCCCTCCGCCACCGGTAACCCCCCCTCCGCTCCACACAAATGCTGATGACGCACCCGCCTTCTGGAACAAGATTACTTTTTAACCATTTGAATTCTCTACATATTAATCTAACAAGAACATAACAGATCTAATAAGATCTGATTTCTATAAGACCCGATAGCACACTTCTTACAAGTACAAGATGATATTGGAGCTTCTTATAAGAGTTTTAATAGCATTAACATTTAATGTGAATATTGACATATCTCTGAAAGTCTCTCTCGTAATACCTCGTCCGGTGAATCAGCTATTCGATCCCCATTCTCATCATCAGAAACTTCGTATCCGAAACCATTAGAAAACAGCATATTTCTCGAATAAAGAGAATAACATTCGCTAACATTTCTCCTTCTCTTCCCAAGAGTTGCGAGGAAGCTCTTATACAGCTGTGTCGGTAGTAGGAAAGGTGACCGATTCTGAAATCCATCTTTGAAAATATTCTGATTTCTAAACGGATTGAAGTCGAAATCTGGCAAGAACTCCTTCTTAATGAAATCAGCTACTGGATTCAATGCTAACGTGTTCTCAGTGTAATCTAAAGCTGTATTGTTGCTATCATCTGGCGAGTTCTCTACATCGCTTGATTCATTTTCATCGCTGAAGTTCGTTTCAGCTTTCTCATCGTTAAACTCTTCGTATTCGCGTTTCATTGGAAAATTTTTCTTTACGTAAATATTCGATAAGGTCACAGACATTATTGGCACTATCACTTATTCTAATATAATCTAGTCTATATTTAAAAACAAAAATAGATATTTCTTCATTAAAGTTTTAGGTATGTTTAGGAACTATCGTTGGATTAGGAGGTGGCTGGACCGTGACTGAAATGATATAGTTATTATTGAGGTTGTGATCATTAAGATTATGATTAACCTTGATGATTACCCGTCATCGCCCGTTTCTAGTTCCAACATCGTTTTGAAATTCCAGTAAATTCTTTTTTCAAAATTCTCGATTGCATCGCATAAATCAAAGTATTTAGGAAAATATAAATAATGCATAGCATCGCTGATACGTGGAAAAGTTTATATGCTCGGTGTACAAGTTTATTTTCCCAACGTCTTCCAAATACTTGAAGTATTATGAATCGGCTTGGACACACTGCCAAAAAACTGATAAGTTTACAGGGGAACTACAAAACTTTTTCGATTGAATATTTTTTTATTATTTCCATAATACTTACCGTCTTTTTAGAATACCTTTACAGGTCTCTATTTAGGGATTTGGTTTGTTTCTTTGTCGTGCAATTTTAGGACGAAACCGTTTCATAGTTTAAAACATCTGTAGAGAAAAGTACAAATGTCCATTAAGAGAGAAGGCTACCTGGTACGTTATGTGTGTCGTAAGTGAAAATACAAATTATTTTCTACAGACATAAAGTTATAAGTAAAACGGTGCCCAGTGCTTTAAATAAAAATATTGATTGGCCAGAATATCGAAAGTAGAGCAGGTCGTCTGGACAAAATTATTACCTTATTTTTAGGTGCATAACACACCTTTGTTATATTACAAACGTAAGATATTAAGTTATAATTGCTCGTCATATATGCCTACGTTTGAAATTAACAATAATACATTTTACAAGAATCAAATTCTTGGGTTTTTTCGTACAATATTATTTATATAACTCTCACTTACACAAAATTATGTATATGATCTACTAATTATATGTTGAATATAGAATTTATAGACCAATACAACAATTCTAATTGGAATTTTATAAAAAATTCCTACTGAAATAATGTCCATAGTTTACGCAAGTAGTACACATTTAAATAAAACACTTTGACTGTTTAAAACGCGATATAGTAGTTAAACTTATTTGAAAATGATTATAACTTTGTTTTATTTAAATTTTCAATTTTAATAGTATGATACTTTTCCTGTTAGAAATTCTTATAAGCCACAATTGTAGATACTTTTCAGTGGTTTTGTCTATTCTATAAAATGTATTAAATTACTTCAAGAAGTGGATTGTAACAGATTATAAATGCCTGTACAAAAACAGTTATTTATTTTCGTTTTTAATATTTTATCCTAATATATTTAAATTGATGAAAAACGCCGATTTCCTTGTTGAATGATTCATTACATCTAACACAGCCCTATCGGTAATCTACAAAGACAGAACACGCACACAACGAAACACTCATTAATGCACACATTAACATCACTAATGTACTAGCCACGTGTCGATTAGCGCTAACGATGCAATCAGAACTTTCGATTATCTGCAATCTTTATTTAAATCATCGATATCGGTCTCATCACTAATTTGGCGCGTAAACCTGTTAGCATTTGGAAACGCTTTTTATCACTTCGAATTTGGAAACGCGAAACGGGTGAGGAACGTTTTTTGAATTTCGAACGGCGTAACCGATCGATTGTGGGGCAATTTTTTTCGATTAGTGCTCTATTTTTTTGGTGGTTTTTGGAAAATTGAATTTTTAACAACGAGATGTCTTTACCGCGAGGTATTCGCTATGAAACTCTTCCCGAGAGGTTGCAAGAAAAGCATTTCCACAACACATGCAAGGTTTTCTTAGATATTCTAGTGTGTGTTCGACGTCATACGTGGCTACGTGTCTGCAGTATAAAGTCCAAGCTGGTGTGAGTGTTCTCTGCACCTGTGTGCGTATTTTATGACTCTGAGTGCATCCCTTTCGAACTGCATGCAATTTATATGTGTGTGTTTTATTTTTTTTTCTAAACGGCGCGGCTTCGTGTATGCGAGTGAAATCTTCTTGTAGTGGTGTTCCGTTTTTTGCGCGGTTCCAAAGAAATCCTAACTTTACGGGCGGCATTTTAGGATTGCTTTTCGCTTGCTTATTTTATATGTATTTTTCAGTTTTATATCGGCGATATGAGAATCGCGGATGGAAAGAAAATGTAGGGGGAGTAAAAAAAATGCATGCATCGTACGTTTTCAGGTAGACACATTTTTCTTTAACCCATTTATAGATAGATGTTTTGTGTGTGTGTCTGCATCTAGGAGGGAGGGGGGTGGCAAAGGGTTGAAGGGGGGGACATATAAAAATGATAACGCATCGCAAGACGGCTGCTTTTATGGTTTTTCTTTATTTTTAAAGGTTTTTTATTAAACCCGGAGAGAAATGTTCTTTGGAAAACTATTTGATGTCTGTCTTTAGTTTTCTATTAGTTGAGTAAAATTCTTTTAAATAAGATTCCAGAATGAGAATTGTGATTTTATATTTTCCTTACAAGACAAGGAAGACCAGACAAGCTTTCGTGATGAAAGGTGAAACATTCTACCTCTCCCCTATGCGAGCTCATCTAAGCAAGATGTGCTATCGGCCTATTACGACTTTGAACAATTGCTAATTGACAGGCTAAAACCACAACGTGGATTTAAACTATTTCTAATATTCATATTTCTATTAAATTGAATGATCAAGACAATAAATCGTATATGTTTAGAAAATCCAAAAAAAATTCTTGAATAAAATGGACCCAGTGGGAATCGAACCCGCCCTGTGCCTTCCTATAGTGGAACCAACGAGCTTACAGCTTAAATTAGAAGATACGAATAAAGAATGCTCTTCCTTTACGCGCCTCAGTGCCATGGTGAAAAGAGTCGTGTTTAGCAAAAAGGGTCCTGGGTTTAAATGCTGTAGAAGGTAGTTTCGGTCGGGCAGGACACAGGGGTTTAATCTAACTATAGTTGTGTAAATAAAATCGATATGTGTAAAAGGCACACACTCCCACTGTCCAACAAAGAACAATGGCATTTTACTAACTTAATGACTGTTTGTATCTTTGAAATGTAAAATGATCACTGAAATACATACATTAATTACATAACGAATTAATCAATACATTGATTTGTTATATTTGTTTGGTATTTGCCCCGAAATTCGGATGTTTTGCAGCAGCCTTGGTCACGGGGAGACTAAAGATGGAGGATGTGTCTGACGTCAAATTTAACTAAAATATATCGCGTTTTAAATCGTTAAAGTGTTTTATTTAAATGTGTACTACTCGCGTAAACTACAGACAGTAATAATGAATGGCTAATAATCAATGAGTTGTGAATTTAATCCTCACTGTGTCAAACATTTTCTGAAACTACATGTTGGACTTCGTCTGGAATATTTGGACTTTAAATAGATGGTTAGAATTTCGAAATTCCGGCCGACACACGAACCACCGTCCACAGATGAAAAGTGTAGTTTAATCGCGTTTGGGTTTCAGTCCTATATTTCCGAATATCGATAGTAAGATATAGGTCGACGGCACATCTGGATTAGATGTTAGATGTTTGAGGTATTTTACCATTTCCATCAAATGCTTATCTGGTTTCCTTCATCTTAAAATAAAATCATTATTAATTTTTGAGTCATATTCGTGATCGAAGATTCCTCCATTTAAATATGATACACCAAGTTCTTTCTTTTTATTTTCTATGAATAGTGTTAAATTGACAAAATATATGCACATCAAGCTATTGTACTGCCAAGACAGTGTTCGACCTAGAAAAATAAGACAATGAATATTATGACAAAGTGTGTGATAAGCGGCCAAGGGTGTGTCGGAATTTTTAAGTTTCCAGTAACATATGTCAGTTTATGTATTTAGCTATGGTATCCTGGGATTTAGGGTTCGTTTAGGGTTCAGCTAATGTCTTATTTTTTTTAATTTATTCCTTTAAGAATTGCTGCTTGCCTTATTTAAATAAAATGACATAGATTAATCCTACTTTAGTATAAAAGGCTTATTAGCTACAAGGCTGTGAATCTAGTTAGAAATAATAGAATATACACAAATATTAAAAAATATGTTTGTTCTATCTTCTTATTAGATAACGTGGTAGACACCGCTTCAAGCTATATGACCACCATTTCCATTGTATTATTCATTATAAAGCGTGTTTTTTGCTTTATTTTGAATACTATAATCTTATATTGCTATATATTTTAATATACCCCATTGTAAATGAAGCACAGAGTAAAATAAAAATTAATTTAAACATCACAAAATTCTTTATGCACTACTTTTGAAAACATCTCATTATGTTTTCATGGACGTATCAAAGACATGTTATTTTTGTACGTTAAAATCTCTTATGAATATGAAATTCGTGAACGAAACTAAAGAAAAACTTCAGATATAAGGAGGTAAGATATAAAAATACAGTAAAAAATATATAAAGGCAACAAAAATATATTATTCTCAAGACGAGTGTGCACACAGGTAGAGTGTGTTTGTATGTGTAGATAACAGAGAGTGGTGTGGAGTCGAAATAAATTTCCATTCTTCAAAGAGATCTTAGCCTAATTTATGTCGAAGAAAAGAGGGTACTTATCTCAAAAGTACATAAACTGAAGAATTTAGAAGAATACACTTGTAAATAACAAAAAATCATAGGTATATTTATATAGACTTTGAAATATTAAACCACAGTTTATTAATAATCTAGTCTCTATAAAATGGTTTTAAGAGTTAAAAAATTGATCTCGAGTGCAGCATGAGAAAAAATACAAGATGTTCATTTTTTTCCATGATTGTTTTTATTACACAGCCTACCTACCTACCGGTGATTCCGCGCTATTCGAATTGAGGACTAGACGCTTAATACGAGGCATTTAAAAATTGAGACTTCTTCAATGTAGAGGTAGTTTTTTAATATAGACATTTAGTCACAAAAATGTGTCTGCTCTATAGCTTTTTAATGTGGAATATTCTTAGAGCGCATCAGACGATCTAAGGTTGTGTGCGTTGCACCTTCTCGTATGAAGTATTGACGTAGATATCAGAAATGAACACTAGACTAGATATGCCTAAGATAAACTTATTATAAATTTTAAACAGCGATGACAAGGGAATTTGTTTTTAAATAAAACACTTTAACGGCTTAAAACTTTCAACATACTTGAAATTATTTAACTACGGCCCGACGTTTTAATTAAGTTTACCCCATATCGCGTTTTTAACCGTTAAAGTGAAGATTTTAAAAGAAACGATGAACATACAAATGTCAACTTCTAACCAATTATATTGTAAAATAATATATGGTTCTGAATTCTTCTAAACTGGATAATTTCAAGGCATCCCTAGACAACAAGAATTACCCATTGTTATAGATATACGTGTATCTATAACAATGGGTAATTCTCGTTCGTATCTAAATTTGCTGTATAAATTTACTTAATTTTTGGAACATTATAACTAACAGATACTACATTACTTGCAATTGTCTAAATACATTTTTAGTTTTATTTTGTGTAGAATATATTTATAATCTTCCATTAGGGCGGTGGTAAAGTACAAACTGTAATACTGGACCTCAGTTAGATGTTAAGGGGTGTAGAACGAATTTAAACATTTTGCACTGCGTTTTTATTATTTGCGTTATTAACCATTACACTATCCTGATCCCAAAGAAACGTTTAAAATAATTTTAAATAAATTTATCTAGTATGCTTTAAACCTATGTACACACACACAAATGCACATTCACATACATCGCGCAGCTCATATCGCACATACGACCTTATCGCTCTAAACTTACGAGTACACTCGCCGGCAAAGTTTCCGCGTTTTTATTTGTCCAACGCCTTTTTGTAGTATTTAAAAACTATTAAAATAAAACCGGAATATTTAATTAAATAAAAGTATAATTGACACTTATTAATGAATGTGAAGAGAGTGTTTATTGAAAAGGGAACAATCGAAACAGATGACATGTTATTTTGACAATCAACAGATGACATGTTATTTTGACAATCGAAACAGATGACATGTTATTTTGACAATCGAAATAGATGACATGTTATTTTATTGACATTGACAATTAACTTAGGTACAGAGAAGGCGGCAATTTTAATTATTTTTACAAAAAACAACAATCACAGTTCGTCTAATATTTGATACGCGTGGCTCACTTAATACAAAGTGAATACACAAGTCATGTAATATTTAAACAAGATGGTCTATCGACCCATTTTTGCTTGTTCTTAGTTACCTATACGTATCAGTTTCTCTTATGATTAATTATGTTTTCCAATATTAAATAGTAAATACAAGTATCAATTACTATTTAGTTACGAATTTATCTGGAAGTCTTGAATTACATAACATAAATAAAGTTTGACTTTGTGACAGTAATTTAAGTGAGATAGTATATATTTATTAGGAGCTTTTATTATTATTTACATGGAAATACGTAATGTTCTGCGTGGTATTTAGAATGTTTAAAAATATCAGAATTAATATTAATAATATTAAGATACACTTATATGCCGCGTAGTGTATTCATAGAGCCTCGTACGGTCAGAAAATATATAAAATATTCTATGAATTTATTTCAAAGGATTTCAAACTGAAAATATCGTACCAATTTCACCACACAGATATGTTTTTGCTAGCCGTACTTTTAGCTTTCAATTATGTATACGTACGGACGTTTTTAAATGACTTACCTATGCGTTTTAGAAGTTCTAGTTATTTTTTTATCTATTTCGACAATTTCGCTGTTCGGTCCCTAGTAACGTCAGTTTATATTTCATCGTTAAAACGATATTAAGAACGAATAATGTATAGTAATTACGGATATTTAAAGCTGACGTAATAAAATAAATGCCCGCCTCGAATTTTTCTGCGGACGCTCCCCGCCATTTTTCTTGCTATAACTTATAGTTTCGGATAATGCATTAGAGAACTTCTTTATGGAATAGAAAATTCTCATATCTATGTATGAAAGGTATTTTACGTGTAGCGTTCATTATATTTTACCTAACAACGTATAACTTCAGAAATATTTCAGATTTTTCGTAATAACGACGACCCGCAGCTCTAATAGAGTAATGTTGTATGTGAAATTGCAAAGTATGCTTCTAGTTAAATAATAATAAACTGCTGAACTGTAATACTTGAAATATTTCCTTTATATATTTTTTCTTATTAAATTTATTTTTTATCTATTTCCTTATATAACCATATAATAAACTACCTATCTTTTCATAAACCTCACCAATCATTTAAAAATAAACCACTTATATTTATCTCTATAAAATGCTTGTACAGTCACAATTAAGTATGCCAGTCCTATTTGAATCCTTTTTATAAAATATACTAGCCCAAGTAGAAGCTGTCCAAAAGAAATTCTTGCGAATTCTTAATCATCGTATGAAGGGCCCAAAACTCTCAATATTACTTAAGGATTATAATCTACATTCTTTAAGTCAAAGGCGTCACCTAATTGATTGTGTTACCTTAAGAAAAAATTGTATATAAATTACTTGCTCTAACTTCTTAATTTTATATTTAATTACCACCCCTTTCCACACAAAATTTCATCTACCACTCCTAGACCAATATAGGTTCTACCCCTCCCAGAATGTTTCTTCGATAATCTTTAGATATTGACCTGTATTGCCGCTATCGACTGCCTCATTTAAAAATAAATTAAAAATACTTACCTTATTTTAAAACTTGTTTCTAGTTTTTTTTTTTTTATGTCAATTTGTGTAAAATTAATGTTAATGCTCCTAATTTTAATTGTAACTATAATACTTAATTTTGATGCATATCATTGTTTTTCATGGTCTAGTTGTGTAAGTTATTGTAAAACCTCATTCTATCTTAAATATTTAAGGGAATATCTTACTCTATATATATATTTAATTCCTTATAATATGACTCTTGATATTTCTGTTTGTTTCCTGTTTTCTTAAATAAATAAATAAATAAGACTCATCTTCAATTAGACTTATACAGTATAATATAAATAAATGCGTTGAACGGTTCAAAACTCGAAATACACTAGTTAAAATAATAAATACTCATTTCGGATGCTTTGCAGTAGCGGTGATCACGGACGGGTTATAGTAAAAATTGTAAATAAGACTACATTTCGCGTTTTAAACCGTTAAAAGGTCCCGACCTCCCCCCGTGACCACAGCTACTGCAAAGCATCAGAAACGTCGGGCCGCAGTTGAAGTACATTTTTTTTAAAAACCTCTCAGTCTTCATTAGATTCTTTTCGGACATTTTAAGTGCTTTTCAGCAACCGTCACGGGGATACCGTAGTTAAAACAAATTTCAAGTGACTAATAATTAAACTAATTTTAAATAAATTTACTAATGCATTTCGCGTTTTAAGCTGTTAAAAGTGTTTTATTTAAATGTATAGTTACTTTTGAAGCTTCATTACATTATTACACTTTTTATCATGGCAAATAAATAACGTTTTCTTTCTTTCAAAGTCGGTTAAAAAGCAGATCGAGTTAATGATAACGAAATCCAATTTTATTCAATATGAACCGTCAAATCGGATACAAATTAGAGCACGGTTTGATATCAAAAGTCCATCAAGTGGCGAATCGGGTTTAATCTTAAAACGAAATTCTACGAAAGAGTCCATTAGGGCTCATTCAATTTGGCTGACAAAAAATCCGCTGCCCAATATACTGTTTTATAATAACCACTGTATTACGCCGAACAATCATCATTAGCCCTCGTAACATCCGAAAACAATAACCCCTACTATTATAAAGGTGGGAAGAGTGTGTCTGTGCATTGACGAGAAACAGTTCAAGTTTGAAACATTTTTACGCGCACATAATACGTAACTTAAGTATTGGGTGTAGTTTAGTACGTACAATTTTTAAATAAATCACTTTTAACGGTTTAAAACGCGAAATATATGTATTAGCTTAAACCCAAGGCTGCTGCAATGCATCCGAAACATCGAACCGTAGTAAAAATAATTATATAAAGTTAGCGTTGTAGATGCTTTACCTACTATAGCCCATGGTATCGCACGTGATTCCCTGTTTTTGACCGTTAAAAGTGTTTTATTTACATGTTATCTAGAACAGGAGCTTTAACAATGTAGTCGCGAAGCAAAAGACCGGCAAAGATTGAGGAGAATGGTCCTTAGAGCAAGCCCTATCAAAGAAGAGACCCCTACCATCATTATCACAGACCACGGTCCCTCTAGCTTGAATAAAAAGAACAGGAGCACACAACGCTGTGGTCGTAAGTTCATATCCCATACGTGTCAACAATTTAAATTTCTACTATATAACTATATTCTGTCCCTATAATGTCTATACTTCAATAAGTCTTACCATATCTTATATGTACGTATATACATATAGAACTTCAAACAATATAAGTAATTGCTACCTTTAAAATTCAAAATCACGGGTTCGAGACCTGCTCGTTCAGCCTAAAAGTTTTTTAATAAATACCTTTTATTTTACATTTACAATAGTACAATTTCAAATACTGTTGATAACCAAGTGACGTCGGGTCGCGTCGCTAGTGCACAAACCATTACGTTTCCAAATAATAAAAAACCATAGGAAAGGAGTGGGAGATTCTGAGCGGAAGCTGAGCAGTGGAACGAATTTTGAAATCATTAGTTTGGGCTGTTTATTAGAAAATCTAGTTGTTTTATTTGTTGGATTCGTTGTACGATGCTAGTCTTAATCATCTTGAATCTATCCAGATGGGTACAGTACTATACTGTACTTATCTCTCAGAGATAAATACTTTAAAAATCGAAAATAAATTGAAAAAAAATTCGATTTTTAAATTATATAGTGCCTTCATGTGCAATAACATGTAAAAAATAATAAAGTCTTCAAACGAGATAAATACTGTCTGTAGTTAACGCGAGTACTACACATTTAAATAAAATATTTTACGTTTAGCTTTTATGAGAATTATTTTTAACTACGGCCCGATGTTTCGGATGCTTTACAGCAGTCGTGCAAAGCTAAACTGAAATATATATCGCGTTTTAAACCGTTAAAGTGTTTTATTTAAATAAGGAGATTTTATAAGGCCTATCTCTCATGTTATCTCATTAATCGATTTTTAATGGTAGAGAAGGACAGACAAACATGGGGCTAACTCGATGGTTGGTGATTTACCCCCTATAGCATCTAAACAAGATGTGCTGCCGGTCTATTTTGGCTTAGGATATTCGGAAATCCACAGACTGAAAGCGAAACGCGATTAAGCTTTGGCTTTTCCATTTGTGGTCGGTGGTGCGTGACCCGGAGAAATGTCTATATTCCTACCACCCGTTTAGAACCCAGATTTCCAAACGAAGTTCAATAGTGTAGAGAAATTATAAAGTGAAAAAAAAAAACATTTCTGACCCGGTCGGGATCAAACCATCGACGTTGATTATTAGCCGTAAAGCTTTTTAGGGCTCCCAAAACCTTCAGTCAAAACAACAAATTATGTATTTTTGCTGATACTATAAAAGCTAATACTTTCAACGTGAAACAATCTATACTTCTATTCTAATATTATAAATGCGAATGTAACTCAGTCTGTCTGTCCGGCTTTAACTCCGAAACTACTGAACTGATTTAAATGAAATTTTTAATGCCAAATAAGGGTTGATAGGGGTCGAAGAAGGGGATGAAAGTTTGTATGGAAATTCGTGGTTTTTGAAGCTAGAACAATGAAACTTTCTTTTTTGGCTTTTTGGGAATAGGGGTGAGAGTGGGAGTGAGTGTAGGAATAAGAGCGGGAGTTTGAGTAGGAGTGATGTAAGGTGAAAGTGTTGGGGCAAAGTAGCACTTACAACATAGATTGACTGCCTTAAATGCGCCCTTACATAAATTAATAAACAGCCTAAATAATTAAAAATTCTACCCCAAGTCACTAAACCACGCGGACGAAGTCGCGGGCACAGCTAGTACTTAATAATTAAGCTCTCGAACAAAACCTTTGTTTTTTGCCTATTTTCGCTACGCATTTTGACTCAAACTTGGCTGATTATATTTTGTATCATCTATCTTACTTTACGATAAAGTATTAACTATGTACTGTATGTTCTTTACGCAAGTACTAATTTAAATAATACCTTTAATAAAATTATAGAATTTAAGAAATATATTAGTTAACTACAACCCGACGTTTGGCTTGTTAACTAACTAAAGTAACTACGTTTTACAGGCTCATTGGTCTTATAGCCAGTAATTAACGGTAATTATTAATTAATTGAGTTTTCCGAAATCTATATATATATATAGATATCTATGGTAGTAATTTTTAAACTGCGTTCGGATCACAAACCACAGTCCGGTTTCAATCTGCAATAATAATGTTATTTCTGAATGTTCAAAGCCAAAACAGGTCGAAAGCGATAGATAGATTTCTTTCACTTATAAAACATCTTTAAGTTATAAAAGAAAATTACCACCGGATAAAAAAGTGTATTTGTTCAGTCATATGTCCTTCTATTTATAGACAAATGGTTCCTAAGACTTTCCAGCCCAGCCCGACTATAAACTTCTTTTTAATTTCACCCGGGATGCAAACCTCGGATGGGGTGACCCTCGCCCTTAACGAAGTGCTGGGCAGTGTCTTTCAATGTTACTAAATTGTGTAAGGCTACTGTCTTTAGTTTACGCGAGTAGCACACATTTAAATAAAACACTATAACGGTTTAAAACGCGATATAAATAAGTTTAACTAATATATCGCGTTTTAAACCGTTAAAGTGTTTTATTTAAATTGTGTAAGGCTTTCACGGCCGTTGTTCAGTGTATCATTGTTTTTCGGGCGACGTGAGCGAGCGAGAGGTTCCCAACGTTTCGCCTTCAAGAGCTGACGGCATCATCGGGAGATAGCTCCTCGATTGCTCGAAGAATTCTGACCATAAGCCTTCGAGCAATCGAGGAGCTAACTCAAACTGTCTTTCACTGTTGTTATAAGGTTTTACACTATGAAGGAATGCGATGTTGGAAATGCATTCGTCATTGCATTTTTTCTCATGCATAAAGTATCGACTTTTAAATTTATCTCTCTTTAAACAAATAAACCCGTCAACATTCCGCAACACAATACAATATCGAAATAAAGTTAACCCAACACATGTCGATTTTATTATCTGTAGGCGTTGGCCCATAAACTATGCGGTCTGGGATGACCCTTTACGGCCTCTTGTATTGCCTGTTCATTATTTGAGATCTGTTAAAAATAATCCCTACAAGGAGCTAAGATTTATTTTGACGTTCCATACCTTGCAGCAGAATATACTTCAAAATTAAAGCCTTCTATATATTCTATAATAAAGGTAAATTTTGGTATCGTCTGCAGTTTACGCAAACAGTAATAAATAAAACATAATTAACGGTTTGAAACACGAAATATATTAGTTAACTCATTTTTAATTTATTTTAATCTCAGCCTGACATTTCGGATGCTTTCCGTCAGTCGCGGTCGCGATCACACGTAATAAATTAACATATATATTTCGTGTTTTAAACCGTTAAAAATGTCTTATTTCAATAGGTACTTATTAAGAATAATATAATGTACAAATATTATTTCAAATGTACAATACAGTTGGTTTGATTATCTATTTTGCGAACTAAAATAAATGTTTTTAATTACAGTATAGCTTAATGTTTGCATTAAATAAGCAATTTACAAATTTATATTCGACGTAACAAATACTATAAGATATTAAAGAAAGCGCCACCTAAAACGAAATACAATAAACTACTTCAGTCTAGCTCAAACTTTGAACCTAAACTAAGTTTTAATAAGATTTAATAATATGTATCTATTTTTTTTAAAGCTACATATATTTTTACTATTATATCGATGTTATAAAAATAACAGCGCCGTATTAAAAGACAATTAATCTTTAAACTTTAGCAAACACTAGGTAATGAGACCACGGAACATTAGGTCACAACATACACGCGTACATACGAAATGGATTACTCGAAAAAGGTGAGCAAAAACTAGTAGAAAAAAACCGCACAACATCCTGAAATAAACACATGATTTCTAAATAACGATATGTGCAAACGTTTATCATAATTTACGAGGCACGCGATCTAAGCACGCATAATCCACAGGTGTCTTTACGTCATAAATGTCAAAGATATTAACAATAACATACCCCTACATCCGGGAGACCTTAGTCCCAGACTAGACAAGATCCCAAGCACCAACAACGCATCACGTTTTTCCCACCAAAACACACATAACCAACGTTATTTCAAAGGTAGAGCGATTCTATGAAAACACGAGCCGCGGAGTCTTCTGATACAAACCCGTTTTGCAGGGAAATTAAGTCGATACGTAATTAAAAGTGGCACAACGCACACACAGACAGGATCGACATAAAAATGCTGGTGAGGAAAAAAAAGTATAGGTTTAAAATTTACCCGGTATAAATTCGTGTTTTTTTCCTCCACCTACTTATGTATAGTGTCATGCGCAGTAAAGGGTTGGTTATAAGCCGGCCGAATTGGAAACGGCAGGTTTTCGCAAGTTTTGCTTTGGAGACGAAGCTTTTTCATTTGGCAGGGTTGTTTCTTGAAGATAGTATTTTTTTCGCCACTATGCAAGGATCGGCGGAGGAAGCTGTACGTGGTACAGGGTTTCTTTGTCAGTGGATCCTTGTTTTGGCCTGGTGGATGTGTGGATAGAAGAGTTTCATACCAAAGTAGTGCATATTTAAATACTTGAGAGTATTTTATCGTGTCTAGTTATCTTTAAAATTAAAATTGCGACATAGTAACAAAATAGATATATTTAAGGCGTTGGTTCGATTTTTTATATAATGTTTAATAAATTATGATATAAGTAACTTTAGGACTTAGAATTGCGGGCATTTTCGCCCTTCTTAACTAAATTTTTATAATTTTAAACTAGATGTTTACAGACAGTATTTAGACGTTTAAGCTTAACTTGTCTGTATTTAAGACGATGACTACATATTAACAGATCAAACGGGAAATTTATTAATAAATTATTTTTTCCTTACGATTATGGCTGGTAAGAAGCATCTAAAATGTGGGGTAGTACTTTAAAATTAATTAACTTAAATTTGTCACGTTTAGAACCGTTGGAAGTGTATCATTCCAATTTTAACATTTTATTTAAAAAAATTTGTTCTCCATTACAAATTTCATGTGAGTTTCATGAAAGTAATAATAGAAAAAATAATAAAATATTTTTTTTCTTTACAATGTCCATTGTATTCTTGCTTTTAATCAGCGCGATGTTATATTTGTACACAATATATCTTTCGTAACCTTGACATACAAACATACCCCTAATATGAAGGATTTGTACTGACTACCGCCATCTAGTGGACCGCAGTCGAAACTGTTTTTCAGGCGTTTTTTCAGTACACCAGCTGTGTAGGGACAAAAAACGGTGAGAGGGCGCAAATTCGAGTTATTGAGTTTTTCCTTGTGCAAAAAGTTCACGCCATTTTCTCGACAATTTTCGTGATATCGTTTGTAAGCTTCACGTTCTATATATTTTCCAATTTTCATTCTACAATTAAATTACAATAAAACAATTTAACGGTTTAAAACGCAATATATGTATAAGAATGCATATTTGGAATTTATTTTAACTACGTCTCCCTGTGACCACGGCTGCCGCAAAGCATCCGAAACGTCTGGGCGTAGTTAAAATAATTTTCAATTTAGTTAAACTAATATATATCGCGTTTTAAACCATTACAGTATTTTATTTAAATTGTAGTACTCGCGTAAAGTACAGACAGTATTGAAATACATTAATATTTTATATATAAATAATATAAATCTACTTTGGCTTTGGACGTTGGATTGAAAACATTTACACCTGCTTGTCTGCCTCTGAACGGTGGTTCGTGACCCGGTCAAACTATAGACATTTCTACCATCAACTTATGATTCACAGTCTCATTAGTTAACCATACATTGTTTACCATCGCACAAATAAGTCAGTTACAAGAACACGTATTTTAAATAATATTTATAAAATGACTTTCCTTATAAAATTTCACAATAGAAAACTTCATAAAAGGTGCATCTAATTGGTTAAGGAAAATCATAGTTTCATAACGGTTTTACGTAATAAATTGCATTGATAACGTCGCCATTAGTTTTATCAATATTATAATAGACAATAGTGCTTCCAGAAGTAAAGAATTCAAGTAGTACTTAAATTACTAAAAAAGCAAGCTACAATTAAACACTGTCTAGTTAACGAGAGCAGTACACATTTAAATAAAACACTTTAACGGTTTAAAACGCGATATATATTCGTTACACTTGTTTGAAATTTAATTTTAACAACGGCCCGACGTTTCGGATGCTTTGCTTGTTGCCAGATGAAGACCAATATGTTTCAGAAAAAATATAAATTGATTAGAAAAATGTTAGACTCAGCGGGAATCGAACCACGACCCGTTGATTATTAGACATACTTCGCTACCGTTAAACCAACGCGTCCGTCTAATAATACAATCCCTCTAAATATAGGTTAGGGATTTGTGACGACGCGTCCGTCTAAACGAGGGTGACAGACGCGAGGAAATCGTGAAAAATTGCGTTTTTTGTTTGCTGAAGAGGAACGAGCGGGGCATAAGCTCGTCATCTTGATCGTTGGGATTTAAACCCAAATTGGACAGTCAGATTTCATTATATACTCCAATTAGTTTTTATTTCATAGAAGAACAAACATATTTGTATAACTTATTTACATTTCTTGTAACTAATAAACAATATGAAAATTCTTTAATTTATTTTTAAAGACCACGAGGTGAAAAAGGCAAAAAAAAGGCAAAAATTATAATATATAAATAACTGGTTCCATTTCTAAATTAAATAAAATCACAAAAAATACTAAATAATCCTACTTTTGAATTAATAAAGAAAGAGTTACTATTCAATTGGGCAGAGTTAGGCAAGTTGTCAGCACAACCAAACTAGTCGTTATGAGGCGCGCACACGCATATATTATAAGACTTGTCACCACTACAATCCTCTCACTCCTCTTATGACGTCCTCTAGTTTTCCTCTAACATTACAATATATCAGGTATATGTGAAAAATATGAAGGACCAAATTATTTTATACCGAAGGTTTTATTACTACACTAATACGCGTACTCCACTTACATATGAATAAACTATTAGCCGTTATTTTCAATGCTCGTGTCCAATAAATAACTGTACTGATGTAAAATGCAATTAAAATGCGACCAACGCGTGCTGAATTTACAATCAGATTCTTATCTTTTTATAATATTATTAAATTACAACTGATATTTATTCAATTATACTTTTGATTAAGAAGTATTATATGAGGGTAGATTTTTAAATACCGCATTATAGTAGTTCAATAAAACTGTGGATAGAATTATTAATATATACTAATATATAAAGCTGAAGAGTTTGTTTGTTTGAACGCGCTAATCTCAGGAACTCCTGGTTCGATTTGAAAAATATTTTTCTGTTATTTAGAACGTTTATCGAGGAAGGCTATAACATCGCTGTGACTAATAGGAGCGGGAAATGTGGAAATTTTTTATCTATAGGTAACGGTTTATAATCCCCAAGATTTAAAAATATCTCCTACTCAAATGTACACTAGCTTGCATGTTCAAACTCCTTAAAAACAAAACGTTCAAGGCGAGGTTACGACATATCTATTACTATAGTCGATAGTGAAAAGGACATAGTTATGTGTCCGTTAGGACAGGGGATACGATTCGACGTTTTTCTTCAAACATAAATATTGCGACCTGAATATCTTTGAATGCATAACTTGCTTTTATTTATTGTAGAATTCATAACATTACCATATTTTACTTAAAATATGGCCGTTGTCTGTATATGAAAATCATAATTATATTTATATTAAAATTTGCTCATTTATAGTCATATAGGAATTCTAGGATAATTTAGATAAATATTGCATTCTAGGTAAGCATAATTTAATATTTGCAGCAAATATGGATTCGGTACGGCGATGACTAAATATGTTTAGGGACTACATTTTTGTAAACTGTTAGGAGAAAGTGGAAAATATAGTGGTTTCTACTTTAAGGGATATTTAAACTATGACATACACCGAGTAGATACATTTGTTGGTAGATATTTACAGTGATATTATAAAGCTGAAGACTATGTTTGTTTGAACGCGCCAATCTCAGGAACTGGATTAAATTGAAAAAAAATGTTTTTTTGTTAGTTGGACCATTTATCTTATAGATTTATCTGTTGGGGTTCGAACTTAAGACGGCTTGATTTTAAATAAAAAAATTGAATTATGGCAACTATCAAGCTTTTGGGTATATTTGAAATTTTCTCAAATTCACCTACTATCTATATACCACTAGTGAATTCCATTCCCCCCGTTATTCGGTCCTTATCTAGCATAAAAAATATATATAGCATTCTTAGTTAATTTATACAATATTAGAATATAATACAAAAGAAATAAGTTTATGCAGAAAACACTACAAATTTACAATAACAAACTTATTTTACCAAACATAATATAAGAACAATTTTCAGATAAAACTGTTGCCTCTAAAAAGCGAGTCCACTCAGCTACGTAGGGACTTTTGTCCCAACACTGATATTCTGTGACCCTGTCTTATATAATTAAAGCACTCTGTATAATTTGCGATAGCGGCGTAGATTATAAAATAAGCACCATATATATACAGATAAATCTCAGGTGACAGATAATGATGTAATGAACGTATTTCAACCGTCACATTCCGTAAAAGGGTTTTATTTAAGCGAACGGGTCGCCGTTTCCGCCGAGCACGTGCTATAAGTGTAGCCTTAGATAATACTAGCTGCGCCGGCGACTCCGTCCGCGTTGAAGATTTATTATGTAGGCTTCAAAATGTATTATTGCATCCTCATCATCGTTATTAACTACTGGCTGGTCAGCAACTTGCCTTATCTTGGGCATCAAACCTCCGGTTCCATTAACTTTGTAGATTTAAATAAAACACCTTAATGGTTTAAAACGCGATATATTAGTTAAACTCATTTGAAAATAGAATTTTCAAATACAAAAAAATAGAATTTTCAAATAAGTTTAACTAATATATCGCGTTTTAAACCGTTAAGGTGTTTAATTTAAATGTGTACTGCTCGCGTAAACTAAAGACAGTATTTTGTAGATTTAAGCTGTTACCCACGACATCATCCGCGTCCCGTCGTTCTTGCAAGCTTTCACATCGCACGCAACGGAAACCCTCAAAGATGGATAATTTTCCCCCTTTTTCCCCGCTTGTTCTCCATTTCCCACTGCATCGTCGCTCCTATTGCTCGCATCGTGATGTTTTATAGCCTAAAGCTTTCCTCGACAACTACTAATTAACACAAAAATATTTTTTAATTCGAATCAGTAGTTCCTGAAATTGGCGTGTTCAAACAAACAAACTCCTCAGCTTTGTATATAAGTATAGATTAAGAAATAACGTAGCTAAAGTGATCAAATTTAACGTCTACTTTAGAATTGATATACAATCATTGTCACCCACATTTCAGTGATAACAGTGATTTTTCGAATTATTTTCAAACAGACTTAAAGTCGTAGATCCAATATTTCTGCAACCGAATTAACCCGTCATCTATCAGTCACTTATCGGTTTAAAACGCAATGTATATTTGTTAACTTATTTTTATTTCAAATTTACTACGGCTCTTTGATGTTTTGCAGCAATGGTCACGGGGAAACACTATGATTAATATATTTCGCGTTTCAAACCATTAAAAGTGTATTATTTAAATGTGTACTACTCGGGTTAACTATACACAATACTTAACCTTTAGCTTCATAATTTAAAACTCTTTTGATGGTTTAAAATACAACGGCGATTAAAAATGAACCGATTCAAATTTGCGTAAACTTAATTTATATTTATTACAGTTGCATTTTTAAACTTTGCAGCAGCCCTGGTCACGGGGGAACTAGTTAAATAATATATTTCGCGTTGAAAACTGTTAAATTTGGTTTAGTTAATAGAAAAATAAGTTTTTCTGAAAAGCAACGTTTAGTGACAGTAAAAAACGTAACAAACTTCATTTCCCGCTATCTTATAATCTCAATAAATTCAAATTCTCGACTTTTTGCAGATTATAATTTTGCCAAAGAAATCAATTCTATTAAAAAATTCTATTCTCAGTTGGTCATACTGTTTTTTGTTGAAATGGTTTAAACTTTTTGTGGATTTCGACGACTACAGAATTGGTACTTAATTTTAGCAAATTCTAAACTGTACTTAATATACTTGACTTCTCATCACGAATTGTTTTGCTGGAATTATAAATGCTCTAGAGCCAGGCAGAAGGTACAAAATCTTAAGTGATAGACATATACTGTCGCTAAAATTTTTTTAGATAGGTTAAAGAGGAATCATTCTTTCATACATATTTTTGGCCATTTTCAACCGTTTGCGCAACGCACACAAAGGAAGCCCACAAAGATTTAAAATTTACCCCGTTTTTTCCACATTTCACACTGCTTCTTCGCTCCTATTGGTTATATCGTTATGTTTTATAGCCTTAAGCCTTCCTCGATAAATACTGTAACCCACATAAAAAGAATCGGAAATAAATTGAAAAAATTTTCGACTCGGGCAGTACTTGAACCAGCATCGTCAACGTTCCGTGCTGTTGCTCTACCAATTGAGCTACCGAGTAAAAATAATTTTCAATTCGAATTATTAGTTCGTAAGATTATAGTACGTTCAAAGAAACAAACTCTTCAGTATATATCTTATATTATAAATATAGATTTTGCAAGTCTGGCTCAAGCGAAGATACAGCGGGAAATGTAAATAATATTAGGTAATCGGTTTCCGTTGCGCACGCTTTTTCAGATATTCAAAATATGATAAAATGAATCCTCTTCAAATTATCTAAAAATATGTCCGCGACAGTATATTTCTATCTTTTAAGATTAATTTGCAAAAACGCCGAGACGCGGACGACGTCGTGGGTAATAGTTAAAGTAAAACGTTAGGAGGTTTTGCAAAATAAGTATTTTACATGCGGACGAAGTCGCCGGCTCAGCTAGTAAAGTACACATGTCATAGTCTAATAAATTAACAAATATCGTGATTAATTAGACAAAAACATCTGGAGCGGATAGACGAGATTATCACAGAATTCATCGTTACATGTAATGATCAAAGCGTAAATGTATTGAATTCTTTGCTCATTAAAATTTCACATATGTACATTAGAACATTTAGTTAACTAATTACTTCTTGTGATAATTCTAGATATCCATTACTAACATACTAATAGGGAGGTTGAAATGGGGATCGTTGGTTCAATGAATAACCAATGGGTCGTGGTTTTGTATACCGACGGGTCCAGTGAGCTTGTAAATCAATATCTGAAGTCTCAACTCTTACTTGCCTTTTTTTTAAGTAATTATTTGACGGGCTCCTTGGTGTATTGGTAGCATTGTATGGCCAATAAACAACATGTTTAAAATCAATTTATAATGTTACTGAAATGCTGGACTTTGTTTGCATATCTTGGATTAAATCGGGTGGTAGGAATAACAAAAGTCCGTCCGAGTAACGAACCACCCGTCAACAGATTGAAAAGGCATCAAGTGTAATAGAGTTTTGGCTTCGGTCTGTGGAATTCCGAAAATATGTAGACAAACATCTTGCTTAATATTTTATGGCTTGGTTGTTTGTCCTACTCTATAATAAAAAAATATAAGTCCACAATAATCTTTTCTGGAAGCCAGTTAATAGCCAATATATAATTCTGTGCACGACTGGGGATCGAACGCCCGACCTCAAGAAGATGGGTACCACTAGACCAGAAGTATTATTCTCGTAAAATATTTTAGCTAAGACTCGTTCATTCGTTGGGGCTCCTCTCCCCATGTGTTGGAGGTTGATTAATGACGTCACCAGCGAAATGTCGTTAGAACGATCATTTCCTTCGATGCTCCCACAGGCGAGGTTTTCCGTTTTTCTTTATAACATTTTCCCATTTTCCATTTTCTTAACTCGCGAGCATATTGCCACTGAATGAGTTTTAACGTTGATAGTTAAAACTAAGTAGGTATCACCATTTCTTATATTTTTAATATCTATCAGTTTTTTTTTATTATATTTCTCGATCTAAATGCGACTAAACTTTTAATTTCACATATGTACATTTTTGTGTCCGTTTTACAGATCGGTTTTATTTACAGGATAGTAAGTGATCAGAATTCTGCTTTGCCCGACCGAAACAATTCACTGTTTCCCCGGGATTCGAACCCGGGACTTCTTGCGCTTAACGCAATGCTATGCAATACGTTTAACTATTTTGCTACAGAGCCGGTCTAATTGATTTAATGCTATCTACTTGTCGACTATATTATTGTACTACTTGTCATTTCAACGTGAATTAGTGAATCTAAATAAATAAATGCGTAATCTAAATAAATTTAAACAGACTTCGAAACAAAATGATTTATCCTATGTAGTAGTACACATTTAAATAAAACACTTTTAACAAGTTTAAAAGTCGTGACCGCAGCTTTCCAAATCATACGAAACGACGGGCCGGAGTTAAAATAAACTAATATATTTAACGTTTTAAACTGTTAAAAGTGTTATTTTATCAAACAAGTTGATAATTATCGAACGAGTTTAACTAAAATATATCGAGTTTTAAACCGTTAAAGTGTTTTATTAAAAATGTGTACTATTTGCATAAACTACAGACAGTATATATTTTAGTAACATTAAAAATCTATGAAGCGGCAGACATTTACTGGATTATGGATTTATCCATTGTCTTTATTGCGTATCTCGAGTGTAACCGAGGTGCCCTATTTTTTATCTATAAAAGTCGTTCCGTAAATTACATTCGGAAGCCACAAAAGCAATTGGGTGCAGAACCACTACCGGACTTTAGACCGCATGAAGAGTTGATTAGTTTTTTTCTACAGGTCGTCATACCTATACAAACAAGCTATGATTTAAGATTTTTGCGCTCTTCTAACAATTATAGTAAGCCAAATACTACTTTGGGCTAATGGCACGATATAATATAATTTAAAAATCGAATTGTAGAGCGTTCCGTGCTGTTGCTCTGACGATGCCGGTTCAAGTCCTCTGAAACCTTGTCTGTAGTTCACGCAAATAAGATTCAAATAAAACACGTTTAACTGTTTAAAACGCCAAATATATCAGTTAAACTATATTTGACAACGAGTCAACGTTTCGTTATAAAGTGTATGTTTTTACCGTTTCAAACAGCTAAGACTGTGTTTGTTGTACCTACTACTTTTTGTTTGAAAATTCTATAAGTCGTTCTCAAGATAATAAAATAAAAAAAAAAAACATTTTTCTTATTATATAAGAATTACAAGAAGAGTTTTCTCATATTCAAGTTATTTGTAATTATAGACATTAGGTATAAAAAATGTCAAGTAAGGAATATAATACAAACCGAACTACCTATAATTAAAATCAATTGTATCTAAAAATAAATAAAAAAACTTTCAGATATACTGTCTGTAGTTTACGGGAGCAATACACAAGCAGAACGAAAACAAAACTAAACCATATTTTTTATTATTTGAAATAAAAAACGTTTAATGGAAATGTTTAAAAAGCAAAATGTATAAATAAATAATAATAATTTCCCCCCCTGACCACAGCTTATACTACTATTTCTGCGTCTAATGATAACAACGTTTAATATAAAGTAAATTAAAAATAAAACAACGATTATATTTTGAGTTTTAAACCGTTAAAAAGTGTTTAATACTTTTATGTAACAATCATATAATAAACACGTAACGTCACACCTTATATTAATACCAGCTGTATTTATTTGTTCCTTAAATGGCAAATATGATCATGTTTATCCATTGTAATCAATTACTAATATATCTATTACAATAGAATTATTTATACTCTACTTATTCTAGCCATTGTTTGTTGTTACGATTCATAAATGCAATTATTAATTGTTATTACAGCATCGTGGTTAGAATCGTAAACCTATTTTAGCCTATTAAACTATTAATCATTGTTTATTTATTTGTTTATATACTCTGTTCTTAGGAACTACAGATTCCAATAGACAAATGATTTGTGTTGATTACCATTTACTAAGGAAGGCTATAAATTCAGGCTGCCCAATATGAAGAAACTTGGAGAATGTAGAGAAAACGGGGAAAATTATTCATATAAAAATAAGCACCATTCAGCCTTTGTCCCACCACAACAAGTATTATGTATGATATTGTATTGTTGTGTATTCTTTGTATATTGTGTGCATTAAATGAATTGATTATTGTTTTGAAATATATTATGCAGTTTCTTCCGTATAACAGCGTAATATTTCAATTACCCGCTCCAAGCCGTCCTTGCATAACAGATTGTGAATGACAAATTTTAATCTATCCACGCCCGTGCCAAAAAAAACTAGAAGCTGCATTCAAAGTGAACGCACGGCTGACCACGATTCTCTATGGCCGGCATCGTCTCGCCGTGCTTTTTTCCTATGCCCAGGGCTGCTGGTATTATAATAGCATAATCTACGTACATATACTTCAGAACTTGCTGCACACGTTATTTATCGAAACACAACTGTTTAAAACGTGAAAAATATCCGTGAACTTATTTATTATTACGATTCAATGTTTCGGATACTTTGAAAAATCCGTGACTGAAGATTACCTAGTTTATTTTGCGTTTTGAGCTGTCAAAAGTGTTTTATTTAGTACTACATGTAAGACGTAAAAACTCGTAGAAAGTATTTTTTTCCTTAAGTTCTTATCTATGGGTAATTTATTCTTACATAGATATAGCTTTATTTGATTTAGCATTTGAAGCTATTTTATTTTACTATGATCTGACGTTTAAGACCTATAGACCGTGCTGAAAAGCTGAAATCGAATTTGCGATCATAGTAATTTCGGTCGTCCAAGGCACTGGTGACATATCACCTACTTGCCTACAAGATGTCCGTCCAGTACCCCATCGGATGAACTGGATTTCACAAACATCAAAATATTAATAATAGTTAAGATTTCCCCCAGCATCCAACAGTCAACCCTGATCTCCACAACGAAAAAACCGCGGCATTACGTGAATAATCATCTTGTTAACTGTTGATTTTAAGCTGCGGTGAACGACACCGACCCATTCATCGTTCATTGAATGGGTGTAAGCATTTCTTTCAACAGGAAAGCGGACAGGTTTAGAAAAATTGACTGACAAAAAGTGGAGCGGCTCGCACCTGTTTCAGTAGATCAAAGATGTTTTTAAGACGAAGTTTACCTAGTTTCTTTAATAGCTATTTAATTATCATAAATAAATAATTTCTTTACACTTACAGAATTGTATTATATTGGTGACAGCAGCGAAATGTGATGAAACGACATTCAAATTGCAGTACTCTCACAGTAAAATACCTACTGAAAATACTTATATAAACTAAATAAACTTGCTTGAATGTTTAGCGTTAACATTATTAGGTATTGTCGGTATACTCTCGCAAAGGGAATATGTACACGAAAATTAATGTTTTTGAGAATTTTTTATTTTATTTATTATAACTTTATTATTTATAACCCATACTACACATGCAAAAAGAGAAAACATCTTACGTACTAACTTATAAATAAAAGGCGGCCTTATCGCTAAGCAGCGATCTCTTCCAGGCAACCTGAAGTACAGGAAGAAAAAAAGATTTATTAAGTGAGTAGGTGTAAGGAATAACAAGCAAAAGAAAGTGTACATCGCAAAAGAATAAATAGCACAGAGATAATACCTTCTATTCTAATTAGGTATGTCTTAGTTATTCAGTTTTTGAAACTTAATTCTGGTTATAATTACGGAAAGAAAATGTAAAATGAATTTCGACTTAATTGTATCTATTCTAAAATTAACTCTTCGTCTTATAACTAAACACGGCCCCATAATACTGCCTAGCGCAATTCCTCGTGCAATAACATAAGAAATGTACCGTATAACTGCGCTTACCTAGTCGAATGCTAAGGTAATCTCAATAGGACGAGAGCCGTTAAGGATTTCAGTAATGCACCAGCAGAGCCATAAAAGGCTTTGGTCAGGGCCTTCACACATGATTTTCATGCGTAGCTTCTTTGACTCTAGTTTTTGCAGTTAACCGTTTTTATAGCAAAAAGGGGCTGTTAATAGCTTCTTGTTAATAGCGGGATAGATATGGTCGGTTAAACGTTGTTTACAATAAATAATGTTCTTCGATTGCATGTAATTGTGTTCGATTATTGACGGTAATTATTGACAAAACAATAATGACAAAAGTGTTTAACGCTTCTTTCGGTCACTTTTAGCACGTTAGTTAACGGAAATACCTACTTATTGTGTAAAATAAGAGAAAATGGCTTCGAAAATTCTTCTATTTCAGTTAATTTTTTGGATTGTAAAACTTTACACAACATTCTTAACGATCCACTTTAGGACAATTAATTTAAAGCAACAGATTAAAGTGACTGGTACATATACACAGAATAGCGCATGAAAAAGCATCAAGGTTGGTGGTGAGATGGAGTACTAGTACGAGTCTAAGATGATAACTGGAAACAGCACAGGATAGATTGATGAAGAATCTTCTGATTCTGATAACGGAAGAAACCAATAATAGAGCAATAAACAGATATTGTCGTTGGTAACGGATAGAATTATATACTATATTTTTATTGCACTTCTAGTAGTATAAATTAATATGCTACAATATTAATATAATACGCTTACAGCAAGTTGATATCATCAATACCACAAGGCTTATTTTTCATTATATGTTAAGCCTCGTGACATTTAAGGCTACTGTGCTGACCTATCATATTCGAGGGATCTTGATCGAAATTATGTGTAAGCTTAGTTGAAACTTGAAACAAATTAAAATGCTCTCACGTACCTCACCTTTACAATTATTTATCACAAGAGTTAACGAACGACATTCCAGCCCTGATCATTCAACTGCATCTGAGCTAATGATCCGACATTAAATACGGATATAAGACTATGTGTGATGATTGGAGTGGCCGCAAATACAACACTTTAAGAATAGATTAGCAAACTTATTATGGGGGGGATTATTAATCCGACACTACTAGTATCGGATTAGTAATAAATTACAACTTGTATATGTAAATATAATTTTCATGCAGTTTAATAAAACAAAGAAATAAAAGAAATTACTTATTTATAATAAATATTTGTAACTCGAGAACGACTGAACTTAGAAGAGATTAACTTAGGAGGACGTTTCCGTATTCTCCCAGTATTTTGACGTGACATAAAATGAAAAAAAGATAATGTTAGTCACTGCTTATAAAACGTAGTAACACATTTGTCATTCAATAAGAAACCGCAAACGACATGCAAGCGTAAGTTTATTTATGAACAAGTGTAGGTAAAATTTGATACTACTAATTCAAACAATTTAATTTTACACACAACACAAAAAAAACACAGGTTCAGCGTGAGAGGTCTTAGGTTCGAATCCCAGAATTACAATAAAGAATTCGTTACGGTCAGTCAGTCCAAAAAAATTGATATTTATTGAACATAAAATTGTTCAGTAAAACGGTCACAGAATTGCATCAGCCCTGTATGAACCTATCCCTTATCTTTAAAATATTGTATAAAGAGTTTTTTTAGGTAACTTAGTCTTTACAAAAAAACTGATTAATATTAAAATGAATAAATAGTAATAGGTAGTAGTTAACGTATATATGACCACAGATAAAACATTAAGCAGGTAGGTACCCTTGTGTGCGGTTCCATACTTCTGGACATAACGAACGCGCTAGATTAGCGATGCACGAAGTCTTTTCCACTTCAGTGGTCATGAAAATTGGCTTAAAGGTCTCCTAACGACTAACAGTTACACTTCTGACACGTAATACCAGCTTATATTCAACGCACGCGCATATCTTGCATTTTAAATAGCGATTTCGATATTTTATGGGGCATTTTATAAATAGATCGTGAAACAAATAAAGAAATGTGTCTACCCCATGCCCCAAGTCCTTGCTAGTATTTAGAATTAGACTCTTAGTATTACCTTAATTGGTGGCGCGTAATCCACTGCCATCATGCAGTCACTATTCACTCCAGCTTCAGTCTTAATCATGGGTGGCGCATGGTACAGTTGCCCCATTTGGTGATGGTGCATCCCACCCTCACCGCGACTGTACCATGTGGTATACATCCCGTAGTTATCACAACAGTCACTCATAAATGCATTTTATTTTACAGTTCTTCAAAATCCACTTTTCCTTACGATTGTATCCGTAATCGTACTTTCATAGTTGACCACTCACTTAAACACTATACTTAGTTTAAGCACCAGTAATTGAAATCTATTTTAACGGTTTAATATTGCACTGTATGTGATGTAAAATTTTGATAATCGTTTGCGGTGTTGTCTTTAGAGCGATCTGAAAAGAGAAAAGTATAATTCAGTAAAAATTATTGAATCCTATTAGTAACAAGTGTATACGTTAGACTAATGAGAGGGTTTAAATAAAACACTTTAACGGTTTAAAACGTGATATATATTAGTTAAGCTTATTTGATAATTATTCTTAATTAGCCGTGGTCACGGGGACGGCTGCTACAAAGCATCCCAAACATCGATCTGTAGTTAACAATAATTTTCAAATAAATTTAACTAATATATATCGCGTTTTAAAACGTTAAAGTGTTTATTTATATGTCTACCTATTACACGCATAAACTACAGAGATTATTTCCCACGGTTGGGAACAAGTTAAGTAAAGAACGTTTAGGAGCTTAGAAAAAATTAATATAGCCCCTTTGAAACGTGGACTACGTGGCTTAATTTATCTTTTTATATCGAACTAGCATATTGCCCTAGACGGAATTCAAACCCCGGACTGTGATGCGTCAAGTGCTCTAATTACCAAACCAACGAGATATTTCATAACATATTGTAGATAATAATTACTAAGCCAATGAAATAAGCTTTCGTTGCTGTCCGTACACCTGCAGTTAGCGCATCTTAATTAGAATATAATGTAAAGCTGTTATCGCTCGGTACAAGCTTTTATTGACTAAATAGCATACATCTACAGTTCATTGACCTAGTGGCCACGCCCTTCGCAACGCCCACCTTAAGCTCCGCCTAGGTATAGTCAGGTAATTTAATTACGACTTATCTTAATTTATATTATTGTTCAGTGCTAAAATTAGTTTTGTATGCGTGTCTCTGCTCCGATGGAGTTTCAAAGAAGTCGTTGGGGTGAGATTTATGCTCACAGTCGACGGGTCGTGGATTCAAGTCTTGTATAATTGCTGGATTTTTATCATTTACATATTATGTTCATTTGTGTAATATTTATGTTTTTTATAAGTTCTCGTATGGAAATTATACTGATGAAAGTTTTCAATGTAACAAAGTACACAAAGTAAAACTATTATAACGGATTAAAACGTGATATATTCCATTAATTTAGAACTACGCCTCGGACGCTTCACCCAGCCCTGCACACACGTACCAATTCAAAAGAAATGACAAATACATTTCGCGTTTCGAGCCGTTAAAACGGTTTTATTCGAAATAATTGTGGCAATAAGTGGCTTTTAAACCGAATTACTCGGCTCGCATTTGACCATGTCAACCAATTATTCAACGAAATTAGCCGTAAACGCGCCAATTGTTTAACTTAAACGGTTTTGTTTTTACGCTCAACTGTTTAACATAAACGAAATGCTAATTGTAAACTTAATTATACTAAGAGAATATTGTATCAATAAATTTTAAATTAATGCCTTCGAGAGTTCACTCAGCTGGCCTAGCACCATACAGACCAGACAGCTAAGTTTCTAGGCCTTTAATCGAATCCCGCTTTAAGCAAACGAGATTCAAAAAAGCCCACTACGCTATACCGGAGCGAGTTCGCGGGTTTTAATTACTAAAATAGCTTTGGTAACTAGTGGGGCATAGGGCGAACACATTTCTGTGTCCGTTTCACTGATCGGTTTTATTTACAGGCAAGTGGTTGATCAGACTTCTGTGCCCTGCCCGACCGAAACAATTAACTGTTTCCCCGGGATTCGAACACAGGACCTCTCGCGCTTAACTCAATGCTAGGCAATACATTTAACCATTTCGCTACAGAGGCGGTCCTAACTGTTGAGGGGTGTCTATTTACTACTTTGGGTTCTAACTAATCTAAACAAGGACTGTCGACCTATTTTGTCTTTGGATATTCGGAAATCCACAGACTGAAAGTTAAACGCGATTAAGCACGCCTTTTTCATAAAAATAATAAAACGTAATCCATTTTTATTTTATATAATTAATTGCCAATGTTAGACCCCTGGGGGCGACATCTTATCAAGAGGTAATTGATCAGTTATCGAGCGGGTTGCAAACTGATTATATTACTAAGAAAAAATACAAAAAAATGGGAGTACGAAGGGTGAAAATTAAGGGTTGTATGTATACTTTCCGCCTCTTGATCTAAATGGTTAAACGTATTGCCTAGCGTTAGCGAGAGGTCCTGCTACGAATCTCAGGGAAACAAAAAATTGTTTCGGTCCGGTAGGGCACAGAAGTCAGATCAACAACAACAAAATTGCCTGTTAAAGATTTATATAGATAGTTTTGCCCCATGCCCCACGAGTGGGAATCAGAATTTCACTTAAAACTAAAAAAGTGTATTTATAGTAGGACAAAACAAATTGTCCATTTAATATAACAAAATATAAAAGTTGGTCCCAATACGGAGAAGTATGGTAACTAACAGTGACACAAGAATTTTCTATATTACGCGGTCACGGTAGTTAGAATTGACCACAGGACCTTGAGGTGTTATTTTTAAACAATCTAACTGCATACATTCTCTAACCGGTGACATAAAACATATTTCGATTAATATTCCAGACACATATCTGCGCACGCGCGCACTTGTAACTTAATTACATAACCTATCGATAAATAGAAATATTTTATCATTTTTCTTAGATAAAACTTAATAAATGTGAATAATGTTAGCTTATTTTATCGCGGTTATAACAACGTATATACAAAAATAAATCAACGGAAATCGTTTGTCTGTACATTGAAAATATATATTGATAAATGACATGATAAATTTAAAAATAGGTATATACTTTCGCATTTTTTAGATTATTTAAAGTAGTATAATTATGTTTCTATTGGTCGTCTTAAGATATATATCCTAAAGCCTCCATTCTCTAATATGTTGCAAAATAATAAATGCATGTGTCAATAGGTTGAATAAATCGACGATGATGTGTAGGACACGGTAGCTCAATTGGTGAGAGCAAAAGCACGGGACGCTGTAAATGCCGGATCGAGTCCCGCTTGTGTTTTAATTTTTTAAAATCTAAAATCGATTTAAATAAAACACTTTAACGGTTTAAAACGCGATATATTAGTTAAACTTATTTGAAAATAGTTTAACTAATATATCGCGTTTTAAACCGTTAAAGTGTTTTATTTAAATGTGTACTACCCGCGTAAACTATAGACAGTATCTAAAATCGATTTTTAATCTATACAATGCTACGTGAAAAATATTAAAATGTTTATACATGTAAAAACCTACCGTCGTTTTTTTTATGTTTTATGGAAAGGACAAGCGTAAATTAAAAAAAAAAATTGGACGGGCATAGTTGAGGATTGTTTTTAAATAACCGTTTACCATAAAACTCATTAGGTATAAATTAGCATACTGAGCACTTAACGACAAGGAATCAATATTAAACCATTAAATAAATCAAATTAATTATGTTTCTATGACAAATTAAATGTATTATGTACATAGTTTAGTCGAAATACACCTGTATAGCCTTATATGTCGAAATTAATTTACCGAAACGAATATCGAATTAATTTATTCACATTGCTTCTTCAAACGATAAAAGACTATCAATGCTAATCTGTTTATTATGAAAATAAAACATGATCTACCTACAGAGTATATTTGGAAAACATAACAAAGTGAAAAAATCTATACTAATACTAGTTGAGTCACGCGACTTTGTACGCGTTGAATAATTATTTTAGATATCAATTTTTGTTTCTGCAAACCTTCTGTTTGGATTTGAGCTGCTGCTCCCGTCCCTTCCCGTCGTTCTTGCAAGTTGATCTTAAAAGATAGACATACTGTCGCGGACTTTTTTCAGATCATTGAAAAAGAAAAATCTTGAATCGGTTTCGCAGCGTGCGTAATGGAAACCCACAAGGATGACTAATTTTCACCGTTTTTCCGACATTTCCCGCTGTTTCTCCGCTCCTATTAGTCAGAGCGCGATGTTTTATATATTAGTATAGATAAAAAGCTGAAGAGTTTGTTTGTTTGAGCGCGCTAATCTCATAAACTAATGGTTCGAATTGAAAAATTATTCTTGTGTAGGTTAGATTTATTGAGGAAGGCTATAGGCTATAAAACATATCGCTGTGACTATAGAATCGGAGCGAAGAAACAGCGGGAAATATGTTTTCGACAACGGGGACGTCGGCCCCGTCCCGTCGTTCTTGCAAGTTAATCTTAGAAGTTAGACATATATTGTCGCAGATAATTGTTTAGATTATTTGAAGAGGAATCATTCTTTCATAAATATATTTTGAGTATCTTGAACTCCGTAGCGTACGCATTGGAAATCCACATATTTGAATAATCTTTCCCGCTTTTTCCACATTTCCCGCTGTTTCTTGACTCATATAAATCACATCGCGTCGTTTTTAAATAGCCTATCCTTCCTTTATAAATGTTTTGACGAACACAAAAATTTTCAATTGGAGCCAGTAAGAAGTAGTTTCTAAGATGAGTGCGTACAAACAAACTATTCAGATTTATATATTATACAAAACACATGAAGATTACATATAATTATTATATTATGAACACTTAAAACGGTTCAAAACCAAAATACATAATCTTTTCTTAAAGGTTCTATGCAAGCAACCTATTTTGAAACAAAGCCTATATTTGACGAAGGCCTGATTTGAACTTATTTATAAGAGGAAACAGGCTACTTTCAGTGAAGTACGAATTATATCGAAGTGCGATGCGATGTCGGCCTATTTTTTGGACATTCGGCAAACCACAGATTGACGCAGTAACGATGCTTTTTACATCCATTTCACGTGGCTCAGAGGAAATTTTGATATTTCTCTCGGATCTAGTTACCAGAATATCCTGATTTTGCCAGTGATCTAATATTTTAGAAAAATTACAAAAAAGACTTAGAATGCGTGGACACAATAGGAATCGAACTTGCGACCGATTGACACGATATTATTAGACATCAATCGTGATGAACACTTACTTAATATGTATACAAATACTAGAAAGTTGAAGAATTTGTTGGTTTGTTTGTTAGAACGCGCTAATCGGAAAGAGACGTGTCTAGGACAATAGCTCAACCTGTTAGAACAAAGGTGGCTGCCGTTTCAAGTCAGTCCTGGCCGTGTTGTAATTTTTTTCAATCTAAAATAGATTTTTAATTTATTTTTATAAATTTGTAGTTAACGCGATTGGTACGCTTTTATAAAACATTTTTAACGGTTTTAGTTTCGACTAATCCGTGACTGGCTGTTTACAATTTGTTAAGTTATGTCGCTGTATATTTAATACGTATTTGAATATTTTATTACAAATCATTAACAGTCCCCGTTGACCCGCAAAGAATCCGAAACGTCGGGCCGAAGTTAAAAATTATTTTGAAATAAGTTTAACTAATATATCGCATTTTAAACCGTTAAATCGTTTTATGTAAATGTGTACTACTCGCGTAAACTATAGACAGTATAATTAACAATTGTCGAATTTTATCAGTTAACTCATTCAAAACGTCGGGCGGTAGTTAACGTAAAAAATATGTTAGGTTATACATTTCGCGTTTTAACCCGGTAAAAATGTTTAATTTAAGTATGCAAAAATAAGTTAGCTAATACACATGCTTTTAAACGGTTAAAAGTGGTTTGATGTGTCTATCTTTTAAGGTTACCTTGCAAGAACGACGGGAAGGGGCGCGACCGACGTCGTGACTCGCGGGTAACAGCTTAAATTTATAAAAATGAAGGGGTTTGCAAAAACGGAATTCGATGATAACGGTTCTCGCGGACGAAGTCGCTGACACAGCTAGTACATAATACAGTCTATAAGGATACGTGATAAAATATACAAATTAACAAAAACGCTTTGCGCGGGAAACTCGGATCCTCCATAACTTTTTTATTTGTAATAAGTTTCGTTAAGCGGAAACTGATGTCATCTGTTATGTAATTATTGTTATTGAAAGACGTCGAGCAAAATAATTGTGTTAAGTATAAATGAAGAATTATTTATACAGATTATATAAAAATTATTTATCTGTACGCTACATGATTTTTTTTTATTCTGTGGTAGATTATAAAAATCTGTCTCATAATATTTTTTATTTGATAAATCTATTTGAGTTTATTTGTTTTGCTTCGTAAGCCATGTTCCATTGTGTTTCTCTAATTCCAAAAGTTAATAATTTTGAGTTGACTGAAAGTAATAGCTCCTTGATAAGACCACATTGTAGTTAGTTTATACGCCCTGTCTCAATGCATTGAACAAGTGACTTAAATAAAGAACTGCCTTACATCTAGGATTGAAAACTTAGTATTTACCTAAGCGCTAGTTTAAAAAAATCCATCCATACCTCCACAACACAAGAACAAATATCACAACACAACACGTAAAAACGCCCAAACACAAGAGATAAGCCTTATCACCGTGAGAAAAAAACCGACAAAAAAAAAAAGCAACCGGTATTTCAAATTTTTTGTCGCATTTTTTTCGTGCGCCCGACGCGACAACCCCGCACAAGGGCCGCTCGATTACTAAAAACCATGACTGAAAATGTCGTGGGCGGCTTGCGTACGTGCGAGACGGACATACAATTGTATATATGTCTGAGCGAGGCGGGAAATCGCTGTGTGGGCGTGTACTGGGGGTGTGGCCTATAGGATAACATATAGTAAAGTATATGAGGTATATGTGAGCGGGTTTTTGCGTCGAGTGCATTGTCTTAGGTTTTTTACAGGGTAAAGCTTAGATTTTATAGATTGCATTACCAATATGAAATTGAAGTTATTTTTATTATTAATTTTCCCACTGATCAGGTTCATTCACCATGATGGTTCAATGGAAGTTGAAGAGTACAGCTCTGGGTTTTTATTGGGATTTTCTAGGTTTAAGCTGTGTGTTTTAATTGATGCCGTATGATATATGATTGCTTCCGTAGATACCTACCTACATTTGCATATGCACGCCATGCATGCTGTGATGGTATTTTCATGGGGAAATAACATCTATCTCTGCACCGTAAGGTCAAACCAATTGGCCTCTTAGCTCCTTATCGATACCAACAGACAGACCCTACAGACCGTAGGTCTATATTTACAAAACTTAAACAATCACAATGTTTGCAATAAATTTAGCAATGCATAAACAATAATGATTAAAAAGTATTTTAAAAGATTTTAGGTAGGTAGAGCATTCGAGTCCCGACAGTGTCATCTACTTTTTGCTTGATCTCAATTAGTTACGATTGTTTTTTATTTCAATAAGATGACTGTGACTGTGATCTTAAACTCGTTTTAAATACTGTCTATAGTTTACGCGAGTAGTACACATTTAAATAAAACACTTTAACGGTTTAAAAGGCGATATATTAGTTAAACTTATTTGAAAATGATTTTTAACTTCCTTTTGTCTCCCCGTGACCACGGCTGCTGCAAAGCATCCGAAACGTCGGGCCGAAATAAGTTTAACTAACATATCGCGTTTTAAACCGTTAAAGTGTTTTATTTAAACTCGCTTTGTCAAAAACTTATTTAAAACTAGTAAACGAAGAATATGTAAGTAGGTAGGTAGTTTTTATTGTGCCAAAGGCCAAAATGAAAATACATACCTACCTACTGTAGTTTTGAAGAATAAAGTCAGTAAATAATGCAGGCAAAATAATTATATTGCAGAACTAGTAACGGCTTGCAAATGTTGCCAAAAATGAATGGTCAGCTATTTTTCTCGTCTCAAATGAATTAACGATATTTTTTTTAATTTAACACATTCGTTAGTCCAATCGAAGCAATAAGTATGGGCATGTGTTCGATTCCTACCTGATCAATCTATATGTTTCTAAAAAAAAAAACTTTCTGAAACTCACTCCGTCTGGAGAAATTGGGCTTTAAATGGAACACGAAATCTTATCTATCTTCAGTCTGTGGATTTCCAAATGTCCAAAAAATAATATCAAAAACGCTTCTTATTTAGATGATATATACTTAGGTAAAGTTTGACACCTTTCATCTAGATAATACCATGATTGTCTACTCTGTTGAATTACAATAAAAAAAAAAAAACAGAATAAACACTAACCCTACTTGTGTTGTCAGTTATTAAAAAAATCATAGATAGAGTTTAGACGGCTTCACTGAACATTTTAATGTACATGCAAGTAGACGATCACATTTCTGTGGCCTCGATCGAAATTATGTTTAACCGGGACTCGAATTCGAGCACTTAACGAACTAACTATACAACGTGCTATAAAAAAAATTAATACGTTTTATATGCAGCAATTTCTTATTTTATTAGCATAAAAGGTAAAATTAATAATGGTAGAAATTGATGTTAAAAAATATAAGCATTCAAATACCAAGACACCTAGGTATTTGAATAAGCAAACAGATAGACATAGAAATACAATAATAATTGCCAGGTAAAGAATTAAAATGTTTCTTTGTTTTGTGTATTATTATTGAAAACTATAAAGAAAACTTTTGTACACTAATATTGTTTAAATTATAAAGATTAAGTTATAGAGATGAACACTGTCTGTAGTTTACGCGATTAGTACCTACTCACTAAAAAAACGCATTAACGGTTTATAACGAGATTTATACTAGTTAAATGTTATTAGTTATATATCGCGTTTTAAACTGTTAAAATGTTTTATTCAAAAGATTAAATTGTTGAGGTGTTTTAAATTAAATTTCAAAAAGTAGGTACTCTAGTATTTTACAGTACTGAAGGTCTTTCAGTATTTGCTAGGTGGAACGATTTAAGACAAATATCATGTCATAGTGACATTATGATCTTAAAAAGTTACTTAAATCAAATTAACTTCTCTAGCTGCAGATCCCACAGCTGGGACTAGCAATCACGCTGACCAAATCTACTTGCAAAGGTGAGGAAGAACATGTATGGTAGAATATTTAGTTCTAAACATGGCCGATTAAACACATATTGTGCACGACTGAATTTCAAACTCCCACCTCATGAAAGTAAGTCGCTGATACCGTTTACTCAATAGGTAGCTTTCTATGCTGTTAAACAAAGAGCGTGTATCAAAATGATATCTACAAATGTCTATACAATGTTTTTTGTCTATGACTGGAAAAGGGCGGCGTTGGTCGCTTAGAAATTCCGTCCGAGTCACGAACCACCGTCCACAAATGAAAAAGCCGTGAAGCTTAATCGCGTGTCGATTTCAGTCTGTTGATTTCTGAATATACAAAGCAAAATCTTGTTTAGATGCAGAACCTCATGCTTGTCTGTCCTTCTCTATCATTAAAAAAAACCTATAATGATAAAGTTAATTTAAATGCAAATATTCGTTTAAAACAATGGAATCTCCTGCATATGCAATAATATATAATTAGTGCATACAAATCCTTGAAATACCTGAACGTTGGAATTTTATTCTAAATTTAAAATTTCAAATATCGAACTCTTCGGGTTCCAATTTTCAAATTTGAACTTGGAACGTCCAGTTCGGATGACGTGCAAAAACTGACCACGCAATGCCGCCCGTCATCTGCGAGGAATACGAAAATCCACGGAGCGGAACATGCCACTGTATTTTAATATATTGTTTCTTAAAAAGTTTTTTAATTTTCTCTTTAAAAATATATTCTAGGGTATTCATTTTGAAAGTATTATGACAGCGAAACAATAAAATATTTAAATAAATAAGATCATGAATGTTAGGTACACGTGCAATAAGATTTAAGTATTATATTAGAAAAGTTTCGACCTCTCATCGAGTCTATCGAAACTTTTCTAATATTCCTAATGTTTTCTTTTACATATTATATAAGTATAATATAGGTACGTTTTTGACGCATTCTGAAAAGCACCTTTACGGAAAAATTACACTCACGTTGAATACTTACATATTTAAAGAGATTTTGATTATACAGTACTCCTAGATCTAAATTACACACAATTACAAATTTAAAACGATCAAAAAGTCAATAAGAGTCTACACAATTATAAAAAGCGATTGTGTTCTTAGATACACGATACTTAGATAAAGCGGTCTAAATTACAAAAAAACTATATTAACTCAAATATCTATTAAAAACTATTTGATATTTAAGCTACTGTAACTTTATACGAATAAAATGCTCCATAGACGTCTCTGTTCCCCAGAAATATGCCGCCTAGCCAGACTATGCGCAAAAAGGGCGTCCTCTCAGAACATTTTATCACATACGTTCCAACAACGGAGACAACAACACACCGACCATTTTATTTTGACCCTTGCAGGCTCCGTTCGCTGAGAAAATTTATATCGAATTCAGAGTTCTTTGAAAACACGAGGGTCCAGTTAATCTGGTTGATGTTCAAGAAAGGATTATAGAAAGCATTTTGTCCTTATTTATAAGTAATGAGAGAAAGAGACGGAATGCTATTTGAGGCTTAACCTGATTGACGTTAAACTGAACTATTGATATTCTGTATTGAAATTTTGCGCACCGTCTTTTGTTTTTGTTATTAAATAAAGCAGATCTAGACGGACTAAAAGAATGTTTATAATATTGTTTATTTATTATTTTTTATAGAGCTATTGAAGGTTCAATAAAAATAAACCCGAAAAAGCGTAATATTTACAACAACTTTACAATTTAAGAAATAATAAGGCTTTTAAACAAACATGACAGTAGGTATATAAGTGTAACTATTTCAACTAGTTAATGTTAGGTATATATTTTAGCGCAAAATTGCTTTATAAATAAAGGAGCTTTTATCTAAAAAATATAGTTATTCATTTTGCTAAAGAGGTAAATTCTTGTAATTGTACGTTTTGAAGCAAAAGTTTATTTTGCAAAAGCGTTTGGTGGAAAGCTTTGTCTCGTGAAAATAATATCATAGACAATAAATTTTATGTGTTTTAAACGAATTGATTTATTTAAGCATATTCGCATGCATTATATCACAATCTACACGTTTCCCCTTCCAAGAGAGAGTGGCACCACGTTGCACCAGTGCGGGTTGGTGGGCTGTAACGTAAAAACAAAGTTAAGTACAACATACGTACCTACATAATTTAATAGACAAGATGTCTTTGCATTCAATTCAAAAGAGATTTTGCCTGCCATAGGTAGTAAGTAAGTTTATTTCTAAAATAACAAAAACTGACTATTTTATAACTACAAAATATTCAATTCAATGAATAACTCTTCCTACAATTGGTTTAAAAATAAAATTTAAACCAGTCCCTAAATATTTAACGCTGTCTATAGGTAATGTCCCATTTAAGGCATTTTTATGAAGAAAGTCTAAGAACCAATTTTTAAGAAATATAGCCATACAAATAATAAGTTGATTAGAAAATGTTTTACTCGGCGGATTGCTACCGCATTGAAATTTAACTCTCAAATGTATGTATTCTTAATTTTTTAACTAAATGCACAGTGTTAAGCCAATTTTTTCTGAAACCCCAAACTCAAACTCAGTTCAGAATATGTTTTCAGCATTTCAATTAACTTAGTTCTAAGTTATGTAGCTTATATTATATGCCTTGTTGCAATAAATTATCATTTAGTATTTAATTTCAAAAAGTATTCGTATGTAACAGTTACTTTTACGATCACTGAGTTACTGATTACTGATATTAATTATTCAAATAAGTGAACTTTAGAAACTTTAATAATGACTTGAAGAAATCACTAAGCACTTTTGGCACTCGTACAGAACTCATAACATAGGTACTAAAATTGGAGTTACCTTAATGCGAAAAAATGCTTTACTAAATATAACATTTTAAACGATTTGAAAATACGACTTATATTATTTAATCCATTTGTTACTAGGGTTGAATATCAATGTTTTTACTTAATAATAATGACGAATTTGCTGTACCTACCTACTGCTCGAGCAGCAGCCAGCAATACTTATTTGAAAATCTATATCTGTCGTGTTTAGCAGCCAAATAGATTGCTTTGTGAAATTATCTCATTCGTGTAATTTAAAAATGGAACGATCTTCTACTGCGCAACATGGCGACCAAAGAGGGAACTAATGAAAGTTTTAAATTTCGAACTGGCTATTTTTATGAGTTGTGTAATTTTATGAAAATTCAAACTCTCCTATCGTGTAATCGAGATAAAGTATTTCTTTATAGTTTGGTGTCGGACATACAGACAAAGAAGTCTTAGTAATCCCGTTTTACCCTTTAGGGTATCTTATATAATAGAAGCACCTTTAAAATTATTCCTTAATAAGGTACTAGGTATTCATAAAAAAATACCGATTAAAATTCTATCATCGTAATGACATTGAGCTAACATAAGCTTTTACTTAAACTATGTTGGCTAATAGTTTTCACGTCTTTTAAAGTTCTTGCCTAGCAACACAACTAATAACGGAAATTTTCCGTTCCAAAAAAGGTCTCAGTGAGATCGTACTGAAATAGCAAAAAACATTGCACCTAGAAAGCACACAAAACGTCGGATCGTGCTCAAAAATAAATTAACAAACGCGAAATACGTTGAAGTATTTTTTAATAAGAACCCGTGGGGCATGTAGCGAACACATTTCTCTGTCCGTTTCATTGCTTCCTTTACAGGAAAATAGTTGATTTGAGTTTTGTGACCCGACCAAATCAATACACTGTTTCCCCGGGATTCAAACTCATGTCTTCTCGTGGCGAATGCATTGGTAGGTTACATGTAGTTGCAGAGAATAAACGGTGTAAGGCTTTAACAGCTGTCGTTCAGCATATCATAGTTCTTCGCGCTGTTCGGGCGACGTAAGCGAGAAGAGATAATTCTTCGAGCAATCGAGGAGCGAACAACATCTGACGATGCCGTCCGCTCGTGTTGCTTGAAACAATACTAAAATGCCTCGTAGACATCTTTATATGCCTTAATTATAAAAAACACATAGAAATACGTTGAAAAAAACTTCATCTGCGCATGCGTTCCCCCTCAGTTTTAACTCATTAAAGATATTAAGTAAAATAATAAACAACTAACTCTTCGTTTATTGCGTTAGAACCTGTCACTCATTCTGGCTAAAGGTATGTTTTTCAGGGCCTCAGCTATATTGACACCAATATTTATCAATATTTGTCAAGCCGTTGGAGCGTGAAACAGTCACAAGCATTACATTACACGCAACGCACAATTAATGCCAGCCAGTTAAAAGTGTTCACGTGACTTCGCTCGTAAATAAAAGAACAGTTAACTGTAATTAAGTTTTTAAAGCACTAGAAGTCTATAACTGTGCTATGTTCCCACAAAGCCCACAATGGGGCAAAAACGTGGGACCAAATCTATATGCAACTTTCGCCTGATTATCAATTGGGTCGTTTATATAACTATCATTGTAATTACTTTCAACCTATACGTAGTCCTTAGAGCGAGCTGGGCGTTCATAGACAATGATATTAATTTAAATAAAGCTTGCATTTAATACTAGCTGTTTCAGCGACTTCGTCCGCGTAGAATTGTTATTTTGGGCATCCAAATTTGTTTTTGCAAACCTCCCTTTCATCTTTACGAATTTAAGCTATTATCCACGACGCGTCCCGTCGTTCCGGCAAGCTAATCCTAAAAGATAGTGTTACGGACATTTTTTTGAATCATTGAAATAGGAATCATTAAATACTGTCCTATAGTTTACGCGAGTAGTACACATTTAAATAAAACACTATATCGGTTTAAAACGCGTCTCCGTAAAGTGTTTTATTATAGAAAGAAATAGCAGAATATAAACGTCGAAAACAGTGTTTGAAGAGATGACGCAACTACAGACAGTGTTTGAAGATAAGCATCGATCGCGCTCTATATCTGAAGTTACCTGCGTGATCTACATCGACTGTAGTAAACTACGTATGTATAAAGCTATTTGTATAGAACAATAAAATTAGGAAAACCTAGTTTCGTTAATTTTGTTTTCTCAATACGCTGTGTATTTTTAATAAGGGCGAGTTATAAGAATTGGGTGAGTTTAGTGAGGTTTTGTAAAAATCTCCCGCTAGAGTACAAGGCTATAGGTGAGATATATAGAGTATAGTAAGTAATAATCTAACCACGACGAGTCGTTCTAGCGACCAAGATCTCAAAGAATTGGGATACTTTAACTTGGCATAGGAAAAATTAAATACTATTTAAAATTATTTTGAACATAAAATGACGAAAAATATTCTACCTGCGTATCAATATTACGTATTTTTTTAAATAAAACACTTATAACGGTTTAAAACGCGAAATGCATGTAATTTACCCGTGACCACGGCTGTGCAAAAGAGTTTAAAACGTCAAAAACGTTAATCATATTGGAAACAAGTTACCTACTACATTTCGCGTTTCAAACCGTTAAAAGTGTTTTATACTACGCGCTTAAACTGAAGACTAACTATGCTACTTATATTTTTACTATTATTAGAAATATAAATGTGTACTTATTTTTGTTGTAGTAATATCTAAATACTTTTTTAATTTTAATTGAATATTTAGAGCCAATCAAACTTCCTTAATATACCATAATAATATTCAGACACAGCAGGACACGAAAGCGATGGAGATTTCTAATTATTAAAGAATTTGAGTTAGTCAGTCAGAAAATATACTCAGCCACATATTGATGCAACCGAAGCAACGTTAACGAATGGACGTTACAACATGAGGCAGGGTGGCCTAATAACAAAAACATGATTTTCAATTAGGAGGACAATAATATATAATATACTTTATACATCCGAAACGTCGGGCCGAAGTTACAAATCATTTTCAAATAAGTTTAGCTAATACATCGCGTTTTAAACCGTTAAAGTGTTTTATTTAAATGTGTACTACTCGCGTAAACTATATACAGTATTTAAGTGACTATCTAATTGTGAGTGTAGATAAGGAAGTTGTAAGTAAGATGCACGCTGTGATCGTTGACTCACAACAAAAAAATTGAATTAAATTCTATTTTGTAGGTATATTCTCTCTACCTGTATTTATGCTAGCCTCAAAAACGGCTTAACCCGTTTTATAAAAAAAAAAAGGTTTTATGCATTTTTAGGCTAACTATGCTATTGTTAGTAAAATTATTTTTAATACGTAAAAGAGAATTATTTATTACTCCTGAGAATAGGTTTTTACATATTTCTATTAATATAATTCTCAGGCCTAAAGATTGTATATACAAATTTCAATAAATTTGGATCAGACGTTTCGAACGAGTTCGAGCAGAATTTGATTAGGTACAATAAAAACGGGTTTGGTGAGTTAATCTTAAAAGATAGACATTATACTGTGGCGGACACATTTTAGATTATTTAACGAGAAATAGTTCTTTTGTACATAATTTTACGATATCTTCAATGGTTTACGGAACCACGGAGAGTTAAGTAGTTTTTTCCCGTTTTTTCCACATTTCCCACTTCGCTCTTAATATTCGCAGCATGATGTTTTACAGCCTAAAGCATTCCTAGTTAAATAATTCAAGTTACACAAAATAAATTGAGTAAGGCTTTCACGGCCATCGATCAGCATATCATTGTCTTTCGGGCTGTTCGGCCACTGTGAGCGAGAAGAGGTTTTCGACGTTTCGCCATCACGTGTGGACCATCACATAATTCTTCGAGCAATCGAGGAGTCAACATCTCCTGATGATGCCGTCCACACGTGATGGCGAAACGTCGAGAACCTCTTCTCGCTCACATCGGCCGAACAGCCCGAAAGACAATGATATGTTACACAAAATATATAGTATTTTTTCAATTCGAACCACTTGTTCGAGAGATTAGTGCGTTCAAACAAACAGACTCTTCAGTTTTATATTAGTATAGATATTAACCGTTACAGTATAATGTTGTCGCACCTTTATCTACCGGAATATTCAAATGAGATCGCGTTAGGATTGAATGCGCAAGATTTCCGTCGATTACCTAAGTGCTAACTATTCGATCTACGTACAGGAATTGAGATGTCGTTACACCGCCTATTTAGTACACAACAAGAATGGTGTTACGTCAACGAGCTGGGACATATTTTTGTGTCTGTAAAATATCTAATTATTAACGAAAACGCTTTGACAAATTGACGAACTGGAACGATGACGAACATACCTTTGTGTTCGAATACTATATAAGTATTTACGAAAACCTCTTGTCAAATTATAGGATGAGCTGTCTATCTATATTTGCCTTTCAATATTCCCTAATCCATAGACTAAAGCCGTACAACAGTTAAAAAAACTGTTTGACCTAAACTCTCGGATAAAATTGAAGATTAGGTTTTATCTTTAAGGACGATGGGTAAGCAAGTTCATTTCATGTAGGTCGAAATCGCCCAGCCACATAACATCACCAAAAAAAGCGCTATCGACCTATCTTCGGCTTCGGATATTCGGAAATTCACCGACTGAAACCGATGCAATTAAACTTGACGGCTCTTTCAGCTGTAGACGTGTTCGTGTTCGACCCGGACGGAATTCCGATATTTCTACCACACATTTACTATCCAGATTTCCAGGCGAAGTCCAACATGTTTCATAAAAATGTTGGACGCGATGGTGGTCGAACCCACAGCCCGTTGATTGTTATAAGTAACTTTAGTCCTTACTTAGTTAGCATTACTTTTAATCAAAATGTAATTGTGAGCTTAAGGGACTTCCTACTTTATCATATTTGTTTAAACATTGCTTTATTGCATGTAAAGTAAGTACTAGATACTGTCTGTAGTTTACGCGAATTGTACACATTTAAATAAATGATTTAACGGTTTAAAACGCGATATATACTAGTTAAACTTTGAAAATTATTTTAACTACGTCCCGACGTTCGGCTGCAGAAGCCTTGGTCATGGGAAGACGTCGGGCCGTAATTAAAATAATTTTTAAAATTTAACTAATATACACCGCGTTTATAACCGTTAAAGTGTTATATTTAAAAGGAAAGTACTAATTACAATCAAACGCCGCATCACGCGTCCAATTATGCGATTTGAGATAAACGCTACGGATATGAGACCCGTCATGCTTAGTTATCTGTGTTAAACAAAATTGAAAAGTTAAATTACTATAGTGAATTTGAAAGTTTGATCGCGCGCTGGTCCAATGGTAACGATGTATAAATATTGAAAAGTAAATATTGTCTTAGTAAAATAACTGATACATATTGACAAGGTAGGTATTTTTCTTCTTGTGACTTCACTCGAACTAAACTATATAGCGACTTACAAAACGTTCTTTGAACACAAAAAACAATATACAGTTAAAAAAACATATTCTAACCGTTATGACAGTTTTTTCATATGTACTCAAATTACATCACCAATATTACCTAAACTTAAAAATTAATAATAAAAAAAAATCTCGGTTGACTTTTTAAAATTAGTTCTTGCACCAGTATCAATGGAGCTTCTTTACATTATACAATCTAGTCTAAAAAGTCAATTAGATTCCCACAAAATCGAACAAGTATCTAAATTCTATTGATATTTTTCTGAAACATATTGGACTTCGTCTGGAACATCTGTATATGATATGGACGGTAGCAATATCAATATTCCTTGTCACGTACAAATAAAAGCCGTGAATGAAAAGCAGTTCGATTTCTTTCTGTTGATTTCCGAATATGCAAAGATACAATGGGCCGACAGCGCATCTTAGTATGTTAAATGGCTGAGATATTTCACCTACCATCGTGTGGACACCATGTCTTTCACAGTCATAAGTTTTAAATTATTTCCAGTCTTCCGAACGAGAAATGTAAGTAAGTAATAATAACTAATACTGAGTAATAATTCAATGTGTGTAGCTCCGAATTGGGATGGCATGCATCAACCCATTCGATGTTCACCAGAAGTTCCATCCAGTGACGTAAACACGCCGTGTAGCTAGGATGCTATCAATATGGTGTTCCCACGGCTCCAAGCACCGTAGCGGGCTGGTGGTGTGTTTGCTGGTTCTGGTCAGGTCTGTCTCCGAAGAGGTTGTACTGCGATATACTACACGGTTCACGTCACTATTGCCCGACGTGGGCGAACATTAGGTATTCACACCACCAGTAAAAAAATATATCAATATGCACAGGGCGTTCCGACTCAGTTCTTATTCATTTATTATTAATTACTGATTGCGTATACGTACACAGCCTATAAATTTGATTTCATAGAGATTTTCTGTCTGCGGGCTCTCGAAAATCCAAAGACTGATACCGATATGCGAATAAACTTTACGGGTCGTCTGTGGACGGTGGCTCGTTACCCTGACGGAATTTCGATATTCCCACCCATTTGACATCCAGATATCCATACGAAGTCCAACATGTGCGGAGCGAACCCGCGACCCGTTAGCCATACATTGCTACAATTATACCAAGAAGCCCGTCAAATATAATGATTATAATTAAAAACGCTTACATTTTACGCAACGGTTCCTCCTCTACCGTAAAAAGGATTTTATCGCTAAATGTCATATTAATATGTAAAATTGTTGTATGTTTGCGTGTTGCATCTGATACGATGGCTCTTTATTACTCGACAAGAGGGGGCAGGCATCTTATATTTAGCTTGTGTTGCAGGCAAAAGTGGAATCTCGGTTATGTTGGAAAAGACGCGAACCAATAAACTAATTTACATAGTACTCAACAATGTTGTAGTTAGTCTGTTACACTGATTGATTTATTGACAGTCAAGTCACTCAGAGTGTGCTATAGTGAAACTTAATTGCTTCATCAGGATTCAAACCCGGGAACTCTGACAGTTTAAGTCATGGAAGCAGTACAATTAGCATTAGTGGAACAACATAATTAATAGAATTTCCCTATAACTTTTGTATTACGAACCAGTGAAATTAATTATTGCCTTTAAATAAAGATAAAGGTAGTTTTAACACATAGACAAAGTTAAGCATATCGTGTAATGATTATCGTAAAATTAAACTTAGGAAAACACTTCTTTTTAATTTTGATTTTTATTGCTTCATCTTCATTCATTAAGCTTCAAGTTGACACTAAACCAACATTTAGAACGCTAAATACATAATTTAAATAAAACACTTTAACGGTTTAAAACGCGATATATTAGTTAAACTTATTTGAAAATGATTTTTGACTTCGTGACCCGCGTCTCCCCGTGACCACGGCTGCTGCAAAGCATCCGAAACGTCGGGCCGAAGTTAAAAATCTTTTCAAATAAGTTTAACTAATATATCGCGTATTAAACCGTTAAAGTGTTATATTTAAATGTGTACTACTCGCGTAAACTATAGACAGTATTTACATAATTTAACTTTAAATAAAACTAAAATTAAAATGAAACAATGAATTTACTAAAATCACAAAATATAACCAGATCTTGCTGTAACATTGATAGTTTTAAAGAAACGGCAGAAATTTCACACTGTCGGTAACATAATAACAATAATTGATAAGACGTACGAGTTGCTTCCCCGTTCTGCCTGGCTGAATTACGGAAAGGTCACGTGGTTATTTGCCAAGAATACCTATTATATATGTGCGAACTCTTTAAACAGTAAAGGAGCCTAGCCTATTTAAATAAAACACTTTTAACGGTTTCAAACAAGAAATAACTTCACTGAAAGCGTTTAATTAGGGTACAGAAAATTTCAAGCAGGGGATTTTCAGAGGCCCCTTGACACTTATTGTAATACTAGCTGTGACAGCGACTTCGTCCGCTAAGAAAATTTATTTTGCATGCGTTAAGAATATTCATTCGTTTTTGCAAATTCCTTCATCTTTATAAACTTAGGCCGTTACCCACGACGTCAGTCGAATCTCTTCCCGTCGTTCTTGCAAGTGCAAAGATTGACATATAGCGTGCTGGACTTTTTTTTAGATGATTTAAAGAGAAATCATTCTTAGTTAAATATTTTTTGGCTATCTTGAACCGTTTTTGCAGCGTGCGCCTCGGAAACCAATAAAAATAATTTTCCCAATTTTTTTTAAATTTCTCGCTGTATCTTCTTGTATTAGTCGCAGGGCGATGTTGTATAGCTTATGGCCTTCCTTGATAAATGCTACAACCAACAAAAAAAGATTTTTTATTTCAAACCGATTTTTTAAGTACTTCCTGAGATTAGCGCGTTCAAACAAGCAAAAAACTCTTCAGCTTTTTTTTTATTTAATATATTTGTACTACTTATTTTTTTTATATTCAGTCATGCGTAGTGCATCACTGACAATTTTACATGTACAACAAGTCTCCCCATGACCACGGCTGCCGCAAAGCATCCGAAACGTCGGGCTGTACCTAGTTAAAATAATTTTTTACCAAGTTTAACTAAAATATATTGCGTTTTAAACCGTTAAAGTGTTTTATTTAAATGTGTACTACTCGCGTAAACTACAGACAGTATGTACAAGAAAAGTTGATTGGTGTCCCTTCACATAGGTAGGTACATCTATTATATATATTTTTTTATTTTTTAAGACTATGACCCACTGTTGCCATGGTTACAGCAAAGCATTTGAAACGTCGAATCTTAGATTATATTAATTAAGTTAATTAATTAATAATTATAAAATTAATTTTTCAACCATAAAATTTCCGAATGAACAATTTGTTTGATATCAGTAGGTACAATACTTTTTTGTCAAGCCTGGAGTCCACTTAATGGAGGTAAAACCCAGCCATTTAACTAAGGAAGATGCGCCATCGACCTATGTTTACTTTTGATATTCGGAAATCCACAGACTAAGATCGAATCTCGATTACACCTCACGGCTTTTTCGTCTGTGGATCGTGGCCCGGTATTTCGTTTTGCAAACTTAGTGATTCATTGTTTTCTTTGTCTTTTAATATTTTTTGACATGGCAATTAACTTTATATTATTCATAGTCTTTTGTCCCAGCTGTGGGCTAAAGAAACAATCCTTAACGCAACAATCATTAAATGCATAACCGTTAATGTCCATCCGATAGATGCAAAAAGTTATTGAACTTCTATGATTACTAAGCGCCTTGTGAAAAACTAAATGGACCGTAGACAATGTTGTTTTTTTTTCTCTAATTGTCTGTGGTAGACACGCTCGGGTGAGGAAACGGTTTTTAATTAAGGGATTTTCAATGTTTATTAATTGAGTATTGTTACAAGTAAAACTATAATTATGAGATTCGTACTGTTTGTGTCAATATTTTAATAATAGCCATAAATATTTATGGAAAAGTTTTGATCCGAGCTCACGAAGGATCACGACAACACTACTATAACCTAAAATATTTTAACAAGACTACTTTATTTAAATAAAACACTTCAACGGATTAAATCGCAATATTAAAAGCGGTATAATTTAGTTAAACTTGTTTGAAAATTATCACGGGAAGACTAAAAATGGCGGATGTCTCTGACGTCAAAGTAAAAACTGCTACGCTAGCGCCATCTGTTCCGCCGCAGTTGGTATTTGGCGAAACTGGCTGGGTCCTTGCAAATAATTTTCAAACAAGTTTAACTAAAATATATCGCGTTTTAAACCGTTAAACTTTTTTATTTAAATGTACTACTCGCGAAAACTACACACAGGATAATAATATATAGTTTTTATGTAAAAGGAACTCTGTTATATAATATCTCAACAAGACATGCTGGCAATCTATTTCTCTTTTTGGATATTCGACCTTCCACAGACTGATACCAAAACACGATAACACTTTATATTTACATCTGTGATCTCTGATTTCCAGACCTAGACCATCATGTTTTAAAATTTTTAAATTCATCAGAAACTTATTAGATTATTTCTACCATTAGACCAACGATACCGTGTAATAAATAAATAAATTGTCATCGGAATCCTACTAAACCATCGCCACAATTATGAGTATCAAACATATATATTAGGTTGTTTTATGGCTTTTGTAAAATTTAACAATGGCTAATAAAGTTGTTTTCTTTGCAATGATAAAAGCTCTAATATTCCAGTAGCTGTTCTAGACTTTACTCATAAAAAGGTATTAATTCGTCAAGTAGTCTAATAAAATGGTACTCAATAAAATAAAACACAACGGTTTAACTATATACCTACGATAAAAAAGCATAAGACATTGAGCCTTAATACGCAAGTGTTAAGGTAGAAATTACATTGCGCGAGAGGTGCATGTATCAATAAGTTAAAAAAATTCGACGATGAGGTGTAGGACTCGGTAGCTCAATTGGTAGAGCAACAGCACGGAAAGCTGACGATGCCGGTTCAAGTCCTGCCCGAGTCGAAAATTTTTTCAATTTATTTTCGATTTTTAAATTATATACCTACGATAACTTATTTTACAACCTGATGTATAGGATTGTTCTATTATTACTGGTTTAAACAATAAATAAATCCATTGACTAAAACCATGACAGACCTAGAGGAAGACAGATATAAAAGTTAGAATTATTGTGCAGATTTCCCAGTCAATGTTAGCCCGTAGGTTTTTTGTCTAATGCACCAATTAACTAACATTATAACCTGAAGCGATCCCCCCAACATGCCTATTATAACGTTAACCGTTGAAGTTAGCATTAGAACATAGAATTAAATGAGTTGCGCGCGCGCAGGTCGAGCACATTTGACCTTTATTAGCACCTGTTTTTGCGATAAACGGAATTGAACCGCATAACTCTCGAACGAAATGTCAACATTTCCGCTTTACGATACACTGCTATTAATAAAATTTGTTGGGATTGGAAAAAGTATACAGCGGGCTTTGATTTGATGCGATGTTTGATTATATACCGATGATTCTTATAGGATAAGCGTCACACAGTGGCGTAACTATACCGTTCAAGCCCGTGGCAAATTCATCCAATGGCCCTCCCACTTCCCCAATATATAAAGAAGCTGCACCAACAATTGAGATTTCCCCTGAGCGGGGGCCCCTTCGGGCTGGGGGCTCGTGGCATTTTGCCGACTTGCCACCCTATAGTTTCGCCACTGGCGTCACATAACGCGTTGCGTGACTTCAGTTAAAGTTATTACATCTGCAAAACCAAACAATAAGTGAAATCCTGTTTCCCCCTCGTGGGGCATGGGGCGAACACATTTTTGTGTCCGTTTCACTGATCCGTTCTTTATCAGGTAAGTACTCGATCTGACTTCTGTGCCCTGACCGACCAAATCAATTTTTTGTGTCCCTATGATTCGAACCTTTCGCGCTTAACGCAATGCTGGCTATACGTTTAACCATTAGGCTACAGAGGTAAATTATACCTTACATTATGTTAAAGTTAAATACCTTAGCAAAAAATTGGTATTTTTTTTGGATATTCGAAAACCAAATACTGTCTATAGTTTACGCGAGTAGTACACATTTAAATAAACCACTATAACGGTTTAAAACGCGATATATTAGTTAAACTTATTTGAAAATGATTTTTAACTTCCTTTTGTCTCCCCGTTTTAAACCGTTAAAGTGTTTTATTTAAATATTCAAAAATCCACAGACTGTACCGAAATGCGATTTTTCACCTGTGAACTGTGGTTCGTAACCGTGGTGTTCAGTATAATTGGAAAATTGCAACACCGTAACGCGGTACGTAACGCGATTTACCTTTCCAAGTTTTTACTTAAGTTAAATAAAAAGCCTGAGGTCTAGTAAATCAGTGAATAGAATACTTTTTTGATTACATCGATTAGCAGTACTTAACAAACAAAACGATCCTGGAATAAATAATTAAAAATGTAGATAGCTTTTATGATCCATCAAGAGCTTTAGCAATTCACTGATAATAAGTTAGATTTGTATACGATTATCCATATTCAATAATTCAGCTCCATAACTTTACTGTTCTTATCACGGTTCAAAGCACAGATATTGTAAACGAACACGCCATCCTAGACTTAATATTGTTAATATTTATACATCCATCGTCTTTGTATGTTAGGAATATGTACAGTCGGGTGTAAAATAACAAGCAATTAATTAATTAATAAGTGCAAATAATTACATTATTTAATTAAGATTAAGATTTCACTTAAATTGAAAATGAATGGAACTACGGCTACGACTTCTGCAAAGCGTTCGAAATGTGGAGCATTTTTCAAGTTAAATCAAATTGAGTAAACGATTTTTTTTTACGATTTAAACCGTTAGAAGTATTTTATTTAGATGTTTACTACTCGCGTTAACCAATATTCGGGTTTTCCTGGAAATGAACTCTTCAGCTTTATACTATCAGCATACATTTTGTTAATAAATAAATAAATGAGTTGTCTGTAAATTCTTACTAGTGACATCTGTGAGAGTAAAACGTAACTTATGTTGCCGAATAACGCCCTCTATTAAAAAAGTTATAAATAATATGTAATACAATGGAAGACATGAAAGCAAGTTATGTGATTTGCCGCTAGAGGGCACTTAACTCAAAATAAAATTTAGTGACATTTCCTTATTAGAAAATGTTTGTAAGGACTTCGTTTTCGTGGTAATTTAGGCTATATCACAAAATATGGCAATACGAATTCGGTATTACCTAGTTATTGTGCAGTAAAACCTGTCTGTGTAATGTAGCTAATATGCGTGAGATGGCGTTGATATAAACTATTTTTCAATACACTTACAATTTTTTGAACATTTTTTTATGATACTTAGTAGCAACGTATTCTTAGGATTAAAGAAATGTTTGTAGGCATTTTAACCGCATTTCATATTTTATCATTACAATATGGCAACTGCTACCACATTTGCGGTTTAAGAGTTTGGTTATTATTGTGAGGATACATTTTACGTATCTTTCGTGTGCAGGTTAAAATAAACGCAATAAGTTATGAATCATGTTTTTATTTTTTAAAATAATTATAGCTAACCGTTTCGGCAATAATAGTTACTATTCTCAGTTTAATGACACAATAAGCATTTCACGTTGTTAAAATAATATAAAATTAATGGGTTAATATTGTTCGAAATTTGAAATTAAACAAAGTAACGTTACAACACTAAAACTTAACTTTACACATAAGTGACTACGCGTCGAAGAAAATAATAACCTCTATAAAAAATATAATATTTAATAAACACATCGGGGCTTAAAGTAATTAGTTTAAACATGGCATCGTTTAACACAAATATTAAACTTATAATAATTAAATAACTCTATACAAGAATTACAACTAAAAACAAAAGGGAGGGTCGCGCTCGGTTACTACGAGAGAGTAGAATTTTGAAACTGGTATCTTTATACCTAAACATCAAGGTAACACGTCACTTCCTAATTTTATACACAATTTATTTACTTAGGTACAGCCAAACGCGAATTTTGACATTCTAAACATATTTTTACTCTACGCCTAAATACATAGCCGAATTACAATAAGTACAGTAATTTTGAATTTACAACACGTTTCCATGTTAATTTACAATCGCCAAAAAGTGTTTAAATTTCGTTTCCGTCTCCACGACACTAGAGAAATAAAAACAAGGACTAGAATACACCGATTGGGGGAGATTAGAGAAATACAATCTTTGCCGTTACCCCTTGACCACGACGAACGTCTATGCGAACGGCGACGTGTTTAAATTTTTGGTAATTGTCATCTGGTAAGAGACAGACTGAAAGTCAGCGCAAGCCTCGCTGCGGACAAGCCTAGTCTCATGTCTTTTAACATAAAGAGTAAAACTATTTTATTTTTTAATAATTAATTTTAGTAGTATCTTATTTACTTTGTGTTAATAATTATTTAGTTTGTAAGACGTCGCCGTTCGCAAGTGTTTTACGGCCAAGTAGTTTTTCATGATAATGAAAATGTTTGTTATTTAAGCAACAACGAAAATGCCCCTGTGACATTATCGAGGGTAGCCGCTAGGCGCACAACTTGAAGAGGAAATGCGCTGCTGGTCACATTTTTATCTATTCAAAACATTCTGATTTCGCCGAAACACTATAAAAATGAGCATTAGTAAAATTTCATATTGACGGATTCACAGCTCGCAGGTTTTATCATTGTATCAAAAGAGTCTTTATCCCAAAATGATCGTGGCATATGACCGTTTAAAACACCAATATATTCGATTAACTATTACATTTAAGTACCTTTTTTTGTGTTTATTTTTTTTATTTCGTTGTCCACTACGTAACGCGGAGTAAGCGCTCATTGACGCACTTAATCCACGTTGAAATGAACACGTTTATAAAACACCGATCCGCCATTTTATAAACGCGCCCACAATTACATTACATTTATTACTAACTTACTTATAAGAATACATGTAATTACTACTACTTGTGTTATGAATTGAAAACTGGTTATCCTGTCTACACTTAATTACTTAAATATGTGTATATTTGGCTAAATGTTTAAAAAGAATTCAACGGAAAACTACGAAGCGTTCGAAACAAAAACGATAACAGTCAATAAGGATGAGTAATTAAAATCTATAGCAATCTATTATTTAAAAACTTAACAGACAACAGTTTTCCGTGCTGCAACTGTAACGGAGTATAAACGGAGACGCCAGTGCAACACGCAGAACAGTGGTTGTAATAACATTAAAATAAAAAATGTAATGTAATCGCAAGATGGGAGCGAGAATCTGTCATGTGTAATTCATTAGAATACAAATTTGTAGGAATTGTCGAACTATAACTGATGATTTTCGATCGATTTGTTAAAACCATTATTCAACCGTTTTTTTTTTAATTTTTATGACATAACAGATTAGTCATTTTACCTCCTGAAAGGCGAAGAAACCACTGCTTCTTATGAGAAACATTCAATTGTTTTTGAATTATGATTTCGTTCGTCTCAAAGTAGTATATCCAATAAATCAACTTATTGTCCTAGTAACGAAATATGTAAAAATATTAAACACGTATATTATAAGCCAATTAAACTAAGAGTATGCCACGATCATTTCTCAATAGAGACGAACCAACAGCGCATTCGTATTGAAAAACTTACGGAACCACTATTTTTCCGTATCATTTATAACATAACCCAGTACTATTGTAACTAAATTCGGAGGGACGCAAAAATACGATCGTGTAAGTTATCGTGTTTTTCCTTCCCCCCGTCTGCAAGCGACATTTATCGCCAATATACTGTTAATTAGGCTTATTAAATGTACAGCTTAACTATGGAATTTTTTATCGTAAAATAAATGTAGAAAAAATTTCACATTTTTCACAATTTCCAGTTTTTCGTCAACATTAAAAAATTTAATCGTCAAAAACTTAAACATAACTCTTGTCAGATGCGATCTGCTATAACTATTCCGTTTCGATGATCACAGAAAACACCGCTCGAGCTCGCGACACTCCGGCGCCTATATTATTGTATTTTTGTTGTCTAAAAAAATCTCTTAAAAATTTGTGCCTTCGAAAATATATCTTTTATTTTTACAAATATCGTCTCTCGACGGTGCGTCGCGAGCGAGAGCGTTTGGATTTGAACACTTTTCTGGAAACGTAGCTTGCTAATCTAATTTAGGATTCACGATCCGTGCTTCGATTGTTTTGTACAACGCGCACTCGACAGCGGTTCAAATGCGGTAGTTAATTATAACTTTAAAAATACCAAACGTTCATAAATTTTTCCCTCTACTAAGTTCTAAATTTAAAAACAATACAATTTATACAATATTCATAGGAACTTCTTTTGTTGTTATATTAAATTTATTTATATATTAAAATTTATTGAGGAATTTCTTCTTTTTACATAAATAGCGATCCGTCTCGCGACGGCTTCGGATTGATCAGTCGAAAGTATTTCAATGTATAACGTTTCCTAGATTCATCGTCGGACATCCAGCTCGTAACACCATTACCGCGCCAAATTATAAGAAAAATCGCCGAAAATGTTTGTATGTCTAAATGAAATACGTAATTGTAAATTAGCATTAAACTCATCAGTCGACAACCGAAACTTAACTCTTAAACAATATACGACTCGGGCTATTGCATTGATTTTCATTTGACATCGATACCTGACAGTGCGTACACGCCGCGACATGTAACCACTGCCTTAATACCAATATTAATTCAAGAATGAAATAATTACGTACGTTAAATCAGTTTACATTACCTTACCTATTACGATTATTTGTAGAATAATACGATGTATAACTATGTATACGCGTACACGTGTATATAATTATACACCACCCTTAAATATAATACATGATGATAATATTAAAAGAATATTCGGCAACACTTGACATTCTTATCCTGGGTCGCGGGTTCATTTTCGCTTCAATAAACTTTAAGTGAAAATGAATCCGAGACTTCGTAAACTATAATCTATTATGCAACTGGAAAGCTGCTCTGTTGTAGTTGAAAGCAAAATGCTTTGATGACCTTTTCGGGTCAATGTGGGCTATTGTTTGTTAGAATATGAATATATAAAATAAAATGTTTGGGCTTAGTCAGTGTCCTTGTAAAGAATGTCTCGTGTATCAAGACTTGTCGAAAAATCGCTTCGACGTCCATTAATTGTCGTGTATTCATTTTCAGTTAAAAATCGCTACCATCCGAAATACCGAATGTACGGCAGTCTTGTAACATAACATGTATATACAACTATACAAAATAAAGATAATGTAAATAAGAAGGTTCTATAGAAATAATAATTAATATAAAATAAAGTATTCTTTTAGATTATAAACAAAAGCATCAACGATGTGCGATAGGCTTATGTATGTACAATATTAGTCTAATATGGCATTAAAATAAGACTAACCCTTAGCGAAATAATTAAAACGTGTATAAGGAAAACAATTTCGAATTGATGTAATATTTGTGCGATAAATTCTTGACTAGCATAAGATTTGTTATTGCGAAAAAGTAGAATATTAGATAAATAATTAAAATATTGTTGGAAATAATTATTGCAACCGAATATTGCGATATCGCTAAATGCGACGGACTGTGCTGTTTGGCACATCGAAAACTTTGTACTTAGCTAAGCGATTAAGCTAATAAAACTAAAAATAAATATATTTAAAGTAAACAATATGTTTTAACCGATAAATCAATTTTGATTGCACTGGTCGTAATCATTCGTACTACGTCTAATTATTTGATTGGGCGAGTTTTTGTTCCATTTTGTTCAATTATTAATATTATAAAGGTACATTACTTTTATATGTACACAATATGCCTTTAAGCGTTCTCTATTTACACCAGTTAGTCTATCTAAAATTTAGTATTAGTAATCAGTGTTTCTTTTAGTCAACTAATATAGTTACATAATTTTGCACCCAAAAACAATATAGAATTGTCAAAATAAATTACTAACCAGAGGCGATTTCACGCTCTGCCCAAAAAAATCCGCTCAAAAATATACGAAAAATTTTCATAGTTTTTCCTCATTTGTGTGCGATGGGAAATCGCATCGGATTAGTAATAGCTAAATTTTCACGGTTGAGGATTTTGCTGCAGGTGGACAGCTTGTTGTGCGGCCTGTTGCGCCGCTTGTTGGGCCGCCTGAGCGGCGTGGGCCGCTTGTGCAGCTTGAATGTGCTGTTGTTGCACTGCTTGAGCAGCTTGGGCGGCCTGCGCAGCTTGCGCGGCCTGCGCTACTTGGGCGGCTTGTGCAGCCTGAGCCGCTTGTGCAGCCTGAGCGGCTTGAGCAGCTTGAGCGGCCTGTTGAGCAGCTTGCACAGGTGACGGTAGATTAAAGCCTAGCATTCTTGGGTCGTGCAATCGTAATGCTTGCTCTAATCTCTGCTCTTGCGCGATTCGGAACGCTTCTACAAGCTCTGGAGAAAGTTGTCCACTGACGTCATTCGGTTGGGGAAACCCTCCGTTGTGTCTTAACGGGCTTGGATTTTCGCTATTGTGCCCTGCAGCGGCCTGAGTCACAGCTAGCCTGAGAGCTTCCGCTTGACTTCGGAGTAAAGCTTCAGCCTGCTGAATTCGAAGAGCTGCTTCGGTAGGCGCTGGTGGTGTTTCGGGTGTTTGTGCTGGCGGTTCTCTAGCTAACTGCTGGCGCATCGCGGTAACTAGATTTGCAGCAGCGACCTGAACAGCGTTCGGACCTTCGCCCGGTTGTGCCATCATGTTCGCTGCAGCGGCTGCTATTGCTGCTACTCTTTCGTCAGGATAAGCTTGATGTCCGTTGTTCGATCTTAACAGGTCAGATAGTTTGTTTACAGCAGCTCCCGCTTCAGACCCAGCGGATGACGATAAACGACCGTTGGACGATGAGTCCGAATGAGCAGGTGATGGTGGAGCCAGATTAAGAAGACCTGAACCTCCTGCCGAAGCCGAAACTGCGGCAAGGATATCTCTTTCTCGTCGTTCAGCTGCTGCTCTCGAGAGGACGTATTGTGCGGCGAACTGATGTTTTGGTTCCATTCTCATGTGTTCCATGTGGGATAAGAGACCTGAAAAATATTGTGACGCAGTTATTAATTTGCTATCTGTATAATAATAAGTTACAAGACCTGTGAACACAGTGGTATATTAATCAATTACAGGTCCACAATCAAATAAACAACGTTCTCTAGCTACTATTGTTTGTTTGAACTTATGTTAGGTATTTGTTTAAATAGTCGTAATATTTTAAAGACAATATTAGTTCTCATTAGGTACCTTAAAAGCGGGCGAAATAAGTTGGTCTGTGTTTTATCAATTTCGTAGTGACATACAATTTTATCAGCGTGCATTACTTTGTTAATGCACCTTAGGTTATCTTTATCTTTTATTTTGTATCGTACAAGTAATATATTTTATTTTTCCATGTACGTATTTAAATCGCTATCAGAAATATTATCAATTAATGGATAAGGATATATTGTATTTATGTTGAAGCCTTTAATAGTATTTTACAACTATATTTAATTGCTGATCAAGCGTTATCTTGGTTAGGCAAATAGATACATTATATCATTTATTACATTTGACGAGAATTAAATAGATCATAGATCATTTTGACTTTGTCAATTCTAAAAATAAAGGGTCCAAAATGTAATGGAAAAGCAGAAATAAGAGTGTATATTTATTATCCATCGTTGTTTTTAAAATGTTCTCCTCTTTTTTGAGAATAAAAGATACGATGCTTACCACTTTCATGAGTGAACACCGCTTGACATACAGAGCAAGGCCACATCCGCAGACCGCTCGTCAGCTGTGTCTCTGGGTGACAGGCGAGGTGTTTCCGCAAAGACCCTTCATTGACGTAATGCTTCCCGCAAACCGGGCACGGGTGGTTCGCAGTCCGCCGCTTCGCTACATAAGGATCAATAGGTTTAGCTTGCGCTGGGTACGGTGATGTGGCAGGAGGGCCTACCATAACACCAGGATGAGGAAGGTTAGTGGGTTAGAGGGGGGAGAGAAAAAACAAACCGGTTAGTCTCGATATTAGAACAGTCGACGGGACGATTGCATCTCCAAAACTTTTGTGTATACAAAGCGAGAGTTCAATGTTGCTTCAAAGTTTTAGCAAAACGCAACCGTCATCTTACTCTAGTACATAAACAGAACTAAATAAATCAATTAACGCTGTATCGACGAAGAAATCTTCAGCTATAGAATAAACAAAACATGTTTTGACAACGAGCATGGTACGCCATCCGAAGAATCGTCTAAAACAAGAAATGTTTGCAAAACATCCAACCCCCTCTAATGAAGACGAAATAATAACAAACGATAATACAAATGGCGTGCCTGTACACTAAAACTAATACTTTATGGGAACGATACGTTTTTGGTGTGATTTTTAACCAACACCCCTCGTGGCTTTGTGCCAGTTGGAAGCTTTTTCGTATCATTGTAAAACGGTAACCATATATTTTATTCAAGACAGTAAAAGAATAGATAGGGCTTTAACAAACTTCCAGCGGCTCAACTTACAGGCTAATAAATCTCTTTTGTGCGAGCGAACAATTTGCAAATATTACTCTTGAATGAGGGTAGAAAAATTGACAGTCGCTCGACAAAAGAGGTCGCTTAATCTAGCTTATATAAAGAAAAGTAATCTAGATGACTAGATGACGTTCCTTCTGCGTCGCGGATTTTAAAAATGGCGTCCAGAAACTTACTGGCTACGCCGGACGCGTTGGGATCCTTGTGCGTGTTCTTCATATGTTCGACTAGGGCTTCGCCCCCGAATACCACTTTATGGCATATTGGGCATGGGGTGGCGGTGGCGCCCCCTATCATGAGCGCTGCATGTTGCTGCAAAACACCAAGGTGCAGCTGAAGCTCCTGTTCCACCGAGGTGGCGTGGGCATAGTGTAAAGATTAGCAACGTCGTAATAAAATAAGGGGTACAAGTCGAAAGTGAATTTTGAAATTAGAATAAAAGACAAATAAAATGTAACGGCCAAAGGGAATTTCGAGTACATAATGAGAATTTGTGAAATCATAGAGCCAACAGTTAAAAACTCAGATGTATAAAATAAAAACGACTATCGTAGCGTAGCTATTTTTACATAATTCACATGTACATTTAAACACAATTCATACTACAATTTAAATTATTAACCTAAAATTATTTAAACTTAAAATTTTTGAGAGTATCGTTGTAGTTTTTGATGATGTCTAATGTATTTGACAGGAATTAGACTTGGCTTAACAATCAAGTAATATCCTTCTAAGCACAATTAAAATCAAACTAATACTATGAATTTTTGTGCCTAGGAATTATCTACCTTTATACTTGCTATTTTTATAATATAGCTTCGTCTACTGTCAGTAAATTGTATATTATGTTTGTAAAGTAAGCAAAAAAAGTTGATTTGATGTCTGTTGAAAGAATAAGTTTATTTCAAAATAAAGTAGTAATACATTACTTTCTACTGAAGGGATAGATTATTAGTAATATTCTTGCTATGTATTATGCGCATTTAATATATATTATCAAGAACCATTCTTTGAAGTATTTTTTAACACTGTATATGCACTGGTGATGAAAATGTCTATTTTATTTATATAAAACACTTTAACGGGTTAAAACGGTTATATTAGTCAAACTTATTTCAAAATTATTTTTGACTGCGGCCCGACGTTTGAAGCAGCCGTGATTACGGGGAGACTTAAAAATATTTTTCAAATGAGTTTAACTAATATATATCGCGTTTTAAACCGTTAAAGTGTTTTATTTCAATGCGTACTGCTCGCGTAAACGACAGACATTATTTAAATGTCTATTGAATTTTATTTTTCAGTCATAATTTACATTGTCCCAAGAGTTTGCTGCTGCTTACCTTAGCTGTATGTGTTCGCAAACTACTTTCCGTGGCAAAGCCCTTTCCACATATGTTACAATGAAATGGCCTGTTCTTGGCCCTCTCTACCTGGGCGTCGTGATTTCGCAGGTGCTGCTGGAGATTCGAGAGCTGGATGAAGGCGCGGCCACAGTCTGGCAGGTGGCACTTGTACGGTCTTTCACCTGCAGAAATATAAAAAATAAAGCATAAGTAATAGACAAATACCCGAAGCATCTTTAAGGTAACGATTTTTTTGTATTTAATTATAGATTCAATTTGATTTAATAGGAACAACCAATATAGATTATAATGATTTTAGTTGTCTACGTTTATTAGCCTATTATGATTATCCCCCCCCAACCCCTTTTTAAAGGGATTTTTTTGGGGTTCTCTCCCCCCTCCCCCCCAAAGGGGGGGGGGGTGGTTTTTATAAAGGGGGGGGGGGTTGGGGGGGTGGGGCCCCCCCTTTTTTTTTTTTGGTTTTTTTGTTGGGGGGGGGGGGGGGGGGGGGGTGTGTTTCTCGTTCACGTCGGCCGACGGCCCACGGCCCAAAAACAATGATATGCTTCCGGTTTTGTTTGTAAATCTTAATAGTATACAATTTCTAAGTATTATATAATTATATTTATGATAAAAAAAAACGAATTTGCTATCTACCGGTTATAAGTATTTTAAATATTCATGTAAATTTCTTATCTGTGATTATAGAAAACACCGTTTTAAAGATAATAACTGCTCATTCTCACTTGGCTAGTAATTTTAGGTCACAGATAATATCGGCACTTAAGTTATTAATTAAAAGTAAAGTGATTGATTGTGTGGTTAAAAACTAGCTTCGAGAACTAGTATCTCTTATATGGATGTATGATGAATTAATTATATTTTTAAGAGTCTGATAGAAGGTTCGGCTTTGGAAAATAGCGAAGAAAAACCGAAGATTTCCGAACACAATAACTTACAGATTTCAAATGTTGCATAAACTGTATGTAAGTAATTATCGATTTTTTAAGTGAAACTGTAAAAAAAATCTATTGTTTTCCCCTAAATGTACGAGCTATATTAAGATCGGTGTCCAATGGTTGTTGGCAGAAGGAGTGTCGTGGACAAGTTTGTTTTTAACTATTTGGAAATTATTTTAACGGCCCGACTTTTCGGATGCTTTGCAGCAGTCGTGGTCACAGTTCTCCCCGTTAAATCGGCGGTAACTACAGACAGTATTTAACATACCTAATAGAAGGTGTCAAAGTTGATAAATATGTCATTAATAAACTTAAGCCGATTATTCGGCTTCGGCTTCAACAAATAGTCAAGTGTATCATAAAATAATCTCGAATAGAATGAAACCTTTTTAAAAGTAATTTATATACTGTGAGCACGTGTTCCAATTTATTGGTTTACTTTTTCATCGTTTTTTTTTATAATCTCTAACTAATACTATGAATTTATTTTATATTCAATTGCATTATTAGATTGCAAGATTCGTCGTCATGAACGGGACTCGAATCGGCATCCACAGCGTTTCGTATTGCCGGTCTAAACAATTGATATTATTTGTCAGCAGATGTCGCTACTGGTCTAATTCTAATGCGATGAATGCATATATTATGCATGAAAAAGTCTACTCATGACAAATTGTTTATATTATGTACAGAAATGAATGTTGTATTTATTTATTCTTTTTTTATAAATGTTAGTTATTTAAGCTTATATTTAAGTTATTTATTCTGTCTTGTGAAATAAATGGTTTGAGTTTGAATTTGTTGAACATCGAAAGTAATGACTATAAAATCACAAATTTAGTACACGTTTTAAAACGTTAAATAGTGTTTTATTAAAGTACCCTTCCACGCTGTGATTCTTCCGTTTATGTTTGAATTAATTTGAAATATTTTAAAAATAGAAGAGCGCTAAGTAAGGTGTCTTTTACTTGTTCACGTGTTATATGGCTGGCTATTTCAGTTTCTATCAAGCGAAACCCATGTTTCTCTATCCTTTGCCATAAAAACTGTAGGTATTCACAAAAATTGTCTCTATGTGCAGGATTGCGTCGCAAATCATCGACCCTGCTCTGTTCAAATTAAGTTCGAACTCGCGTTCACGGTCAAGAAAATTATTTGCGACCTAACCCAAGCTGCGTGTTTTAAATAGCCGTACACTTCCTCTACAGTTTTAAATTTAAAATTAGAACACTTCATTACGGGTCAACGGTCATGAGCGCGCGACGTCAACGATGCTCCAATTTTTTCAAACATTTTAAATATGGAACCACTTATTGTGTAACGGTTAAAAAATGACCTTCAGTAACCGAATAACCCGAAAAGTAACCGCGACCTAACCCAAGATGACCGCAGTTCCATTTTTAAAATAAAACCATAATAAAACCAACGCATACTTTTAGCCTGTACTGCAAGCAAATGCATAGGTCATTGAACGCACGCACACATAGATATTGACACGCGCGACGCACACACACGTAGCGCATCTGTACGGCTCGGCCGTTTGAATGTGTTAGTGTTTTTGCATGTTTGTGAAGAATGCGTGCACACATGAAGCCATAAAGAAAGATATTGTAGAATTATTTCCTACTATAGATGCAATAAGATATATTGGAGGTAGAATTATATAGTTTATCGCGCTAACGGTCGATTGCTATATTTATTGGCGATAAATGGGACGTCGTATCTCTCGACTCAAATGCATTCGAAATTTAAATGTTTCGTTTTTCCTAGTAGATATAGATTTTATTTAGATTTAAATTTTCTACTATAAAACTTCGAAGGACAGTTTATACATCTTAAGTTTATTTTTAAACTTAATTTTTAATTAATGAAAATATATGAAAAATAAATTATAAGTTGTTCTTTTATTTATTGACTGAAAACTACGTAAAACTACCGGACTTTAAAATAAAACACTTTAACGGTTTAAAACGCGATATATTAGTTAAACTTATTTGAAAGTCTCCCCGTGACCACGGCTGCTGCGAAGCATCCGAAACGTCGGGCCGAAGTTAAAAATCATTTTCAAATAAGTTTAACTAATATATCGCGTTTGAAACCGTTAAAGTGTTTTATTTAAATGTGTACTACTCGCGTAAACTATAGACAGTATTTAACTACCGGACTTATTTGAGTGTGCTTTGCTAAGTGGCAAAGGAAATATATTCTTTACCAGTATTATTTTAAACTAATAAATAATTAAACCGCATTTCCAAGTAGGCACCCAAACAACATACTACAAAAGGCTAACAGCAAAAGAGCTGGGTTAAGAGGCTCTAAGAGATCAACTTAGCAGAGACTAGAAAGTATGAATAATAGGTAACCTACTTTCAAAAAACTTGTATCTTTTCATAAGTACTGCACCGTTCAAAACCAGTATATTTGTATTTATTGTATTAAAGGACATTTTAAGAATAATTTAAAATAACAATTTTAATGGGATTAAGACGAAGAGTGCCTAATTTACGAAAAAGGTTTGATAAAGAGAGAGATAGAGATATTAAATAAGGTACATCCTACTTTAAGATACATTCGTATGTGTAACAATTATGTAATTAGTTTAAACAAATATTTAATTTTATATTTGCATCAGTATTTGTTTGTAAATAAAAGAAAATATGTCCATTAAATTTTTTACTTAGATATCTTTAAAGGCCTGGAGGTCAATTCTTAAACTAGTTTTCTAACTATTAATTAGAGTTCTAGATTCAAATTCCGGTTAAAAATGAATAATTATGACGGCCGCTTTGGGTACAAAATACTAAATACGTAGTTATCTGTAAAAGTCGTATAGGAAATAAACATCATCGTAGGTATGCCCTATACCTCACATATGTGTAACGGGCCTTAAATCGGCCGAAATTCTAACGAGACCCTATTCTCACCTACAACGCGAAAGCTTCTCATTAGGCTGCAACTTCAAAAATCGAACCTCATCTAAAACTTCCCGCGCACAGATTAAATCTTGTCTATGGGCAAATATTTCTTCCGGGTTCACCGTTCTCTATACTATTGTAGCCGGCCGACCATTTTTCAAGCCATACAACCTACGCGTAAAAGTCACCAGTGTAATAAGACCCCTCGCCATTTCTAATAATCCTTTTAACCCTTTGAGCGTTCGCCGATTTGAGAGCGCGCGGGCTCCGCGTATAATGGACGGTTGTCTATGGTTATTTTTGTTATTTCTCTATGAATAAATGTAAAGGGAAAGGCGTTTGCCTTAGCACAGTTTGTTAGATGTTGCCAGAGGATGCTATTCAGTTAGATTGTAATATTTATCGATTTTAATTTGTTACTAAAATTTTAACTACACGTTTGTTTTCAATAAAACACTTTAACTGTTTGAAACGCGATATACATTCCTTAAACTTATTCGCTAAGTAAAAGAACTACTGCTCGACGTTTTGGATGTTTTGCAGCCGTGGTCACGGGGGGATATATATAGCGTTATAACCCGTTAAAGTGTTTTATTTAAATGTGAATTACTGTCGTAAACTACAGACAGTATTTACTCGTTTGTTTAATTGATTGATACACTACATTATATATTTACTTTCCTCCGCAATCCTAGGTTTAACATTGGTCGATTTTTGTGTTTTTAATATTCTAAGACTTCTATAAGTTTTTAGTAATTAAAATTAAAATTAGACTGCTTTTGACGCTACGTCTTTGAGTGTAAATAATAATTAATAAGCAAAACACCATTTATAGACATAAATATAGAGTTGCACTATTAAAAATCAGGAAACAATAGTATCTCAGTCTCGCTCCAGACCGGCTAAAGCCTACGCATTCGATTTACATACAAAAGTACTTTCCTAATGCAACCTCCGCTGCGTAGGTTTCAAATTCTTAACCTAGCATTATTCTTGGTAAAAGATTTAGATTCTCTATGATTTTTCATCATCTCAACTCATAGAGAAGTGTTATAAATACCTAAATAACGTCGGGCCGTAATTAAAATAATTTACAAATAAGCTTCATTATTATATATCGCGTTTTAAACCGTTAAAGTGTGTTATAAGTACCTATAAAAACATTCTTTTTTCAAAAACCGTCTACGTAAAGTGACGCGTAGGCTTACGTTCTATTTTAAAAAAAAAATTCTATAAACTAAGGCGTGGGCTGGTTGTAATTAAATGAAAGTACCAAACTAAAGTGCATACCTTATGACTTTGTGGCACAATATTTAACGAAGAAACTTAATTAATTTATTTGCCTCTGAAGGTAAATTGTTAAATGTGTTGAAATAAAACACTTTAACGGTTTAAAACGTAATATATATGAGTTAAATTTGTTTGAGAATTATTATAACAACGACCCGACATTTCGGATGCTTTGCAGCAACCGTGGTCACGGGGAGACTAAAGATGGAGAGTGTCACTGACGCCAAAGTAAAAAACTTCTCCGCTAGCGCCATCTGATCCGTCGAAGTTAGTATGTATTTGGTATCCGAAACGTCGGGCCGTAAGTTAACGAATACATATCGCGTTTAAAACCGTTAAAGTGTTTTATTTAAATTTGTATTACTCGCGTAAACCACAGACACTATTTAAGAAATTGCTCGTTTAAAAATCTTCTAGAACTTCGAATCACGTCGATTTTAAAACGACGCGCCGACAGTGCGCTCGTTGCGAATTTATTTTTGAATTTGGAACGCGTCTTACACGTCATTTTGACTTGCATACGAATAATTCTTGCATGTTTTCTCGTTTAATAACGCGTGTAATTCGACTTTCGTTTGATCGATCTTCGTTTGAATCTTAATTGACCTAGAATAATTCAAGTGATTCAATATGTATCTGCGTAAAACACTTAACCCTATACAACCGCACATTGCAAGTAGTTTCTGATTTCCTTTGATGTTCTTTACTATAACAAATACCATCCTATTTGTAAATAAGTAATTGCTCTTTTCTTTATAGCGAACTCTTTATAGGCCAATAAAATACCACTCTTTACCAAAAACTCAATCATTTTAATTACAATACGGTTAACTGTTATGACTAAACCTTGTAACGTGATGTGTAATAAAAACAACATTTCAAACTAGACTTCGTGCAATATATTTCGCATCTGCATTTAATAAAAATTCGTAAATGGCGTTCGAAATTCGAATACAACAAAATGGCGGCGTGCGTCAATACTCTATGCCCGCCCGACGCAGGTGGAATACTATTATATTTTTTTCCCACCCCTCGGGTGGGGGATAGTTAGGGATGCGTGTCCCCACCCCAGTGGGTGCGGGTGGCGTCCATAATTTAAATTTCGAAGCGCATTAATATGGAATTAATTTAATGCGTTGCGTTTCGATATTGGCTGTTGTAAACTGTTAGTGTGCGTATTGTTGGTAAGTTATACACAAACTCAGATAAATACGTAGCATTATTATCCTTTAAATCTCTAAATACCTGGCAAATTATTATATAATTAGGTAACTTAGCTTAAAACATATAAATATTTCGATATTACTTGTTTAGGTACCTAACTATACTGCAACGTAAGAAAGAGAATGGAATAGTTGTGAATTTTATTCAGAGTAAGCAATCTTTAGGTACTTACCAAATATTGACTCAAATAGAGTGCACTACAATCTCCTTTACTAATAGATAAAAGTAGGTAAGTCAAATTGTTGGTCTGTGTTGATTTCTAAAGTTAAGAACAACTCAAGGGGAACAAAAAATATATACTTATCCAAAACGATAAAGATCATAAAAGTATTCCTAAGCAACGAAACAACGAAAAACCACATCATAATAATAAATTTAACTCGATAAACGAAAGTACGAAGGAGAGAGAGAAACATTTTCGCAAGAAATCGCAAAAACGATAAAAGTAAGAAAAGTTTTATCTCAACTGGATTCCACTGGTTTTTTCCCCGTTTCGTTTCTTTTTTTTTTAATTTTCACCGCAGTGCTATCTCGCGAATGCTTCAGTGGTCAAATAAAAACTTAAGAAGTGTTCAAGGAAGAGGGAAAGATGTTGAGACTTCGTTCAATTTTATTGTATTAGGTACAAGTTTTATATTTATGAATTACGAATTTTTATTAATATATGTTAATACTGTCTGTAGTTTACGCGAGTAGTACACATAAAAATAATACACTTCGACGGTTTAAAACGCGATATATATTATATTTAATATATTTGAAAGAACTGCTGCTTTGCATCCGAAACGTCGGGTCGAAGGTAAAATAATTTTCAAATAAGTTTAACTAATGTATTATTATATCGCGTTTTAAACAGTTTAAGTGTTTTATTTCAATATATGTAGTGATCTATTTTTATTAATTTATACATTATTTAAGTCATCAGTATGATCCTAAACACATTTGACGATAGAGGACAAATATTGTGCTAACATTATGGATATTACTTTTAAAGCGACTTAACCATTATTAATAAAATTAAACAGTAGTATAATATATTAGAATATCATATAGAACTGAATAGTCTTACAAAAATTAGATCATTAAAAAAGTAGTGACTCCATAGATTTCCTATTCTCAACAGTCAAGTTAAGAAAGATAGCCAGAGAACTCCTGAAAAGGGTACACGTTCCTTAGAGTAAAAAGATTGCAACGCGCGAGGGAGTTTCGACAAGAAAAATGTAAAAAGAAAAGTGTTAGTTTTCTTCGAAGTTGCACCGTCTGCACACTAGGGTTGCCACTAATGAGATTTATTTTTGCTCCAGTGATTAAGGAGTTTACTTTTCGACTGGAGTTCTGACATTGCTGTAAGTGTTGTGAAAAAGGTGTTTTATTTGTTAAAAATGAAGGTAGTAAATCCAATTTAATGCGAATTTAAAAGACATTGTTTATAGATAATAAGAGAATTAAAAATGTAAGCAATTATTTAAGACATACCTACATACATACATATATTTTATACCTATCCATGTACTCAAAGATCATAAAATGTAATAGAGTAGACTTTAAATAAAACACTTTAACGGTTTAAAACGCGATGTATATTTGTAAAATTTATTTGAAAGTATTTTAATTACGGCCCGCCGTGTCCGATGCGTTGCAAATAATTCAATTAAAATACATCGCATTTTAAACCGTTAAAGTATTTTATTCAAAGATGATGCCCAACTAGTGGTATAATTAGAAAGGTTCCTTTTTTGAAATTTACTACTGCTAAGATAACTACCAAGATTAATTTAAAATGATCAAGTAATATTTTTATAAAATCTATGTTAACTGTATTCTAAATATAAATTGTTCAGTCGATTACATATTATTTTATAAACTTCGTGAAAATGCCAACCCTATACAAAGATCGTGTGAACAGAAGAAGGTTGGCGTAGTTCAGCTTCAACGGCTATTTTTATTCATTTCAAGACGGTTTAAATTTAAAAGCGTTTTACATCCACTTAGGGATTATAATTTATATTTAGTTTTTATTCGCAGCAATTCTCGGGCTGATTCAGCTGAGTTTAACTTTCAAATTGTCTAGTGAATACACTGTAGCAGTTTATTGCTTACAAATAACGTTTTATATAAAATTATATAAATCTAGTTCATATAGAGATAATTAAAATAGTCATTTTAAAATGTGTATGGGTACATAATCGTGAAACGTCAAACAGCTTAACGGATAAATTTCGCTTTTTAAGTCTTTAAAATTGCTGTATTTAGATGTGGAGACAATAATAAAACAGAAGGACAATCTACAAAATATTAAACGGTAAATTAAAAAAAAAAATTTACAATGTACATAATAAAGTACATAAGAACGACGGATCAAAAATCACGCGGTATGCTCGAACATATTTCTATGTCTGCTTCATTGATCGTTATACCTTTAATCTTATCTTGAAGCAGGCAAATAACTTATTATTCGTGAACGTCAAAATTCCCCAATAAAACAATTCGAAATCCAAAAAATGACCGTTACTACAACAAAGGGAGTCGGCTATTATAATTAAACCCTTACTATAACCCTTCCTTACCTGAGGGTCCGCTATGTCAATCTGTATTAGTTTTAGTTCACAATGCGTTTTTAATTATTATTTCTTGTTGCGTTTGAATTTGGAACGCTGTTATTAGTTTTGGGTGACTGTTGTTTTTGTTGAACTGTTTGAAAAACTTACCCTTTGTTTTAATAAGCAATATAACAAAATACTGTCTATAGTTTACGCGAGTAGTACACATTTAAATAAGACACTTTAACGGTTTAAAACGCGATATATTAGTTAAACTTATTCGAAAATGATTTTTAACTTCGGCCCGACGTTTCGGATGCTTTGCAGCAGCCGTGGTCACGGGGAGACTCCCCGTTACCACGGCTGCATTTAAAAGCAATATAACAACTAAATTTATTGGTATATAATAAATGTTGTTTATTATATGTAGGTACAAACGTTTTAACTAGAATGGCCTTAAGTGTACAGTTTTAGATAACTTTATAGATCCTATCTAGATGGTTAAACGTGTTGCATTGCGTTAAGCGTGAGAGGTCCTGAATTTGAATTCCAGAACAATAAATTGTTTCGATCGGGCATTCCACCGATATATGATCAATTATTTGCCTGTCTGTAGTGCACTTCAGTAGTACACATTTAAATAAAACACTTCAACGGTTTAAAACGCGATATATATTAAGTTAAGCTATGTTTAAAATATACATTAGTAAAGCTGTGACCATGTCCACTGCAAAGCATCCGACGTCGGGCAGGGTAAATTAATTTTCAAATAAGTTTAACTAATACATATCGCGTTTAAACCGTTAAAGTGTTTTATTTAAAACTACAGGCTTGTGAAAGAAAAATTCAGTTCACCTACCAACAATTGCCAATATAAACAGAAATAACAATATATGACGGTAGATTGTAATTTATCAAAACTTGTAGGAGATACGAATGGAAATGGAAATTCATAAAAAGATCTCAGATATCGACTTCGCCCCAACGAGAAAAACGTTCAAGTTTTTTCACTTAATTTAAACTCAAAAGATACTTGAGATAATTGCTCGCCACCCCGATGGAGGATCGAAGAGATTTCAAAAGGAAAGCCATTTTCTATTTTTTGGCATTCTTAGCGGGGCCATTGTGAACGAAGAATCGGTGATTAAAATTCAATTTGTGAAGAATCGAGTGTGGACGAGTCGGTGCATTTTAATTGGGGTAGCGAGAGTTTATTACTTAATTTATGTAAAATTTCGCAGTTTTCGAGAGAAAAGAAATAATATTCAATTCCTTTACGATTGAAGAGGTCAGACAAGTATAGGGTTGGTATAGTCCAGCCATATAACATCTAAACAAGATGCGCTATCGATCGTTTTGGATATTAGGAAATCCACAGAACCCGAAACGCAATTAATCACGGCTTATTCACCTGTGGACAGTGGTTCGTGACCCGGACGGAATTGCGATTATCCAAAATTATATCCAGATTTTCAAACACGGAATCTGATCATAGATTTCCAATATGATATTTTTTAATAACAATATGATGAAATGTGTTAAGATGATTTAATTAATATACCAACATACGCATCATTCATCCACGAGATATAGGCATGAAGGTCATACTTAAATTCTGGCAAAAATTACAATTAATAATTGTTGGCGAATAAACAATACCGTTCAGACACCCCATTCTAAATATCTGCACAGACAGGAGCGACAATACCGTCCGATATAATAGTGTAAAAAATAAATTGTCTTAGGGTTAAAAGGTTATGGACAATGACCCAGCAGCTGCCCCAAAAATAGCCGAATAGCGAAGCGTATTATTATGCAAATTTTTCGCAGGTATCATCTTCCGTAGTGCTTTGTCCGTCTTTTTTTAAATTGACCGATTGTGACGAATTTGATGAATGGCCGTGCATATGCTGTTGGATTAGTATTATTATTTTTATGGACCCGACGCTATAATTTTGTCTGTGGTGAGAAATTTGTGTGGGCATTTTAGATGGAGCGATAAGAAACTTTTTAGGACTTGCTACAGGTTAGCGGTTTGATGGTAACGTGGTGCTTTTGCGTTAAGGTAGAAACATTCCAAATTCGAATCCGTGGGAAACAAAGATATAGTTAGTAGAGTTATGGGAATTTATTTAAATTAAGAATTATTTTATATTGCTTTTTTGTGTGTAAGATAGAAAATAATCAAGGTACATTGGAGTGTAGGTAAGTTGTTCATGTTTACAAAGATGTGTGTTACTGAAGGACTAATAATTAAAATTCATAAATTCTAATGTATTCAACGACCTACAGGTAGTCTAGACAAACAGTTTTCTTCAGTGATTAGTGTAGGAGATGCAACGATATTACAAGACTTCGACACTTGGATCAGTCAGTTTCCTGAGAAATTTTTGAGATATTGACAAGTCTCACAATATAAATAAAACACTGTTACGGTTTAAATCGCGATATATTAGTAAAACTAATTTAAAAATTATTTTAACTATGGCCCGACGTTTCCGATGCTTTGCAGCAGCCGTGGTCACGGAGAGACAAATAATTGTACCTAATATATATCGCGTTTAAAACCGTTATATTGTTTTATTTAAATATCCATTACGGAGCTTGATACGTCCAATTATTAAGTGCATATAACATTTTTAAATTAGGAACATACATTAGCGCGTATTTAAAAATGCAAAAAAGGGAAAAAGTATTCATTTAATTTAGAGACACCGTTACTATGTTATATAATAGTTTGTTTTGAATCCACCAGGACAAAACGAAAATCAATACACCATAATAATAATATCGATGTTTATTTGAGGCGTGGTCGACTAGATCGGAAGGTATTTACAGTTAACCCTTCCCACTAACAAAGGTCACAAATGCCCGCACGCAACGAAACCCAGGCGTTATACATCTAGCTATTTTTGCTAAAAACCAGTTGTGCGCGCAGTATTGCACTGTACCGTTAGCTCTGATGCAACTTTTGATGTCTGTAATATAATAGCATCGTGGGTCTTCTAGATCTATCTTGAGATCGGGCTTATGTTAAAGCTTTTTTTACCGACTTCAAAAGTTTACGGGTTTTAAATATGCCCCGTAGAAGAAACTTCAATAAAAAGATATTTAAGCACGATTACGTTGATAGAAAATTTATGTTGACGATGGATATATACATTTGTCTGCCGCATGCTTACGTAGATAACGTGATTTCACAATTCAAGTCCTCCAAAGACCACGGTGCTGCAAAGCATTTAAGACGTCGGTTCGTAATTACAATGAGTTTAATTAGCATATTTCTGGTTTTACACAGATTTTTTACGTGTATACTTATTCATTAAAGGGATGCTTAATATTTTGACAGTGTTATCTAATTGCACTATCTATCATCTTTTAAAAAACGTGCTTTGATTTTGTTGAATAGTGCGTAGTAAAAAACTGGAAAGTTTGCACTGTGCGATATAATTATTTACCTATTCATGAAGAACAGCGTTAAACAAAATTCATTTGCATGAAATCTAATTGCCGAACACATTATTTCCATTGTCTTCTAAAGAGTAATCAAATTAAAAAAGTAAAAGCGACACGCCATCTCCTTTGTAGCTAATTAAAGAAATGCGTTCGGAAGAATGGAGGTAAGTGGCAAGTTTGTGAAAAAAAACAAAGGGAATTCAAAAATGGAATTGTTTCGTCTCCGAATTATTTCTTTGTCCGGAGCGTTAGCGCGGAGCGTCGGACCTATTTTATTTTACGTTTGATAACGCAACGGGGAAAAAATTACAATTCCAACTGATTAAACCTAATTAAAATTTTTGTTTGCCGACAAATTAATAAGTGTATATTTCGTAAATACTGATAAATATTATGTAATCAATTTGTGTACGATACAGTTACAGTATTAATTTATATTGTAAGTTCTTACACAAAAACAGTCTCAGAAATATTTCGTCGTTAGAAATGGTAAAGAACAATTTGTGCTCGTTTCGTTGATCGGTTCTTTTACAAGCAAGTAGTTCAGACCACTGTGTGCTGCCCGATCGTTTCCCCGGAATTCGAACCCGGAACATGCGTTTCATTGTTTAGCTACAGAGGCGGTCACAAGTTGAAAATAAATAAGTGAAACTAATATACTTGGCGTTTTTAACCGTTCAAAAGTTAATTATCTCGCTTAAAGACTAAAAACTCGATAACGATTACGACAATTCGTTAAAAAGATGCGTATAACGTATTTCATTGTTTATGGCAACAAAAAGTACGTAAGACATACGCACCGCACCTGTTACAATCAGATGTTAAAAATCTTATAAAAAATCAGTGCACCATTGATCGGGGATTTCCTGTTTTTTGGTGATTACATTAAAACACGAGTTTATTGAGCGGAGATAATGTTGCCAGCTGGTCCTTTCTCGGTTATTGCCAGCTATTTGAAATTATACCTGGTTCACTTTCTTCGGGTTTTTTTTATTATTGTTGATTAGACGTTGTAAATTGTATATTTGCGATGATAAATATGATCAAGGAGTTATGTGAAAACATTACTTGTATATAAACACATATACTAATATAACATGTAGTAACGCACTCTTTTTAGTTGCGTGATGATTTTGTAAATAAAAATGTTATAACCCAGGCATAATAGCTAAACTAGATTCGCTGTCTACGTATTTTGGCTTTGGATATTCTAAATCCACAGACTGATATCAAAAGCGATTAAATTTCACGGCTTTTTCATCTGTGGACGGTGGTTCGTGACCCGAACGGAATTATATTCCTAACCACCATCGATATCCTGATTTTCAGACGAAGTCGAACATGTGTTAGAAAAATTATAACTTTAGTAGAAATGCGTTGCGCCCGGTGTGAATCGAATATCGATCCCTTTGATTATTGTGTATGTCACATTGCATTAACAAGAACGTCAAAATTTATTTCTTTCCTATGTATCACATAAAGATGGTTCCGTTTGATTTATAGTTTTTTGCTGAGGATCTATGCAACGGCGTTTTCAAATAATCAACATACGATCTCGGGAAATACTAAAGTCTAGAACAAAAAGCGACTGTATTTAAATAAATGAAAAGCGGAAAACCTTCTGCCATATTGTTTAGCACTCATTATGCGATGTGATTGTGTTGTAAACTCCGCCATCTTTGTTTTGTCGTGAGCGATTTGTTACAGTTAAAAAAGGAATGTTTTTTGTCTTGATCTCTATTCTTTAGACGTTAACGAGATCTTATTGCTAAATGTTATTTCCTCATGGATACATCTTACATTGCAACCATGTGACATAACATAAATTATAGGCATTCCATACTGAGTCTTTTAAAAATGTATTAATGATAAATTAATTTCTATAAAACACTTTACAACGCGAATTAGTTACTTATTTTTAGTTAATCGAAGCTATGATCATTTGTTTGTTATATATTTCGCGTTTCAATCTGTTGTAAAATATTAAAGTATTTAAATGTGAACTACTCGCGTAAGCTACAGACGATAAAATTATTATGAATAGGTAGCGGTATTACCAAACACAAATAAGACTTTTCTTATTGACGACAATTTTTAAATTATTTCACTTACATATGTAGTTACATGTAATATAGTTTATGTTGAATCAGACTATGTATACATTGAACGACAAGAGAAGATATTAGCCTATTTTGTTATTTGATTTGAAAGTTGAGACTAGAGCAATGCCGTTTCCTCCGATGGAGCATGGGGCATGGGGCGAAGACATGCCTGTGTCCGTTTCACTGATCGGTTCTTTTACAGGCAAGTAGTTGTCTTCTGTGCCCTGCCACACCGAAACAATCTTAAGTCTCTAGGATTTGAACCCAGGATCCCTCTTAGCAATGATAGACACGTTTAACCATTTGGGTATAGGGGCGGTTAAATTTGATAGGAAAAGAAATAAAACAATGGTACATCTATATAAATAATAGGTACTTTTAACTTCAAAGAATACTTACTACCGCTAATAGTCACAGTGTATAAACAAAAAGCAGGATACACGCACCGAATGATTAAAAAAAAACAATCTCAACAAGAAAGTGCGGCGCAAAAAATACAATAACTCCCGTCAAATTATAACAAAGAATACAATTAATTGTAGATATTAATTATAAGCCGTTTTGTTTTTAAGCGGACCCTTCGCCATATGGCTACAGTTCTTTTCTTTTTTACGTCTTACGCTAATCTCTTTGTTGCTAATTACGTATTGTCTTGGATTGGTTTTGTTTTGAATATAATAAACAGTTATAAAAGGATAATTACTTATTAAGATTCTATAAAAAGACATTTTAAAAATCAGTTTAGCTGCATGAACTGTTTGGTTATTTCTGTGTTCAGTTTTCAGACGTAGCCACAGATATATGTCTATTACAAATACAAATGTTCCGTAATTAAGACAATTTCTTTGATTATTCTTCTTCTATCTTCATTATAAAGAAATAGACAATGTCGAAATTAAATTTGTGCAAGTAGAAATTCATTCTGACAAAGAATACAATTAAAAGTGGGCCCGCAGTAAGTCCGATTTAATAACCAATCGCGACACCTCGAGAAAAAAGATGGAAGGAATTCGCCCCAATATAATTTCCTAATCACCGGGCCGAACGTCCGGTGCTAAAAAACTGAGGCATCTTCTGAGGCTGCCGTCTTGTCTCGGTACGATTAGTGTGGATACCCCACAATATTTTAAAAATAAAATTTTAAACAGTTTAAAATGCGAAATATAGTAGTGAACCTATCTCCTCATGGCCATGGCTGCTGCAAACCATCCGAAACGACGGGCCATGGTTAAACTATAAATATGTTTAAAAAAAAAAACCGTTTAAAGTGTTTAATTGATATGTTTTAAAAATATATCAATTAAACACTTTAAACGGTTTAGAATTCGTAATATATTACTTAACCTATCGTGCCACGTAATCATGGCTTCTGTAAGGTATCCCAAACGTCGCGTCGGACCATAGTAATCGCTAACGAGCAATTCGTATAGCAAACGTACCTGGCAGTACATATTACCTCTGTACTTGAACGACTTGGACAGTAGTAATACGCACGACATACTGTTGGATAAGCTGGATAGATGCAGGAAGATTTTAAATAGCTTTTATAGATGTATGTCGTAAGGTACCAAAGCCGGTGCGCATAAACCGATAGACGGTTTCTTTACCGGTTTAATAGTGTGAAACAAAATGATAATGTAAAAAAAAGTTAAATAAAATAAATAAAATCCGCGTTTTTGAATATTGAGTTAAATGCAGACAAAACTTATGTCAAAATATTTTTTTATCTTTTGCGAATAAAAAACCAATACCTATTTTGTAGTCTCGCCGCTGTACAATATAAGAAATGCAGATTTGTAATTAAAAATCAATATCTAATAATTTTAAACGTAGGAATGTCCATATTGTCTAGTGGAGCGTCATGTCAATATTTACTCGGGGAAAAGGCGGCAAAAAATAAATTAGGCGAGAGCTCATTTCGTCCCAAAAATCTTACGACATCTGTGGCCCCTGGTGTTGTAGACGGGGGTGCTAGTCGAGTGTTTAATAATCTATACTCTATGTATAGACCATAGGCAATTAATTTTATAAGACTTTTTACATTCCTTTTAAATAAGTTACAATTATCCGCAGTTTGACGTAAGAAATACACGGTTGACGGTTTAAAACGGGAAATATATTCGTTAATTAATTAAATAACGGCCCGACATTTCCCGAATGCTATAAAGCTTCCGAGACGTAATTTAAATTAATTAGGAATTAGTTCATATATTTCGCATTATAAACCGTTAAAGGTGTTTTTGTAGACGATACACTCCGAAGACAAACTTCTTAACTATTAAGTACTACGGCACACAAATTGAATAGAAAACCTTTCGAGTTCCATATTTAAAATGAAAAGTAAGAAACAAAAGAAAGCGTTTCAAAACAAATTCGTCCATTGGAAGACGTAATTTCCATGATTGGTCCGACCTGCCTCCCTTATCTTTTTGTGATTTTTTTTCATTCAGACGCGTCTTTATTCAACCCTCAGTAAGAGGGCAGGGTGAAGTTGGATTAATTACACTTAATACTTGCGTTGAAATAATAATAATAAAAATAAATTGCAAGATGACGCTTTAAAATACTAATATTTTATTATATTTTTTAATAATACTTTTAAGAAAATGTCCTATAATGCTAAAATGAAAATGTAAATTTTGAAAGTATCAAGATTGTACGGTCGCAGTAGGAAAGCCTATTTCGAGGTGAGATGGAAAAAAGGTTGTTTCGCGTGATCGGTTTTTATTTGATTTCACCACTGTTTGCTCACAAATTAGTGTGCTTCGGTGCCTACGAGATTGTGTTCCGTTTTCATTATCTCAACAGGTTTTATTGGAAAATCGTTTTATACTTTCCGCGACTTCGGAGACGTTGTGATTTTAAAAATTGGAATACTTTTCTTCTAACAGGTCAGTAGTTAGTCATTTATACTTATATTTAAAAGCTGAAGAGTTTGTTTGAACGCGCTAATCCCTACTACTACTGGATCGAATTGGTTAAAGCATTTATCTAGGAAGGCTATACTAAACTAACTAACTACACTAACTAAACTATATATACTAAACATTGAACTGCGACCGATAGGAGCGAAGAACTAGTGGGAAATGTGGAATAACGCGGCCTTGCAAAAACATAGATGTTAAAACCAACTTTTCTACGCGGACGGAGTCGCTGGCACAGGTAGTATTGAATAAAGAAAACTTTTATTTTTCCCGGTATTCGAACTTAGAACGATATTGTAATCTAGGAAAATCTTCATTCGAAAGTACCACAACAATTAGTGACCGTAAGAAGTAATTAAACAATTAAATAACGTTTTGTGTGATCTGCTATTTAGATAATTTAAATGAATTACCAGTTTCCACACTAAGTGAAAGTAACGGAGCGTTTGAAACAATGAAAATTATATTTTTCACTCGTAAAAAAGGAAAATACTTCAAACTCGATGAAAGCAAAACGAGAACTCTCTAAGAAAAGCAAGGGTTATTATTCAAAAACAAAAGAATCGTGGCCGTCAGTTGTTTTTTAATTAATTTTAAGTGCGCGAATTTTGTCTAGAAGTTTTAACAAGTAATACTAAAGATAATATTGTAACTCAAACAAAAAAAAATACCCTAAAAACATACAATTAGATTTATTTTAATAAATAACTTTATCCTAAGGTGCAAAACAATATTTTTCAATAATATTCTAGGTATATATACTCCGACAATAGATTGATACAGCATTAAAAAAATAGATTTACTATTGTTGATACTAATTTTGCTAGACCTATAACTAAAATGTTTACGTAATGTTTATATAATTAAAATAATGTATAATATCCCTAACATTACTTCTACAAGTGAGTAAAGTGAAACCCCGTTGTCCCCCATGAGGCATAGGACGAACACATTACTGTGTCTGTTTCACAGATCGAGTTTATTTCAATGCAACTCTAGACAACTCCGGGTCCTCCTAGGTGCAAAATAAATTACATTCCATTTTTAAAACGGTTTAAAAATGGAATCACAAAGTTAGGAAATTTAATTTCATGCAAAAGTTACAAACGACAGTGCTGAATTTCAGCTGAGTCAGTTAAGCCTAACAAATATAACCAACATATGAGTCGTGCGGCATATGCAAAACAAAAGTATGCAACTCAATTTAATTTCAGACAAAAATGTATGAATTTCAGATTCAGTTTTACAACGTGCACTGAAGTTTACAATGGATTTGGACTGCGGAAACTTTTTAATAGTAAAATTTTGACGTTACCTCGTTAAAATGAGAGTGCATTGTAGAAGTTCCGGTTTTGCAGTTTAAAAAAATATTTGAATTTCAATTTAACTAACGATTCGACGATAAAGACTTGAGGAATATCAAACGAAACTGACTAAGCGCGAGTCGGGATCGACTCGTACGCACAGTTTTGTCACTTTGACATAAAATTAGCTTTTTTATTGATTTCAAGCAAAAATTACGTTTTCAGTATCACATTTAATATCATTCCAGTAATGCTTATTGGCTTCCTTTGAATCTATACAAATATTTAAAGATTACTTTTAAAATTAACTAAGCAAGAACGCGACCAACGTCTTGTCATTGATTTAGTTTATAATTATAAAGTTGCAGAGGAGGTTTGAAAAAACAAAATTGAATCCCTATTAACTATACTACACTAACAAATTCGTTAACACAGCTAGTATTAGATATGTTTATAATTAAAATGAGTATTTAAATAAAACATAAGCTAACGGTTTAAAACATGATGTGATATATTTAATTTAATGACTAATCGAAATGGTTGAATTTCGCGTTTAAAATCGCTATAAGTGTTTATTTAGTTGTACTTAGTTTTAGTACCTATTTGTTTCTTTATACATTATATATAAAACAGTACATTGAAATCATAATATGCCACATAAAAGTCTAGCCCCCGTTAGTCCCCAGTGGCCGGATTTCTTTTCACCCGGACAAATTTTTCCATTAAAAATTTTTCAATGATAAGATGGATTACGTGCTTGAGTTACATAAATTCCCCGCGGGACTAAACTTCATTATCCCCTTCATTCTTGAGGTTTGGGGCTTACCGTAAGTGTAGGCATAAGTCTAGTAACGGGTGAAAAATGGCTGCCATCTTGTGTTAAAATTATGTTTAGCAATTAATGGATTTAGCATTTCTTCTAAGGCTTTGGTTAATTTTTTGTCAACAGAGAAAGTTTCTTTAAATAATATTATTTATAACATTGCACAGTGTTAATGTGAAAATGCAAAAATGGTTCTAGTATAAGACCTATTTACAATGCCTAAGCTTTTGCCAATGACAATCAATATAACGGTAACTAAATACTGTGTTTGTTTAGAGCTTAAGTTATATATATTAAAATACTCTAACTGCATCCGAAACGTCGGATCGTAGTTAAAAGTAAACGACTAAATTACGTATTTTAAACCGTTAAAGTGTTTTATTTCAATGTTTGCTACTTGCGTAAGCTATAGACTGTATTTAGTGCAATACCTTTTTTTTTTGATATTCTAGCATATTACCAATGTACTGTAACATATTTGGTCGTGGGTTTGAGTCAAGTATATGTCATCGACTGTTTATTGTTCCCATTTGAAGACGAAATATCCTCGTTTCTACTAAGGCAAATAAGGTCAACACTATGATTGTGTACGTTAATATGACGTAGTTTTATCGTTTTAGTATGAATTGTCCCAACGTTTAAAACCGAAAATAAATAAGTAATGATCTAGTCAATTAGACTAATTGGTCTAAACAAAATAATGCGCGACACGCTGCATTTCGCTTAGTTGAATAATTTAAAGGATGCGTTTGTGCCTACCGCAAAAGCGCGGTGTTTCGCTGTTTCCACTTTTCATATGAATATTACTGATATATTAATCGCAAACGAAATATCGTTAATTAACAGTATTATTTAAGGGATCTAAACGCAAAAGTAAATGTTCAATATGACGTGTTTTGAGTTGAAAAATAGTTATCTATACTAATATAAAGCTGAAGAATTTGAACGTGCTAATTTCAGAAAGTACTTATTATATGAAGGTTCGAATTAAAATTTTATTTTTGTCTTGCTTCGAACATTCATCTAGAAAGGCTATAGAACGCTGAGACTAATACGAGCGAAAAAGCGAGAAAATAAAACTGTACATTTTATAAGTTCTTGTGTTTTGTTTGAAACCATTTTTACAAGAATTAATTGTTTTATACTATAATTTTATTTTTGTTTTCAACTCATTATTTTAATGTAAGTCTACTAATGAACAATAGAATAGTTGTTTTAGCTTTAGCGTTCATCTGCTAGCTGACAGTATTGAGTTTATATTTATAATCTTAATGGTACAAAAAAATATTAGTTGATAACTGCGCCAAACAGATAGCGCTAGCGTAGCAGATTTGATTTGTACTGACTACGTGTATTGCAAAGTATCCGAAACGGTAGGCCGTGGTTAAAAAAGAATAATTTGACTAATATGTTTCGCGTTTTAAACCGTTAACAGGGTTATTAAATGTGTACTACTCGCTTAAACTATAAATAGTAGTATGTGGGTAGATGATTATTATCAGCGTAAGAGTGAAATCTTTTACAAAAACGTAGCTAACTTAGGGTTAGTTTTTAATACCATCGAAAAGCCATTAAAAGGTAATTTTCCGCACTCATCGTACCGTGGCATACAATTGCTTAATTTAGACGGCAAATGCGGTAACTTTTCTCGTTGGCCACTTCTTAACTGCTGTTACAACTTTTTTTAAAAGAAACCGCTTATTTCTTTTCAAAAGTTTATATAGAATCTTTCTAGTAGGTCGATCCGTAGATATATTATTTAATCATTGATATTAAAAACCGATGCCTTAAAATTTAGAAGACTCTGATACCGCAATCTACTTTTAATCTCCGAACTAGGACTAGAAAAAAGGAATACCAAACTAATATTTCGATCGTAATTCGAAACTTGGGCCTCGCGATTCGCAGTTAATTTAATGTACTAACAATAAGAAGATTGAGACAGTTTGAGCTGATAAAATGTGTGTGAAAACATGTGTGATGCTAATAATTTTCATCTATCTTCTCTTTCTCTGCTAATAACTACCCTCAACAGACTATAGGCACATATAGAGTGAAGAATCACGCAGTTAATGAGTTAAAGTATCTGTAATTATAATAAATTGAACGTAAATGTTTTTCGACGTTAAGCTCTTAAATGCGAAACTATAGTGCATAGTGGCATACCCACACCCCCGTAGTTTGGGATACATAACGCTGGGGGAGGAGGTAAAATCGATAGAATCAGCGACGCGATGACTGCCGGACGAACCATTTTGATAATATATACATTTTATAGTTTACATTATATATAATGAGGTGTGGCATTACCTAGTGTTAATAATGCGATCCGCTGTTATAGTCATTTGTGTTATGTAAATTAAACTAAGTGTTGTGTTCGATAGTTCGTTAGGTAATATGAAAAAGGTTCTATACAAATTGTACAGGTATATCAAAATACTGTTTAAAGTTGTGACTTACTGCCGAGCGCGATCGAGGCAGCTAGAGGCAGAGTAGCCTAACTGCAATTTTTACTTTAGTTATTTTTTTTTTTAAAAGCCTAAAAAATTTAATTTACAAGAGCATAGTGACCGATAAATTGTCAACATAATTCTTACACAGATTCATTTACGCCTAAGCAAATTGCGCATTTTTGTATTCCTCCTTATTCAAAGTTATGTTTGCTATTAGGCCACTCTGTCTCTAGCTGCCTCAATTCATAATTGATTTTAAAAAAATAAATCATATCTTCATATCTATTATGAAGTGAATACGCCTTTTTCCTAAACACAAAATTTTCATTCCTTCAACGTCAAACGCCAAAGTAGCAGATTGTATTATCTGTGTATGTACTTTCTTTGTTTTAAAGCTGCGTTCAAATCCACAAACCGAAATTACAAATGCATTCTAAAATAAACTAGAATTAATAAAACATGAACGCATACATCGCGGCATACGGGATACGTCTTCGGAATTCCAAATTTAAACTGACCGCCCATTATAAAACAGATCGCATCGAGTTATTTCCCGCTCGAAAATAAATGCAGATTATCGCACAATATTGCACTGGTTATCCATAGATAAAACATTAATTGTAAAAGTAATCGATTCTTATCTACAGTAACGTTAATTAATTTACACACGGTACCACAGAACTGATTTAACAAGTTATATAAGTGAAGAGTTTAAATGTGACGAACTTCTCCCTTTCCTGGGTCCGTTGAACTGATTGAACTAACTTACGGACAAGTAGTTGATCAGACACCTGAGCTCTGGTCTATCTAAATTATTATTGTGTATTCTCAGGAATCCAACCTAACACCTCGCACGCTTAGCCCATTGCTAAATCAACATTAAATTGGAATATTGTTATTAACAATATGTAAGGAGTAATTTCTCAAGATATAGATAGTAATTCTATCCGTATTGTAAAATCCATGACATATAAAATCGTAAAAGCGCCGCTAAACGATATTATCAAGCACACATAAAACTACATTTGCAATAAACAACTTAATGTTAATGAAATAAGCAATAGTTGCGTCACGTTTTTACAACCGATCTCGCATTCATAGACAATTTATAGTTCCATATGGCAGGGCAACTTTTATAATTAAAACTACGCGCGTACCATTGGACGAAGTTTCCACGAAAAAAAGCGGCGCGCCGTGTACGTGAAAAGCGGGAAAAAAAATTGACCAATGGCCGGCTGACGAGAGCCCGCCGACCAATCGCCGCGCTCGATTCGAACGTAGAATACGTGTTACAGAAAAAAATTCGTTTACGTGTTTTTCCACCTCTCGCCTAGCGAATGGGCGGGTCCGTCATTAGTATGTGCATAACAATTCTATTTCTCACTTTTTTCACACGACTCGGTATAAATTAACGATGCTAAATTCGCCTTAAGATTGTTTTTACGCAAAGGTCAGCTATTTTGTTAGTTCATTGCGCAAATTTAAACAAATGTTCTTGTACAACATCCATTACATAGATTAAATTGTATTTGTGTGCAAATTATATTCTATGCACCTTGGATTTTATGTTTTATCTATGCATTGAAAATAAGCAAGTCCATTTTTAAACATACGTAAATAAATCTTCGTATGGAAAATAATCGTTTCTTTTTTTAAATGTTGTTTTAATAAGCTCTTAAATAAGCAATTAGTATTATCTGTGCATTAAAAATGATATAATATAATAATGTAACGTCTTTAGTTTAAGCACATAAATAAAACACTTTAACGATATAAAACGCGCATTATATTAGCGCATATTTAAACGCTGCAGTTAAAATAAATTGTAAATAATTAAACTAATACATTTCGTTTCAAACCGTTAAGAGGTAAATGAATTTCTGGTACCTATAATAATTCTGGTTTTAAATCAATTGCAGAAACACGTTCACTTTTCCCACGTTTTTTGTCGAGGCCAAAGCTGTCAGTAATTAAATATTTATAAACGCACGCTGATTGGCGGGTTGTGTATATATTTTTTAATTGTCATGATTGCCACTTCGATGTCCACATGACAGTGACAGGAGGTGTTGACTTTTTGACGTTTCGTGAGTCGTAATATCGAATCATTGATCGATAATTATTAGTCTTTAGATCGTCTGCATAGCTCAGTCTAATGTTAATTTTATGCTTGATTAAAGTTCTAAATTTAAAACCTGGGAACACATGCCTGCCACTGATTACATTGTATTATATAGATAATTGAAAACTTGTATATATTTTAACAGAAGTTAACAGTTTTTTTTAAGAGGAGGACACGCATGTCGGAGGCATTGAATATTGAGAAATCCACAGACCGAAATACTAATCTGTGGACGATGGATTTTTAAAAGCCGTTATTCTATTAAAACCTTTTTCTTGAAGAATTTTTTGTTATAGTAATAATCTATATTCAAATCATGGGCCTAATAAATCTAAATATTGTATATTCATATCAAGAAAACGAAATTAGTGTCGCCCTAAAATTACAACGTAATGAGACAGCGACACATTTCCGTACATTTATCAAACAATAAAGTATAATAAGAATATAAGCGTACATTAATAGCATATGAAATTGTCGATAATTACGAATCCACCCTTTAATGAAAAGAAAATTGTTGGGTGGGACTTCTATTCTCCTTGAAAAACTCCCTACACGTTAATTTGTACTTTGAAGACACATTCTTTGAAATTATAGATTTTAAAATGTAACCCAAACTTTAATATTTGAGCCCGGACACGAAAATCAACTGTGAAATAGGGGCCGAAGTATTAACGGAATATCAAATAGGCTTTACTAGATTGTAGATGATAATATAGATTGAAATAAATGTAGCAAGTGCAACAATATCAAACGAATAAAAAGAGATTAAAACTTTCTTGGCTCTGAGATTAAAACCTTTTAAACGGTTTAATACGCGAAATATATAAATAGTCTGTTAGATATTGGTTTTTCGATTATGTGGTTTGAGCAACAGGATGAGTTCGAATCCTGACAGTGTCAGACCGCTTCAATCCTGCTTATATGAAGATAGGTTGGTAAGTAATAAAACTCATTCTTTTCGCTACAAAGTTAAACAATTAAAATGGAGATTTATAAACGGTCAAGATAAAAACGACAGGTGGCAAGTTTCGCCGAGATCTTCCGCTCCGTAGCTTCAGAACTCGATATTAAACTCCTCTCAAAAGATGAGTTAAGCGTGATATATTGTAGGAACTGTTAGTTCCGTATGAACGTCATACAAACTTACTAATTTAAATAAAACAATTCAACGGTTTAAAACAACATGTATATTAGTTAGACTTATTTTAAAATTATGAAATATTTGCTGGCTGCCGCAAAGCATCCGAAACGGCAGGCCGTTAAAATAAGTTTAACTAATATATACCGCGTTTTAGACCGTTAAAGTGTTTATTTAAATGTGTACTACTCGCGTAAGCTATAGACAGTATTCAAACTTGGGAACTTTTCTTTTACTCGTATATGCTTATGAAGTGTAGAAATGTATTAGATATAATCATTTATATGCCTAGATGATGATATCTTAGATCTACTTTCGTATTAAATAAAGAACAAAAAATACAACACCTACAGACCCCTAAAAGTCAAGACAAAGAGTGTCCAAGTGAAGAAAATATTTCACTAATTTTCGAAGTTTCCGAACCCTTTTGAGACGTTTAAAGTTTTTATTAAAAAAAAAGCTGATATCACTTTAGAGAAAAACTTTTTATATACATTTGTACAAAAGATATGTTGAAGCTTTAAAATATATATATCATTATTTATTATATGCATATACGCAACTAATGATCAAATAACGATCTTTTGATCAAGAATAATAGTCAGAGATTTACAACCAGATTTACCTATTTTTTTTATCATTCAAGAATTAATTATCTTTACTACATCATTCGACTTGCAGTAGTAAGTCATATTTAAACACAAGACCAGAACAAAGGTTTATAGTAATTTTTTTTTCAACAATTAGGTGCCATTGTCCTGCGTTTGATTCCTAGGAAAATAACTGTTTGTAAAATTGTTAGGGATGTATATATATATACTATTCGTGTCATGTAATTGTTTCCTTTTTGCTAAATAAATGAAAGTAAGAACCGAATAAAGATTAATAAAACGATTTTTTATCGTGTAAAAAATAGTGTACCTAATAGACACATATCTGTGTCTGCCCTAAACCCCATGTGATAAAATTATATTTTCTGAAAGCACTAACCTGTATGTAATCTAGTATGTTGTTGTACGTGACTCAGCTGCTTAAATCTTCTGTCGCAGTAGGAACATTTGTACGGTTTCTCGCCAGTATGAACCCTGATGTGCTGGACCAGCTGGTGGTTGGAGCTGAACGACTTTAGGCACTGCTGGCACTGGTGGGGCTTCACTTCACCCCCTAACCCTCGCTGCAGCTCCCTCGCATGCATTTGCATCGCGTTCTTGTGCATGAAGATCTGAAAATCGGTGCACATGTAAAGAAAAGACTAAGCCATAATTGGGGATAAATTTGACATTTAACGGAAATAAACGGTTTCATACTCTTTAAACAAATATCAAATTAGGATGGCTAAATATTGTAATCTCGCAACGAGTGGCATAAATATGATTAATAAGGTAAAAATCGCAAATTATTTTTGAGTAAATAGTTTATGTGCGGTAAGCACATAATTTTTAAAATAAATGAAACTTGTTTAAGAATGATGAGCTCTGACGTTACTTCATATTATAATTTTTATTATTTATTGTAATGAATTAAATTAATTTTTGATAGATAAACTTTTATGTGATTATTATCTTTTGAAAACTTTAATATTTTTCACATGATTGCAGTATATGCATTAAAAATCAATTAAACATTGAAAAAAAATTCCGACACGGGCAGGTCTACCACCGGCATCCACAGCGTTCCCTGCTGTTGCTCTAACGAATTTCTTTGTTTTTTCGTTAGCTGTAGAAGAGAATGATCAAAGTTTGGTGCGAAACTTGTGTATGTTAATTTCATATCCGTCCCATTTCACCTAGCACTCCGAATTAATTAACTTAAAAACTCTCAACTTTTGTCCTTATAAACAAAAAAAACGCTTTAGCAAAACATTTTATCGTGAAGTTGAAAATTTCCAAACTTAATTATTTAACTTGAAACTTTTAACGTGAGACAAAGAAGCATTTTTGCTACGCTTTTTGTCTTGTTAATTTACTCTATTTTGTAATTAGACTATACGATATACATTTATTTCTTGGACACACTTACAAAGAAACAAAAAATAACATTACAGTTGAAGACATGATGACTTTTTGTCATTGCTTAAAAAATACCACTAAGTTCACATAAGCCGTATATTTTATTTAATTAAAACACTTTTAACGGTTTCAAACGCGATAATAATGAACTTATTACAAATTATTTATATTATATTACCGTATAGTTTAAACATTATTGATTATTAACTACACTGATTCTATTCAACCGCCTCTGTCTGTCCGGAAAAGTCCTGCGTTCAAATCGGGTTAAAAATGTTTATAACAGACGGACGCTGAGGCTCTATTAGAGCAGCAAGAGCACGAAGCGTTCGTGGATTCAAATCTCGCCCGCGTCATATTTTTTTTACAATCTTTACTTTTAATACTATTGCGGGCATTTTTGCGCGCGTTGCGTTAAAGGTCCAAAAAATACATATGAAAACAATATTCTTCTATACATTATCTTTAAATAAATCCGTGACAGTATATGTCCATCTTTTGATAACTCACAAGAACTTTTATCATGGTAATTAAAGTTGGTTAAAATTATTACCTACCAATTGTTTGTTCGACTTGTACCATCATAATAATATTAACCTTAAAATTTTTTTGTAGTTTATATATTAGTTTTACTAGTAGGTACCTAATGTATATCGCGTTTAAAACCGTAAAAGTGTTATATTTAAAAATTAATCTTAGAAATAAAAACACAATGATAGAAAACTTTATTATTTTTAATATGTTGCACATGAAGGCACTATGTAATTGAAAAATCGAAAATAAATTGAAAAAAAATTTTTGACTCGGGCAGGACTTGAACCGGCATCATCACAGAACGCTGACGATGCCGGTAAAAAAGTCGATTTTTTTTTAATACATATATAATTAATTAATAATATAATTTTTAAATTAACACGATTGCTGGATCAGCCAGTCTGCTATACATATTGAATACACGTTCATTATAAAAGTTATTATAGTTAAATAAGCTTCACCTATAATACGTAGGTATGTACAAATTATGATTGAATAAAATGGTATCAGATTGCCATGTGTAAGCGCCATAACGTGTTACATTTCACGAGTAGTCCTATAATTTCGCCGTAAAGAAATAGCCTACGTTGCGATACGAAATTGTAGGGAGTGATTCATTGGTGTATTTCATAATTATTTTTGTTATTCACACTCGACCTTAGTCAAATAATTTCTCCACTTTACTTTTTACAGTCGGCTTCGGTTGCAGTTAAAAGCGTTTGGCCGATTCATATAAAACGATGTAACCTTTAAATAAAACAATTCAACGGTTTAAAACGCGATATATTTTAGTTAAATGTGTTTCAAAATAATTTTTAACTACGGCCTGACGTTTCGCGTGCTTTGCAGCAGCCGTGGTCGTGGGGATACAGTCTCCTCATAATTTTCAAACAAGTTTAACTAAAATATGTCGCATTTAAATAAAACACTTTAACGGTTTAAAACGCGATATATTAGTCAAATCATTTTCAAAGAAGTTTAACTAATATATCGCGTTTTAAACCGTTAAAGTGTTTTTTTTATGTGTAGGTACTATTCGCGTAAACTATAGAACGATGTAACCTGTGACAAAAATCCGAAGTTTTTATTTATTGACGCCACACTAGTTTTAAAAGTACCTAGCTACCGATTTTTAGACCTTCGGTTTCGTTTAGAAATTGTTCTATTAGTACATACGGTGATTTTAAGTCTAAAACTTAACTCACGTAACAATGTAGTTATAATCTGTGCGATTTATTAATATTATCTTTACTTTATTTTGTCCAATTTTTCACGTCTATACATGGATAGAAGGGAAAATCAAAGTTGAAAAATTCATGCAAATATTCATTATAAAATACACGATTCCGTTCTAATCTGCTGTAACTATACGCTCAGCTATATTTATTGAAAACCCCCAGTTTCTTGCGATTGCAAAGAAACGACTTTCGGCACGCAATCCGTACACTGCGAGACATGCGCAAACGTTTACGATATCTTTTTTATACACGCAATTTTGTCATCCCATGAAAATAATACTACATTTATAATTCTACCATCATGTCACAGTTATTTAACCCCCACTGGGTTTAAAATCAAGCTTAATGTTAACTTAACTTTGAACCATTTAAATAAAACCCTTTTAACGGTTTTAATTCTCAAATAAATTCAACTGATATACCGTTTTAAACCGTTAATTTGTTCTAAATAAATGTGTACTACTCGCGTAAACTACAGACTGTATATGACTTTAAACCATCTACAGTAACAGTATTATTTTAAGAGTATTTTGGATAGGAAAAAAAGAAGCCATCTACCGAAATGCTGTACTGTTTCTCGGCCAATATTTTCGTCTTTTACTAGTGTACAAAATCTTTGTGTATTTATCTATTTAATTTTCTACCTTAGACTCAACAACAACTCCCTCTTTTTTCTTGTATTGTAAAGAGATTTTTATTAACATAAACCTTAACATTGGAAAATTATAAATATTTTTTTTTGTATTAAGGACACTTAAAAAAGCAGTCATACGTCTTAGTTTCCTTATAAAACTGTACAGTACCTGCGGCAAGAGAGCATTGTGGAACAAGTTCAAGTCCCACATATCACAATACATAATTAAAAATAAACAAACGCGTACTACAATCACAAGGATTCCATGAATACTGTGGTGTATTATTTTTGTACCCACTAAAGGAAAAACTTGGCGTAAACATTTGTGAAATCAACTTAACTGAAGTTTATAAATTTAATTATCCGTTTCCTGTCATAATAACTTTATTTTTCAGTAAATAATAGGGAAAACCAGATTTGTCGCAAATAGCTAATTTGTATTTGTTTATTCCCTGGAACTCTAAGATAAGTCAATCTTAATTAGTGGAATAGTATTTTTTTATCCTTTTAATTAAGTTTATTTATGTTATTTACAAGTATACGTTTGTATTGCTCGTATTATTTTATTCGAAGATTTTACTCTTATTTTAATTCTTAATAAATAACTGAATTAAAACACGCAAACCTGGTCATTTTTTTTATAAAACTGCAAATAAAAAAAATATTCGAAGTAGTAAATGAAAAATAGATTAAAATAAATTAATTTATATCTTATGCATATTTATCTTAATTGTTTTTTTTATAGTCATAAACAATATTTTTTACTGACAATAATAAAAAAAGGGTAAATTATTGTGTTGACTGTACTTTTGCATTTGCCGTGCAGTGTAACCCTTTCACGCGTGCTAGAAAGTGGAACTAGACGCTTCGATCACGCAACGAAGAAATTGTAAAGAATTTATGCTTTTGATACGGTATGATGCGAGGTCTAAGGTTCACAGCCCGGAAGAGAGCCGAGACACGGTATTAGTTAGCGGCGTTGTTGTTACATAAGTATCTACTACTTGACGTAGAGTTTAACAATATATATATTTTTTATTGATAGAGGAGAACAGACAAACGTGGTGTTAACTTGATGGTAGGTGGTATACCTCAGCTTATAGTATCTAAGCAAGGTGCGCTGTCGGCCTATTTTGGCTTTTGATATGTGGAAATCCACAGACTGAAACCGACATGTTTTAGAAAAATTATAAATTTGAAACAAATACTGTCTATAGGTTACGCGAGTAGTGCACACTTCAAGGGGAGACCACGGCTACTGCAAAGCATCCGAAACGTCGGGCCGAAGTTAGAAATCATTTTTAAATGTTTAACTAATATATCGCGTTTTAAACCGTTAAAGTGTTTTATTTAAATTTGAAACAAGTTTGACCCGGTGGGGATCGAACCCACGTCCCGTTAATTATAGCCATGCATTGCTACTACAAGACCAATGAGCTATCTCATAAATTATTTAATTTGTTTTTCAAATAATACAAATTATTTGTTTGTCTAACTAAATTAATATTAACTGTATACATTAGATGATTATAATAAGTAGTCTGTGGTTTGGAAGCAAATCTGTACTGATTGTGACTAGACCACATTGGGAGGCAAAATCTAGAAAATTATAAAATCTAATTAATTTTTGTCAAAATAGGTATTAATGTAAAATTTCTCGTCATTTGTTATTTAAAAATGCAATCGTTTATAAAAAATCTTCGCGATCACAGCGGCTCGTGCCTCCCCTGTGTAATTAGGGACGTAAAAAATTAACGGGTTTAGGTACTCGCTAGATATTCTAGCTATGCTATATTTATAGCAATGAATTCTGGCTTCGAAATTTTAAATTGAGGAAAAGACAAAGTAAATCTTAGTCAGTCTTATGTTAGACGATGTGTGATTTAATTAAAATTAAACGATGAATAATCTGAAACTAATTAATTTAATTGTTTGACGTCAAGTCAAAGGAAAACATCTAAGATTTCATAAAAAATATATAGTAGGTATGTAGACTAGGTATAAATATATAATACAATGGTAGCTAAAATGTTTAAAAACCAATCTATAAATTACTGTAATCCACAAATTAAATCGACTTACAAAAGACACGGTATTTTTAAGTAAACTCTCTCGTTTTTAAATAAAACCCTTTTAACGGTTTGAAACGTGAAATATATAACGTATTACAATTTAACTATGCCCCGACATTTCCCGAATGCCCGACTGCAAAGGCAAGGTAAAGCAAAAAGTCTCCTGTTACTTGCTCAACAGAAACAAGTCATTGTTCCCGGAAATCGAACTTAGGACCGCTCTTAACGCAATGCAAGGCAACACTTTTCACCACTGAACTACCTTGCGGATTTAGCTACAGCAATATAGTTCAGCGTTTGAACTCCGTTCAAAGTGTTGAATTGTCCTAACAAACGCCTAAAAAATGCCCCTTCAGGCTATAAAATATGCAGGAGCTATAATTTTTCTCGCAAATTGTCTCACCGAACAAGCATTAGCGCTCTATTAAGAAAAACGACGCGAACCCTTTCTACACTTCAACAAGATTTTTATAAGGCTATTAAATTGAAGCGATCCTTTTCGACCTAACACTGTATTTAAAGTCTAAATATACACTAGCTGAACTGAATTTTTTTAGCATATGAAGTATTTAAACGAAATTCGATTACCATAAACGCCGTTCTTGTAGCTGAGATCTTTAAAGATAGACATATTACTGTGGCGGACATTTTTTGATTATATAAATATTTCTTTTGAAAACTATAATATTCTTCACATGTTTGTGCAATGGTGGCACTATATAAATTAAAAATCGATTATAAATTGAAAAAAAAAATACGACTCGGGCAGTAAATGAACCGGCATCGCCAGCGTTCCGTACTGTTACTCTAACCAATTGAGCTATCGAGTCCTACACGTTATGTACCTCTTGCGCAATGTAATTCTGCTCAAGTCGTAAATTCTTCCATACAAGTTATTTGGGTATCTGTAACCGTTTTCAGAGCGCACGCAAGGATGCTTTTTTTTCCGTTGCTTCCACATTCTCCTATGCTTCTTCGCTCGAATTGTTCTAGCCAACACAAATAATATCTCGATTCGAACCGGTCTTACCTTAGATTATTTCTTCAAAGTTATCAGTTTTATAATATTAGTATAGATCACAAACCAATAACCATTTCGCAATCGTAAAAACATCTTAAACGGCACACTTGACCCGTTAAGTGGGTCAGGAAAAGTTAAAAACGTAAAACATTAAAAAAATGTCGGCCGTAAAAAATGTCTCGACCTTTTTATAAACTCGAATTGAGTCAAGTTCACATTGAATGCGCAGTGTCAGATTTTATTTACGCAGTTGTTTTGTTGAGGCAAAGATCGAGAAATAATGATTTACAAGCTTCGGTCTGTGACTTTACTCGGGCACTTTTATATTATTATCATAATATGACTGTGTTATGTACATATTGAATCTTATAAAGGATGAAAATATTTTTTCATATACATCTAATAACAGAGGATAGACAAGCAAATACAAATTATATAGGGCTAAATATTATATTTACCCCGTAATATCGAATTAAGATGTGCTGTTGGCTTTTGTCGAACTTTCGGAAATCCATAGGCTGATACCGAACGTGACCGAGACGACTATCTTGATATTTTAGCAAATTGCATTTCCATTAATATGTATTAGTTGTTAATAGATAGATTTTTAAAACGATTTGGAATTTTTGGGCGGGCAATGTGTAAATTTTACAATAGTGTTTTTCGTCAACTCAAATATATTCAAGAAAAAATTTTACCGTCCACAAATTTTATTTTGCGTTTTTTTTACATTTGTAATTGTGCCATTATCTGTGGTTTTTATTTTCGCTCATAATGTTTTTTTCTTTAATTAATATTAAAGCCTTGCATACCTTTTAGATACATAATTAGTAAGAATTATTAGAAAGAGATTATGTATGTTTGTGTAGTTGGTAAGCCTTTAAAAAAAATTCAAAGTCAATTGTACAACTTCGTGACTTACAAACACAGGTGTCAAAGCGTCAATTATCAACTTATCACTTCCCGTCAAACCCACTATTACCATCAAACAGACAAGGGAAAGGGGTGAAAAAATACCTAATTAACGCGACGTAAAACAATTAATTCGACTTGACGCGGTGTGATATGCGAAATGACGTAATGGCGCAGTAATTACTTCCTATTTGTTTTTTCTATGAATTCGCGTACAATAGTTTCCTTTTAGTTTTTGTGGGAAAATACATATATGAAAAATTCGAGGTAACGTATACTGTAATATAATGCAAACAGCTTGTCTGTACGTCAAAATAATAAAGATGGTGGTATAGATTTTTTTTATAATAGATGACGATATACAAGAATGGGATTCTCTTGATGGAAGATGAATAGCCCAGATATATAAGATCTAAACAAGATGGGCTGTCAATCTATTTTTGAGAAGTAATTAAACTTCCTGGCTTTTTCATCTTAGATCGGCAGTTCGTAACCAGTCCGTAATTTAAATATTTCAATGCCAGGTTGAATTGTCCAAAATATTTTGAAGAATTATTAATTTGGTTTGGAAATTCTTGAATGGGAATCGAATCTACGTCCCGTTAATTACTTAATCTTTTAATTAAGGTCAGATGTCATTATAAAGACTTAATATTATTTGTCCGCCGCGATTATAACAAAAAACGTTCCCAGGCAAAGTCGGGGCGTAAACTAGTATTACATAAGTTGTATATCAAAAAATCCAACTCCACTTAAAATTATTTACCTAATTTCCTTCTTCTTCTAAAAACGGAGTATCCTGGTGAGTAACACATATTTAAAGGAAAAACGTGATATACCCTTTTTCACTGTAGGTAATTTAGACTGACTTTTATTACATGAGTGATTAAATAAAGTACCTAGTATTGACGGTTCAATACGCAAAATATATTCGCAAATTTCAGAAATGTTGGGTAGAAGTTAATAATAAATTAACTGACATAGGATTTATTTATGCGTGTACTAGTCATAAAAAACTTTTTACCGTTAAAAACGCGAAATGTATTTCGCGTTTAAACGAAAACAGTTTTAAACAGTTAAAGGTGTTTTATTTAAATTCCTTTAGTTTATCGTTCAATACATTCGCTCATCACAAAATCGTGACCTAAACAAAAAAATAATAATAGTGATTGTTCTTTAAATAATAAAGAAAATGTCCGCGACAATATGTCTATCTTTTAAGATTAACTCGAAAAAACGACGGAACGCGACGAGGGACGACAGTTATAACTTATGAAGCTGAGGAGGGTAGTTTGCAAATTATGATGCCCAAAATTATACGACGCGAACGGAGTTGCGAGCACAGCTAGTACCTACTCAAATAAAGCGCGTGAGCAAGAGTAAAAAAGCGACCCATTTTTAGTTAAGTCACAAATGAGTCGAATTATTTATAAAATACATATCGCCTTTTGTATTCATATTATGTATTGTTTACAAAAGTCCAAGGTCTGAAGATATGGATGAGTAATGCACTGCCTTGAACCGGTAAATAAAAAACTCATTTTTATAACAATTTAAAGATATTGCATATCTTTAAGATATTTTTATTTTTATGGACGAAACAATTGACAGTCGACTTTATACTTAAGTGCTCAATATTATTGCGTACGCGCCGAGCCCTTTTCGAAGAATTTTTCAGTAGTTTACTATTTCCATTAGTAGCTAACACCAATCAATCTCTCCATTTATATAACATCTACTAAAATTAGTTTAAAGCAGTAGAAACGTCGAGTAAAACTTAAAAACCAGTTTCTAAATTTAAAAAAAAAACTAATTTCGCGGTCTAAACCGTTAAAATTTATTTAAATGGTAACTATAAACAGTACTTAAGACGTATTAAACGAAATATACGTTATTTTATTCCGAAATTATAATGTATTTATAAGTATTACTAACTACTTATTTAAATAAAACAATTTTATCGTTTAAAAACGCGAAGTAGATTTGTTGACTTATTTTAATTTAACTACGGCCCGACGTTTCGGATACTTTGTCCCTAATGGCAAAGTCAAAACTGCTACGCAAGCGTTATCTGTTTCGTCGTAGTTATTATTTGGAGAAACTGACTAGGTTACAGAACTGAGTCACGGTGTCCTCACGTCTGCATGTTTTTTTGATCTAGTGTTTTTTATAATTTCCAGTTGCTTCTAGGCGCTTTTTGAAGTATCTATGTTTGAATGGTATATTTTTCTTAGATAAATATTGTATTTACACTCGAATAATCACATAACAACAAGCGCATTTTACAATATATAAGGAAATGCATAAAACAAACGCGTAAACGTCGATAATTTTATAAAAACATAAAAACATGTTTATTTCCTGCACTCGGTCCTTGGCGTTTATTTAAATAACTTATTAGATAAATATAAAACACATAAATTTATTATTGTACCGTACACGAGTAGACAGGTATTAGTTTAACTACAGTAATTATTAATTTGACGCCATTTTATAGACGCAGTTTTGTCTGCGCGTACGTTACTATTTCGTTTCAAATGATCAACGGATTTTTATAATGTGATGAAATTTTATTAGTTCATAGTACTAATGTTTTAACAGGTTGAAAAGAGGTTGTTGTCCAGATGCTAAGTTATCTGGACAAAAATTAGAATGAAGATGGAAATTTAACTTAGAATATTAGCTACGATGTATAAGATAGCTTAAGTAATTAAGGCGCTTAAATTGAACATACATACACTGACGAATAGCTATTTTAAAACAACCAATTTCAGAAATTGACTGTTCTAATTGTCTTACAACAGCAGAGCAAGACAGATATATATAACTCTCTCATTCATTAGATAACAATCTACATCTACCGCCCACGATCCAACTTCCTACATCTCGAGTTAATTAAAAATCGACTATATTACAATCGAATAAGATCTATATTACATAATAACATGGAGTTGTTATAACGTTTTACAAATGGAAACATGTTATGCGTTTTTTATAGATAAATGGTGGAAAATAATTAATTTCCATGTTAGTTGAATTGAAAGTGCTGTTACATTTGATAACAACATGTACAACACAAGAAATAATTCATTATACATATTTTGTAGTTGTTTTATTTTTTATGAATATACTGAATTAATTTATTATTTTTTACATGTTATTGCACATGGTGGCATTATAAATTAACACGGTTTAAAAAATCAATTGTTTGGAGCAACAGTACGGAGCGCTGTGGATGTCGGTTCAGGTCCAACCCGTCAATAGTGCGCCTACGCACATTTAACTGTAAAGCGAATTTTATATATGCTACATGCATACTTTAAAATAAAATTTGGAAAGAATATGTAGGTCTACAAAATCTTGAGGTCTTTAAAATGTTCTTCTCAAATGTGGGTACCTTAGATCAAATATTCGTAAACACTTATAACTCGCAAGTAACGATTTCCCGGAAGTAGGTACCTAGCAACAATAGTTTTGATAACAGCACACCCAGGTCTAATCGACTACTTTTAAATGAAACAATTTTAACGGTTTAAAACGCGATATGTAAATTACGGCTACTGCAGGCATCCGAAATGATGGGTCGTAGTTGAAATAAAATGTAAATAGTTAACATATAAATTTCACGTTTTAAACCGTTAAAATTGTTTTATTTAAATGGGGATCTACTCTTGTAACTATCAGGCCTAATCTACTGTCTGTTGCCCCATGTCCCATATGACATTTCACACATTTTAGAAAGCGACGAAGAGAATAGTTCAAATTGTAATCTGATTCATTCGCGTTTATACGAGTAAAAAATATATGAGAATACTCTCCAGTAAAAGTTGTCACACACACACACACCCACAGGTGTCTGTGTGCGTAGGATAGAATAAAAAGCGTAATAAAGTTCCGACACTGACCTATGTCAACAAACGGAGCGCGCGTGTGTGACTCGTATGTAGGCACAGAGCAGAAGTATACAGAGACTACGGAATAAATAAGAAAGTTTGTTTCAAGTTTAAAAGAATTTAAGACTATTTAAGTAGTAAAACTAAATTACCACAACAATAAATAAAATCAACTATGTAAATTCGTTCCGGTTAATAAGAAATAGTCTATATCGTAGTTAATATAATTTGCAAATAAGTTAAACTAATACATTTCTCCTTTTAAACCGTTAAAAGTGTTTTATTCTAATTCTATATCTTTTTATTTGAGTCAGGTAGATTTTGACATCTGCTGTCCAGTAAAGATAATAATTGCGCCATCATCTTGTCTTAGAACTAACAATGTGTGATCTTTAAATCTACAGCTATGTCTATACTAACAGTTGCCCAGATGTGGGAAAGATTTTGTAGTAAAATACTCGAATAATACAATTTATGTATCATTGAAGTATTTTGTCTTTTTTTTAAAGGAGAACAGACAAGTATGGGATTCTATATTATATTCGGATATTCGGAAATCCACAGACTGATACCGAAACGCGATTAAAGTTAAGGCTTTTATTTGTTTGGACGGTGATCGTGATCCGGATAGAATTTAATTTCAAATGTCTAGATAAAGTCGAACAAGTTTAAAAAAAATTGATTAGCAACACCCACGACCCGTTGATCTTTAGCCATACCTTGCTACAACCGAGAAGCCCGTCAGCGTAGATACTGTTTCCGAATCTACAATAATATATTTCGTAACAATGGAACAGGCAAGAATAATTTAAAAGTGCAGAAAAAAAGGCAATATAATGTCCATTAAGGGGGCGAAAGGGTCTATCAAATTGCGCATCTTCTATAAAACTACATAGGTATCGCAATTCACAAACAATGACAGCGCATCGAGATAACCTCATTTCTTTCGCGATACTACGCACACACTGACGCAGAGTGTCCACACGTTCTGAATTTATAGGAAGTGTCAAGTTTCTTTGATGTGACAGTTGACGCAACACTCTAGGTGTTGTCTGAGGTGAATAAATAAAGTTATCGTATTACTGAAATTAAGCAAAATGTAAATATAACCAATTTTGCTGATGATACATTGTTAGGTGTAAACAAGTTGTTTTTCGCAAAGATATTCCAATGAAGTGTTGTAGCTTACTCAACATTTCGCTTATGGAATTGAATTACACTTTACGTTTGTTTAGGACTTTTTTTTTGACTAAAATGTCTTTCTGTTACCCTAGACTTTCGGCCTCATTTTATCTTAATCAGTCTAGCTGTTCAGGCGTGAGAAAGTAACCAACAGCTATATATTTATCTCCATAAACTATGTAAAAATATCCTATATTTTCATAAATTTTGGTCGCCCTCGGCCATCTAATGGGTCTGTCACGTACCGTAATATAAAAATTATACTCACCGTACGTAGAGCAATGCATTTTAATCTTTTATATTGAAACGTGTTTTTCTATAAGTTATCAATAATGTTTTAGATTCTTGAATAGTAAACACTTTGGTTAAACTGTACCCGATTTTATCCATAGTACACAAATCTAAAACTTACAATACTACAGAAAATTAACAATTTTAATAAACACATGTCCATATAAAACAAAACTTTAATATATACATAAATATAGTTTCATATTCACACAGTCTCCCCGTGACCACGGCTGCTGTTAACGAAATATAGAATGCTTTAGCATCCGAAACGTCGAGCCCTATTTAAAATAATTTCCAAAAAATGTATAACTAATATACATCACGTTTTAAACCGTAAAAATGTTTTATTAAAACTGACAATGATGTACAATTATTAGGTACTTACTAAAGATCTAAACCTAAGGAAGGCGTAAATAGAGTAGAGACAAAAAAATGTTTTAAATGACTTTTCTATAATAACTAACGTAACACTACAGAAGGAGAGTGTACGTGTTGATTTTTTAAATAATAGTTGCGTAATGGTGTTCCAGACTGGAATATTAAACAGTGTAGGGTGTCCACAAGAGTTAAAGTTAATTTGCAAAACTTTTTTTTTTTTATACCTAACCTAACTACAGTTGATTCACATTTCTTATATATTTGTCGTTTATAATTAAATTTTGTTGTGTCGTGAATATATAAATAAATTAATTTACAATGACATTTAGTTATTACGGATATTAATTTATATTTGAACTTATATTATCAGTTAAAGCTTCTGTTTGTCGAAATCTACAAGTAATTTAAGTTAGTCAAATCACAATCTTCTTTTGAGTTGTAGATTTTTTAATGATCCAATACGTCAATATTTTTATCGTCTTTCCGTTATAAATAATTATTGATTCTTAAAGGGGAACGTACCTTCAGGGCTACACGATAAGAAAAACAAAGGGCTATCTTTCTTTGGACCTAGATAAGGCCGGTCAGTTATTATTTAAAAAAATGAGCGAACGTAAGAAGAATTAATTTTTTTCATTTACATAAAACACTTGAACAGTTTAAAAACTGATATTATATATTAGTTAAACTTATTTGAAAATAATTTTAACTAGGGGCTGACGTTCCGGATGCTTTGCAGCAATTTTTGTCACGGGGATGCTCCCCAAATAAACTGAACTAATATATATCGCGTTTTAAACCGTTGAAGTGTTTTAGTTAAATGTGTACTCTTAAACTTTAGACAGTATTTAACTGTTTCTTTTTATGTTTATGCAATAACATTATAATGAATACAGATTGTGAAGATATTAAATGATAAATTATATCTAATAACAATTGTTAAAATAAATGTTATTGGTGGGATTTAACTTGTTATATGTGGAAATTACACTGCATTCTATGAAATATTTTTTTGGGCACTGGACGTTGGACCAACGTCCATTCTTTACATACAGATAAATAGCCGTTATTAAAAGGTATCTAATCTATAAACACGTTGAATCGCACCCGATTATAATTTTAAATAGAATAATGCACTATGCATGCACCCGGGTCACGATCAAAGCTACGAACTTGCATTTTTACATCGATTATTGTCTACCCTTTCGCCAAATAGATATGTATTTAAAAGAAATCGTTCTAAATTGTAGGTATTTATTTTTAATTTAATGATGAGAAAACTCGTTTAAAATACCTACCGAGTTGTATACAATATTTGTGTACTAAAATGTATATTTAGAATTTATTATAGTAATACTTGCGAGACTAGATGCCTCAGGAATGCCCCCCAAACCTTAATTTTATTTAAGTGATAAATATATTAAACCGTTCAATTTATCATGTAATCTTTATTTACAATATTAAATAAATATTGTTCAATAAACACGTAGATACAAAACAATCTGTGGCATTCCCTTCGGGTGTCTACCGGCCATTTTGCTAAAAATAAGTCACTATAGGCATAAGGGAAATAATAAAAGCGCTGTATATCCACGTGCTCCATAATAAAAATAAAGTGGGAGTCTGCAAAACGAGAGGGGTCAATCACCTCCCTAACCTAAGACAAGCACACACTCGTAAAACTATTGTACGTAAACGCACGCACACAGCAACAAGCACACCTACATGGAAGCGGCGCGCGCGCCGAACAAGTTTAGCTTTAGACAAACGGAAGAAATATTATTCTCTTTTTAGGTAGGGATTTTGCGAAATCTGTACTTATAATTTAGTTTTTAGTTCGGCGATCGAAAATGTTTAAATTGCAAAATCACCAAAGAATTCTTTGGGATTACTTTGTGCACAGATACTACAAACCCTATGCAGATAATTATTTCTACCCTAGTTCGAGGTTATACATTTTGGCGGGAAAGTTTACCTTAATTTATTAGCTTTGCTTACAAAAAGATACGTGTGTGTAAGTATTTAAATTGATAAAACAATGATCAATATTCGGATTTGACCCTAAAAACGAATTTCTTGTCACAAAAAGAAAGAAAATTTACTAACCACAGAGTATACATTATTCGTATAGAAAGAGAAAGGTATACGTTAGTATTACAACAAAAATGTATCATTCGCGAAAAATGATACTGTATAAGTCCATTGCTCCCGTCGCGTTTGTGTGCTCGGTATCTTGACCTACGACAACCGCTCGTGTGTTGCGTAATTTATTTTTTATCAGCGTATGAATTTTTCGAATTCTTCTCGCGTATAATTCCATTAGTGAAATTTTGTTGAACTGCAGTAAAATGTTATTTTAAAATGTATTTACAGTATAAGTGGAGTTCTGGGCTAACTTAAAATCGTGAAAGACTAGATAGATGAGTGTTTAAGTAATATACAGCGTTTAATAATTTATAATGTGTTAAAAACACTTTTAACGGTTTAAAACTTGAAACATATTCTTAAAACCTATCCGTGACCACAAGTGGTGCAAAATATCCAATACTCCCTGTTGTAATTAAAATAATTTTAACTAATACTTAACATTCTAAACCGTTAAAAGTATTTTATTTATAAATATAGAAATAACGTAAATGATAGAAAACACTTATATATAATGTGATCCGATAAAAAGTAAGTAAACAAACAAAATTTAGCATTTCGTATGTTAACTTCACGAATCGTAAATATCTATTATATAAATCTATAAAAAAATTATAAATTAGCTTCCAAAACATATATAGTATCTACATATTAATATATATACATCTACATAGTTATATAGTATAAATAGTTTTGGCACTTCATGGTACTAGTAAACGAATTGTCAATATGTGTATGAAGTATGTCCTAGTATGGCTATATGACATCCAAATACAGACGAGTATTTGGTGAAAGGTAAAATGTCCCAGTCATACCACAGATAAGATGCGCTGTCGATCTATATCCAGCATACACACTCAGACATTTAAAGACGGAAACCGAAAAGCGATTAAACTTAGCTGCTTTTTTATTTGTCGATAGTGATTTGTGACCCGGCCTATATAGATATCCAGACAAAATCCAACATTTTTCAGAAAAATTATAAATAGTTAATATAAACAAGTTGGATCCTGAAGATGGAAGTTAGGACCCGTTGGTTTAAGATTAGACTAACAAGTTCGTCAAAAAAGCAATTTTTTTGTTGTCTCTACCTTAGTCGTAACAACACCTTAGTCCTTGCGAAACACTAAACAATTTAAGCCGACGTTCCGACGTCTTTAGTATAAAGAATGATCATACAAATAAAAAGTCATGTTTACAAGAATTCTTATGAAAACATCTCTTTATTTTGGACCGAACGACTCATTATATTTTTAACATTCGCCTTTGCTCGCAGCCTTGGGGACCGACGAACAAAAGATGTTTATTTTTATATTATGCACGACTTTTATGTAGGCACACAAGTGCTTTTTTAAAAAGAGAACAGAAGAAATTCCTAATAAATATATGAGATATAGGTCGTCGCCATTTTTATTCAATTAGGCTAAGACTCTTACTATCAAAAATGCTATAGTTTAGCTATAATTCGTTATTTGCTATCTATGGGTACATAAAACTACAAACGAAAAATATATTTTTTTTAATAAATCTAATGTCTTGTCTCATCATCATATATCAACTACCTCTTAAATAAAACACGTTTAACTGTTTGAAACGCGAAATTTATTAGTTAACTTATTACACTACGCCTCGATGTCTCGGATGCTTTTCAGCCGTCATGGTCATAGAGGAGAATAAATAACTTAACTAATATATTTCGCGTTTTAAATTGTTAAAAGTGTTTTATTTAAATGTATACTGCTCCTCCGCAGTGAAATGGTTCCGGAATTGAGTAACGCACGAGAGGTCATAGGTTTGATTCTAGGAGAAACGATAAAGTGTCGACTAAGAAGACCTACTCACGTGAATATAAAACGATCAATAAAACGGACACAGAAATATGTTCTCCGCCCTTCGGCAAAGTGGTTTTCACTTTTATAATAATATGTACTGATTAAAAAATATCAATTCTTATAACGTTATCTGATAACAATGTTTTAAACACTCGAATCCAAGTACCTACTTGTATGATGTAATACAAACAGAATCCATTTAAATAAAAATACTTTTATTATAGATGGATGACACAACCGAGATTTGAACATGTGACCACGTGGTTTCAAGTTTCACTGAGTCAAATAGCAAAAAGTACTATTACTTAAATACTGTCTATAGTTTACGCGAATAGTAATCATTTAAATAAAACACTTCAACGGTTTAAAACGCGATATATTAGTTAAACTTATTTGAAAATTGTTTTTAACTCGGCTCGACGTTTCGGATGCTTTGCATCAGTCATGGTCACGGGGAGACTCCCATCATTTCAAATAAGTTTAACTAATATAACGCGTTTTAAACCGTTAAAGTGTTTTATTTAAATGTGTACTATTACTTCTTTTGTAATTTTAATTTTGTCATTGTAATTTTTCTCTTATTGTAGTTCCTAGTCGTAAAACGAATAAATTATCTATTTCCCGAGTTTGGAACCCACCAGCACCTAAAACATTCCATATAACTTGTTAATCCATTCAGCCACGGCGTCGTAAAAAAACACTGATTAAATCACGAAATATATAAGTTACCTTATTATGATCGACATTCGACGTATGCCAGCTGTTGTTACAAAAGGTCCAGCAGGGTCAAAATTGAAAATCAACATCGTTTAAATAGATTTATTTAATCTGTATCAGTCTTGTAAACTACTGACAAAAGATAAGTTAACATAAAATAACGTTCAAAATACCTAACTAAAAATTTTAACATCGTGAACGAATAATTAATTCAATAAAATACTATTGTCTCGTCCTGCGTTTAACTTAGAAAGTGCTGTTTAAAAAATTAAATGTCACGATTTGACATTTACACTGCGCTTTTACGACCTTTTTAGCTTTCTCCGAGCTAACTCCAGATTAAGATAAACATAGTCAATTAAATTACTACACTAATGACAAAGTTGAAAAAGACAGCCGCCTTTTTCATAATACCCTATCGCGAACTAAATCGCAACTATAAATAAATCGAAAATAGGTCAGTAGTTGCATTTTATAAGGGAAAGATATGGAAGACTGTTATCATTAGTATTATGGCTTTAATAACTGGAAATAACTACGTGAGTGACGTCACTAGCTTTTGACATTAAAAAAAACATTACCTGCATCGATATCCTAAAACGAATGTTACTGGCTGACTCGCACAGAACTCGCGCATTTCACCAAAAACACAGCACAGATTAAAAAAGTATTTATCGAAAACCGTACACTCGAATTTAGAACGCCGTCATTAAGTCAAACCCTTTTTCGAATTGCGAACGAAAAACGTCTGTTTACGTCAAATTTAAAAATGGAATACTGCAAAAAATCGTTGCGCACAGTCCGTGGGCTGTAGGCGTTCTGTTTATAAGTACTATAGTCAGTTTAGTAGAAGCATGGCATCGTAATGCACTTATGTGTACGTACTCGCTAAGTTTTTTATTATAGTCGTTTATACCGCGGTGCCTTTACTCCGAGGCTCGCACGCTACGGCCAGAATGAACACTCTTGATAATTTCGTTACGTAACACAACGAATCGTTTTTCATGTTAAAATGCAATATGTTTCTCGTTCATTTGATTTGAGTTATCTGTTTAAGGAAATTCAAATTTCATATAATTAGACGAAAAATAGCGTGGCGGGTTGATTATAGTTTTATTTACTTAACACCACAATCATAGCATACTATATTTAACAGTACTAATTATATTGCTTATTTAAATAAAACACTTATATTTAAAACGCGATATATTTTAGATAAACTTGTTAATAAATAATATATTTTAATTATAATATATGTCGTATAAAATATTTTTAACTACGGGCAATCTCCCCGTGACCACGGCTGCTGCAAAGCATCCGAACGTCGGGCCGTATCGCGTTTTAAACCGTTAAAGTGTTTTAAATACAGTACAGACTATAATGAAAAATATAACGTATCAAGACTAGTAACTCCTCCTAGATTAAGTGAAAAAGAGACGGACATACTCGTCGTTTTTCATCACGCACACGCTTTTTTCGCGAGTACTTTTTATAAACCGCCATATTTGGGCACAGTTGACATTTTTATATGTCTGCTAGGTGGTCTCCAATATTCAGCGGGAATATAATAAAATATTTCATCGATTGATAGCGTGCTTTTTATATGCGCTTCAAGTTTACTACGAAGTTCCAAGTTGTATATTTAACGTGAATCGCAATTTTAAGTGACCATCTGTTTCTGTGGTCATTCGTAAACGACTTGTTAAGTAACTTAAAAGCTTACATTTGAGGCCGTTTAATTGTACAAACACCAACGTGAGTTGTCCCGTTAGCTATCGTGGGCTTGGGGCGAATACTGTATCCGTTTCAATGATTGGTTTTTTTTACATGTAAGTAGTTGATTGGACTTCTGTGCCCTATCTTGGCAGCGTCCGTTGTCTGTTGAGTAGCAGGTCTCCCCGTGACCACGGCTGTTGCAAAGCATCCGGAACGTCGAGCCGTAGTTAAATTAATTTTCAAAAAAGTTTAATTAATATATATCGCGTTTTGAACCGTTAAACAAACAGCGTTATTTTGTATATATCATACCGGCGCGTATTAAAAAATGTCATTCTTGAAAAGTACATTTATCTTCGCCAAGAAGCGTATAATAATTTGATGACATATTGAAAGGAAAAGTACTAGGTCCTAGGTCTTTAGCTCAGTCGAGCGGCAAAAGTCAAGCTAATGAAAAGGTCCGTAATAACGACTTGTCATTTTTAACCTGTGGTTATAGGACCGCCTCCTAACTGAGACTGTATTACTGACATTTACATTTTAAACTTATATCGCTATAACAATATTACATACAGTATCGACCGATCTGGCGTATAAATCATAAGATTTATACAATAATTATTATTTGTTTTTAAGCGTTATCCAAAGCCAAAATAGGCCGGCAGCATAATGTTTATATGTATTGTTTAGATATATGGCTGGAAAATTTCACCTTCCATCAAAATAACCCTACATTAATTGTCTATCCATTTCTATCATAAAAAAATATAGAAGGCCACAGCATTTTGCTCTACTAAGTGGTACGCAGTTTGTATAGCACGGTATGTAGTAGTGAGTTCGAGTCCCGACCGCGTCTATTATTCCATTTTAAAATAGATTTTAACTACGACGTTTCCAACGATTTGCAACAGCCGAGGTCTCCGGGTACTAAGGAAATAAATTAAGTGCAATATTTCGCGGTTTTAAACAGTCAACATGTTTACTTTTAAATGTGCAAGGAACGTATCTTTATTATCGATTGCAAGTATTGAAACAACTGTAATAAAGTTCAAAGTAGGGCATAATATATTTGCAGCTAAATACGGTCCTGAAAATTCATCTCAGAAATTGTAAGCAAGACTCAGACGCCAATAAGGCAAGAAACAGAATGGGCTTCGTTAGCCTCTTTTAATTTCAGCTAATTTTTATCTTCAAGTTACGTCGCCTTTTTTCTGAAACGCGCCATTAGCTAGCTAATACAGCGCTCGAAGCAACTTGATACTTGATCAACAGTCTTAATTAAAATTTTCACAACTCAGACAGCTGGATTTCTTTATATACTCTCACTATAATAATAAGAAATGCTCTTTATACCTAACTTTAAAATCATATATGACCTTTAAATAAAACACTTTAACGGTTTAAAACGCGATATATTAGTTAAACTTATTTGAAAATTATTTTTAACGCCGACCCGATGTTTCGGATGCTTTGCAGCAGCCGTGTCAGTCTCCCCGTGACCACGCGTATAATATATACCGCTATTTAAACTGTTAAAGTGTTTTATTTAAATGTGCACTACTAGGTTAATTTCAACCATTCAAGAATTATGCAGCTAAAAAACTTACTAGTACCATGTTTTTAACGTCGCAGTACATTGAAGGAATCTAATTTTTCCTGTTTTTCTCTTATTCCGTCCAGGGGGCGCTTCTGTTACGACAATTTGTAGTGTTTGTGATCATTTTAACCTTAAACGCTTTCTGTCATGTTCGCGCTTTTTTAATTGTGCCCTTTGTAACAACCACTTAGTATTCATTAGCTTTCGTCGAATTGTTAAGAGTGCTTATTAGGGTTGTAATTTTTATATATCACGTTTTTATACGTTAACTAGCTATGCCCGCGACTTCGTTCGCGTGGAATAGTGACTCTAATAGTGATGGGGTAGAATTTTTAATTATTTAGGCTGTTTATTAATTTATGTAATTGCGCATTTATCGCAGCCAATCTATGTTGTAAGTGCTACTTTGCCGCAACACTCTCACCGCACATTACTCCTACTCTAAATCCCACTTCCACTCCCACGCCTTTCCCACTCTCACTCCCATTCCTATTCCTCAAGAGCCAAAGAAAAAAGTTTCATTGTTCTGGCTTTAAAAACCACGAATTTCCATACAAACTTTTAACCTTGCAACCGCCTTTTCATAATAAAAATGGCTTTTCTCAGGGTCTAGACCTATGTGTACCAAATTTCAGCGGTGGCGGAAGGAGCGGTTCCTTTCGCATTTATAATATTAGTAAGGATTTGACTTTTAGGTAACCTGTGATTTAAATGTCAAGTACAAAATGGAGGTTCAAAAAAAATATGCCAAACATACACAAGTGTACTGCCATATTTTTTATGTATTTTTGATTGAGGTTAAGACATTGAATATATGAAAGTTAAATACTGTCTTTAGTTAACGCGAGTAGTACACATTTAAATACACGCTTGCTCAAACCAATTGAGCTAACCTCTGAGAAAAGCGGTATGCGACGTTGTGGACTCCGATTCAATGCTCGCCCGTGTTGTCAATAAGACGATTTTTGTGGCGCATACGTGTAGTGGAGAAAATCAGATATCATCCACTAAGCTATACTATTTAAAAAACCGTTTCAAACGTGAAATATATTAGTTGTTTTAGAAAGTAACTTAACAATGACCCGCGGTTTGGAACCACGGCTAATGCAAAGCATTTGAAACATCGAGACGTAGTAAAAATAAATTAAAAATAAGTTAACTAATATATATTGTGTTTTGAAACATTAAAGGTGTTTTATTTTATTGCTATAAATATAACTTTTATAATGTATACGAAAAAATACGCAAAACGATAGCGAAGAAAAGCGATCTCATTAAAGCCACACTTTTTCTCGACGAAAGGGTTTTTTCGCGCCATAACTCATATTGGGGAAGAGTTTTTTGGCGAAACTTGGAAATTTATTAAGCAATTAGCGGTGATGTTCTGGCGAAGGACATTATTTGAAAACTTTCTTATTGCACATAAAAAACTGTTTTTTTGGCCACCTGCGCCCGTTTGAATATTTAAACTAAAGCCACTTTAACGAACTAAACAGAGAACTAAGTTTTTATACCTAATGGATACAGATACAATTTTCATATATTATTAATATTAGTAAATATATTTACATTATAATAAACAATCTTGAAAACGTACAGTGATCACAGTGCCTAAAGCGACCAAAAGAGATCGATTCCCTGGGATTCGAACCCGATAACAACCATTATACCATCGATACAAAATAAATTTTTAAATTATAAGAATATTTAATAAATTGCGTCTATTAATATAGGAAATTTAAATTTATGCAAAACATTCTAGATAAATTTAATAGTAGTTTCACATATTTTTTTGTTATTATATTATAAAAATTTAGGTCCACATCGTTTAAAAGATACGTATATACCATCTATTACGTTTTATTAAATTTTTTAATTTTGTTAAGTGTAATTAACTAGACGTCTTATTTGTAACTCTATACCTTCGAGTAAAAAGCAAAATAAAATAGTTATAATAAGAAGGTTGTGAATAAAACACCTGTAACGGTTTAAATTGATACATAAATCAGTTTAATTGATATCGAGATTTTTAAGAAAATTATAAGAATAAAAAGCGGAACGGAGTATGCAAAATTAGATTCTAAAATGAGTTTGACTGCTACATCTTGTCGCGATCGCGGTGGTAATTATGAAGAGTGACCGGGGGTAAAATTGTCCAGGAGAACGGTTAAAAAAGCTTAATGGCGCTTTTAAAGTTAATAGCTTTTATAAGATAGGGTTTTTTAGTATCATTCATTAGACGAGCAGTTCGTATCGCTAAATACTAACATAATGTGTAAAATATACTTTTTAAATGCACTATAACTATGTTTTTATGAGAGGAGAGATAAGCATGCGATTCACTAGATGGTACGTGAATCACCCCATCTATATAACATCTCAACAAGATGCCCTAACGAACTTTGCTTTGGATATTCGGATATCCAAAGAGTGAAACCGAAACGCGATTAAATTTGACGGGTTTTTCATCTGTGCACGATGGTTCGTGATCCGGACGATCCAATTTAATATCTAGATTTCCGGATGAAGTTCAGTGTTTCAGGAAAATTATAAATTTATTAGAAACATATTAAATCCGGCGGGCCGAATTAGCCATACATTAACGTGCCTGCTTGAACCCATAAATGTCGCACAATTGTAGAGAAGGTTTAAAGATCTTCGAGCCACCAGGGTGAATCAGTGGCGCGACCCACGCTTACATTTCCAAAGCACCGGGGTGATAATAGGACATTACACCATTAAAACTTCTAATAAAAAGCTGGCTAGTAAATTAAAAAAAAAACAAATCAGTATATTTGTTTTTTTTTTTTTAACTTTAAAACAAGTATTTTCTTCGATGCAATAATTGGAGCCTGGACGTCCTTATAGTTAACTACTTGACTATCGAGTCGTAATATAATTTGTGGATAATGCGTACGATAGTTTAAAATATGCGAAATGTAACGAATAAATTATAAAAGTTCAAAGGAATACCTGAATTATAACATGACGCACGGCGTAGTGATTCAATGCGAAAGAAAAACAAACGAACACACGAAAAACAAAAGAAAAACGCACGGGAACGTCAAAAGTGTCTCAATATCGGAACAAAACAATCGAAATTTGAATTTTAAATACGCGGCCGATTTTGTGATTATTTTTCTTTCGAGAATGATAATAAATCTTTTAACAATAACGATAAATTCATTGGGGATCGACATGCAAATGCGAGTTTTTTTCGACAACACGTATCAAGTGCTGTGGAACAAAAGCCGTGGAGACGTTCACATTTCTTACATACATTATTACATAACATTTTAGCATTTACAGGACCTATGCATGTTTTTAATAATACCGAAAGTTTAAGTAATACACTTTAACGGTTTCAAACGCGATATATTAGTTCAACAACATTTGAAAATGATTTTTAACATCGGCCCGACGTGTAAGTAATCCTTAAACCTCGATATTCTAAGTTTTCAAATCCTTATAATATGTTACTGTGATATTTCTGTTTGTTGCCTGCATTCTCGAATGAATATTTTTTAAACGCGTGATAAGTCAGCTCCATGGGTTTGTCCGCGGCGCAAGTACAAAAGTATCAAGTACCTTCTCGGTATGGTTCAGTTTTTATTTTGCCAAGTTCCGCTCAACGTCCGACGTGGAACGTTTTTCATGCACCTGTGCTTGTTCCTTGTACAATGTAATAAATGTAAACGGCGCTCTGTTGCTTATAAATGGTGTAATAAAACGAGACACAATTTTTTATACGAGATACTATCGTTCGTTTCGGTGGAGGCTTTGATAGAGAGACGTCCCGCTTCGCACATTCTAGTAACAGAAATAATGAATTCTGTAATTCAATTTAGTCTTCAAATTCTTATTTACACACTGTCTGTAGTTTACGTTTAAATAAAACACTTTAACGTTTAGAACGCGATATATATTTGTAGGTATATACTATCATAGTAGTTGTTTGCCTCTTCCCACGGTTTAAAACGCATAATTTTTAATAAACGGATTAAGAATGTCATACTGTTCGAGGCAGATTATTTTAAATGTCAGTATCTATATAACAAAATAACGGAAAAGGGAACAATTTGGAGTTTATCTTGTCTGTGTTGCATAACAGTAAAATTAGATAACTGATTTTTTTTTTTGTTAGCAGTAAAAATGGTTCTAGACCTTAAATATAGAAAAAAAAGATGTTTTACAGTTGAAGACAATTTAAATTTCGAACTCATTTACGAACTTGCACACGTTGCAAATAAAGTCTTCATATAAAATTATTTAAACAAGTAACTGACGGGCCGCGACCGCCAAAATTTCCCGGATACAATATCAATGTACTTTGACAATGCAATAATTCAAAAAACTCGATAATACGCAGATGCCACACTTCCTCGCCACCTTGTACACATCTGCGCGAAATAGCGCGAATCTCGATCGAAATAAATTTACGCCTAAGGCGCTATCGCGCTATCTATGTGAAAAGGTTTAAATGAATACTATAGATTGTGCCTAGATATCGCTCCATAGATTTTTGTAGCCACCCGCTGCATAGATTATATCGGACTTCCTATGTCTTTTAAAGCGCGTAAAATCTTAGCATTAAATAATGGAGCTTCATTAAAATGTAACTAATATAATTAAGAATATTGGTAAGACCAATACCCCATGTTTTGCGTGATGTTTTGGTAGCTATGTCAAACGCTGACTGACACACAAAAATACACTAAAAATCCAAAAAAATGACTAATATATAATTATTTTTTTATTTATTTAAGAATATTATAGTAGGTAAAACAGGAGCAAAGGCATTTGGAGATTGAAACTTAAATAAACAGATTAAAAGTACGTTTATTCAACATAGCTACCGCTGCACAACGTCCTCGGTATGTAACTAGAATCTATCTAGCACGAATTGAAGGTAGTTCGTTTTTTAAATGTTTTCTTTTTATGAATTTAATAGTTCAGTAGTGTGATTCTAGTTTTATACCAAGGAGGTTTTGATTGGAAGATAACGATACGCATTGAAACAGGTGCCAACTCACTCGTTGTAGCGTTGACCAGCATTCTTCCAGGGTTCTCTCGCTGATGCTCTGCCCGGATCTCGCCTGTTGCTGTAGAGAGAATATTAAGAGTTTGAAAACGTTAATATTTTTCACATGTTTAGAAATCGAAAATAAATTGAAATAATTTTCGACTGGGACAGGACTTGAACCGGCATCGTCGCGGTTCCGTAATGTTAGCTTTGTAGTTGAGCTACTGAGTTGTGGGACTCAATTTATTTTCGATTTTTAAATAATATAGTATTAATCCTTATATATATCGTATTGCTCGTCTGCTTCTACTCCTAACTTATGAACTTGTAAAAACGAAAAACTTAGGATTGTTTACGCGAGTAGCGCACATTAAAAATACACTTTAACGGTTTGAAACCTCTCTCCCCGTGACAACGGCTACTGCGAAACATCCGAAACGTCGGGCCGTTGTTAAAATAATTTTCAAATCTAATATATATCACGTTTTAAACCGTTAAAGTCTGTCTTTATAAAAACTATCTAAAAACCTGTGACTAGAAGCTCCTTTCAAAAGTTTTAAAATTATTATATTTATTGCCAGCCGTAAGAGCAGCGTTATAAAGATTGCCAATTTAATCTATATCTAAACAGTGTAAAAATGTTATTAACTATTAAAAACACCAACAACACACATGTGAAGCCAAACAAAAAGCAAATACCTACCAGGGCACAATGAAGAGTAAACCCAAGCTAAGTTAATATTTAAAACAGTCAGATAAAATGAGTGATTGCTAAATATATTATGATTTGAATGGGAAGAAGATAGCGTTGCATTAAACTATAAAATGATAAAATTCTACATAGAAATTGTATGTAGAAGTATGGTAAGTAGGTAATGTTCAGACATCTTCATAGCTTACTGCAAGCAATTGGTAACTCATTCAGGCGTTCAAAAATAATATAAAGAGTATAAATATATTTTTTTAGGGTTCCGTAGGCACTTATATCTGCTCTTCGAATATCAATCCGTCTTTGTATTGTATCTAATCAATCCTACGAGTAAATTCGATTCAATGATTGTATATTGTTATTTTAAAAATAATTAAAATAACATAACACACTAGATACAAGCTAAAAATGATATTTTAATTTAAATAAAATACGTTTATCGGTTTAAAACATGAAATGTTTTAGTTGAACTTGCAAATAAAAAACTACGGCCCGACGTTGTAAATAAATTTCGCGTTTTAAACCGTTAAGAGTGTTTTATTTTAAAGTAATACTCTCGTAAACTACAGACATGTGATGTTTAGCTATACGGAACCCGCTGCGCGCTAGTATAATTCGTGCTTTTTTTATTTACTGTTGAATGAGTTGCCATGTGAAGACGAAAAGTAAAAAATAATTACATCGATATTCAGGCTATTCAGGAAATTTACCAATGCGAAGGGCAACATTGTGTTGCGATCGCCGACCGGGGCTTCCCCTGTGGGCGAGTGCTGAGGCTGCGTGGAACAAAACCGACATTATTAAATAAATCACAAATTTTCAGATTAATTGATTGAACAGGCCGATTCTCGATTGATATTGCAGGATAAAGTGGTTATTTTTATGAGCGTAAGAAGTTCTATATAAGACTTTTTACTATTATTTAACCCCTCGAATTTAATAATCGTACAAAATCAATCGAGAAATATCTCTAGTATTATTATAAGACAAAGTAGAAGTGCAACTAAATTCACCTAATTTCTTTCTAAATAAGCCAAAAATATTAATAATACAAGCTAAAATACATCAGCGTGCTAACTCTGAATATATTAGTAGAGAGCGCTATTTTTTATAGTAAAAACAAAGTCAAATATTGCCAACAACTATTCATTCGATTTTTAAACTTTATAAATTAACATCTGTACAACCGAACTCGTGTTAAAATATATGTATGTAGCTGTACTATACATATATTACTGTACTACACTACTATATAGTACAGTAGTGTAAGTACATAAGTATATAGGTTTAATACAAACTAGCGATATTCGCTAAATAAAATATTCTGAACTGTTCAAGACGCAAATTCTGTCCGCCCATCACGACGTCTACAAAAGCGACCAAAACATTTGGTAATGTTAAAAAAGTTAAATTATATATTTATTTCGCGTATTGAACCGTCAAAAGTAATGTGTTGTACTAATTGAAGAAGATACATTGTAGATCAATAATATAAAAAGAAAGAAAGAGAAAAAAAGCATAAAAGCATGCGTTCAAGCCATGGAAAACCAGCAGACCATAGAGAAATAGTATTTACATCGACATTATTGAGTGAAGACAGTAAATTTACCAGCGCAAATGGCACAAGTGATCTTTCACTCATCGTGGAGTCCGCTGATGGTGACTGTTGTTGCTGTTCCGTATTGATGATGGAGAGACATGAAAGAAAGGGATGATAGATTATGATTTAGATGATGCCAAGATTATGTTAATTATAACAAGTGAGCTATTTAAATTTATACTTGATATTCATTGTGTTTTATCAGCCTTAAAAGCCAGTATTGACAAAACAAAATAGACCAAGACACTGTAGAATATTTAGTAAACCACAAGTACCTAAACATAATTATTTAGTATAATTTAATAATATATTTAACTTGCGTTAATTAAATTGTATTAAAAAATAAATTGGAATACGAATAAAATATCTATAAAATTACGAATCCAATTAAAATTTTATTGCACTTAACATTTCTTTAGAAAAATATAAATGACATGTTTTGAGAGCAAACTCTTCAAGCGACATATAAAGCTTTCCTATAAATCAAATTTTAATTAAGCGTTCTACGAAAAAAACTCCGACCACAAAAGCGCAACTCCGCGACGAACCGTTAAATTTTTGTCTAAAAAAATCGATGAATACGAAATCCGAACTGGAAACAAACCGGTTCTTATTCAAACACAATTTTTAAAAACAAAAAAATGTCGAAACGAGAACAGATTCGCTGTAACAAATAACTGTCAACACCCCTTCCGTGAAACAATGCGCGATGTAGAAATTAAAAAAAATAAAATCACAAAGAGCCCCTAATCCGCGGTGCCGTGGGAATCTGACAAATGCAAGGTGAGCGAATCCGAAACTAATTTAAAAAGTAATATTCTTTTGTCTTCAATTTCAAATTTTAATTTCGAACATGCATTGCTTGGCGGCATTTTGAATTTGGAATGGTTTTCATCATGCTAAGTTCGCAACTGTAAGGAATTTAAATAATTTTGAATTAAGAAATTTCCCAGCTCTAAACGATATCCGGTCAATTTTTTTCTAGTTCCTGAGAGACGGGAATTCACGAATACAATTCAGTTCAACGTTAAATAATTTATACTATTTACAATAATTACAATAAGCCATAATTTTAATTAAATTTAGTGTCGGTCTCGTAAATTATGGACACAACGTAATATCCCGTATAACATGACATGCCATATGTCCAAAGCAAACATTTGCTCAAAACCGAAAAACGTTGACATGTTGATCACATACTAATACAGAAATAATAGAATTATCACTGATTATCGTAATTTACATATCCTTTGTAGGTACCGGATGCGACATAAGGACAAAAACGATTTAATAATAAGTTTGACGCCCGGCCCTTAACCCTTTAACAAAAGCTTTACAATATGTTGCGTCTTGTCTTTTTTTAAGGAAGCAAGGATCATTCAAATTTGGAACGAGTTCCGTGGGATCCCCATGAGGTCAGTCTATCGGCATAACTTGGAGACGAAAGACGTTCGAATTTTAAGTTTGAAAATCTTAAGATGCAAGTTCAGTGATTGACTTTTTTTGAGGTTGTGTACAATTTTTTTTCTTACACTTTTTATTTATTTATTAATGTTTTACTTAATGATAAAACCATGAAGAATTACTATTTTTTGAATTAATAATATTTGTTTTAATACTATTCAAACATTGAAGAAATTAATTGTGTTTTTATTTTTATTTTTTGTAAGACACCTAATAAATAATTAATAATAATTTAAGAATGATTAATTTTTTCATTACTTTAATTTTTCTGTTTGCTTTCAAAATTTTAACGATTTTCTTATTTTTTACAGCTGCCCTGACCTTGTTTGGTTTATAAATCAAAGCTTCACCTTGAACACATAAATAAAATAAAGACTCACCTGAATTTCACTAACGAGTTTTTCAGTCATAATCTTGTGGTCCGGTGTAGGAGGTGGCTGCGGGGTCGGAGGAGCTGGTCCCGGCTGCTCCTCTTGTGCTGGAGAGGTCGGTCTACTCCTGTTCCAAAAGTCCTGCATCTTAAACCTCTGAGCTTCACTTTGTATCGCGGGTATGTGTAAAGATAGTGGAGCAGCTCGAAGGTCCAAAGCACTTCCCCCAGGGGATGCCTCGTTCCCCTCAGCAGCGGTCATCTTGAAGGAGTTCTGCAGCCAGCTGGCTACAAAGTTGTCTTCTTCTTTGGGCGCCTCCAGGAGTCGAGGATACGGCGGCTCGGCGCTCGATTCGAAAGCGCCTTCGCCGCCGACGCTCTCCCCTTCCTCAGCAATTTTCGGAACTTTGGCCTCTCTGGGTGAGTCCTCTACCTCCTTCCGGTACTCATGGAGGTCCCTGTACCTCTCCTGGAGCGCTAGGGATATGTTCTCATTGAAGTACTTCAACATTAATTCCGGTTATCGTCACAGAATCTGCGGAAGACAAGAGCGTGTGAGTCGCGGAATTTTTCGCGGAAAACGGAAGACCACCTCGAGGCGCGGGCGGGCATCGACTAACTTCTTGGTGGAAAACTTAAGCGCGACGGTTTCTTGCGGGGCGGGGGACGCGCGCGCCCCGGGAAGACGCCGCTCCAACTAACAAGACGCGCCGCCCCCGCCTTAGACGAACTAAAGAACATCCCCTCCGTCGTCGGGCGCCTGCGCCCAGAGTTTTTTCCGCGGAAAAATGCGTCCGGTCAAGGAAAAGACGCGACGCGGAGCACGACACCCCCGCTCGGACCTCGGCCGAAATAAGAACTATCAAAAAGAGCGCCGGCGTACCCTCTCGCTCGCACGACCCCTGTTTCGCACCCTCGCGTTAGAACGAGACGCACGATCATTTTTTCTAAGCCGCTATTAGTAAGGGAGGAAATAGAAAAGAATGGGTTTCTTTGTGATTTTTTTCTTGCGTCCTCTCGCTCGCACTCGGGCTAAACGGATGGGGTTGTTTCGCGTATTTTTTAGCCTTTCTTTCCGTTCCGCCTCTCGGGCTATTTAATTTTTTTCACGTACAGGCGGGGCTTAGATTATGGGGTCTTAGCCAACGACCTTTTTTAAACGCTTTGTACTCTTTTTACCTAACCGCGGAAAAAATGTGTTTACACAGTAACACCCACTGAGTGAACTTGATACGTTCTAGGTACCGTCACATATAGTTCGTATTAACGTATTATTGTTAGTACTTATTATTTGCTTAACTAGTTACTAATAAATGTAAAATTTTACAGATGGTGGCGTTTATAAAAATCCGATTATTATTTGAAATAAATATGAGGTTATTATCAAAGACTATTTATTTCAACCCTTTCCAAGAATGACTTTGACGCGCGTAGCTACCCCCCAATAGATGGCACTACGCTACGAAATAACATTATTCAAACGACGTCTTATGGTAATTCGAATTATCAGTTATACTATATAGATTATTAGGTATTTTTTTTTGATTTAAAGACTGCTTTGCATAAAAATGCATTAATAATAAAATAATTAACCCGTTAGTTATAGGTTATAAGCTTATTCACGGTATTATGTCATGAATGATTCATATTATATGTGTGAGTCTAAAATAGTTCCTATATTTCTAAAAAATATTAATCGACTGTTTAGAATGATCTATAGTATAAATTTGTAGCAGGAATAATGCAAGGTACACATAAAGTTATAGTTTAAACAGTTTAAAACGTTAATTGTATTATCGACGGTTAAAATTTAACTTTAACTCAGCCATTTGGTCTCGTTAAATAGTGTTAGATATAATCAAGGTAGGATAGAATTTTACAATAATACTATGATTTATTGAGCCTAGAATATATATAATAATATATGAAAATGGAAGTAAAATTAACTAGTTCCATTTTCAGCCGCACTATTTCAATTACGCGAATAAGACTTGTAATAATCAGAAACCAAGATACTAAAAAAATATATAAATTACGTTTTTTATAGAGAAACAATAATTAACAAACATTCCTTAAGATAACAATTTGAAATGCAATAATCGTATTCCCGTTTGCTTGGGCCATGGGGCGAATACATTTATATGTAGGTGTGTTTCACTGATTGATTTAACACAAGTTGATTAGACTGCCCTGCCCGGAAATAAAAATAAATGACAGCTGTTTCAAAACCAATGAAAAAATTAATCTACGTCTCTCCAAATCATCAATACATAAACAATGATAGAATCGTCGGGCGTGGCGATGGGAGTCGACGGTTTTTAAGTCATGGTCCGCGGCTTCGATGACGGCCGAAGGCGGTGCTTATCATGCAAAATACTTTGAAGTCAGTGACTGCACTAATTACTGTTTGACTGAGTTTGCTTACAAATTTACTTGCCTTTCATTTTAATAAAATTATAGATATACATTTTTGCTACTCTACAATATAGTCTAGTACTGTTTATAGTCGCGTGTAGTACAAATTTGAATAAAACCCTTTTAACGGGTCAATTCCCGTTTTAAACCGTTATAAGTGTTTTATTTGGGTCTAATTTAGTTTAGTAGCTAAAAGAATTAAAAGTATCTAGTTATTACGTTTTATACATGTAATAAGTAAACGTCTATATACGGTTTTTGTTAATATCTAAAATTGTATTTAAAAAAAAAGGAAATTTTGGTGAGTTCAATTGTAAAAGTGGGTTGCGTCTTTTGTTATTACCGAGATTCAAACCGGGTTCTTGTCAAAGTAAAAGGGTTCTAGTTTAGATAATTCTGTTGAAGAAAAACTTATTTTAATTAAAATGTAATCATAAATAATCTGTTAAGTAAACCATCGCACAGATATAAGTAAATAAACTAAGCTAGCTTCTCGAAATACGTTTATATTCAAGTTCTTAAATAAAAGAGAAAAACAATATTTGTACAGTTATAGTGAAGTATATTATTGCTAAATTATTTAATGATAATTTATGAAAAAATATTAATATTTAAAAGATGTTTTAAGTATTCTATTTTAATAAACATCTATCACAACCATGGGTTATGATTCGAGTTAAACATGATGGGTTCATGTTAAACATAGAACCCGAGTTTCTTGAACTAAGAAACCAACCCTTACCTTATGGAAGGGTTGATACCCAAAATAAATGTTTAACAAATGTGATCTCAGACTATGAAATTTTATTTAAAGTTTGAAATAACAAACAATTTTGTCATTGGGTATTTGTTAACATTTTAGTAATGAACTTCGAATTTTGAATTGTTAAAAGTGTTTTAAAAATTTGGTTTTAGATTGAAAAAAAATACGACACGAGCATCCACTACGCTCCGTGCTGTTACTCTAACCAATCGTGAGTTTTTTTTTAAATCTAAAATCGATTTAGATTTTACGTGTGAAAAATATTAAAGTTTTCAAAAAGCGTTTTAATTAAATGTGAATCATTAATAGTTTCTTAATATTAATTTAACAACTAACTTTTTTATAACTGAGACAGACATGCATGATTTAAAAACAAATGAACCCTCCTTTGATAGGAGAACTACCCCACTCGTTAACTTTTAAATAAAATGATCTGTCGAACTATTTTACCTTTGAATTTTCAGATCCACAGACTGAAGCCGAAATGCGATTAAACTTTTTCATCTGTGGACAGTGGTTTGTGACGCGGGCGGAATTTCCATATTCCTATCACCCATCAATATGCAACCTCCTCACGAAGTACTATATATTTCAGGAAAATTCTAAATTGATTAGAAAAAAGTTTGAAACAGTGGGGGACGAACCCGTGACCCGTTGGTTATAAGCCATGTGTTGTTATCGTTCCACCAACGAGCCCGTTAAATATGTTATTAGCCAGCCAGGATGTTCAGCCCAGATATGACTGTATGACCCGGCAGAATTTGTTTTTTTATGTCTTGAAAATTATGTAAGTTTGGTGCGTATGTATCATTAAAAAAAAATACAATTTCCTGTACATTGTTAATGCTTGTGTTATTGACCTTAACAGCGCGGTGGTACAGTGACCACAATTTAATAAGAATTTAGTCTTATCTAAAAACAAAATAAGATTAAATTTTCATTGACTTAAACCTACGACAATCTTGTAATTCAATTTTTAATAGGAATAATTAATACATATATAAAATTAGAGGCGTCTCAGAGCAGAATAGAAATAACTTAAGATATAAAGGAATCTGTAGCCATATGGCCTGGCGCTGTAATGCACTACGTAACGCAGCACTATGTATATGTAAACCTTGTTGAAAAATCATTTCTATGTTTTGGGATGCTTAAGAAACGTGATATTGGATCAATTAAACGAAAAACTCAGTAGTCTTTGAAAACTTTAATATTTTTCACTTGATGGAATTGATTAAAAATAGATTTTAGTTTGAGAAAATTTTACGACACGAGTACTTGAACGGCCGGAACACGGTAACTCTATTGGTTAGCCGTTAGAGCAATAGTGACGCCGTGAATGACAGTTCCAGTCCTGCCCGTGTCGTTAATCGTTTTCTAATTTATACAATGGGAGTAGAAACAATTGTAGGTCTACCTAGATAATTTCTAAATTATCGTCCGTAAACTAAAGTTAATATTTACGAAATGTTACAACGTACACTAATAACTTATATTAAAGTTCAAATAAGATACAAGTCGTAAAGTTGGGTGTCAGCTGGCCGACCGGCTATTGTTTGGTAGTGACCTCATGGGGTATCCATAACTAAAAATTTTACAATTTTTATTAGAGTTTCAAAAGTGTAAAAATACTGTATTGTCTTTAGCTCACACGAGTTGTACACATTTAAATAAAACCATTTTAATTTAAATAAAATGTATGTGTTTTGAGTTCTAAACAATTAAAATTATGTTGTCTGTAGTTTACACGCGTAGTACATTTAAATAAAAAAACATTCAACGGTTTAAAATGCGAATAGTTAAATCGGTTACGGCCCGACATTGCTAAAGACCGTCTCCCCATGCCCACGGCTCTTACAAAGCGTCCGAAACGTCCGGCCGTTAAAATAATTGGCAATTGAGTTGAACTAATACATTTCGCGTTTTGAACCCTTAAAAGCGTTTTATTTAAATGTGTAATACTCGCGTAAACTCACAGTTAATTGTTTAAAACGCAAAACATAGAAGGTACATGTTTATTACTGTAATTTAAATCGTATATTTCTTTATGTTGTTTTTAATGACTGAGTGATTACAAAGTTCGTTTTACCACAAAAGTGTTAGAGTAGTGGGCGGTATCTCAGTACCTATTTTAATATACTGTGCTTCTTACGGGTCCTAGTCAGTCTTCTTGTCTGTCAGTCTTTTTTATATTGAGTAGACCAGCAAGGTATCCATTTAATATCCTGATTTTCCAGACGATGTTAAAAAATAAATTTATTGAAACTATATACGCATTAGGAAGAGTATAAGACAATAGTAACTTAACCCTGCAACTGCTGTCAAAATCTGTTCCGGCACTTGAAAAGATCGAAGTGACCCCTTTATGCAAATTATGTCATACACCTTTGCAAGGGTCATTTTTTGTTTTTGCAACCGGTTCGCAATTCTATAACTATTGTCTATGGGAATTTTGATTTCGATATAAAAGGGTTTGATAGCGTTTTTTACGTTGTTTTGTCGTGAGAAAGTATTTACATTTCAGTTCTATGTTGCCTCTCAAAATGCTGGGTTTGTAAGTTTAAATACTGTCTATAGTTTACGCGAGTAGTACACATTCAAATAAAACACTTTAACGATTTAAAACACGATATATTAGTTAAACTTATTTGAAAATGATTTTTATTTTCGGCCCGACGTTTCGGATGCTTTGCAGCAGCCGTGGTCGCAGGAAACTTCAAATAAGTTTAACTAATATATCGCGTTTTAAACCGTTGAAGTGTTTTATTTAAATAAGTTTGTAAGTTTGTTCAAATTGAAAGTACCTACCTAGTCGATAACAAAGTTGTGTTTGTCGCACAAAACCTAGTGATTATAACTAATTCTCTAAACTGTCTCTACCTGTGTTTTAGGGAAATCCATGTACCTAAAGATACTAAGCGTATATACATTTGAATGCTACCGTCTAAAAATAGTTTGCGTGGCAGGGGTTAGATAAAGAAGACTACAAAAGTTATAGACATTCGTAGTAAGGGTCATAATGACCGTGAGCACGCACCGCGACCTATTTTTATAATTTTTCGGTTATTCAAAGGGTTACGTACAATGCGTGGAGATGGATTTTCTTTTTAGTATTAAAACTATTTAACAAAGAATTGTATAAACTTATTTATAAATATATCATTTATTATAAAATTCTAAATTTGACAGTTTTATAATTATAGGGTCTGGGTTCATATCCCATTGAAGCATAATTGCTTGGATCAATCGTGAGGTCTTCAGTTCTAATAACGAAGAAGCACTAATAAAATTTCATGTAGAGAAGAAAGATCTTTACTTTCCATACTACAGAATATACAATAATTAATTACAAATAAATATTAAGCTTTGGGCTGTTTTATGGTAGACAAACAAGCAAGCATTTCTAATTAATTTATTAATAGTCGTTATCGAATATAGAAAATTCGAGCAGATCACGGATCCACCGTCCGAAGATATAAAAATTTCAGATTTGGCTTTTCGAATAGCTTTAGGCAAAGTTAAATAGTCCGGCAACGCATTTTGTTCAGAGGTTATATCAGAGGCTGGCTCAGAAAGTATGGTTATTTTTTTGGAAGCTGAAATGTTCTAAACATATAACTTCTAAACAAAATTTGAATCTGAAGAAGAAGATGCGCTATCGATATTTAGATATTCGGAAATCTACAGACAGATCAGAAACGAGATTAAACGTGATTTAAAAATATATAAAATCCATCTCTATACTACAATAGCCAGGTTTTGAAAGTTATTGATGAGACTATTCCGTGACTACTGACGAACAATCGTTCCGATCAATACATCTACAGACAAATGACATTTACCATTGAATGTTTTAAACGGTTTTAAAAGTACGAACGATGTCTTATCTTTTTATATAGGTACTTGTTAAGTACAAATAGACGTTATATTGAGCACGATAAGGCCAGATAAGAGGAAAATGAGAATTAAATATATTTAAGTTACATTAAACGTAACGTGATGGCTTATGCGGCGTTCTGTGGTTTGAAATGACCGCACTCGAATAAAATTATTGTAACTATTCTGTGGTCGATTGAGCAAATAAATTATAAAAAGTATAAAAGACTATACCAAACTTATACGTAGACACTGTTCATTATTAAAAAAAATATATTATACAAATCCGTAATATGAAAAGATTAGGGAGATATAATTACACTAATATTGTTTCGAGTTTCAAACCGTTAAAATGTCTTTCTTCTACATGTGTACCACTGGTGTAGCATGACAGGCTAAAATTATTATTTTAAATGAGTATGATAATTAGTCTTTGTAAATATAGACATTATACACAAAAATGTGTGTGCACTTTTTAAGATAAAGGAGAGCAGACACATGGTTTATTGGATGGAGGGTGAAATACCCCAGCTATATAGCAACTCACCAAAATGTGCCGTCGACTTATATTGGCTTTGGATATTCGGAAATCCACAGAATGAAACCGTGACCCGTGTAAACATCACGGCTATTTCGACTGTGACCCGGATGGAATTTTCGCCTACCACCAGTTTCATACAAATTATAAATTCACCATTTTTTACCATTGTACCACCGACATATTTCACTCTATTGGTTATTCATAACTCAACACTCGAAGTAAAAAATTCAATAAAACCTCCCCTCGAAGCCAACCGTTAAACGGTAGCTAAACCTCAGAAAAAAAGCCGACAAAAACGCTAGAAGTCGCTAAACACCGCGTGTCAAACATCAGCATTCTAACCATGTTAATCTTGACACAATAAAAAAAAAGCAACAAAAAACCCTCCCCTGCGCTTATCCGCCAATAAAAAAAAAGAAAAAAAAGTTGAACTGTTCAATGGCTTGAAAAAAAGCTAATTGGAGCGTGTGGCACCCTATTTTTTTATCCGTGGGGAGAGTTTTTTGTGACAATTAGAAAGGCGGCAACACCGTTCAACAAATTGTAGATTTTAAACTTTAATGCTGTTAACACTATAATTAACATGCTTGAGTAATTCATGTTATACTTTTTTGGTAATTTTTTGTGCATCATATGGCCCGACGGCAGTTCAATTTTTATTAATAACACTATACAATTAGAGCCTACATTATAAATATTTCTGGAAGTTCATTTATAATTAGGAAATTGAAATACTGTCCGTAATTTAAGCGATTTCGCATTAAATAAAAAACTTTAACAGTTTAAAACGCGATTATTAGTTAAACTTATTATACAAAATTGTAACTGCGGCCCAATGTTTCGGATGCTTCGCAGTAGCCGTGTATCGCGTTTGAAACCGTTAAAGTGTTTTATTAAGAAAATAGAATTGCAAATAAGTAGATGCAAAAAACTACGCAACACTTTTCTAATGCTATAATGGAGGTAAAAATTACTCAGATATAGTTCATAAATAACAATAGATAACCTTGTGTTTTCACATTGTAATTTTACAAGAAAAAAGAATAGTTATGTAAAATTCTCACCTCTTCCGCTAAAGAACAACCACCCCGCGCAGCGGCTTCTAATAAAATTTCCACTTAAAACGGTCTTCATTATCTTTTTTCTAACGAAAAATACATTTCGAACAATCACGTAACGGCCTAATGTTATTTGATCAGCAATAGAAACTATACGTTAGTTTTATTGCAATAAATTATAAATTTATTCGTTACAACACATGATTTAAGACTTAAAGACTACGCTCGAGAAGTTCTTGGTCTACTTTATTGAATCGTAGGGATGGGAAAGTTCTAGATTAATGTCTAGTCCACGTCACACAATGTCTATGTATGTGTGGCTTTGCAAGAGATAAATATTTTCGGTGTAAAAAAAAAGACAAAATCAGTGCAATTTTATAATACGTAAGTATGTAAAAAGTTGTTTACAAAGAAAAAGAGCTTTATTTATAAATTAAAATATCCTAAATTTATAACTATTAAACAAATCCATGGCTTAAAATAATATGCTTTTCACTGTTCATTCTTAAATTTGACATAACTTTTTATCTTTTTTTGCTAAATCCATAAATTTATTCAACGTTTAATTCTAAAATATAGACTAAGCAGGGCATTTAATCCACAGACTGCGTATATCGAGGTGCGCATCACTATCTATGCATGTGCGCGTTATCAGTTCTCCTACGTAAGTAGATAAAATTTTGAAAAATCCTCAACTTTTCCGCGATAACCCCGTCCGGAGCCACGGAAAAAAAGCTTTAGTCTCCATCTATAGTCTGATCATATTAATAAAATTATTTCGCAATAAGATCTTATTGGGAAGCAACTTTTATACAATCCTTATAAGTGACAACAATAAACTAATAAGAATCGATGTCTTGAACGAATTTTGAAAGCGATTAGTTTTTTTTTAATATTTTTGCAACCCAGTGATTATCATATATAAATAGATCAATATTCTTCATCTCATTAAGTACACATTTAAATAAAACACTTTAACGGTTTAAAACGCGGTATATTAGTCTCCCCGTGACCACTGCTGCTGCAAAGCATCCGAAACGTCGGATCGAAGTTAAAAATCATTTCCAAATAAGTTTAACTAATATATCGCGTTTCAAACCGTTAAAGTGTTTTATTTAAATTTTCTTCATTTACATCGTAATGAAGATCATGATGCAACCCATCATTCGAACCCCAGAAATTCGAATGCTGGGTTGCGCAGATTAATTATATATGTGAGTGTTTTCTTATATCAGCATATAGTTTGAAATTGAAACATAGCTGAGCCTGCTCTGTTTTCATCACTAATTTGTTTGCGATAGTCTTTGTAGCCCTGTAAAAGTGTGGCAAGTCTAAACCCTTACATGTCTTGCAAGGTTACAATTTTGTCCAGCATTGGGACTGTGGTTCTTAAAATGTGACACGCTGCCATCGTTAATGACTCACAACCCCGCCAAGACTATAGATGGAGTACATCTTATAAATAAACAGTATGGCCGAGAAGTATTTATTATTTGCAGTTCTTATCATCGTTCTACGTGTAATAGAGTTCTTTGTGAGCGTCTAGATAATGCTGTCTATTATATGCGCTAGGTTTTATAGTGCATCTATATGCATCGTGGAAGTACTAACGAGGTACGTATGTGTTTAATTATTTTTATACTTATGTAAGTGTCTTGTGCGATACTCAGGTAGTTAAATAACGCTTAATAATATTGTTACGCAATAGATGCACAATAAATGTAACAAATTTAACGGTTCGAAATGTGAAATATATTGCATCCGTCGTCCGTGTAGTTTGGTAGTTATTGTAATCGGGTCATCGTTAGTTACATTTCACATTAGAACCGTTTAATTAAATATTGTTACGAAGAAAAAATATTATGATCAAACTCTTAGATTATTTCTTTTCATTTATTAAACGTCTTTTTCTAGGTAGATAGCATTACATAGCCAATATTATAACATAATATATTGTCAGGTCTGTTAATCTATATAAAACGTAGACCAAAGAGCCATAGATAGGAAGAACTTGTAAAATACATTATAAAGCAACAAGGAAGATAACTTTGCTTTAATTAAAACAATAATTAATGGAGGGGAGATTTGTGCAACAAATCAAACGCCATAAGAAGATTCTGCGCTAGTGGCCTCACGCGGACAACAATAGAACTATTAGTATGTGAGTACTTTAAATTATACAAATTCCTTCGTGAATATTTTTACATAGGTTTTTTTAACTTTGATGTTAGTTGTTTTAACTCAGTTTGTACATTACTAGCTGATAATTTTTACTTGAATTAGTATCCAATTTCTACTACGTTTTATTTTTTCTATTTGTAACATTGTCATATTAGAATTCGAACTAACAAGATTAAAAAATAAACGTAGAATCCAAGGTATAGAAAGTTAGACTCGTGGTTCTTAAGTGATTTTGTAAACTTATTTCGTCTAAAATGTACATAACGCCACATTTATGTGTCCGTTTTATTGATCGATTAAATTTAATAGCTAGAACCATCAAAAATATTATAAAGCTGAAATATTTGTTGATTGTTTGAACTGGTTTGAATAGATTTTTTTGTGAAAGTGAAAAACAGTGGGAATTGTGGAAACAACGGGTAAAAATTATCTTTGCGCTGCGGAAACGGTTCAAGATACCGAAAAAATAAGTAAAAAGCCGTTCATTTAAAAATCATATTAAAAATGTCCGCCACAATATATGTCCACCTTTAAAGATGCACTCATAAGAATCATTTTTATTATAATTTCGTTAAAATATATAAAAGTATTTATATGGGAAAAAAGCGTTGGCAAACGTTTTTTTACTTCGCCAATATAACCTAGACTAAAGTACTAATTAGTTCCTCCTATGCAGGCCATAAATATCTTAGCTGACCATTAATTAAAAATAAAACTTTATCTATTACAGATCGCCGCACTAAGACTTCGCCATAAAATAAAAGCTGGGCATTAGAAAATCACGTTGATAGCAAAGAAAAATAAATCAGGGCCCACGCGACGCCACCTAGCGAAAGAAAGAGACAAAAAGGATAGAGCAAGAAAAAACGTCGCGAACTTAGGGTTGATATATCGGTATAAAATCATGTTTTTATCTTTACTTATAGACAGAGCTAAGTGAAACTTAACAATTAATCGGAACTCTCCTAATATTCGTTTCATGAAGTTTACTCAAGTAGATTAAAAGCTTTTTAAGTATATACTTATACTTTGCGTATTGGACGTTGATTTACCGAAACGCCACTAAACTTCACCGCTTCTTCATCTATTCATGGCTCGCGATCCAGACCGAATTTAAATTTTCGTACCACATATTTCATATCCAAAGAAATTCAAATATGTTTCAGATAAATTTAAATAAAACACTATAACGGTTTAAAACGTTAGGTCGTGGTCACGGGGAGCATCCGAAACGTCGGGGCATAGTTAAAAAATAAATTTCAAATAAGTTGAACTGTTATATATCGAATTTTAGACCGTTAAAGTGATTTATTCAAATGTGTAAACTACAGACAGTATATGTTTCAATAAAGTTATTAATTGATAAAATATAACAAAGACTATGATAATTTTTACCATTTTCGGTCGACAAAATAAAAACTGAACATCTAGACATAACCTTTAATTGCAAAGCATACTAACGCTTAAAATATATCCTTCTGTAAAATAATACGTATCTTCTACCATGAGATATAATTCTAGTCGCGAAAATATTACGGTATTTATTAGCCAACCCTACGCAAGGCGAACGACCTGCGAAAAATAAAACGAAAACATGCTCTCGCGCACATGTGAGCTAAAAATTTTTTTCTCCTCATCCCTTTCACACACCGAAAAAGGATCGCGCGTCACATGCGTGCGAAGGGGATAGATGAAAAGAAAGTCTAGTTCCGTGCATTGCCGAGTGGCGCGCTAATGCGCTCTGAAAATGTTCTTCCTGTTTTGAATTTGCACTTGTATTCTTCTAATAGGGCTTATTTTTGAAAATGGAATTTAAATTATTTTTAAATGTAACGATTACAATAGTAACGTAACGTAGCACGATAAGTTTGATGATTTTAGTTTACACCAGTATGTTTTTAAAAAAGATTTAAAAACCAACGGAATAAAACATTTTATATATCCAATTTGCACTTCTATTCTTCTAAAAGGGCTATATTTGAAAATCGAATTGAAACGAAAGGTTTTTTTTTCTAACGTTTACGATTGTATCGCAACTCAAGTTGATAACTTAATTTACATTAGTTTTGTTGTTCATATCTTGTGAGGCTTTAAAACTAAAGTGAAAATGTAAGTCTCCTCTCCACTAAGTCTACCTTAAATATTGATTATATATTAATAACTATAAAGGTCATTAAATGAAAATTTCAAGGCAATTTCATAAAATAAGCTACAGCATCAAAGCTATAATAGCTATCTTTGATTTAAGTGAGGTACCTTTTTAATTGATGCCTTTTTCTCGGGCACAGTCTAGCGGTTGTGTTAAGGGGAGATACTTTAATGATCTATTTTAATTTCCAGCTTTTGTTCTGTTGCTAAACCGCTGAACTAGAAAGTGGACGTAATCTGAAAATGGCCAAGAAACAGGCTTTTACAGTGAGGTAAAATGTATAGCTATATAGGCCACTATAACTTGCCTTTGTAAAGATTTTTTATTTAATTTGCTCTGACAAATCAAAATGAGGTTAGCTTAGTTTATCGTGTTTGCGTTCGTTCAAATGTGAAATAAGAAATACTTTTTTTTATCATTTAATGATATAATATATATGCATACAAAGTGTAATAGATCTTTTAGCAACAGCACGTGTCGTAATTCTATCTTATAGATCTAAATATCGATTTTTAATTTATATGCCATCACATTGTGTAATATATGAAAATGTTTTCAAATGTATAAGACACCATAAAGCAATCTTCGCCTTAACAACTTTCTTAACTAACACGTCCCGCCTTAAATTGATGGCCAAGCCATTAAATTGGTGCAAATTTTTATTACGTCACTCACTTACTTCCTTACTATCTCAGTAATTGCCTTGTTGAAACATTTTTATGCGGTATGACTAAACGGCGCTGTCGTTAATTTAACTCTTGATTAAAATGGAAATTAAAGTGGAAAGAGATTTTATTATAATAAAATAAAATAATTTGTATAAGAGAAAATCTCGTCTCAGGCGTCTGCGCTACTTTGTATTTTTAATATTATATATATATTAGCAGTTTAAAAGGATAGGCATGCACGTTAATAAAACAGAGGTTACAGATCTCTACAACGTGCGCTCTCGACCTATCTAGACTTTAAATATTCAGGACCCAAGACTAAAAGCCGAAACCCGATTAAACTTCGCGGCTTTTTCATTTGCGGATTCGAAATTCTTACGACCATTTAACATACAGATTTCCAAAAACATTAAACAAGTTGTGCAACAAATAAACAACAAATAACAAATTGTGCAAGGCTTTTCCGCCATTGTTTAGCGTATCATTGTTTTTCGGGCTGTTTTAAAAATAAGACATTAAAAAAATATATAAATTTAAATAAAAAGGTTTAAAAGGATTTTGTTTTTTGAAATGTTTTTAACTCCGTTTCGTTGCAGCAGCCGTGGTCAGATAGTTGGACCCGGTGGGGAGCAAACCCACGACCCGTTGAAGGCATTACTACCATTATACAAGCCCGTCGAATCAAACACAAATCCTAATTTGCCAACCGCGATTTTTATAAAAAATACATTAAAAGTTTTCCTCGTACGTGCTGCGTAATAGAAAAATGATAAAAACGTAATAAAGCGACGTTGTAACGGGTTTTTTGTTACATTAGAATATTACAGTAATACGATACTTAGAGAAAAAACAGGTTGAGCTGGCTACAGCCTGTTCTGTTATTATGTCCTTTTTATTTATCCAACTGCAGTAATTCAGAGTAATGAGATTTCAAGAGCCGTATTCATTTACCGTATAAAATTTACTTTTAGCTATACAAAATCATAAATTTAGAGTTCGAATTGAGTTTTTTTATGTTATTTAGACCATTTATCGACGAAGGCTTAGGTCTCATAATATTAAATCAGTGGAAACTTCACCTTCGAAGGCTTCCGTTACGTGCGCTGCGAAAACGGTTCAAGCAAAAATATGTATGAAAGAATAATTCCTCTTGAAATGGTCTTGAAAATGTCCACGTCAGTATATTATGTCTATCTTTTAAGGTTTTTATCGTAATCGAACTTGGATAAAACTCATGCATTATTACGAATTATTTATTATTGTTATTATTGTATCAACAAAACAACGTTTGTCGGAGTAAAAATTCGACTATCATACAGTAAATATACACACACACAACAAAAAACGACCGTAGAAGACATACCTACTTTAAAATAATATATTTTTAAATTACAGAAATAAGCAATAGACAATAAAAATGTCTAATCGTACAACAAATTATATCTCACCAAAAAACAAGATGGCGTCTATTAATAATGCCATTGTCTCAAAACTAGTAGAATTTCGGTTGCAAAACAGCGCCCGCGCATGTTGACTCACGCAGAAATGTAGGGGGGACATCTAACAGCTGAATTTATATGAAACAGTGCTCTATTTACTATGAAATACGATGCAAAATCTATCACTAAACGTGTTGAAGGCTCGATTACGAGGTAGTTTTACGAAATCACTAACATGAGAATTCGTTTTAAAAGCGGTGTTGGATTGTAAAGGATTTTGAGGTATTTAGGCTATTCTTTAAGCCGTGTGATAAGTATGATCTTTAGGATTGGACAATCTACTTCAGATCATGAGCTTATGTTAATTTTCAATGTAATTATCATATTTTAATACAAAATGCTGTTTTAGTTAAACTTAAATCTAGTAAACATCATTTAATTTTATGTAACTTGAAAATGGGTTAATTTTCTTTTTAGCTTTTTCTGAACTTATCCACTGATAAATTCGTTTATAATTTCTTTTAAATTCATTAGTTTTACTTAAAGTAAGAAAGTTTTATAGCTAAGGTCGAAACTATTTGGGTGTTAGTGTACCTACATATTAAGGTATTGTTAAAAATGTTTGTATTTAATATTAATGGACAATCGAAGCGTATACCTCCGAAACCTTTAATGATGAATTTTTCTTTTTTTTTTACATTTCTCGCTGTAATATGCTTGTATTAGTCACAAGGCGATCTTTTTTCCCCACGGGGTTCCGCTCTTTTATATCGTAAATCCTTAATGCTCTAACCAACACAAAAATATGTTTTACAATTTTAACAAGTACTTCCTGCGATTAGCGCATTCAAACAAACAAACTCCTTAGCTTATAATATTAGTAGACACCACGGCTGCCCCTAATACCCAACGAAACACGGATGTTATATAACATTTATTAATTGCATTTAATCAACGCGAAACGCATAAGAGCTGTGCTTTATCGCGATTGTTTATTTGAGCTGGATGAAAGAAGGCAATCTGGTCTTCGTTAAGCTTAGAGCATACTATTAGATTATGCAATTTTAAGCCATTTGAAAGCTATACAAACTTTAAGGGAATAGATACGATTACAAAGCTATATCGGCCAAAGTAATTGATTTGGATAAATCAATGTTACATTTTTGACGGGCCCGTTGGTGTAATGGGAGTACCTACCAACGGACTGTGGGTTCGATCTCAACTGGATCCCACATTTTTCTAATAAATTTTTTAATTTTCAGAAACATTTTGAGATTCGTTGGATGTTGTCACCGTCCACAGACGAAAAAGCCGTGAAGTTTAATCGCGTTTCAGTCTGGGGATTTCCGAAAATCCAAAGCCAAAAAAGGTGGCCCCCCCCCTTTGTTTTTATTTTTTTTGGGGGGGGGGTTTCCCCCCCCCCCCCGGGGGGGCCCCCGGGGGCGGGGCCCCCCAAAAAAAAAAAAAAAGGGGGGGGGGGGGGGTGGTTTTTTTTTTTTTGGGGTTTGTTGGGGGGAAAATTTTTTTCTTAAAAAACCCCCTTTTTGGGTTTTTTTTTTTATTTTTTTATAAAAAATTTTTTTTTTTTTTTTTTTTTTTTTTTTTTTTTTTTTTTTTTTTTTTTTTTTTTTTTTTTTTTTTGTTTTTTTTTTTTTTTTTTAAGTTGTTTTATGTATAATCTTATAGTCTTTAATGTTTTGTATCAACCTTTAAGGAAGAATACCCGAAAGGGTTTGTTTTCTATCTTTTAATATTTTATAACAGTTTGAGTAGTAACCAGAAACGCTTATAAGACTTTTATAACAGTTCTAGGAATTGTAGCATTATTTTCAAATTTCCAGCTTTATTTATTTTCTTTTTCAGGGTTGTCTCTCGTTTATTTCCTAGTTTTTACTGCTGTTCTCTTTTCTCGTTCGCCGCAGCCACTTCCTAGTCTTTTACATCAGTCCTATTGCAAATAGCACTTCAATTCATCCGTACAATGTTGTATTTCGATGCGAACTATCAATCACTGTGGAGTCGATTCATCAAAACACATTGTGTGCTACGTTCGACTATCAAGCTTGCGAAACGCTTATAGTATTTTCTAAACACTTTGCTTTGCTGTTTACTTATAATTGCAATATTGTGTTGGTTGCACATATGCCTTGTTACCGTTTATTAAAGCATTTTAGTATATAATCCTTAAAGCTTCATTATTTTTCACATGTTTATTGTACATGATAGTATTTTACTAGTATTATCTGTAGTTACGCGAGTAAAATACATTTAAATATATCACTTTTGACGGTTTCAAAACGATTGTCGGAGATCAATGATCGATTTCAAACGGTGGTCCGAGTATAACTAATATATTTCGCGTTGTAAACCGTTAAACGTGTTTTGTTTATAAGCATTTTAAAAATTAAAATTTCATTTTAGACTAAAATAACGATGACACCCAAAAGTCTAAAGTAGCTATTTACAATAGGACAGTATTTTCATACTTAGAAGCTTAGTTTATAATTCGCATGCACGCAATTTTTTAATGATATGCACCTATAGTTAAAAATAGTTTGATACTATAGAACAATGTCAAATCTTAATATTTAACGGATGGAGATACATAAGGAAACGTCTTTAAAAAAATATTTATTCTCTAACAACGAACAAAATCCATTTTAATGTCCATGTGAACTAAGGCTTACATAGTCTATTTCTGATGTTTAGATCGAGTAATGCGCCCGTTGCAATTTTATGCACAAATTCACTGACCGACGCCGGATGGTGCGCCATTTTTACATTTTAAATTTAGAAGCCGAATCGCAGGAAGCCGTTCTATTTTTGAATTTTATTCGTCTAGGCGTGGTTTATCCCCTCCCCGTGGCGAGTAAAAAACCGTTACGTTTATAACATCTGGTTTTCATTTGAAACACGCGAATGACAGCTAATGTTGATTTTGAAGATGTTCAAACGAGACGTAGGTACATTATGTGATATTTACCATATATTATAGTCTTTGATTAATTTTTGTAAATAGAGACCTGAATAATATGTATTATTGTAATTACAGACTAGAATAGATTTGTAAAATTATACATGAATTTATCAAAAAATAGCAATCTTATGGCAGCCGTTTGTTATCTAAGCGGCTAAGTGGTGACAAAAGCCGTTAAATCTAAATCTCTTAAAACTGTCTACGAAGAAGATGGAATCCATGAAAATTCATAAAACTATAACATACACATGAAGCATAATATTTATTTGCCATTAAAATAAAACGGGAGAGTACTTTTACCTGATTTAATACTTTTGGCTCGCTTCCAGGGAGAATTAAAACCTATGCTCACTGTAGCTTCTTTTTGAATATGACGAACGCTTTGAGGAACTGGCGTAGAGACAGAATTTATTTCCACGAGATAGAAACAAGTAATAAAACTAGAGATTTATTGGCTGAAGACATGGCTTAATGAATCAAAGAGATTCACAACTAATTCTCTTTTACAACAAGACCAGATAGATTTAATAGAAATAAGAAATTGAATTAAAATTGCCGCCCTCTCAATATAAGTAAACGAAATACTATATGTAATTTACGCGAGTAGTACACATTTATATAAAATACTTTTAAAACGTGAAATACATTAATTACAAATCTCCCAGTGACCATGACTACTGCAAAGAATTCTGCACGTCGGGACGCATTTGGAGCAGTTTTTTAATAAGTTTAACAAATATATTTATATTCCTCGTTTAAAACCGTTAAAGGGTTTTATTTAAATATAAGTAAATTACCAGTATCAACATAAAATAAGATGTCCTACGTATTCTTTTCTTCTTACGACTTAGGTAGTTTTATTTTAACAGAAATGTAAAAAATCTGGGGCTAAGGAACTCATACAAGTCACTGATTATTGCTCTACAAATTAGAGAATTATTAAAAAAGAGAAAACCATTTACTGATCAGATCATTACTTGAATATGTTTTAAAAATATTAATTAATACAAGAGATTAATACTATACTCTATCGTATTCGCGTATTTTCTACTTTTAAAATAGTGTAACGGTTAACATTATATTTTTACATTCAAACTATACAAAGCAAGAATAATAGGAACAAGATCAAACCTTAGGTAGACAAGTTAGAGATCTATATTGTGTTATGTCAATTAAATACCTACTTTAAAAAGTTATAAATCGAAAAAAATGTACGACTCGAGCAGGACTTGAACCGGTATGCACAGCGTTCCGCGCTCTCGCTCTAGCTATTTGAGCTTCTAAGTCAATGTTTTTTCAAGTTTTAATCCATTTTTAATTTATATAGTGCCATCTTGTGCAATTGCGTATGAAAAATATAAAAGTTCTCACATTTTGAAGAGTTTTCATACGAACTTCCCAGAGAAAACCGTTGTTTTTCCCCAGATCTCCAATGCGCTTCTTTTTATAATCGAAAACCGTGATCTCATATTGCAGCCAAGTGCAGTGGGCGAATACAAAAATATCCACTAAAATTCAAGGTCGATTCGTTAAAAATAACGCAACGAATTCGCACTGCACTTCAATGCAATGTCTGGATTTTGTCCGACTTTATTAAACCATATTTTATACGTCTAACATGTACATGTATTACGTGTTATATATCTATTTTATTATATGAGTGGGTAAGATGAGAATATCTGCCGGAAGTATACAAAAGAACTAAGCAGAATAAGATTATGTATAAATGAAATATAGACTTTTAATAGTTTAAAAAGTGTACTGCAAAATATAGTACATTTTATTCAACTGTTTAAATCGCGATATATATACGGAAATAAGGCCTAACGTATTATACGCTTCACCTACAGTAGCCTAAGTAAGAGTTCGCGTTTTAAACTGTTAGAAAGTGCTTTATTAAACTTTGTTTTTGTATAATTCTTTGTTTTTTCGTTTATTTAAAATACATAACTAATGTGTTAACATTTCTATATATAAAGTACACAATTATTCCTAAAATCAAAACTGCTGTTACAAAATAGTGATAATTAAAAATAAAGTAATATATTTTTGAAATAACATTTTTTTATAGCCTAAACAAGAGCTTAACTTTAGGTACAGTATTAGATCATTAATAATATTTTGAACAGCGGCCAATTTTCTTACAAAAAACAAACGCACACAAGTGCACCAAGTGTGCGATTGGCACAGATCTACAAATATATGCAACGTTTTCATTTTTCTTCAATCTATTTTTGCGTTACTTGGTTTTTATCCACCGACTACTTCGATTCAGGAATCTTAATACTTGGAAAATAACTAAGCTTTTTTTATGAGACCATAATCACTTCGCGGTGATTTTAAACACAGAAAGTACTTAATAAATTGTGTTAGGATTTCACGGCCATCGTTCAGCATATCATTGTCTTTAAGGACAATGATATACAGAGAGTACTTATCTATATATGATCAGGCAGGGCATAAAAGTCTGTTTAACTACTTGCCTGTATTTATATAAATATTTTAGCGGTATAAAATGCGATATATAATTAGTTAAACTCATTTCAAATTATTATTAGCCCGACGTTTCGTGACCGCCGTGCTGCAGTGCATCTGATACGTCGGGCCGAAGTTAAAATAATATTCAAATAAGTTTAACTAATATATGTCGCGTTTTAAACCGTTCAAATGTTTTCGCGTAAACAAACAAATAGTTTTTACTTGCCTGAAAATAAAATAGTGAAACAGACACAGTAATATATTTGCCCCTTGCTTCATAAAATGAAGTGATATTATATAATAATTTAAGGGATAGAATGATAAGACTATTTTATTATGGTCTCTAGATCGTTGATCTTAAGCCTAGCTACTTAACAATGCGTCTCTAATACGAGAAAGAGAGACGAATATATAGACAAAGAGAGAAAACTTGCTAGACAGACAAGACTTGCCGTTGCAACTAAGTATCAAGACAGCTGAGGTGCACAACACTCCTTTGTGTTTTTTGGCACCGCGGCCAAACATCAGTTTATGTGATGCATCCAACGCAACGTGCAGCGAAAAATGGCTGCACACAATGAAAACAAACAGTCTTTTGCAGTTTGATGTTCAGGTTGAATTTATTTAACTATCGTTATATTGAATACGCATCTGGCCTGAAGGCCATGCTGAGTTCCGGGGCACATAATATAATACATACTAGCTATGTTGGCGACTTCGTCCGCGTAGAAAAGTTATTTTGGGCATCCGAATTCGTTTTTGCAATCCCTTCATCTTTATACACTTAAGCTGTTACCCACTCGATCGCGTCCCTTGCTGTCGATCTTGCAAGTTAATCTTAAAAGATAGACATATTATAGCGCCGCGGACTCGAACTCAATTCGAACCAATAGTTTCTCAGATTAGCGCGTTCAAACATACAAACAAACAAACTCTTCAGCTTTACATTTTAGTATAGATAATGATATAAAAAATACAATTTTTTTTTATTGTTTATATTTTGCGTTAGGGTGTACTAGCCCCCACACTAGTACTCCCTGTTTCGAGGGCGGCTAGTCTCTTTCGGTGCATTAACAATTAATGAAGATGTTAAGACCAAAACAAACCCATTAGAGGAAGCTTTGAGGCTCTCCCAAACACAGGCCAAAAGAGGGCCAAATGACACGAGACGAAGACTAAGTCAGAAGGTAGAAATCTGTGCTGTTAAAAGCTGCTGCCCCAGGAGTATTAGGGGTCAAATAAAGGCACAGAAAAAGAAATTTCGTTGCCAAGAATCTGGTTTTCCCAATTTAGCTTATATAATGACCTATTGCTTTATATAAATTGAAAGATATCGATGCCCAGGGATTCGAACCCACAACCGGGGGTCATCGATATTGTTCAATGTAGACAGATTTATAATTTACTGAGTATAAGTTAGGCTTGGTTTATAGTAGGCAAAAAGTTTTACGTCATTGTAAAACGCAGATAACAAAGAAAGGTACCAATTTAGTTTGAGTTTAAAATTCTAAAACACAGCGCTGGAACAATGCTGTTTTGATAGTAAACTTAAAACATGACAATTACGGGAAAAACGAGTTATAGACACCGTCTTCTAGTTTGTAAACTATGTATGATGCGCAGGCATTACTATGACTAATTTTTATATGAAAATGTATGGTCTGTAGTACGAGAGGAGCACACGTTTAAATAAAAAATTTAACGGTTAAAACGTGAAATATATAAGTTAACTTGTTTTACTCAGTTAAACGTGGATAATGAATGTGTCATTTATAAACACATCACGGCACGGTTGAGAACCCAAATCGTGTCGTTTAAAATAAATTAAGCACTATATTTTATTTTTTAAACCGTCTAAAATGTAGTATTTAATGTTACCTACGTTACTGTAACACAATCTGATTCATATGGAAGTTTTTAAGGCTTGAAACGGCATCTTTGAGGAATCGATATTTTCACCATCACTGCATTGCATCATCAGAAATTTTTGACTGAAATTGCGACAAGACGAACGAAAAGCCCCGCAAACGAAAGGTAAAAATGGCAAATCTTACAATGATTTCGCATTTTTACCTCTTCTTAGAATTTTACCGTAAAGAAACCTTCTTGCATCTATCAAGATAAGTTTAGATCTTAAGGTATATCATAGGTGTCGTTACGATCTAGGCTAATAAGCCTACAGCCTATTAGAGGGTCGTATGCAAAGTTACAAGATAAACGCGGGCCCATTTAATTGCTGCCGTGTTTTTAGATTTTCTATCCAATTAAATGCGGGTTTTATTAATTTTAATGTTATTTCTAATGCACATTATTTTAATTGAATTTTACTTATAATCATTGACTATAAATAAGTAAGCATTGTAACAAAATTAAAAAAAAACAGTTTTAAACGTGAATTATATTGGTAAACTTATTTTTCATTTAATATAACCAGCCCACCCATAATCTAGGCTCTAAACAAACAAATCGCGTATTAAACCATTAAAATTATTCAAATAAAACACTTTAACGGGTTAAAACTCGATGCATATGAGGTAAACTTATTGAAAATTATTTTTACTACTGCCCGATGTTTTAGATGCTTTGCAGCAGCCGTGGTATCCCGGCCAGATTCGTCAAATACCAACTATGACGGAACAGATTGCGCTAGTTTATACTTTGACATCAGAGACACTCTCCATCTTTAGTCTCCCGGTGACCACGCGTAAACTACAGACAATACTTAGAATCATACAAATGTTTTAGCAAGTAAGTTAAGGAAGAACAGATATAAAAAATAGTACAATAATATTTTAAGCTATATCTCTTATATTTAGTTTTATAACTGAAAATATAACAAGAAGTTGTACGCGATAAGACAGGTCTGAAAAATTACACGGTTCGATTTCAATAAGGAAATGAAAATACGCAAATCTTAGGCGTAAATGAATTTCTACTACTATCTGTGTAATAATTATGTTAACAATTTTCGCTAACTTGTAGATAAACATTTTGAGACTATAAAATTGCAGTTAGGCCACTCTGCCTCCAGCGGCCTCTTATTGTGTCTTATCTGTTTAAATTAAACGAAATTCTATTACCGTACATAGCAAATTTTTGTAGCATATAAAACCAGTAAACGGGCTTTACGTTGTATTTATTGTTATTATAAAATTAATTCTAACACACGCTGAAGTTTATGCCTGTTCTAATTACTTTGAAACCAGTGTTATAAAGTTTTATCGAGAAATCTCAGTCGGTTCCCGATGCATTTACATTTTTTCTGACGAGCATTCACTACTAGTTATAAATGTATGTAAATGTGCCTTAAGCCACGCTCGACCGTATTGCGTGTTTCCATTGTTAGTGACGGATTATTTAAAACACCGTAAACTATTTGGACAACGAAGAACCCCACAAACATTAACGCACATATTAATAGTCGTGAACTCTAAGTGTTCGAATAACAATTCAAAATGTCAATTTGGTGATTGGGATTTTCTGAGAAAATATTTCGTAGCGAGGTATATTTTGTAATACGGATAGTGACGTGACTATCCATATTCCCCTCACAGTAAAGTAAGTTGTCATTACTAGTTTAGCTAGACGACGCTTAGAACACGGCACAGGAGACACGTTGGAATAAGCTTATAGTCTCAATCAGACAGGAAGCCTCCGCTTAGAATTTTGACGTCGACGTTAGCTAAGTTTTAAAGAATGAAAATGATTTGCATGTTAATTAAAAAATAATTCAAGTAAATAACGCTTTTCCGGCTATTTTGTAAAGGTTTTTGGATTTCGCGCGTTCTTCGATAAAGGACTGGAACGCACTATATCTCCTGATGATGTCATCCAGGGATGTGAAACAACGAAACAGCTCAAAAATCGAAGAAAGTTTTGTTGAAATCTGGTAAAATCAGATTAAAAGACCAGTTTTTTTAGTAGTGAATTAACGATACGGTTCAAACGATAATGAATTTCGTAATACAATGGAAACACGCCGCCATCCTCATCTCACATGCTTCGTCCGTACTCGAAGTAACATATTGCTTTTAAATCCTATTACGCAATATTATTATATTATGTGGCTATTTTCTTAGTAATAATTGGATGATTTGTGTCCGCCAAAATTGAGAGGAAAACACATCTTTACACAATATGGTTATATTTAAAATTTTATCGAACTTAATTAAAGTTTGGTATTGAAGAGGTAAATTATTTACAATCTATTTTAACTAAATACACGAAAATCAGCGGATATTTGCGGTTTTATAGATCAATAGCTGTAGCCACAAATTTGTCCGCGTTAAATAATTATTTTAGACATAAAAAAAAACTGTCTATAGCTTACGCGAGTAGTACACAAACATAAAAAAAAAAATATTTTTGCCAACCTTCTGATCTCATCAATTATATATATAGCTAGCTGTTGACGATATCGATGACGTCTTTCGCGTCCCGTCCTTCTTACAAATTAATCGTATTCTTGTATATTTCTTTTGGGTATCTTGTACCATTTGAGCAGGGCACGTAGCAGAAACCCTTAGGAATTCACACTTCCCACTGTTTTTTGGCTCCTACTGGTCACAGTGTGGCATTTTAGAGCCTAAAGCTACCCGTGATAAGTGATCTAACCAACAGAAAAAAATATCCCGAGAATAGCGCATTCAACAATATGACATTAGTATAGATTTAAAAAATGTGATAAGAGTCAAAGTAGCGATATTCGGTGTCATTTGCGGTTCACAATTAACGGTGTGCATATGATCAGTATGGAATTATCTGTATATTTATTATTTCATGATAGCAAGGCTTTATCAAATTTGTACCAATTTTTCACAAGAAAATACGAGATCATACCTAATCGATATCCTAAAATACTATAAAAAACGGTGGAAGAATAATTCCAGCCATTCGCGTCAGTGTCACTTCTAATTATCATCTACCCTGTTATTTCCGAACATTTCAAAGTTCCAATGTTTGTTGTACCAAATGAGAATTGAACTGAATTTTAACTAACTAAAATTTTGACTTTGTCTTCGAAATTAATCAAAATCTCGATGGTTTACTAAGTAAGGTAAGTGTTACTTCTTCTTACCTTATCATTATGAAATCGAAAAACTGAGACATCAAAAGTAATATTTTCTAACCTTCTATGTATTATACACCAAAATGTAGATTTTAAAAAAAATTTAAAACCTTTCCGTCTTGTAGATTCTGATTTGTTATTTTAAGTCAAATTAATTTCTCCCAAAACACTCGCGTTTTGTAAACACTTGAATTGGTTATTTATTCTGTCCCATTCTTAAAATATTGTAAGACCTGCATTGTGCCAAGCTTGCCACTTAAAAAACAATACCTACACCAAAAGAAATAAACGTTTATTATAAATAAATAAAAATAATTCATATATTTGTTAAACTAATAATATTATTACATTGAAACGTGAACTAACCTTAACATCCAGAATTTAACTTTGGTTTGAATTTCCCATGTGCATTTCTTATAGCTCATAATAAAATCATTCTTAAACGAATAAGATAACTAAGTTGTTATTAATGTCTTGTAATTTTTTACAACTAGGTAAAATATGCCTTGAAAAGCCTTAGTAACAGTCGGTCTTATCGGTTATTTTAAAATTTAAATTCACTATATTTAAGAATAAAAGGAAACTGATAAAATAATTGCCAATATTATTTTTGCAAATTATTGATTATTCCTTATACAGTAATTAAACTGACCAATAACCATGTATAGTAAAAATTCTAAAGCGCATGTTTTATGCACTTGTTTTTTATTATTTAAAAACATAATAGACAGAAATACATAGGCATGTATGTGTATTTACAAATTCTAGCGTTAAAATGTATGTATTATGTAAAAATTATGAATAGTAGTAATTATGGAACAGGTAATGTTTATTTAGAAAAATATATAAATAAAGTTTCTTTTCCTTAGTTGTGCGAATCAGAATTTGTAATTTTATACCTTCGCTTTGTAAAGGATTTTTGGCTTAAATATTGCGAGAATCCTGTCTTAAAAGTCTAAAAAAATCGGCGCAAGAGACGGAAATAAATAAGCAGGTAGTACTTATTTTATTAAATGCATTATAATATACTTTAATATGCCAAAATTATCCGATCACTTCCGGTTTATTTATTTCCATTTTTAAAAACGCCGCCATTTTTAAATCAACTGATATTTCCAAACACCACTAACCTTTCTAATGCAACACAACACGTAAAAAAGTCCGTAGGTTTTATTCACGCGTCCGAGACCGCGCGCCAAAATCCTTATCATAAAAATTGCACACACATTTTTATTGCCTCATCTCGCGGCCTATAATTTTTTCAATTTCACGGAAGACCGCTCTTCCACCTAATCCTCCATTTTCACGTTCGAAACTGTCACTTTTTGGCAGCGCGCGATTGTCAATGTCACATTTTAGAAAATCTAACGGCGTCCGCGCCTTTACCCGTTGGCGCGTTCAAATCTGGGGCGTTCTTAATTTGAAATTTTCGAAAATGGCCAATCCGTTTTCATTGTTTTGCGACGTAGTGTTGCGCGCATGCACTTTCAACACATTATGATCTAACACTGGCCGACTCTCGATTGCAGGAACATACTTATTCTAAGTCAACTTACATTCGTTCATATTTGCCTGCGGGGCGTAGGGCTGCGCTAAGTCTTAGAAACACGAGCATTTTAACAATTTTACTAATTCTACGTAGATCTTATTATTAATTTACATCTTTAAGACGCCTTATAAGAAAACAATAATTTACCAAGCGATAGCCCCAATATCCAATGATGATAGAGGCGTTATATGGCTGAGATAATTCACCTCCCATCAGGTAAATCCCATGATTGTCTATCTTCCTCTATTATATATAAAAAAATAAGATTACTCATCAGTATTTTATGAAAATGATGATAAATACAAAATCAACCTAATATTTAGTGTTCTCGTACCTATTCTTGCTTAAAGTACTGAATATCTCTGCAGTGAATTAGGTTTTCCTTGGTGAATAAACTGTAAATTGGCTCTAAATATTGGCTGATCTCAAAGTTGATAGATGCAGCCCTAGTTTTCGCCAAGTACAAGAAACGTCTTGCATATAATAATATGCTTTAGCCTATATCAAGCGCTTAGTCGCAGTGACGTTTAATAGCGACGTTATTCTAACTGCTATTTATAATGTAACAGACTAATCTGTACCAGCAAATAAGAATTACTTTTTTACAAAGATAGGGTCTTTGATTTGGGTAGAGTTACCTTTAAAATCCAAAAGATCTACGTCTATAAGAGGAGACATCAGCTCTACTGCTTAAATAACATTTTTAGGTAAATTCTTATCTTTTGACGTACTATTAATTATTACAAACAACAGACATTTATAGGACTATTGTTATTTTCGTATCTCGTTCTTATTATATCATCCATATATAATATGCTGACTTGAAGGTGTAAAACCTCTTTACTATAAAACCTACAATAATATAACAATAGTCAACCAAGAGTATCTAAGAAATACTTTAAGCATCCCTACCGTTATTTCAAACCCAGGCACAACACTATTAGTTGTATGCATCGTGCATTGGCCTGCAATGCAGCCTCACATATTAAAACGTTTCATTCATTTCTAAATTCCAATAGAATTTTAACTTTATATTAATAGTGATATGGATCAAATTACGTCTTACGAGTGATGGTCGTTGCGCCGTTTTGGATTTCGCTCATTTTTAGAAGCTAGTTCTTATACTTATTCACTATGAATTTTAGCTAGGTATGTACTAGGTATAGAAAGAAATGCTTGCCTGTGGCCCGTGGGCGTTCGTTTCTGGGACGCGTAGAAATCTTTAGCGTTTTGTAATTACTGTTATTGGGACGTATTGTGGGGAATTAGCGTTGATGGAGACTGATCTGGATAAAGATTACTATTTGGGTCGCGTGTGTGCGGCATTTTAATTGAAATCATGATTAGTGGATAAAGTAAAGATGATTTTCAATAAGGAGGAAAATAAAAATGTGCAATAAACTTAGGCGAATATGAATTTGTACTATTATTTGTGTCAGAATTATGTTAACAATTTTCGGTCACTGTGCACTTGTAGATTATGAAATGAAATATGAAATCAAATTCTCTTACAACTTGGCAATCAATAGTTTATCTATTTATCTATTCACTAACAACTTAAAGTATTTATATTTTCTTTGAAAATGCTTGATCTTTCGACCTCTTTGGTCATGCAACTGCCTACGTAAGAATAAGGAACTACCTATTGGCCGAAGAAGGCGGTCCTTAGAGCCTACATTTTGACATATACCTATCTCATTTAAATGTATAAGAGTAGATAAGGATAGAATACAGCTTTCCGCAACTAGTGAGATAAGAAATGTAACTAAATTCCAATTAATTAATACGGAATTTAAAGAATGCTAGCGGTCTAAAGGGGGTTATACACTTGTACAGCTTGATATAGAACTGCAAATTCTTGTTGAGGCCTTTCGTGGTACATTGAAGTGGAAAAGTGTTAAGCGCGTGAGATCCTGAGGTCAAATCCTGGAGAAGAACGAAAATTAAAAAGTTTCGCTCGGGAACGTAACAAGGCCAGATCTTATCACTATATAGTATAAACCAAAGTCACGTTATCTGTCCCTATGTACGCTTAATCAATCAAGATCAAGAGGTAGGTTTGCACAGTTTTTCTGTAGAATATTTATCAGCATTACTTAGTATCAGGTCGCTAGTTCTCTATAAATAAAACCAATGAATGCAACGGACACGAAAATGTGTCCATTTAAATATAATAAATAAACATAAGTACAAAGAAAGTTGTAAAATGTAGTCGAGTTTCTTTATGATTCTTTGTAAGCAAATAGCTATAAACCTGATTATTATATTTTACATTAGAAATTATATCAGTTCAATGTATATTACAATATACCTACTTCTTTCAAAGTGTCTGTAACTGAATCATCAATCCAAATCGAGAAAAATTCAAAAATACGAAGTCCCCAAAAGATTTAAACAAAAGCAGAAAACATTCAAAGAAGACTCTCAAAGAAGAGGACACAGAACGACTAAGAACAACGAAGGAAACTTCTAGAAGATAAAATTTTTTCCAGTGCCAACTAAATAATACAAAAATGACTACTACTTACTTACTAGTTACTGCAATAAAGAGTATTTTTATTTATTTTAGAATAATATCTAGACTGTAGCAAGAAGTAAAGAGTAAAAAATAAAAGTTTTTAGCATTGAAATAAATTAATACAGTGTAAAATCACCTTTATAAACACGAAATAAAAACTTCAAAGCCTGATCACAAGCAAAGTTGGATAGTGACAAAAGTTACTACCATCGTAGGCTTATTTAAAGGAGAATGAAAATATATATCTTTGTAGGATATTAGTAATATATTTAATCCACATAATATAATAAAATTTAAATAAATTGTATCCTTTGTATAAATAAATTTATATTTCAAATAGAAAAATAATGATGACACGGGCGGAACTCAAACCGCCATCCACAGGGTTCCGTGCTGCTGCCAACTAACCAATTGAGCTACAGTATCTTGCGGGTCATCTTCGAATAACGACCAAACACGTATCACAAGTACGTTACTACTTTAAAATTTAAAGTTTTGATGTTATTATGCATAGTCGAAAATTATTGTTTTTTTTTTTTAATAAAATTAGTACATATTTTTTTTAGAACTACAAAGAGCGTCGTGAAAATTTAAAATTTTTAATTTAAGTTAAGAAGTGGCTATCATTCATATCTTATCTATAAAATGTGACGTCATATTTGCAAATTCCATACGTATAAAGGTTTTAAATTTTTTTAAAAATTTTTTATAAAACTTAGGTTTAAAATATATTAGTTAAACTTGTTTGAAAATGGTTTTTAACTTTGCCGACGTTTGTAGCTTTGAATAAGCCGTGATCACGGGGAGACCCCCCCGGACCCAGGCGGACAAAGGGCCGAACATTTTTAACGATTTAAAATGCAAAAAAGTAAATTAGTTAGATTATATTAACTTCGACCAGGGGCCCTCCGTGACCACGACTCTGAAACGCATTTCGGGTTGTGTTTCATTTAAATTTGTACTACTCAGGTGAACTACAGACAATACAAAAAATAACTCAGTTAATGTTAATCGGGAAAGTACCCAGTCGAAGCAGTTAACAAAAACAATCGCCTCTAATCCGGAACCCGGTACAGCTTACCATAAAATTGTTAACCATTCAGTGGATCCACGAAATAACTGTCTTGTACAAATGTATGCAAAACACCAATGGACACGACATAATGTAATAAAAGAGATTTTTCTTTGACAAAAACATGCGTATGCGCTTAATGGTGTTAGAAAATTGACGCGATGCGATGTCGCAGCGGGACGACACGAAGGTTGCTCTATTACAAATGCACATATATTTTGACAATTTGTTATTTTATATAAATTATAAAATATTCGTTAATAGTTATAAGTAATGGTTTATTGAAGTATATGTTTTTATTTTTCTGTTTGTTTTAAATTTAGTATTGAATTGAGTTCTCTCCATTTACGTTACTGTAATTTGTATGAAAAGAAATTTACATGTACTAGTTTGGAGTAGAAGTAACAGATACTAGAAATATATACATTTCGTATAGGTATACGGAAATTAGTCGTTACTTAAAAACGGCGGCCATTTTGAAAAACTGGTGAACCACCATCGTGGATGAATAAAACTTAATCAAGAGATGTGCATTTGTCTAAGCGTGTCTTAATTTAAACGGCCTGCATTATGAGAAATGTTAAAAAAACTACTTAAGATCGTTTTGGTAAGATAGATATACTGTCTGTAGTTTACGCGAGTAGTGCACATTTAAATAAAACACTTTAACGGTTTAAAACGCGATATATTTTAGTTAAACTTGTTTGAACATTATTTTTACCTGTGGCCCGACGTTTCGGCTACTGCCCGTCGTCGGGCCGTCGTTTTAAGCCGTAAAGTGTTTTATTAAAAAAAAATATTAGGAAATTTGATAAATTTCTAGACAATTAAACTATTTTGTATCGATTTAATGACAACTTTTAATGATCGATAGTAATGTAATTGATTGAAGGATATAAAGAATAAAATTAAATTAGTTTATTTGAAGTATGATTAAAATATTTTATTATGAGTTATTTATAAGGTAAAGCATGTTTCAACTCGAGCGCATTGCGCGTTGGTTGGTAGTTTTTACCGCAGATTCTTCAAGCTTGCAAACGTCACATTCCGATGCGCAAAACAAGAATATTATTAGGTACATAGCCTTATATTTTCCTCAAATATAATTTTGTGTTTAATTGCAACAAAAAGGCTTTTAAAGTTACATCAATTTGCATAAGCACTCTTGGAGTGTTTCAAAGTGAGGAATAAGAATAAAATGGATATACAAAGCCGAAATAGGTCGACATTGCATTTGGTTTAGATGTTATATGGCTGGAATATATTTCACCTACCATCAACTGAAACATACAAAAGCGCAAAAGTTGATGTATATGTTTCATACATTCAATGAATGTTTATAAAATAGATTATTGTGTTCGTATTGTATTTAATCTTGATCTTAGTAATAAACCAAAAACACAATCAGTGGGTATCAAGCTGTTGGTACATTCCGAAATATACGATCCATTTGCTGAACGCTTCAATAGATAGACCGATAACACGACCGATAGTTTACGTTAGTCATGCGAGTAGGCATCTCAGGTGTTCAGAATAAAAATCGAACGCCATTACAGACGAAGCACGACGCCATTGCAAAATTAAAACTAAATTTTATCCGCGCTTTAATGAAAAGTCATCGACGTTATAAAGCCCCGCCATAAATCCAGAACACGCAAGCGTCGCTGATAGAATTTAATACAAAATCCGCTGAAATCCGCCATATTGATATATACATTTTTTCCCCCCACGCCCAGCCTCCCTACATAATTGAGCGTTGTGAAAACTATCACATTGGTAAATGACGGTCCCCCTTCCTCCCGCAATTTTCCGACTACCCGCAATCAATAATTTGGCTGGGCAATGACTGCGATGACTCGCACATGCGCACTGCACCCCCCAGAATCATCGGCAAAACCTGAACTTGACTTGACGAAAACGAAAGTTAGGCGAATGTTTCTATGCCATTCTTGGCATTGGTTACTACACACGAGGTGTCGTTTACGCTTGAAGAAATTTAACTTTGACACAGAATTTCAAGGACAACTTTTTTCGGTCGCAAACCTGCCAACGAGCCTAATAAAAGCGATAAAACTGCAATTAAACATAATAGAGACATTTGGGAAAAAAGTGAAGAAGATAATGAATTTAAAAATTATGTTAATGATGAAGATAAAATTATGTGCCCGGATCAATTGACTGCTAATGAAGTTGATAAGACCAACGCTCCGGTAGCCTTGCGAGTGCGAGAGAGATAGATAGATAGAGCAGTTAATTTGAAGCCGGCTTCGATGCTGACGCTGATTATTATTTCAGCGTTGAGCATAAACTTAAAACTATTGCAGAATATGATTTAAAATCAGGCACACTTACCTCAAAAATATCTTCTATTTTGTATAGAAGTCGTCGTCTGGCTTCAGCTTGTTTATCTAATGATGCTTCAGTTTCTTGCTTATGGTATCTTCCAGATTTTGGAATGTGTTCTTAATTGTATTGTCTTCATTTATTGTATATATCCGTGTATTTGTTATTATTTTAAGCCCGTATAATTTTATATAATATATAAAACATTACAGGTATAGAAATAACAAAAACATTTAACTAAGTCTTAATATTAATTTACTTTTAATTTTGTACTATTAAAGAAATCTAGAATCGATTCAACAGGTAGGTAAACAGTTTTAATTTAGATTTTTTTGTAACTTTTTGGCGTAATTTATCTTACCCTTTTTACAATTAATTTAAGGCCAATTTAAGGCACGAGAATTTGTTTTTGTTTCAATTTGTCTTCATCTCCCTAAAAATCTGGATCGGTCGATGAAATTGGTCGAAATATTTCCAAACTTAGCTGCCGAAAGTCTCAAATATCACTTAGCCTTATAGTAGTCCGAGTCTTTCACTAAATTACTTTTCACTATATATATGGAGAGTCTGTATATAAAAATCAATATAACTCAATCGAAAAGTTCCCAAAATAACCAGGTTGTTTAAATGTACTTAAAGAACTGAAATGCTTAAATTCTCTTTTCTATTGTTTCCTTGTAATAACGGTTGATATAAACGTAAAACTTGTTCTATTGCGAAAAAACGTGTTACTTTATCGTCAAATGGCTGTTGCTGTTATTAGTGTTGCTAATTTCTCCTTCGCTATAAAATCTTGGAGTCTTTTAGCTTCTTGCGCATTTAACTTAGTATGATCTGCATTTAGATAACCATGGTCTTCTTTTTCTTCCCATGGGTTTTCTGTTTCTTCTTAAATTAATTTCGGCGGCTCCTCCTGGATGGTCGTAGATGTAAGTTCAGCCCTGTTACAACGGATCCAAGTTGAACTGCCTTTCAGTTGCCTTAACACTAGTTTATAGTTTACAAAATGAAACCGGTGGTGTTGCTGTGATCTGTTCAAGTGTTGCTGATTACTATCGATTATGGAATCACTTAAAATCTACGATGATTATGTGAAAAAACTGAATAAAGTCTATTGCGTAAAACTATCTCTTGAATGTGTCAGCGGTCGGCGATGACTCGGACGCATGCGCGCGGTTTTTCGAAAAATTTTGAAACCAAAAGATTGGTATTTGTAATTTTCGATTGATTTTTTTTTTATTTTAGGCCGTTTTGAAATTTTTTGAGAGGTTTTTTTTTGATGATTTTTTGCGCGGTGAGGGTTTTTTGCGCGTTGCGTAGGTGTTATACACGCGTAGTCATCAGCCTCGCTGGGCACACTGTCGGTCGGAAGATTGCATCGCTGCTGCAATGGTGGGCGATGGGATGGGTATGGGTGGTCACCTACCTTCCTGTGACCCCATCCCAATGACTCGCGTACACCTCGGAATCATCAAATAATGATTTTGTGTTTATTATAAAACTACATAGGTATATAAAGCTCGCGAGGAAGGAATTCAATTTACAAATTATTCGTATGTTTGTGTGCGTTTCGTAAAGTATTTGTTATTAATTTCGAGTTAGGAATTATAAACTTGTGATCTATTAATTTGTTATATTAAAATACCTAGCTTATAAATATACATAGACGGTGCATATAGATGATCGATAATGATATAAGTAGAAAATCATGTCAGGGCTGTCTCTTTAGAATTATCCACATGTTCACACTAGTAAGTACGTTATCAAAAGAATCTGAGTTTCTCATATATAAGGCGAAGATAAAAAAAAAGACACCTTTTTGTGGGTATTCACTATATTATTTAAAATACTGCGTCCATAAGCAAAATGCATTGTCGACCTTTATATCTTCGGATTACCTATAACTTCTTATCCACTTATCTATTACATATAAGATATCTGTTATATATTATATGTATCTACCAGTTTTAATTAAACGTCTAGTTGCATGCGAGTTAAATTATCTATGGACATAATATTTTTAAATATATAATAATTACAGAATTTTAATATTGTTTAAAATGACGTTATGAGAACTTAATCTAACTATTGGGCAAGTTTAAATTATCTGTATTTTGAGAAACTGACCTAGGACAATACGACCAGACCAGATCTATTCAGGGATTTAGCTTGTTGTTTAGTACACAGTTCGTAAGTAGGTATAGCTATTATTGTTTGTTTTAAGATTTGCTATTCCCTTCAATACCTTGAATTGATTTGTTACTTTGGATTACTATTTTGTGTTCTGTGTTTTCACTTAGAATTAAAAGATGTAGTTAACTGTTTAACAGCTTATATGTTATATGAATGTAATACAATACTAAATAAACGGAATACAAAGTAAATTATATTTGTCGGGCTCGCTTGTCAGTGACGGTAGTAATGTAAAGTAGGTTGGCCGACTGGGCCCAAGATTTTTTGAATTTTAATAAATTTACAAGTTTTCTAAAACATTGGGCTTCGTCTTAAACTCTGAATATGAAATGAGTGGTAAGAATACCGAAATAAATGAAAAAACTGTGAATTTTTATCACGTTTCAGTCTCGACTATAAGATATAGGAAGGCAGCGCATCGTATTAGCTGTTCTATGTGGCTAGGGTATTTCATTTATCATCAAGAACACTTACTTGTCTGTCCTCTATCATAAGAAACAATGTTACAATTAACAATTGTATTTTCTGTATTGATTACTGAATTACAAAGAAATAGAAGAGAAGAACAAAAGGGCTATGCTAGGGTTTTATAGTTACCGAAACAGTATCGATCATTGATGATCGGTATAATTTTACAAGTAACTCAAGCTTCAGAAATTCCGCATTTACCCATATTATGTATAAATCCGCCATTTTGAAAGCATTAATATATACATTAGCGTTTTCCCTCACGCAGATTTCATAGCAATCCGACGATTAACGTCGCACACAGCAACGCTTATAATATTTAACACTAGCGACACATCCACGCTTTACTCGTAAAAAATCAGTTGAACCATCCTTTGTGGCTCTATTATCTAAAATCTACTACATTCTGTGTTATCTGTAGTTTACTTTAGTGTATAAAACACTTTTAACGAGTTAAAACGGGATATATATTTTAATTAATCTGTGGTGAAGGTAATTAGATTAACTTATATAATTCGCGTTTTAAACCGCTTAAAGTGTTTTTTTTATTAGTACCTTACTCTTTAAATAATTGAAATTAATTGTTAAAAGTACTTTTAGAGACTGTCTGTGGTTTACGCGACGTAATTGAATGGTTTAAAACACGATATACATTAGTTAAACTTATATAAACTACGGCCCGACGTTTCAAATGCTTTGTAGCATTCGTGGTTTCCTTATAACTTCCAAATAAGTTTAACTAATATATATCGCGTTTTATACCGTTTAAACTTTTGTACTAATTACTTAAGTAAGATTTTTCAAATCTCTATCTATGTCATACTTTAACTTTGAACATATGTAATTGGACTCAAATAAATAACGAGAAATATGTATAGGCGAGTTTTATTAAATCAGGCTCGTTCAATTTTCATTCCACTGCAGAACGTCACATAAAATACAGCCTTTCAGTCTGCTACGGACAAAAGCAATTTCAGACGTAGCGTGATTGGACGAATTACAAAAATGCCGGACACTGAAAAATGTCCGCACCACCCTCGCTGCCGGCGATAATGTAATTATCGACGTTCAATTTTGTATAAAATGCCATGTGTGTGTACCTAGTACTATTTTATAGTGTGGGGGGGAAGCCACCCTTGGGGGGAATCATCATGACTGCGCAGTTAGAGCGAGACGGAAACAAAAATCTATCTAGAGTCTAGGTATATACGACTCCCCTCGTTAATACAGGAGATTTTTACAGCAGTTGATGTACCTCCAATATTGGATAGTGTATACATGCACATATACACCCGTTTATATATATTTATGCCCGTAGTTTATACGTACATATTTCAATAAAACTTTTAACGGTTTAAAACGAGAAATGTATCAGTTATTTACAATTTTAACTATGTCCCGACGAATCGGATCCTTTCAGTCATTACGATAGTATTTGAAACCGTTAAAAGTGTTTTATTTAAATGCTAGTAAAGTATTTACTTATTAAAATTAAGAGTTATTATTTATATATGTTTGGTAATGTACTGTATGCTATATCTTCGTTAGATATTTCATTAAATATATACAACACTACAATAGAGATAATGTCTTATGTTACGAGTGAAAAGATTTCTGCGTTCGAGTCTTGGTGAAACAAAAATAATAAAAAATTGGTTGTAAAACGGACACAGTTTACTTGTAGCGTACGTAGGGATTTGAGACTATGTTACGTATAATGTAATTTATACTTATATATTGTTGAGTGTATATTACTGTCATAGAATTGAAACAGGCACTTGCATAGTGCATTGTCTTTCCTAAGTATTTGCTATCGAGGTTTGATGAGGCGTTAGAGTAGCTATCTAGAGGGGTTAATCTACCACATCTCTTTAGATATTGTGAATGGAAGCCTTGTAGATTTGTATAGGATAAAATATTATATTTAATTAGTAATTTGGGGGGAAATCACTCTGCCCTACAAATATTGTATTTATTGTTTTTCAAAGACAATGAAATAAGATTATACGGTTTAAAACGCGATACACATAATAAACATTCTTTATTGCAAAAATCATAAACAATAACTAACATATATACGTTTAGAATTTAAAGTGTTTATTTGAATATGTACAACTCGAGTACAAACATATTGATGTACATATTTCTAACAAATACTTTAAACTTACATGAATTCCTAAGGTATGCGAGCCTGAACAACAGTCGAGCAACTTTGCAATACTTACACCATTCATAATTGAAAGACATAAATAGGTATTTTTATTAACATTTTACGATTTATTATAAATATACAAATGGACTCTTAGATCCTGGTATACTGTCGGATCCATATTCTTATATCGGGATGTGAGAGGTTAACATACACACCGGGGAGGTGTCTTCCACACCCATAACCAAAGCTGGACAGACCCACAAGACGGGAATAGGACACCGCTGCACCACCACTGTCACCCTTAAATCAAACAGGCCATTGACAGGCCAGGATTCGAATCCACGATATCCTTGTTCACTTCTGGTACTGCGTATGTTTTCAGGAGGATAGACCAGCAAATCCACTTGACTTAGTGAAATATCCATAGATGTTATATGGGTACCACGATGCATTGTTGATCTATTTTGGTCTTCGATATTGTCAAGAAAAAAAGTAATGTAATACAAGCATAAGTTACACATTAAGTCAATGTTTGAACGCGTTCATCAGAGCAACAGCCGAGACGATGCCGGTTCAAGTCCTCCCCGAGTCGAAATTTTTTTCAATTTTAAATTTTTAAATTATATAGTGCCTTAATGGCAATAACATGTAAGATACACTATTAAACAGTTTTTTTTTCAAACTTAAGCCTTCTTAAGTCAATGTTTAAACGCGTTGCATCAAGCAAGTCAAAGGTTCGAATCCCGGGAAAAAATAAATAAATAAAAAACAATCATATTATTTATATGCTTGGTTTCTATATAATATAGTAGTGTAGGTATAACAAGGGAGGCTGTAAGCTGGCTATTGATATTCACTCCGGGTCATCAACCCTATTTTCATGACGGAACTTGTGGAAAGCGTTTCAAAGGTAGCTTGATAAATAATTATCCAAACGTCATTTGGTTTCAATAAATTTAATATAAGTAGCATAGTCGTGTTAAGTATTTATTAACAATTTTAACTAATATATATCGCGTTCCAAACTGTTAAATATTTTATTTAAATATGTACTACTCGCGTAAACTACATACTCAAATAGTTATCTGATATCGCACACACAGAAAACATAAGATACAGACACAGAAATTTGTCTGCCACACAGACACGATGCAAACTTCTGTCGATCTAGTGAGATCCGAACTCGTCTATGCAATAAATAAGTGTATATTTCATAGCAAGTAATTGTTCGGACTTATTTGCCCTAACCTAACTATAATGAGTAATGAGAAATCTGGATTCGAACCGGGGACTCAAGCTGCACGTAATAAATCATATCGATATATTTAAATACTGTGTGCTGTATATGCGAGTAGTACCCATTGAATTAAATATGTCAACGGTTTAAAACGCGAAGTCTCTTAGTTAAACTTGTCTACTAATTAAATACTGTCTATAGTTTACGCGAGTAGTACACATATAAATAAAACACTTTAACGGTTCAAAACGCGATATATTACTTAAACTTATTTTAAAATGATTTTTCTCTCTTTGAGTCTCCCCGTGACCACGGCGGCAAAGCATCCGAAACGTAGGGCCGAAGTTAAAAATCATTATCAAATAAGTTTAACTAATACATCGCGTTTTAAACCGTTAAAGTGTTTTATTTAAATTGTTTACTAATTATTTTTGTATTAATGTAGTAATAATATATAAATAAAGTATGTTCTGATCAATTGATGTATATTTCAATTAATAAATAAATGATCACTATCCATCATTAATTAACTACCACAGATACCTGACAAGCATCTCCTTGTTCGTCTCCCGCGCAGAACATCCTGGTAGTCAACGTGTGGTTGTACCAGGGGTTTTTTACTTTCTGACAAGCTGCTAAAGGCACCACCTCAATTTTAACTCGCTGCAGGATGTCATTATAGTCTCCCTGAAAATTTTAATTAAGCTTTATTTTCCAGGATATGGAGAAATGTAGGGGGATGTGGAGAAGTGTTGTAATATTCTTTATGGATTCTGGATTTATTGAATTATATGCCCTTATAATATATAGTAGTTTTGTATAATAAGCGAAACTATGTTTTATTAGATAAGCATCAGATTCATTTGATGTAGGTGTAAACCCCACCCTATTATAATATTTATATATGGAATTTTCCATATGTAGACAGTATTTCTTGGCCCGTATACCGTATACTTTCTACGACCCGTTTCGATAATTATAAAGATTTTACAGATGGAGACCTGGAAATCTGATGTGTATTTGAAAAATAATACAATAATTTAGAACATATCGTTCACGATGAAAATCGAACCTACATTGCGGTGATAATGCCATACATTGTATGTACAAATAAGACTATGATAAGCGACAATTTATTGAACTAAGTATTGTCGGTAGTACGTACGCGAGTAGTACGCAATTAAATGAAACACTTTCAACTGTTCATAACACGAAATGTATTAGTTAACTTGTTTAGATCATTTAAACTATGGCCTGACGTTTCTGATGCTTTACAGCAGCCGTCGTCACGGGGGGACTGAAGATGGAGGGTGTCCCTAATGTTAAGGTCGAAACTGCTCCACTAGCGCCATCTCTTTCATCGTGGTTGGTATTTAGGGAAATTGGGCCCTTACAGAAGTGACTCAAGGTATCCTCCCGTTTACCGGTATGCTGTTTTTTGGCAACTAGTGTTTTAATATATCCTATATTAAGTTTGATACCCTGAAGCCGTCCGTACAATTTCAATTCGCAAATAAATCGTAAACAAGTTGACTACTTACTTGCATGCGGTATCTGCATATTTATAAGTTTAATTTTAAAATGTAGTTAATATTATGCTGTTAAACTATGTCTGTTAAATAAAGCTTACTTTTGTAGTTCTATAATTAAAAAATAAATTAAAAAAGAATACACGTCTTGTTTTAAACCGTTAATAGTATTTATACAAATTTTCCTGAAAGACCACCTTTTCCTCAGAATACCCCCAGCCAGTCACAATAACATCATCACCGCAGACTCCTTGGCTTATCTCTATATTAGATACAGTCCTCCCAAAGCTTAAACATCGAAATAGTTCCAGCAGCTGCACGTCATAATCGAATCTGTGTTGCAGACCGTACAGTGGATGAACGAAGTGGGATTTGATGTTGATCTTCGGTCCTGTTAGGCGATATTTACTACCCACTCGTATGAAGTCTTTGTCGGGACTAAAAAAAATAATTATGGGTAAGGTGATCAAGCACTTAGAAGGTTTTATGAGTAAAAAGAAAGCCTAAGAAAGCTATACCGTGAATCTATGTCCCTTAGTTTTTGTTTAGTTTTTTTTTAATATAATTTATTAAGTGTATTTATTTATATATCTATTATATTGTTTATTTATATAATTTTTGACAGCGAATCGCCGTTCCGAGAGTGTAAAGAAACGTCAACTGTCATCTGACATTTGACTGTGACAGTTGGATCAAGTGCAGTTGACGTCTGACACAACTCCGGGCTCTTATGTGTGCGCTGAGGCAAAAACGAGGAATCCGTTGGCATCGCGGGAAAAACAAGGCATCAGTGGAGTGTCGGTATCAATTAACTTAACCAAAATTGAAGATTATAATAGCGGCCTTTTTTGTTAATATAATTATTAGAACAGTCGATATCTGAAAAAGTAGTTTTAATTCTTCTCGCCCATCTAACAAATCACTCGGCAACCACAAGGGACAAAGACGAAAGATGACGAAAATGACATAGTGCCTTTATCTATACTAATATATACAGGTGAAGAGTTTGTTTCTTTGATTATTTGTTTGAACGCGCTAATCTCAGGAAGTACTGGTGGGCATTGAGAAATTATTTTTGTGTTAGCTAGAACAATTATCTAGGAAGAAACTGAAAAAAAATATTCATCTTTATGGCGTTGCGTACGCTGCGAAAACGGTTCAAGAAACCAAAAAAATATGTACGAAGGAATTATTCCTCTTAAAATAATGTAAAAAATGTCTGCGATACTATATGTCTATATTTTAAGATTAACTCGCAAGAACAACGAGATTTGACCGACGTCATCTTAAATCTATAAAGCTGAAGAGGAGGTTTGCAAAAACAAATTTTGATGCCCAAAATAACTACGCGGACGAAGTCGTTGAACACAGCTAGTTGTAGTATAGTGCTTTGAAATATTTACCCGCAGTGTGCGCTAGTTAAAAGCCATTTCTTATGAATAACCACTGCACCACATATGTCTCCATAATTGGCTTGGTATGGTACTTTGTCTATTGTTGTATTCTCTCCACCTAAAATACTATTATTTTATTACTTCTAAAGTCCTTTCTAACCATCTCGGCCATCGTGACTGAGTTAAATGCAAGAAGTCCAGAGTTTGAATCTCGGTATTTTATTAAGAATTTTGTTCTAGGCCCATAACTCTAAAGAAGTAAATGGTGACCGTTGAAATATAATATATTTCAACGTGCAAGTAAAACGCAGTTAAACGGCCCGACGTTTCGGATGCAAAAGCCGTGATCACGGGGAGACCGCAAACAAGTTCAATTAATATATATCGCGTTTTGAACGCGTTTTATTCAAATGTGTACTACTCATGTAAACTACACTACACACAGTATTTAAATAGTGACTTGCCTGCAAATGAAACAGTTACAGATGTGTACCTGCTCCGAATCACTTATTGAAGAAAGTACTGGACCAGGTACTAACAGTTATGTTTGTTAAATATTTCTAAGAATTATGAAACACTAACCAATTTATAGTTACAACGCGAAGTAACATCAAAACAAAATAAACGAGCATATTCGATAAGAAAACTATAAAAGTTGCTGAAAATATTTTCAATTTGTTCATGAATCTTTGTAATATGGAGAAAATTTAAAGGTTTTATCTGTAGTTTACGCGAGACATGAATACTTTAACGGTTTAAAACGGGAATTATAAGTGTTATTGACGACAGTTAATAAATAGATAGCCGAAACGTCAAGAATTAAAAATGTTGACTAATTCTAAGAGGATATATTATAATTCCCGTTTTAAACCGTTACAAGAAAATGTAAGAATAGTACACTTTGTCAAACAGTTGTTGACACGACGCGAGTTTGAGTCTCGGTTATTGATCTTTTATCTCCATAATATTGTGATAATTTGGCATACTTGCATATTTTAAATACGATTTCAACTTAAATAGTAACCTACTTTATAAAGGTTGCTAGGGCCAGAGTGGCCTATTAACAAAAACATGATTTTCAATAAGGGCACAAATAAAAATGTGCAATTAACTAACTAAAAATGATTTTGTACTATAATTTGTATAATAATTATGTTGACATTTTCGGCCACTGTGCTCTTATAGATTAACATTTTCAGATTATAAAAATACAATTAAGTCAAGTCACAAAATTTCAGTTAGGCTACCTTGGCTCTAGCGGCCTTATATATTATGTCATAATATTCTTTATTCGAATCGGTGGTACCACAAAATACCACTCAAAGAGATAAAGGTAGTGGAATGGAACAAAACAACGACAGAATTCGTTTAATCAAAATTGATGCCAGTTATATCTTTGATCCAGGGCCTGACTTTCGCCACCTTGCTATACACCCCAAATGAGCTGGGGGTCGCGCAACCGTAACCAAATGATACCATGCCGAGTAACCTGTCTTCGTGAACAGCTGGTCCACCAGAATCACCCTAGAGAAACAATACTGTTGTGTAAGTATATAATATAAGATGATGAGAAAATTAATAAAAATAATATTTAAATTTCCTTCTTAACGGTCTAAAATGAGACATCTATTAGTTAAGCTTATTTACAATTTAAAATTTTAAACGTGTTGAGCATTTCGCGTTTTAATCCGTTAAAAGTGATTTATTCAAATGTGTACTACTCGCGTAAACTAGAGACAATGTTAATTTTTTATTTATCTTACAACGAACCCACGTTGCGAATGCTTTGAAGCAGTTGTAGATGGACCACACGTTTAATATGTTCGCTTTTCACACCGTTAAAATTGATTTATTTAAATCTGTACTACCCACATAAACCACAGGCAATGCTTAAACAAATATTATTACTTCTTGGAAAGGGACCCGAGTCAAAAACTTTTAGCGACCGTACACTGTCATTTAAGTTACGATGTAATTATATATCTATTTCTATCGATATTAATGTAAACAAATAACGTTCAAATACAAGCACAAAGTCAAAATTAAATTCAAGATTAAGATTAATTTAAGATACTAAATTCCACTATCAAGGTCTTACTGTGTAGGTAATTAAACAAAATAATTTGAATACCTGACAAGCATCCTTCTTCTCCACATCGAATCCGGCGCAGAACATCCTAGCAGTTAGACCACCTCTGAAGTAGGGGAAAGGGACGTTCTGGCACTTCTCTTTTGATATAATTGGTACTCGGACTGCGCGTAGAACGTTAGAATAGGGACCCTGTTATAACAATCAAATTATACTAACGGGGGAAATAAAATTGAGCAAAGTCCCACCAAGACATGTAAAAAAAGAACCAGGTAACCACTAAGATATGAAAAGGGTAAAGTAAGGTTTTACAAAGAATAAATAATTTCAGCGAGATAGAAGTAGTCGTTGTTATAGATTATCTTTTTGACTCTAAATAAAATGTCTATGATCCATTTGATTGCTTATAATCCTAATTTACTAAAAATATCAAGAAAGAAAGAAAAATGTGTTCATTTTCTCACAACTAAGAATTTTCGATATATCCAGATTTCCAGACGAAGTTCAACATTTTTCAGAAAATTTATCACGACCCGTTGATTATTGCTACCATTAGACCGAAAACCCGTTAAATATATTATTATAGATTATGCCTATAAGTACATTAAAATCTCAAGGAGTACTAAATATAACTCCTAAATATAAGGAGTAAGTACGTAATATCTCCACGATATTTTACAGCTTTTTATAAAGACCTTAGAACCACTGCTCCAGTGCGGATAAGTGGAACGAGTTCCTCCGATAAATTTGTGATGATATATAAGAAAACTTTTAGGAAACTTTAAAAAAGCGGACAATTATTTTGAGTAGTGAAGCAAATAATCTTACATTCTCCTCTGTATTACCCCAGCCGGTGACAGTCACGACCTTTCCGATAGTCATATCTTCGATGTGGGCTATCTTTATTGGTTGGACGTTGTCATCAAATTTCAACGCTTCGGCGAGTTCTATGAGTTGAAAGTCAAAGTCGAAGGGATGCTCCTTGCTCTTAGCCTTTGGACTCCACATGGGATGGATGAAGTTTCTCTTGACGGCGACCTTCCTTCCTTGGTTGAGGTATTTTGATCCAACGCGGATGTACGGCTTTCTCCTATAAGCACGGATCATATACATAGCAAATGCATTTTGGATAAAAAAAAGTCTAACATAGCCTCGAACCCACGACTCACTCAACTAATAATATTACTTATTGAAGTCGTAGGAACGGAGATGTTTAGTTGGATTCTTGGGTAACAAATACTTTTCGGTCGGGCAGGAATCAGAATGCTGATTCTTACTTACTTGTCTTGATAAAGACAAGTAAATACTGTCTATAGTTTACGCGAGTAGTACACATTTAAATAAAACACTTTATCGGTTTAAAACGCGATATATTATAGTAGAGCGAGACTGACAGTCTCCCCGTGACCACGGCTGCTGCAAAGCATCCGAAACGTCGGGCCGAAGTTGAAAATCATTTTTCAAATAAGTTTAATTAATATATCGCGTGTTAAGCCGTTAAAGTGTTTTATTTAAACAGACAAGTAAGTTAGTAGTTAGTAGTAAATGTTGACTGTGACTGTAGCTAGACATTTTTTTTAAGGAACGGTACAAAAGATACAATTGGAAGATACTTAGTAAATGGTGTCTTATGTTTATGCTAGTACACATTTAAATAAAACACCTTAAACGGTTTACGAAGTGAAAAGTATTAGTGAATAATTGCTTTTATATATTTTACGTAGTACCTCCATGACCATGGCTGCTACAAAGCATCCGAAACGTCGAGCCGTAGTTAAAGTAAATTAGAAATAAGTTAATATTCTGAGTTTCAACCCATTGTCGTTATACACAAGCAAGAACCCAAACATTAGTCAGAAACATTTTATCACTGTCTCTACCTTAGTTCGAACCTAGGACTTCGCTCTAAACACAACCTGCCAACTCATTTTATACATGTCTATGGCTTTAATAAGATTGTATTAGTTATTTCAAGATTTTTTAGACATATAGACAATAATAAAAAGATGTACAAACCCACAATGGCCAGCCGTTAAGACCCATCGCTTATCGATAATAGCCCCGCCGCAGTTAGTCCCATACCCCACATGGTACGGGTACAAATTGATATCCACTTCAAAACCGCCGACAATTTTGTCTTCCCCATAAAGGTTTTCAAAATCTTCATCTATTCGTTTTGATAGTTTTTTATTAAATCTGTCTTTATTGTAATCAAAATTGTCGATATCTGGTACGTCTGTTGGTTCGTCGTAGGGCTCCAAGTCGATTTTCAATAAGTTGTCCTGTTTTGGTTGCTTCTTGAAAATCGGGATCCGGAGTACTTCTGTCTGATGTTTAGTGTGACTCACTTTTGGTATTGGTATGACGAGAAGATCATATTCTGGAAGAGAATTTCGCATATTTATAATTTTTGAAAACTTGAACTTTTTTCACATGTTATGGCATTGCTTTTTTTTAGTTCTCCGAGGCAATGACAAAATTAGAAAAGCAAGTCATATAGATTAGTAGTAATTTTAAACATTATGCACTGTTAACCTTTTGGCTTTAGATAGTCAGAAAGTCGGACGTTACAACAAAATCATGGGCTGATTTATAAATAGGAATATCAGAAATAGTAACATTTTATTATTTATAAAAAAGTACATACGTTCTAATTTCACTGTTCTTGTACAAAGTAAACCTATCAAAAAATATCTAATCATCATTGTACGAGTAGAAAAATACTAACTTTCGAGTTATAACCAACGATTCAATACAACGAATTTAATTTGCCGTGAAATTAGTAATTTGTTAAGACAGAACGTTCATGTTAGTCCTATAAAGCAATCACTTCAATGCGCTATGGTTGCTTAGTTTTTGATAAAACTGTTAGTATACGTATTTAATAACAAAGGTTTGTTTCAGGGGTTTTAACTTAATACAACTACAGAATGGTATAATAAAATAATTAATTTGTTATCTGTGTTTACAAAAAAAAAAAACAGATTGTAGGCAAAAATGTTTTTAAATTATTTAATATAATGACATCTATCGACACCAATGTGAACCTAAAATTTTACTGTGAACAGTGACATCTGTTGTAAGAAATGCCACTATGTTTTAGCTACTAGTATAATTAAAAGGACACTATAAGATTTTATTTGTTATTTCCTCTATTTATTTTTATTTAAGTGTTGTCATATTTATTTTAATTTTATATCATAACTGTAAATATTTGATACCATATTTAATACTGATACTGATACGTATTGCCATCTCTTGTCGAATAGAGAGAAAATACAATTAAAAATAAACTGGTTTTAAATATCAAGAATAAAGTATATTTTAATATATTGTATAAAATAATTAAAACAGGTTTAAAGTCTCAATGTGCCTTTATTATACATAAGTTAATTTTATTGTGACAATCCGTAACATAAAGTTTTTTTTATTAACACTATTGCATAATAGATAAAAACAACAATACAACACAAACTTAAATAGACTAAAATGGAGTATAATGGGTATATGTATCGCGATCTATTCGAAAGAAAAGTGCAACGTGGGCAAAACAAATATACAATCGTAAGAATTACAAAAATTATATTATAATCAAAAGATTAATTTATCTATGTAACTTCTTGTGGTTCACATGTGGTATGTGCATATCTGTGACTTATGCTTGTAAGAGTTAGTTCGGTTTGATTTTCAGTTGTGTACATTCCGATACAATGATTTTCTGAAAATGTATATCTATTCTAATAAGTATTTCTCGTAAGACATAGGCAATTACAAGATTAATTAAAAGTATACAGAAGTTTCCGATAACGAAAGACATATACAGCTTAGGCTTTAATTGGGAACAAGGGTGTCACATACTTATGTACACTTTTCTGTGTTCGTTTCTTGACTAAGTAGGTAAAATAGTGCTATGTACTTTTTTTAATTCTTAATTTCATTTAATATAATTATTAACATACCGAAAAATTTAAATCACTTTATGTATGTCTGTCATAATTTTTGTAGACAAGAGAAATCTTAAATACTGTCTGTAGTGTACGCGAGTCGTACACATTTAAATAAAACACTTTAACGGTTTAAAACGCTTTATATTTTAGTTAAACTTGTTTAAAAATTTTGAAAACATTAATATTTTTCACATGTTTTTGCCCATGGAGGCACTATATAATTTTAAAAAAAAAAAAAAATTTTTAAAATTTTTTTCCCCCGGGGGGGGGGTTCCCCCCCCCCCCCCCCCGGGGTTTTGGGGGGAAAATTTTTTGGGGGGGGGGGTTTTTTTTTTTTTTTTTTGGAATGGGGGGGGGGGGGGGGGGGGGGGGGGGGGGGTGGGGGGGGGGGGGGGGGGGGGGGGGGGGGGGGGGGGGCCCCCCCCCCCCCCCCCCGGAAATTTTTTTTTTTTTTTTTTTTTTTTTTTTTTTAAAATTATTTATAGATAAAATAATTAGGCCGTAGATAAAATAATTTTCTAACAAGTTTAACTAAAATATATCGCGTTTTAAACCGTTAAAGTGTTTTATTTAAATAAGAGGAATCTTAACATAGCAAGCTTAGCTTAGCTTTTGCAATAAAATAAAGAATAATAATTTTCTGTAAATTATTAATTTTGCATTACAACGTCCAAAGCCAAAATACAGATCGACATGAGATCTTGAGATGTTGAATGGCTGGGATATATTAACTTCCACCAAATGAAACCCAAGCTTGTCCGTTCTCTTGTATCATAAAAAAATATAGCCTAAGTTAAATACTGTCTGTAGTTTACCACGTGACCACGGCTGCTGCAAAGCATCCGAAACGTCGGGCCGTATATAAAAACAATTTTGAAACAGGTCTAACTAAAATATATCGCGTTTTTAACCGTTAAAGTGTTTCATTTAAATAGTCTATGTCACTTATCGTCCTAATAATTAACGAGATATAAAAGAAGTGAAAGAAAAAATATTGAAAACAACGTTTGGCGGTTTGTTTCTTTGAACGCGCTAATCTCAAGAAGTGAAAAATATTGGTTTGAATTAATAAATAATGTTATGGTTTGACTATTTATCGAGTTAGGCTTTAAATCATAACCATACGACGTATAGGAGCGAAGAAACAGCGGAAAACGTGGAAACAACCGGAAAATATCTTCATCATTGAGGGTTTGCGTTGCTAGCACTGCGAAAACCGTTCAAGATATCCAAAGATATCTAAGAAAGATTCCCATTTAAATGATCTTATAAAATAGAACAGTACATATTTTAAGACGAGGTTTGCAAAAACAAATTTTAATTCCCACAATAACTATTCAACGCGGACGAAGTCACTAACGTAGCTTGTGTATAATAATGCAAAGCAAAGTCTGTAAGGCTATAGTATCTTATTTCAATCGATGAACATAAGAACCTCCCGCTGTAAATAAGCGAAGGGGGATGAATACATAATGAAATTCGCCCTTACCGTCCGTTAATCAAAAACTGCTGCAAAGCGCGCGCTGGAAAGACTTAAGAAAATGGAAATTTTCCTACCCTCCTTTTTCCTGTTAAAAACCTCCCGAGGCGAGCGGGTGGTTGGACAACCCCACTTTCAGGTTGGCTAACTATGGATAAGGCCTTTTTATATAGGATAATTTTCTTCCTCCTTATATAAGTTGAGGGTAGCTACGAGTTTGACGTGTTTTGTGACGCTCCCTGATTTTAAATAAATTTAAATTTAAATACCTATTAAATCAAAGTGATGTGTTAAAGAAAACGTATCTTAACTTGTGCACTACTTGTCCTCTCACATATTTCATCATTTTATAACACCATGGCAACTCAAAATCAAGATAAGACTGTGGACATACTTAACAAAACAATAGCTGATCTGACAACCACCTTCACAAGCCAGCTCAATGACTTTCAACGGGATCTTCAGGCTTCTAAGGCCGGCACTGGTACACCCTTGGACAAACTGACCCATGATTTTGATGCTTTCCGTAACCTGGTCCTGTCATCATTGCAGTGTTTGCAGTCTCAAGTAAGGGCACTTATGGTGTTTAATGAACATCAGGAAATGCGCAGAAGGCGTAAGATGTTACTTCTCCATGGAGTGCCTGAATCTAACAATGAAGATGTGCCGCAGGTAGTCTCAAAAATATTAACGGAAACACTACTAGTGCCTGATGCTTCAAAAGATGCACTTAATCGATGCCATAGAATGGGTAGCACAGCAAAGAATAATAAGCCAAGGCCCATTGTCATTAAATTCATTGATGTAGCGCTCAGGGATAGAGTGTGGTTTAAGAAAACATCTCTTAAAGGATCAGACATAACAATGTCTGAATTTCTTATCAAGTCACGTCGTGACCTATTCTTGGCTGCCAGGGAGCAATTCGGAATTTCCAAATGCTGGACTAGCGGTGGTTCTATTAGGATTATCACTCCTGGTGGTTCGCGTGTACGGGTGGAAACAGAGGCTGATCTCAAGGATTTAATAGAGTCTTCAAAGAATCAAGCCGCTTCATCAAGTAAATATGAAACGAGATCTAAAAAACACCCGAAAAACAAATAATAAGTGACATTACTTAATCCAATATAGAATAGCTCATTTGTATTTCTCTAAAAGTTACAACTACCATTTTGTATTTCACTTGTATGGTTTATCTGTGGGCCCTAAAACTCTGATCTTTGTATATACAACTTTATTAGTATATTCAACATATAATTCCAATGAATAATTTGTATATTATGTTTCTTCAATGTGCAGGCTCCATACCATAGAAGTTGGAATACTCATACTGATGGTTCATACATAATAGGTGTCCACATATAGTTTTATTTTAGAACTTATATGATAGTAAACTCAATAGAAATAACTTTGCTTTTACGTTCATTACAACATTAATATTATTGTTGTTATTTTAAACAAAATCTGTCAAAATATCAAATCTTGTAATGTCAATTAAGTATAATGATACAGATTGTACAGTGTCAGTGTCCAGCGTTTTTAAATCGCGACGTTTTATACAGACTATTTACTGTGTTACAGATTAAGCTTGCGTGAAATAAATTAAAAATTTGTTGGGATGTTACAACTTATACATAGAGTGCTAGCAAGTTTTGGTACATACTACATTTGTTTAAAAAAAGTATTTTTGTTTTTGTTGTAAGCTATTAGAGTAAAATTCATTTTAAATTTCACTTAGTTTATTAAAGTACATATTTTAGTTCATATATTTTATGCACAGTGGTAACTCAAGTGAGGAGTCACTTCCATTAGTTGACTCAAGCCATCTCAGTTCAGGCAGCAGTAGTAGCAGTGTTCCTGACCCGTTTATTCCACTCGATGAGGCACTTCATGCTACCTTGTCAGACTTTCCTAAGAACTTTAATTTGGTTCACATAAATGCCCAGAGTCTACCGGCTCATTACAATGACTTATTGATATCTTTTAATTCAGATCACATACATGCCATTCTTATTTCGGAGACTTGGCTTAAGCCAACATTGTCGAATACTTCCTATCTTTTACCAGGCTTTAATCTTATAAGACATGATCGAGTAGAACGTGTTGGTGGCGGTGTGGCCATTTATCTGCGCTCCAATATACCATTTAATATAGTAAGCACATCTCCCGTTCCACCCCAGGCAGACACTATAGAACACCTATTTATAGAGATATTACTTTCTAATTCTAAGATTCTCCTCGGTGTAGGTTACAGTCCATCTTTACAAATTAATTATTTTAATACCTTTGAAAATCTCCTGGAAAGGTTGTGCCCTTTATATCAACATGTCATTGTAATGGGTGACTTTAATACATGTCTTCTAAAAAATGACTCTAGGGCTAACAAACTAAAATCCTTGATCAACGCTTGTAACCTGAATGTCATACCTTTCCAAGCTACACACTTCTTCCCTGGGTGCTCGCCATCTCTTCTTGACCTTGCTTTTGTTTCTTCTCTTTCTCATGTCTCCAAATTTGGTCAATTGGGAGCTGAAGATTTTTCTTATCATAATCTTCTTTTCATTTCGTACCTTATCCGCCCTCCTAAAATAAAGCGGAAGACATTGCTGCAACGAAATTTTGCCAAAATGGATCTACAAGTGCTAGCCGATGATACACAAAATATTGATTGGTCTTCAGTTTTATACGCAAACACAGTTGATGTCAAAATCAGTGCTCTTAATTCAATTTTAACAAGACTTTTCGATAAACATGCTCCACTTAAATTGGTAAAGATCAAGCACACACCTGCGCCGTGGCTGACTAATGATCTAAAAGAACTTATGCGCAAGAAAACTGCTGCTAAGGCCAAGCTGAAGAAGAGCAACAGTGACTATCATCGTGAGCAATACAGAAATGTACGAAACCGATGCAACACGTTATGCAGAGACGCTCAAAGGCAATATATCCACAAGTCAGTAGAGGGTGGCAATACTGCTAAAACATGGAAATTCTTGAAGTCCTTAGGTTTCGGCAAAAAACAACTTCTTTCTCCTATCCCAAGTAGTATTAGCTTAACCCAATTAAATCAGCACTTTTCCTCTGCCACTTCAGGCCTAAATCTTTTAGATAAAACTAAAACATTAAACTTCTTATCTCATTTGACCAATACAAATCATCAAACATTTAATTTTACGCCGGTGACTGAGAATGTCGTCAAAGAAAGCATAATGTCCGTCTCCTCTAATGCCTTAGGGTGTGATGGAATTGGCCGTGCTATGATAATCCCTATCCTTGATATCATATGCCCTATCATTACTCACATCTTCAATTTTTCACTAGAATCCGGCTCATTTCCCCACTTATGGAAGAAAGCTTATATATTGCCAATCCCAAAAAAACGCAACCCGCAAAGTTTTCCCGATTTCCGTCCTATATCCATTCTTCCTTTTCTATCTAAAATTCTTGAAAAATTGGTACATCAACAAGTCAACCAATTCCTTATTTCTAATTCATTGCTTGATCCTTACCAATCTGGCTTTCGTACCGGTCATAGCACGGTCAGTGCTCTAGTGAAGGTAACAGACGACATTCGTTGGGGATTTGATAACAGGACCTATACTATCTCAGCTATGCTTGATTTTAGCAATGCCTTCAATACAGTGGACCATGACATTCTTTTAGCTCTTCTCAACAACCTTAATATATCTCCCTCGGTCGCTAACTGGTTCAAAGACTACTTATCTGATCGCCAGCAATGCATACGAGTAGATGATACGATATCTTCTTGGTGTACTGTTCCAGCTGGCGTTCCTCAGGGGGGGGTGTTATCTCCTCTTCTTTTTTCCCTCTTCATCAAGACTATCACTGCAAACCTCTCCTCTTCATATCATGTTTATGCCGATGACCTCCAAATTTATGCTCAAACTGATATCAATAATTTAAATAACTCAATTGATACCATTAATTCTGATCTCGCGCTAATTATGCAATGGAGCAAGTCATATGGCCTGCATCTAAATCCAACAAAAACGCAAGTTCTTATATTTGGCACATCGAGTATGCTATCGCGGATTGATTGGACAAACTTCATTCGTTGATGGAGTTCCTCTCACAACGTAGTTGTGCGAAAAACCTAGGTATCTATATAGACCAGACATTGTCTTGGACAAACAGATTGAGGAAGTACGTAAGAAAGTGTTTGCTGCTGGTTCATCTCTTCGCAGACTTTCCAATTTCCTACCAGTACCAACGAACAAGTGCTAGCGCATTCTTTCAATCCTAATTATGCTTGTTACCTTGACATCACTGAAGAACAACTAAATAAATTGGAACGCATGCAAAATTATGCTATTCGTTTTATCTTTGGACTGAGAAAATATGATCATGTCTCTGAATACCGTAAAAAACTCAATTGGTTGACAATACGAAAGAGGCGTGATATGCACGTTCTCTGTCTACTCTACCGAATCCTTTTTGATCACACCACTCCTTCTTACCTTAAAAAACGATTTATCTTCCTAGGTGCTTCTCACGAACTTGATTTGAGATCAATTGATAATCTTCTTCTCTTTATGCCTCTGCATACTACGAAAACGTATTCTAACTCTTTTTCAGTTCATGCTGTTAGACTCTGGAATTCCCTACCTATTATGATTAGAAAAGCGCAGTCACTATCAAGCTTTAAATACAAGTTAAAAAACCTTTTCCTTCAGGATTAATTATATTTTTTAGTAATATATTTTAAAAATATATATATTTATATTTAACCTCTCTAAATTGTCTTCCCGGTGAAACATGCTGCTACGCTTAAATGGCAATGGTTGATACTCACTTATGTGCATAGTTTTACACAGTCATTTGATTGGGTAAATTATTTTAATTATTAAGTCAAACTTTAAAAACATACTTAATATTGTATAAACTTATTATAGCTGTATTGTATAAACTTATTATAGCTGTAGTGTTACCCTTATTATTATCATGTATTATTGTAAATCTCCATTTTCAAGGTTGCCTGGAAGAAATCGCTTTTTAGCGATAAGGCCGCCTTTTCTCGCTACTTTTTGTTAAATTTTAATTAAGTTTATTTTGTAACATTGTGGTGAAAATAAAGTATTTTTTGTTTTTTGTTTTTTGTATAAGTACTTCTATCGTTAACAAGGTTTAATAAATGCGAAATTTATTATTTCACTTAATCACAATTAATTCTATCTACCCGACCCGAGCACAGTCGGACACACAGACAAGATTGATCACTTGATCAAGACTGTTTCATTTAAATATGTACTACTCATGTAAAAGCTACTTCGTTGTATTTACATTACACATGATACTAATAAATGCAATACTATGAACGGTTTTAAACGTAAAATATAATCCTTGTTAATTTTATTTTTATCCAATCAACACAACTAGAAATGAACTAATATATTTCGTATTAGGATCATGTTTTTGCTAAAGATACTTATAATCTAATATTGTCTATAGGAATAAATGTATTTTTATACTTTATCTATTTAATATATAGGAGTATAAACTATAGATCAGGACATTATGGCTGTATTAATTTCTAACAAGACAATATAATCAAACCAATTAGACAACAGCTTGTGTCATAAAACAAATATCGTAATGACATTTTTAAGTAGACCATAGATAACGCGTTATTAAAAGTCAAAGTCGGTATTGATTACTTGCCATTGTATATAAAGGTTGTTTAATAAAAAATCCACCTCCATAGTGATCATCCCCCCCGCCTGCATCACCCGCCAGCCGAATGCAAATTTTATAACAGAGCGCCCGTTTCTTATAGGCATTGTCGTAAACTCGCTCCGTACTTTGCTTAGCTTCGGTCATTTGTTCTGATTGCGTTCCACTCCCATGTTTTTATGGTGTCCTGGTACTTTAGACCGTTGAATTAAAAATGAGTAAGAAAAATTAAACAAAATGATAGATAGTTAAAATATTAGTTTATTTTAAATAATTACTTATGAATACATAACAAATATATTACAAAGACATAAGAAAAACACATTTAACGGTTTAAAATGCGAATATAATCATTAAATTTATTTTTACCTCCGTGATGCCTGCTGTAAAATGTAAGTCCTATATTTCGCGTTTTAAACCGTTGAGATGTTTTTTTCAATATGTAGACAATGCCTTATTATTTTTCTTATATACGATAACTATAATATATAATGCTATAAAAGTCACCAACCTTTTTAAGACCCCCTCCCTTCTTGGTATTTTTCCACCTGCCTCCACAGATAAGTGTAATAAAAGTTTCCCTAATGCGAAAACTTTGCGATTTTATCACCATACGTGATCTTGGCGTTTCGGGAGAGTTCGAACTAACGTTTTTCGAACAAAAACCGTAATTGTCTGGCGATGGGAGATTAAGAACCACTACTACTTAATTATTTACAACATCAAAATAGAAAAAGTAGTAAAGAAATAACACGTTAGTGTTAGGTCCACTTACACTCCATTCAGATGAATAAAACACTTTTAACGGACTAAAACGCAGTATAATATTTAATGCGTTTTAAAGTTAACCTTTTTGGTCCTCGACCCAATGTAGATGCTTCCTGATTTCGGCTTAAAACGGTATTACGTTTTATAAACGTATGCTAGTAGACTACAGACAATACTTATGTCAGTCTTGTTTATATTATTTTCTACTTAAACTAAATATACAATTAAATTATATATATATTTGAATTGAGGAAAGTTATAACAAATTATTTATTATTGATTAGACAACAAAAGTCAGATAAAAAATATAGTTACAAATGAGAATGTTAATTTACAAAATATAAGAGAATCTTATCTTAGGTTAGCCCAAGTCACTGTATACTCATAATCCCGAAAGATAGATTCCAATTCGAGAACCGATAGTACTGTGAAAAGTACCTAATCTAAAATTCGACTATTCTTTATCGATAAAGTAGAAATGACTTCGGTCTCCTCCTATAGTTAATTTGCTTTTATGCAAATGCTTTTTACATGTTAAAAACCTTACGTTACATTTTATGTTCTATGTTTTATAAACAGCCGAGTTTATACGTACGTGTTACAAATAACCAAGATCACAATTACACACGCATAACTATACATAGACAATACAATAAAAAACTTTCCGCCTATTTTAGTAGCATTAATTTTTTAAATACATATTTAAAAAGTTTATTAGACATTGATTTACATGTATATGTAGATAGAACTGTAAATCAATTTTTAAATAAACATCAAGGTAGAAAATAGAAGGTAGGTAATGTATTTTACTCATAACCAAACATGACAAATAAATACTGTCGTATTTATAGTTTAACGCGAAATAAAACAGAAAGGACGTATATTGTACTAATATATCGCATTTTAAACCGTTTAAAGTGTTTTATTTAAATAACAAATAAAGTAAAAAAAAGCAAAGAAACGTATTGTATGTAATTAACACGAGTAGTACAAATTTAAATAAAACACTCGCGTTTCAAAATTTTTTTATTGAAACAAAATAGCACTGTTGTGTGATATCTCATCTTTAGACTTTCAGGCTATATTTTATAGAATTTCTGAAGAGAGATTTCCTTTGAACATTTTGATCGCAGTATAGATCCATAAGGTGAGAAATAGAGTTTATTACTTGTTCATAACATTATTTTGTTATTAGTTCATAGGTACTCATAGAGATCTCCATTCTTTTTACGGCGAAGCAAAGCACAATTTTTATATTAAATCCGGCTCCCCGTCTTTACATTTACGTATGTGTTTTTGGTGGCATTAATAAGTCTAGAACGAACTTCTTTAAGCCACTTAAAATCTAAAACTACAAAGAATAGTTACTCTCATTAAGTTTCGCTACGGCGGCATTCATTAAAGCCTCAACTAAAGCTTTCATTTGCATAGAAATTAAAATTTACCTGAACGCTAGTGGACCCAGGCATACCTTTGAGGCACTAGAGAGGCATTTATTTGAATATCAAGATTCGCTTCACCAATAATAATAAAAAAGCAATTAACGGCTACATAAAAAGATAATTTAACAGTCTAAAACGCGAAATATATTTGCTTGTTTTTGTAATGTCGTGACTATGGCCCGACATTGCTGCACCACGATCATAGTGGAAATAAATGTCTATTGTTAAAATTAATTAAAATTAACTAATATATTTCGTGATTTTACCCGTTAAACGTGTTTTATTTTTAATATCGTACCAACCGTGTGAAAATGATTTTCACTTGTCAAATGCTAAGAAGAAAATAACGTTTAAAATATTGACGTAAAGTTCATAAAGTTATTGTCGAAACAACTTGTTTATTGAAAATATCCAATACAGAACTAAGCAAAAAAAAACACACATTATTATCACATGATTTTGGCACTTCACAGCGACACTAGAATTAATAAGTATACAATTATGAAGTAATTTAAAATATCAATATAGTTATATACTTTTTCGTTACTTATAGGTACTACTAAAATTATTATATACTTATTAAATGAATAATCGTACTTTTTACACAAAGTAATATATCCACCTAATTCCAGCATTGCTTTTATATAAAAGTTAAGCACAACACATTTTAAAATACGTAATAAACAACAATACGTGACTGTTTCTAATGCAATAGTAAAGTAAGATTATGATTAAGACCCAATAATTGAGTATTTATCATAAGAGCTACGTAGGTAGACTTAGGTAGCCAATAAATAAAAATGCAAAGTTACAAAATCCAATTAGACTCTAACAAATATCTGCGCAAGATCATAACGAAATCTATAAATAACAGGCCATGTTCAAACGAAATAAACACTCGCACCTTACAAAAGGAAATTATATCAAAAGTTCTTAAGGTATTCGCAAAAGATATTTGGTAGAATTAAAACAACAGTGGCTGCGCCCCCACACACCCCGAGGGGTGGATCCGACCCCCTACCCAAGATGGCTTCTTTTAAAATGGGGTGGCCGGCAAGGCCCCTAAGAATAAAAGTGTGTCACACCTTAGCATCAGAAGTGGGGGTTTCTTTGTTGGGGATTCAATGGGCTGTTTTAATGACGTTTTTGCGAGAGCGACGAGGACTTTTATGTTCTTCGAATAAAATTGTTCTTTATCTTATAAATGAGACGGCCTAGTGAGATAAATTGAAGATAGACGTTGTAATATGTTATGTGAGTGTTAGGTAATATCTATACAAATATATAAAGTTGTAGAGTTTGTTTGTTTGAACGCCTTAATCTCACAAACAAAAATAATTTGATACCCAAAATAACGCGGACGAAGTCGCTGACGCAGCTAGCTATTATAATTGACTGTATGTGTTCTACTTAGTTTTAAATATTTATTATGCAATAAAGACTACTATTTTTTCTTAATATTTCAGTTTTTAATGTTTGTGTCTTTTTTCGCTTACGGAAAACTATTACGTTGAAATTTTAAATTGTAATAAATTTGCATTTTAACTTAATTAACATAAATTTTCGTATGTGTAAAAATATTTCAATACGTTCCTATTATCAACATTTATTGTACAACTTCTCATTCCTAAGTGAATAGGACATTTACCTTTTAAATGACACATTTTTAGTCCGAACCGTATTTTTTTTTACTCTGTATCTGCTGCAAAGCATCCGAAACGTCCATAGTTAAAATAATTTTCAAATAAGTTTAACAAATATATATAGCGTTTTAAACCGTTAACGTGTTTTATTTAAGTGTGTACTACTCGCGTAAGCTACAGACAGTATTAAAAATCTCAATCATTAATTTTGTAAGAATCGAAAGTTGTATCCTCTCGCCAAATTGTAATAGTCACTTGTCAAATGATTTAAAGAGTTTGAATATGTATAAAACCTCCTTCTTATAAATTTACTCTCACTCTGTGGAATTCTCGTAGCGAAATATTATCTGTGAAAATAGCTGGGGTCCTTGAACTTCACATGTACGTTACTCGTACGTGACTAGGTCAACGTGTAATCACCCGCATGGCTACGTATATATAATATTGACATTTTTAATTTCAGAATTGGTCTATACCTGTTTTACCAGATTTTTTATTCTAGAGTTAATCATTGCTTATAGTATGATAATATCTTAGAAATTATATTTTGTCAAATTTATCGGATTACTTATAGGATTTATCTGTTTTAATACAAAATGCTAGAAAGTCTTTCTATTGAAGTAGGTACGCGGATATTCCGTAGGAAATGTACTTATAATTTTCCTCATGTAGAGGCTGCGTTTTAAAATATAAAGGTTTATATATCTGATAACAAAAATCATGTTGAGAGACACCTTCATTAAGTATTGTTTACGACTTACACGATTAGTATACATTTAATAGTTAAGAACAATCTTACGGTAACGGGAATTCTAGTCTAAAAGGTCACTGTATTCTTCGGCATCAAAAACAATGTTAGGAAACCGGCATACAAAAAAATACTCTTAACGGTTTAAAAAGCTAAATATATATTCGGTTTAATTATGCTTGACGTGACCACGACTGCTGCTAAGAGTTCGAAACGAATTATAGTTAAATTAATTTAGTAATTAGTTATTTCGTTTTTTTAAGATTTATGCCGGTTTACTAAGAATATCTTTCTTAAGGAAGCGGGCGATAGTAACATAACTACAATATCCGTTCGCGAACGTAAGTTTGTTCTCAACACCAATATGTACTCTCAAAGTAGTAAGTTACTAAAAACCTACGAAGTTCCAAATTTAAAATGGGCGCGTTAAATTCGACTCGACGGCGCTATTACATCCGCCCGCGGAATTCGAATGACGAATTGCGGAGGGTTTTTCTTGTTCGAAATACAAATTTAAAACTTGGAATCGGCGGAATACACTTTAATTAAAACTCAACCTTAACACACGGAGATACGATCGTCGACATCTTCACGAGAAGGCCGTATATATTATTTGCAAGATTTCCCCCGCTGTCTCTCTCAAGGATTTATCGTCTTGCACAGGGGTAAAAGGAAAAATAAGAAAGGGTTGTTTTTCCAGGGGGTCGCCAGTGGAAGGGAGGCGGTAAGTGATTCAATTAAGGCGGGTGGAGATGGCGCTCATGCGATTAATTATGCTTTCAAAATTGCTATATGAAAAAACGCCGCTGTCGTGTCGTCTGTACTTTAAAATAATTTCGTCATGTAGGTACCAAATAGGCTTAGTAATTGTTATTATTTTTAGTACTTTCGTATGCAGCTTGCCTTATATATGTAACTCATATATTAATATACTAATTATGGACACAAACAGTATACACTAATTTTACCTACGTTACTACATTTATAGTACAATTAACAACTCGCCAATTAATAGATTAAGAATTAATAAGAATAAATGCCTTGTAGTTTTATCGCATTTCGGTTTAAGTCTGTAGATTTCCGAATATCCAAAGCCAAAATAGGTCGACAGAGTGGCATCTCTGGGTGTTTACTACGTTCAAGAGAACCTCATGCTTGTCTGTCCTTCTCTATCATAACAAAAACATATTTACAAAATTTTCTTGATAGGAACTAAAATACCTATTATTGAAGTATAAATGGGGCAATTATTATCTAATTTAAAACTAACATTTCTATGTGGTAGCCATACATTAGCTAATTCATTAAGAGATGTAAATTTAATATTACTTTGACGTCAGAGACATCCTCCATCTTTAGTCTCCCCGTGACCATGGCTGTAAAGCATCCGAAACGGGCCGAAGTTAAAAATCATTTTCAAATAAGTTTAACTAATATATCGCGTTTTAAACCGTTAAAGTGTTTTATTTAAATTTCAGATAATTTAATAACACTATAGTTTTGAATAAGTTTATGATACGGTCGGGTATTGTAACGACGATTATCTAACGTGAATAGGCATACATTTAAAAATCAATATAACTTATAATAATATAAAATAATTCCACCGTGAACCTTTAAACAGTAAAGGGGCAATTTTTTAGGGGATGACTGAGCCCTCATGCACCAATGAAGAAAGACCCGCGAAAACCGCACGTCTAGAATACTTTCTTCAGCGATCTCAAGACAGCGGGAGGTCAACGTAGGAAAGTCGTTGGAAAAGGGTGTTTCAGGGGGTAAAAGAAGGAATAAATGAGCTCGTCCCCTGTTTTAAATTGCCAAGATGCGGGTGGTACAGTCTTGTTGCTCTCTAATTTTGTTTCTTTACTTTTACGTTTTATTACGCGATTGTACGACAGAGTGATTTAAGGTTCATATTTTACGCTTTGTATGCTTTAAATTTTTAAAGTTAGATAAATTTAGATTGTTTTAGTTTTTTTATCTAATACTTATATGATACACTATACACTAGCTATATAAGTTGCCCGCGACTTCGACGGCATGAAATAGTTATTTACGCCATCAAATTTATTTTTGCAACCATTGTCCTCACCTTTATAAATTGTACTTAGATGTTACCCACGATGTGTTCCACGTTCTCAAAAGATCGATCTACGCTTTTCCTGACATTTTATAGATTTTTTAAAGAAGAATGATTGTATTTCTTACCGGTTTTCGCAGCGTACACAACGGAAGATCTCAAAGAAAAATAATATCCGTTTTCTACGTTTCTCACTCTTTCTTTGTTTCTATAAGTCGCAGCCTGAAGTTGTATTTTTTAAGTAAAGCCTTCCTCTATAAATGGACTATCCAACAGACTCTTTCTAATCGAACCAATAGTTCCTTAGATTAGCGCGCCCAAACAAATAAACTCTTCAGCTTTATAATATTAGTATAGATGAACTTTAAGAATCGTAAAATATCGTAATGTTATTTTGTAGAGTACAAAATAGGCATCTACACACAACTTAAACGTTGATGCGTAATTAATTTCTTCGATCTACCCTCTCTCCCCCAAAATTATACATAAAGAGGGCTGTCTAAAAATGCACTCAGACATACATTAAAAGATATAATTAAGGGGGTGGGCACCCTTACGGAACTTCGCCTTCTTTTGACATTTTAAGAACCCCTTTCTTAAACCCTCGTGAAGTATACAAATTTGCTGGGATGGAATTTTTGAATCGCAAAATGTCGGTGGCAGGTTATCGATGCTATATATTGTAGGACTATATAAAATAATTTAATAGAACATTTAAAATTTTAAGGTTTAGAAAAGAAATAAGCGACCACCTCCGATGGGTATTTAATTTAAAAAAAAAAGTCAACTTCAACATCTTTCGTTTTTAAAACTTTAAAAGTAGGTATTTTATTTAAGAATATAATGTTTTTACGAAAATAATCAATATCGCCTATATTTTCATTAATTAATTTAAATTAAATTAAAAAACAAACAACCCAATTACTAAATAGGTACTTCAAACTTACAATCTTTCTTATTCGTTCAAAAATACCGATGACAAAGGCTGGATCAGTAAAGCAATAGCGAGTCGAATATTTTTCAATTTATTTTCGATTTTTAAATTAAACGAATACTATATTTAACGTCTAGTATGTCCTATTTAGCAAATATTTATTAAGGCATTATAAATATATTTCTTTCTCTTTAAGATTCGATCTGATGATTCTGTATTATAGTTAATCTTTTGTATTAAAAATTTTCACTGTTAGTTCACTAATATTTAAAAACTTTATTATTTTTGACATGTTATTGCACATGAAGGCACTATACATTTTAAAATCGAAAATAAATTGTAAAAATTTTCGACTCGGGCAGGACTTGAACCGGCATCGTCAGTTTACCGAGTCCAAGCTACGTCCTCCAGAGTCCTCTTAGACTCGGTAGCTCAATCGGCAGAGCAACAGCACGGAACGTGACTGCCGGTTCAATCCTAAATCGAAAATTTATTCAAGTTAGTTCACTAATAGTTTTTTTTTCTTTATTTTCATAATCTAATAAAACAAGTCTATACTAAAAAATAAAGCTAAAGAGATTGTTTGTTTGTTTATTTGAACCCGCTAATGTCAATAACTATCAGTTCGAATTGAAAAATAATTTTCGTGTTAGTAGAGCATTTATCGAGGAATGTATGGCGTGCGAAGTGCTGTGACTATAGAAGAAACGTCGGGAAATTGGAAAAAATACCCCGGTCATCTATACTAATATATAAAAGCTGAAGAGTTTAATTGTTTGTTTGAACGCGCTAATCTCAGAAACTAACGGTTGGAACTGAAAAAAAACATTTTTGTGTTGGTTAGAGCATTTATCGAAGAAGGCTATAAAACATCGCCCTGTGACTAATACAAGCGAAGATACAGCGAGAAATGTAAAAAAAATATCAGTTTTACTATGGGTTTTCGAGGCGTACGCTGCGACAGCGGCTCAGTTACCCAAAAAATATGTATGAAAGTATGACTCCTCTTTAAGTGATCTAAAAAAATTCCGTTACGGTACATGTCTATCTTTTAAGATTAGCTTGCAAGGACGACGGGACGCGGACGACATTGTCGGTAACAGCTTTAATTTATGAAGGTTTGGAGGAGGTTTGCCAAAACAAATTCTGACGCCTAAAATAACTATTCTACGCGAACGAAGTCGCTGGCACAGCTAGAAAATTATTACTATTATATATTAATATAGATACAATTTATAAAAAAAAATCTCAGATGCGAAATGGAAGTGTTAAAACACATGTTTCAACAACGTTGAATTTAAAAAAAATAGACTTAAGACATACGATGAAATGTCAACCGAAAAAAATACACTTTGTTACCCGAATTGGGCGTACATTTCACATCGTGGGATGTCCGCAAAAAGGAAAAGTGGGAAAAATAAGGATGGCCTGGCATTATCCTTGTTAATTCCTGGGCTGATTCAATTCACGCCTAATTCTATTTACTGAGCAAAACGGAGAAGTGATAATTGCGGGACGCTTTTTTGTGTAAACGGTTTTTAGGGCAAACGTTATTTTTTTTTGTGATTAGGACAGAAAAGCACACTTATCAAGATGCGCTGTTGGCCTATTTTGGCTTCTATACTAAAAAATACACAGACTGAAGCCGAAACGCGATTAAACTTCACGACTTTTTTATTCGTGGACGGTGGTCCGTTGCGCGGACGGAAAATTGATTCTATTCC